>OZ025280.1:9447346-10812346 GCA_964019165.1 Mastigias papua
TAAATACTTGATTGACAGCAGAGATGTGTTTAGATTATGGTTTTGAACTATGCAATATGTGATTATAGTCAAATGTAGCACTTACAGAGTATAGTCAGTTTTGGTACATGTAAAGCACTTTAAAGCTGTTGTTAGTGTAAACGCAAAGACTAACGCTCATTTGACTACGAAACATTGTCTAAACTACTGGTATCAGTGTAACTGTAGATGTTAAAGTCGTTTAGTGCCTTAGATTGACACACTTCCACTCAATGTCAAACATACAACAGTATATGCACATGTATGTTGTTATAGCTTGCCATGGGCCAAAACTGCATAAGTGAGCAAACACTGACAATACAGCAACCAATACAGATCTAATGGTGATACGATATTATAAATACTCCATTGACAGCAAAGATGTGTTTAGATTATGGTTTTGAACTATGCAACACGTTATTATAGTCAAATGTAGCACTTACATAGTATAGTCAGTTTTGGTACATGTAAAGCACTTTAAAGCTGTAGTTAGTGTAAAAACAAAGACTAACGCTCATTTGACTACGAAACATTGTCTAAACTACTGGTATCAGTGTAACTGTAGATGTTAAAGTCGTTTAGTGCCTTAAATTGAGACACTTCCACTCAATGTCAAACATACAACAGTATATGCACATGTATGTTGTTATAGCTTGCAATGGGCCTAAACTGCATAAGTGAGCAAACACTGACAATACAGCAACCAATACAGATCTAATGGTGATACGATATTATAAATACTCCATTGACAGCAAAGATGTGTTTAGATTATGGTTTTGAACTATGCAACACGTTATTATAGTCAAATGTAGCACTTACATAGTATAGTCAGTTTTAGTACATGTAAAGCACTTTAAAGCTGTAGGTAGTGTAAAAACAAAGACTAACGCTCATTTGACTACGAAACATTGTCTAAACTACTGGTATCAGTGTAACTGTAGATGTTAAAGTCGTTTAGTGCCTTAAATTGACACACTTCCACTCAATGTCAAACATACAACAGTATATGCACATGTATGTTGTTATAGCTTGCAATGGGCCTAAACTGCATAAGTGAGCAAACACTGACAATACAGCAACCAATACAGATCTAATGGTGATACGATATTATAAATACTCCATTGACAGCAAAGATGTGTTTAGATTATGGTTTTGAACTATGCAACACGTTATTATAGTCAAATGTAGCACTTACATAGTATAGTCAGTTTTGGTACATGCAAAGCACTTTAAAGCTGTAGTTAGTGTAAAAACAAAGACTAACGCTCATTTGACTACGAAACATTGTCTAAACTACTGGTATTAGTGTAACTGTAGATTTTAAAGTCGTTTAGTGCCTTAGACTGACACACTTCCACTCAATGTCAAACATACAACAGTATATGCACATGTATGTTGTTATAGCTTGCAATAGGCCTAAACTGCATAAGTGAGCAAACACTGACAATACAGCAACCAATACAGATCTAATGGTGATACGATATTATAAATACTCGATTGACAGCAGAGATGTGTTTTGATTATGGTTTTGAACTATGCAATATGTGATTATAGTCAAATGTAGCACTTACAGAGTATAGTCAGTTTTGGTACATGTAAAGCACTTTAAAGCTGTTGTTAGTGTAAACGCAAAGACTAACGCTCATTTGACTACGAAACATTGTCTAAACTACTGGTATCAGTGTAACTGTAGATGTTAAAGTCGTTTAGTGCCTTAGATTGACACACTTCCACTCAATGTCAAACATACAACAGTATATGCACATGTATGTTGTTATAGCTTGCCATGGGCCTAAACTGCATAAGTGAGCAACACTGACAATACAGCAACCAATACAGATCCAATGGTGATACGATATTATAAATACTCCATTGACAGCAAAGATGTGTTTAGATTATGGTTTTGAACTATGCAATACGCGATTATAGTCAAATGTAGCACTTACAGAGTATAGTCAGTTTTGGTACATGTAAAGCACTTTAAAGCTGTTGTTAGTGTAAACGCAAAGACTAACGCTCATTTGACTACGAAACATTGTCTAAACTACTGGTATCAGTGTAACTGTAGATGTTAAAGTCGTTTAGTGCCTTAGATTGACACACTTCCACTCAATGTCAAACATACAACAGTATATGCACATGTATGTTGTTATAGCATGCAATGGGCCTAAACTGCATAAGTGAGCAAACACTGACAATACAGCAACCAATACAGATCTAATGGTGATACGATATTATAAATACTTGATTGACAGCAGAGATGTGTTTAGATTATGGTTTTGAACTATGCAATATGTGATTATAGTCAAATGTAGCACTTACAGAGTATAGTCAGTTTTGGTACATGTAAAGCACTTTAAAGCTGTTGTTAGTGTAAACGCAAAGACTAACGCTCATTTGACTACGAAACATTGTCTAAACTACTGGTATCAGTGTAACTGTAGATGTTAAAGTCGTTTAGTGCCTTAGATTGACACACTTCCACTCAATGTCAAACATACAACAGTATATGCACATGTATGTTGTTATAGCTTGCAATGGGCCTAAACTGCATAAGTGAGCAAACACTGACAATACAGCAACCAATACAGATCTAATGGTGATACGATATTATAAATACTCCATTGACAGCAAAGATGTGTTTAGATTATGGTTTTGAACTATGCAATACGCGATTATAGTCAAATGTAGCACTTACAGAGTATAGTCAGTTTTGGTACATGTAAAGCACTTTAAAGCTGTTGTTAGTGTAAACGCAAAGACTAACGCTCATTTGACTACGAAACATTGTCTAAACTACTGGTATCAGTGTAACTGTAGATGTTAAAGTCGTTTAGTGCCTTAGATTGACACACTTCCACTCAATGTCAAACATACAACAGTATATGCACATGTATGTTGTTATAGCTTGCCATGGGCCAAAACTGCATAAGTGAGCAAACACTGACAATACAGCAACCAATACAGATCTAATGGTGATACGATATTATAAATACTCCATTGACAGCAAAGATGTGTTTAGATTATGGTTTTGAACTATGCAACACGTTATTATAGTCAAATGTAGCACTTACATAGTATAGTCAGTTTTGGTACATGTAAAGCACTTTAAAGCTGTAGTTAGTGTAAAAACAAAGACTAACGCTCATTTGACTACGAAACATTGTCTAAACTACTGGTATCAGTGTAACTGTAGATGTTAAAGTCGTTTAGTGCCTTAAATTGAGACACTTCCACTCAATGTCAAACATACAACAGTATATGCACATGTATGTTGTTATAGCTTGCAATGGGCCTAAACTGCATAAGTGAGCAAACACTGACAATACAGCAACCAATACAGATCTAATGGTGATACGATATTATAAATACTCCATTGACAGCAAAGATGTGTTTAGATTATGGTTTTGAACTATGCAACACGTTATTATAGTCAAATGTAGCACTTACATAGTATAGTCAGTTTTGGTACATGCAAAGCACTTTAAAGCTGTAGTTAGTGTAAAAACAAAGACTAACGCTCATTTGACTACGAAACATTGTCTAAACTACTGGTATTAGTGTAACTGTAGATTTTAAAGTCGTTTAGTGCCTTAGACTGACACACTTCCACTCAATGTCAAACATACAACAGTATATGCACATGTATGTTGTTATAGCTTGCAATAGGCCTAAACTGCATAAGTGAGCAAACACTGACAATACAGCAACCAATACAGATCTAATGGTGATACGATATTATAAATACTCGATTGACAGCAGAGATGTGTTTAGATTATGGTTTTGAACTATGCAATATGTGATTATAGTCAAATGTAGCACTTACAGAGTATAGTCAGTTTTGGTACATGTAAAGCACTTTAAAGCTGTTGTTAGTGTAAACGCAAAGACTAACGCTCATTTGACTACGAAACATTGTCTAAACTACTGGTATCAGTGTAACTGTAGATGTTAAAGTCGTTTAGTGCCTTAGATTGACACACTTCCACTCAATGTCAAACATACAACAGTATATGCACATGTATGTTGTTATAGCTTGCCATGGGCCTAAACTGCATAAGTGAGCAACACTGACAATACAGCAACCAATACAGATCCAATGGTGATACGATATTATAAATACTCCATTGACAGCAAAGATGTGTTTAGATTATGGTTTTGAACTATGCAACACGTTATTATAGTCAAATGTAGCACTTACATAGTATAGTCAGTTTTGGTACATGTAAAGCACTTTAAAGCTGTTGTTAGTGTAAAAACAAAAACTAACGCTCATTTGACTACGAAACATTGTCTAAACTACTTGTATCAGTGTAACTGTAGATGTTAAAGTCGTTTAGTGCCTTAAATTGACACACTTCCACTCAATGTCAAACATACAACAGTATATGCACATGTATGTTGTTATAGCTTGCAATGGGCCTAAACTGCATAAGTGAGCAAACACTGACAATACAGCAACCAATACAGATCTAATGGTGATACGATATTATAAATACTCCATTGACAGCAAAGATGTGTTTAGATTATGGTTTTGAACTATGCAATACGCGATTATAGTCAAATGTAGCACTTACAGAGTATAGTCAGTTTTGGTACATGTAAAGCACTTTAAAGCTGTTGTTAGTGTAAACGCAAAGACTAACGCTCATTTGACTACGAAACATTGTCTAAACTACTGGTATCAGTGTAACTGTAGATGTTAAAGTCGTTTAGTGCCTTAGATTGACACACTTCCACTCAATGTCAAACATACAACAGTATATGCACATGTATGTTGTTATAGCTTGCCATGGGCCAAAACTGCATAAGTGAGCAAACACTGACAATACAGCAACCAATACAGATCTAATGGTGATACGATATTATAAATACTCCATTGACAGCAAAGATGTGTTTAGATTATGGTTTTGAACTATGCAACACGTTATTATAGTCAAATGTAGCACTTACATAGTATAGTCAGTTTTGGTACATGTAAAGCACTTTAAAGCTGTAGTTAGTGTAAAAACAAAGACTAACGCTCATTTGACTACGAAACATTGTCTAAACTACTGGTATCAGTGTAACTGTAGATGTTAAAGTCGTTTAGTGCCTTAAATTGAGACACTTCCACTCAATGTCAAACATACAACAGTATATGCACATGTATGTTGTTATAGCTTGCAATGGGCCTAAACTGCATAAGTGAGCAAACACTGACAATACAGCAACCAATACAGATCTAATGGTGATACGATATTATAAATACTCCATTGACAGCAAAGATGTGTTTAGATTATGGTTTTGAACTATGCAACACGTTATTATAGTCAAATGTAGCACTTACATAGTATAGTCAGTTTTAGTACATGTAAAGCACTTTAAAGCTGTAGGTAGTGTAAAAACAAAGACTAACGCTCATTTGACTACGAAACATTGTCTAAACTACTGGTATCAGTGTAACTGTAGATGTTAAAGTCGTTTAGTGCCTTAAATTGACACACTTCCACTCAATGTCAAACATACAACAGTATATGCACATGTATGTTGTTATAGCTTGCAATGGGCCTAAACTGCATAAGTGAGCAAACACTGACAATACAGCAACCAATACAGATCTAATGGTGATACGATATTATAAATACTCCATTGACAGCAAAGATGTGTTTAGATTATGGTTTTGAACTATGCAACACGTTATTATAGTCAAATGTAGCACTTACATAGTATAGTCAGTTTTAGTACATGTAAAGCACTTTAAAGCTGTAGGTAGTGTAAAAACAAAGACTAACGCTCATTTGACTACGAAACATTGTCTAAACTACTGGTATCAGTGTAACTGTAGATGTTAAAGTCGTTTAGTGCCTTAAATTGACACACTTCCACTCAATGTCAAACATACAACAGTATATGCACATGTATGTTGTTATAGCTTGCAATGGGCCTAAACTGCATAAGTGAGCAAACACTGACAATACAGCAACCAATACATATCTAATGGTGATACGATATTATAAATACTCCATTGACAGCAAAGATGTGTTTAGATTATGGTTTTGAACTATGCAACACGTTATTATAGTCAAATGTAGCACTTACATAGTATAGTCAGTTTTGGTACATGCAAAGCACTTTAAAGCTGTAGTTAGTGTAAAAACAAAGACTAACGCTCATTTGACTACGAAACATTGTCTAAACTACTGGTATTAGTGTAACTGTAGATTTTAAAGTCGTTTAGTGCCTTAGACTGACACACTTCCACTCAATGTCAAACATACAACAGTATATGCACATGTATGTTGTTATAGCTTGCAATAGGCCTAAACTGCATAAGTGAGCAAACACTGACAATACAGCAACCAATACAGATCTAATGGTGATACGATATTATAAATACTCGATTGACAGCAGAGATGTGTTTAGATTATGGTTTTGAACTATGCAATATGTGATTATAGTCAAATGTAGCACTTACAGAGTATAGTCAGTTTTGGTACATGTAAAGCACTTTAAAGCTGTTGTTAGTGTAAACGCAAAGACTAACGCTCATTTGACTACGAAACATTGTCTAAACTACTGGTATCAGTGTAACTGTAGATGTTAAAGTCGTTTAGTGCCTTAGATTGACACACTTCCACTCAATGTCAAACATACAACAGTATATGCACATGTATGTTGTTATAGCTTGCCATGGGCCTAAACTGCATAAGTGAGCAACACTGACAATACAGCAACCAATACAGATCCAATGGTGATACGATATTATAAATACTCCATTGACAGCAAAGATGTGTTTAGATTATGGTTTTGAACTATGCAACACGTTATTATAGTCAAATGTAGCACTTACATAGTATAGTCAGTTTTGGTACATGTAAAGCACTTTAAAGCTGTAGTTAGTGTAAAAACAAAGACTAACGCTCATTTGACTACGAAACATTGTCTAAACTACTGGTATCAGTGTAACTGTAGATGTTAAAGTCGTTTAGTGCCTTAGATTGACACACTTCCACTCAATGTCAAACATACAACAGTATATGCACATGTATGTTGTTATAGCTTGCAATGGGCCTAAACTGCATAAGTGAGCAAACACTGACAATACAGCAACCAATACAGATCTAATGGTGATACGATATTATAAATACTCGATTGACAGCAAAGATGTGTTGAGATTATGGTTTTGAACTATGCAATACGCGATTATAGTCAAATGTAGCACTTACAGAGTATAGTCAGTTTTGGTACATGTAAAGCACTTTAAAGCTGTTGTTAGTGTAAACGCAAAGACTAACGCTCATTTGACTACGAAACATTGTCTAAACTACTGGTATCAGTGTAACTGTAGATGTTAAAGTCGTTTAGTGCCTTAGATTGACACACTTCCACTCAATGTCAAACATACAACAGTATATGCACATGTATGTTGTTATAGCTTGCCATGGGCCTAAACTGCATAAGTGAGCAAACACTGACAATACAGCAACCAATACAGATCTAATGGTGATACGATATTATAAATACTCCATTGACAGCAAAGATGTGTTTAGATTATGGTTTTGAACTATGCAACACGTTATTATAGTCAAATGTAGCACTTACATAGTATAGTCAGTTTTGGTACATGTAAAGCACTTTAAAGCTGTAGTTAGTGTAAAAACAAAGACTAACGCTCATTTGACTACGAAACATTGTCTAAACTACTGGTATCAGTGTAACTGTAGATGTTAAAGTCGTTTAGTGCCTTAAATTGACACACTTCAACTCAATGTCAAACATACAACAGTATATGCACATGTATGTTGTTATAGCTTGCAATGGGCCTAAACTGCATAAGTGAGCAAACACTGACAATACAGCAACCAATACAGATCTAATGGTGATACGATATTATAAATACTCCATTGACAGCAAAGATGTGTTTAGATTATGGTTTTGAACTATGCAACACGTTATTATAGTCAAATGTAGCACTTACATAGTATAGTCAGTTTTGGTACATGCAAAGCACTTTAAAGCTGTAGTTAGTGTAAAAACAAAGACTAACGCTCATTTGACTACGAAACATTGTCTAAACTACTGGTATCAGTGTAACTGTAGATGTTAAAGTCGTTTAGTGCCTTATATTGACACACTTCCACTCAATGTCAAACATACAACAGTATATGCACATGTATGTTGTTATAGCATGCAATGGGCCTAAACTGCATAAGTGAGCAAACACTGACAATACAGCAACCAATACAGATCTAATGGTGATACGATATTATAAATACTCGATTGACAGCAAAGATGTGTTTAGATTATGGTTTTGAACTATGCAATACGCGATTATAGTCAAATGTAGCACTTACAGAGTATAGTCAGTTTTGGTACATGTAAAGCACTTTAAAGCTGTTGTTAGTGTAAACGCAAAGAATAACGCTCATTTGACTACGAAACATTGTCTAAACTACTGGTATCAGTGTAACTGTAGATGTTAAAGTCGTTTAGTGCCTTAGATTGACACACTTCCACTCAATGTCAAACATACAACAGTATATGCACATGTATGTTGCTATAGCTTGCAATGGGCCTAAACTGCATAAGTGAGCAAACACTGACAATACAGCAACCAATACAGATCTAATGGTGATACGATATTATAAATACTCCATTGACAGCAAAGATGTGTTTAGATTATGGTTTTGAACTATGCAATATGTGATTATAGTCAAATGTAGCACTTACATAGTATAGTCAGGTTTGGTACATATAAAGCACTTTAAAGCTGTATTTAGTGTAAAAACAAAGGCTAACTCTCATTTGACTACGAAACATTGTCTAAACTACTGGTATCAGTGTAACTGTAGATGTTAAAGTCGTTTAGTGCCTTAGATTGACACACTTCCACTCAATGTCAAACATACAACAGTATATGCACATGTATGTTGTTATAGCTTGCAATGGGCCTAAACTGCATAAGTGAGCAAACACTGACAATACAGCAACCAATACGGATCTAATGGTGATACGATATTATAAATGCTCGATTGACAGCAAAGATGTGTGTAGATTATGGTTTTGAACTATGCAATATGTGATTATAGTCAAATGTAGCACTTACATAGTATAGTCAGGTTTGGTACATATAAAGCACTTTAAAGCTGTAGTTAGTGTAAAAACAAAGACTAACGCTCATTTGACTACGAAACATTGTCTAAACTACTGGTATCAGTGTAACAGTAGATGTTAAAGTCGTTTAGTGCCTTAGACTGACACACTTCCACTCAATGTCAAACATACAACAGTATATGCACATGTATGTTGTTATAGCTTGCAATAGGCCTAAACTGCATAAGTGAGCAAACACTGACAATACAGCAACCAATACAGATCTAATGGTGATACGATATTATAAATACTCGATTGACAGCAAAGATGTGTTTAGTTTATGGTTTTGAACTATGCAATACGCGATTATAGTCAAATGTAGCACTTACAGAGTATAGTCAGTTTTGGTACATGTAAAGCACTTTAAAGCTGTTGTTAGTGTAAACGCAAAGAATAACTCATTTGACTACGAAACATTGTCTAAACTACTGGTATCAGTGTAACTGTAGATGTTAAAGTCGTTTAGTGCCTTAGATTGACACACTTCCACTCAATGTCAAACATACAACAGTATATGCACATGTATGTTGTTATAGCTTGCAATGGGCCTAAACTGCATAAGTGAGCAAACACTGACAATACAGCAACCAATACAGATCTAATGGTGATACGATATTATAAATACTCCATTGACAGCAAAGATGTGTTTAGATTATGGTTTTGAACTATGCAATATGTGATTATAGTCAAATGTAGCACTTACATAGTATAGTCAGGTTTGGTACATATAAAGCACTTTAAAGCTGTATTTAGTGTAAAAACAAAGGCTAACTCTCATTTGACTACGAAACATTGTCTAAACTACTGATATCAGTGTAACTGTAGATGTTAAAGTCGTTTAGTGCCTTAGATTGACACACTTCCACTCAATGTCAAACATACAACAGTATATGCACATGTATGTTGTTATAGCTTGCAATGGGCCTAAACTGCATAAGTGAGCAAACACTGACAATACAGCAACCAATACGGATCTAATGGTGATACGATATTATAAATGCTCGATTGACAGCAAAGATGTGTGTAGATTATGGTTTTGAACTATGCAATATGTGATTATAGTCAAATGTAGCACTTACATAGTATAGTCAGGTTTGGTACATATAAAGCACTTTAACGCTGTATTTAGTATAAAAACAAAGGCTACCTCTCATTTGACAACGAAACATTGTCTAAACTACTGGTATCAGTGTAACTGTAGATGTTAAAGTCGTTTAGAGCCTTAGATTGACACACTTCCACTCAATGTCAAACATACAACAGTATATGCACATGTATGTTGTTATAGCTTGCAATGGGCCTAAACTGCATAAGTGAGCAAACACTGACAATACAGCAACCAATACAGATCTAATGGTGATACGATATTATAAATACTCCATTGACAGCAAAGATGTGTTTAGATTATGGTTTTGAACTATGCAACACGTTATTATAGTCAAATGTAGCACTTACATAGTATAGTCAGTTTTGGTACATGCAAAGCACTTTAAAGCTGTAGTTAGTGTAAAAACAAAGACTAACGCTCATTTGACTACGAAACATTGTCTAAACTACTGGTATCAGTGTAACTGTAGATGTTAAAGTCGTTTAGTGCCTTATATTGACACACTTCCACTCAATGTCAAACATACAACAGTATATGCACATGTATGTTGTTATAGCATGCAATGGGCCTAAACTGCATAAGTGAGCAAACACTGACAATACAGCAACCAATACAGATCTAATGGTGATACGATATTATAAATACTCGATTGACAGCAAAGATGTGTTTAGATTATGGTTTTGAACTATGCAATACGCGATTATAGTCAAATGTAGCACTTACAGAGTATAGTCAGTTTTGGTACATGTAAAGCACTTTAAAGCTGTTGTTAGTGTAAACGCAAAGAATAACGCTCATTTGACTACGAAACATTGTCTAAACTACTGGTATCAGTGTAACTGTAGATGTTAAAGTCGTTTAGTGCCTTAGATTGACACACTTCCACTCAATGTCAAACATACAACAGTATATGCACATGTATGTTGCTATAGCTTGCAATGGGCCTAAACTGCATAAGTGAGCAAACACTGACAATACAGCAACCAATACAGATCTAATGGTGATACGATATTATAAATACTCCATTGACAGCAAAGATGTGTTTAGATTATGGTTTTGAACTATGCAATATGTGATTATAGTCAAATGTAGCACTTACATAGTATAGTCAGGTTTGGTACATATAAAGCACTTTAAAGCTGTATTTAGTGTAAAAACAAAGGCTAACTCTCATTTGACTACGAAACATTGTCTAAACTACTGGTATCAGTGTAACTGTAGATGTTAAAGTCGTTTAGTGCCTTAGATTGACACACTTCCACTCAATGTCAAACATACAACAGTATATGCACATGTATGTTGTTATAGCTTGCAATGGGCCTAAACTGCATAAGTGAGCAAACACTGACAATACAGCAACCAATACGGATCTAATGGTGATACGATATTATAAATGCTCGATTGACAGCAAAGATGTGTGTAGATTATGGTTTTGAACTATGCAATATGTGATTATAGTCAAATGTAGCACTTACATAGTATAGTCAGGTTTGGTACATATAAAGCACTTTAAAGCTGTAGTTAGTGTAAAAACAAAGACTAACGCTCATTTGACTACGAAACATTGTCTAAACTACTGGTATCAGTGTAACAGTAGATGTTAAAGTCGTTTAGTGCCTTAGACTGACACACTTCCACTCAATGTCAAACATACAACAGTATATGCACATGTATGTTGTTATAGCTTGCAATAGGCCTAAACTGCATAAGTGAGCAAACACTGACAATACAGCAACCAATACAGATCTAATGGTGATACGATATTATAAATACTCGATTGACAGCAAAGATGTGTTTAGTTTATGGTTTTGAACTATGCAATACGCGATTATAGTCAAATGTAGCACTTACAGAGTATAGTCAGTTTTGGTACATGTAAAGCACTTTAAAGCTGTTGTTAGTGTAAACGCAAAGAATAACTCATTTGACTACGAAACATTGTCTAAACTACTGGTATCAGTGTAACTGTAGATGTTAAAGTCGTTTAGTGCCTTAGATTGACACACTTCCACTCAATGTCAAACATACAACAGTATATGCACATGTATGTTGTTATAGCTTGCAATGGGCCTAAACTGCATAAGTGAGCAAACACTGACAATACAGCAACCAATACAGATCTAATGGTGATACGATATTATAAATACTCCATTGACAGCAAAGATGTGTTTAGATTATGGTTTTGAACTATGCAATATGTGATTATAGTCAAATGTAGCACTTACATAGTATAGTCAGGTTTGGTACATATAAAGCACTTTAAAGCTGTATTTAGTGTAAAAACAAAGGCTAACTCTCATTTGACTACGAAACATTGTCTAAACTACTGATATCAGTGTAACTGTAGATGTTAAAGTCGTTTAGTGCCTTAGATTGACACACTTCCACTCAATGTCAAACATACAACAGTATATGCACATGTATGTTGTTATAGCTTGCAATGGGCCTAAACTGCATAAGTGAGCAAACACTGACAATACAGCAACCAATACGGATCTAATGGTGATACGATATTATAAATGCTCGATTGACAGCAAAGATGTGTGTAGATTATGGTTTTGAACTATGCAATATGTGATTATAGTCAAATGTAGCACTTACATAGTATAGTCAGGTTTGGTACATATAAAGCACTTTAACGCTGTATTTAGTATAAAAACAAAGGCTACCTCTCATTTGACAACGAAACATTGTCTAAACTACTGGTATCAGTGTAACTGTAGATGTTAAAGTCGTTTAGTGCCTTAGATTGACACACTTCCACTCAATGTCAAACATACAACAGTATATGCACATGTATGTTGTTATAGCTTGCCATGGGCCTAAACTGCATAAGTGAGCACACACTGACAATACAGCAACCAATACAGATCTAATGGTGATACGATATTATAAATACTCCATTGACAGCAAAGATGTGTTTAGATTATGGTTTTGAACTATGCAACACGTTATTATAGTCAAATGTAGCACGTACATAGTATAGTCAGTTTTGGTACATGTAAAGCACTTTAAAGCTGTAGTTAGTGTAAAAACAAAGACTAACGCTCATTTGACTACGAAACATTGTCTAAACTACTGGTATCAGTGTAACTGTAGATGTTAAAGTCGTTTAGTGCCTTAAATTGACACACTTCCACTCAATGTCAAACATACAACAGTATATGCACATGTATGTTGTTATAGCTTGCAATGGGCCTAAACTGCATAAGTGAGCAAACACTGACAATACAGCAACCAATACAGATCTAATGGTGATACGATATTATAAATACTCCATTGACAGCAAAGATGTGTTTAGATTATGGTTTTGAACTATGCAACACGTTATTATAGTCAAATGTAGCACTTCCATAGTATAGTCAGTTTTGGTACATGTAAAGCACTTTAAAGCTGTAGTTAGTGTAAAAACAAAGACTAACGCTCATTTGACTACGAAACATTGTCTAAACTACTGGTATCAGTGTAACAGTAGATGTTAAAGTCGTTTAGTGCCTTAGACTGACACACTTCCACTCAATGTCAAACATACAACAGTATATGCACATGTATGTTGTTATAGCTTGCAATAGGCCTAAACTGCATAAGTGAGCAAACACTGACAATACAGCAACCAATACAGATCTAATGGTGATACGATATTATAAATACTCGATTGACAGCAAAGATGTGTGTAGTTTATGGTTTTGAACTATGCAATACGCGATTATAGTCAAATGTAGCACTTACAGAGTATAGTCAGTTTTGGTACATGTAAAGCACTTTAAAGCTGTTGTTAGTGTAAACGCAAAGAATAACGCTCATTTGACTACGAAACATTGTCTAAACTACTGGTATCAGTGTAACTGTAGATGTTAAAGTCGTTTAGTGCCTTAGATTGACACACTTCCACTCAATGTCAAACATACAACAGTATATGCACATGTATGTTGTTATAGCTTGCAATGGGCCTAAACTGCATAAGTGAGCAAACACTGACAATACAGCAACCAATACGGATCTAATGGTGATACGATATTATAAATACTCGATTGACAGCAAAGATGTGTGTAGATTATGGTTTTGAACTATGCAATATGTGATTATAGTCAAATGTAGCACTTACATAGTATAGTCAGGTTTGGTACATATAAAGCACTTTAAAGCTGTATTTAGTGTAAAAACAAAGGCTAACTCTCATTTGACTACGAAACATTGTCTAAACTACTGGTATCAGTGTAACTGTAGATGTTAAAGTCGTTTAGTGCCTTAGATTGACACACTTCCACTCAATGTCAAACATACAACAGTATATGCACATGTATGTTGTTATAGCTTGCAATGGGCCTAAACTGCATAAGTGAGCAAACACTGACAATACAGCAACCAATACAGATCTAATGGTGATACGATATTATAAATGCTCGATTGACAGCAAAGATGTGTTTAGATTATGGTTTTGAACTATGCAATATGTGATTATAGTCAAATGTAGCACTTACATAGTATAGTCAGGTTTGGTACATATAAAGCACTTTAAAGCTATATTTAGTGTAAAAACAAAGGCTAACCCTCATTTGACTACGAAACATTGTCTAAACTACTGGTATCAGTGTAACTGTAGATGTTAAAGTCGTTTAGTGCCTTATATTGACACACTTCCACTCAATGTCAAACATACAACAGTATATGCAAATGTATGTTGTTATAGCTTGCAATGGGCCTAAACTGCATAAGTGAGCAAACACTGACAATACAGCAACCAATACGGATCTAATGGTGATACGATATTATAAATGCTCGATTGACAGCAAAGATGTGTGTAGATTATGGTTTTGAACTATGCAATATGTGATTATAGTCAAATGTAGCACTTACATAGTATAGTCAGGTTTGGTACATATAAAGCACTTTAACGCTGTATTTAGTATAAAAACAAAGGCTACCTCTCATTTGACTACGAAACATTGTCTAAACTACTGGTATCAGTGTAACTGTAGATGTTAAAGTCGTTTAGTGCCTTAGATTGACACACTTCCACTCAATGTCAAACATACAACAGTATATGCACATGTATGTTGTTATAGCTTGCAATGGGCCTAAACTGCATAAGTGAGCAAACACTGACAATACAGCAACCAATACAGATCTAATGGTGATACGATATTATAAATACTCCATTGACAGCAAAGATGTGTTTGGATTATGGTTTTGAACTATGCAACACGTTATTATAGTCAAATGTAGCACTTACATAGTATAGTCAGTTTTGGTACATGTAAAGTACTTTAAAGCTGTAGTTAGTGTAAAAACAAAGACTAACGCTCATTTGACTACGAAACATTGTCTAAACTACTGGTATCAGTGTAACTGTAGATTTTAAAGTCGTTTAGTGCCTTAGACTGACACACTTCCACTCAATGTCAAACATACAACAGTATATGCACATGTATGTTGTTATAGCTTGCAATGGGCCTAAACTGCATAAGTGAGCAAACACTGACAATACAGCAACCAATACAGATCTAATGGTGATACGATATTATAAATACTCGATTGACAGCAAAGATGTGTTGAGATTATGGTTTTGAACTATGCAACACGTTATTATAGTCAAATGTAGCACTTACATAGTATAGTCAGTTTTGGTACATGTAAAGCACTTTAAAGCTGTAGTTAGTGTAAAAACAAAGACTAACGCTCATTTGACTACGAAACATTGTCTAAACTACTGGTATCAGTGTAACTGTAGATGTTAAAGTCGTTTAGTGCCTTAAATTGACACACTTCCACTCAATGTCAAACATACAACAGTATATGCACATGTATGTTGTTATAGCTTGCAATGGGCCTAAACTGCATAAGTGAGCAAACACTGACAATACAGCAACCAATACAGATCTAATGGTGATACGATATTATAAATACTCCATTGACAGCAAAGATGTGTTTAGATTATGGTTTTGAACTATGCAACACGTTATTATAGTCAAATGTAGCACTTACATAGTATAGTCAGTTTTGGTACATGCAAAGCACTTTAAAGCTGTAGTTAGTGTAAAAACAAAGACTAACGCTCATTTGACTACGAAACATTGTCTAAACTACTGGTATCAGTGTAACTGTAGATTTTAAAGTCGTTTAGTGCCTTAGACTGACACACTTCCACTCAATGTCAAACATACAACAGTATATGCACATGTATGTTGTTATAGCTTGCAATAGGCCTAAATTGCATAAGTGAGCAAACACTGACAATACAGCAACCAATACAGATCTAATGGTGATACGATATTATAAATACTCGATTGACAGCAAAGATGTGTTTAGATTATGGTTTTGAACTATGCAATACGCGATTATAGTCAAATGTAGCACTTACAGAGTATAGTCAGTTTTGGTACATGTAAAGCACTTTAAAGCTGTTGTTAGTGTAAACGCAAAGACTAACGCTCATTTGACTACGAAACATTGTCTAAACTACTGGTATCAGTGTAACTGTAGATGTTAAAGTCGTTTAGTTCCTTAGATTGATACACTTCCACTCAATGTCAAACATACAACAGTATATGCACATGTATGTTGTTATAGCTTGCCATGGGCCTAAACTGCATAAGTGAGCAACACTGACAATACAGCAACCAATACAGATCCAATGGTGATACGATATTATAAATACTCCATTGACAGCAAAGATGTGTTTAGATTATGGTTTTGAACTATGCAACACGTTATTATAGTCAAATGTAGCACTTACATAGTATAGTCAGTTTTGGTACATGTAAAGCACTTTAAAGCTGTAGTTAGTGTAAAAACAAAGACTAACGCTCATTTGACTACGAAACATTGTCTAAACTACTGGTATCAGTGTAACTGTAGATGTTAAAGTCGTTTAGTGCCTTAGACTGACACACTTCCACTCAATGTCAAACATACAACAGTATATGCACATGTATGTTGTTATAGCTTGCAATGGGCCTAAACTGCATAAGTGAGCAAACACTGACAATACAGCAACCAATACAGATCTAATGGTGATACGATATTATAAATGCTCGATTGACAGCAAAGATGTGTTTAGATTATGGTTTTGAACTATGCAATATGTGATTATAGTCAAATGTAGCACTTACATAGTATAGTCAGGTTTGGTACATATAAAGCACTTTAAAGCTATATTTAGTGTAAAAACAAAGGCTAACCCTCATTTGACTACGAAACATTGTCTAAACTACTGGTATCAGTGTAACTGTAGATGTTAAAGTCGTTTAGTGCCTTATATTGACACACTTCCACTCAATGTCAAACATACAACAGTATATGCACATGTATGTTGTTATAGCTTGCAATGGGCCTAAACTGCATAAGTGAGCAAACACTGACAATACAGCAACCAATACAGATCTAATGGTGATACGATATTATAAATACTCGATTGACAGCAAAGATGTGTTTAGATTATGGTTTTGAACTATGCAATACGCGATTATAGTCAAATGTAGCACTTACAGAGTATAGTCAGTTTTGGTACATGTAAAGCACTTTAAAGCTGTTGTTAGTGTAAACGCAAAGACTAACGCTCATTTGACTACGAAACATTGTCTAAACTACTGGTATCAGTGTAACTGTAGATGTTAAAGTCGTTTAGTGCCTTAGATTGACACACTTCCACTCAATGTCAAACATACAACAGTATATGCACATGTATGTTGTTATAGCTTGCCATGGGCCTAAACTGCATAAGTGAGCAAACACTGACAATACAGCAACCAATACAGATCTAATGCTGATACGATATTATAAATACTCCATTGACAGCAAAGATGTGTTTAGATTATGGTTTTGAACTATGCAACACGTTATTATAGTCAAATGTAGCACTTACATAGTATAGTCAGTTTTGGTACATGTAAAGCACTTTAAAGCTGTAGTTAGTGTAAAAACAAAGACTAACCCTCATTTGACTATGAAACATTGTCTAAACTACTGGTATCAGTGTAACTGTAGATGTTAAAGTCGTTTAGTGCCTTAAATTGACACACTTCCACTCAATGTCAAACATACAACAGTATATGCACATGTATGTTGTTATAGCTTGCAATGGGCCTAAACTGCATAAGTGAGCAAACACTGACAATACAGCAACCAATACAGATCTAATGGTGATACGATATTATAAATACTCCATTGACAGCAAAGATGTGTTTAGATTATGGTTTTGAACTATGCAACACGTTATTATAGTCAAATGTAGCACTTACATAGTATAGTCAGTTTTGGTACATGTAAAGCACTTTAAAGCTGTAGTTAGTGTAAAAACAAAGACTAACGCTCATTTGACTACGAAACATTGTCTAAACTACTGGTATCAGTGTAACAGTAGATTTTAAAGTCGTTTAGTGCCTTAGACTGACACACTTCCACTCAATGTCAAACATACAACAGTATATGCACATGTATGTTGTTATAGCTTGCAATAGGCCTAAACTGCATAAGTGAGCAAACACTGACAATACAGCAACCAATACAGATCTAATGGTGATACGATATTATAAATGCTCGATTGACAGCAAAGATGTGTTTAGATTATGGTTTTGAACTATGCAACACGTTATTATAGTCAAATGTAGCACTTACATAGTATAGTCAGTTTTGGTACATGTAAAGCACTTTAAAGCTGTAGTTAGTGTAAAAACAAAGACTAACGCTCATTTGACTACGAAACATTGTCTAAACTACTGGTATCAGTGTAACTGTAGATGTTAAAGTCGTTTAGTGCCTTAGATTGACACACTTCCACTCAATGTCAAACATACAACAGTATATGCACATGTATGTTGTTATAGCTTGCCATGGGCCTAAACTGCATAAGTGAGCAAACACTGACAATACAGCAACCAATACAGATCTAATGCTGATACGATATTATAAATACTCCATTGACAGCAAAGATGTGTTTAGATTATGGTTTTGAACTATGCAACACGTTATTATAGTCAAATGTAGCACTTACATAGTATAGTCAGTTTTGGTACATGTAAAGCACTTTAAAGCTGTAGTTAGTGTAAAAACAAAGACTAACGCTCATTTGACTACGAAACATTGTCAAAACTACTGGTATCAGTGTAACTGTAGATGTTAAAGTCGTTTAGTGCCTTAAATTTACACACTTCCACTCAATGTCAAACATACAACAGTATATGCACATGTATGTTGTTATAGCTTGCAATGGGCCTAAACTGCATAAGTGAGCAAACACTGACAATACAGCAACCAATACAGATCTAATGGTGATACGATATTATAAATACTCCATTGACAGCAAAGATGTGTTTAGATTATGGTTTTGAACTATGCAACACGTTATTATAGTCAAATGTAGCACTTACATAGTATAGTCAGTTTTGGTACATGTAAAGCACTTTAAAGCTGTAGTTAGTGTAAAAACAAAGACTAACGCTCATTTGACTACGAAACATTGTCTAAACTACTGGTATCAGTGTAACAGTAGATTTTAAAGTCGTTTAGTGCCCTAGACTGACACACTTCCACTCAATGTCAAACATACAACAGTATATGCACATGTATGTTGTTATAGCTTGCAATAGGCCTAAACTGCATAAGTGAGCAAACACTGACAATACAGCAACCAATACAGATCTAATGGTGATACGATATTATAAATACTCGATTGACAGCAAAGATGTGTTTAGTTTATGGTTTTGAACTATGCAATACGCGATTATAGTCAAATGTAGCACTTACAGAGTATAGTCAGTTTTGGTGCATGTAAAGCACTTTAAAGCTCTTGTTAGTGTAAACGCAAAGAATAACGCTCATTTGACTACGAAACATTGTCTAAACTACTGGTATCAGTGTAACTGTAGATGTTAAAGTCGTTTAGTGCCTTAGATTGACACACTTCCACTCAATGTCAAACATACAACAGTATATGCACATGTATGTTGTTATAGCTTGCAATGGGCCTAAACTGCATAAGTGAGCAAACACTGACAATACAGCAACCAATACAGATCTAATGGTGATACGATATTATAAATGCTCGATTGACAGCAAAGATGTGTTTAGATTATGGTTTTGAACTATGCAATATGTGATTATAGTCAAATGTAGCACTTACATAGTATAGTCAGGTTTGGTACATATAAAGCACTTTAAAGCTATATTTAGTGTAAAAACAAAGGCTAACCCTCATTTGACTACGAAACATTGTCTAAACTACTGGTATCAGTGTAACTGTAGATGTTAAAGTCGTTTAGTGCCGTATATTGACACACTTCCACTCAATGTCAAACATACAACAGTATATGCAAATGTATGTTGTTATAGCTTGCAATGGGCCTAAACTGCATAAGTGAGCAAACACTGACAATACAGCAACCAATACGGATCTAATGGTGATACGATATTATAAATGCTCGATTGACAGCAAAGATGTGTGTAGATTATGGTTTTGAACTATGCAATATGTGATTATAGTCAAATGTAGCACTTACATAGTATAGTCAGGTTTGGTACATATAAAGCACTTTAACGCTGTATTTAGTATAAAAACAAAGGCTAACTCTCATTTGACTACGAAACATTGTCTAAACTACTGGTATCAGTGTAACTGTAGATGTTAAAGTCGTTTAGTGCCTTAGTTTGACACACTTCCACTCAATGTCAAACATACAACAGTATATGCACATGTATGTTGTTATAGCTTGCAATGGGCCTAAACTGCATAAGTGAGCAAACACTGACAATACAGCAACCAATACAGATCTAATGGTGATACGATATTATAAATACTCCATTGACAGCAAAGATGTGTTTAGATTATGGTTTTGAACTATGCAACACGTTATTATAGTCAAATGTAGCACTTACATAGTATAGTCAGTTTTGGTACATGTAAAGCACTTTAAAGCTGTAGTTAGTGTAAAAACAAAGACTAACGCTCATTTGACTACGAAACATTGTCTAAACTACTGGTATCAGTGTAACAGTAGATTTTAAAGTCGTTTAGTGCCTTAGACTGACACACTTCCACTCAATGTCAAACATACAACAGTATATGCACATGTATGTTGTTATAGCTTGCAATGGGCCTAAACTGCATAAGTGAGCAAACACTGACAATACAGCAACCAATACAGATCTAATGGTGATACGATATTATAAATACTCCATTGACAGCAAAGATGTGTTTAGATTATGGTTTTGAACTATGCAACACGTTATTATAGTCAAATGTAGCACTTACATAGTATAGTCAGTTTTGGTACATGTAAAGCACTTTAAAGCTGTAGTTAGTGTAAAAACAAAGACTAACGCTCATTTGACTACGAAACATTGTCTAAACTACTGGTATCAGTGTAACTGTAGATGTTAAAGTCGTTTAGTGCCTTAGATTCACACACTTCCACTCAATTTCAAACATACAACAGTATATGCAAATGTATGTTGTTATAGCTTGCAATGGGCCTAAACTGCATAAGTGAGCAAACACTGACAATACAGCAACCAATACAGATCTAATGGTGATACGATATTATAAATGCTCGATTGACAGCAAAGATGTGTGTAGATTATGGTTTTGAACTATGCAATATGTGATTATAGTCAAATGTAGCACTTACATAGTATAGTCAGGTTTGGTACATATAAAGCACTTTAAAGCTGTATTTAGTGTAAAAACAAAGGCTAACTCTCATTTGACTACGAAACATTGTCTAAACTACTGGTATCAGTGTAACTGTAGATGTTAAAGTCGTTTAATGTCTTAGATTGACACACTTCCACTCAATGTCAAACATACATCAGTCTATCCACATGTATGTTGTTATAGCTTGCAATGGGCCTAAACTGCATAAGTGAGCAAACACTGACAATACAGCAACCAATACAGATCTGATGGTGATACGATATTATAAATGCTCGATTAACTGCAAAGATGTGGTTAGATTATGGTTTGGAACTATGCAACACTTTATTATAGTCAAATGTAGCACTTGCATAGTTATGTCAGCTTTAGTACATGTACAGCACTTTAAAGCTCTATTTTGTTAAAAAAACACTAACGCTCAGTTGACTACGAAACATTGTCTAAACTTCTGGTATCAGTGTAACTGTGGATGTTAAAGTCGTTTAGTGCCTTTGATTGACACACTTCCACTCAATGTCAACCATACAACAGTATATGCACGTGTATGTTGTTATAGCTTGCAATGGCCCTAAACTGCATAAGTGAGCAAACACTGACACTACAGCAACCAATACAGATCTGATGGTGATACGATATTATAAATGCTCGATTGACTGCAAAGATGTGGTTAGATTATGGTTTGGAACTATGCAACACTTTATTATAGTCAAATGTAGCACTTGCATAGTAATGTCAGCTTTAGTACATGTAAAGCACTGTAAAGCTTTATTTAGTGTAAAAAGAAAGACTATCGCTCATTTGACTACGACACATTGTCTAACCTACTGGTATCAATGTTACTGTAGATGTTAAAGTCGTTTAGTGCTTTAGATTGACACACTTCCACTCAATGTCAAACATACAACATTATATGCACATGTATGTTGTTATAGCTTGCATTGGGCCTAAACTGCATAAGTGATCAAACACTGACAATACAGCAGCCAATACAGATCTAATGGTGATACGATATTATAAATGCTCGATTAACTGCAAAGATGTGGTTAGATTATGGTTTGGAACTATGCAACACTTTATTATAGTCAAATGTAGCACTTGCATAGTTATGTCAGCTTTAGTATATGTAAAGCACTTTAAGGCTCTATTTAGTGTAAACAAAAAAACTAACGCTCAGTTGACTACGAAACATTGTCTAAACTACTGGTATCAGTGTAACTGTGGATGTTAAAGTCGTTTAGTGCCTTTGATTGACACACTTCCACTCAATGTCAAACATACAACAGTATATGCACATGTATGTTGTTATAGCTTGCAATGGGCCTAAACTGCATAAGTGAGCAAACACTGACAATACAGCAACCAATACAGATCTAATGGTGATACGATATTATAAATGCTCGATTGACAGAATAGAAGCGCTTAGAATAAGCTTTGCACCTATGCAACACGTTAATATAGTCAAATGTAGCACTTGCATACTATTGTCAGCTTTGGTACATGTAAAGCACTTAAAGCTGTAGATAGTGTAAAAACAAAGATTAATGCTCATTTGACTACGAAACATTGTCTACACTACTGGTATCAGTGTAGCTGTAGATGTTAAAGTCGTTTATTGAATTAGATTGACACACTTCCACTCAATGTCACACATACAACATTATATGCACGTGTATGTTGTTATAGCTTGCATAGGGCCTAAATTGCATAAGTGAGCAAACACTGACAATACAGCAACCAATACAGATCTAATGGTGAAACGATATTAAAAATACTCCATTGACAGCACAGATGTGTTTAGATTATGGTTTTGAACTATGCAACACTTTATAATAGTCAAATGTATCACTTACATAGTATTGTCAGTTTTGGTACATGTAAAGCACTTTAAAGCTGTATTTAGTGTAAAAACAAAGACTAACGCTCATTTGACTACGAAACATTGTCTAAACTACTGGTATCAGTGTAACTGTAGATGTTAAAGTCGTTTAGTGCCTTAGATTGAGACACTTCCACTCAATGTCACACATACAACATTATATGCACGTGTATGTTGTTATAGCTTGCAATGGGCCTAAATTGCATAAGTGAGCAAACACTGACAATACAGCAGCCAATACAGATCTAATGGTGAAACGATATTAAAAATACTCCATTGACAGCAAAGATATGTTTAGATTATGGTTTGGAACTATGCAACACTTTATTATAGTCAAATGTAGCACTTTCATACTAATTTCAGCTTTAGTACATGTAAAGCACTTTAAAGCTCTATTTAGTGTAAAAACAAAGACTAACGCTCATTTGACTACGAAGCATTGTCTAAACTACTGGTATCAGTGTAACTGTAGATGTTAAACTCGTTTAATGCCTTAGATTGACACACTTCCACTCAATGTCAAACATACAACAGTATATGCACATGTATGTTGTTATAGCTTGCAATGGGCCTAAACTGCACAAGTGTGGTAATACTGACAAAACAGCAACCAATACAGATCTAATGGTGATACGATATAATAAATGCTCGAGTGACAGAATGTAAGTGTTTAGATTAAGCGTTGGAACTATGCAACACGGTGATATAGTCAAATGTAGCACTTTCGTAGTATTGTCAGCTTTGGTACATGTAAAGCACTTTAAAGCTGTATTTAGTGTAAAAACAAAGACTAACCCTCATTTGACTACGAAACATTGTCTACACTACTGGTATCAGTGTAGCTGTAGATGTTAAAGTCGTTTAGTGAATTAGATTGACACACTTCCACTCAAAGTCAAACACACAACAGTATATGCACATGTATGTTGTTATAGCTTGCAATGGGCCTAAACTGCATATGTGTGCTAATACTGACAATACAGCAACCAATCTCTATATACTAAGATCCCTAAAATGCAAATGAGCTCGCCTATTGTTGTCATCAAACAGAGCCGGCCCTGTACTGTCCAGAATTCTTCTCCTGGAATGTTTGCGGGCTGTGTCTGAAAGGTAGCTATACGTGTTCCAAGTTGTGAGTTCTTCGACACGAGCGCAAATTGATATTGTTGTGATTTTTCTGTGTCGAGTTATTCAACTGTTTCTGAGCGACTACGCGAGCCTTTGTTGATCGCCTTTTGTCCTCCATTGTTTTCGTCTGCGTGGATTGCACTGCTCTCAGTACAGGGTGTGTGTGATCGGGATCAGGATTGCTCAATTTCGAGGAGAAGTTTGTTGGATTTCTACCAGGTTAGTAGCTATTTTGTCCTCTCTAAATACTGTAGTATAGTTCGCTTATATGTTGTTCCTCGATTCCGTGCGTTGTCTGGTGTTTTAAACAATTTTTTCCGATGTATGGAGGCAGTTTCTTACACCCTCCCTCGCTGCTGTTATGCGCCATGACAGTTGGGCAACTAATTCTTCGCTTCATTGCTGTCTGAAGATTCGATTTATCATTGCCAGTCTTTAGTCAATGAAATTATAGCACTGCTGCTGCTTTGTCGATTCGATTTACGGGTGGTGTGAGCCCTGTATTTGCCTCTTTTTTTAGGCCAGATTGAAACAGCTTCCCTCAGGGGCACTCTCGCCATGACAGTTCTTCTCCATCCCTTCGAGTCTCTTTGGCAAATCGCAATGCTTTTACTGGTAAGTTGTACCTAGATATTTAACTGTTGTTTAATATTGTATTCCTTGGTTTATTAGGAAAGTGGTTAGCTGGTTTGTCCTCCGTATTAAATAGGATAAACCGAACGTAAAACTCTCAGTTCGGACATGGTTTGAATGCGACTGATGTTCCAGTTGGAAGTTAAGGAACATTTTGTGGTTCTGTTACCAGGTGAGTCGTTTTCTAATGCTATAACGTTTGTTTTCAAATTGCCTGTCTTACCCCTGTCCTCTGTGGGCACTGTCTATAGTATTTTCTACACTGATGTTAACTTTTGCCAGCGAGATTGCAATAGCTTCCCTCGAGGGTTGTGCACCATGACAGTTCCTCTCCACCATGCTTGATGCTTGATGATATTCTCTGTTGCCGTGTCAATTCAAGCGAACTTTCGTCCTTCTACTACCAGGTAAGTCGTTTTTTCTGATGATAAGGTTTGTTGTCAGATTGCCTGTAATTTTTCTGTCTACTATACATGTTTCATATTACACTCCTTATGTCAGTATTTTGAGCGAGCTTCCCTTGGGGGGTATTTCGCCATGACACTTCCTCTCCAATCAGATTGATTTTATGCTCTAAATTGTCTTGGTTCATTTACCATAGAAGGATGACATGTTTACTGTCCTATTCCTTGCTGGATTGCTGCTGTTTATACCTTGAAGTTAGTGTGTGCATAAAGGAGATAGGAAATCCATATGTTTCCTGATGAATTGTCCTACATTAAATGCTGGATTTGGGCATTGATTAAGTGTTTTCGGTCTAAGTTTGTAGTTGTATATGTGACTGATTGTGTGACTTATAATTACGAGTTTAAGTTCTTTTCGGTAATATGACTGTAATAAGAAGGTTCCTTTCCCCCTCAGTTCAGTCAAGGAGGCCACTGCTCAGTGTGTTTCATTCTCATTGCCACTAGCCACAAAATATCTTAACACGGTTGTACAGAGAGGTCTATAGTGTGTATATTTTATTTGCTAACAGTCCTTGATATTATTCCTATGATGTTTTGGCGTCCTTACACTCTTTATTTTGTTGTATGTTTTAGATAGAGATGCGAGGGGATTCCCAACTCAAGATGATGATCGCAGAAACCTTTCATCCTTTGTTTGCGAACAATAGTGTTTACACAAGGCCGCAAGTTTGCAGTCGAGGGGCGTGTTTACAAAGTGGATGGATTTCGTTCAAGTCTTAATGGAATTTCGTCTCTTTTCTATAAGGTAAGTGGCTTATTTCATTGACAAGGTGTCGATTTAGTTTTACCAGGATTGTTTTGTGTACAATGGTCGCTACTTCCTCTGTTGGACGAGATTTAATGCCGTGTTTTGATCGAGATTCCATACCATTGCCTCGGGGTCCATATGATGATGCCAGTTCCTTTCATGTTCGCTTGATTTCCGCCTGTAAATTATCGTTTGGTTACTACAGAACTTTCGGTATACTATTCAGGGGATATTTACTGTATTATTTACTGATATAATAGAACAGTTTGACAGATATTACTGGGTGTGCCTAGATGATAATGGTAGTCATACATTTGAATTTATGTCCTTAGATGAAACATGTACCAATATAGTGCTTGATTTTCTGCCTGTAGGATATTTGTCACTAGCTTATTTCACTTTGAGATATCAGTTGTCACCACTACCATTACTACTTTTCATATGTCATTGTGTTCATGATGATATGTTGTTAAATTTTTGTCTTAGTTAGAGCCAGTAACCTTATTTGTATTGTACTCAATTGCCACATCAAGCCCGCCTCTCACGTACAGCTATGATAATAAATTTGTTTTATGATGCAAGCTCTACATTATCGGAGTCATTGATATGATTTACAGCTTTATGTTGTTGACAAGAGGTTAGGACTGATGTGATTTTGGTCCATAATATTGTTACTGTTGGGTTTGCTCTAGGATTACAAGGCACTATTATTTCAGTTTTGTACACTTATGGAGCAGTCATTAAGTATCTGGGGGGGGGGTGAAGGTTGAGGCACATGGTAACATAGATTCAACAATTTTGTTCCCCAGTTTGACATGCAAAAATATTCTAGAGCCCCAGATTAAGAACTTTCTGGAGCCCAACACTTAATTTTTGTTATTGATTTTATTACATCACTCATTATTGTCCTGGATATATTAGTTAGTGGTCCTTAGCAACAGCATAGGTAATAGTATATGTGACTTTGTTCCACCACAAGTTGATATGAAGTATTGTAGCATTGCTAAGAGGTTATGAGTCACTTATCTACATACGCGTAGGTATGATCTATGCACTTTATTTTGGAGTCTTCTCAGATACTAGAAGTTTTTACAACTAAATATAATACCTCTGGATAACTTATATGGCAGTTTGGATAGGTTATGTGACTGCAACCATCTATATGATGCTGGGTTTAAGGTATGTTACTAAGTTGTACACCCCCCTCCCCACAACCATCATCACTACCATAAGTACCTCTAATGCTTGAAACCTGACTTTGTGATTTCAGGCTGTATACTATATCTCATTCATTGCCTTTACTTCTTAATATGTAGAATGTGAGGAAATGATGGCCTATTACCAAGCAATATTCTCTTATTGTTATTGAGCTTGAAGTATAGGTCCTTTCAGGTATTGTAATTAAATTCTGTCTAATTTATTCGGTCTTATTATGTAGTGAAGCAATTGGACAAAATTAATAGATACAACCAGACAGAGTTTGCAGCCATACCTCTCATTTGATGTGACATATACGTTGACGTTAATGCGTGCGTACAGGGGATACGACATCTGTATGTTTCCGAATGACTTGTGCTACATGAAATGCTGAATATGCGCATTGATGAGGTCTTTTGGGTCTACGTTTGTAGTTGTATTATTGTTAAGAGTTTAACTTCTGTTGAGAAGTATACCTGTAGTAAGAAGGTTTTGTTCCCCCTCAATTTAGTCAAGTAAGCCACTGCTCTCTGTGTTTCATTCTTATTGCCAGTAGCCAGAAAAGATTTTAAAACGGTTGTACAGAGATGTCTATAGTGTGTATATTTTATTTGCTGAATGTCCTTGATATTATTCCTACGATGTTTTCATGTCCTTACACTCTTTAGTTTGTTGTAGGTTTTAGATAGAAATGCGAGGGGATTCCCAAGGTGCGATCAGGATCGCAGAACCTCTCATCCTTTGTGTCCGAACAATAGTGTTTACACAAGACTGCAAGTTTGCAGTTGAGGGCGTGTTTACAAAGTGGATGGATGTCTTGGAATTCCTCGTGGAATTTTGTCCCTTCTCTATAAGGTAAGTGGTGTATTTCATTGACAAGGTTTCGATATAGTGTTGCCATAATGTTTTGTATAGAATGGTCCCCACTTTCCCAGCTGGACGTGATTTAATGCAATGTTTTTAGGGAGATTCCACAAGATTGCTTCGGGGCCATATGATCACGCCAATTCCTTAGGTGCTTCCTTGAGCTTAAACATTAACATTTATACACAGTTGTGCATAGTGTTCATTTTTAAATTGCAAGGTGTATTGGATACTTCTCCTGTAGCTTTTTGGTTTCCTTCATTTTCACCTAACTACATGACATGCACCTTACCATTTGAGCCCTATGCTACCTGATCTATTGCCATTTATTTACGTTGTACTTTGTTGCATTGAGTACAGATGAAGAGACGGATGAAGAGCTGCTGTCCCTTCCCAAGATTAGCTATTATAAACACCATCACTAATTTCCGTAAATCATTCTGCACATGATTATACCGGTTTACAGGATGAGGTGGTACTAGCTAGCAGTTTTTTTTTGCCACAGCTCACTCCAATACACTCATAGAGTACATCACAAAAAATACTCAATCATATTGACTGACTTATACAACATACACATCAAGTGAACACAACCCTCCATACAAAGAACTATTGCAACTACTCCTTTATGGCCATGAAAAGTTACCTTTTGATTCAAATACAAACATTATATTGATGCAACATTAACATACATTCAGGCCTCGGAACGGTTCCAATAAGTTACTAACTTTCTCGTGAAAACCTCTCTCGTGTAAATTATTTTCTCTTTTGTGTAAATTTTATTCCTTTTACGATTGGAGTGGTGTCGCTCATCATGTCTGGGCATATTTTTTTTTGTTGTTTTTGATTAGCAAGGAACATAGGTAGACTTGATATCTCCTTTTACAATAGCTTTTTGTGATGATTTGTCATATCTGCAGCACTATTGGCACGATGGGCGACACCACTCCAATCACTTTTGTAGCTTATTATTGTAATATGTATGTATCAATGTTAACTGTAAGTCTTAGGGTTGTTATGCATTTCCATGCTCCCTACACTTTGTATTGTAATTGTTTGTCATTGTAAGTTTTATGAGAATATATAAAACAAAAAAAATACACAGCAGGAGCTACTCATTCCAATGATACCTAATCAAGTATATTTCTAGCCCATTACATACGGTAGTCAGAACATGTTGTTTCCATTTTAATCCTCGAACTACTCAGTTACGGATAGGAAACTGGGACACATGCACCACATGTGCTATAAAATCCAAATTTACTATTCTTACGCTTTAGTATGTAAGAGGTGGTTAACATGGGAATCGTTCAGTACCATACATCAAGTGGATGGTCTCAAGGCACCTGTTTCGTGCACATAGTCACACTAGCCCGTAGTCTGTACTTATTATTGTACCAAGTCACGATATAGTACACAATACTATTGCTGGTGTATTTCTTTCCCTCCCAGCTAACAACTGCAGGTCATTATCCAAAATATTTTTAATTGCACACAGGGGGGATGACGTGGACAGGGATATCACAAAAAATAGACGAACCTTACAATTGATTTAACTACTTACTTCTATGTCTACCAAACTTATGCCCATAATGGTCTACCAGGCGCAATTAGTCCAGCCTCTGTCTCCCCTTCAACTGTTGCTTCCTGCGTCACTGCCTCAGCTTTCCCCCTTGCCGATTGCATTTCGCATTGCACCGCGACAACTTCGTATTTCATTACCACAGCTTCATATCTTCCTTCCTGCACGACAGCCTCATACCTTTCTTCTTGACATTTCGCTTGCACTTTCGTACTTTCCCTTTCAGCTACCTCCATGTCTTCTTCGATTTGGAAGTCCTCATTTAGGCTTTCCTCCATCATCGCCAGTTGCTCTACCTCGGCCATCTCCTTCGCAACACTCCGCCATGTCTCTTTCATTCGTTCTATTTGACCTTTCCCCCCATCTACACTGTGTTCTATGCGCTTTAGAGCAGAACGAGCCACACGCAGGCTTTTCTCCATCACTTCCATGTTCCTCTCTGCTCTTTTGAGCTCCGCTCCTAACTTGTTAACCATAATTTTCATTTTCATTCGCGGATGCATTATGTACTTTTCTTCCCTATTGGCACTCTCTTGCACTTAAACTGAACACCACTTCCCAGGTTTACCCTTTTATTCATCCACTACCCTGTAATCACGTCAGCACCAACACCCCTCGTAGTAAACGCATTATCCTTCCGCCTCGTACTACTCATTCATAGTAGTTTACTTCTATACTTAGTAGCTGACACGTGTAATTCGCCCAAAATAGACAGTATCATCCCTTACTCACGTATAATTTACCCTACCCATAATTAGTACTGCATGTTCGGTACACCCCTGTACGTCACAGACAAAACAATTGGCAGAGCAGACTTGCAACTTTTGAACCCTAAGCTTTACTTTCTCATTCATTGCAATAGTAGTAATAGGATCATTTGTGACTAACACACAATGACATCATTTACACATGCACCCAGTTCATACTTTACGTTCTCATTCATTGCAGTAGTAGTAACACGATCATTTGTCACTAACACAGAATGACATCATTCAAACATGCACCCAGTTCTTTATTTACGTTCTTTCAGGTAACAACACATACGTCATTCAGATTTGACTATGCAGAGAGAAGTTACCACTGTCTTCACTCACAAATAGATCATGACAATATTCTAACACGCACAAGCTAGCGTCATCCAGCTGTTTCTAGGTGCATCCGGTACAGGTCTATGCGTCACAACAGCTGTATAGTATGAACAACAGACTTGATAGCGTTCAATTTTCTCTCTACCTGTTCGCTCATTATACCAATACCCAGTACTAGGAATACCTGTGAGTCATCAGATTAGGTATACAACACTTTCCTCCATCTTACGTATCTTATGTACGTGTTCATTCATTTCATAAGTAGTGCCACTGTCAGTGTCACACACAGATAATGGCATCATTTATATTGCTACAAGTTACTAATATCCAACTATTCTAAGTTCTTTATTGTAACACCATATATGTCAGAGATATACTACAATGCACAGGATATGTTAACTGCTTTATAATATACATTATCATGTATTAGACTATCCGTAGCCGTAGCGATGACCGTATATTGATAGTAACACTACATGGTGTGTTTTATCTATGAAAACCACTTTTTCGTCTGATCTTCAATTTTCTTAACTTCCCCTGAATTTGATGCTGATATTTTCTTAAGAAAAATTTCGATCTTCGTAAAGGAGCTTACAACACATGACCTTCTATCGATTTCTGTCATTTAACAATGGTCAATGTTGGAGCTTGACCCTTGTTATCTATACATTTTCTACCGATTTTTGCATTTTCAGCCTCATTGTCTTATAGGCCTTTTTCTTCTTAAAACAACACATGTATTCACTCAATGACGCAGTACCCTATCCAACTTTCAACATTAATCCCTGCAAACATCAATGCCACTTACACTACACTACGCACTGGACACTTAAGCATTACCCGGCATAGTATCTATGATTCACTGTAAAACCCTGCATATATCCATCTTACATACCGCACTTCACCAGCCCGCAACTACAGATTCTCATAGCAGGAGTCTAACTAACACACAGGGGCACGCTCAAAATATTTTTGAGAACTTACGGCGTAGAATAATTTTTTACATTTAGAACCGTGCCGACTATTCCACCACTTTTCAGCATTTCATTACTGTCACCTTTTCAACAACATTATACGCAAAATCTACTTACGACCACCACAATGCCCATTCTCACAACTCGTACTGAAATAATTCTGAATAAGACACCTAAACCCTTTCCACCCCCTTCCTTAGTTGTGCCCCGTATTATCCAGCTACACTCCTCCGTATCAATGACACTTTCTATTGTCTTCATTATATTCTACTTTTACTACCCAACGTCCTGCATCCAGCACTATTACAACACATACATGTCACACACCTCATCATAGCTGATGGAGCACGGGGGGTGCAGGTCCACAGACATTCACCTACCGTTCCTTACAACAACGGAACACACACCCCTACTACTTCAGTCTGTGTTTAGCTGGAGAGAAAAATGGGCGAGAAAACATTCCACGTTCATTTCAACAACAAAACAACGGTAATTCAGTATATATTTTTATTACCTATACCTTCCTTTCATGTCTATTCAATACTCATACCGTGTACCATGTCATACTCGCCTGACTATTTTCATCTCATTGTGTCATATTCGCGTGATTATTTTCATCTCATTTTCTCTTAGAATTTACACTGCAACCAAGAGGTGACCTGGAAGTCATTGAAATGGCGAATCGCCGCAGCGATGGGTATCGATCGCAATAGTCACTTTCTTTTAACAGATGCCCAGGGGACACCTGTCAAAGATTTGAAGTAAGTGTTGCGTACCTTGCACATCACTTTTCAAACACACCACACATACTACTCTTACCATGTTCGTACTTCCCCCCACTGTTCGTCTTGACAATGCATACTCTTCACTTATTTTGAGTACTGATAGTTGTACAGAGCGTATCCTTACGGTGCCAATTGTACTTACGGTACCCCTCAAGAGATCCACAGTTCACTCATACAGTTTTAACCCCAAACCAGATAACAGAGACCTTCCTTTCTTCTCACAACCTGACATACACACCAAACCTACATCTTTGTCAACTTTACATTATGTCTGCATCTTCCATATAGTTCACGAATTTCACCCAATAACATTTTTACCCTTCATTTTATACATACTGACTCACATGCTCTTCGGGATTGCTACATCTCATGTTTCTTTTTTCCAGATCTGCCTCTGTGCTTTATGTCATAGTGACGGGGAAGAAACCCGGCAAAGCAAAAAAAAAAGGCGGAAGACCACACCAAAAGACTATTGATAGACACGAACAAAAGGACACGCGCCACAAAGCGAAACATGTTACTGTAAATTACCACTTAACTCTATAGTATTATTATAGTTAAGACTAGAACGCATACTTTCTCTGCCGTCTACAGTCTGCTTCATATGTATTGCGTATGATACCAAATTTACTGATAGGGATGCCTGAAAGGAGATTACATGACATTCCCCTAGGATTACGATTTGCCACTGTTAAAGTGTTATAAACACATTCTGGATCTACATATTCATATCTCAGGACCTTTAGACGTGGTATTCCCTTTTTAGTTTGGCGTGTGTGTTGAATGAACTACAGTAGACTCTCTCTACTTCTTCTCTCTGTAATTTGACCACCATCTGCATGTCTTACGGTTAGGCTACTTTGTGTACGTTTTAGTTGTTCGTACCAGTTGGCTTTTACACAACACGTAATCATACCCTACAGCCAAGCTGTAATCTAATTTATTCCTTGCATTATCCCAGTGTATTGCCTTTCTTCCCGCAAGTCCCGTTGTTCCTTTAGTTTTAGAACAGGATCGCCTGCACTCTCTGTACAATGTTAAGGGAGGGTTCATATTACTGTTTGCCCCATAGTAACACATCTTCATTTATAATTTGGTTGATATTTTACCGTATTTTGACGTAAGGTTCTTAATATTTTCATCTCGCTCACTACCTGATTTTTTCACTACATTTAGATACTCCAATGATGAAGGTTTCAGCAGTATAGTACGTACTACTGTCCCTCCCAATGATTAGCTATAACACACATAAGTACTACTTCTTACACATCACTCTGCATATAAAAGGATGTACTTTTACAGATCTACTTACAATGACTAGCAACAGTATGTGTGTTGCGTAGAGTTATCCGTGTTCTAGATTACCGTAAATCCTCCAATTAGCCCCCCTTCGAATAAGCCCCCCTCGAATAATCCCCCATGCTAGAACTTCAAATTGTTAATAAGCCCTCCTCGAATAAGCCCCCACCCTAGGTGATGATGAAGACTGTAATAAAGACTAATGCATAAATATAGACTGTTCTTGTAATAGTATGGAGAAAAGGAGCTTTGGCAATGAGCTTTTTATACGACATTTGTCACATAATTTTATAAGCCCCCCCTCGAATAAGCCCCAACCCAAAGAGCATAAAAATAAATAAGCCCCCAGAGGCTAATTCCAGGATTTATGGTACTGTTTTCGTCACCACATGACATCACCCATAGACGACATGTGCACCAGTATATTACTTTATTTACTGTCTCTCAAGCTGTAATAGTTTCCCTACATCAGACATACAAGAAGCATTGTTCACAAGACACTCACTGTGAGGGCTATACACACTTTTTTATACATGACGACTTTATAAGGAACCTATATTTAGACTACTCATATATTTACCGACTTTATACTACTACAGGAAACTTCCATCCAAAATTCTTTAATTTCAACCATTTTTATAACACAAAACGATTAAGAATTACCAAGCAGATTCCATTCATTTACAGCCAAAACCCCTGTTAGATTCTTTCCTACACCTGTGCGAAGTCCTCCATTTTTCATTTATACAGCCAGCATTAAAGGCACAATTCAGAAGTTGACTGTTTTTGTTCTGTCTGTGCAATTGTTATGCACTAATTGTGCGTTGAAAATTATGGAACTGCTACCAAGCTCTTTTCATAAATGGAGGTCCAAACATACGGAACTGTAAGAACTAAGCTTTTAGCTAGGTTCCATATGCACAAACAATGCATACGGCGAGTTGGTTCATTTTGTTCCCATATCCGTACAGGTCACATCATTCTATCACACAGGCCACGATACTGTTCACGTATTTCCTCATATTTTCATCACGACCGGTCATATCAAACTGTATTTGCGCTTATGACATCCACTAAATCCTTGCATATTTTTATCTGCAAATCATAGAGCGATAGTGCATCTCAATGATTGCGTAAACAACATGTCATATAATGCCTATACACATCATAATAGTACGTAACCACATATAAACAAAGCAGTGTTGATTGATGAGAGACCACTCCTGTTTCTAGACATTGCGATAACATTATGCACACGTAACTTTCAGTCAGTCTTTGCTTCGCTACAGTCCTGAGAGTTTAAAGTTTGGACAAGGAACTTCGTTGTTTAACGGTTTTCAGGTGAGTCCTTTGTCGCTTGACAACTGTCCATTTACCTTCAACAGTGTTCTTCCAGTTCAAGTTATGGCGAATGTGCAGTTTAGGGTAACAGTCAACTCGCCTTAAAGTCTATACGAAATTACTCCTTACCGCGAAGAGAGTCGAAACAACCGATTAAACGTGCGGTACTACTTACAAATACATAGCGTTCGGGATAGGGTCTGTGTTAGGATTTTGTTTAGGGCAAGGGTCAGCATTAGGGCTAGCGGTAGTTGTAGATTGGGCGGAAGTTCCTTAATGGACAACGTGATTTCAATGTTGATCGTGGGGGAAATAACGGTAAATAAGTAATTGGTAAGTAGTACCCGCACTCGTAATCATTTGTTTCTACTCTCTTCATTGTAGGGAGTAATTTTCTATAGAATTAAAGGCGATTTGGCTGTTGCCCTAAACTGCACATCCGGCCTCCTTATCTTGTGATCACCTATCTTCTACCTTCTGAAAACATGCTCTTTTGCACTTTGAGCAGTACTTTTATTTCATCGTACACAAGATAGGACACCACTGTGTGATACTATCGCTCTTCATTTATGTATATAATTCTTATATTTGTTCCTGGGCTGGTGCTCACAATATCTCTTGTGAACCTATTGCTAGATCTCCTATTAACATTACGTTATGTTGTGGACTTCTGTGACTACTCTGTGTATACATATTTCCACCCATTTCCTATATCTTATCTTTCTCTGATATTTTGAATTTGTCTATCAGTCATTATTCTTTATCCTAGATCTTCGTTCGATACAAAAGAATCAAGAGTACTCCAACACGTTCATGTCCATCTGCGGCTGTAGTTATGTAAGTTTCATCATCATTTTCAAACTTTACTCTCTATGGGTCGACTACTCGAGCTGCATTTTTCTTCTATCTTTTATGTTACAGCTATGCGTATGATATCAGCATATCTCCACACTTCGTTTGACTTACGTATGTTACCACACGTTTGTTTTATAAGACACTGGTTTATAAGTCAGCGGTACTCGGATGCCAGCACAATAAATGTCACCGGAGCGAGGGTGGCAACGTTACCTTTACTACAAGGCCCACATTACATAAACGGGCCTGACATATACGGCCCATGCAAATAAGACCATATAAACTGCTTTTTTATATTGTCCCTTTTCATAATTAATTATCTGTGAATACTAGTGAGATGAGAAGTTCCATTCCGCTGTAAATTAACATTTATTTGACATTTCACTACCATTCCTACTGCTCTATATGTGATGGGTTACCCTCCCTATACGTCCCTGATGTACACAGTTCATAAAAATACCGTAAATCATTGAGATAGCCCCCACGGGGTCTTATTTTTCATATTTATATAGTAGCATTGAGGTAAGCTACAAGTTAGACATTGTATAAGGGGTCAGTCATTTATACCTCTGGGTACTTGCGCGGGGTAGAATTCACGAAGTGGTCAAGAGTGTTATACCTCTTCAATTTCTGTCTAAAAGTTTTCATACCCCATTTAGAAATAAGTAATAACTCTCACACCCCACTTGCTATCTACCCTGTAAGGATTTCAGGGTAGATTTCTTCATTGCTACTTTTGAACTCACAATTGCCACTATCATCTACTTGGAAGATTACATATAGAACACATATTCTGAACAATTATATACTTACTGGGAAATATTGATGTAAAAACTTTGTACACAATGTTGTAAATATCATTCTTTGACACCTTTCTTTGGATAATACATAACAAATTTTTCATGAAAAAGTTCATTTATGCTTGAAACTTCATTTGAGCAACCAGCTGTGATGACTGGTAATAAGGGCACTACAATAAGACAGTATAGCATAGACAACCAAAATCAGAGAAAAATTGCTATTGGATAAACTCAGACAACTAGATACGTATACAGTGATCAATAGACTTCTGCAAGTCATTCAGTTCATTTTCTTTAGATTTTGTCTGTAAAGGATTTCATATTCATCAAAACCTCTCTACAGACTTCGATACCCCCCAAGTATCCTAGAAATCGTTTTCATACATTACCAAATTCTAGCCCGCCCTAATACCCAGAGTAATCACTGAATGACCCCTAAGTGGTATATATGATCTCAGATGCATGGCCCCTGCATTTCAGGGCCCTTTAGTATGTGTAAGGCAACATTGCCACCCTAAGTCACACAGTAATCGATTTTTCAGACCCAACACAGTTGATGCGTAGATACACACGTGACAGTCAAAGTTCCGTGCAATCACATTATCTTTGTTGTTTACTCTTCGTAGACTTCATAGGAGACTCTCTGTCTTTCACCCTTATGTGTCTGGACTGCCTATCTACCTATATGGCAAGGCAGTGTTTCACAACCTCCAATATTGCCACAAGGACAGTCCTAAGAACGTTTTAGTACTTACTTCATGACAATGCTAACACATTTTTAATACTGCCGGGAAATACCTTTCTTATAATAAAACTACCCAGTACTCGATTTTGTGATTCATATGATATGGATCAGTCATATCTCAATGGTAGATGTTGATGACCTAAAGTATTTTACATATATACATTTTAAGTAGACCCCACTGTATAATCGTGTGACCACACTACATTCCCGAGTGTAACAATTCATGGAATAGCGCACCATCCTATGTTATAGAAGACAGCACGTTTGTTCACAGCTTCGGTAAATTATGTATTTGAAGTAAATTCGATTTGAGTAAATTTATGGGGCTCCTAATTCAATTCTCGAGCCTATAGCTGACATTTCCTTTCATTCGCTTTCTTATAAGATATGTCACCAGCCAAGGAGGGCGCTACGTCAGTATGCTTTTAATTTACCTAGATAGCACAATCATTTTCCACTTCCATTACTCTACCTACTTGTGAAAGTACAGTAAAGACTCTACTGATCTAAATTAGTATGAAAACTAATTGCCTAACCACAGGGAATACTTCTTGTGCCAGACAGGAATATTGCATTATTTCATATGTGAACCCTATTATTTTCCCTACATTATCCTTACACTACCCATCATGTCATGAGCGTTACATGCACAGACACACATTACTGTTCTACTTTCGTTGATTAACACATGTTTGCTCTGATAGGCCACACTAACCTACAGTGCCGATGACTTCTTTACATTATACACTCGTAGATGACATAACTACCCAGCTTACGCTACACTCTTTTTTATAAAGAGCCATTTCACAGACAACCTACATGTAGACTGCTCACCTATTTAACGACATTATACTCCTAAACGACCATTCCATAAGGAACCTTACAACGTCATAACTGTTTATGTCACCACACAAGCCCCCCCACCCCCCCTTAGGCAGAGCTGGCCCCATTCACTTGTAGCTAAACCACGCCCAGTATCTCATCTTCTATTGCTCACAAATTATCGCGCAAATCATATCCAACCTTGCATGCAAACTTCAGAATTTAGCCTGTATGGCATTACATTCGGAGGTAACCTGTAAGAACTATTAAGGAAGTGTTGGATCCACACTTTGATCATAGGACGACCAACACTAAGGAACTTTGCAACTAGGCCTTGAGCCAGGTTCCTCATAAACAGGGACCTGTGTATTGCTATCATGTCAATATATCCATCTATCATCATCCCAATCCTTCACAATCACTTATCCATTGTTTTACTTTCATTTTCTAGCAGTCAAATTAGGTAACCATGCTTTTTGATACTTTGAACAGCATTTTCCAACACCTCCGTTTTTCTGCGTTTCCGTTCGGGGTAGTGTGAACGATTTCACAACCTCATATACTTTTCTCTCCGGTTCTATACACAACCGGAGCAAATGGAGCATAATCCCCAGTACTTAATAGAAAGGGGGTCTTAGTAGTTGGGTGAGTAGGAACTTTTTCAGAAAAGTAATACACGGGGGGCTTTAATTAACTGGCGGTGGGGGATGTCAAAATTGGTAGCCTGTCATGCCTTCAGTAATAGAACACCATATTCTATGGTAAACTAACTTCCTTATAACTAATTACACCATTCAAACCATCAATGCAACAGCATATTATCGTTTCGAAAATACACAAGGACAACACTTATGCCTGACATATAATTAACATAGGGCTTTGATGCTTCAACTTACTAGCATTAATAAGCAGGGGGGGGGTCATAATACAGTCCAGGGATCGGGAAAAAACCTGACAGATAACTAAGCATCCCCACTGTTATTAAACACCCCACAGTAGCTACTTATGATTACTTCAATACATTGTACTATTCTATCTACTCTGTACGCTATATCAATACTGACGACCTAAGTTTGCACTGTTTCCCTACCCCCCTCATTTATCCATCACATTTCAGTGTCTCCCATAGATTTTGTCATTTACTTACAGACCAACTAGACATTTATCTAATATCCCACTACATTGATACTTCTTATCTTACCTTACTTTAATTGACTATACACGATTGACTACTCACAGTTGTTCACACCCCCCCCCCCCCCCGCTTCCCCATCCTACTATTTCTTTATTGATGCATTCGGGCCAAGATACGGGCAAAGATCCGTGATCAAGATAAAATGGTTCACAATCTCATAACACAGTTACCAGGTACAATCTGTGCGCGTCAATCCTGTATATCGTATAGGCAAAGCAGAGGTTATCTATATTAGTCATTGTTCACGTGAATTCACATTTCTTTGAGGATGTCTCACCAGCTTACTCTCCAGTCCGAAATAGACGGGAAGGGTGGGACTAAGCGAGAGGTTCGACACAACTCTGAAAGTACCCATGCGGGGGGTGGGTTGGAAAAGTTTCCAAGGTGAATGTCTACTGCATGAGCTGTTATAAATAGAGGTGGAGAGATGGCCACCATATGCATTGAATACAAACTTAAGCGTATTGAATAAGAACTTATTAGATTTATTACATATCTTCTAGCAACCTACATATGTCTCTATCATCGTCTTTCATACTGTCATCATCATCGGTTCAACTTTAACCTGCGTTTTCAGTACTTCTTGTAAAAATTACTCATTGCTTCAACACACCAAACACTCACCACGAGTTACTTTCGTCAGAAAAATTCTGGATCTGGTTGGGTAAATGTATTCTTGCCTCAAAATTACTAAGCAGGAGGAGGGGGTGCAATAACACTGTCCTGCTATGCACACTTCCTCAGTTTTACTCTATTCATAGATATTTAGTAGTCTCAGTATTTCATGTACACTTTTGTCTTTTTATTGATGCCTTTATTCTTACAACTGGGTTACTCTTCAGTCCAGACTAGAAGAGGGGTGGCAATAAGCGTTGGGGGGAGAGGCTGGACAAAAGTCTCAAAGTAAATAAGCGGGGGAGGGTGACAAAAGCTCCAAGGTGACTGTCTATGTGGTTGGCTGTTATAAATGGATGTGGAGAGAAGACCAGCATATGCATTGGATAACAAACTTTAACTTCTTGACAAAACTTATTACGTTTATTACATATTTCTGCCATACTAAAAATCTCTATCATCGTCGTTCATAATTTCATCATCAGTAACACAACTGTCGACTGCATTTTCAGTGCTTCTTGCAGCAATTACGCATTTCACTCTAGCATTTTTCAGCGCAACAAACATTCACACCGAAATACTTTCGCCAGACAAGTCTGGGTGTGGTTGTAGAAATTTCCTCTTGCCTCACAATTAATAAGCGGGGAGGGAGGGGTTGCAATAAGATTGTCCTGGTGTGCATGTTTTGAAAACATAAATAGACGGTGTTGTAAATAGCGTAAGGATAATAGTGTTTGTTAGTACGTGCACGTGATCAGGGGGCTATTTTGGTACTCGTGCCAGGTCTCTAGCTGATCACGTGCTCGGCCTATTCATTTGATACTTTTTCCGTTTCATTTTTCCTTTATAACCTTATATGGACAATTTTTGGATTGCTATCATTCTATTGTTTTTCTTATGTAAAAATTGTAAGTAACTTCTGTCACAGTCAGTCGAAAAGTGAATCTGCCGAGATAAGACGCAATTTTCGGACGAAAGTTTAGACGTGGACGTGAAGCTAGAAGGTAAAAGCCCAAAAGCCGAGACGCTGTGACAAGTTACAAATTGCTGTTTAGTAATTCTTGCCGTTAGAGTTTTTCTTGTTCTTGCCGTTTGCAAAGTTGACGAAAGAAGCCGTGTATTCTCTGCGTCTGATGCTGCCGTTAAAAGTTTGAGGTCGTGAGTCTATTAGTTTAATTCATCTATCTACATCTTTGAACTTATTACTAGCCTTCGAACTCACATCTGTGATACCCCCTTGAAAGTGGTATTACACTGGTGCTTGCCCGTGTGAGGACTTAAAGATTTTAGCCTTTCTGTAGTTGAAGATTTTATGACTCTTTGTGACTTTGAAGAAGAAAGAAGACGTTACTTTGTTCATTGCTATTCATCATCACTTTTGATTTTGTATATCGTAAGATATTTGGATATTCGAGACTTTTGTTAGGTGATATTAGCGGATATTGCGAACTACTTTTCTGTCGTGATTCATTCCTTTTTGAATATTGTTCGCAACCATGGCGGAAATCGGTGATCAAGTAATCGAGTTACAAACCCAAATGACTGCCGTTCAAGCTGCCCTAGAGGGAAAGGCACAATCAGGACTATTTCGACAGCCCCCGTTTCATGGTTTCCCAAACGAAGATGTGAATGAATGGCTTCTTAAGTTTGAGCGTTTATCTAAATTTTATGGGTGGTCTAATGCAAAGAAACTTGGGGCTTTACCTTTGCTTCTGGGAGGAACCGCCCTTGCCTGGTTTCAGACTTTGCCAGCCGAATCCGTAGCTGACTTTAAAACCTTAACGGACGCACTAAAATCTCGTTTTGGTGCACAAAATCTAGAGTTTATCTTTCGCCAGGAACTTTATGCGAGAAAGCAAGGCCCTAATGAACCCCTTGCCTTATATACCGAGGATGTGATCAAAAAATGCCAGCGGTTATCGCTCTCTGAGAACGAAATGATGAACGTTTTTATTAATGGTTTGGTGGACGACCTAAGGAATCACGTAATTCTCGGCCAGCCAAAAACGTTTTCCGAGGCCGAAAACCTTGCTCGCCTACGAAGTGCGGTAAAACGTGCCTCAGGGGTGCCCAGCTCTCTAACTGCCTCACAGGATAAGAATGCCCTGCAGGAACAAAAAATAAAAGAGCTTGAGGGCCAAGTTAATCTCCTCATGTCCATTGCCGCCAAAAAGAATGAACATTGTGCCAGTTTGCCAAAACCCGTCCAAGCTCTCGAGGCAAATATGCCAATTGCCACAAAACGGCAAACAAACCCGTTTTTGCCTGACCCCCAGCCCTCAGTACCTTCAGCTAACGATTTTCTTTCACTGAAAACCGACATAATAGCTGCCGTCGATGCCCGTTTGAAAAATGCAAGCAACGTGCCAAAACGTTTCGCTTCAGGCACAAAACCTCGCCCTTCCCAATTTGTTCAGAATTTTGCTCGAGGCCGTAACCTTAGAACAACCGACGGCCAGCCGATTTGTAATTACTGTCAGCGTGTTGGCCATGTTTCAAAGTATTGCCATTTTCGGACACAACCCCAGCCGCCAATGCCTCAAAGCCAGTATCAGGAGCCGATGCAAAGCCATTCTAATTTCCGGCCATCTTACAGTCGTCAGCCGCGGTCTCAAGACCAGCCTCAGCCTCAGTCTCAGTTTGGCGGCCAGTACCAGTACAATCATGCTTTAAACGCTCCCGGGTCTTCCCAATGGGGGAACTGAAGGCCCCAAGCTTTACTGACCGTACCCCCCTAAAACCGGAGGAAGACAACTTTGAGGAATGGACAAGGAAGCGTATGGGTAGGAGAAGTGATCCTGCTTGTGTAAAGAATGAACCCCTTCCCCCGAAAAACATTGACATTCCGTGTCTTGAACTTAATCATGAATTTATGCCGTCCAACGTTTTGATTTGGGGAACTGCTTGTAAACAGCCCTGTAAGGTATTAGTAGACACTGGAGCTGCAATTACTGTTATTAGCGAACAGTTTTTTGTTAATGTTTTGCGCGCAAATTTTGCGATCCAAACATGCGAGAAGATCGAAAGCGTTAAAACTGCAAATGGGAGTAAAGTACCTGTCATTGGTGCAGTGAGTTTTCCGTTGTTACTAGGTGACAGTGAATATTCGTGTAAAGCAACAATTGTTCCAGGTTTAGCCTATAGCATTGTGTTAGGACGTGACTTTCTTCATAATAATGGCGCCGTGATCGATGTCAAAGGTTGTTTCGTGACTTTTAATGGTTCTAATGTTGTTGAGTTCTTAAAGGGTCATAGACCTCTTGTGTTTTCTGATATTACAACTATAACATCCTACGTCATTGATGCTAATTCGGAAACAATTATTCCAGCACGCCTTGAAAAATTTTTACCTGACCCTATTGTCGGATTAATTGAAGCCAGTACAAAACTCTCTAATCGTTATCAATTACATGTTGCAGCCTCTCTTTCGTTACCCGATTCAGATGGAATGGTATCACTTAGAATCCTGAATCCTACTGACGCCCCCGTTTTGCTACATAAAGGGACATCTGTTGGTTTATTTTCGGAAATGGCCCCCGATGACACAGTGTCATCCCTTGAACCCACAGATTACAAAGCTGTAGAAAATGCTCCAGGGCTTAGTCACCAGGATTGTGAAGAGACGTTGCTTTCTAAATTTAAATGTTTACCAAGCGATACCCTTTCTGCGGAGGAAAGCGGCCAGTTAAGTGAACTTCTATGCGAATATAAAGACATTTTTGCGAATTCAGGCTTAGATTTAGGCCGTACGTCGTTAGTTCAACATAAAATTGACACTGGTAGTGCCCAGCCCATTCAACAGTCCCCTTATCGAGTTTCACAGAGGCAACGTGCTGAAATAGATAATCATATTGCTAACATGCTAAATCAAGATATTATTGAAGTTTCGTCAAGTCCGTGGAGTTCCCCGGTAGTATTGGTCAAAAAGAAAGACGGAAGTACTCGCTTTTGTATTGACTATCGTAAATTAAACACAGTCACAAAGAAGGATAGCTACCCCCTGCCTCGTATTGATGATGCCCTCGATGCTCTGTCAGGATCCAAATATTTTAGCACTTTAGATTTGCAATCCGGTTATCACCAAGTTTTAATGCATCCGGATTCGAAGGAAAAGACTGCTTTTATTTCTCACGCCGGTCTCTACCAATTTCGTGTGCTCAGTTTTGGCTTGACAAATGCTCCTCCGCAGTTTCAGCGTTTGATGGCTAGAGTTCTCCATGGTCTTGAATGGAAGGTGTGTCTCATCTATATCGATGATATTATAATCTTTTCACGTACATTTGAAGAACATCTTTCGCGATTAAGCCTCGTTTTCGATCGTCTCCGTCAAGCTAATTTAAAACTGAAGCCTTCCAAGTGCCACTTTGCTCAATCATCTGTGAATTTCCTCGGATTTGTTGTGTCACCAAAAGGTATTCTACCAGACCCTGATAAAATCAGCGCAGTAAAATCTTTTCCTGTACCTAAATCTGTCAAAGATGTGCGCAGTTTCTTGGGACTCTGTAATTACTATCGTCGTTTCGTTAAAGATTTTGCAAAGATTGCTTCACCTTTAAATCGTTTGACAAGGAAAGATATTACATTTGCTTGGAGCCCTGAATGTGCAACTGCATTTAATTCCCTTAAAAACCGGTTGTGCTCCCCACCTATTCTTTCATACCCAGACTTTGAAAAGCCTTTCCATCTCTATACAGATGCCAGTCAGACAGCTTTAGGGTACATTTTAAGTCAAACAATTGAAGGTAGAGAACATGTTATTTCTTATGGTGGTCGTGAGCTAAACGTGGCAGAAAAACGTTATAGTACTACTGAGCGTGAAGCTCTTGCTGTTGTCGATGGAATTAAACGTTATCGGCCTTATCTGTTTGGTGCCAAGTTTGTTGTACACACAGACCACGGTAGTCTTTCATGGTTAATGAATGTTAAAGATCCTACAGGTCGATTGGCTCGATGGGCTTTGCAATTACAACAATACGATTTCGAAATTCTTCATCGCCCCGGTGCTGTTAACGGGAATGCTGACGCTTTATCTCGTAGAACGTATCTGAATGAGTCGATGGAGCCCTCCGCTGTCCCTGTATCGTCTGTCACTACTGCCAGTACTGTCCCTGTTTCTCTTCCTGTTACCCCTATCGCTGATTGTGTGTCTTCTGTTCAGCACTTGCATTTGTTACAACGCCAAGATAAAGATTTGTCTGACATAATCCAGTATCTTGAGTTTTCCACCTTGCCTATCAGTGATAATAAAGCTCGTTCATTGCTGCTTACTATTGATTCGTACTATTTAGACGAAAACGGAATCCTCTGTCACTTGTGGACACCAGGGAAACGTAGAGCCCAAACCCTCGTTACTCAAGTTGTTATTCCTGCCTCCCTTCGCCATGAAATACTTGTAGCCTGCCATGATGACCCCACTGCTGGTCACCTGAGTACATTGAAAACATATGAAAAAGTGCGCATGCGTTATTTCTGGAATGGAATGTTCAAGGATATTGAACACTGGTGCCATTCTTGCATTGATTGTGCCATGAAAAAGGTCCCTCGCGGTAAACGTAAAGCTCCTTTGTTGCCCATTCCAGTAGATGGTGCATTTGATCGTGTTGCTGTTGATGCACTAGGCCCGTTCCCTGCAACAAATGATGGCAATCGTTATATTTTGGTATTTTCGGATTACTATACTCGTTGGCCCGAAGCATTTGCTGTACCCTCAATTGAAGCCCCTCGTGTTGCCAACATATTAGTCAATGAGATTCTTGCGCGCCATGGTTCACCTCGTACCTTGCTATCGGATCGAGGCTCCAATTTTCTCTCATCAGTTGTGAAGGAAGTTTGTAAAATTATGGATACTCGAAAGACGCAAACAACCGCGTATCATCCCCAGACGGACGGACTTGTCGAGCGTTTCAACGGCACTCTTGCGGAAGGATTATCAATGTACGTCAGCACGCATCAAAAGGACTGGGACCAACACTTACCCATGATTCTATTCGCTTATCGGGTTTCACCCAACGCGACTACTCGTGAGTCCCCATTCTACCTGTTATATGGGCGCGAACCTCGTTTGCCTATTGATGTTTCGTTGTTAATGCCCTCTGCCAACCTTTCGGCATCCGTTTCAGTACATCGTGCTCGGATCGTGCAAAACCTTGAAGATGCGAAACGCATCATTCAATCGAACACACAGCTCGCGCAACAACGAATGAAGGAGCAATATGATAAATCCGCCGGACCTGTTCCTTTCGAAATCGGCATGAAAGTATGGGTGTATACTCCAAAGTCGCGCAAAGGCCTCTCCAAGAAACTGTCCCACAACTATCACGGGCCTTATCGAATTGTGTCAAAATTGTCGCCAGTACATTTTCGTTTACGTACCTTAGACAATCGCCCCGTCTCAGTACCGGTTCATGCCAACAGGCTGAAATTTTATTGCGACCCTTCGGAGCGGCCTGTTGAGCCCCCAGATGTGCGCCCTCATTCGCCGGACCTCGCCGACTCGGACCTTCCGACAGACAGTTTTGTTGGTGATGACATTATGCGATCTAGATCAAACTCTGACGTTATACCGGCAGCTGATCCGCCAGAACCAAAGATTACTCGCCCAGAGGACTCTTTTGAACCTATGATGATTCGTAACGCTTAATACAAGACGGGAGTCTTGTCTTTAAAAAGGGGAGCCATGTTGTAAATAGCGTAAGGATAATAGTTTTTGTTAGTACGTGCACGTGATCAGGGGGCTATTTTGGTACTCGTGCCAGGTCTCTAGCTGATCACGTGCTCGGCCTATTCATTTGATACTTTTTCCGTTTCATTTTTCCTTTATAACCTTATATGGACAATTTTTGGATTGCTATCATTCTATTGTTTTTCTTATGTAAAAATTGTAAGTAACTTCTGTCACAGTCAGTCGAAAAGTGAATCTGCCGAGATAAGACGCAATTTTCGGACGAAAGTTTAGACGTGGACGTGAAGCTAGAAGGTAAAAGCCCAAAAGCCGAGACGCTGTGACAAGTTACAAATTGCTGTTTAGTAATTCTTGCCGTTAGAGTTTTTCTTGTTCTTGCCGTTTGCAAAGTTGACGAAAGAAGCCGTGTATTCTCTGCGTCTGATGCTGCCGTTAAAAGTTTGAGGTCGTGAGTCTATTAGTTTAATTCATCTATCTACATCTTTGAACTTATTACTAGCCTTCGAACTCACATCTGTGATACCCCCTTGAAAGTGGTATTACAACGGGAGGGGACATCTATTCCGTACTGGAGATTACTTGTGGTACACCTATCTGTTACAACCATACACATAATAAAAATAATAATGCTAATAATCATAATAACAATAATAATAAAAATAATTATTATTATTATTATTATTACTATTATAAGTATAATAATAGTTATAATCATCATCACCATCATCATCATCATCATCATCATCATCATCATCATCATCATCATCATCATCATCAGCATCATCATCATCATCATCATCATCAAGATTTATTTAAAGCTGCATACAAACATACTTTACTCTACGAGCAGAGCAACTAATTCACATCAACTATTTACAAAAATGCAATATTTACAAAAATACAGTATCAGCTAATTAGAGATATTCCACCTGCAATCGTCTTCATTCCATTATTTGATTTTAACTTTGACCGAGGCTGTAGATTGACTGGACTTTATCTCAGCAGATATAGTATTCCACAGAATACTGGCTCTGACGACAATTCAATTTATGCCTTATACAACAGTGCTTGCTATGCACACTTCATAACTTTTAATCAATTCATAGATATTTAATAGTCTCAATATTTCATGTGCAGTTTTGTAATACACTAATAATAGTACTTCACTATATTATACTATTCCACTGCATCTCATCTACCAACATTCATTCCGATCACTCTACTCACGCACTCACTATCACTCTCTTCCTTTTCTCACTAGCTACCACTCATTTTCTATACCTTTCTCCAATGCACTATTTTCCATTATCCACACAGCTATTTTCAATATGCCACGCTTACGGAGAGCAACTGTTGAAAACAGAACAAGACGGGCTCGTGATCGCAGTCGTACTCAAGCCCGGCGGCAAGCAGTAAATCAAGCTGCACAACGCAATCCTGATCCACCTATCATTGCTGCATTGACTGACTTAGCTCAATTGCATCTGCAGCATCCAGTTGCAGTTCCTCCCATGGCACAGGATGGACAGCAGCCAGACCTAGCCGGGGACAATGCAGTTGTTGCCCAAGCAGTCATTCAGCTACCACTGCAGCATCGCCTTGGTGACATGAACAACAGGTGTCCACATTGTGCAGCACGATATTTCCTGGAAGAATGCACTACACAGCACGTTTTCACTAGATGCTGTTTCCAGGGAAAAGTCACCTTGCCACCAATTCAGCTCCCGTCAAACAACATTGTGCAGCTTTTCAGTGGTGACACAGCTCAGTCACGTCACTTCTTGGAAAACATTCGCCACTACAATGCAGTAATGGCAATGGCGTCTTGGAATGCAACACTCAACGAACATGCTGGTAGGGGACCACGAGTTGTCACAATTCATGGTCAGGCCTACCATCTAACAGCTGCACAAGAAGCTCCACAAGGTATGCCACCTCAGTATGCTCAGTTATACATCCTTGACACAAATGAAGCAATGCACCAGAGGACGAGTGATCCACGCAATCACAACCTCCGACCTGATATTATGCAGCTTCTACATGATGAGCTACTTACTGTCAATCCATATGCACGGCAATATCATAATATGGGTGAAATCCTTCAACGGGAACGGCAACTTGCTTCTGCAAACAATCAGCCTGTTCGCCCTGTCAAAATGATCATTGCCACACGGCCTTTCCAAGACAGGCGATATGCCAATCCAACAACAACAGAGATCGCAGCAGTCTATGTTGGAAATGATGGTGCTGCACCCAATCCAGCAGACCGAGATCTTGAAGTGTATCCAGCTCAACCCAATGCACCAAACACAGTCCAGATCAAGGCAACATCACCAAATGCAGACCCAATGACTTACCCATTGCTGTTCTTTCATGGAGAAATGGGTTGGAGTGTCAATATTCAACGAAATGTTGTAGCCAATGAAAGGCAGCAAGAGGCACAACGCAGAGCACGACTCACATTAAATGAGTTCTATGCTTTCAGAGTAGCAGTGCGTGACAACTTCTCCACCATTCATCTCTCCCGTCTATTGCTTCAACAGTACCTGGTTGATGCATTCACAAAAATTGAGGGAAATGAATTAGCCTACATCAGAACACACCAGGAACAACTGCGTGTTGAATCATACCAAGGCTTAATGGACCATATTGAGAGACGCGCCCAAGCTGAAGATGTGAATGTAGGCCGCATTGTCATTCTACCATCAAGCTTTGAAGGCAGTCAGAGAAACATGTACCAAAAGTACCAAGATGCGATGACCATTGTAACAAAGCATGGAAAGCCAGACATTTTCCTTACAATGACAGCAAATCCAAAATGGCCTGAAATTCAAGACAACTTGCTTCCACATCAAAATGCAAGTGACAGGCCAGATATAGTCAGTCGTGTCTTCAACTTGAAACTCAAGGAACTTCTTGATGATCTTCTTGAGAGACATATACTTGGACATGTTACTGCATTTGTATATACCATTGAATTTCAGAAAAGAGGTTTGCCACATGCACACATGATCCTATTTCTTGCAGATGATGACAAACCACGGACAACACAAGATGTTGATCAGTTGGTATCTGCAGAGATTCCAGACCCACAGGTGCATCCACAATTTCATGACACTGTGAAGAGACACATGATGCATGGCCCATGTGGTGACTTGGACCCTCAGTGTGTCTGTATGGAGAATGGTGAATGCAAAAAACATTTCCCAAAACCTCTCCAACAGCAGACCGAGTTCAGTGTCAATGGATATCCACTGTACAGACGACGTGGGCAACACAGAGCACAACTGCGTCACCATGCAGTGAATGACTCATGGGTTGTTCCCTACAACCCTCACCTGCTCATGAAGTTCAATTGCCATATGAATGTGGAAGTATTTACAACTGTCAGAAGTGTCAAATACATTTTCAAGTATATCCACAAAGGCAATGATGCTGCTAATGTTGAAATCAGACAGAACCATCTCAATCATGATGAGATTTTGCAGCATCTTAATGCACGCTATGTTGGACCACACCAGGCAGTTTTCAGAATCATGCAGTACAAGATGCATGACAAAAGCCACATCATCATCCGACTTGCAATTCACCTACCACTTCAGCAGAATGTATATTATCAGAATGGCAATGAACAACAGGCAGTTCAGCGCAACGAACAAACAATGTTGACGGCATTTTTCAAACTCAATCAAGAGGATCAAAATGCACATCAATATTTGTACCATGAGATTCCTGAGCATTACACTTTCAATCAAAGTGCAAAAAAATGGAGTCGTAGACGGCGCAGAACTGCCCCAATCATTGGTCGAATCTATCAAGTTCAACCTTCTGATCCACAACGATTTGCTCTTCGCCTACTTCTTCTGCACCGAAGAGGAGTGACATCATTTGAAGACATCAGAACAGTCCATGGCAAAGTCCATGCTACATTCAAAGATGCAGCAAGAGCAATGGGGTTACTTGAGGATGACACCGAGCACAGGCGCTGTTTACAGGAGGCTTCAATCATGAACATGCCTTCACAACTCCGCCAATTATTTGCCACATTGATGGTGTTTCAAACTCCATCTGACATCAGAGCCCTCTTTGATGAATTCAAGGACGCCATGTGTGAAGATTACATCAGACATGATCAACTCCATGACCCAGAAGTAACATTGCAAGATAGACACATTCATCTCTGTCTATGGGACATTGACAAATGCCTCAGGGTTCATGGTAAGTCAATTTCAAATGTTGAATTTTCTGATCTTCCACAGCTTCCACACAATTTCATCCATCCACAGAATCAGAATGAACACATTGACATTGTTCGTGAAAGGCAGCTGGGTGAGCAAATGCTCCAACAACTCAACATTGATCAGCACCACATTCATGACACCATTGTTGATGCCATAACAACCAATTCTCATCAGAATTGCTACTTTGTGGATGGACCAGCAGGCACAGGTAAGACCTTTCTTTATAATACTATAGTTCACAACCTTCAGGCTTTGGGAATAAAGGTGAAATGTATGGCATATTCAGGAATTGCCAGCACATTGCTCATCAATGGAGCAACTGCACACTCCACATTTCAAACACCTATTCCCTTATTACCTGATTCTACTTGTAACATAAAGAGGCAAAGTGCCAGAGCTGAAATTCTGAGAGAAACAACAATATTTATCTGGGATGAAGCATCAATGATCCCAGCAGATGCACTAAAATCTGTTGATGTCCTTCTCAGAGACATAACACAGGTTAACAGGCCATTTGGGGGTAAATTCATGTTTCTTGGTGGTGATTTTCGACAGGTTCTCCCAGTTGTTCCTAGAGCAGGTAGAGAACAGACTGTTCGCCAATGCATCATCAATTCACACTTGTGGCATCACTTCCATCAGTTCCGACTTGTGACAAACATGAGAGCCGCTCAAGATCAGACATACACGCAATTCTCTGAGTGGCTCCTCAGAATTGGCACAGGTGAAGAGCCACATGACACAAATGATCAAGTCACCCTCCCACGTGAGATCATGACTGACTCACGAGACGAAATGATCAACTTTGTTTACCCACCAACTCAGCCTGGTCATGCAGATCTAATGCAAGATCCAGTATACATGTCAGAACGTTGCTGCTTAACACCACTGAATGAGAACTCACACGAAATCAATGATCTGATTCTACACCACCTCAATGCACCAGTGCACACATATTTGAGTACAGATAGGGTTGTCACTGATAATCCAGAGGAAGCAGCAGCATATGCAATAGAATTTCTCAATGCACAAACCCCAAGTGGATTGCCAAAACATAAATTGGACCTCAAGGTATGAACACCTTTCATCTACTTCATGTGTATCATATAGGCCATCATTTCTCCATGTTTATTCCTTCTACAGACATATCTTTCTATTTACTCCTTTTCCCTATCATCTTCATTATGATATCACTTATAAGTTGTATTTACTCTTTCACTTACATTTCATACAAGGATCAGCCATGGTTATGTTCCACATATACATATCTATATCCACTTCACCACCAGGACCAGTCATATCCAGAACAACGTATTCCCTACACTTCTACATAATCCAAACCTCTTATTCCTCTCTCATGCTTCTCCTTATCTACTTCACAGGTTGGTGCAACAATAATTCTATTACGAAACATCAATCCTAAAAAGGGACTCTGCAATGGCACACGTCTCATTGTCAGAGACCTGCAACGGCATGTCATATGTGCAGAAATCATCACAAGTGAGTACAGGGGCCAGTATGTCATGCTACCAAAAATAGCATTGTCATCACAAGATTCTGCTCTTCCAATCAACATTGCCAGGTGCCAATTTCCTGTCAGACTGGCATACTGCCTTACAATCAACAAAGCACAGGGACAATCATTAAGGTATGTTGGAGTTTACCTTCCAAAACCTGTGTTTAGTCATGGTCAATTGTATGTGGCAGTCTCCAGAGCACGATCGTTTGCTGGCCTCAAAGTATTCACATCAACTGGTAGACTAACAAAAAATGTTGTTTACCGTGAAGTCCTGACATAAACATTCACATTGACAGGACAAATCATATTGCGGTGTTACACGTACAGTGACTGCATGTGCCACCACAATGCCTGGCTAATGACTCTATAAGCATCTTTCAACTATCACTATCTTTCTTAACCCGTTAATGAGGGGTTGTTGGAAACGGGTTAAACTGTTTTGCGGTATATTAATGTGTCATCATTGTTCATCATCAACCAATCACTAGCTCTTCAATGTGGTCACCCAGATGTTGTTGTACATGCCTCTTTATAGGACAGTTAATCTTGCATAGTTCTCACCCTTGCATGACGTTATCTTACTGTTCCTGCTACATGAGCTCTGATACATTGATAGTAACATGTGTTATATTTAGTTTAATTAATTACTACACTGCTACACAGACAGATACAACACAAATACATAACTGCACTGTAGAAAAGGGTACCACATTAATTACCCATATTGGATGCCTTATCTACATATTCAACTTGCTATGGGTATGAACTTATCAGCTCTTCAATATCTAAGACGTCCACTAGGATGTTATGAATTTTCTCGCCAAGTCACATGTCTTGAAGCATTAAAATATTTAATTGAACAAGGTACTGCACCATTATAGATAGTCAGAGTTACACAGTAGCAGTACACAACTAATATATCAGAGATCAGTCTTCAGGATCACCCTTACATATCTCATTGTTATACTTTCTGTAAAATTTTATATCATCACCAAATTAAGGTTTTACGTCTTTTGCCTTGCTACCCAATTTTAACTATTTATGTATCATGCACGAGGGTTGTATCCACATCAGGCGAATCAGGGAATATCCGGTAATTCCAGGTTCAGTCAGGGATAATCATTGGGAAAAGACAGATTCTTCAACGATTCAGGGAATATACATGGACTTGTTGAAAAGCGAAGACTCTTTTGTTCCTGTCAGTCCCTTTTTGTCCCACTTTCCACTCAAAACGGGTAGTTCTGTGTGCTTTGACACCAACAGAGTTGAACGGCAAGAATAGGACCAAGGCTCTCCTAACCGCTATATCTATCTGACGATATGATAGATTCTAACTGATGGCTATATACAACCTGGGATACTTTGCGGACATGAGTAGCCTTTTACTGACAATATGAGGGAAAATCAAGTAATGTTCTACTAAAATAGTAGTGACAACCCTCCGCACTATCTATCTAAACAAAGAGAACATGTACCTCAACATCTCCTGAGCGGATGGATCCTTACAAACATGCACAATTGTATGTTTCAGCTCCTGCTTTACATCTTCCTGCCTATACCACTCCATACGTCGTATGTTGTGGTTCATGTGAGCGCCACATGGATCCATTTTATAGTGATTGGGGTGCTTCCTCACTCATGACCACGCACCACTTAGTCAGGCACAGATGAACAAAGCCTTTTATGTTGGCCATTGCTTCTTAATGGCTGGCGACACATTGATGTACTCACATAGAGTCGTCATCACGCAACTCAATAAACACCGCACATACTTGAGGGGTATGGCCACTTTCATAGTGGGTTTCAACTGTGGGAGTCACGGGCTCTATTTCTTAGCATTCATATGTTCGTATGTTTGCGCACATGAGCCTGTGATTCCTTATGTGATGACATCAGTGGTGCGTATGCACTACGGCACATGCAGTCATCTGTACAATTCACTTCTCTGACAACACATATGCTACAAACAACAAGCTATCAATCGTAAGTTCTAGGTAAGTATAATATCAAATTCTTCCTATCTATTCCTTACAATCATTTTTATCATTTCATGTCCATTATATGAAACATGTCGCTGACGAGCAACACACATGCCATTAATTCAGCTAGAGTCCCCAAGTTGTATAACATCTACTGTTTAAAAAAACACTAGGAATCCAATTCTAATGCAATATACTTATATTCCTGTACAACTATAAAATTATATTCTTTGTTCTTTCTCTTCACTTGCGCATGCATCATCTCATTCCATACCTATGAACACTATGTATCTCTTGCATTGAGCTACCTGCGGTATGCATGTTCCTGCAGTCCACACATTTTTGCTTCCCTACCACTGGCTAATTCCAACAACACCCTTTATTTACATCTCAGGGCTCAGCATAAGAATGCCACTCATAGCCTGTAGTTTTAGCCAGCAACAAAATGTCCATTTTACTGATCGTACAATCATTAACATTTTGTATGCTGTTTGCCTTTCGGATACTGTCTTAGACTTACAGACCTCCTATCCTTCTGTAATATGTTATGCTCTTACAACCCTTCCACCCTTTTGGACACCACTGTATACACCCTGAAACTCAACGAGCTACCTCTGCACTTCAATAGAAACAGATTGTATGTGTAAAAATAGGATTATTTGCAATACATGTTGCCATAGCCTACTTTTGACCTCTGATGTAGCACCATTGTTCTGTAATAACGTTTCTGTATAGTAGACTTACACACTTATTGTGTATCTCGCTGTAGTTAGAAAACAGTATTGAGGAATATATATAGTCCTAACACAAAGCACATACAATCTTTGACTATTGAGGCATTAGTAAGAGTGCACTTATGACATGTGCTATATACTCCCATCAGATATCACTACAGGAACCTAATCCCAACTTCTTTCCAGACATGGTGTTATTATCAATGCATTTGCACAATCTTCTATATAAGGTACCGTTGCTACACATATGTTTTATCAGTGTACTATATTCCAGCACTGTTAGCACAATGGTAGACACATGTATTGTTCGAAATGAGTATTGCTATTAGGAAGCAAACAGTCTATGTAATACATCAGTAAACTACCAAGTATCATATTTTAGTACAGCAGGATGTTAGCTCCACCATACGTATTTCCCACGCACATTTTTAATACACAAAAGAACTATCACATATTCAACTTTCAAGATACAACGAGATATTCAATGCACAGAGTAACCATGCCCAAGTTGGATGATGAAAAACTTCTGTATTAGACAGGTGGTGTTTGAGTATGATTTTCCACTGGTTGATGGAATTGATTACTACAGATCAGCTTCACTATGCAACTCTTCAGCTATCAACCATTACATCCGTGCAGATAACATCAACTGTGTTATATTATTATGCATGTATTTTCATGTGCATTGGACCAGCCTTGATTTTCAGTGGGCAGTTATCTCCTCCACGACTTCATTCAACATTTAAGGAGAGATGATGTGGCACGAGTAATAAGTACACACTGTACAATACCAAACCACAGCAAACTGTTACAACCCCCAGACTTGCGCAGATTCATCTCTACAGATAGACGGCAAGCAGAACACCAGTAAATGCCACTGAATAAGTGAAGAATGTGCATGTAAACACTGAAAGCTGCAAATTTATTTGCCATTTCTATGCACTCTCTAGCCCCGTGCCACCGGACAGTGATAATCACAATCTACGTACACCCGATATTCACAATATGTTTGGACTCACTTTGAATACTGTCCTATTAGACTATGGTCCATATTATCCACTTGCAAAATGATACTGGACAATCAAATACCACCAATGCAGTCACTTTCTTTCTTATCTGACCACGGTTACTCTGTACAGCATTCAAATTATCCATGAAGACCCACAGCATCAAACAGTGCTTATAAGACCTTCCTTAGTAGTTAGCAACAATCACCCATAATATATCTATAGTTTAGCTCTTTCACTATATGCATATTTACTTCGTACTTAGACTTTATCACATCTTAGTATTAATTATCTGACAAATGCACACAGCATATCACTGATGCCTTAATATAACTGTTACACGCCAACATACACCATTTGCATTCCACCCCTTAATATGAATTATGAACCCCATGACCCCACATAATCCTAGAGTAGTATAATTACTATAAGTATAATTACTATAATTAGTATAATTACTGTGACCCTCCCCATCTCTTCATAACATCACTTTTAGTTTGTCATGTATGTTAACACCCCTTTCCTTCACCTAACACAGCAAATCTTACCCTTATACCCAATGACCTTTTTATATTCAACTCAACAACATTTCATATGTTACCCAATTCCATTTTGTGTTATATGTTACTTAAATATAGTTACTCGGGTTATGCGTTTCCAGGTTCACTTGTGTGTTGTTGCCAAGGGAACTTGTTATGCTTCCCCCAGTGAGTTTTGCATCCCAACCATTTTTGGCTACGTAAAATACACGGCCTGCTATTTTCAGAATCATTTCTCCATATATGCTACCATAGTACTACACACCCTCCCTATTCATACAAAAGTTGTATTGTTTTATCCCGCAAAACTCACTGAAATAAGGATTACCCAAACAAAGGATGCAACCTTGACGTGGTGTTTGGGCTTACAACCAATGCATCTAGCAACAACACAGCCTATATCTACTATATTCAGAGTCACCATTAATTCTCCCATTAGTCTTATGTACATTAGACCTTAATGAGCCTCATTTTCATTAGGCTACACATAGTTTCTACCTTATTGCGACACAGACTAGCTTAGTACTGATAGCCCGCTAGACGTGGGCTCCCCTACCCCAGTTACCCGCATTGGGTGTTTTAATGAAGTTGCAGATTAGCCTTGGAAAGACTAACGCTGTGCCCCTTCACAGCTACATGATCCACATTTGTGATGCTCATCAATCACAACAGCGCACAGAATGATGGGAAGGTGATGTCATCGGCCTCTGTGAAGGAGCACGTGACCTTCAGCCTTCCATTGGTCAACTCAACCCCAACTTGCAACAACAAATTGTGCTGAAAATGCTGGAATACCTGCGCTAGGCTACAGACCTTTAGAAGATGAAAAAGACGTTGAAAAATTGCGCTAACAAATTGTGCTAAAAATGCTCGGATACCTGCGCTAGGCTACGGGGCATCTCTTAATACGTCCTCTTTTAGAGCCCCGTAGCCTAGCGCAGGTATCCGAGCATTTTTAGCACAATTTGTTAGCGCAATTTTTCAACGTCTTTTTCATCTTCTAAAGGTCTGTAGCCTAGCGCAGGTATTCCAGCATTTTCAGCACAATTTGTTGTTGCAAGTTGGGGTTGAGTTGACCAATGGAAGGCTGAAGGTCACGTGCTCCTTCACAGAGGCCGATGACATCACCTTCCCATCATTCTGTGCGCTGTTGTGATTGATGAGCATCACAAATGTGGATCATGTAGCTGTGAAGGGGCACAGCGTTAGTCTTTCCAAGGCTAATCTGCAACTTCATTAAAACACCCAATGCGGGTAACTGGGGTAGGGGAGCCCGCGTCTAGCGGGCTATCAGTACTTCTCTATATACTAAGATGCCTAAATGCAAATGAGCTCGCCTATTGTTGTCATCAAAGAGAGCCGACCCCTTACTGTCCAGAAGTCTTCTCCTGGAATGTTTGCGGGCTGTGTCTGAAAGGTAGCTATACGTGTTCCAGTTTGTGAGTTCTTCGACACGAGCGCAAATTGATATTTTTGTGATATTTCTGTGTCGAGTTATTCAACTTTTTCTGAGCGACTACGGGAGCCTTTGTTGATCGCCTTTTGTCCTCCATTGTTTTCGTCTGCGTGGATTGCACTGCTCTCAGTACAGGGCGTGTGTGATCGGGATCATGTTTGCTCATTGTCGAGGAGAAGTTTGTTGGATTTCTACCAGGTTAGTAGCTTTTCTGTCCTCTCTAAATACTGTATTATAGTTCGCTTATATGTTATTCCTCGATTCCGTGGGTTGTCTGGTGTTTTAAACAATTTTTTCCGATGTATGGAGGCAGTTTCTTACACCCTCCCTCGCTGCTGTTATGCGCCATGACAGTTGGGCAACTACTTCTTCGCTTCATTGCTGTCTTAAGAGTCGATTTATCATTGCCAGTCTTTAGTCAATGACATTATAGCACTGCTGCTGCTTTGTCGATTCGATTTACGGGTGATGTGAGCCCTGTATTTGCCTCTTATTGTAGGCCAGATTGGAACAGCTTCCCTCGGGGGCATTCTCGCCATGACAGTTCTTCTCCATCCGTTCGATTCTTTTCGCCAGATTTCAACGCTTTAACTGGTAAGTTGTGTTAACAGATTTAACTGATGTTTCATGGTGTTTTCGTTCGTGTATTAGGATAGTGTTTAGCTGTTATTTTCATCCCTTTTAAATAGGATATACCGAACGTGCAACTCTGAGTTCGGAAATGGTTTGAATGCGACTAATGTTCCAGTTGGAAGTTCAAGAAGATTTCGTGGTTCTGCTACCAGGTGAGTCGTTTTCTGGTGCTAAAATGTGTGATTTTAAATTGCATGTCTTTCACCTGTCGTCTGTGCGTAGTTTCTATGTATTTTCGTCACTAATGTACAATATTGCCAGCGAGATGAGATTGTAATAGCTGCCTTCGGGGGGTTTTCCGCCATGACAGTTCCTCTCCACCATGGTTGATGTTAGTCTCTATTGCCGGGTCAATTCAAGTGAACTTTGGTCCTTCTACTACCAAGTAAGTTGTTTTTTCATGTAGTAGGGTTTGTTTTCAGATTGCCTGTAATTTTTCTGTCTACCTTACATGTTTCATATTACACACGTTATGTCAGTATTTCGAGCGAGCTTCCCTCGGGGGTATATTGCCATGACACTTCCTCTCCGATCAGATTTAGTTTATTCTCTAGATTGTCTTGGATCTATTACAATATTGGGATGAAATAGTTACTGATCTATTCGTTGCTATATTGATGTTTATACCTTGAAGCTAATGCGAGCCTAAAGGAGATAGGAAGTCGTTACCTTTCCTGATGAGGTGTGCTACATGAAATGCTGAATTTGAGCATTGATGAAGTGTGTTGGGTCTAAATTTGTAGTTGTATATGTAACTTATTGTGTGACTTATAATTAAGAGTTGAAGTTCTTTTCGGTAATATAACTGTAACAAGAAGGTTTCGTTCCCCCTCAGTTTAGTCAAGGAAGCCACTACTCTGTGTGTTTCATTGTCATTGCCAGTAGCCACAAAATATCGTAACATGGTTGTACAGAGATGTCTACAGTGTGTATATTTTATTTGCTAACTGTCCGTCATATTATTCCTATGTTGTTTTGGTGTCCTTACGCTCTTTATTTTGTTGTAAGTTGCAGATAGACATGCGAGGGGATTCCCAACTTGAGATCAAGATCGCAGAAACCTCTCATCCTTTGTTTGCGAACAATAGTGTTTACACAAGACCGCAAGTTTGCAGTTGAGGGCGTGTTTACAAAGTGGATGGATTTCGTTCAAGTCTTCATGGAATTTCGTCCCTTCTCTATAAGGTCAGTGGTTTATTTCATTGAGAATGTTTCGATATAGTTTTACCAGGATTTTTTTGTATAGATTGGTCGCTACTTTCCATGTTGGATGAGATGTAATGCCATGTTTTGATCGAGATTCCATAAGATTGCCCTGGGGCCGTATGATCATGACAATTCCTATTATGGTCGCTTGATTTCCGCCTGTAAATTACCGTTTGGTTACTACAGAAGTTCGGTATACTATTAAGTGGGTATTTACTGTATTATTTACTGATATATTATTACAGTTTATTGTGCTGTTCATACTGTGCATTTGCATGTGATTTTGAAGGAAGTATGTCTGAACAGTTAGGCCGCTTCCTTTACGTTTTGATTTGTTGTCAGTCACTTCTTGTTAGCTCTTGGTTTGTACCATACACTTATTGTAGGTTGGAGCTAAGATGTTGTTCAACTTATTCCATGACTTATTGGAGTGTAATAGCTCTCTGTCCCAGTTGGTTTTGTTAGGGTATTTTCAGGAAGGTACTACGTGTATTCTCTCTGAAACCTTGTGGGGCGTTTGATATTACTCTCATTCACTAAAGCTGATTCCTTCCTTATTCTCGGTAGATCACTTACTACTCTCAATCAGTGGTATCTTTATAGTGAAAGGTGCAGAGACGTATACAGATATTTTATGTACTAATTCGTTGATACTTTGGTGTATAGTACCATGCGTTATCAGGTTGTTCTTTCTTGATGTTGTTAGGCTGACATTGTGTTCTAAAGTATGATTGTGGTCAACACACTTAAGTAAGTTATTCATAGGGCTTTATTTTGTATAGTACTCTACTGATCACCTATGTATATACAACAGTCTAACAATCTTTATTATGTACAAGAGTCTAATCGTTGTATTCACTATAGATTTTTGTGCTATTTTGGAGGAATCAGCTTATGGTTGCTTTAGTCCTAACTCTCCGTTTCCTGGCAGATCAGCTCCCTCTCATCCTAAGATTATTTGTTATAAAGACCATTCATGATTTCTATTCATCATTCTGCACATGATAATATGGTTTGACTGGATCAAGTAGTATTAGATCACAATGATTTGCGCTGTTTAATAGTAATTCCTGGAGCCCCATCTTCCAGCCTACACCCTAATTAACAGTATTGTTTGTAATCAAATGTTATGAGGGACTTACTGTAAAAGAGTATTATGTATAAGGGGTTTTGCCACACTCATGCACAATTTCTGAGTTTCAACTCATTTCTGACTAGCACACTTATAGGAATAGTCTTTAGGTGTTATGAACTTGAATTATGAAGCATCTCTATACATTGTCATTGTATATTGCCTACTTGAATGCCTCAAGGTAGCTATGGTAGGAGGTTGACAGATATTACTGGGTTTGCCTAGATGACAGTGGTAGTCATACATTTGAATTGATGTCCTTAGGTGAAACATGTACCAATATAGTACTTGATTTTCTGCCTGTAGGATTTTTGTCACTAGCCTATTTCACTTTGAGATATCAGTTGTCACCAGTACCATTACAACTTTTGATATTTCATTCTTTTTATGATGATATGTTGTTAAAGTTTTGTATTAGTTAGAGCCAGCAACCTTATTTGTATTGTACTCAATTGCCACATCAGGCCCCCATCTGAAGTACAGCTATGATAATAAAGTTGTTGTTATGATGCAAGCTCTATATTATATCAGTCATTGATGGAATTTACAGCTTTATATGGTTGACAAGAGCTTAGGACTGGTGTGATTTTGGTTCATAATATTGTTAGTGTTGAGTTTGCTCTAGGATTATAAGGCACTATTATTTCAGTTTTGTACATTTATGGAGCAGTCATTCAGTTTAAGGGGGGGGGTGGGGGTTGGGGCACATCATAATATAGATGCAACAATTTTGTACCCCAGATGGACATGCAAAAATATTCTAGAGCCCCAGATTAAGTACTTTGTGGAGCCCTACACTTAAGTTTTGTTATTGATTTTATTACAGTATTCACATTTGTCCTGGATATATTAGTTGGAGGTCCTTAGCAACAGCATAGGTAATAGTATATGTGACTTTGTTCCACCACAAGTTGATATGCAGTATTGTAGGATTACTAAGAGGTTATTGGGTACTTATCTACATAGGCATAGGCATGATCTATGCACTTTATTTTGGAGTCTTCTTATATAGTAGGATGTTTTACAAATAAATATAATACCTCTGGATAAATTATATGGAAGTCTGTATAAGTTATGTGACTTCAACTATCTATATGATGCTAGGGTTAGGGTATGTTGCTAAGTTGTACACCCCCCCGCCACTACCATTAGTACCTTTAATGGTTGATATCTGACTTTGTGACTGCAGGCTGTTGTACCCCAGTTGGACATGCAAGAATATTCTAGAGCCCCAGATTGAATACTTTGTGGAGCCCCAACATTTAATTTTTGTTATTGATTTTATTACATCAGTGATTTTTTCTGGATATATTAGTTGGTGGTCCTTAGTAACAGCATAGGTAATAGTATATGTGACTGTGTTCCACCGCAAGTTGATATGGAGTATTGTAGGATTACTAAAGGGTTATGAGCCACTTCTCTACATAAGCTTAGGCATGATCTATGCACATTATTCTGGAGTTGTCTCAGATTGTAGAATTTTTTACAACTGAATATAGTACCTCTGGATAAATTGTATGGAAGTTTGGATAAGGTATTTGACTACATCCATCTATATGATGCTAGGTTTAAGGTATGTTACTAAGTTGTACACCACCACCACACCATAACTACCTTTAATGCCTGACATCTGACTTTGTGATTTCAGGCTGTATGGTATATCTCATTCATTAGCTATCCATCTTACTATGCAGAATATTATACAGTGATGTTGTATTAGCAAGCAATATTCTTTTATTGTTTTAAACTTGAAGTATAGGGCCTGTCAGGTATAGTAATTAAATTTTATCTAATTTATTGTGTTGTATAATGTACGATACCAGATTTTTTTTTAAATATTAAAATAAAATAAAAATACAATATCATACTTTGTTTGCACCACATACAGCCGGAAAGGACTCTGAGTCATCTGGTCCCAACTGCATATGGTGCTTACTATTTAGCATATTTACATCAAAATAAGAAAAGGTCATCTCACATCAGATGTCCCACGATTAACAATTATTTACCAGATTGGATAAGAATAATGGCTAAAACCAGATAGAGTTTGCAATCATACCTCTTATTTGATGTGACATACTATATGGTCTCTAAAGTATTTGCAGTATACAGCAATATTGTATAAGACTCATTACATTAGGATTGAGTGATGCATGACATAGTGTGTGATGTATAGGGCCTTTCAGGTATTGTAATTGCATTTGTTCTAATTTTTTGGGTCTTATTATGTAGTATACCAGACTGGGCAAGAATATTGCCTAAAACCAGACAGAGGTTACAGTCATACCTCTCATTTGATGTCACATACTAAATGGTCTTTGAAGTGTTTACATTATACAGGAAGACTATTGTATAAGATTCATTACATTAGGTTTGAATCATGCAGGAGATATTGTATGATTTATTTCCATTTATGCGTCATTCAACATGCCACTTTAAACAAGTATATGCTTAGTTAATGTAATAGAGACTAGCTTAGTAATGATAGCCCGCTAGACGCGGGCTCCCCTACCCCAGTTCAACAGTTGCAGATTAGCCTTGGAAAGACTAACGCAGTGCCCCCACGAAAGCTGCATGGTCCGCATTGTTGATGAGCATGGATGAAAAAGCTCGCACAGGATCATGGGAGGATGACGTCATGGGCCTCTGCATTGGAGCACGTGACATCCGGCTTTGCAATGGAGAAATCAACAAAAATTTGCGAGAAAAAATTGTGCAAAAATGCTCGGATACCTGCGCTAGGCTATGGGGCTGTAGAAGATGAAGACTAAAATCGAAAAGCCCCATAGCCTAGCGCAGGTATCCGAGCATTTTTGCACAATTTTTTCTCGCAAATTTTTGTTGATTTCTCCATTGCAAAGCCGGATGTCACGTGCTCCAATGCAGAGGCCCATGACGTCATCCTCCCATGATCCTGTGCGAGCTTTTTCATCCATGCTCATCAACAATGCGGACCATGCAGCTTTCGTGGGGGCACTGCGTTAGTCTTTCCAAGGCTAATCTGCAACTGTTGAACTGGGGTAGGGGAGCCCGCGTCTAGCGGGCTATCATTACTAAGCTTCTCTATATACTAAGATCCCTAAATGCAAATGAGCTCGCCAATTGTTTACATCAAACAGACCGGCCCCCGATGCTGTACAGGATACTCCTCCTAGGATAGTTGGGGGATCGGTCTTAGACTCTGGTCGAGTGTCTCTACGTAAGTCTAGATTGCAGCGACGGTCCGATCGTGGTTTTATCATTTTTGGTTGCCGAGATATTCCACCTTCTCTGAGCTTCTTCGCGGACCTTTGTCTGTCCTCTATTGTGCTCCATTGTTATCGTTCACATGGATGGCACTGCTCTCAGTACAAGGCGTGTGCAATCGGGCTCGGGTTTACGGAATTTTGAGGATAAGTTTGGTGGATTTTTACCAGGTTAGTAGCTATGTTACCTCTCTACATTCTGTATTGTGGTTCGCTTATATGTTATTCCTCAGTTCTGTGCGTTTTTTGGTGTTTTACGCAATCTATTTCGATGTATGGAGGCGGTTTCGTACACCCTCCCTTGCAATGGTTAGTCGCCATAGGAGTCGAACAACTAATTCGTCGCTTCATTGCTATCTGAAGATTCGATTTATCATTGCCAGCCTTTATTCAGTGAAATTATAGCACTGCTGCCTTTAGATGCGATGTACGGGTGATGTGCGCCCTGTATTTGCCTCATTTTCTAGGCCAAGTTGGAAGAGCTTCCCTCAGGGGCATTCTCGCCGCCATGACAGTCCTTCTCCATCCGTTCCATTCTGTTCGCCAGGTTTCAATGCTTTAACTGGTAAGTTGTGCTAACACATTTAACTGATGTTTCATGTTGTATTCTTTGGTGTATTGGGATAGTGTTTAGCTGTTTTTTCTTCCGTTTTACATAGGATACACCGAACGTGAAACTCTCAGTTCGGACATAGTTTGAATGCGACTGATGTTCCAGTTGGAAGGTGAGGAACAGTTTGTGGTTCTGTTACCAGGTGAGTGGTTGTCTAATGCTATAACGTTTGATGTCAAATTGCCTGTGTTTCCCCTGTCCTCTTTGGGCACTCTCTATAGTATTTTGTACACTGATGTTTCAATGTTGCCAGCGAGATTGCAATAGCTTCCCTCGGGCGTTTTCCGCCATGACAGTTCATCTCCACCATGCTTGATGTTATTCTGTGTTGCCGTGTCAATTCAAGCGACCTTTCTTCCTTCTACTACCAGGTAAGTCGTTTGTTCATGTAATAAGGTTTGTTGTCAGATTGCCTGTAATGTTTCTGTCTACTATACATGTTTCATATTACACTACACACCTTATCTCAGTATTTCGAGCGAGCTGCCTTGAGGGGTATGTCGCCATGACACTTCCTCTCCGATCAGATTGATTTTATTCTCTAAATTGTCTTGGTTCTGTTACAATATTTGGGATAAAATGTTTACTGTCCTATTCCTTGCTAGATTGCTGTTTATACCTTGAAGTTAATGTATGCGTAAAAGAGATACGAAATCTGTATGTTTGCGGATGAATTGTGCTACATGAAATGCCGAATTTAGGCATTGATGAAGTCTTTTAGGTCCAAGTTTGTAGTTGTATATTTGACTTATTGTGTGACTTATAGTTAAGAGTGTAAGTTGTTTTCGGTAATATAACTGTAATAAGAAGGTTGCGTTCCCCCTCAGTTCAGTCAAGGATGCCACTGCTCTGTGTGTTTCATTCTCATTGCCACTAGCCACAAAATATGTTAACACGGTTGTACAGAGAGGTGTATAGCGTGTATATTTTATTTCCTAACTTTTCTTGCTATTATTCCTATGATGTTTTTGTGTCCTTACACTCTTAATTTTGGTGTAGATTGTAGATGGAAATGCGAGGGGATTCCCAACTCAAGATCATGATCGCAGAAACCTCTCATCCTTTGTTTGCGAATAATAGTGTTTACACAAGGCCGCAAGTTTGCATTTTAGGGCGTGTTTACAGATTGGATGGATTTCGTTTAAGTCTTCATGGGATTTCGTCTCTATTCTATAAGGTAAGTGGCTTATTTCATTGAGAATGTGTCGAGTTAGTTTTACCAAGATTGTTTTGTGTAGAATGGTCGCTACTTTCCCTGTTGGACGAGATTTAATGCTGTGGTTTGATCGAGATTCCATACCATTGCCTCGGGGGCCATGTGATCTTGCCAAGTCCTGTCATGGTTCCTTGATGTCCACCTATAAATTACCGTTTAGTTACTACAGAAGTGTCAGTATACTATTCAGGGGATATTTACTGTATTATTTACTGATATACTAAGACAAATTTGGCGTGTGCTGTTGATACTTTGCATTTGCGCGTGATTGTGAAAGAAGTAGGTATAAACAGTTAGGCCGCTTTCTGTGTGCTTGATATGTTGTTAGTCACTTCTGGTTAGCTCTTAGTTCTTCCGACACACTTATTGTATGCTGGAGCTAAGATGTTATTCAAATTATTCCTTGGATAATGGAGTTTAATAGCTCTTTTTCCCGTTTGATTTTCTTACAGTATTGTGAGGAAAGTACTATGTGTATTCTCTCTGAAACCTTGTGGGGCGTTACATATTACTCTCGGTGACTAAAGCTGATGCCTTCCTTATTCTCAGTAGAACACTTAGTACTCTGAATCGCTGGTAAATTTATAGTTAAAAGTGGAAAGTTTTATAGAGATATTTTGTATGTACTACTTCGTTGATAGTTTGATGTATAGTACTGTGCGTTTTCCTGTTGATCTTTCGTCATTTATTTACACTGATATTTTGTTCTAAGGTAGGTTTGTAGTCAACACACTTAAGTAACTTATGTACAAGACTTTATTCAGTATAGTACTCTACTGGTTGCCTATGTATTTACAACAGCATAACAATCTTTATTTACAAGAGTCTAATCGTTGTAGTCAATAAAGGTTTCTGTGTTATTTTGGAGGAATCAGCCTATGGTTGCTTTAGTCCTAACTCTCCGTTTCATGTCAAACCAGCTACCATTCATCCTGAGATTATTTGCTACAAAGACCATTAATGATTTCTATTCATCATTCTGCACATGATAATATGGTTTAACTGGATCAAGTAGTATTAGATAACAATGATTTGTATTGTTTAAACTTAATTCCTGGAGCAGGGTCTTTAAGCCTGCTGCCCAGTTAACAGTATTGTTTGTAATCAAATGTTATGAGGGATTTAATGTGAATGAGTATTATGTATAAAAGGTTATGCCACATTGATACACAATTTCTGAGTTTCAAATCATTTTTGACTAGCACACTTATAGGAATATTCTTTAGCTTTAATGAACTTAAATTATGAAGCATCTCTATACATTGTGATTGTATATTGCCTACTTGAATGCCTCAAGGTAGCTATTATAGGAGTTTGAAAGATATTACTGGGTGTGCCTAGATGATAATGGTAGTCATACATTTGACTTGATGTCCTTAGATGAAACATGTACCAATATAGTGCTTGATTGTCTGCCTATGGGATTTTTGTCACTAGCTTATTTCACTTTGAGATATCAGTTGTTACCACTACCATTACTACTTTTGATATTTCATTCTGTTTATGATGATGTGTTGTTAAAGTGACTTATTAGTTATAGCCAGCAACCTTATGTGTATTCTAATCAATTGCCACATCAAGCCCTCCCCCCTCTCAAGCACAGCTATGATAATAAAGTTGGTGTTATGATGCAAGCTCTATATTATATTATTCATTGATAGGATTTACATCTTTATGTGGTTGACTGGAGGTTAGGACTCATGTGATTTTGCTCCATGCTATTGTTACTGTTGAGTGTACTCTAGGATTACAAGGCACTATTATTTCAGGTTTGTACACTTATGGAGCAGTCATTTAGTATCTGGGGGGGGGGGGTGAAGGTTGAGGCACATGGTAAAATAGATTCAACAATTTTGTTCCCCAGTTGGACATGAAAAAATTTTCTAGAGCCCCAGATTAAATACTTTGTGGAGTCCAACACTTAATATTTGTTATTGCTTTTATTACATCAGTCATTTTTTCCTGGATATATTAGTTGGTGGTCCTTAGCAACAGCATAGGTAATAGTATATATGTGACTTTGTTCCACTACAAGTTGATATGGAGTATTGTAGGATTACTAAGAGGTTATGAGTCACTTATATACATAAGCTTAGGCATGATCTATGCACTTTAGTTTTGAGTCTTCTCATAAAGTAGAATTTTTTACAACTAAATACAGTACCTCTGGATAAATTATATGGAAGCTTGGATAAGTTACTTGACTGCAACCATCTATATGATGGCAGGGTTAAGGTATGTTTCTAAGTTGTACACCTCCCTCCCCACCACTACCATAAGTACCTTTAATGCTTGAAATCTGACTTTGTGATTGCAGGCTGTTGTACCCCAGGTGGAGATGCAAAAATAGTCTAGAGCCCCAGATTAAGAACTTTGTGGAGCCCAACACTTAATTTTTGTTATTGATTTTATTACATCAGTCATTATTGTCCTGGATATATTAGTTGGTGGTCCTTAGCAACAGCATAGGTAATAGTATATATGTGACTTTGTTCCACTACAAGTTGATATGCAGTATTGTAGGATTACTAAGAGGTTATGAGTCACTTAACTACATACGAGTAGGTATGATCTATGCACATTATTTTGGAGTCTTCTCAGATACTAGAAGTGTTTACAACTAAATATAATACCTTTGGATAAATTATATGGCAGTTTGGATAAGTTATGTGACAGCAACCATCTATATGATGCTGGGTTTAAGGTATGTTACTAAGTTGTACACCCCCCCCCCCCCACAACCACCATCACCACCATAAGTACCTCTAATGCTTGAAACCTGACTTTGTGATTTCAGGCTGTATACTATATCTCATTCATTACCTTTACTTCTTAATATGTAGAATATGAGGACATGATGGCCTATTACCAAGCAATATTCTGTTATTGTTATGAGCTTGAAGTATAGGTCCTGTCAGGTATTGTAATTAAATTCTGTCTATTTTATTGGGTCTTATTATGTAGTAAAGCAATTGGACAAGATTAATAGCTAAAACCAGATAGAGTTTACAGTCATACCTGGCATTTGACGTGACATACTTTGTGGTCTATGAAGTCTTTACATTATACAGCACAATTATTATATAAGACTCATTACATTAGGATTGAATCATGCAGGAGATGTTATATGATGTATGTCCATTTATGCCTCATTGCACACACCACTTTTAACAATTATATGCTTTGTTCATGTAATAGAGACTAGCTTAGTACTGATAGCCCGCTAGACGCGGGCTCCCCTACCCCAGTTCAAAAGTGGGAGATTAGCCTTGGAAAGACTAACGCAGTGCCCCCATCCAAGCTGCATGGTCCGCATTGTCGATGAGCATGGATGAAAAAAGCTCGCATAGGATCAGGAGAGAATGACGTCATGGGCCTCTGCATTCGAGCATGTGACATCCGGCTTTGCAATGGAGAAATCAACAACAATTTGCGAGACAAAATTGTGCAAAAATGCTCGGATACCTGCGCTAGGCTATGGGGCTTTCAGCATTCTTCTTCATCTTCTACAGCCCCATAGCCTAGCGCAGGTATCCGAGCATTTTTGCACAATTTTTTCTCGCAAATTGTTGTTGATTTCTCCATTGCAAAGCCGGATGTCACATGCTCGAATGCAGAGGCCCATGACGTCATTCTCTCCTGATCCTATGCGAGCTTTTTTCATCCATGCTCATCGACAATGCGGACCATGCAGCTTGGATGGGGGCACTGCGTTAGTCTTTCCAAGGCTAATCTCCCACTTTTGAACTGGGGTAGGGGAGCCCGCGTCTAGCGGGCTATCAGTACTAAGCTATCTCTATATACTAAAATGCCAAAATGCAAATGAGCTCGCCAATTGTTTACATCAAATGGACCGGCCCCCGACGCTGTACAGGATACTCCTCCTAGGATAGTTGGGGGATCAGTCTCAGAGTCTGGTCGAGTGTCTCTACCTTAGTCTAGATTGCAGCGATGGTCTGATCGTGTTTTTATTGTTTTTTGTTGCGGAGATATTCCACCTTCTCTGAGCTTCTTCGCGGACCTTTGTTTGTGCTCTATTGTGCTCCATTGTTATCGTCCACATGGATGGCACTGCTCTCAGTACAAGGCGTGTGCGATCGGGATCGGGTTTACTGACTTTTGAGGAGAGATTTGGTGGATTTTTACCAGGTTAGTAGCTATTTTACAGGTCTAAATTCTGTATTGTGTTTCGCTTATATTTTATTCCTCGGTTCCATGCGTTTTCTGGTGTTTTACGCAATCTTTTTCGATGTATGGAGGTAGTTTCGTACACCCTCCCTCGCGATGGTTAGTCGCCATAGCAGTCGAGCAACTAATTCGTCGCTTCATTGCTATCTGAAGATTCGATTTATCATTGCCAGCCTTATTCTGTGAAATTATAGCACTGCTGCCTTTTAGATGTGATTTACGGGTGATGTGAGCCCTGTATTTGCCTCATTTTCTAGGCCGGATTGGAAGAGCTTCCCTCGGGGGCATTCTCGCCGCCATGACAGTTCTTCTCCATCCGTTTGATTCTGTTCGCCAGGTTTCAATGCTTTAACTGGTAAGTTGTGCTAACACATTTAACTGATGTTTCATGTTGTATTCTTTGGTGTATTAGGATAGTGTTTAGCTGTTTTTTCTTCCGTTTTACATAGGATACACCGAACGTGAAACTCTCAGTTCGGACATAGTTTGAATGCGACTGATGTTCCAGTTGGAAGGTGAGGAACAGTTTGTGGTTCTGTTACCAGGTGAGTGGTTGTCTAATGCTATAACGTTTGATGTCAAATTGCCTGTGTTTCCCCTGTCCTCTTTGGGCACTTTCTATAGTATTTTGTACACTGATGTTTCAATGTTGCCAGCGAGATTGCAATAGCTTCCCTCAGGCGTTTTCCGCCATGACAGTTCATCTCCACCATGCTTGATGTTATTCTGTGTTGCCGTGTCAATTCAAGCGACCTTTCTTCCTTCTACTACCAGGTAAGTCGTTTGTTCATGTAATAATGTGTGTTGTCAGATTGCCTGTAATGTTTCTGTCTACTATACATGTTTCATATTACACTACACACCTTATCTCAGTATTTCAAGCGAGCTGCCTTGAGGGGTATGTCGCCATGACACTTCCTCTCCGATCAGATTCATTTTATTCTCTAAATTGTCTTGGTTCTGTTACAATATTTGGGATAAAATGTTTACTGTCCTATTCCTTGCTAGATTGCTGTTTATACCTTGAAGTTAATGTATGCGTAAAAGAGATACGAAATCTGTATGTTTGCTGATGAATTGTGCTACATGAAATGCCGAATTTAGGCATTGATGAAGTCTTTTAGGTCCAAGTTTGTAGTTGTATATTTGACTTATTGTGTGACTTATAGTTAAGAGTGTAAGTTGTTTTCGGTAATATAACTGTAATAAGAAGGTTGCGTTCCCCCTCAGTTCAGTCAAGGATGCCACTGCTCTGTGTGTTTCATTCTCATTGCCACTAGCCACAAAATATGTTAACACGGTTGTACAGAGAGGTGTATAGCGTTTATATTTTATTTCCTAACTTTTCTTGCTATTATTCCTATGATGTTTTTGTGTCCTTACACTCTTAATTTTGGTGTAGATTGTAGATAGAAATGCGAGGGGATTCCCAACTCAAGATCATGATCGCAGAAACCTCTCATCCTTTGTTTGCGAACAATAGTGTTTACACGAGGCCGCAAGTTTGCAATTTAGGGCGTGTTTACAGATTGGATGGATTTCGTTTAAGTCTTCATGGGATTTCGTCTCTATTCTATAAGGTAAGTGGCTTATTTCATTGAGAATGTGTCGAGTTAGTTTTACCAAGATTGTTTTGTGTAGAATGGTCGCTACTTTCCCTGTTGGACGAGATGTAATGCTGTGGTTTGATCGAGATTCCATACCATTGCCTTGGGGGCCATGTGATCTTGCCAAGTCATGGTTCCTTTGTGTCCACCTATAAATTACCGTTTAGTTACTACAGAAGTGTCAGTATACTATTCACGGGATATTTACTGTATTATTTACTGATATACTAAGACAAATTTGGCGTGTGCTGTTGATACTTTGCATTTGCGCGTGATTGTGAAAGAAGTAGGTATAAACAGTTAGGCCGCTTTCTGTGTGCTTGATATGTTGTTAGTCACTTCTGGTTAGCTCTTAGTTCTTCCGACACACTTATTGTATGCTGGAGCTAAGATGTTATTCAAATTATTCCTTGGATTATTGGAGCGTAATAGCTCTTTTTCCCGTTTGATTTTCTTACAGTATTGTGAGGAAAGTACTATGTGTATTCTCTCTGAAACCTTGTGGGGCGTTACATATTACTCTCGGTGACTAAAGCTGATGCCTTCCTTATTCTCAGTAGAACACTTAGTACTCTGAATCGCTGGTAAATTTATAGTTAAAAGTGGAAGGTTTTATAGAGATATTTTGTATGTACTACTTCGTTGATAGTTTGATGTATAGTACTGTGCGTTTTCCTGTTGATCTTTCGTCATTTATTTACACTGATATTTTGTTCTAAGGTAGGTTTGTAGTCACCACACTTAAGTAACTTATGTACAAGACTTTATTCAGTATAGTACTCTACTGGTTGCCTATGTATTTACAACAGCATAACAATCTGTATTTACAAGAGTCTTTGGGCATTCTTCTTCATCTTCTAAAGCCCCATAGCCTAGCGCAGGTATCCGAGCATTTTTGCACAATTTCTTCTCGCAAATTCTTGTTGATTTCTCCATTGCAAAGCCGGATGTCACGTGCTCCAACTGCAGAGGCCCATGACGTCATCGTCTCATGATCCTATGCGAGCTTTTTCATCCATCCTCATCAACAATGCGGACCATGCAGCTTGGATGGGGGCACTGCGTTAGTCTTTCCAAGGCTAATCTCCCACTTTTGAACTGGGGTAGGGGAGCCCGCGTCTAGCGGGCTATCAGTACTAAGCTAGTCTCTATATACTAAGATCCCTAAAATGCAAATGAGCAAGCCCATTGTCTACATCAAAGGGACCCGTCTCTCGCCGGTGGAACGATCTCCTTCTAGGATTCTCTCCTGTTTCGCCTCAAAATCTGTCTCCTTCGTTACCGTTTTCAGTTGGGTGGAAATCCAAAGTCACGGAATTTTACCGATTTTCCTTTCCGAGATATTCCACTGTGAATCTTGTGATTTTGCGTGCTTTGTGTGTCCTCCTTTGTTCTCCATTGTTATCCTCCGCATGGAAAGCACTGCTCTCACTCCAAGGCGTGTTCGATCGGGATCGGGTGTACTTACTTGTGAGTGGACGTTTGTTGCATTTCTACCAGGTTAGTAGCTATTTTGTCTTCTCTAAGTACTGTATTGTAGTTTGCTTATATTGTATTCCTCGATTGTGTGTGTTTTCTGGTATTTTAAGCAATGTTTTCGATGTATGGAGGTAGTTTCGTACACCCTCCCTCGCTGTTGTTATTCGCCATGACACTTTAGCCACTAATTCGTCGCTTGATTGCTATCTGAAGATTCGATTTATGTTATTTACCTCTTTTTTGGGCAGATTTGAAGAACTTCCCTCGGGGGCTGTCTCGCCATGACAGTTCTTCTCCATCCGTTCGATTCTGGTCGCCAGATTTCAATGCCTTAACTGGTAAGTTGTGCTAACAGATTTAGCTGATGTTTTATGTTGTACTCCTTTGTGTATTAGGATGGTGTTTAGCTGTTTTATCATCCCTTTTACATAGGATAAACCGAACGTGAAACTCTCAGTTCGGACATGGTTTGAATGCTACTAATTGTCCAGTTGGTAGTTCAGGAACATTTTGTGGTTCTGCTACCAGGTGAGTCATATTCTAATGCTACAACGTTTGATTTCAAATTGCCTGTCTTTCTCCTGTCCTCTGTGTGCACTTTCTATAGTATTTTCGACAGTAATGTTCAATATTGCCAGCGAGATTGCAATAGCTTCCCTCAGGGGTTTTCCGCCATGACAGTTCCTCTCCGCCACGCTGTATGTTACTCTCTCTTGGTGGGTGAATTTAATTCGTCCTTCTACTACCGGGTAAGTCGTTTTTTCATGTAATAAGGTTTGTTTTCAGATTGCCTGTAATTTTTCTGTCTACTTTACATGTTTCATTAGGTACATTATGGCAGTATTTTGAGCGAGATTCCTGTAGCTTCCCTCGGGGGTATTTCGCCATGAAACTTCCTCGCCGATCAGATTGATTTTATTGTCTAGATTGTCTTGGTTCTTTTACAATATTGGGATGAAATGTTTACTGTCGTATTCATTGCTAGATTCCTGTTTATACCTTCAAGATAATGCGTGCGTAAAGGAGATAGGAAATCTTTGTTTGCATATGAAGTATGCTATATGAAATGCTGAATTTGGGCATTGATAACGTGTTTTGGGTCTAAGTTTATAGTTGTATATGTGATTTATTTTTAAGAGGTGAAGGTCTTTTGAGTAATATAACTGTAATTAGAAGGTTGGGTTCCCCCTCAGTTCAGTCCAGGAAGCCACTGCTCTGTGTTTCATTCTCATTGCCAGTAGCCACACAATATCTTAACAGGGTTTTACAGAGATGTCTACAGTGTTTATATTCTATTTGCTAACTGTCCTTCATATTATTCCTATGATGTTTTTGTGTCCCTACACTCTTTATTTTGGTGTGGGTTGTAGATAGAGATGCGAGGGGATTCCTAAGTTCAGATCACGATCGCAGAAACCTCTCATCCTTTGTTTGCGAACAATAGTGTGTACACAAGACCGCAAGTTGCAGTTGAGGGCGTGTTTACAAAGTGGATGGATGTCTTGCAGTTCTTCATGGAATTTCGTCCCTTCTCTATAAGGTAAGTGGGTTATTTCACTGATAAGGTTTCGATTTAGTTTTACCAGGATTGTTTTGTGTAGAATGGTCGCTATTTTCCCTGTTTGACGAGATTTATGGCTGAGGGGTTTTCATCCCCGTCCTCTTCACTCAGGAGGAACCTATTGTATGTGTTTCACTGCCATTGTCTGTACCCACAAAATAACTGATAACAGTTGCTGTAAGATGGGCAAAGTGTTCTATTTTACTTGCTTATTGTCTTTCATATTATTTCTGTAGCGTTTTGGTATCCTCTGCGTCTGAAGTGTGTTGTAGTTTGCCATGAGAAATGCGAGGGGATTCCCAAGTCAATCACGATCGTAAATACCTGCAATCCTTTGTTCAGGAACAATGGTCCCTTCACAAGACCGCATATGTGGTGTCGAGGGCGTGTTTGCAGAGAGTACAAAGTTGTGTTGCATATTTATATGGAATTTCGTCGCTTTATTAGAAGGTAAGTGGTTTATTGTATGTAGTAGCTTTTGATATACGCTTACAGGTGTTTATTTCGTAGATTCCTTGCCTTTCTACCCCTCAGACAGGGTTTACTTGTGATGTTTTGTTGAAAATTCCATTACTCTCATTCCTCTTCTCTCATGGCTTCCTTACGTCCAGTGCACTGTGTATTCTAAATTCCCGCTGTAGTTTTAGCTAACATCGTCAAGTGTTATACAGAAGTTTATGTACTAATTCATTGACATATGTGTTGTGTAGTTGTGTGCCTTTGCTGCAATTTCCTTCTTGACCTATTTACACTGATATTGTGATCTAACTTACTTTTGTATTCATCACACTAGGTAACTTATTTACGAAATTTTACTTTAACTACAAGAGCCTCATGGTTGTAGTCACTATATATGATACTGCTATTTGTTTTTATGCTGAATGGTCTTTTACTGCAAAACAGTTTCCCTGCTGTCTATGATCATTTGTTAAAAATACCATTAATGATTTCCACCTTCATTCTGCACATGATGATATAGTTGTACGGGATTAATTACTACCAGATAGCCACATTATTTGTATTGAATAGACTTCACTTATGCAAACCCCCATCCCCCAGTCCATTGGGGGGGGGGTCGTACTATAGTTTGTACTCAACTTCCTTTACGTTTGAACTCTATGTAAAGTCCATTTAGTCAATTCATTCACTTAGACTGGCCAATATTTACGTTTGAACTCTATGTAAAGTCCATTTAGTCAATTCATTCACTTAGACTGGCCAATATACCATTACAAATACCAGCATGCAACTTTTGTACACTTTCCCGTATTCTACGCTATCTGACGTATTTCCATATGTTTGTATGAAGAAAGTTTTATCAGAGCATATGAGCACTTGACGCATCCATTCACTTGATTCGAGAATATTTTTAGATGCATATTACCATCACCACATCATACCTACCCCGGAAGCCGGAACCTTGACACTAGGTGTGATGTTTACTCACATGATGCGTCTAAATGGGTTGTTTCACCACTGCAAATTCTATACTTCGTACACAACCAGGCCTATAGTGCGTAATTCACCCTATTCGCATGCGTACACAATTATCAAGCACATAGTGTTGATTGACACGACCGCTCCTATTTTCCGACTTGAGTCATAAGATTCATGCATACCCGCTACGGGTTTAGTCTTCGGCAAGCAACATTAGCGGAAGGTTAACGTGCGACAGAAGAGCTATTTGTTTTATTGTTTCAGGTGAGTGCCCTTTTGCACTGTTATTTTCCATTTAGTCTCACAGACTGGTTAGTGACATTCCTTTATTTCGTTCCTATACCATTGTCGACATAAGTTACCGCTACCTGGACCACAGTTAGGAATTTGTGAGGGCAAGGGCCTAAACAAGAACAGGCACACTGGCCACTTTCTAACGAGATTAGATAAGCCTCTGTGGTTGTTGGGGTTTTTAAGGGTATTTATTTTAGGCCATCTTCTGTCTCTCCGCCTTTCGCGTTAATAGCATTGTACCAAAGTGTATCAACAGGAGATCCCTGTCTTCACATTTGTATTAGTTTCCGTTGTATGTGTATTAGTTTATATATTGTTTACGTATGGTGTTATATCTTGCCCTCACGATTGGGCTCTTTGGTGTTACATCTTGCCCTGAGGAGTACGCCAATTTCAGCACTATCGGCTGTGAGAGCATTTTACTTGAATTTCACAATGACTTTATATTCTCTCCTACATTCCATTTGCTCTCTATAGCACTCATGTCCTGCCTTGATCTGTTGTGTTCTATGTTCCAATCTTCATTTGTTCATTCCTATTTATCCTAGACCTGTTCCACGCGATTCGACAGGAATCATAGACCGTCTACACTTTGGTATGTCAATTAGATCTTTCATGTCATTTTATTGTCATTCCGGTACGTACTTGTGATATACGGATAATTCACAGGTTGCATAACATGTCTTAGGGGAGGAATGGTACCTTGATTTGTTACGTTGTTGTTTACTTGCTATATAGGGCTATACCTCTCGCCGTTACGAGACGGATAGGGAGGGATGGTTTCAAAAACAGTAAATTCACCGTTGCATTACGTACCGGGTAAATGACCCCATGCAACTTGGTGCACTACACGCGTTTTTTATAGGGAGCTGCACGTACAGTGCCGAAGTATTTTAACGGACTTGTACTATGACACAAACTGTCTGTAAGACACCTTCCACTGTGAATCATTTTATAGCACCAACCAATCAAGAACTAGGACTCTGGTTCCATTCCTTTGAAGCCAAAATCCGTATAGATTGTTTGCTATGCCTGCGTTGGATCTGCCACTTTTCATTAGTCTTGCGTTAGTAAATTTAGGGCAGAAGTAAGGATTTCAATGGTGTACGTGTCTCTACCATTTTTATGGCATGAATTGTTCACTGAACATTAAGACACTGTTAAGTAACTTTTAGTGCTACACTTTGATAATTGGAGATCTAACAATAAGGAGCTGTTGCAGCTAAGCCTTCAGCTAGCTTCCTTAGACAAAACGCGTGTTTACCTTCAGGCCTTGAATTAGTCTCCTGGGGGCGTATTCATTTCTGATACTTTTTGGGCAACGGTACATTCCAGGAGAAGACTTTTTGGAGGCGACTTATACAATTATTTGGCATATGATGGGTATAAAGCTACTTTTCACCGCTGCCATTCTCCATGATAGTAGAAGAACAGTCTACATTTAATCATTAACCTTTATCAAACGGCTTATTAACAATTTGGGTACCACCACGGGGGCTTATTCTAGGAGGGTTGTTTCGAGGGAGAGCCACTTCGAAGGTATAAAGTACATATATATAGACCAGGACAAATTACGTGATTCATTCTCCATGTATGGGCGCTAGGCGTTGCTTACGTATATTTTTCCTGGAAATACACATATTTTATATAAGAACGTGTTTTAAAAGAAAGTAGTACTTGATTCGTCAAAAGTTAAGGAACCTAAGTAGTGGATTTTGCACACCTAAAGTTTAACATCCTCTTACCCAGTGGAGATAAGCAAGCAAAACTATGAATAAATAACATCATGTGACCAAGTAGAGTTATTAAGAGATCCAATAGTCTGTATATACGGAGGACACATGATTTCATCCAAAATTTTCAGATTAGAAACACGTGTTATGCACTGTGTTGAGGTCTATTAACTAAGAAATGCACATTTTACTTAAGATAGTCTTAAGACAGTTTGAGTACCGTAATTGCCAGATTATTAAGACAGTTTGAGTACTGGGGTCAGTTTAAACTTTCTTATAAAAAAAATACATGTAGCCTCAGTTTTGCCATTTTTTCCTTTTATAATCATTACTCATATTGGAGTGGTAGATTACAATGGTAGAAAGTAATGCCAGCATGTTTAACTTCTTCATTGGGCAACTGCGCAACAGTACCGTATTCCGTATTACTTTTTTGAAGCTGTTTGTTTGTATGATCTTGTAAAAGACTACCTACGTTCTTCCACTTTTCCTCCCTCTTTGAGCCTGCTATTACCTCTGTAAATTTTACTTCTTATTTATTCCTGGCAATGTTGTTTTCTCATGCCATACTTTTTTATGTCATTGGTATGTAGTTCAAAGATTGCACTTTTCTCAGAAACCCCCTGCCACCCACTACAGATTGGCCTTTGAATATACCTATTTGCCATATCATTATCTGGGAATTGTTTAGCAGTGAAGTTCTTATTTATTAGTGGAAAGTTCTACATATGTCTAGCCTGGAGTAAGCTCCCTTTTGTCGTTACCGCTTTCATAGTACTAACTTACTACTATTTTGGTCATGTACTGCACCCATTAGAATTATTTCCATTATCTCTCAACCGTTTTGTATTTTATTATACGTTGTTTATAACACTGAGTTCTATAACATAGTAGTACTCGGGACCATATTACATCTAGAGCCCTCAGATCTACCAAATACAGTATGGCAATGTTGTTTTCTCATGCCATACTTTTTTATGTCATTGGTATGTAGTTCAAAGATTGCACTTTATCTCAGAAACCCCCTGCCACCCACTACAGATTGGCCTTTGAATATACCTATTTGCCATATCATTATCTGGGAATTGTTTAGCAGTGAAGTACTTATTTATTAGTGGAAAGTTCTACATATTTCTAGCCTGGAGTAAGCTCCCTTTTGTCGTTACCGCTTTCATAGTACTAACTTACTACTATTTTGGTCATGTACTGCAGCCATTAGAATTATTTCCATTATCTCTCAACCATTTTGTATTTTATTATACGTTGTTTATAACACTGAGTTCTATAACATAGTAGTACTCGGGACCATATTACATCTAGAGCCCTCAGATCTACCAAATACAGTATATTATGCAACGTGTCAATGCAAAATACTTTCATTAAATGTAAATCAAGGTGGGTTCAAGGAAGAGAAAGTTGGTACCACAGTTCTTCGCGTCAAATATTAACACACATAAAGAGATCAATAGCTTAATTTTTTTATTTCTCTTGCATTTAAACTGTATTACAGTGAACCAAGATAGTGCCATGGAAGCTTATTTGAGGGTGAGGGCTTATGTCTTAGAAATAATCTTGAGGTTGGGGACTGATACCATAGGGCTTAATCGAAAGAGGAGGCTTATTCCAGCCATTATGGTATGTTCATTTTCTCTTCAGAAATCACTTTTATTGTCTCTCTTCCTCTGTGTTCTACATGCGATTAAAAGATACTGGAATGGATGAATAGATCCCTTCCTTAAGTTTTTCTTTGTGTTATACGTGAGTCATTATTTACAATGCTATCTTTGCCATGCGGTATACTAGGTTATTTTGCTGCTCTTTATTGTATTCAGATATTTTCCAATTGTCACTAGGACCACACCCTGGTCCCTATCCACCACAGATTGCTTGGGGGGGGAGTTGTTGAAATCAGTGTACCAAGCATTCACCTACCACATGGCCTCCTAGCCCCCAGTACTATTCACACTCCTTTTAATAATACTTTCCATTAGTTTCTATAAAATAATTTAAAAGGACACAAAGGAACTTCCAGTGCTCTCTTGTAAACAGAACATTACCCCATTACCCTCTTTGTTACAACTTTACCGGGGCCGTACCTCTTAACCACCACCTGGCTACACATATAATGACATCCATCAAAGCCATAGACTTGTGTAAACTGCCTGCATATATTTTTAACACTATAGTCTATAAAAATACAATGTTATAGCTTCATCACGAGCTACATATGTTGTGTATTTCAGGTTTACTTAGGGACCAACGTTTCACTTATCAACTTTGGTAAGGAATATCCTATCATGGAACTCTTCTGGGGTGTTGCCTACACACTTTTTAGAATACATTAAAACCACTCTTCACCTGAACATAGGAATATTGTGCCTCACTAGAACATCACATATTTTTACACTAACATAAGTCTGTATAATTTACTTTCTGTATTCTAGATTTTATGCAGTGAAAGTTTATTGCCTTTAACTACTATATGGTAGATTTCACCAGTTTTATCCTAGAATTTTGATGTACCATAACTTACTTAGTATTAATAAGTTGTTAGCATTATCCTCATTTATGTTTTACTCTAACCAATTGACAGTTCATACTAAGTACCAAATTGTTTGTATACATGTGCAACGCTTATCAGTTTGCCCCTGTGCAGGTACCTCTAAGTCTACAATAGATATTTCCAGTCTTTTGTGATTTATTCACCCTGACTTAACACTTCTGTCTTTCTTCCCCAAATTTCATACCATCATTCACAATTTACTTTGAGATGTCATCTTTTTTATATTATTAACAGTTTGCTTATTCTCATTTCTTTACCCTTGTGGGCTAATTACCACATTTTCTAAGTATTGCACATCTTTCATCTGAGCCATATTCTAGGTAGCATTTTACTTCCTATACTCCCATCGACCCAACATTTTATTTCACTTCATAGTTATTTGAACCATGCCCCGTCTTCGACGAGCACGCGTTGTTGATAGAAGGAGGCGGTACCAGCGGCGCGACAATATGCGGCAGCGACGGCAAGCAGACAATCAGCCTGCACAAGCCAATCATGATCCACATATCATTGCTGCAGTGAATGACTTGGCCCAATTGCAGCTCCAACATCCAGTTGCACATGCAGCCATTGGGCAGGGTGCGCCACCACCAGCTCTACCCAGGGACAATGCAGTCATTCACCAAGTACCCATTCAGTTACCAGCACCGCATCGCCTTGGTGACATGAACAACCAGTGTCCACACTGTGCAGCAAGATATTTCCAAGAAGAGAGCACTGTACAACATGTTTTCACCAGATGTTGTTTCCAGGGAAAAGTAGTGTTGCCACCACTTCAGCTCCCGTCACACAATATTGTCGAGCTTTTCAGTGGTGACACAGCGCATTCCCGTCACTTCTTGGAAAATATCCGCCACTACAATGCATCAATGTCAATGGCTTCTTGGAATGCAACACTCAATGAACATGCTGGAAGGGGACCACGAGTTGTTACAATTCATGGTCAAGCCTACCATCTCACAGCTGCACAAGAAGCTCCACAGGGTATGCCACCTCAGTATGCACAGTTATACATCCTTGACACCAATGCAGCAATGCAGGAAAGGGTCAATGATCCACGCAATCACAACCTCCGGCCTGAAATTATGCAACTTCTGCAGGATGAACTACTTGCTGTCAATCCATATGCACGGCAATATCACAATATGGGTCACATCCTTGAAAGGGAAAGGCAACTTGCTTCTGCATCCAATCAGCCTGTTCGGCCTGTCAAAATGATAATTGCAACAAGGCCATTCCAAGATAGGCGATATGCTAACCCAACAACAACTGAAATTGCAGCAGTATATGTTGGAAATGATGGTGCTGCACCCAATCCAGCTGACCGAGATCTTGAAGTGTATCCTGCACAACCCAATGCACCCAACACAGTCAAGATCAAGGCAACATCACCAAACGCAGACCCAATGACTTACCCATTGCTGTTCTTTCATGGAGAAATGGGCTGGAGTGTTGACATTCACAGAAATGTTGTACCCAATGAAAGGCAGCAAGGGGCAAGACGTAGAGCACGACTATCATTAAACGAGTTCTATGCTTTCAGAATTGCTGTGCGTAACAATTTCTCCACCATTCATCTTTCCCGTCTACTGCTTCAACAGTACCTGGTTGATGCTTTCACCAACATAGAGGGAAATGAATTAGCTTACATCAGAACACACCAGCAGCAACTGCGTGTTGAATCATACCAAGGCCTGATGGATCATATAGAGAGACGTGCCCAGGCAGAAGATGTAAATGTAGGCCGCATTGTCATTCTACCATCAAGCTTTGAAGGCAGTCAGAGAAACATGTACCAAAAGTACCAAGACGCGATGACTATTGTAACAAAGCATGGAAAACCAGACATGTTCCTTACAATGACAGCAAACCCAAAGTGGCCTGAAATTCAAGACAACTTGCTTCCACATCAAACTGCAAGTGACAGGCCAGATATTGTCAGCCGTGTCTTCAATTTGAAACTCAAAGAACTCCTTGATGATCTTCTTGAGAGACATGTACTTGGACATGTTACTGCATTTGTTTATACCATTGAATTTCAGAAAAGAGGTTTGCCACATGCACACTTGATCTTATTTCTAGCAGATGCTGACAAGCCTCGAACAACCCAAGATGTTGATCGACTGGTATCTGCAGAGATTCCAGATCCACAGGTGCAGCCAGAATTCCATGACACAGTCAAGAGGCACATGATGCATGGCCCATGTGGTGACTTGGACCCTGATTGTGTATGTATGGAGAATGGTGAATGCAAAAAACATTTCCCAAAACCTCTCCAACAGCAAACTGAATTCAGTGTCAATGGATATCCACTGTACAGACGACGTGGACAACACAGAGCAGAACTGCGTCGCCACACAGTGAATGACTCATGGGTTGTACCACACAATCCCCAGCTACTCATGAAGTTCAATTGCCATATGAATGTAGAGGTATGTACAACTGTCCGGAGTGTGAAATATATTTTCAAGTATATCCACAAGGGCAATGATGCTGCGCACATTGAAATCAGACAGAATCATCTCAATCATGATGAGATATTGCAGCATCTCAATGCATGCTATGTTGGACCACACCAGGCAGTTTTCAGAATCATGCAGTACAAGATGCATGATAAAAGCCACATTATCATCCGGCTTGCAATTCACTTACCTCTTCAACAGAATGTACATTATCAGAATGGCAATGAAGAACAGGCACTTCAACGCAATGAACAAACAATGTTGACAGCATTTTTCAAGCTCAACCAAGATGATCAAAATGCACATCAATATTTGTACCATGAGATTCCTGAGCATTACACTTTCAATCAAAGTGCAAAGAAATGGAGTCGTAGACGGCGCAGAACTGCCCCAATCATTGGTCGAATCTGTCAAGTTCAACCCTCTGATCCACAACGATTTGCTCTTCGCCTACTTCTTCTGCACCGAAGAGGAGTGACATCATTTGAAGACATCAGAACAGTTCATGGTCACATCCATGCAACATTCAAAGATGCAGCAAGAGCAATGGGGTTGCTTGAGGATGACACCGAACACAGGCGCTGTTTACAAGAGGCCGCAGTCATGAACATGCCTTCACAACTGCGCCAATTATTTGCCACATTGATGGTGTTTCAAACTCCATCTGACATCAGAGCCCTCTTTGATGAATTCAAGGAAGCCATGTGTGAAGATTACATCAGGCATGATCAACTCCATGACCCAGAAGTGACATTGCAAGACAGACACATTCATCTCTGTCTATGGGACATTGACACATGCCTCAGGGTTCATGGTAAGTCAATTTCAAATGTTGAATTTTCTGATCTTCCACAGCTTCCACACAATTTCATCCATCCACAGAATCAGAATGAACACATTGACATTGTTCGTGAAAGGCAGCTGGGTGAGCAAATGCTCCAACAACTCAACATTGATCAGCACCACATTCATGACACCATTGTTGATGCCATAACAACCAATTCTGATCAGAATTGCTACTTTGTGGATGGACCAGCAGGCACAGGTAAGACCTTTCTTTATAATACTATAGTTCACAACCTTCAGGCTTTGGGAATAAAGGTGAAATGTATGGCATATTCAGGAATTGCCAGCACATTGCTCATCAATGGAGCAACTGCACACTCCACATTTCAAATACCTATTCCTTTATTGCCTGATTCTACATGTAACATAAAGAGGCAAAGTGCCAGAGCTGAAATTCTGAGAGAAACAACAATATTTATCTGGGATGAAGCATCAATGATCCCAGCAGATGCACTAAAATCTGTTGATGTCCTTCTCAGAGACATAACACAGGTTAACAGACCATTTGGGGGTAAATTCATCTTTCTTGGTGGTGATTTTCGACAGGTTCTCCCAGTTGTTCCTAGAGCAGGTAGAGAACAGACTGTTCGCCAATGCATCATCAATTCACACTTGTGGCATCACTTCCACCAGTTCAAACTTGTCACACACATGAGAGCCGCTCAAGATCAGACATACACACAATTCTCTGAGTGGCTCCTCAGAATTGGCACAGGTGAAGAGCCACATGATGCAAATGATCAAGTCACCCTCCCACGTGAGATCATGACTGATTCACGAGACGAAATGATCAACTTTGTTTACCCGCCAACTCAGCCTGGTAATGCAGATGTAATGCAAGATCCAGTATACATGTCAGAGCGTTGCTGCTTAACACCACTGAATGAGAACTCACACGAAATCAATGATCTCATTCTACATCAACTCCATGGACCAGTGCACACATATCTGAGTACAGATAGGGTTGTCACTGATAATCCAGAGGAAGCAGCAGCATATGCAATAGAATTTCTCAATGCACAAACCCCGAGTGGATTGCCAAAACATAAATTGGAACTCAAGGTATGAACACCTTTTTTCTACTTCATGTGTATCATATAGGCCATCACTTTTCCATGATTATTCCTTTTACTGAAATATCTTCATATTTACTCCTTTTTCTTCCCATCTCCATTATGATATCACTTGCAAGTTCTATTTACTCTTTCAGTTACATGTCATACAATGATCAGCCACTGCTATGTTCCACATGTCCAAATCTGTACCCAATTCACCTCCCGGACCATTCATATGCAGAACAAAGTATTTCCTACACTTCTACATATCCCGCATTTCTTATTTGTCTCTCATCTGTCTCCATATCCACTTCACAGGTTGGTGCAACAATAATTCTATTGCGAAACATCAATCCTAAAAAAGGACTCTGTAATGGCACACGTCTCATTGTCAGAGACCTGCAAAGGCATGTCATATGTGCAGAAATCATCACAAGTGAGTACAGGGGCCAGTATGTCATGCTACCAAAGATAGCATTATCATCACAAGATTCTGCTCTTCCAATCAACATTGCCAGGTGCCAATTTCCTGTCAGACTGGCATACTGCCTTACAATCAACAAAGCACAGGGACAATCACTAAGGTATGTTGGAATTTACCTTCCAAAACCTGTGTTTAGTCATGGTCAGTTGTATGTGGCAGTCTCCAGAGCACGATCGTTTGCTGGCCTCAAAGTATTCACATCAACTGGTAGACTAACAAAAAATGTTGTTTACCATGAAGTCCTCACATAAACATTCACATTGAGGAAAAATCATATTGCGGTGTTTCACATACAGTGACTGCATGTACCACCACAACGCCTGGCTAATGACTCTATAAGCATCTTTCAACTATCACTATCTTTCTTAACCCGTTAATGAGGGGTTGCTGGAAACGGGTTAAACTGTTTTGCGGTATATCAATGTGTCATCACTGTTCATCATCAACCAATCATTAGCTCTTCAATGTGGTCACCCAGATGTTGTTGTACATGCCTCTTTATAGGACAGTTAATCTTGCATAAATCTCAACCTTGCATCGCATTATCTTATTGTTCCTGCTACATGAGCTCTGATACATTGATAGTAAGATGTGTTATATTTAGTTTAATTATTACAGTGCTGCACAGACAGATGCAACATAAATAGATAACTGCACTGATAGACAAGAGTACCAGATTAATTACAATTATTGGGTGCCTTATGCAAATATTCAAATTGTTATGTGTATGAACTTATCAGCTCTGCAATATCTAAGACGTCCTAAGGATGTTATGAATTTTCACACCAAATCACATTTGTTGACACATTAGAATATTTCATTGAACATGGCACTACACTATTGTAGATAGACAGAGATACAAAGTAGCAGTACACAACTAATATATCAAAGATCAGTCTTCAGAATCACCCTTACATCTGTCATTGTTATACTTTCTGTCAAATTTTGTATGATCACCAAATTCAGGTTTTAGCTCTTTTACCTTCCTACCCAATTTTAGCTATTTATGTATCATGCATGAGGGTTGTCTCCAAATCAGGGGAATCGGGGATTATCCGGTAATTTCAATTTCATTCAGGGATAATCATTGGGACAAGAAAGATTCTTCAACAAATCAGGGAATATACATGGAGTTGTTAAAAAGCAAACACTCTTTTGTTGCTGTCAGTCACTTATTTTCCCACTTTCCACTCATAAGGTGTAGTTCTGTGTGTTTTGACACGAACAGAGTTGAATGGCAAGACTAGAGCCAATGCTGTCCTAACCGCCACATCTATCTGAAGAAGTGGTAGATTATAACTGATGGCTATATAAAACCTGGGGTACTGTGGGGAAATAAGTAGCATTTTACTGACAAAATGAGGGAATATCATGGAATTTTCTACTAATATAGCAGTGTCAACCCTCTGCACTATTCAAGTAAACATAGAGAGCATGTACCTCAACATCTCCTGAGCGGATGGATCCTTACGAACATGCACAATTGTATGTTTGAGCTCCTGCTTTACATCTTCCTGCCTATACCACTCCATGCGTCGTATGTTGTGGTTCATGTGAGCGCCTCATGGATCCATTTTATAGTGATTGGCGGTGCTTCCTCACTCATGACCACGCACCACTTAGTCAGGCACAGATGAACAAAGCCTTTTATGTTGGCCATTGCTTCTTAATGGCTAGCGACACATTGATGTACTCACATAGAGTCGTCATCACACAACACAATCAACACCGCACATACTTGAGGGGGTATGTCCACTTTCATAGTGGGATTCAATTGTGGGAATCTCGGGCTCTATTTCTTAGCATTCATATGTTCATATGTTTGCGCACATGAGCCTGTGATTTCTTATGTGATGACATCAGTGGTGCTTATGCACTACGGTGCATGCAGTCATCTGTACAATTCACTTCCATGGCAACATATATGCTACAAACAACAAGCTGTCAATGGTAAGTACTAGGTAAGTATAGTATCACATTCTTCCTATCTGTTCTTTGCAATCCTTTTGATCATTTCATGTGTTATATGTGAAACCTGTTGCTGAAGAACAACACACATGCCATTAATTGAGCTGGAGTCCCCAAGCTGTGCAACATCTATTCGTTAACAAACACTAGGAACCCAATACTGATGCAATATACTTATATTCCTGGAAAACTATATAATTACGTTCTTTGTTCTTTCTCTTTTCACTTGCACATGCATGATTTCATTCCATACCTATGAACACTATGTATTTCTTGCATTGAGGTACCTGCGGTATGCATGTTGCTGCAGCCTACAAGTTTTTGCTTCCCTGCCACTTTGGCTGTTCCCAACAACACCCTTACTCCACTTCTCAGGACTCAACATAAGACTGCCACTGATAGCCTATAGTTTTTAGCAAGCAGCAAACTGTCCACTTTACTGATTGTAAACTCACTAACATTTTGTTCATATGTATTTACACAACATCCACTGTTTGCCATTTGGGTACCCTCTTAATGTTCCTATCCCTCTGGATTCTGTTATGCTCTTACAACCCCTGCACCCTTTTGGGTATCACTGCATACATCCTGAGAGTCGATGAGCTACCTCAACACTTCAATAGAGAGATTGTATGTGTAAAATGAAGATTATTTGCAATACATTTTGTCATATCCTACTTTTAGGTAGCAGAGTTGTTGTGTAACAGAATTTGTTATAGTAGACTCGCACACTTATTGTGTAGTTCACTTTAGTTAGATAAAAGCATTGTGCAATATAGATAATCCTTTAACACAGCTCATACAATTTGTGACCATGGATGCATTGGTAACAGTGCAATTATGACATGTGCTATGTACTCCAATCGAATATTACTACAGGAACCTAAGCATAACTTCTTTCCCTACATGAACTTATTGTGAATGCATTTACAAAATCTATGTAAGTTACCTTTGGTACAAATATTCTTTTATTGGTATACTATATTCCAGCACAGTAAACACAATACTACACACCTGTATTGTATGATATGCATATTAATATTAATAAGCAAACAGTATGTGTAATACATCCGTCAGTAAAAAAGTATCATATTTTAGAATAGCATGATGTTAGTGCCACTATACGTATTTCCCACATACATTTTTAATACGCAAAAGAACTATCACATACTCAACTTTCAAGATGCAGCAAGATAATCCATGCACAGAGTAACCATGCCCAGGCTGGATGATGAACAACTTCTGTGCTTGATAGGTGGTCTTTGAGTTTGATTGTCCACTGTTTGATTTGATTAAATTGATAACTACAAATCAAATTCACTATGCAACTCTGAAACTCTGCAGCTATCAAACATTACAGTCATGCAAATGACATGAACTTTGTTATATACTTGTGCACGTATTCTCATGCAGACAGGACCAGCCTTAATTTTCAGTGGGCAGTTATCTCCTCCACAACTTCATCCAAAATTTCCTTACTGATACGAGGGAGAGATGATGTGGCAAGAGTAGTAAGTACACACTGTACTGTACCAAAGCACACCAGTATGTTACAGACCTCAGTCTGACTCAGATCCATTTCACCAGATAGGCAGCAGGAAGAGCATCAGAAAATGCCACTGAATAAGTGAAGAATGTGCATGTAAACACTGAAAGCTCTGAATTGTTGTGTCATTTCTATGCACTGTTTAGCCCTGTGCTGCTGGACAATGATAATCAAAATCTGCTTAACCACAGTGTGTTTGGGCTCACTTTTAATACTGTCCTATTTAAACTATGGTCCATATTATGCACTTGCCAAATGATATTGGACTATCAAATACCACCAATGTATCCATGCCAGTACTCTTTCTGTCTTATCAGACATCGGTTACTCTAAAGAGCATTCAGATTATCCACAAAGACCCCACAAGATCAGACAGTGTTGATAAGACCTTCATTAGTACTTATCAAAAATCACCCGCAATGTACCTACTTTTAGTTAACCTCTTTCGTTATATGCAAGTTTACTTCATACTCATAATTTATCGTAATATTAGCAGTAATGTTCTCACAAATGCGCTCGGCATATCAATGGTGCCTTTATATAACTGTTACACACCACCATACACCATTTGCATTCCACCCCTTAGTATCAACCATATGACGCCACATTATCCTACAGTAGTATAATTATCATGCAATTACCGTACCCTTCCCCATTTCTTCATAATATCACTTTTAGTTTGTCATGTACGTTATCACCCCTTCCTTTACCCAATGCAACAACTCTTCCTCTTATACCCAATGACCTTTTTCTATGCCATGCAACAAAATTTCGTATGTTACCCGATTCCCATTTCAACTTTACTTAGCAAATAAACCTTGGAGCCTACATATTACCATATTTCCATAATAATGAGTATTAACACATTTAATCATATTCTTCATATTCTCAACTTTTTGTGTTATATGTTACTTAAATATAGTTACTCGGGTTATGCGTTTTCAGGTTCACTTGTGTGTTGTTGCCAAGGGAACTTGTTATGCTTCCCCCAGTGAGTTTTGCACCCCATCCATTTTTGGCAGCGTAAATGTCACTCCCTGCTATTTTCAACCAGTTCCCCCAGCAACTACCTTAACTTATAGCAGAATCATATTTTCATATATGCTACCATAATACTACACCCTCCCCACTTCAAATAAAAGTGGTATCGTTTTATCCCGCAAAACTCACTGAAATAAGGATTACCCAAACAAAGGATGCAACCTTGACGTGGTGTTTGGGCTTACAACCAATGCATCTAGCAACAACACAGACTATATCTACTATATTTAGAGCCACAATTGATTTTAGACCTTAATAAGCCTCATAGTTTCATCATACTAGACACAAGTTTCTACAATATTATGACACAGACTAGCTTAGTACTGATAGCCCGCTAGACGCGGGCTCCCCTACCCCAGTTACCCGCATTGGGTGTTTAACTGAAGTTGCAGATTAGCCTTGGAAAGACTAACGCCGTGCCCCACCACAGCTACATGATCCACATTTGTGATGCTCATCAATCAGAACAGCGCACAGAATGATGGGAAGGTGACGTCATCAGCCTCTGTGAAGGAGCATGAGACCTTCAGCCTTTCATTGGTCAACTCAACCCAAATTGTGCTGAAAATGCTGCAATACCTGCGCTAGGCTACAGGCCTTTAGAAGATGAACAAAAAGTTGAAAAATTGCCCAAACAAATAGTGCTAAAAATGCTCGGATACCTGCGCTAGGCTACGGGGCTTCTCTTAATACTTCATCTTCTTTTAAAGCCCCGTAGCCTAGCGCAGGTATCCGAGCATTTTTAGCACTATTTGTTTGGGCAATTTTTCAACTTTTTGTTCATCTTCTAAAGGCCTGTAGCCTAGCGCAGGTATTGCAGCATTTTCAGCACAATTTGGGTTGAGTTGACCAATGAAAGGCTGAAGGTCTCATGCTCCTTCACAGAGGCTGATGACGTCACCTTCCCATCATTCTGTGCGCTGTTCTGATTGATGAGCATCACAAATGTGGATCATGTAGCTGTGGTGGGGCACGGCGTTAGTCTTTCCAAGGCTAATCTGCAACTTCAGTTAAACACCCAATGCGGGTAACTGGGGTAGGGGAGCCCGCGTCTAGCGGGCTATCAGTACTAAGTCTCTATATACTAAGATCCCTAAAATGCAAATGAGCCCGCCATTGTTTACATCAAACGGACCGGCACCCTCCACTGTTATGAATTCTTTTTCTAGGGTTCTCTCTGGATGTGCCTGAGAATTATGACGGTAGTTGAAACTGGTGAGTTATGGTGCTTTCTTGATTTTCAAGTCTTTACCTTCAAGTTTCGAGGAGATATCTCAGTTTCTCTATCGCGATTTTACTGGCTTTGTCTGTCCTCTTTTGTCCTCCATTGTATTCGTCCGCACGGAAGGCACTGCTCTCAGTACAAGGCGTGTTCGATCGGTAGCTGGTTAACTGTTGTTCCTAGATGAATTCCGTTGGTTTCTACCAGGTTAGTAGCTATTTTTCCTCCCTAAATGCTCTACTTTAGTTGAGTTATAGTGCCTTGATCGATTGCCTGCGTTTTCTGCTGTTTTAAACGATTTGCTTTCACGTATCGAAGCACTTTCCTATGTCCTCCCTCGCGTGTGTTATTCGCCATGACATTTGAGCAACCAATTCGTCGCTTCATTGCTGTCTCTAGATTTGAATTAGTATTGCCATGTTTTATTTCATGAAATTATAGTATTGTTGGGCGCTAATGTACTTTCGCACCTCTCATCGATAACAGGGGGCTAGCCCCATAAATTATACACCATTCGATATCTCTTCGTCTGTACATTCATATGCTACCCCATTTACCCCATAGGGTAAGGGTCAGGGTTAGAGTTTGGGCAAAGGGTCAGGGTTAGCGTTAGTTATTTCATGTCAGCCATTATGAATATAAGTCAATACGTACGATATTCATAATGGCGGACATGAAATAACTAACGCTAACCCTGACCCTAACTCCTACCCTAACCCTGACCCTTACCCTATGGGGTAAATGGGGTAGCATATGAATGTACAGATGAAGAGCTATCGAATGGTGTATAATTTATGGGGTTAGCCCCCTGTTATCGATGAGAGGTGCGAAAGTACATTAGCGCCGTATTGTTGCCTGTCAGATGGGATTTATGGGCGATTTTAGTCCTATATTTACCTCTCTTTGTAGGCAGATTGGAACAGCTTCCCTCTGGGGCATTCTCGCCATGACAGTTCTTCTCCATCCCTTCGATTCTGTTCGCAAATCACAATGCTTTAACTGGTAAGTTGTACTAACACATTTAACTGAAGTTTCATACTGTATTCCTTTGTGTATTAGGTCAATGTTTAGTTGTTTTTCATCCCTTTTAAATAGGATAAACCGAACGTGAAACTCTCAGGTCGGACATGGTTTGAATGCTACTAATTGTCCAGTTGGTAGTTGAGGAACATTTTGTGGTTCTGATACCAGGTGAATCATTTTCTAATGCTATAACGGTAGATTTCAGATTGCCTGTCTTTCTCCTGTTCTCTGTGCGCACGTTCTATAGTATTTTCGACACTTAAATTCAATATTAACCGGGAGATTACAATAGCTTCCCTCGGGGGCTTTCCGCCATGACAGTTCCTCTCCACCACGTTTTATGTTACTTTCTTTTGGTGGGTGAATTTAAGCGAACTTTCGTCCTTCTACTACCGGGTAAGTCGTTTTTTCATGTAATAAGGTGTGTTGTCAGATTGCCTGTAATTTATCTGTCTACTTTACATGTTTCATTAGACACATTAGGTCAGTATTTTGAGCGAGATTCCTCTAGCTTCGCTCGGGGGCATTTCGCCATGACACTTCCTCTCCGATCAGATTGATTTTATTCTCTAGATTGTCTTGGTTCTTTTACAATAGTGGTATGAAATGTTTACTATCGTATTCATTGCTGTAGTGCTGTTTATACCTTGAAGTTAATGGGTGCGTAAAGGAGATAGGAAATCTTTATGTTTGCGTATGAATTTTGCTATATCAAATGCTGAATTTGGGCATTGATGAAGTCTTTTGGGTCTAAGTTTGTAGTTATAAATGTGACTATTGTTAAGGGTTTAAGTTCTTTTCGGTAATATAACTGTAATAAAAATGTTGCGTTCCCCCTCAGTTCAGTCAAGGAAGCCACTGTTCTGTGTGTTTCAGTCTCATTGCCAGTAGCCAGAAAATGTCTTAACACGGCAGTACAGAGATGTGTATAGTGTGTACATTTTATTTCCTAACTGTTCTTGGTATTAGTCCTGTGATATGTTTTGTGTCCTTACACTCTTTATTTTGTTGTAGGTTGTAGATAGAAATGCGAGGGGATTCCCAACTTGAGATCACGATCGCAGAAACCTCTCATCCTTTGTGTCCGAACAACAGTGTTTACACAAGACCGCAAGTTTGCAGTTGAGGGCGTGTTTACAACGCGGAAGGATGGATGTCTTGCACTTCTTCATTGAATTTTGTGCCTTCTCTATAAGGTAAGTTATTTATTTCATTGACAAGGTTTCGATTTAGTTTTACCAGGATTGTGTTATGTAGAATGGTCGCTATTTTCCCAGTTGCAGGAGATTTAATGCCATGGTTTCATCGTGATTCCATAGGATTGCCTCGGGGGCCCAATGATCATGCCAATTCCTGTCATGTTCCCTGGATTTCTGCCTGTAAATTACTGCTTAGTTACTTCAGAAGTTTCAGTATACTATTCAGGGATATTCACTGTATTATTTACTGATATACTAGGATATTTTAGAGTGGTGTTGATACTTTGCATTTACGTGTGATTTTGAGGGAATTATGTATGAACAGTTAGGCCGCTTTCTTTATGTTTGATATGTTGTCCCTCACGTCTGGTTAGCTCTTGGTTTTTCCCATACACTTATTGTAGGCTGGAGATAAGATGTTGTTCAAAGTATTCCTTGGATTATTGCAGTGTAATAGCTCTCTTTTCCGTTTGGTTTTTCTATAGTATTTTGAGGAAAGTACTACATGTATTCTCTCTGAAACCTTGAGGGGCCTTTCATATTACTCTCAGTCACTAAAGCTTATTCCTTCCGTATTCTCAGTAGAACACTTACAACTCTGAATCAGTGGTATATTTATAGTGAAAGGGACAAAGTCTTATGCAGATATTGTATGTACTAATTCGTTGATACTTTGGTGTATAGTACCGTGCGTTGTCAGGTTCTTCCTTCTTGGTTTATTTATGGTAATATTGTGTTCTACATTAGCTTTGTAGTCATCACACTTAAGTAACTTATTCACAAAGCTTTATTGAGTATAGTGCTCTACTGATTGCCTTTGTACTTACAACAAGCTAACAATCTTTATTTACAAGATTCTAATCATTGTATTCACTATAGATTTTAGTGTTATTTTGGAGGACTCAGTGTATTTGTGCTTTAGTCCTAACTCTCTGTGTCATGGCAAACCAGCCCATCCTAAGATTATCTGTTATACAGACCATTCATGATTTCTATTCATCATTCTGCACATGATAATATGGTTTTACTGGATCAAGTAGTATTAGATAACAAGTATTTGTATTGTTTAAACTTAATTCCCAGAGCCCCGTCTTCCAGCCCACACCCCTGTTAACAGTATTGTTTGTAATCAAATGTTATCAGGGACTTACTGTAAAAGAGTATTATGTATACAAAGTTATGCCACACTCATGCACAATTTCTGATTTTCAAATCATGTTTGACTGGACAGTTATAGGAATATACTTTAGCTTTTATGAACTTACATTATCAACCATCTCTATACATTGTGATTGTATATTGCCTACTTGAATGCCTTAAGGTAGCTGTTATAGGAGTTTGGACAATATTACTGCGTGTGCCTAGATGACAATGTTATTCATACATTTGAATTGATGTCCTTAGATGACACATGTACCAATATAGTACGTGATTGTCTGACTGTAGGATTTTTATCACTAGCCTATTTCACTTTGAGATATCAGTTGTCACCACTACCATTACTCCTTTTGATATTTCATTCTGTTTATGATGATATGTTGTTAAAGTTTTGTATTACGTAGAGCCAGCAACCTTAGTTGTATTCTACTCACTTGCCACATCAAGCCCCCCTCTCAAGTGCAGATTTGATAATAAATTTGTGTGTGTGGTGCAAGCTCTACATTATATCATTCATTGATAGGATTTACAGCTTTATGTGGTTGACAAGAGGTTAGGACTCGCGTGATTTTGGTCCATAATGTTGTTACTGTTGAGTTTACTCTAGGATTACAAGGCAATATTATTTCAGTTTTGTACACTTATGGAGCGGTCATTAAGTATTAGGGGGATGGGTGTTGAGGTACATGAAAAAATAGATTCAACAATTTTGTACCCCAGTTGGGCATGCAAATATATTCTAGAGCCCCAGATTAAGTACTTTGTGGAGCCCAACACTTAATTGTTGTTATTGATTTTATTACATCAGTCATTTATGTCCTGGATATATTAGTTGGTGATCCTTAGCAACAGCATAGGTAATAGTATATGAGACTTTGTTCCACCACAAGTTCATATGCAGTATTGTAGGGTTACTAGGAGGTTATTAGTCACTTATCTACACACACATAGGAATGATTTATGCACTTTGTTCTGGAGTCTTCTCAGATAGTAGAATTCTTTAGACCTGAATATGATAGGGTATTTGACTACAACCATCTATATAATGCTAGGTTTAAGGTATGTTAATAAGTTGTACACCCCCCCCTACCAACACCACCACCATAAGTACCTTAAATACTTGAAATCTGACTTTGTGATTTCAGGCTGTATAATATATCTTAGTCATTAGCTTTCCATCTTACTATGCAGACTATTATAAAGTGATGTTGTATTACCAAGCAATATTCTTTTATTTGTATGACCTTATAGTATAGGTCCTTTGAGGTATTATAATTACATTACATCTAATTTATTGGATCTTATTATGTAGTAAAGCACTAATTTATTGGGTCTTATTATGTAGTAAAGCAATTGGACAAGATTAATAGCTAACACCAGATAGAGGTTGCAGTCATGTCTCTCATTTGATATGACATACTATATCGTCTATGACATGTTTACATTATGCAGCACCATTATTGTATAAGACTCATTACATTAGGATTGAATCATGAAGGAGATATTGTATGATGTATTTCCATTTATGCCTCATTGCACATAGCATGTTAAACACTTATATGCTTAGTCCATGTAATAGAGACTAGCTTAGTACTGATAGCCCGCTAGACGCGGGCTCCCCTACCCCAGTTCAAAAGTTGCAGATTAGCCTTGGAAAGACTAACGCTGTGCCCCCATCCAAGCTGCATGGTCTGCATTGTCGATCAGCATGGATGAAAAAGCTCGCATAGGATCATGAGAGGATGACGTCATGGGCCTCTGCATTCGAGCATGTGACATCCGGCTTTGCAATGGAGAAATCAACAAAAATTTGCGAGAAAAAATTGTGCAAAAATGCTCGGATACCTGCGCTAGGCTATGGGGCTGTAGAAGATGAAGAAGAATGCCCAAAGCCCCATAGCCTAGCGCAGGTATCCGAGCATTTTTGCACAATTTTTTCTCGCAAATTTTTGTTGATTTCTCCATTGCAAAGCCGGATGTCACATGCTCCAATGCAGAGGCCCATGACGTCATCCTCTCATGATCCTATGCGAGCTTTTTCATCCATGCTGATCGACAATGTGGACCATGCAGCTTGGATGGGGGCACAGCGTTAGTCTTTCCAAGGCTAATCTGCAACTTTTGAACTGGGGTAGGGGAGCCCGCGTCTAGCGGGCTATCAGTACTAATCTCTATATACTAAGATGCCTATATGCTAATTTATGCCAGACCAATTACAGGGCTCGGATTGTACCAGGTGATGGGGATTCACGAAAAACGCTTCTCCTCCCAAACGGGCCGGGGGCTATCGCTAAAAATTCCACTGGGAGTTCTACTTTAGATGTCGGACCCCCCTTTCTAGAAATCGTTTCCCTAGCTTCTGTGGTTCTCGAGATATTCCAGTTTTCGTTGTCTTTCCATACTGAAGCCTGTATTTAGCATTCGGAAATTCGCGATCCGCACTAGAAGCAACAGCGCATGTGGTATCTGTCACGTGACCATCTCCTTATTGCCTTCTCCATGGGTTCCTTTGTTTTCTGGCTGCACGCTTTCACCACAGACGCTCCTTCCAGCCGGTAGCTGCGAGCTTCCGTATTTTTATCGGGGGGTCTCACGTTGAACTGTCTCTATATGAATTACATTTACATGTAATACTTTATATTGCACTTTGGGTATTGCACGACCTCCCCTGCTAGCAACCTGATGGATCTGCGTGCTCAAGTTAGAGATTAGCAGTTTAGGGAGTGTTCGCAGATTCTAGATTCGCCTGAAGACTCTAGGAGACAGACTTGATCATGCGGCAGGTGAGTCCTCTTCTTGCTCTTAAATGAATCGATTAATGGTAGCCCCTCTCTGTCCTTTATTGATTGTTTACTTTTTCGACTTTTACGTGAGATATTTTTGAGAAATGCCCACGAGGTTGCATGCATGGCTATTGGCAGTGTCAGATTGCTCGAGGCCCCTGTCGTATTCAGTGCTAAATAGGTGTTGTTTTGCTACTAAATCATGCTCAAGCAGTTAGCCCATGTGTGCCGCTATGAGCGAGGGGTTTTCTCGACTTTACTTTGATCTGATGTTTAACTTTTATTCTAGGTGTAGGACAATCGTTAGAACTTTCTGCGAGTCACTTCAAATGAAATCGGAGCTATCACCATGGGGCAATGGATTCTCAACCTGGCGTCACTCGGAACCTGCTTTTGTAAGTTGTTATACATGTTGTAATAAGCCCATTGATATTTGCTGTGAGGTCGTATTTATTCTCTGTACGTTTTATGGTAGAGTTTCGACTAGAGTTTACGCCGATTCTCAAGGAAATTCCACGATCATGTTATGAAAGTGCGCGCCTCATGACATGGTAGGTGTTATAAATTTCTATAAAATCTATTAAAATGTACGTTGTCATTTGTTGTAATTCATTTTCTTTTCGTTTCTAGACTGACTACAGTGTATGGGGTTTGCCAAGCTCAGTTTCAATCGACTCACATGCAATGCCTGAGGGTGTTTTGTCAATGGCGACTATGATTTCTCTCTAGCCTTCGGTGAGTTGTGCTAACAGATATGTTTTGAATTGGTTTAGCTTAACCCGTTTTCGTTTTGTGTCTAGATTAAATACATTTGTGGGGTTTGCCAAGCTCAGTGTCAATCGAATCAAATCCAGTTCCCGCGGGTGTTTTGTGAACGGGGACTATGATTACTCTTTATCCTTTGGTGATTTGTACTAAAAGATTGAGTCTGAATTGGTTATAAATTACTTTGTAGGTTTGTTTGGTAGTACCCCTCTGCCTTTTTACTGCAATTGACTTTCAATTCTGTTGTACGTGGCGCTGAAAATCGAGATGACTCCAGCATTGATCTTACGAGAGCAGTCCTGTTGTGTCGGAACAATAGGTTGCATGCAAGACCGCATGTTCGTGGTTGAGGGAGTTTCCACAGATGCGATTGTCAAGTTAGCAATGTAGGTTCGAGTTTCATGCATTGTCTAAGAGGTAAGCGGCTTCTTTCCTTTCAAATGCTTCAATATACTTTTGTAAGAGAAGCTAACCTTGAATGACTGTTTTTGATAGTTGTCAATGTTGTTATTTGCCAGATTTGGAGCGAGTTTCTGTCAGTTTGCCTAGCACGCTTTGGTATCTAGATAATGTTCCTTCAACTTCTGTTCGTTTTTCGTATTAAATCAACGTGGTACTGCTACTACAGGTTGATAGCAAAATTCATGAGGCACTGGCGGTATTATTCCTTACGGCACTAGGATTTATTAGTATGTTTCTGCTGCACAATATAATATAAAGGAATGAGACAGCATCAGATTAAGTCAAAGGCAATGGCTAAATGGTTTATTTTATCTTAGATTACACCATATAGCTTTGCAAGTATTTAGTCCTGAGAATGGTTACTTTTATTGCCTTTACCACGACTTTGTTTACGGGATTTTGATTGAGAGCTCATGAGGTTGCCCTCTTGTAGGGGGGTGGCATTATCATCTAACTAACTGTATTTAGGCTCGCTTGCTTTTCGCTTTAAAATTGCCGATAAGCCACTGCTAATGTTTAGTTATGGTATTCATAAGCTTCTGCTGTATTACACCCTGTTATACTAGGGATGTGTACCATGCTCTTCCCCCTTTAGTTTAAACTCGTATATTGGATTTCAAGATCTCTCATAATTGGGCCGTTATGTTGACGTTTTTGATATTGCTATTCAATTCTACTTAGCATTTAGCCTTGCCACACAGTCAATCTAAACCAAAGCTAAAGTTTTGCTTAATGTAGTCTGTTGCAGCAGTGTAGCTTAATAGCTCTGCTTTCCCGTTTGGTTTCCTTCCAGTTTTAATGGATACATGTTTGTGTATGTATTTAAGTACTCCATATATGGGAACTTAATCACTGTATTACTTTATATATTACCTTGGTTTTTATATCAAGGTCATGGTAGTTGTCACTGTGTATAGTAGTGTTATTTTTGTGTAGTGAAGATACATTCTCCTCTTATGAAGACTGTGTATTTGCTGGGAGATATGTCCCTTTCTGTCTGAGATCATATTACAGATACCATTACTGATTTCCATAGATCATTCTGCACATGATGATATAGATTTCAGGCATAAATAAGTAGTACTTAGCAACATCATGTGTATTGTCAACTCCCCCCCCCCCTTCCTGCAACTACTATTTTTTGGTGAAATCTGATTTTGTTATTCATGTTGTACAGTGTATCACTCAGTCATGCAATAAGCACTTCTGCAGTTATTATATGAGGGTATAATATATATTATGTATTTGATATTGTTTTCATTCTGTGAACACAAGCTACGAAGTCCTTTGAGGTATTAAAATTGTAAAGTTGCTAAGTTTTTATGCCCCTTGCAGAATTTTATGTGAGATTAGACAAGGATAATATACCAGATGACAGAGACAATCTTGCATTTAAATTTGGATGGAAACCTTTATCTATGACACAGTGTTAATGATTATACTTTATTTGTATCCACAAGTTGACAATTGAATATAATAGTTAAATTAAAATTATGATGATGATGATGATGATGATGATGATGATGATGATGATGATGACGATGATGATGATGATGATGATGATGTTTAGGAGTCAGTAAATTCAATCACCACATGTATTCATTTGTTAACTGTAATCCAGAGAGCTGTGTGAGTTATTTGTTTTAGGTCATACACAGTTATATATCCAGTAAACTATATCATTGCATTTAGAGAGAAAATACATAAGATAGTATTGTATAGAGTTTGATTAATTTAGTGTTATTAGGTGGGATGTGATTAGTGGTTACAAACAACTGGTAAACTGCTACATTGTACTAGACTCCTCAGGTACCAGGTCATATCCATGCCAATATGTGTACCTATAATTGATGGTGTTTTAAGGGCTTTCATAGTACAAGCTATTGGCTCATATTTTTTTTATTTCATATTCTTACTTCAAATAGTAGGAAGGCTATTCATGTGCATTCATATATAGCAACATATGTAGCAGAGTATTCTATTGTATGAATATATCTTTCCATTACCACAATGTAGGAGATTTAGGAACATTAATGGTTACAACCACATAGCAGGTGCACTCATGTAGTTTAATTTATATGCAATATTTAAGCTGTAATACAATGCAAATTTACCTTCCTACATTGTACTAGACTCCTTAGGTTAGAATTGATTTCTATGCATATGAATACAGGTGACATGTGGTTGTACTATTGTGAGGGATTAAGTAGTACACATTGGCGCCACATATAATCATTTGGTAACCTTAATGCAAATAGCAGTGCGGGTTTTTCATTGTCATTAGCACACAGCTATATATGTAGTATATTGTTTGTATTCTATGGAGACCACAATGTTCTGCACACTATGTAACCTTGGTACAATATAAATTTACCCTGCTACTTTAAACTAGACTCCTTATGTTAGAATTGATTTACATGCTTGAGTATGCATGTGATTGTGGTATGTTAAGGAATTAGTACAAGCTAGCAGCACACATTTCATTAGGTACATTTATTCCCAATAGCAGTGATAGTTATTCATTTTCAAGTTATATACAGCTGTATATGTACTATATTATTTGTATTGTATGGACACATGAGGTGTTATGCACAATATGTTATATGTTATGCACGTCTATGGGATTTTAGATACCATGTATTCCATATTGATATGATGAAGACTAGCAGTTTTTTGATAGCCCGCTAGACGCGGGCTCCCCTACCCCCAACCAAGGCTGGAGATTAGCCTTGGAAAGACTAACGCAGTCGCCCATAGAAGCAGCATGGTCCGCATTTTCGATGAGGATCATGGGATGGTGACATCATGGGCCTCTGCGATGGAGCACGTGACCATCAGCATTGCATTGGTCAAATCGACAAAAATTGCGAGAAAAAATTGTGCAAAAAATGCTCGGATACCTGCGCTAGGCTACGGGGCTTTCCACCTTTCCTTATACAGCCCCGTAGCCTAGCGCAGGTATCCGAGCATTTTTTGCATAATTTTTTCTCGCAATTTTTGTCGATTTGACCAATGCAATGCTGATGGTCACGTGCTCCATCGCAGAGGCCCATGATGTCACCATCCCATGATCCTCATCGAAAATGCGGACCATGCTGCTTCTATGGGCGACTGCGTTAGTCTTTCCAAGGCTAATCTCCAGCCTTGGTTGGGGGTAGGGGAGCCCGCGTCTAGCGGGCTATCAAAAAACTGTCTCTATATACTAAGATCCCTATATGCTAATTTATGCCAGACCAATTACAGGGCTCGGATTGTACCACGTGACGGGGATTCACGAAAACCGCTTCTCCTCCCAAACGGGCCGGGGGCTATCGCTAAAAATTCCACTGGGAGTTCTACTTTAGATGTCGGACCCCCCTTTCTAGAAATCGTGTCCCTAGCTTCTGTGGTTCTCGGGATATTCCAGTTTTCGTTGTCTCTCCATATTGAAGCCTGTATTTAGCATTCGGAATTTCGCGATCAGCACAAGAAGCAACACGGTGTGTGGTTTCTGTCACGTGCCCATCTCCTTATTGCCTTCTCCATGGGTTCCTTTGTTTTCTGGCTGCACGCTTGCACCACAGACTCTCCTTCCAGCTGGTAGCTGCGAGCTTCCGTATTTGTTTCGGGGGGTCTCACATTGAACTGTCTCTATATGACTTACAGTTACATTTAATTCTTTATATTGCACTTTGGGTATTGCACGAACTCCCCTGCTAGCAACATGATGCAGCCGTGTGCTCAACTTAGAGATTAGCAGTTCAGGGAGTGTTCGCAGATTGTTCATTCGCTTGAAGACTTTAGGAGAAAGACTTGATCATGCGGCAGGTGAGTCCTCTTCTTGCTCTTGCATGAATCGATTAATGGTAGCCCCTCTCTGTCCTTTATTGATTGTTTACTTTTTCGACTTTTACGTGAGATATTGTTGAGAAATTCCCACGAGGTTGCATGCATGGCTGTTGGCAGTGTCAGATTGCGCGAGGCCCCTGTCATATTCTGTGCTAAATAGTCAATGTTTTGCTACTAAATCATGCTCAAGCAGTTAGCCCATGTGTGCCGCTATGAGCGAGGGGTTGTCTCGACTTTACTTTGATCTGATGTTTAACTTTTATTCTAGGTGTAGGACAATCGTTAGAACTTTCTGCGAGTCACTTTAGATGAAATCGGAGCTATCACCGTGGGGTAATGGATTCTCAACCTGGCGTCACTTGGAAACTGCTTATGTAAGGTGTTATAAATGTTGTAATAAGCCCATTGATATTTGTTGTGAGGTCGTATTTATTCTCTGTACGTTTTATTGTAGAGTTTCGACTAGAGTTTTCGCCGATTCTCAAGGAAATTCCACGATCATGTTATGACAGTGCGCGCCTCATGATATGGTAGGTGTTATAAATTACTATAAAATCTATTAAAATGTACGTTGTCATTTGTTGTAATTCATTTTCTTTTCGTTTCTAGACTGACTACAGTGTATGGGGTTTGCCAAGCTCAGTTTCAATCGACTCACATGCAATGCCCGAGGGTGTTTTGTCAATGGCGACTGTGATTACTCTCTAGCCTTCGGTGAGTTGTGCTAACAGTTATGTTTTGAATTGGTTTAGCTTAACCCGTTTTCTTTTTGTGTCTAGATTGAATACATTTGTGGGGTTTGCCAAGCTCAGTTTCAATTGAATCAAATCCAGTTCCCGCGGGTGTTTTGTGAACGGTGACTATGATTACTCTTTATCCTTTGGTGATTTGTACTAAAAGATTGATTCTGAATTGGTTATTTATTACTTTGTAGGTTTGTTTGGTAGTACCCCTCTGCCTTTTTAATGCAATTGACTTTGGATTCTGTTGTACGTGGCGCTGAGATTCGAGATGACTCCAGCATTGATCTTACGAGAGCAGTCCTTTTGTGTCGGAACAATGGGTTGCATGCAAGACCGCATGTTCGTGGTTGAGGGAGTTTCCACAGATGCGATTGTCAAGTTAGCAATGTAGGTTCGAGTTTCATGCATTGTCTAAGAGGTAAGCGGCTTCTTTCCTTTCAAATGCTTCAATATACTTTTGTAAGAGAAGCTAACCTACAGTGACTGTTCTTGATAGTTTTCAATGTTGTTATTTGCCAGATTTGGAGCGAGTTTCTGTCAGTTTGCCTAGCACGCTTTGGTATCTAGACTATGTTCCTTCAAGTTCCGTTCGTTTTTCGTTTTAAATCAGCGTGATACTGCTACTACAGTTTGATAGCAAAATTCACGAGGCACTGACGGTATTATTCCTTACGGCACTATGATTTATTAGTATGTTTCTGCTGCACAATATAATATAAAGGAATGATACAGCATCCGATTCAGTCAAAGGCAATGGCTAAATGGTTTATTTTATGTGGGATTACATCATATAGCTTTGCAAGTATTTAGTCCTGAGAATATTTACTTTTATTGCCTTTAACACGATATTTTTACGGGATTGTCATTGAGAGCTCATGAGGTTGCCCTGTTGTAGGGGGGGGGGGGGCATTATCATCTAACCAACTGTATTTAGGCTCGCTTGCTTTTCGCTTTAAAATTGCCGATATCCAACTGCTAATGTAGGTATGGTATTCATAAGCTTCTGCTGTATTACACCCTGTTATACTAGGGATGTGTACCATGCTCTTCCCACTTTAGTTTAAACTCATATATTGGATTTCAAGAACGCTCATAATTGGGCCGTTATGTTTACGTTTTTGATATTGCTATTCAGTTCTAATTAGCATTTAGCCTTGCCACACAGTCATTCTAAACCAAAGCTAAAGTTTTGCTTAATGTAGTCTGTTGCTTCAGTGTAGCTTAATAGCTCTGCTTTCCCATTTGGTGTCCTTCCAGTTTTAAAGGATACATTGTTGTGTATGTATTTAAGTACTCCATATATGGGAACTTAATCGCTGTATTACTTTATATATTACCTTGGTTTTTACATCAAGGTCTTGGTAGTTTTCACTGTGTATAGTAGTGTTATTTTTGTGTAGTGAAGATACATTCTCCTCTTATGAAGACTGTGTATTTGCTGGGAGATATGTCCCTTTCTGTCTGAGATCATATGTTACAGATACCATTTCTGATTTCCATAGATCATTCTGCACATGATAATATAGATTTCAGGCATGAATAAGTAGTACTTAGCAACATCATGTGTATTGTCAACTCCCCCCCCCCCTTCCTGCAAATACCATGTTTTGTTGAAATCTGATTTTTTTATTCATGTTGTACAGTGTATCACTCAGTCATGCAATCAGCACTTCTGCAGTTATTATATGAGGGTATAATATATATTATGTATTTGATATTATTTTAATTCTGTGAGCACAAGCTATGAAGTCCTTTGAGGTATTAAAATTGTATAGTTGCTAAGTTTTTATGCCCCTTCCAGAATGTTATGTTAGATTAGAAAAGAATAATATACCAGATGACAGAGAAAATCTTGCATTTAAATTTGGGATGGAAACCTTTATCTATGACACAGTGTTAATGATTAGACTTTATTTGTATCCACAAGTTGACAATTGAATATAGCAGTTACATTAAAATGATGATGATGATGATGATGATGATGATGATGATGATGATGATGATGATGTTGATGATGATGACGAGGATGATGATGCTGATGATGATGTTTAGGAGTCAGTAAATTCAATCACCACATGTATTCATTTGTTAACTGTAATCCAGAGAGCTGTGTGAGTTATTTGTTTTTGGTTATACACAGTTATATATCCAGTAAAATATATCATTGCATTTAGAGAGAAAATACATAATATAATATTGTATAGAGTTTGATTAATTTAGTGTTATTTGATGGGAGATGATTAGTGGTTACAACCAACTGGTAAACTGCTACATTGTACTAGACTCCTCAGGTACCAGGTCATATCCATGCCAATATGTGTACCTATAATTGATGATGTTTTAAGGGCTTTCATAGTACAAGCTATTGGCTCATAGTTTTTTAGTTCATATTCTTACTTCAAATAGTAGGGAAGGTTATTCATTTGCATTGATATACAGCAACAAATGTACCAGAGTATTCTATTTTATTAAACAAGATGCTGCAAGAGGCAATATATTATATCTTTCCATTACCACAATGTAGGAGATTTAGGAAGATTAATGGGTACAACCAGATGACAGTTGCACTCATGTATTTCAAGTTATATGCAATATTTAAGCTGTATAATACAATGCAAATTTACCTTCCTACATTGTACTAGACTCCTTAGGTTAGAATTGATTTTTATGCATATGAATACAGGTGACATGTGGTTGTACTATTGTGAGGGATTAAGTAGTACACATTGGCACCACATATAATCATTTGGTAACCTTCATGCAAATAGCAATGCTGGTTTTTCATTCTCATTAGCACACAGCTATATATGTAGTATATTATTTGTATTCTATGGAGACACCAATGTTCTGTACACTATTTAACCTCAATACAATATAAATTTACCCTGCTACATAATACTAGACTCCTTATGTTAGAATTGATTGCCATGCTTGAGAATGCATGTGATTGTGGTATGTTAAGGAATTAGTACAAACTAGCAGCACACATTTCATTAGGTAAGTTTATTCCCAATAGCAGTGAAAGTTATTCATTTTCAAGTTATACACAGCTGTATATGTAGTATATTATTTGTATTGTATGGACACATGAGGTGTTATGCACAATATGTTATATGTTATGCACGTCTATGGGATTTTAGACACCATGTATTCCCTATCGATATGATGAAGACTAGCAGTTTTTTGATAGCCCGCTAGACGCGGGCTCCCCTACCCCCAACCAAAGCTGGAGATTAGCCTTGGAAAGACTAATGCAGTCGCCCATCGAAGCAGCATGGTCCGCATTTTCGATGAGGATCACGGGAAGGTGACGTCATGGGCCTCTGCGGTGGAGCACGTGACCATCAGCATTGCATTGGTCAACTCGAACAAATTGCGAGACAAAATTGTGCAAAAAATGCTCGGATACCTGCGCTAGGCTATGGGGCTTTCCACCTTCTCTTATACAGCCCCGTAGCCTAGCGCAGGTATCCGAGCATTGTTTGCACAATTTTGTCTCGCAATTTTTTCGAGTTGACCAATGCACTGCTGATGGTCACGTGCTCCACCGCAGAGGCCCATGACGTCACCTTCCCGTGATCCTCATCGAAAATGCGGACCATGCTGCTTCGATGGGCGACTGCGTTAGTCTTTCCAAGGCTAATCTCCAGCTTTGGTTGGGGGTAGGGGAGCCCGCGTCTAGCGGGCTATCAAAAAACTGCTAGTCTCTATATACTAAGATCCCAAAATGCAAATGAGCTCGCCCATTGTTTACATCAAAGGGACCCGTCTCTCGCTGGTGGAACGATCTCTTTCTAGGATTCTCTCCTGTTTCGCCTCAAAATCTGTCTCCTTCTTTACCGTTATCAGTTGGGTGGAAATCCAAAGTCACGTAATTTTACCGTTTTTCCTTCCTGAGATGTTCCACTTTGAATCTTGCGATTTTGCGTGCTTTGTTTCCTCCTTTGTCCTCCTTTGTTATCGTCAGCATGGATAGCACTGCTCTCAGTACAAGGCGTGTTCGATCGGGATCAGGTTTACTTACTTGTGAGTGGACTTTTGTTGCATTTCTACCAGGTTAGTAGCTATTTTGTCCTCTCTAAATACTGTATTGTAGTTCGCTTATATTTTATTCCTCGATTGCATTCGTTTTCTGGTATTTTAAGCAATTTTGTCGATGTATGGAGGTAGTTTCGTACACCCTCCCTCACTGTTGTTCGATCGGGATCAGGTTTACTTACTTTTGAAGGGATGTTTGATGCATTTCTTCCAGGTTAGTAGGTATTTTGTCTTCTCTAAATGCTGTATGTAGTTCGCTTATATTTCATTCGTCGATTGCGTGCGTTTTCTGGTATTTTAAGCAATTTTTTCGATGTATGGAGGTACTTTTGTACACCCTCCCTCACTGTTGTTATTTGCCATGACACTTTAGCCACTAATTCGTCGCTTTATTGCTATCTGAAGATTCGATTCATCATTGCCAATCTTTATTCAATGAAATTATAGCACTGCTGCCTTTTAGATGCGATTTAAGGGTGATGTGAGGCCTGTATTTGCCTCATTTTCTAGGCCAAATTGGAAGAGCTTCCCTCGGGGGCATTCTCGCCAGGACAGTTCTCCCATCCGTTCGATTCTACTCGCCAGATTTCAATGCTTAAACTGGTAAGTTGTAGTAGCACATTTAACTGATGGTTCATGTTGTATTCTTTTGTGTATTGGGATAGTGTTTAGCTGGTTTGTCCTCCGTTTTAGATAAGATAAAGCGAACGTGACACTCTCAGTTGGGACATGGTTTGAATGCGACTGATGTTCCAGTTGGAGGTTAAGGAACATTTTGTGGTTCTGTTACCAGGTGAGTCGTTTTCTAATGCTATAACGTTTGATTTCAAAATGCCTGTCTTCCCCCTGTCATCTGTGGGCACTTTCTATAGTATTTTCTACACTGATGTTCAATATTGCCAGTGAGATTGCAATAGCTTCCCTCGGGGGTTGTCCGCCATGACAGTTCCTCTCCACCACGCTTGATGACACTCTCTGTTGCCGTGTCAATTCTAGCGAACTTTCATCCTTCTACTACCTGGTAAGTCGTTTTTTCATGTAATAAGGTTTGTTGTCAGATTGCCTGTAATTTTTCTGTCTACTATACATGTTTCATATTACACACTTTATGTCAGTATTTTGAGCGAGCTTCACTCGGGGGTATTTCGCCATGACACTTCCTCTCCGATCAGATTGATTTTATTCTCTAAATTGTTTTGGTTCATTTACCATAGATGGATGAAATGTTTACTGTCCTATTCCTTGCTGGATTGCTTTTTATACCTTGAAGTTAATGTGTGCATAAGAGAGATAGGAAATCGTTATCTTTCCTGATGAATTATCCTACATGAAATGCTGAATTTGAGCATTGATTAAGTGTTTTGGGTCTAAGTTTGTAGTTGTATATGTGACTTATTGTGTGACTTATAATTAAGAGTTTAAGGTCTTTTCGGTAATATGACTGTAATAAGGTTGCGATCCCCCCTGAGGTCAGTCAAGGACACCACTGCTCTGTGTGTTTCATTCTCATTGCCACTAGCCACAAAATATCTTAACACGGTTGTACAGAGAGGTCTATAGTGTGTATATTTTATTTCCTAACTTTTCTTGCTATTATTCCTATGATGTTTTGGTGTCCTTACACTCTTTATTTTGTTGTAGATTGTAGATAGAAATGCGAGGGGATTCCCAACTCAAGATCATGATCGCAGAAACCTCTCATCCTTTGTTTGCGAACAATAGTGTTTACACAAGGCCGCAAGTTTGCAGTTGAGGGCGTGTTTACAAATTGGATGGAGTTCGTTCAAGTCTTCATGGAATTTCGTCTCTTTTCTATAAGGTAAGTGGCTTATTTCATTGAAATTGTGTCGATTTTGTTTTACCCTGATTGTTTTGTGTAGAATGGTCGCTACTTTCCCTGTTGGACGAGATTTAATGCCGTGTTTTGATCGAGAGTCCATAGGATTGCCTCAGGGGCCATACTATCATGGCAGGTCCCTTTAATGGTCGCTTGATTTCCGCCTGTAAATTACCGTTTAGTTACTACAGAAGTTTCAGTATACTATTCAGGGGATATTTACTGTATTATTTACTGATATACTAAGACAACTTTTGATATACTAAGACAAATTTGGCGTGTGCTGTTGAAATTTGCATTTGCGCGTGATTTTGAAAGAAGTAGGTATGGACAGTTAGGCCGCCTTCTTTATGCTTGATATGTTGTCAGTCACTTCTGGTTAGCTCTTAGTTTTCCCCACACACGTATTGTATGCTGGAGCTAAGATGTTATTCAAATTATTCCTTGGATTATTGGAATGTAATAGCTCTCTTTCCCGTTTGGTTTTCTTACAGTATTTTGAGGAAAGTACTATATGTATTCTCTCTGAAACCGTGAGGGGCGTTTCATATTACTATCAGTCACTAATGCTGATGCCTTCCGTATTCTCAGTAGAACACTTAGTACTCTGAATCGCTGGTAAATTTATAGTTAAAAGTGGAAAGTTTTATACAGATATTTTGAATGTACTAATTCGTTGATACTTTGATGTATAGTACTATGCGTTTTCATGTTGGTCCTTCTTCATTTATTTACACTAATATTGTGTTCTACATTAGGTTTGTAGTCAACACACTTAAGTAACTTAATTGCAAGACTTTATTCAGTATAGTACTCTACTGGTTGCCTATGTATTTACAACAGACTAACAATCTTTATCTCCAAGAGTAATCGTTCTATTCAATATAGATTTCTGTGTTATTTTGGAGGAATCAGCCTATGGTTGCTTTAGTCCTAACTCTCCGTTTCATGGCAAACCAGCTCCCATTCATCCTAAGATTATTTGTTATAAAGACCATTAGTGATTTCTATTCGTCATTCTGCACATGATAATATGGTTTAACTGGATCAAGTAGTATTAGATAACAATGATTTTCTATTGTTTACACTTGATTCCTGGAGCCTGGTCTTCAAGCCCGCTGCCCAGTTAACAGTATTGTTTGTAATCAACTGTTATGAGGGATTTAATGTGAATGAGTATTATGTATAAAAGGTTATGCCACATTGATCCACAATTTCTGAGTTTCAACTCATTTTTGACTAGCACACTTATAGGAATATTCTGTAGCTGTTATGAACTTAAATTATGACGCATCTCTTTGCATTGGGATTGTATATTGCCTACTTGAATGCCTCAAGGTAGCTATTATAGGAGTTTGAAAGATATTACTGGGTGTGCCTAGATGATAATGGTATTCATACATTTGAATTGATGTCCTTAGATGAAACATGTACCAATATAGTGCTTGATTGTCTGCCTGTGGGATTTTTGCCACTAGCTTATTTCACTTTGAGATATCAGCTGTCTCCACTACCATTACTACTTTTGATATTTCATTCTGTTTATGATGATATGTTGTTAAAGTTGTGTATTAGTTATAGCCAGCAACCTTATTTGTATTGTAATCAATTGCCACATCAAGCCCTTCCTGTCAAGTACAGCTATGATAATAAAGTTGTTGTTATGATGCAAGCTCTATATTGTATCATTCATTGATAGGATGTACAGCTTTATGTGGTTGACAGGAGGTTAGGACTCATGTGATTTTGGTCCATACTATTGTTACTGTCGAGTTTGCTCTAGGATTACAAGTCACTATTATTTCAGTTTTGTACACTTATGGAGCAGTCATTAAGTATCTGGGGGGGGGGGTGGGTGAGGGTTGAGGCACATGATAAACTAGATTGAACAATTTTGTTCCCCAGTTGGACATGCAAAAATATTCTAGAGCCCCAGATTAAATACTTTGCTGAGCCCAACACTTAATTTTTGTTATTGCTTTTATTACATCAGTCATGTTTTCCTGGATATATTAGTTGGAGAACCTTAGAAAGAGCATAGGTAATAGTATATGTGACTTTGTTCCACCACAAGGTGATATGCAGTATTGTAGGATTACTAAGAGGTTATGAGTCACTTATCTACATACGCGTAGGCATGATCTATGCACTTTATTTTGGAGTCTTCTCAGATACTGGAAGTTTTTACAACTAAATATAGTACCTCTGGATAAATTATATGAAAGCTTGGATAAGTTACTTGACTGCAACCATCTATATGATGCCAGGGTTAAGGTATGTGTCTAAGATGTACACCCCCCCCCCACAACCACCACCACCACCATAAGTACCTCTAATGCTTGAAACCAGACTTTGTGATTTCAGGCTCTATACTATATCTCATTCATTGCCTTTACTTCTTAAAATGTAGACTATGAGGAAATGATGGCCTATTACCAAGCAATATTCTTTTATTGTTATGAACGTGAAGTATAGGTCCTTTCAGGTATTGTAATTAAATTCTGTCTAATTTATTGGGTCTTATTATGTAGTAAAGCAATTGGACAAGATTAATAGATAAAACCAGACAGAGTTTGCAGTCATACCTCTCATTTGATGTGACATGCTCTATGGTCTACAAAGTGTTTACATTATACAGCAACATTGTTATATACGACTCATTACATTAGGATTGACTCATGCAGGAGATATTATATGATGTATTTCCATTTATGCCTCATTGCACACACCACGTTTAACAATTATATGCTTAGTTCATGTAATAGAGACTAGCTTAGTACTGATAGCCCGCTAGATGCGGGCTCCCCTACCCCAGTTCAAGAGTTGCACAGATTAGCCTTGGAAAGACTAACACAGTGCCCCCATCCAAGCTGCATGGTCGGCATTGTCGATGAGCATGGATGAAAAAAGCTCGCATAGGATCAGGAGAGAATGACGTCATGGGCCTCTGCATTGGAGCATGTGACATCCGGCTTTGCAATGGAGAAATCAACAAAAATTTGCGAGAAAAAATTGTGCAAAAATGCTCGGATACCTGCGCTAGGCTATGGGGCTTTCGGCATTCTTCTTCATCTTCTAAAGCCCCATAGCCTAGCGCAGGTATCCGAGCATTTTTGCACAATTTTTTCTCGCAAATTTTTGTTGATTTCTCCATTGCAAAGCCGGATGTCACATGCTCCAATGCAGAGGCCCATGACGTCATTCTCTCCTGATCCTATGCGAGCTTTTTTCATCCATGCTCATCGACAATGCCGACCATGCAGCTTGGATGGGGGCACTGTGTTAGTCTTTCCAAGGCTAATCTCCCACTTTTGAACTGGGGTAGGGGAGCCCGCATCTAGCGGGCTATCAGTACTATCACTATATACTAAAATCCCTATATGCAAATGAGCCCAGATCAAAGAGGCCGACGCCCGAGCCTGTAACCTGTACTTCTTACAGGGCTATGCACAGATGCCCCTCAGACTTCTGTCAGGTGTTTCTACTGTGGAGTAGGTTTGTGAATTTTTTTTGCAAATTTTTCCCTTCATGTTTCGCGGAGATATTCCAGTTTCTCTTCGTTGACTTTGCGTGCTTTGTCTGTCGTCTATTGTCCTCCATTGTTGTCGTCCGCACTGGTTGTACTGCTCTCATTACAAGGCGAATTCGATCGGGATCATGTTGACTGTGTTTCGAGGAGACTTTCGCTGTTTTTCTACCAGGTTTGTAGCTACTTTTTCCTCCCTAGATGCTGTACTATAGTTCAATTATATTTTCTTCATCGATTGCGTGCGTTTTCTGATGTTTTACGCAATTTGTTTCCATGTATCTAGGAAGTTTCCTACAGCTTCCTCGTGGTTATTATTCTTCATGACAGTTGAGCAACCAATTCGTCGCTTCATTGCTGTCTCAGGATTGGATTTAGTATTGCCATGTTTTATTTCAAGACACCTATTATTAAGGGGTGAAGTTCTTTTGAGTAATATAACTGTAATTAGAAGATTGTGTTCCCTCTCAGTTCAGTCAAGGAAACCACTGCTCTGTGTGTTTCATTCTCATTGCCAGTAGCCACAAAATATCTTAACACGGTTGTACGGAGATATCTATAGTGTCTATGTTTTATTTCCTAACTGTCCTTCATATTAGTCCTATAATGTTTTGGTGTCCTTACACTCTTTATTTTGTTGTAGGCTTTAGATAGAAATGCGAGGGGATTCCCAACTCAAGATCACGATCGCAGAGAAACCTTTCATCCTTTGTTTTCGAACAATAGTATTTACACAAGACCGCAAGTTTGCAGTTGAGGGCGTTTTTACAAAGTGTATGGATGTCTTGCAATTCGTCATGGAATTTTGTGCTTTCTCTGTAAGGTAAGTGATATATTTCATTGACACAGTTTCGATTTAGTTTTACTAGGATTGTTTTGTGTAGAATGTTCGACACTTTCCCAGTTAGACGAGATTTAATGCCGTGTTTTGATCGAGAGTCCATACGATTGCCTCGGGGGCCCTATGATCATACCAATTCCTTTCATGTTCGCTTGATTTCCGCCTGTAAATTATCGTTTGGTTACTACAGAACTTTCGGTATACTATTCAGGGGATATTTACTGTATTATTTACTGATATAATAGGATAGTTTAGCGTGTGCTGTTGATACTTTGCATTTGCGCATGATTTTGAAGGAAGTATGTCTGAACAGTTAGGCCGCTTTCTTTAGGTTTGATTTGTTGTCAGTCACTTCTGGTTAGCTCTTGGTTTTTCCCATACACTTATTGTAGATTGGAGCTAAGATGCTGTTCAAATCATTCCTTTTATTATTGGAGTGTAGTAGCTCTCTTTCCCGTTTGGTTTTTGTTGCAGTATTTTGAGCAGTACTACGCATATTCTCTCTAAAACCTTGAAGGGCCTTTAATATTACTCTCAGTCACCTCAGCTGATGCCTTCTGTATTCTCAGTAGAACACTTAGTATTCTGAATCATTGGTATATTAATATTTAAAAATGCCGGGTCTTTTACAAATATGTTATTTACTAATTCGTTCATACTTTCGTGTATAGTACCGTGCGTTTTCAGGTTGTTCCTTCTTGATTTATTTACGCTGATATTATGTTATAAATTAGGTTTGTAATCAAAGCACTTAAGTAACTTATTCACAAGGCTTTATTCAGTATAGTACTATAATGATTGCCTATGTATTTACAACAGTCTAGCAATCTTTATTTACAAGAGTCTAATCATTGTATTCACTATAGATTTTTGTGTTATTTTGGAGGACTCGGCTTATGGTTGGTTTAGTCCTAACTCTCCGTTTCCTGGCAAAGCAGCTCCCCTTCATCCTAAGATTATTTGTTATAAAGACCATTAATGATTTCTATTCATCATTCTGCACATGATAATATGGTTTTGCTGGATCAAGTAGCATTAGATACCAATGATTTGTATTGTTTAGACTTAATTCCTGGAGCCCCATCTTCCAGCCCGCACCCTAATTAACAGTATTGTTTGTAATCAAATGTTATGAGGGACTTACTGTAAAAGAGTATTATGTATAACAGGTTATGCCTCAGTAATGCACAATTTCTGAGTTTCAACTCAATTTTGACTAGCACACTTTTAGGAATATTCTTTAGCTGTTATGAAGTTAAAGTATGAAGCATCTCTATACATTGTCATTGTATATTGCCTACTTGAATGCCTCAAGGTAGCTATTATAGGAGTTTGAAAGATATTACTGGGTGTGCCTAGATGACAGTGGTACTCATACATTTGACTTGATGTCCTTAGATGAACCATGTACCAACATAGTACTTGATTGTCTGCCTGTAGGATTTTTGTCACTAGCCTATTTCACTTTAAGATATCAGTTGTCACAGTGACCATTAGTACTTTTGATATTTCATTCTGTTTATGATGATAGGTTGTTAAAGGTTTGTATTAGTTAGAGCCACCAACCTTATTTGTATTGTACTCAATTGCCAGCTCGAGCCCCCCTCTCAAGTACAGCTATGATAATAACTTTGTTTCTATGATGCAAGCTCTACATTATATCAGTCATTGATAGGATTTACAGCTTTATGCGGGTGACAAGAGGTTATGACTCACATGATTTTGGTCCATAATATTGTTACTGTTCAGTTTGCTCTAGGATTACAAGTCACTGTTATTTCAGTTTTGTACACTTATGGGGCAGTCATTAAGTATCAGGGGGCGGGGGTTGAGGCACATGATCAAATAGATTCAACAATTTTGTACCCCAGTTGGACATGCAAAAATATTCTAGAGCCCCAGGTTAAATACTTTGTGGAGCCCCAACATTTAATTTTTGTTATTGATTTTATTACATCAGTAATTTTGTCCTGGATATATTAGTTGGTGATCCTTAGCAACAGCATAGGTAATAGTATGTGACAGTGTTCCGCCACAAGTTGATATGTAGTATTGTAGGATTACTAAGAGGTTATGAGTCAGTTATCTACATAAGCTTAGGCATGATCTATGCACTTTATTTTGGAGTCTTCTCAGATAGTAGACGTTTTTACAGCTGAATATAATACCTCTGGAACATAAGCTTAGGCATGATCTATGCACTTTATTGTGGAGTCTTCTCAGATAGTAGATGTTTTTACAGCTGAATATAATACCTCTGGATAAATTGTATGGACATTTGGATAAGGTATTTGACTACAACCATCTATACGATGCTAGGTTTAAGGTATGTTACTAAGTTGTACACCAGCACCACCACCACCACCATAACTACCTTTAATGCTTGACATCTGACTTTGTGATTTCAGGCTGTATAATATATCTGATTCATTGGCTTTCCATCTTACTATGCAGAATATTTTAAAGTGATGTTGTATTACCAAGCCATATTCAGTTATCATTATGAACTTAAAGTATAGGTCCTTTCAGGTATTGTAATTAAATTCTGTTTAATTTATTGGGTCTTATTATATAGTAAAGCAATTGGACAAGATTAATAGCTAAACCCAGATAGAGGTTGCAGTCATACCTCTCATTTGATGTGACATACTATATGTTCTCTAAAGTATTTACATTATACAGCAACATTGTATAAGACTCATTACATTAGGATTGAGTGATGCATGACATATTGTGTGATGTATAGGTCCTTTCAGGTATTGTAATTAAATTCTGTCTAATGTATTCGGTCTTATTATGTAGTAAAGCAATTGGATAAGATTAATAGCTAAAACCAGATAGAGTTTACACTCATACCTCGCATTTGACGTGACATACTATGTGGTCTATGAAGTGTTTACATTATACAGCAACAGTATTATATAAGACTCATTACATTAGGATTGAATCATGTAGGAGATATTGTATGATGTATTTCCATTTATGCCTCATTGCACACACCACTTAAAAACATTATATACTTAGTTCATGTAATAGAGACTAGCTTAGTAATGATAGCCCGCTAGACGCGGGCTCCCCTACCCCAGTTCAACAGTTGCAGATTAGCCTTGGAAAGACTAACGCAGTGCCCCCATCCAAGCTGCATGGTCCGCATTGTTGATGAGCATGGATGAAAAAGCTCGCACAGGATCATGGGAGGATGACGTCATGGGCCTCTGCATTGGAGCACGTGACATCCGGCTTTGCAATGGAGAAATCAACAAAAATTTGCGAGAACAAATTGTGCAAAAATGCTCGGATACCTGCGCTAGGCTATGGGGCTTTTTGATTTTATTCTTCATCTTCTAAAGCCCCATAGCCTAGCGCAGGTATCCGAGCATTTTTGCACAATTTGTTCTCGCAAATTTTTGTTGATTTCTCCATTGCAAAGCCGGATGTCACGTGCTCCAATGCAGAGGCCCATGACGTCATCCTCCCATGATCCTGTGCGAGCTTTTTCATCCATGCTCATCAACAATGCGGACCATGCAGCTTGGATGGGGGCACTGCGTTAGTCTTTCCAAGGCTAATCTGCAACTGTTGAACTGGGGTAGGGGAGCCCGCGTCTAGCGGGCTATCATTACTAAGTCTCTATATACTAAGATCCCTAAAATGCAAATGAGCTCGCCTATTGTTGTCATCAAACAGAGCCGGCCCTGAACTGTCCAGCATTCTTCTCCTGGAATGTATGCGGGCTGTGTCTGAAAGGTAGCTATACGTCTTCCAAGTTGTGAGTTCTTCGACACGAGCGCAAATGGATAGTTTTGTGATTTTTCTGTGTCGAGTTATTCAACTGTTTCTGAGCGACTACACGAGCCTTTGTTGATCGCCTTTTGTCCCCCATTGTTTTCGTCTGCGTGGATTGCACTGCTCTCAGTACAGGGCGTGTGTGATCGGGATCAGGATTGCTCAATTTCGAGGAGAAGTTTGTTGGATTTCTACCAGGTTAGTAGCTATTTTGTCCTCTCTAAATACTGTAGTATAGTTCGCTTATATGTTGTTCCTCGATTCCGTGCGTTGTCTGGTTTTTTAAACAATTTTTTCCGATGTATGGAGGCAGTTTCTTACACCCTCCCTCGCTGCTGTTATGCGCCATGACAGTTGGGCAACTAATTCTTCGCTTCATTGCTGTCTGAAGATTCGATTTATCATTGCCAGTCTTTAGTCAATGAAATTATAGCACTACCGCTGTTTTGATTCGATTTACGGGTGATGTGAGCCCTGTATTTGCCTCGTTTTTTAGGCCAGATTGAAGCAGCTTCCCTCAGGGGCACTCTCGCCATGACAGTTCTTCTCCATCCGTTCGAGTCTCTTCGGCAAATCGCAATGCTTTTACTGGTCTGCTGGTAAGTCGTGCTAACAGATTTACCAAATCTTTCATGTTGTATTCTTTGGTGTATTATGATAGTGTTTAGCTGTTTTTTTCATCCATGTTAAATAGGATATACCGAACGTGCAACTCTCAGTTGGGACATGGTTTGAATGCGACTAATGTTCCAGTTTGAAGTTCAAGAAGATTTCCTGGTTCTGCTACCAGGTGAGTCGTTTTCTGATGCTAAAATGTGTGATTTTAAATTGCATGTCTTTCACCTGTCGTCTGTGCGTAGTTTCTATGTATTTTCGTCACTAATGTACAATGTTGCCAGCGAGATGAGATTGTAATAGCTGCCTTCGGGGGTTTTCCGCCATGACAGTTCCTCTCCACCATGGTTGATGTTAATCTCTGTTGCCGGGTCAAGTCAAGTGAACTTTGGTCCTTCTACTACCAAGTAAGTTGTTTTTTCATGTAGTAGGGTTTGTTTTCAGATTGCCTGTAATTTTTCTGTCTACTATACATGTTTCATATTACACACGTTATGTCAGTATTTTGAGCGAGCTTCCCTCGCCATGACACTTCCTCTCCGATCAGATTGATTTTATTCTCTGGATTGTCTTGATTCTATTACAATATTGGGATTGCATGTTTACTTACCTATTCCTTGCTAGATTCCTGTTTATACCTTGAAAGTAGTGCGTGCGTAAAGGGGATGGGACATTGTTATCTTTCCTTATGAATTGTGCTACATGAAATGCTCAATTTGGTCATTGAATCAAGTGTTCTGGGTCTAACTTTGTAGTTGTATATGTGACTTATTGTTAAGAGTTAAAGTTCTTTTCCGTAATATAACTGTAACAAGAAGGTTTCGTCCCCCCGCAGTTTAGTCAAGGAAACCACTACTCTCTGTGTTTCATTCTCATTGCCAGTAGCCACAAAATATCTTAACATGGTTGTACAGAGATGTCTACAGTGTGTATATTTTATTTGCTAACTGTCCTTCATATTATTCCCATGAATTTTTGGTGTCCGTACACTCTTTATTTTGTTGTAGGTTGTAGATAGAGATGCGAGGGGATTCCCAACTTCAGATCATGATCGCAGAAACCTCTCATCCTTTGTTTGCGAACAATAGTGTTTACACAAGACCGCAAGTTTGCAGTTAAAGGCGTGTTTACATATCGGATGGATGTCGTTCAAGTCGTCATAGAATTTCGTCCCTTCTCTATAAGGTAAGTTGTTTATTTCATTGACAAAGTGTCAGTTTAGTTTTACCAGGATTGTTTTTTGTAGATTGGTCGCTACTTTCCAAGTTGGACGAGATTTAATGTCATCTTTTGATCGAGGTTGTATAGGATTGCCTCTGGGGCCATATGATCATGCCAATTCCTTTCATGTGCTCTTGATTTCCGCCTGTAAATTACCGCTTCATTATTACAGAAGTTTCGGTATACTATTCAGAGGATATTTACTGTATTATTTACTGATATACTAGGACAGTTTAGAGTGTGCTGTTGATACTTCGCATTTGCGCGTGAGTTTGAAGGAAATACGTATGAACAGTTAGGCCGCTTTCTTTTATGATTGATATGTTGTCCCTCATTTCTGGTTAGCTCCTGGTTTTTCCCATACACTTATTGTAGGCTGAAGCTAAGGTATTGGTCAAATTATTCCTTCGATTATTGCAATTTAATAATTTAATTTGTTGCAGTATTTTCAGGAAGGTACTACGTGTATTCTCTCTGAAACCTTGAGGGGCGGGTTATATTGCTCTCAGTCACAAAAGCTGATTCCTTCCTTAGTCTCAGTAGAACACTTAGTACTCTGAATCAGTGGTACATTTATAGTCAAAGGTGCAAAGCCTCATACAGATATTTTATGTACTAATTCATTGTTACTTTGGTTTATAGTACCATGCTTTTTCAAGTTGTTCTTTCTTGATGTATTTACGCTGATATTGTGTTCTAAATTGGGATTGTAGTCACCACACTTAAGTAACTTATTCATAAGGCTTTATTCAGTATAGTACTCTACTGATCACCTATGTATATACAACAGTCTAACAATCTTTATTATGTATAAGAGTTTAATCGTTGTATTCACTATAGAGTTTTGTGTTATTTTGGAGGAATCAGCTTATGGTTGCTTTAGTCCTTACTCTCCATTTCCTGGCAAATCAGCTCCCTCTTATCCTAAGATTATTTGTTATAAAGACCATTAATGATTTCTATACATCATTCTGCACATGATAATATGGTTTGACTGGATCAAGTAGTATTAGATAACAATGATTTGCGCTGTTTAATATTAATTCCTGGAGCCCCATCTTCCAGCCCGCACCCCAATTAACAGTATTGTTTGTAATCCAATGTTTTGAGGGACTTACTGTAAAAGAGTATTATGTATAAGGGGTTTGCCAGACTCATGCACAATTTCTGAGTTTCAAATCATTTTTGACTAGCACACTTATAGGAATATTCTTTAGCTGTTATGAACTTAAATTATGAAGCATCTCTATTCATTGTCATTGTATATTGCCTACTTGAATGCCTCAAGGTAGCTATTGTAGGAGGTTGACAGATATTACTGGGTGTACCTAGATGACACTGGTATTCATACAATTGAATTGATATCCTTAGATGATACATGTACCAATATAGTACTTGATTGTCTGCCTGTAGGATTTTTGTCACTAGCCTATTTCACTTTGAGATATCAGTTGTCACCATTACCATTATAACTTTTGATATTTCATTCTGTTTATGATGATATGTTGTTAAAGTTTTGTAGTAGTTATAGCCAGCAACCTTATGTGTATTGTACTCAATTGCCACATCAAACCCCCCTCTGAAGTACAGCTATGATAATCAATTTGTTTTTATGATGCAAGCTCTACATTATATCATTCATTCATAGAATTTACAGCTTTATGTGGTTGACAAGAGGTTAGGACTCACATGATTTTGGTCCATAATATTGTTACTGTTGAGTTTGCTCTAGGATTATAAGGCACTATTATTTCAGTTTTCTACACGTATGTAACAGTCATTAAGTATCAGGGGGTGGGGGTTGAGGCACATGATACAATAGATTCAACAATGTGTACCTGAGTTGGACATGCAAAAATATTCTAGAGTTCCAGATTAAATACTTTGTGGAGCCCAACACTTAAGTTTGTTATTGATTTTATTTCATCAGTCATGTTTTTCTTAAATATATTAGTTGGTCGTCCTTAGCAACAGCATAGGTAATAGTATATGTGACTTTGTTGCACAATTACTTGATATGCAGTATTGTAGGATTACTATGAGGTTATGAGTCACTTATCTACATAAGCATAGTCATGATCTATGCACTTTATTTTGGAGTCTTCTGGTATAGTAGACTTTTTTACAACTAAATATAATACTTCTGGATAAATTATATGGAAGTTTGGATAAGGTATTTAACTGCAACCATCTATGTGATGCTAGATTTAAGGTATGTTACTAAATTTTACACCCCCCCCCTCCCCACCACAACCATAAGTACCTTTAATACTTGAAATCTGACTTTGTGATTCCAGGCTGTTGTACCCCAGTTGGATATTCAAAACTATTCTAGAGCCCCAGATTAAGTACTTGGTGGAGCCCAACACTTAATTTTTATTATTGATTTTATTACATCAGTTATTTTGTTGTCTTGGATATATTAGTTAGTGGTCCTTGGCAACAGCATAGGTAATAGTATATGTGACAGTGTTCCACCACAAGTTGATATGCAGTATTGTAGGATTGCTAAGAGGTTATGAGTTACTTATCTACATAAGCATAGGCATGATCTATGCACTTTATTTTGGAGTCTTTTCAGATAGTAGAATATTTTACAACTGAATATAATACCTCTGGATAAATTTATGGCAGTGTGGATAAGGTATTTGGCTACAACCATCTAAAGGATGCTAGGTCCTATAAGATATGTTACTAAGTTGTACACCCCCCCCACTACCACCACCATAAGTACCTGTTATACTTGAAATCTGACTTTGTGATTTCAGCCTGTATAATATATCTCATTCATTGGCTTTCCATCTTACTATGTAGAATATTATACAGTGATGTTATATTACCAAGCAATATTCTTTTATTCTTATGAACTTGAAGTAGAGGTCCTTTCAGGTATTGTAATTAAATTCTATCTAATTTATTTGGTCTTATTGTGTAGTACAGCAATTGGACAAGATTAATAGCTAAAACCAGATAGAGTTTACAGTCATACCTCTCATTTGATGTGACATACTATATGTTCTCTAAAGTATTTACATTATACAGCAACATTGTATAAGACTCATTACATTAGGATTGAGTGATGCATGAAATATTGTGTGATGTATATGGCCTGTCAGGTATTGCAATTGCATTCTATCTAATTTTTTGGGTCTTATTATGTATTATACCAGACTGGACAAGATTAATGGCTAAAACCAGACAGAGGTTGCAGTCACACCTCATTTGCTGTGAGATACTAAATCGTCTGTGAAGTGTTTACATTATACAGCAACATTATTGTATAAGACTCATTATATGTTTAGTTCATGTAATAGAGACTAGCTTAGTACTGATAGCCCGCTAGACGCGGGCTCCCCTACCCCAGTTCAAGAGTTGCACAGATTAGCCTTGGAAAGACTAACGCAGTGCTCCCAAGAAAGCTGCATGGTCCGCATTGTCGATGAGCATGGATGAAAAAGCTCACATAGGATCATGAGAGGATGACGTCATGGGCCTCTGCATTGGAGCATGTGACATCCGGCTTTGCAATGGAGAAATCAAAAAAAATTTGCGAGAAAAATTTGTGCAAAAATGCTCGGATACCTGCGCTAGGCTATGGGGCTTTCCGACTGTCTTCCTCATCTTCTACAGCCCCATAGCCTAGCGCAGGTATCCGAGCATTTTTGCACAATTTTTTCTCGCAAATTTTTTTTGATTTCTCCATTGCAAAGCCGGATGTCACATGCTCCAATGCAGAGGCCCATGACGTCATCCTCTCATGATCCTATGTGAGCTTTTTCATCCATGCTCATCGACAATGCGGACCATGCAGCTTTCGTGGGAGCACTGCGTTAGTCTTTCCAAGGCTAATCTGTGCAACTTTTGAACTGGGGTAGGGGAGCCCGCGTCTAGCGGGCTATCAGTACTTCACTATATACTAAAATCCCTATATGCAAATGAGCCCAGATCAAAGAGGCCGACACCCGAGCCTGTAACCTGTACTTCTTACAGGGCTATGCACGGATGCCCCTCAGACTTCTGTCAGGTGTTTCCATTGTGGAGTAGGTTTGTGAATTTTTTTTGCAAATTTTTCCCTTCATGTTTCGCTGAGATATTCCAGTTTCTCTTCGTTGACTTTGCGTGCTTTGTCTGTCGTCTATTGTCCTCCATTGTTGTCGTCCGCACTGGTTGTACTGCTCTCATTACAAGGCGAATTCGATCGGGATCATGTTGACTGTGTTTCGAGGAGACTTTCGCTGTTTTTCTACCAGGTTTGTAGCTACTTTTTCCTCCCTAGATGCTGTACTATAGTTCAATTATATTTTCTTCATCGATTGCGTGCGTTTTCTGATGTTTTACGCAATTTGTTTCCATGTATCTAGGAAGTTTCCTACAGCTTCCTCGTGGTTATTATTCTTCATGACAGTTGAGCAACCAATTCGTCGCTTCATTGCTGTCTCAGGATTGGATTTAGTATTGCCATGTTTTATTTCAAGACACCTATTATTAAGGGGTGAAGTTCTTTTGAGTAATATAACTGTAATTAGAAGATTGTGTTCCCTCTCAGTTCAGTCAAGGAAGCCACTGCTCTGTGTGTTTCATTCTCATTGCCAGTAGCCACAAAATATCTTAACACGGTTGTACGGAGATATCTATAGTGTCTATGTTTTATTTCCTAACTGTCCTTCATATTAGTCCTATAATGTTTTGGTGTCCTTACACTCTTTATTTTGTTGTAGGCTTTAGATAGAAATGCGAGGGGATTCCCAACTCAAGATCACGATCGCAGAGAAACCTTTCATCCTTTGTTTTCGAACAATAGTATTTACACAAGACCGCAAGCTTGCAGTTGAGGGCGTGTTTACAAAGTGTATGGATGTCTTGCAATTCGTCATGGAATTTTGTGCTTTCTTTATAAGGTAAGTGATATATTTCATTGACACAGTTTCGATTTAGTTTTACTAGGATTGTTTTGTGTAGAATGTTCGACACTTTCCCAGTTAGACGAGATGTAATGCCGTGTTTTGATCGAGAGTCCATACGATTGCCTCGGGGGCCCTATGATCATACCAATTCCTTTCATGTTCGCTTGATTTCCGCCTGTAAATTATCGTTTGGTTACTACAGAACTTTCGGTATACTATTCAGGGGATATTTACTGTATTATTTACTGATATAATAGGACAGTTTAGCGTGTGCTGTTGATACTTTGCATTTGCGCATGATTTTGAAGGAAGTATGTCTGAACAGTTAGGCCGCTTTCTTTAGGTTTGATTTGTTGTCAGTCACTTCTGGTTAGCTCTTGGTTTTTCCCATACACTTATTGTAGATTGGAGCTAAGATGCTGTTCAAATCATTCCTTTTATTATTGGAGTGTAGTAGCTCTCTTTCCCGTTTGGTTTTTGTTGCAGTATTTTGAGCAGTACTACGCATATTCTCTCTAAAACCTTGAAGGGCCTTTAATATTACTCTCAGTCACCTCAGCTGATGCCTTCTGTATTCTCAGTAGAACACTTAGTATTCTGAATCATTGGTATATTAATAGTTAAAAATGCCGGGTCTTTTACAAATATGTTATTTACTAATTCGTTGATACTTTCGTGTATAGTACCGTGCGTTTTCAGGTTGTTCCTTCTTGATTTATTTACGCTGATATTATGTTATAAATTAGGTTTGTAATCAAAGCACTTAAGTAACTTATTCACAAGGCTTTATTCAGTATAGTACTATAATTATTGCCTATGTATTTACAACAGTCTAACAATCTTTATTTACAAGAGTCTAATCATTGTATTCACTATAGATTTTTGTGTTATTTTAGAGGACTCGGCTTATGGTTGCTTTAGTCCTAACTCTCCGTTTCCTGGCAAAGCAGCTCCCCTTCATCCTAAGATTATTTGTTATAAAGACCATTAATGATTTCTATTCATCATTCTGCACATGATAATATGGTTTTGCTGGATCAAGTAGCATTAGATACCAAACGGATGCCCCTCAGACTTCTGTCAGGTGTTTCCACTGTGGAGTAGGTTTGTGAATTTTTTTTGCAAATTTTTCCCTTCATGTTTCGCCGAGATATTCCAGTTTCTCTTCGTTGACTTTGCGTGCTTTGTCTGTCGTCTATTGTCCTCCATTGTTGTCGTCCGCACTGGTTGTACTGCTCTCATTACAAGGCGAATTCGATCGGGATCATGTTGACTGTGTTTCGAGGAGACTTTCGCTGTTTTTCTACCAGGTTTGTAGCTACTTTTTCCTCCCTAGATGCTGTACTATAGTTCAATTATATTTTCTTCATCGATTGCGTGCGTTTTCTGATGTTTTACGCAATTTGTTTCCATGTATCTAGGAAGTTTCCTACAGCTTCCTCGTGGTTATTATTCTTCATGACAGTTGAGCAACCAAGTCGTCGCTTCATTGCTGTCTCAGGATTGGATTTAGTATTGCCATGTTTTATTTCAAGACACCTATTATTAAGGGGTGAAGTTCTTTTGAGTAATATAACTGTAATTAGAAGATTGTGTTCCCTCTCAGTTCAGTCAAGGAAGCCACTGCTCTGTGTGTTTCATTCTCATTGCCAGTAGCCACAAAATATCTTAACACGGTTGTACGGAGATATCTATAGTGTCTATGTTTTATTTCCTAACTGTCCTTCATATTAGTCCTATAATGTTTTGGTGTCCTTACACTCTTTATTTTGTTGTAGGCTTTAGATAGAAATGCGAGGGGATTCCCAACTCAAGATCACGATCGCAGAGAAACCTTTCATCCTTTGTTTTCGAACAATAGTATTTACACAAGACCGCAAGTTTGCAGTTGAGGGCGTGTTTACAAAGTGTATGGATGTCTTGCAATTCGTCATGGAATTTTGTGCTTTCTTTATAAGGTAAGTGATATATTTCATTGACACAGTTTCGATTTAGTTTTACTAGGATTGTTTTGTGTAGAATGTTCGACACTTTCCCAGTTAGACGAGATTTAATGCCGTGTTTTGATCGAGAGTCCATACGATTGCCTCGGGGGCCCTATGATCATACCAATTCCTTTCATGTTCGCTTGATTTCCGCCTGTAAATTATCGTTTGGTTACTACAGAACTTTCGGTATACTATTCAGGGGATATTTACTGTATTATTTACTGATATAATAGGACAGTTTAGCGTGTGCTGTTGATACTTTGCATTTGCGCATGATTTTGAAGGAAGTATGTCTGAACAGTTAGGCCGCTTTCTTTAGGTTTGATTTGTTGTCAGTCACTTCTGGTTAGCTCTTGGTTTTTCCCATACACTTATTGTAGATTGGAGCTAAGATGCTGTTCAAATCATTCCTTTTATTATTGGAGTGTAGTAGCTCTCTTTCCCGTTTGGTTTTTGTTGCAGTATTTTGAGCAGTACTACGCATATTCTCTCTAAAACCTTGAAGGGCCTTTAATATTACTCTCAGTCACCTCAGCTGATGCCTTCTGTATTCTCAGTAGAACACTTAGTATTCTGAATCATTGGTATATTAATAGTTAAAAATGCCGGGTCTTTTACAAATATGTTATTTACTAATTCGTTGATACTTTCGTGTATAGTACCGTGCGTTTTCAGGTTGTTCCTTCTTGATTTATTTACGCTGATATTATGTTATAAATTAGGTTTGTAATCAAAGCACTTAAGTAACTTATTCACAAGGCTTTATTCAGTATAGTACTATAATGATTGCCTATGTATTTACAACAGTCTAACAATCTTTATTTACAAGAGTCTAATCATTGTATTCACTATAGATTTTTGTGTTATTTTAGAGGACTCGGCTTATGGTTGCTTTAGTCCTAACTCTCCGTTTCCTGGCAAAGCAGCTCCCCTTCATCCTAAGATTATTTGTTATAAAGACCATTAATGATTTCTATTCATCATTCTGCACATGATAATATGGTTTTGCTGGATCAAGTAGCATTAGATACCAATGATTTGTATTGTTTAGACTTAATTCCTGGAGCCCCATCTTCCAGCCCGCACCCTAATTAACAGTATTGTTTGTAATCAAATGTTATGAGGGACTTACTGTAAAAGAGTATTATGTATAACAGGTTATGCCTCAGTAATGCACAATTTCTGAGTTTCAACTCAATTTTGACTAGCACACTTTTAGGAATATTCTTTAGCTGTTATGAAGTTAAAGTATGAAGCATCTCTATACATTGTCATTGTATATTGCCTACTTGAATGCCTCAAGGTAGCTATTATAGGAGTTTGAAAGATATTACTGGGTGTGCCTAGATGACAGTGGTACTCATACATTTGACTTGATGTCCTTAGATGAACCATGTACCAACATAGTACTTGATTGTCTGCCTGTAGGATTTTTGTCACTAGCCTATTTCACTTTAAGATATCAGTTGTCACAGTGACCATTAGTACTTTTGATATTTCATTCTGTTTATGATGATAGGTTGTTAAAGGTTTGTATTAGTTAGAGCCACCAACCTTATTTGTATTGTACTCAATTGCCAGCTCGAGCCCCCCTCTCAAGTACAGCTATGATAATAACTTTGTTTCTATGATGCAAGCTCTACATTATATCAGTCATTGATAGGATTTACAGCTTTATGCGGGTGACAAGAGGTTATGACTCACATGATTTTGGTCCATAATATTGTTACTGTTCAGTTTGCTCTAGGATTACAAGTCACTGTTATTTCAGTTTTGTACACTTATGGGGCAGTCATTAAGTATCAGGGGGTGGGGGTTGAGGCACATGATCAAATAGATTCAACAATTTTGTACCCCAGTTGGACATGCAAAAATATTCTAGAGCCCCAGGTTAAATACTTTGTGGAGCCCCAACATTTAATTTTTGTTATTGATTTTATTACATCAGTAATTTTGTCCTGGATATATTAGTTGGTGATCCTTAGCAACAGCATAGGTAATAGTATGTGACAGTGTTCCGCCACAAGTTGATATGTAGTATTGTAGGATTACTAAGAGGTTATGAGTCACTTATCTACATAAGCTTAGGCATGATCTATGCACTTTATTTTGGAGTCTTCTCAGATAGTAGACGTTTTTACAGCTGAATATAATACCTCTGGAACATAAGCTTAGGCATGATCTATGCACTTTATTGTGGAGTCTTCTCAGATAGTAGATGTTTTTACAGCTGAATATAATACCTCTGGATAAATTGTATGGACATTTGGATAAGGTATTTGACTACAACCATCTATACGATGCTAGGTTTAAGGTATGTTACTAATTTGTACACCAGCACCACCACTACCACCATAACTACCTTTAATGCTTGACATCTGACTTTGTGATTTCAGGCTGTATAATATATCTGATTCATTGGCTTTCCATCTTACTATGCAGAATATTTTAAAGTGATGTTGTATTACCAAGCCATATTCAGTTATCATTATGAACTTAAAGTATAGGTCCTTTCAGGTATTGTAATTAAATTCTGTTTAATTTATTGGGTCTTATTATATAGTAAAGCAATTGGACAAGATTAATAGCTAAACCCAGATAGAGGTTGCAGTCATACCTCTCATTTGATGTGACATACTATATGTTCTCTAAAGTATTTACATTATACAGCAACATTGTATAAGACTCATTACATTAGGATTGAGTGATGCATGACATATTGTGTGATGTATAGGTCCTTTCAGGTATTGTAATTAAATTCTGTCTAATGTATTGGGTCTTATTATGTAGTAAAGCAATTGGATAAGATTACTAGCTAAAACCAGATAGAGTTTACACTCATACCTCGCATTTGACGTGACATACTATGTGGTCTATGAAGTGTTTACATTATACAGCAACATTATTATATAAGACTCATTACATTAGGATTGAATCATGTAGGAGATATTGTATGATGTATTTCCATTTATGCCTCATTGCACACACCACTTAAAAACATTATATACTTAGTTCATGTAATAGAGACTAGCTTAGTAATGATAGCCCGCTAGACGCGGGCTCCCCTACCCCAGTTCAACAGTTGCAGATTAGCCTTGGAAAGACTAACGCAGTGCCCCCATCCAAGCTGCATGGTCCGCATTGTTGATGAGCATGGATGAAAAAGCTCGCACAGGATCATGGGAGGATGACGTCATGGGCCTCTGCATTGGAGCACGTGACATCCGGCTTTGCAATGGAGAAATCAACAAAAATTTGCGAGAACAAATTGTGCAAAAATGCTCGGATACCTGCGCTAGGCTATGGGGCTTTAGAAGATGAAGAATAAAATCAAAAAGCCCCATAGCCTAGCGCAGGTATCCGAGCATTTTTGCACAATTTGTTCTCGCAAATTTTTGTTGATTTCTCCATTGCAAAGCCGGATGTCACGTGCTCCAATGCAGAGGCCCATGACGTCATCCTCCCATGATCCTGTGCGAGCTTTTTCATCCATGCTCATCAACAATGCGGACCATGCAGCTTGGATGGGGGCACTGCGTTAGTCTTTCCAAGGCTAATCTGCAACTGTTGAACTGGGGTAGGGGAGCCCGCGTCTAGCGGGCTATCATTACTATCTCTATATACTAAGATCCCAATATGCTAATTTATGCCAGACCAATTACAGGGCTCGGATTGTACCATGTGACGGGGATTCGCGGACAACGCTTCTCCTCCCAAACGGGCCGGGGGCTATCGCTAAAAATTCCACTGGGGGTTCTACTTTGGATTTCGCACCCCCCTTTCAAGAAATGGTTTCCGTAGCTTCTGTGGTTCTTGAGATATTCCAGTTTTCGTCTTCCCTCCGTACTGAAGGCGATATTTTGTATTCGGCGATTGGGGATCAAGCTCTAAGCAACACTGTATGTTGTGTCTGTCACGTGCTCTTCTCCCTATTGTCTTCTCCATATGTCCCTTTGTTTTCTAGCTGCACTCTGCCACCACCACAGGCGCTCCTTCCTGTAGTTACTTGCGAGCTTCATTCTTTCGATCGGGGGGTCTCGCATTCCTTTGTGACTGCAACGATACCATATGTATTTCAATGAATGATTGAGTCTGCTTATGGCACAAAGTCCCCCGTTTCCAATTTGATGCATCCGTGTGCTCAACTTCGTGGTGCAGTTTTGGGAGTGTTTACAGACAGTAGATTTGTCTTGGAGATTCGAGGAGAAGTTCGTTTTCATGCGGCAGGTGAGTCCTTTTCGTGCTCTTACATGAATTGATTAATGTTAGGTAGTCCCTCTATGTCCTTTCTGTATTGTTTGCTGTTTCCAATCTTACAAGAGACATTTGCGACAAATTCGCATGTGATTGCATGTATTGTTGTTGGCAGTGTCAGATTCCTTTAGGTTTCTTAAATATTCTGTGCTAAATAGTTGTTGGTTTGCTGCTGAATTATGCTCAAACAGTTAGCCCATATGTGCCGTCATGAGTGAGGGGTTTTCTCGGGTATACTGTAATTTTATCTCTGTTGTGGAGACTACGTATTATAAATCGACATATAAATGCGCCGATCTATTTGTAAATAGGGCATTTCTTTTACTCCATATTAGTCAATGGGTACCCTTTCAGTTAACTATTTATGTAGTACGTGATTTACCTCAGTAGATTAGTGTATGTGTCTCTGTGATACTTTAGAGTGCATTCACGTGTATTTGCCATAATGTATATAGTAGCGTCGTTTTCACATGGTCAACTAAAGTGGTAGGTTTATGATAACTATAATTCGGCTCGACAGCTGGTTACCTGCCTCCTGAGATCAATTCTTACAAATACCATATGTAATTTCCATCATCATCCTGCACATGATGGTATGATTCGTGGGGTGAATTAGTGATAGCTACCTAAATTACTTTTCTTACTCTCAAAACATTATCTATGCATTCCCCCCAACCCCCAGTACTACTATTGAGAGGCACTTGATTCCATTGATCATACTGAAAACGATCAGAGTTAAGCATGCCACTTTGTATACTACTCTCCATGTACTACAGGATGGTAGTGCTATACTGATACAACAGACATTAGCTTATGACTTATTTCTATGTAATGCAACACAGCATAATATGAACTTTTATGATGTATTTCGCTTTGAATGTCGCTATTTAGTTACTTAGACTAACTGCAGCGTTGCATAATTTGTGATTACCACCGAGTATGGTGCAATATTAAACTCCGGAAACCGTACGATTCACAATACCTGAGATGTGACCTCACACCATCACTCTAACTAGCGTGTGTCTCCACGGCACATCTGTTAATGCGCCATTGGCCAATTATACCCTCGCCATGCACAGCACTTAGCCGCAATACGCAAATAGTTTTCATTCTTAAGACCACCCCTGTGTGGACTTTCCCTATAACATTCATTGGTGGCACCACTCCAGTTTAGTCTTGACGAGGAATCATCTCCATTAGAAGACTTGCGCTCAATAACTTCGTGCTTCGAGAGGTTTAGGGTGAGTTTATTTCACTAACATCTCTTCTCTTAGTTTCGGATTCTTTTACTTCCTTTCATTTATGTCTGTAGTAAACTTACCATTTTGTTGTGTTCTTGAAATATGCTGTGCCCTTCAACTTCCATGTAAAACTGTACTTATATCAGTAGTATAGGCCTATACTGTAAGTCATTATATTGGATCTCACTTACGTTGCAAATACACAATACTATTTGCCATTACAATTAGAGGGGGTGTATAACGAACCACCACTTTCCCTTCCCATGGATACTATATACTTTTTTCTAAGAATAGTGTTTATAAGAATATCGAGGCTCGAAGCTCACAGGACCTTCGACTTTATGTGTATTTTAGAGTTTTATATAGCAAAAATAGTTGCGAATGTTATGCTACGACTAATCCGTTCTGGGAGTCAGTACAGTGGGATATGACGTAATACCAATGACACTTAGGACTATTTTAAATATAACTTGCCATTGCGTTTTGTTCGTGAAATATGCTGTGCCCTTCAACTTCCATGTAAAACTGTACTTATATCAGTAGTATAGGCCTATACTGTAAGTCATTATATTGGATCTCACTTACGTTGCAAAGTCGCAATACTATTTCCCACTAGAATCTGAGGGGGTGTATAACGAACCACCGCTTTCCTTTCCCATGGATTCTATAGACTTTTTATAAGAATAATGTTTATAAGAATATCGAGGCTCAAAGCTCATAAGACCTTCGACTTTATTTGTATTTTAGACTTTTATGTAGCAACATTATTGCGAATGTTATGCTACGACTAATCCGTTCTGGGAGTCAGTACAGTGGGATATGAAGTAATACCAATGACACTTAGGACTATTTTAAATATAACTTATGGCTCAATATATTAAAAGTTAGGACTATCGAGGCTTGCCGAAACATCAACAGGTTTAGCCATTAGTAGTATAGGGTATACCAGTGGTTCCCAACCTTTTCAAATTATTTTGCATAGCAGTCCCCTCCTACAATACCACTTTTTCCCCATCAGGAATGAATACCTGTTTTCATAGGTTTCCTTTCAAGGGAAATACATGTCACCAGCGATACAGGCTAATAGACCATTGGCACCGGGGACTCCAGTTTCGTAACCACTGGTATATATTTAACTGCAAACCCACTGCTATCATGTTCGTAGCTGTAGACTTTGGTTCGCAACCATTGTTTTCACTTGGTTGTCGTGTCGCGTACTTGCGTATTTCACCTCAGTTGTGGCAGAACTGTCATAAAGCTTACAGAAGACGAGAAATCATAAGTAGTTGGGAAACCCATTTAACATCTTTGAAACCGCTTTTAAGCACTCTCGACTTTACATTTACATCTCGAGGCTCAACTTCACAGACCTTACTCTGTATGCTTTAACTACAACAGAATCTACCCTTACTTCATGCTTCAACCCTCTGTAGGGTGCAGGAAAGGAACCCGTTGATTTACTTCAGGAACCAGATTACTGTGGCACCTTAGTTAATTTTCGCTGTGATTCACTTGACCATCGAATTATCTTCGTAATCCCTTGCGTAATTCAATATACTTTAATATCTTACTGATGTATCCGAGTTTTCATTAGATTTAATTTGTGCTTCAGTTCTTAGAGACACTTATCAATCAGAATTTTTGCCATTACAGTATCTGATAACTCATTGTTTGTATATACAATTTTGTAGTTATTGTTCCACGTTGAACCGCGACCGAGTACACGTTGGTGTGTAGTGTATCTGATTTGTTATATGTAAGTGATCAGCCTTCCCATCTTACTCTGCTCTCATTCCTGTAGCCATAGAGGATTTCCAATACTTATCATGAATTATGTTCTCATAGTACTGCCGTCCATTATCATTGTGTAGACTGAACACAAGTTATTCTATTATACGTCACATCTCATGTCACCTGTACTACACGCATTTTGTTGTTTTTATAAGAAACAGGTTATAAGAATCGGTAGGCTCGATTTTCCGAAAGTTAAGAAACAACCATTCCCAAATTGAATAAAGCTAAGAAATTTTTATAATTACGTCAGATGAGAGTCTTCAATCTGTTAAGGAGGATAGCAACTTTGTCTCAGCTGTGAGACTGCTCCATAATTTTGCCCCTCTCTAGAAGAACAATATTTGCCCGTATCAGATATTTTTCAGTGAGTGGAGTAGGGAGAATTTTTGGAAAGCATTGCTTGCAAGTTTTGTGGAGCAGGGTTGTTGAGAGACTTAATACACCATCGGTTATCATTCTTCAAGTAGGACTTTAAATTAGTTTATCTCTGACTGTGAGTGAACTGTTTACTTTACCTTGGAAGCATGTTTAACAACTTCATTACCCAAGACCTTTAACAACCATGCGAGACACTTTTGATAGCAACATTCCCAGAAAATTTAAGAAACTGCCTACCAGCACCGGACCTTAGTTTCTTATACACAAAATACCTGCATTTACGTAAGTGACCGACACTTTCTGTTTTGTATAATCCTGTCAGTAAACCATGTGATGCTAGGCAGCTGAACTCCATCTAAATATTGTTAAGGTTCCCGTTAATTCCTCCAGTTTTCTTCGGTTTTACCTACATTCACAACATTCTCTACAAGATGTTTTCCTTTTCCGTAGTTAACACCCACGACCTTTTTCTCACACTGGTCTGTCCATCTTATTTGACATATGTAAGTCCTATTACTCCTTCATTTATAAATACTTATATTTTTGTAGGACTCTTGACTTCTTCCATAGTTGTTCTTACTTAAATTAGAAAAGACATCACTTAATAGCATACACTGCGCCAGTTCTACTGCGAACGAAGATTTTATTTTCAACTACCTATTGATTTTGTCTCGGATTTGATTCTATTGAGAGGGGCTCTCGTGACCCCTATTTGTCATTGTCGACCATTTCATATTTTCCACCTTGTGCTTTACCTCTTACTGACAATCACTTTTTCATGCTAGATGTTTACTGTTCTGTTCTAAATTGGAACCGAGACACTTTTTCAATTACCTATAGTAAGTCACCAAATTTGTTCAGTGTATTTTTGCCTGAAATATATTACGCATTCCATTCAGCCCAGATCCTTACTCTCGGGTGCTAATGCAAAGGGGCTTTAATAGGTGGAGGTGGGAACTTTTTTCAAAAACTATTAAACACGGGGTTTATTAACCAGGGGGATTGTCCAAATAGGAAGCCTCTCATGCGGTAATATAACACCTGGTTCTATGGTCAAAGAACATACTTATAACTACATAGAACACTCGAAACGTGAATGCAATGGCGTATTATATTTTTGAATCTACAACACAAAGAAAAGTTGTGCCTGATATATAATTGACATGGTCCTTTGATGCTTCAACTTACTGCAACTAATAAGCGAGGAGGGTCTTACTAAGGTCACCTGAGAGTAAGTGTTATGCTTGGCTAATTGTAGCTTTGCAATATCTATTATAACGAGGATTGTCTCCTGTATTTATTCATATAATTTCACCTTCATGATACAGGGAAATTGACTTCTGTAGATCCCAGTGAGTAGAGTACTTACTAACAGACATTACACTTTATTCTTCTTCACACTGGGCAGGCACGCATTACTACCTCACTATTTTTGCTAGATTCTTACTGACCTGTTGTCAATTTGGAGTCAAGTTCAGTTTTAAGTTACATTTTGTAAGTCATCATCTTTGCAACTTTTATTGTCAACTTGCGTTTGCCTCTCAATTTTACTATCGAGCGCCTGAGATTACTCTGATCTCACTATCATTATCATAGCAGCGAGACGGCTTCATCTTTACATACTGAAGTTATGTCAGTCATGCACACTTGACAGCATTCTATTCATTCAGATTCCAGTTTTTAGAGATATTCACATTACCTTAATTATTCACATAGCCATTGTTTCATTATTGTTCTATATCTTTACAGTTGTCATCTTGAAATATCAAATACTATATTTTCATTTCATTGTTCCTTTTAATGTCCCAGTGTTTTAACATATCACAAAGGTTTGGTTTTTACTATATATAGTACCTTACTTTTTCCTTTTCTAATTCTTTGATTATCCATTAATTTCTTTCACTTTACATTTACATTTAGTTATTTTGAATATGCCACGCTTACGGCGACAACGCTTTGAAAATAGACGTAGAAGGCAACAGCAGCGCGATTTACACCGGCAGCGAAGACGGGGGCAAGTAGATCAGGCACAGCGCAATAATGACCAACCTATTAATGCGGCTGCAAATCAACTGGCCGAATTACAATTGTTAAATCGAATTCCCAATCTAGCTATAGCACAGGGGGTAGTAGAACCGCAATTTCCCGAGGACGATGACATTTTTGAAGAACTCAACATTCACTTGCCAGCAGCACATAGACTTGGTACTATGAACAACAGGTGTATACACTGTGGAGCCAGGTACTTCCAGGAAGAATGCACAACACAGGGCATCTTCACCAAGTGTTGTTTCCAAGGGAAAGTCACCCTACCAGCGATTGCAGTCCCGCCTCACAACATTGTTGAGCTTTTCAGTGGTGACACAGCACATTCCCGTCACTTCCTGGAAAACATTCGTCACTACAATGCCGCAATGTCCATGGCGTCTTGGAATGCAACACTGAATGAGCATGCAGGTAGAGGACCACGAGTTGTAACCATTCACGGTCAAGCATACCATCTCACAGCTGCACAAGAAGCTCCACAAGGTCAGCCACCTCAGTATGCGCAACTATACATCTTGGACACACATGATGCAATGCAGCAGAGGATCAATGATCCACGTAATCACAATCTTCGGCCAGATATCATGCTACTTTTACAGGATGAACTACTTGCAGTCAATCCATATGCCCGGCAGTATCATAATATGGGTCACGTCCTTCAAAGGGAAAGACAAATTGCTGCAGCAAACAATATGCAAGTTCGGCCTATCAAAATGATAATTGCAAAACGGCCTTTCCAAGATAGGCGATATGCCAATCCGACTACAACAGAGATTGCGGCAGTGTATGTTGGAAATGATGGTGCAGCACCAAATCCAGCAGACAGAGATCTTGAGGTGTATCCAGCACAACCTAATGCTCCCAACACAGTCAAGATCAAGGCCACATCCCCTAATGCAGACCCTATGACATATCCATTGCTGTTCTTCTATGGAGAGTTAGGTTGGAATGTTGACCTTCAACGAAATATGGGTGCCAATGAACGGCAGCAAGGGGCAAGACGAAGAGCACGACTCACTTTAAATGAGTTTTATGCATATAGAATTGCAGTACGGGACACTTTCTCACCAATTCACCTCTCACGCCTCTTATTCCAGCAGTACTTGGTTGATGCCTTCACAAAAATAGAAGGAAATGAACTGGCATATATCAGAACACACCAGTCATTGCTGCGAGTTGAGTCATATCAGGGGCTAATGGATCACATTGGCAGACGCGCTCAAGCAGAGGATGTAAATATAGGACGCATAGTAATTTTACCATCAAGTTTTGAAGGCAGTCAACGAAGCATGTATCAGAAATACCAAGATGCAATGACAATAGTAACAAAACTTGGCAAACCAGACATTTTTCTGACAATGACAGCAAACCCAAAGTGGCCTGAAATTCAAGACAACTTACTCCCGCATCAGACTGCAAGTGACAGGCCAGACATAGTCAGTCGTGTTTTTCATTTGAAATTGAAGGAGCTCATACATGACCTTATTCAGCAGAATGTTTTGGGTCGAGTAAATGCATACGTGTACACTATTGAATTTCAGAAACGGGGTTTGCCGCATGCGCACATGGTTTTATTTCTTGCAGATGCTGACAAACCAAGAACAACTGAGGACGTTGATCAGTTGGTGTCTGCAGAAATTCCAGATCCGCAGTTGCACCCAGAATTCCATGACACAGTTAAGAGACACATGATGCATGGCCCCTGTGGTGATTTGGATCCTGAATGTGTCTGCATGGAGAATGGTCAGTGTAAAAAAAAGTTCCCTAAACCTCTGCAACAGCAAACAGAGTTTAGTGTAAATGGTTATCCTCTGTACAGACGACGTGGGCAACACAGAGCTCACCTACGTCGCCATGCAGTGAATGACTCATGGGTAGTACCGCACAACCCAAATTTGCTGATGAAGTTCAATTGTCATATGAATGTGGAAGTGTGCACAACAGTTAGGAGTGTGAAGTATATATTCAAATACATCCACAAAGGCAATGATGCTGCTCACATTGAAATTAGGCAGAATTACCTCAATCATGATGAGATCTTGCAGCATCTTAATGCACGCTATGTCGGACCGCACCAAGCAGTATTTAGAATTATGCAATACAAGATGCATGACAAAAGCCACATCATTATCCGACTCGCAGTTCACCTTCCACTTCAGCAGAATGTCTATTATCGTGATGGCAATGAAGAAAGGGCTGCTCAAGTTGGTCAGAATACCACATTGACAGCTTTTTTTAAGTTGAATGAAGAGGATCACAATGCACATCAGTATCTATATCATGAAATTCCAGAGCACTACACATTCGACCAACGAGCCAAGAAATGGAATCAAAGACGAAGACAGACAGCACCTATCATTGGTCGTATGTATCAAGTCCAACCCTCAGATCCACAGCGATTCGCTCTTCGTTTACTCCTTCTACACAGGAAGGGAGTGAAATCATTTCAGGACCTGCGAACAGTTCATGGTCAGGTGCATGACACGTTCAAAGGTGCAGCAAGAGCAATGGGATTGCTTGAGGATGATACTGAACATAGGCGTTGCTTACAGGAGGCTGCAGTCATGAACATGCTATCACAAATGCGCCAATTGTTTGCCACATTAATGGTATTTCAAACACCATCTGACATCAGAGCCCTTTTTGATGAATTCAAGGAAGCAATGTGTGAGGATTACATAAGGCATGATCAGCTCCGTGACCCACAAATTGTATTGCAAGACAGACATATTCATCTCTGTCTCTGGGATATTGACACATGCCTCAGGGTACACAGTAAGTCTATTTCAAATGTTGATTTTTCTGATCTTCCGCAGCTTCCAGGTAATTTCGTCCACCCCCAGGATCAGACTGCAAACATCAACATTGCTCATGAGAGAGAACAGGGTGAAAGAATGTTGCAGCAGTTGAACCAGGATCAGCGGCACATTCATGACACCATTGTCAATGCCATTACAGCAAACTCTAATCAGACATGCTACTTTGTGGATGGACCAGCAGGTACAGGTAAGACCTTTCTGTACAATACTTTAGTACATAACCTTCAGGCTTTGGGAATAAAGGTGAAATGTATGGCATATTCTGGGATTGCTAGCACATTGCTCATCAATGGAGCCACAGCACACTCCACATTTCAAATACCCATCCCATTACTGGCTGATTCTACATGTAATATTAAAAGGCAAAGTGCAAGAGCTCAAATTCTAAGGGAGACAACAATATTTATTTGGGATGAAGCATCAATGATCCCAGCAGATGCATTAAAAGCAGTCGATGTCCTCCTAAGAGACATTACCCAGGTTAATAGGGCATTTGGAGGTAAGTTTATGTTTCTTGGGGGTGATTTTCGCCAAGTTCTTCCAGTTGTTACCAGAGCAGGTAGAGAAGGCACAGTTCGCCAGTGCATCAAATATTCTCATCTTTGGGCACACTTTCATCAATTTCAACTGGTTACAAACATGAGAGCCATTCAAGACCAAACATACAGACAATTTTCTGAATGGCTCCTGGGGCTTGGCACAGGTGACGAGGTACATGATGAGCATGATCAAATCACACTTCCTGCAGATATCATGGTCCAGTCACTGGAAGACATGATCACTTTTGTCTACCCTCGCACACAACCTGGTGATGCAGCTCTCATGGAAGATCCATTATACATGTCAGACCGCTGCTGCTTAACCCCATTGAATGAGAATTCACATGCAATTAATGATATGATTCTCAGCCATTTGCAGGGACCAGTGCACACATATCTCAGTACAGACAGAGTTGTCACTGATGATCCAGAAGAAGCAGCAGCATATGCAATAGAGTTCCTGAATGCACAAACACCAGGTGGACTACCAAAGCATACACTGGAACTCAAGGTAGGACCTTCCCCAATTTCACCTAATTATCTGACTTCCCAGTTTTGTCTGAAAGTCTCTCTTTTAACCTATTTAGTTGTGAACAAATTGACACTTGCCTTCTCATCTTCATTATTGTTGTGTGATGGTACCTACAATATACTTCTGTCATTTCATTAGCCATATATAACATATAACTATTTCTCCTCATTTCTATGAAAATTGGTTGCCACATATCATCATTCTTCCCTGTACAGCATGCAAGATATAATTATATATTTTATACCACAATATTATTTCAACTACATCATGGGGATATTGCATTCTACATCTTTCTTCATTATTTTTCCAATAGGTTGGTGCCACCATAATTTTGCTAAGAAACATTAATCCTAAGAAAGGACTCTGCAATGGCACCCGTCTCATTGTCAGAGACTTGCAAAGACATGTAATTTGTGCTGAAATCATAACAAGTGAGCACAGAGGCCAGTATGTTATGCTACCAAAGATAGCACTCACGTCGCAAGATTCTGCTCTGCCAATCAATATTGCCAGATGTCAATTTCCTGTAAGACTTGCATACTGCCTTACTATCAATAAAGCACAAGGTCAGTCATTAAGGTATGTAGGTGTTTATCTTCCAAAACCAGTCTTCAGTCATGGTCAGTTGTATGTAGCAATGTCCAGAGCAAAATCATTTGCTGGCCTCAAAGTCTTCACGTCCAGTGGAAGAACAACCAGTAATGTGGTCTATCGTGAAGTTCTTGCATGATTCACTCACTTGCATACATAGTAATCACATGCTAAGGTATCATAAACAATGCCCGAGGACTGTTATGTACCCAACTGTCCAGTACTCACAGAGGGCAATTGCAACTGACATATCTTGCCCGTGAACAGGCCCATTAGCCTGTTATGTGCCAGCAGAGGGCAGTTGCAACTGACATGTCTTGCCCTTAAACAGGTTCACTACCCTGTTATGTGCCATCAGAGGGCAATTGCAACAGACATGCCTTGCCTGTAAACAGGTCCACAAACCTGAAATGTACCTGCAGAGGGCAGTTGCAACTGATATGTCTTGCCTGTTGACAGATCAATCAACCTCTCATGTACCAGCAGAGGGACACACTTACATTTAATTTTAGCATTACCAGCATGTTCAACAGGCATTTCACATATACAGGTAATAGGTCCAGATCATGTGGGTAAGAGGCAGGTTATATTCTTTATATATTCCTCTTATTTATGCATGTGTTGACTTATTAAAAAGAGTGCAAAACCTACACATGAACTTGACCATGATATATTCGGGGCATTTCTGTACAGATTCCACTACTTCATTTGGACACAATGACACACTGTACCTTGCTGTCATTATATTATTCATAATTATACACTTTCATTTAGCCAATTTCTTCTGAGCCACATAATTGAAGGACCTCTCTTTACACACAAACACTGAGCCTCCTTCTAAAAGTCAACTAAGTAAATTTATTCACATTTTGTAAAGTGACTATTTATCCCTCCAGTTATTTGGCACAGAACTCTATATACCTTTATTATTATATTTGCTACGTAGATGTTCTTTAGATTTTGTTCACACTTCTATACCATTTATTCCTGAATTTGATTGCTACTTTTATTATCTACATATACTTTGCATTTAATTCATATTTGTATACCATATATCCATACAATCAATTAATCCCTGTACACGACTTGATTAGTAATGTTTCCTATGTACATGTTATTTACAATTAGTTCATATTTGTATACCGTAAATTTGGACAATCTGTTAATACATATATGTGATCTAAGTAGTAATGTTGCTATATACATACTCTTCACATATACATCAAATTTGTAGCACATGTATTCTTTAAGATCAAACAACTTGCGGTGTTCTTCGGCATGTCTCCCGATATTGCCTAGGGCAACATGTCGTCCTCCCGCCACTGAGTTTTGTACACCCAACACCATTACCCATTTCAATCATGCTCACATATTTCTGCTACCTCCATATTTTTACTCAGAACAATCAACTACTTAAACTTAAGCTGCTACATGTCTTACACCCAACCCCATAAACAAGCAAAGTGTCTTTTTCATTGAACAAAACTCAGTGAAATGAGGAATACTCAAACAAAGGATGCTCCTTGACGTGGTGTTTGAGCTTTAAACCAATGCATCCGGCAACATACCAATCTACCATTCATGTACCTACACTAATATTTGTAGACACCTATCTCTATGTTGCACATTTAACTACAGTAAGATAGGCAATAACTTATTGACACATGCTTCACTTATATACAGAAGACTAGCAGTTTTTGATAGCCCGCTAGACGCGGGCTCCCCTACCCCCAATCACACCTGGAGATTAGCCTTGGAAAGACTAACGCAGTCGCCCATCAAAGCTGCATGGTCTGCATTTTCGATGAGGATCACGAGAGGGTGACGTCATGGGCATCTGCGAAGGAGCACGTGACCATCAGTCTTGCAATGGTCAAAGCGAACAAAATTGCAAGAAAAAATTGTGCAAAAAATGCTCGGATACCTGCGCTAGGCTACGGGGCTTCCCTCCTCTTCTTATACAGCCCCGTAGCCTAGCGCAGGTATCCGAGCATTTTTTGCACAATTTTTCCTCGCAATTTTGTTCGCTTTGACCATTGCAAGACTGATGGTCACGTGCTCCTTCGCAGATGCCCATGACGTCACCCTCTCGTGATCCTCATCGAAAATGCAGACCATGCAGCTTTGATGGGCGACTGCGTTAGTCTTTCCAAGGCTAATCTCCAGGTGTGATTGGGGGTAGGGGAGCCCGCGTCTAGCGGGCTATCAAAAACTGCTTCACTATATACTAAGATCCCTATATGATAATTTATGCCAAACCAATCAGATTGCTCGAATTTGTACCACGTGACCTGATATCGCGCACACGATCTCCTCCCAGGGTATTTGTTCCATGGCCCCCAAATTTCTGTTGAGGGTAGCCATTTGGGTCTACTACTTACATAAGAAGAGATCTGATTTTTATCATTTTTTTTGCCGAGTTATTCCACTTTCCTCTTATCGCCATTACCAGCAATTCTGTTGCTCCTCCCTGCTGGACCGCGTGTTGTTAGTTTTGCGAGCGGTCCTGTAGGACTAAGTAACTGTGTATGTTATCGCGAGGAGACTTTGGTTGCAGTTCTTCCAGGTAAGCCTGCTCTTTTTTCCTGAAATGGTTTGATTTATGAATTCCTGTATTTCCTTTGTCCATTTCATCCGTATTCTACTGTTACCAGCCATTTATTTCCATATCTTTCAACGAGATTCAGCCACCTTCCCTCGAGTGTATTACCGCCATGACAGTTCTTCTCAAAGCTGTTCGATTCTGTGTACTAAATCACCGTGCTTTTACGGCTAAATTGTGAAAAGATATTCAACATATGTTTGACTTTGTATTCCGTGCTAGATTATGGCAGGTTGTTTGCTTTTCATGCCTATTTAGATGACATGGAATGGCGTGCTTGCTGCTTTCAGTTGGCAATGTTGTGATTTGCACTACCGTAATATTGCCGTGTGACTTGGAGGAGACTTTCGTCGTTCAGCTTTCAGTTTAGTGCTTTTTTCGCTTGATTTCATTCGCTAAGTTATTCTTCTTTTCTTACTAAATTGTCATGAAATGATTACTGTATGTTTACTGTTCTTTTCCCTGGTAGCTTCGAATTTATTCATTGCTTTTACCACATGTACGAATGGCATAGGATATTGTTATGTTTGGCGATAAAATATTGGTATGTGGAATGCTTTCACTGAAGTATGTATAGGGCTATTGCTGAATTTGGTTACCCTAATTTTGCAGTTTTTACTTTCACTCTTTACTTTTGTCGTAGTGCGTACTGTGAAATGCTAGGGGATTCCCAAGTTCATCTCACGATCGCAGATACCTGTTGTCCTTTGTTGTGGATTTAATTGTGGTCTTTTGAGGGTGATTCCATTCCATAACTTTGCTTCAGGGGCAATAAGCTCACGGCAGTTCCCCTCAGCTTCGCTTGATTTTCTGTTCTAAAGTTCCGTTTTGTTACTGGAGAAGTATGGTTATGATATCGAGGAAGTATTTAATGCAATATTTGCTGATGTACTAGGAGCTTTTAGCTTGCTCTTGATTCTTAATATATGCACATGAGTTGGATGTTAGGATGTCTGAAGAGTTTGGGCACTTTGCTTACATTTGAGATATTGCCCTTACAGTCGAATATACTCCTTGATTTTATCATACACGTTTTACAGGCAAACACTAAGATGTTACCAACTTTATTCTCAGCTCAGTAACTCTTTTTATTTTGTTTTCACTGTATTTACAGTAGGCTTCATAGTTATTTCCACTTATAGATGGTAGAGTTATTCTGGTCAAGTCAAATTTAAGGGGTTCCACTACACTGAATGTTCTTCTGTTGGGACACAGTTGCCCTTCTTTCTGAGATCATTTGTTATAAATACCATTACCGAATTCCATAGATCATTCTGCACGTGATGATATACTCTTAAGGGATGGATTAGTACTAGATATGACCATCACTATTATTGCCTAGACTTAATTTATGAAGCCCCTTGCCCCCACTGAGGTAATGCGTTCATTTGACATCTGAGTTGATGATACAGGATATATATTATTACTCATTTCAAAGAATTACTGACTTCCATAGATCATTCTGCATATCATATTATAGTTTTTTTAGGGGTGAATTAGTACTAGATAGCAATATTTGATTTATGGGGCCACTTTCCCCTATCCAACTACAATTATTGGTTGAAATCTGAATTTCACATGGTTGTAACAGATAATTTAGTACTGGATAGCTGCATTACTTGTTTTGTATAGCCATAACCTATGGACTCCCCCCAAGAACTCTGGCTGATATCTAATATGATCCATGCTGCTCAATCAATAGCTTTACACTCTGTTATATATTATATAAAGGTGTGATATAGGAATACTAAGCACTATTCTTTTGTTTTACCACCTTGAGCTACCAAGTCCTATCACAGATTCCAGTTGTATAACACCTACGTTTATGGATCAGACTTGATTGTGTACCTCTGTGGACAGGATTAGTGGTCACCTACATGATAACAGAACCACTCATACCTGCCAATTCATGTGCTTTATTGTATCTGTTATAACATCTTAAAATTATTTCCAGGACTCCTTAAGTTAGAGTTGAGTGAAGCAGGAGACAATATGTCATGTAGTTTCATTAGTGCCTCATTGTAGAGAGCATTTTAAACAATTCTGTGCATTCAACAATTCGTATAATAGAGACTAGCTTAGTACTGATAGCCCGCTACACGCGGGCTTCCCTAGCCCCAGTTCAAAAGTTGCATATTAGCCTTGGACAGACTAACGCTGTGCCCCCATGAAAGTTGCTTGGTCTGGTCGCATAGGATCACGAGAAGGTGACGTCATGGGACTCTGCGATGGAGCACGTGACTTTCGGCCTTGCATTGTGCAAATCGAAGAAAATTGCAAGAAAAAATTGTGCAAAAAATGCTCGGATACCTGCGCTAGGCTACGGGGCTTCTGGAGTCTCTTCCTTTCCCTTTATTGCCCCGTAGCCTAGCGCAGGTATCCGAGCATTTTTTGCACAATTTTTTCTTGCAATTTTCTTCGATTTGCACAATGCAAGGCCGAAAGTCACGTGCTCCATCGCAGAGTCCCATGACGTCACCTTCTCGTGATCCTATGCGACCAGACCAAGCAACTTTCATGGGGGCACAGCGTTAGTCTGTCCAAGGCTAATATGCAACTTTTGAACTGGGGCTAGGGAAGCCCGCGTGTAGCGGGCTATCAGTACTATCTCTATATACTAAGATCCCTAAAATGCAAATGAGCTCGCCTATTGTTGTCATCAAACAGAGCCGGCCCTTTACTGTCCAGAATTCTTCTCCTGGAATGTATGCGGGCTGTGTCTGAAAGGTAGCTATACGTGTTCGAAGTTGTGAGTTCTTCGACACGAGCGCAAATTGATATTTTTGTGATTTTTCTGTGTCGAGTTATTCAACTGTTTCTGAGCGACTACGCGAGTCTTTGTTGATCGCCTTTTGTCCTCCATTGTTTTCCTCTGCGTGGATTGCACTGCTCTCAGTACAGGGTGTGTGTGATCGGGATCAGGATTGCTCAATTTCGAGGAGAAGTTTGTTGGATTTCTAACAGGTTAGTAGCTATTTTGTCCTCTCTAAATACTGTAGTATAGTTCGCTTATATGTTGTTCCTCGATTCCGTGGGTTGTCTGGTTTTTTAAACAATTTTTTCCGATGTATGGAGGCAGTTTCTTACACCCTCCCTCGCTGCTGTTATGCGCCATGACAGTTGGGCAACTAATTCTTCGCTTCATTGCTGTCTGAATATTCGAGTTATCATTGCCAGTCTTTAGTCAATGAAATTATAGCACTGCTGCTGCTTTGTCGATTCGATTTACGGGTGATGTGAGCCCTGTATTTACCTTTTTTTTGTTTAGGCCAGATTAGAACAGCTTCCCTCGGGGGCATTCTCGCCATAACAGTTCTTCTCCATCCGTTCGATTCTGCTCGTCAGATTTCAATGCTTTAACTGGCAAGTTGTGTTAACAGATTTAACTGATGTTGCATGGTGTTTTCGTTCGTGTATTAGGATAGTGTTTAGCTGTTGTTATCATCCCTTTTAAATAGGATATACCGAATGTGCAACTCTCAATTCGGAGATGGTTTGAATGCGACTAATGTTCCAGTTGGAAGTTCAAGAAGATGTCGTGCTTCTGCTACCAGGTGAGTCGTTTTCTGATGCTAAAACGTGTGATTTAAGTTGCCTGTCTGTCCCATGTCCTCTGTGCGCAATTTCTATGTATTTTCGACACTAATGTACAATATTGCCAGCGAGATGAGATTGTAATAGCTTCCCTCGGCTGTTTTACGCCATGACAGTTCCTCTCCACAATGGTTGATGTTATTCTCTGTTGCCGGGTGAAGTTAAGTGAAATTTCGTCCTCCTACTACCAGGTAAGTTTTTTTTTCATGAAGTAGGGTTTGTTTTCAGATTGCCTCTAATTTTTCTGTCTACTATACATGCTTCATATTACACACGTTAGGTCAGTATTTTGAGCGAGCTTCCCTCAGGGGTATATCGCCATGACACTTCCTCTCCGATCAGATTTAGTTTATTCTCCAGATTGTCTTGGCTCTATTACAATATTGGATGAAATGTTTTCTGACCTATTCGTTGCTAGATTGATGTTTTTACCTTGAAGCTAATGCGAGCCTAAAGGAGATAAGAAGTCGTTACCTTTCCTGATGAATTGTGCTACATGAAATGCTGACTTTGAGCATTGATTAAGTGTGTTGGGTCTAAGTTTGTAGTTGTATATATGACTTATTGTGTGACTTATAATTAAGAGTTTAAGTTCTTTTCGGTAATACAACTGTAACAAGAAGGTTTCGTTCCCCCTCAGGTTAGTCAAGGAAGCCACTACTCTGTGTGGTTCATTCTTATTGCCAGTAGCCACAAACTATCTTAACATGGTTGTACAGAGATGTCTACAGTGTGTATAGTTTATTTGCTAACTATTCTTCATATTATTCCTATGATGGTTTGGTGTCCTTACAGTCTTTATTTTGTTGTAGGTTGTAGATAGAAATGCGAGGGGATTCCCAACTTCAGATTAAGATCGCAGAAACCTCTCATCCTTTGTTTGCGAACAATAGTGTTTACACAAGACCGCAAGTTTGCTGTTGAGGGCGTGTTTACAACGTGGATGGATGTCGTTCAAGTCTTCGTGGAATTTCGTCCCTTCTCTATAAGGTCAGTGGTTTATTTCATTGAGAATGTTTCGATTTAGTTTTACCAGGAGTTTTGTGTGTAGATTGGTCGCTACTTTCATGGTTGGACGAGATTTACTGTATGTTTTGATCGAGATTCCATAAGATTGCCCTGGGGCCATATGATCATGCCAATTCGTTTCATGGTCGCTCGATTTCCGCCTGTAAATTACCGTTTGGTTACTACAGAAGTTCGGTATACTATTCAGTGGGTATTTACTGTATTATTTACTGATATATTATTACAGTTTATTGTGCAGTTCATACTGTGCATTTGCATGTGATTTTGAAGGAAGTATGTCTGAACAGTTAGGCCGCTTTCTTTACGTTTGATTTGTTGTCAGTCACTTCTGGTTAGCTCTTGGTTTGTACCATACACTTATTGTAGGCTGGAGCTAAGATGTTGTTCAACTTATTCCTTGACGTATTGGAGTGTAATAGCTCTCTGTCCCAGTTGGTTTTGTTCCAGTATTTTCAGGAAGGTACTACGTGTAATCTCTCTGAAACCTTGGGGGGCGTTTCATATTACTCTCAGTCACTAAAGCTGATTCCTTCCTTATTCTCAGTAGAACACTTAGTACTCTGAATCAGTGGTATATTTATAGTGAAAGTGCAACGTCGTATAGAGATATGTTATGTACTAATTCGTTGATACTTTGGTGTATAGTACCATGCGTTGTCAGGTTGTTCTTTCTTGATGTTTTTAGCCTGACATTGTGTTCTAAGATAGGATTGTGGTCAACACACTTAAGTAAGTTATTCATAAGGCTTTATTCAGTATAGTACTCTACTGATCACCTATGTATATACAACAGTCTAACAATCTTTATTATGCACAAGAGTCTAATCGCTGTATTCACTATAGATTTTTGTGTTATTTTGGAGGAATGAGCTTATGGTTGCTTTAGTCCTAACTCTCCGTTTCCTGGCAAATCAGCTCCCTCTCATCCTAAGATTATTTGTTATAAAGACCATTCATGATTTCTATTCATCATTCTGCACATGATAATATGGTTTGACTGGATCAAGTAGTATTAGATCACAATGATTTGCGCTGTTTAATAGTAATTCCTGGAGCCCCATCTTCCAGCCCGCACCCTAATTAACAGTATTGTTTGTAATCAAATGTTATGGGGGGCTTACTGTAAAAGAGTGTTATGTATAAAAGGTTATGCCACATTAATGCACAATGTCTGAGTTTCAAATCATTTTTGACTAGCACACTTTTAGGACTATTCTTTAGCTTTTATGAACTTAAATTATGAAGCATCTCTATACATTGTGATTGTATAGTGCCTACTTGAATGCCTCAAGGTAGCTTTTAAAGGAGTTTGAAAGATATTACTAGGTGTGCCTAGATGATCATGGTAGTCACACATTTGAATTGATGTCCTTAGATGAAACATGTACCAATATATTGCTTGATTGTCTGCCTATGGGATTTTTGTCACTAGCTTATTTCACTTTGAGATATCAGTTGTCACCACTACCATTACTACTTTTAATATTTCATTCTGTTTATGATGATATGTTGTTAAAGTTTTGTATTAGTTATAGCCAGCAGCCTTATTTGTATTGTACTCAATTGCCACATCAGGCCCCCCTCTGAAGTACAGCTTTGATAATACATTGGTTTTATGATGCTAGCTCTACAATATATCATTCATTGATAGGATTTACAGCTTTATGTTGTTGACAAAAGGTTAGGACTCACATGATTTTGGTCCATAATTTCATTACTCTTGAGTTTGCTCTAGGATTATAAGGCACTATTATTTCAGTTGTCTACACTTATGGAACAGTCATTAAGTATCAGGGGGTGGGGGTTGAGGCACATGATAAAATAGATTCAACAATTTGTACCTGAGTTGGACATGCAAAAATATTCTAGAGTTCCAGATTAAGTTCTTTGTGGAGCCCAACACTTAAGTTTGTTATTGATTTTATTTCATCAGTCATGTTTTTCTTACATATATTAGTTGGTGGTCCTTAGCAACAGCATAGGTAATAGTATATGTGACTTTGTTGCACAATTACTTGATATGCAGTATTGTAGGATTACTATGAGGTTATGAGTCACTTATCTACATAAGCATAGGCATGATCTATGCACTTTATTTTGGAGTCTTCTGATATAATGGACTTTTTTACAACTAAATATAATACCTCTAATTAAATTATATGGAAGTTTGGATAAGGTATTTGACTGCAACCATCTATGTGATGCTAGATTTAAGTTATGTTACTAAGTTTTACACCCCCCCCCTCCCCACCACAACCATAAGTACCTTTAATACTTGAAATCTGACTTTGTGAGTCCAGGCTGTTGTACCCCAGTTGGATAGTCAAAAATATTCTAGAGCCCCAGATTAAGTACTTTGCAGAGCCCAACACTTAATTTGTGTTATTGATTGTATTACATCAGTTATTGTTTGTCTTGGATATATTAGTTAGTGGTCCTTGGCAACAGCATAGGTAATAGTATATGTGACTGCGTTCCACCACAAGTTGATATGCAGTATTGTAGGATTGCTTAGAGGTTATGAGTTACTTATCTACATAAGCATAGGCATGATCTATGCACTTTATTTTGGAGTCTTTTCAGATAGTAGAATATTTTACAACTGAATATAATACCTCTGGATAAATTATATGGCAGTTTGGATAAGGTATTTGACTACAACCATCTTTAGGATGCTAGGTCCTATAAGATATGTTACTAAGTTATACACCCCCCCCCCCCACTACCACCACCATAAGTACCTGTTATACTTGAAATCTGACTTTGTGATGTGAGGCTGTATAATATATCTCATTCATTGGCTTTCCATCGTACTATGTAGAATATTATAAAGTGATGTTATATTACCAAGCAATATTCTGTTGTTCTTATGAACTTGAAGTATAGGTCCTTTCAGGTATTGTAATTAGATTCTATCTAATTTATTTGGTCTTATTATGTAGTACAGCAATTGGACAAGATTAATAGCTAAAACCAGATAGAGTTTACAGTCATACCTCTCATTTGATGTGACATACTATATGTTCTCTAAAGTATGTACATTATACTGCAACATTGTAGACTCATTACATTAGGATTGAGTGATGCATGAAATATTGTGTGATGTATATGGCCTGTCAGGTATTGCAATTGCATTCTATCTAATTGTTTGGGTCTTATTATGTATTATACCAGACTGGACAAGATTAATGGCTAAAACCAGATAGAGGTTGCAGTCGCACCTCATTTGTTGTGACATACTAAATCGTCTGTGAAGTGTTTACATTATACAGCAACATTATTGTATAAGACTCATTATATTAGGGTTAAATCATGCAGGAGATATTGTATGATGTATTTCCATTTATGCCTCATTGCACACACCACTTTAGAACATTATATGCTTAGTTCATGTAATAGAGACTAGCTTAGTACTGATAGCCCGCTAGACGCGGGCTCCCCTACCCCAGTTCAAAAGTTGCAGATTAGCCTTGGAAAGACTAACGCAGTGCCCACACGAGAGCTGCATGGTCGATTGTCGATGAGCATGGATGAAAAAGCTCGCATAGGATCATGAGAGGATGACGTCATGGGCCTCTGCATTGGAGCACGTGACATCCGGCTGTGCAATGGAGAAATCAACAAAAATTTGCGAGACAAAATTGTGCAAAAATGCTCGGATACCTGCGCTAGGCTATGGGGCTTTAGAAGATGAAGAAGAAATTCGAAAAGCCCCATAGCCTAGCGCAGGTATCCGAGCATTTTTGCACAATTTTGTCTCGCAAATTTTTGTTGATTTCTCCATTGCACAGCCGGATGTCACATGCTCCAATGCAGAGGCCCATGACGTCATCCTCTCATGATCCTATGCGAGCTTTTTCATCCATGCTCATCGACAATCGACCATGCAGCTCTCGTGTGGGCACTGCGTTAGTCTTTCCAAGGCTAATCTGCAACTTTTGAACTGGGGTAGGGGAGCCCGCGTCTAGCGGGCTATCAGTACTATCTCTATATACTAAGATCCCTAATATGCAAATGAGCAAAATCAAAGGGGCCGCCGCTCTGGTTCGTGGCGATTTTCCTGAACTGGTCGCTGGTCGGGTCGGGCTTAGACTGTGCTCCGATTGTCGTGTACCCTCCCAATGGGTGCAATCAGTTTCGCTTTTATTTTTATCTATTTTTTCTTAGGAGATATTCGAATGTCTCTTTTTCGACTTTGTGGGCCTTTGTTTACACCCTTTTGTTCTCCATTGTTTTCGTCCCCAACCACGTAAACTGACTACTCTCAGAATGGGTATAGAGCTTGCTTGGATGGATCTTCGTTCTGATTGCCGTCCACGGTTTCGTCCTTTTGCTACCAGGTGAGTCGCTATTGTCGTACAGTAGAGTTTGCCAACATGTTCTTCGTCGAATCGTTGCATTTCCTACTATTTTCACCTGCGTAATTCGATGTTTTAAGCGAAGTCGCATGGCCACCCTCTCTAGCGGGATTATCGCCATGACAGTTCCATTCCAGGCCGTTCGACTCTACTCGCTATTTCACGTTGCTGTCTGTGTTTAATTCTGATCACCTATTGACTAGAAGGTGTCAGTTGTATTACGTGCTATATTACTGCCTATTTTGCTTGCCTTTGACGCGTGTTTACAAGAGATCGGATTGCGATCGTTTAGCTTTCGCTTCCGGGAGTGTCCTCGAGGCCATAAATTTCCCTTTGAATCAGAGGACAAAGTTGTCAGTGTGTTCTACGTGGTAAGTCTCTTTTTTCTTACCAAAATGGATTGTTTAACTCTAAATGTATATGCTTTATCCATTGTGTGAGTTGTCTACCGTTCTCGGCTGTTTGTGTCGATGTTTTCAGTCACGTTCCAACACCTTGACTCCGAGCTATTATCGCCATGACAGTTCCTCTCCAAGCAGTTTGATTCTGCTAGCTAAACCAAAGTCATTTCCCTGCTAAATAATGATAGACCATACCGAAGTTATGTACTGTTATTATCCCTCCTATGTTAGAGTGTATTTATTATTTGATTTTGACGTGTGCTTATATTACGAAGGATAAGGATCGTGTAGCTTTCAGTTCATGGAGTTTCTTGAGGGGGATCTATTCTGCCCTTTGACCTGATGGAAAGCTCGCAATTACTGCTACCAGGTGAGTCACTTTTGTGATTAGACATTGTCATATATCCTTTAACATAATTTCTCTATCAAATGTCTACTTTTGTACTCTTTTCTGTACACTTCAGTGAGCGAGATTCAAAGACCTTCCCTCGGGGGGCATTTCGCCATGACACTTCCTCTCGGATCAGATTGATGTTATTCTCTAGATTGTTGTCGTTTTGTATAATATTGTCATGACATACTTGCGGTATGGATACTGTTGTATTTTTTGGTAGATTGCTATTTATTCCTTGGTTTAGATGCGTGCGTAGATGAGATAGGAAATCATTATGATTGCTGGTGAATTTGTGGTAGATTGAATATTTACTTTGGGTACTGCTCTATTCTGTTGGGCCTACGTGTTTATTTGACTTCTGTGTGACTTACTGTTAAGAGGTTAAATTCGTATTGGTAATAGAACTGTTGTAAGGGGTTTGCATTCCCCCTCAGTTCAATGGAGGAAGGAACTGCTCCATGTGTTTCATTGTCGTTGCCATTAGTCACTAAATATTTAAATGCGTTTGTAGAGAAACGTCCAAAGTTTGTATATTTTACTTTGTTTGCTGTTCTCCATATTATACCTATGGCGTTCTGGTATCCTTAACTGATTACACTGTTTATTTTGTTGTAGGTTGTACAGAGAAATGCGAGGGGATTCCCAAGTTCATGTCCTGATCACAGAAACCTCTTATCCTTTGTTTGCGAACAATAGTATTTACACAAGACCGCACGTTTGCAGTTGAGGGCGTGTTTAAAGAGAGGATGGATGTTTTGCAAGTTGTAGTAGAGTTTCATCACTGTTATACAAGGTAAGTGATTTATTGCATGTACCAGGTATCGATTTAGTGTTGCTAGGATCTTGTGTATAGAATGATTGCTACTTTCCCAACTGGACGAGATTTACTGCGATGTTTTGATGGAGATTCCAATAACATTGCATCAGGGTCATATGATCATGCCAGTTCCTGTCATGGTCGCTTGATTTGCGTTTGTAAATTATCGTTTTGTTACTTCAGCAGGTTCGGTAGAGTATTCAGGAGACGCTTAATGTATTATTTAATGATATACTAGGACTCTTTAGAGTTCTGTTTTACCTCGTAGTTGCGCGAGAGTTTGAGGGAGAAAGTTCCGAAGGGTTAGGCCGATGTGTTTACGTTTCAGATGTTGTCAATCACTTCTACTTATATGTTGGGTTTTACCATGCACTTATTGTAACCTAGAGCTAAGATATTGTTCAAATTATTCCTTGGATTAGTGGATTGTACTAGCTCTATTTCCCGTTTGGTTTTCTTTCAGTGTTTTGAGTAAAGTGCTGCGTGTATTCTCGCTAAAACTTTGATGGGCGTTTCATATTACTTTCAGTTTCCATGGCTGATGACTTGCTTAGTCCCAGTAGTACACTTTGTATTCTAAATCGCTGGGGTATTTGTAGTTAAAAGTGCTAAGCCTTATACGGATATTTTATCTACTAATTCGCGAATAATATTGTGTATAGTACCGTGCATTTTACGGCAGTTGCTTCTTGATTTATTTACACTGATATTGTATTCTAAATTACCTTTGTATTCAACACACTTAAGTAACTTATTCACGAGGCTTCATTCAGTATAGTACTTTACTAATTGCCTATGTACTACCAGCAGTCTACCACTCTTTATTTACAACAGTCTATTATTTGTAGTCACTATATATTTTAGTGTTATTTTGGTTGAATCTGCATGTGGGCACTTTTATGCTAAATGTTCTTTTCCTGGCAAACCTGCTCTGTGCCTTGCTGAGATGATTTATTATAGACACCATTAATGATTTCCATAAATCATTCTGCACATGATAACATTATTTTTGTTTGTCAAGTAGTGTTGGATAACAAGCAGGTGTATTTTGTAGACTTCATCCCTGGAGCCCCACCTTCCAGTCCCAAGCTAACTGAACAGTACTCTTCATAATCAAATATTATGAGGGGCTTGCTCTAAGATATTATTATGTATACAAGCTTATGCCACATTCATACACAGTTTTTGAATTTGAAGTCTGTTGAATATTCTAGACAATCTCTTAGGAATATTCTTCAGCATTGATGTACTTGAATGAAACAGTATCATTAGGCATTGCCATGTCAAAACACCTGCTTGAATCTATATATGATAGGAGTTTGAAAGTGTTTACTGGGTGTGCCTAATTGATGTCCTTAGACTAGAGTTGTAGCAGTATAGTACTTGCTTTCCATCCTGTATAATTTTTTCACTAGCCTGTATCACTGTCAGATATCAGTTTTTACCATTAGCATTATCACTTTTCATATATAATTCTGCATGTGGCGATATGTTGTTAAAGTTTTGTATTAGTTACAGCTAGCAACCTTATTTGTATTGTATTGAATAGGCATATAAAGCCCCCCTCCTATCTAACAGACAACTATTGCTTAAATTGTATTTGATCATGCAATCTCTAAAATTTTATCACTCATTCTTAAGAGTTAGAACTTTATGTGTTTGACAAGAGTTTAGCATTCACTTACATGATCGTGGCCCATAGTATTGTGACCTTTGAGTATGCTGTAGGATTACAAAGGAGTATTATTTTAATTATGAATGCTTAGACTACAACATTCTGAGGTAGTGTTATTGCATAAAGCCTACTTTAATGCCTAGATGGTACTGAATGATGCTGAAGACTATACATCATGCGTTTCATTTAGTAGTTTATTGTAACAACCATTTGCACTACTTAACTACTATATTTATATACTGGTGACTAGCGGTTTTTTTTGATAGCCCGCTAGACGCGGGCTCCCCTACCCTAGTTACCCGCTGGCCCTGTCAAAATCAATTTGCAAATTAGCCTTGGAAAGACTAACGCAGTGCCCCCACGAAAGGTTGCATGGTCCCCATTGTTGATGAGCATGGATGAAAGAGCTCGCATAGGATCAAGAGAAGATGACGTCATTGGAGCGTGTGACATCCGGCCTTTGCAATGGACAAATCGATTAAAATGTGAGAGAAAAAGTTGTGCAAAAATGCTCGGATACCTGCGCTAGGCTATGGGGTTTTGGACATTCTGTTTCATCTTCTAAAGCCCCATAGCCTAGCGCAGGTATCCGAGCATTTTTGCACAACTTTTTCTCTCACATTTTAATCGATTTGTCCATTGCAAAGGCCGGATGTCACACGCTCCAATGACGTCATCTTCTCTTGATCCTATGCGAGCTCTTTCATCCATGCTCATCAACAATGGGGACCATGCAACCTTTCGTGGGGGCACTGCGTTAGTCTTTCCAAGGCTAATTTGCAAATTGATTTTGACAGGGCCAGCGGGTAACTGGGGTAGGGGAGCCCGCATCTAGCGGGCTATCAAAATCTCTATATACTAAGATCCCTAAAATGCAAATGAGCACAGATCAAATGGGCCGCTGGTCAGCTCGTGGTAAACACTCCTCCTAGGTCTTCTGCTTGATCGGTCTCAACCTTTCGCCGAGGGTCCAGTCCTATGTCTAATTGATATTCTAGATGTCATTTTAATTTTATCGATTTTTTTTGCAAAGATATTCGACTTTTTCTGATGGACTGCGTATGCCTTTGTTGTGGCCTTTTGTTCTCCATTGTGGTCGTCCATATGGCAAGCCTGCTCTCAGTGTAGTTTCATCTCGCACTGGCTGAGGATGATGGTAGATTCCGTGTGAAGTTTCACTTTTTTTATGGCAGGCGAGTGACTGTTTTCGATCCAAAGTGGTCTTTTCATGTTTCCTGTAACTCCTGCACAGAACATCGGTGATTTCTGTTGTGTTAGGCAAGCTAATCTCATGTTTTGAGCGAGAATCCAATGCCTACCCTCGGGGATATTATCGCCATGACAGTTGAAGAGCCAACTCAAGGAAAATTTCGTTGTTTTCCTGCCAGGTGAGTCACAATTTTTGTACAAAACATTTCGATTAGAGTGTGTCGATTAGTCCTTCATTGGATGTGTGCATTGCCTAGGATTATGAGCTAGGTATTTCAATGTTTTCAGCGAAATCCTCCCGCGAACCTCTCGCTGGATTAGCGCCATGACTGTTCCTTCCCAAGCCGTTCCACTCTCTTCCCTAGATCAACTTGCTGTTTGTGCTAAATTGTTAGTATGTATTGACGAGAAGTGTACAGTTTTATTCCCTGCTATTTAAGTGTGAATTTCATGTGCATATACTGGAGATGATTGCGATCGTGTAGCTTTTACTTTGGACACTTCCCTCAATGGTAGAGTTTGCCCTTTGACTTGGAAGGAACTATTATAGGTATTTTCTACCAGGTGAGTGGTTTTCTAATGCTATAACGTTTGATTTCAAATTGCCTGTCTTTCCCCTGTCCTCTGTGTGCACTTTCTATGGTATTGTCGACACTTAATGTTCAATATTGCTAGCGAGATTGCAATAGCTTCCCTCGGGGGTTTTCCGCCATGACAGTTCATCTCCACCATTCTTGATGTTATTCTCTCTTTTGGTTGGTGAATTCAAGCGAACTTTCGTCCTTCTACTACTAGGTAAGTCACTTTTACATATAATAAGGTGTGTTTTCAGATGGCCTATAATTTTTCTGTCTACTATACATGTTTCATTTTACACATGTTATATCAGTATTTTGAGCGAGCTTCCCTCGGTGGTATTTCGCCATTACACATCCTCTCCGATCGGATGGATTTTATTCTCTGGATTGCTGTGGGTCTTTCACAATATTGTGATGAAATACTTATGATATGTTTACTGTTGTATCCCTTGCTGGATTGCTATATTTATTCCTTGAAGGTAATGCGTGGATAGATGGCATAGGAGATCGTTATGTTTCCTGATGAATTATGGTACATGGGCTGCTTAATTTGGTCATTCCTGAATTCAGTTTGGCCTATGTTTTCATGTTTTTATGTGACTTACTGATAAGAGTGTAAGTTTTTATGTGTGATATAACTGTTATCAGAAGTTCCCATTCCCCCCAGTTCAGCCAAGGAAGCACCTGCTCTGTGTGTTTGATTCTCATTGCCAGTAGTCAAGAAACATCTAAATACGTTTGAACAGAGATGTCCAAAGTGTGTATAATTTACTTGCTAACTGGTCTTAATATTATTCTGGTGATATTTTGGTATTCTTACACGCTTTATTTTGTTGTATGTTGTAGATAGACATGCGAGGGGATTCCCAACTTCAGTTCACGATTGCAGAACCTCTCATCCTTTGTTTGCGAACAATAGTGTTTACACAAGGCCGCAAGTTTGCAGTTGAGGGCGTGTTTACAAAGTGGATGGATATCTTGCAATTCTTCGTGGAATTTCGTCTCTTCTCTATAAGGTAAGTGGCTTATTTCATTAACAAGGTTTCGATTTAGTTTTACCAGGATTATTTTGTTTAGAATGATCACTACTTTCCCAGCTAGACGAGATTTGGTGCGATGGTTTGAGGGAGATTCCATACGATTGCCTCTGCTCGGGGGTCATATGATCATGGCAATTCCTTTCATGTTCGCTTGATTTTCGCCTGTAACTTACCGTTGTGTTACTACGGAAGTTTCGGTATAATATTTAGGAGATCCTTACTGTATTATTTACTGATATACTAGGACTTTTAGCGTGCTGTTTGTACTTTGTCTTTGTGCGAGATTTTCACTGAATTATAACTGGATAGTTAGGCCGCTTTGTTTACGGTTGAGATGTTGTCAGTCACTTCTGCTTAGCTCTTGCTTTTTATAATATACTTATTGTAAGCTGGAGCTAAGATATTGTTGAAATTATTCGTTTGAGTATTGGACTGTACTAGATCTCTTTCCCGTTCACTGTTCTTGCAGTATTTTGAGAAAAGTACTACGTGTACTCTCTCTCACACTTTGAGGGGCGGTTCTTATTCATCTCAGTCGCAGTGTGTTATTCCCATTAGTACACTTTTCTGTATCCTAAATCACTCGGTTATTTATAGTTAAAGGTGCCAAGTCTTATACGGATATTTTATCTACTAATTCGTTGATAATTTCGTGTATAGTACTGGATGCGGTGTCCTGTTGTTCCTTCTTGATTTATTTACACTGATATTGTGTTCTAACTTAGGTGTGTATTCAATACACTTAAGTAACTTATTCCTGAGGCTGTATTCAGTATACTACTTTACTGATTGCCTATGTAGTTACAGCAGGTTAGTACTCTTTATTTACAACAGTCTAATAAGTGTGTTCACTATAAATTTGACTTTTATTTTCCTTGAATCAGCATTTGGGTTCTTTTATGCTAAATATTCGTCTCCTGGCTACCCAGCTCTCTGCCTTTATCAGATCATTTGTTATAGACGCCATTGATGATTTCCATACCTCATTCTGCACATGATAACATGGTTTCAATGGATCTTTTAGTGTTAGATAACAAGCATTTGTATTGTCTTGGAGCCCCACCTTTCAGCTCCCACTCCACTTTACAGTATTGTTCATAGTCAACTGTTATAAGGGGCTTGCTATAAGAGATTATTATGTATAGAAGGTTGTTTCACACTCATATACAAGTTTGAAATCATTGTTGAATATGTCATAGCATTGTTTAGGAATATTCTTTAGTTTCTATGCACTTGAATTATGGAGTATAATTAGACATTGTCATTTGAAACAACCTACTTGAATGCAAGCGAGTACTGGGTGTTTAGGAAGATTAATGGTTACACTCAGCTGACAGTTGCACCCATGTATAGCAATTTATGTGCAATATTTAACCTGTAATACTGTAAGGCACATCTACCCTGCTAAAGTGAACTAGACTCCTTAGGTTAGACTTGATATCTATGCATATGCATATATGTAATTGTAGTATTTTGAGGCATTAAGTAATACACACTAGCACCACAAATAATCATTTGGTAAACTTAATGACAATAGCAGTGTAGGTTCATGATTTTCATTAATACACAGCCATATATGTAGTATATTATTTGTATTCTATAGAGACAAATGATGTTACAAACAATTTCTACCCTTTGATACAATGTAAATTTACCCTACTACATTGTACCCGACTCCTTAGGTTGCAAGTTATTATCATGCTTATGAATGCATTTGATTGTGGTATTTTAAGGAATTAGTATAGGACATAACCACACATTTCATTAGGTAAGTTTAAATCAAATGGCTTGGAAAGTTATTCATTTTCATTCATACACAGCTGTATATGTAGTATATTATTTGTATTCTATGGATACAAGTGATGTTATACACAATATGTTATATGTTAAGCAATTCTATTGATATGACTAAGACTAGCAGTTTTTTGATAGCCCGCTAGACGCGGGCTCCCCTACCCCCAGTCAAAGCTGGAGATTAGCCTTGGAAAGACTAACGCAGTCGCCCATTGAAGCAGCATGGTCCGCATTTTCGATGAGGATCATGGGATGGTGACGTCATGGGCCTCTGCGATGGAGCACGTGACCATCAGCATTGCATTGGTCAAATCGAAAAAATTGCGAGAAAAAATTGTGCAAAAAATGCTCGGATACCTGCGCTAGGCTACGGGGCTGTATAAGGAAAGGTGGAAAGCCCCGTAGCCTAGCGCAGGTATCCGAGCATTTTTTGCACAATTTTTTCTCGCAATTTTTTCGAATTGACCAATGCAATGCTGATGGTCACGTGCTCCATCGCAGAGGCCCATGACGTCACCATCCCATGATCCTCATCGAAAATGCGGACCATGCTGCTTCAATGGGCGACTGCGTTAGTCTTTCCAAGGCTAATCTCCAGCTTTGACTGGGGGTAGGGGAGCCCGCGTCTAGCGGGCTATCAAAAAACTTCTCTATATACTAAGATCCCTAAAATGCAAATGAGCTCGCCTATTGTTGTCATCAAACAGAGCCGACCCCTTACTGTCCAGAATTCTTCTCCTGGAATGTTTGCGGGCTGTGTCTGAAAGGAAGCTATACGTGTTTCAGTTTGTGAGTTCTTCGACACGAGCGCAAATTGATATTTTTGAGATATTTCTGTGTCGAGTTATTCAACTTTTTTTGAGCGACTACGCGAGCCTTTGTTGATCGCCTTTTGTCCTCCATTGTTTTCCTCCTCGTGGATTGCACTGCTCTCAGTACAGGGCGTGTGTGATCGGGATCAGGTTTGCTCATTTTCGAGGAGAAGTTTGTTGGATTTCTACCAGGTTAGTAGCTATTGTGTCCTCTCTAAATACTGTATTATAGTTCGCTTATATGTTATTCCTCGATTCCGTGGGTTGTCTGGTGTTTTAAACAATTTTTTCCGATGTATGGAGGCAGTTTCTTACACCCTCCCTCGCTGCTGTTATGCGCCATGACAGTTGGGCAACTACTTCTTCGCTTCATTGCTGTCTTAAGAGTCGATTTATCATTGCCAGTCTTTAGTCAATGACATTATAGCACTGCTGCTGCTTTGTCGATTCGATTTACGGGTGATGTGAGCCCTGTATTTGCCTCTTATTGTATGCCAGATTGGAACAGCTTCCCTCGGGGGCATTCTCGCCATGACAGTTCTTCTCCATCCGTTCGATTCTTTTCGCCAGATTTCAATGCTTTAACTGGTAAGTTGTGTTAACAGATTTAACTGATGTTTCATGGTGTTTTCGTTCGTGTATTAGGATAGTGTTTAGCTGTTATTTTCATCCCTTTTAAATAGGATATACCGAACGTGCAACTCTCAGTTCGGAGATGGTTTGAATGCGACTAATGTTCCAGTAGGAAGTTTAAGAAGATTTCGTGGTTCTGCTACCAGGTGAGTCGTTTTCTGATGCTAAAATGTGATTTTAAATTGCATGTCTTTCAACTGTCGTCTGTGCGTAGTTTCTATGTATTTTCGTCACTAATGTACAATATTGCCAGCGAGATGAGATTGTAATAGCTGCCTTCGGGGGTTTTCCGCCATGACAGTTCCTCTCCACCATGGTTGATGTTAGTCTCTATTGCCGGGTCAATTCAAGTGAACTTTCGCCCTTCTACTACCAAGTAAGTTGTTTTTTCATGTAGTAGGGTTTGTTTTCAGATTGCCTGTAATTTTGTCTGTCTACCTTACATGTTTCATATTACACACGTTATGTCAGTATTTCGAGCGAGCTTCCCTCGGGGGTATATTGCCATGACACTTCCTCTCCGATCAGATTTAGTTTTTTCTCTAGATTGTCTTGGATCTATTACAATATTGGGATGAAATAGTTACTGATCTATTCGTTGCTAGATTGATGTTTATACCTTGAAGCTAATGCGAGCCTAAAGGAGATAGGAAGTGGTTACCTTTCCTGATGAAGTGTGCTACATGAAATGCTGAATTTGAGCATTGATGAAGTGTGTTGGGTCTAAGTTTGTAGTTGTATATGTAACTTATTGTGTGACTTATAATTAAGAGTTGAAGTTCTTGTCGGTAATATAACTGTAACAAGAAGGTTTCGTCCCCCCTCAGTTTAGTCAAGGAAGCCACTACTCTGTGTGTTTCATTGTCATTGCCAGTAGCCACAAAATATCGTAACATGGTTGTACAGAGATGTCTACAGTGTGTATATTTTATTTGCTAACTGTCCGTCATATTATTCCTATGATGTTTTGGTGTCCTTACGCTCTTTATTTTGTTGTAGGTTGTAGATAGACATGCGAGGGGATTCCCAACTTGAGATCAAGATCGCAGAAACCTCTCATCCTTTGTTTGCGAACAATAGTGTTTACACAAGACCGCAAGTTTGCAGTTGAGGGCGTGTTTACAAAGTGGATGGATTTCGTTCAAGTCTTCATGGAATTTCGTCCCTTCTCTATAAGGTCAGTGGTTTATTTCATTGAGAATGTTTCGATATAGTTTTACCAGGATTTTTTTGTATAGATTGGTCGCTACTTTCCAAGTTGGATGAGATGTAATGCCATGTTTTGATCGAGATTCCATTAGATTGCCCTGGGGCCGTATGATCATGACAATTCCTATTATGGTCGCTTGATTTCCGCCTGTACATTACCTTTTGGTTACTACAGAAGTTCGGTATACTATTAAGTGGGTATTTACTGTATTATTTACTGATATATTATTACAGTTTATTGTGCTGTTCATACTGTGCATTTGCATGTGATTTTGAAGGAAGTATGTCTGAACAGTTAGGCCGCTTCCTTTACGTTTTGATTTGTTGTCAGTCACTTCTTGTTAGCTCTTGGTTTCTACCATACACTTATTGTAGGTCGGAGCTAAGATGTTGTTCAACTTATTCCTTGACTTATTGGAGTGTAATAGCTCTCTGTCCCAGTTGGTTTTGTTAGGGTATTTTCAGGAAGGTACTACGTGCATTCTCTCTGAAACCTTGTGGGGCGTTTGATATTACTCTCATTCACTAAAGCTGATTCCTTCCTTATTCTCAGTAGATCACTTACTACTCTCAATCAGTGGTATCTTTATAGTGAAAGGTGCAGAGACGTATACAGATATTTTATGTACTAATTCGTTGATACTTTGGTGTATAGTACCATGCGTTATCAGGTTGTTCTTTCTTGATGTTGTTAGGCTGACATTGTGTTCTAAAGTATGATTGTGGTCAACACACTTAAGTAAGTTATTCATAGGGCTTTATTTTGTATAGTACTCTACTGATCACCTATGTATATACAACAGTCTAACAATCTTTATTATGTACAAGAGTCTAATCGTTGTATTCACTATAGATTTTTGTGCTATTTTGGAGGAATCAGCTTATGGTTGCTTTAGTCCTAACTCTCCGTTTCCTGGCAGATCAGCTCCCTCTCATCCTAAGATTATTTGTTATAAAGACCATTCATGATTTCTATTCATCATTCTGCACATGATAATATGGTTTTACTGGATCAAGTAGTATTAGATCACAATGATTTGCGCTGTTTAATAGTAATTCCTGGAGCCCCATCTTCCAGCCTACACCCTAATTAACAGTATTGTTTGCAATCAAATGTTATGAGGGACTTACTGTAAAAGAGTATTATGTATAAGGGGTTTTGCCACACTCATGCACAATTTCTGAGTTTCAACTCATTTCTGACTAGCACACTTATAGGAATAGTCTTTAGCTGTTATGAACTTGAATTATGAAGCGTCTCTATACATTGTCCTTGTATATTGCCTACTTGAATGCCTCAAGGTAGCTATTGTAGGAGGTTGACAGATATTACTGGGTTTGCCTAGATGACAGTGGTAGTCATACATTTGAATTGATGTCCTTAGGTGAAACATGTACCAATATAGTACTTGATTGTCTGCCTGTAGGATTTTTGTCACTAGCCTATTTCACTTTGAGATATCAGTTGTCACCAGTACCATTACAACTTTTGATATTTCATTCTTTTTATGATGATATGTTGTTAAAGTTTTGTATTAGTTAGAGCCAGCAACCTTATTTGTATTGTACTCAATTGCCACATCAGGCCCCCCTCTGAAGTACAGCTATGATAATAAAGTTGTTGTTATGATGCAAGCTCTATATTATATCAGCCATTGATGGAATTTACAGCTTTATATGGTTGACAAGAGCTTAGGACTGGTGTGATTTTGGTTCATAATATTGTTACTGTTGAGTTTGCTCTAGGATTATAAGGCACTATTATTTCAGTTTTGTACATTTATGGAGCAGTAATTCAGTATCAGGGGGGTGGGGGTTGGGGCACATCATAAAATAGATGCAACAATTTTGTACCCCAGATGGACATGCAAAAATATTCTAGAGCCCCAGATTAAGTACTTTGTGGAGCCCAACACTTAAGTTTTGTTATTGATTTTATTACAGTATTCATATTTGTCCTGGATATATTAGTTGGAGGCCCTTAGCAACAGCATAGGTAATAGTATATGTGACTTTGTTCCACCACAAGTTGATATGCAGTATTGGAGGATTACTAAGAGGTTATTGGGTACTTATCTACATAGGCATAGGCATGATCTATGCACTTTATTTTGGAGTCTTCTTATATAGTAGGATGTTTTACAAATAAATATAATACCTCTGGATAAATTATGTGGAAGTCTGTATAAGTTATGTGAGTTCAACTATCTATATGATGCTAGGGTTAGGGTATGTTGCTAAGTTGTACACCCCCCCCCCCCGCCACTACCATTAGTACCTTTAATGGTTGATATCTGACTTTGTGACTGCAGGCTGTTGTACCCCAGTTGGACATGCAAGAATATTCTAGAGCCCCAGATTGAATACTTTGTGGAGCCCCAACATTTAATTTTTGTTATTGATTTTATTACATCAGTGATTTTTTCTGGATATATTAGTTGGTGGTCCTTAGTAACAGCATAGGTAATAGTATATGTGACTGCGTTCCACCGCAAGTTGGTATGGAGTATTGTAGGATTACTAAAGGGTTATGAGCCACTTCTCTACATAAGCTTAGGCATGATCTATGCACATTATTCTGGAGTTGTCTCAGATTGTAGAATTTTGTACAACTGAATATAGTACCTCTGGATAAATTGTATGGAAGTTTGGATAAGGTATTTGACTACATCCATCTATATGATGCTAGGTTTAAGGTATGTTACTAAGTTGTACACCACCACCACCACCATAACTACCTTTAATGCCTGACATCTGACTTTGTGATTTCAGGCTGTATGGTATATCTCATTCATTAGCTATCCATCTTACTATGCAGAATATTATACAGTGATGTTGTATTAGCAAGCAATATTCTTTTATTGTTTTAAACTTGAAGTATAGGGCCTGTCAGGTATAGTAATTAAATTTTATCTAATTTATTGTGTTGTATAATGTACGATACCAGATTTTTTTTTTAAATATTAAAATAAAATAAAAATACAATATCATACTTTGTTTGCACCACATACAGCCGGAAAGGACTCTGAGTCATCTGGTCCCAACTGCATATGGTGCTTACTATTTAGCATATTTACATCAAAATAAGAAAAGGTCATCTCACATCAGATGTCCCATGATTAACAATTATTTACCAGATTGGATAAGAATAATGGCTAAAACCAGATAGAGTTTGCAGTCATACCTCTTATTTGATGTGACATACTATATGGTCTCTAAAGTATTTGCAGTATACAGCAATATTGTATAAGACTCATTACATTAGGATTGAGTGATGCATGACATAGTGTGTGATGTATAGGGCCTTTCAGGTATTGTAATTGCATTTGTTCTAATTTTTTGGGTCTTATTATGTAGTATACCAGACTGGGCAAGAATAATGCCTAAAACCAGACAGAGGTTACAGTCATACCTCTCATTTGATGTCACATACTAAATGGTCTTTGAAGTGTTTACATTATACAGGAAGATTATTGTATAAGATTCATTACATTAGGATTGAATCATGCAGGAGATATTGTATGATTTATTTCCATTTATGCGTCATTCAACATGCCACTTTAAACAAGTATATGCTTAGTTAATGTAATAGAGACTAGCTTAGTAATGATAGCCCGCTAGACGCGGGCTCCCCTACCCCAGTTCAACAGTTGCAGATTAGCCTTGGAAAGACTAACGCAGTGCCCCCATCCAAGCTGCATGGTCCGCATTGTTGATGAGCATGGATGAAAAAGCTCGCACAGGATCATGGGAGGATGACGTCATGGGCCTCTGCATTGGAGCACGTGACATCCGGCTTTGCAATGGAGAAATCAACAAAAATTTGCGAGAAAAAATTGTGCACAAATGCTCGGATACCTGCGCTAGGCTATGGGGCTTTTTGATTTTATTCTTCATCTTCTAAAGCCCCATAGCCTAGCGCAGGTATCCGAGCATTTTTGCACAATTTTTTCTCGCAAATTTTTGTTGATTTCTCCATTGCAAAGCCGGATGTCACGTGCTCCAATGCAGAGGCCCATGACGTCATCCTCCCATGATCCTGTGCGAGCTTTTTCATCCATGCTCATCAACAATGCGGACCATGCAGCTTGGATGGGGGCACTGCGTTAGTCTTTCCAAGGCTAATCTGCAACTGTTGAACTGGGGTAGGGGAGCCCGCGTCTAGCGGGCTATCATTACTAAGCTAGTCTCTATATACTAAGATCCCTAAATGCAAATGAGCTCGCCAATTGTTTACATCGGACGTACAGGATACTCCTCTTGGGATAGTTGGGGGATCTGTCTCAGAGTCTGGTCGAGTGTCTCTACATAAGTCTAGATTGCAGCGACGGTCTGATCGTGTGTTTATAGTTTTTTGTTGCCGAGATATTACACCTTCTCTGAGCTTCTTCGCGGACCTGTGTCTGTCCTCTATTGTGGTTCATTGTTATCGTCCACATGGATGGCACTGCTCTCAGTACAAGGCGTGTGGAATCGAGATCGGGTGTACTGAATTTTGAGGAGAGGTTTGGTGGATTTTTACCAGGTTAGTAGCTATGTTACCTCTCTAAATTCTGTATTGTGGTTCGCTTATATATTATTCTTCTGTTCTGTGCATTTTTTGGTGTTGTACGCAATCTTTTTCGATGCATGGAGGCGGTTTCGTACACCCTCCCTCGCGATGGTTAGTCGCCATAGCCCTCGAGCAACTAATTCGTCGCTTCATTGCTATCTGAAGATTCGATTTATCATTGCCAGCCTTTATTCAGTGAAATTATAGCACTGCTGCCTTTTAGATGCGATTTACGGGTGATGTGCGCCCTTTATTTGCCTCATTTTCTAGGCCAAGTTTGAAGAGCTTCCCTCGGGGGCAATCTCGCCGCCATGACAGTCCTTCTCCATCCGTTCGATTCTGTTCGCCAGATTTCAATGCTTTAACTGGTAAGTTGTGCTAACACATGTAACAGATGTTTCATGTTGTATTCTTTGGTGTATTAGGATAGTGTTTAGCTGTTTTTTCTTCCGTTTTACATAGGATACACCGAACGTGAAACTCTCAGATCGGACCTGGTTTGAATACGACTGATGTTCCAGTTGGAAGTTGAGGAACATTGTGTGGTTCTGTTACCAGGTGAGTGGTTGTCTAATGCTATAACGTTTGATGTCAAATTACCTGTGTTTCCCCTGTCCTCTGTGGGCACTTTCTATAGTATTTTCTACACTGATGTTCAATATTGCCAGCGAGATTACAATAGCTTCCCTCGGGCGTGTTCCGCCATGACAGTTCCTCTCCACCATGCTTGATGTTATTCTCTGTTGTCGTGTCAATTCAAGCGACCTTTCTTCCTTCTACTACCAGGTAAATCGTTTGTTCATGTAATAAGGTTTGTTTTCAGATTGGCTGTAATTTTTCTGTCTACTATACATGTTTCATATTACACACCTTATCTCAGTATTTCGAGCGAGCTGCCTTGAGGGGTATGTCGCCATGACACTTCCTCTCCGATCAGATTGATTTTATTCTCTAAATTGTCTTGGTTCTGTTACAATATTTGGGATAAAATGTTTACTGTCCTATTCCTTGCTAGATTGCTGTTTATACCTTGAAGTTAATGTGTGCGTAAAGGAGATACGAAATCTGTATGTTTGCGGATGAATTGTGCTACATGAAATGCCGAATTTAGGCATTGATGAAGTGTTTTAGGTCCACGTTTGTAGTTGTATATTTGACTTATTGTGTGACTTATAGTTAAGAGTGTAAGTTATTTTCGGTAATATAACTGTAATAAGAAGGTTGCGTTCCCCCTAAGTTCAGTCAAGGACGCCACTGCTCTGTGTGTTTCATTCTCATTGTCACTAGCAACAAAATATCTTAACACGGTTGTACAGAGAGGTGTATAGTGTGTATATTTTATTTCCTAACTTTTCTTGCTATTATTCCTATGATGGTTTGGTGTCCTTACACTCTTTATTTTGTTGTAGATTCTAGATAGAAATGCGAGGGGATTCCCAACTCAAGCTCATGATCGCAGAAACCTCTCATCCTTTGTTTGCGAACAATAGTGTTTACACAAGACCACAAGTTTGCAGTTGAGGGCGTGTTTACAGATTGCATGGATTTCGTTCAAGTCTTCATGGAATTTCGTCTCTTTTCTATAAGGTAAGTGACTTATTTCATTGAGAATGTGTCGATTTAGTTTTACCAGGATTGTTTTGTGTAGAATGGTCGCTACTTTCCCTGTTGGACGAGATTTAATGCCGTGGTTTGATCGAGATTCCATACTATTGCCTCGGGGGCCCAATGATCATGCCAATTCCTGTCATGTTCCCTGGATTTCTGCCTGTAAATTACCGCTTAGTTACTTCAGAAGTTTCGGTATACTATTCAGGGGATATTCACTGTAGTATTTACTGATATACTAGGATATTTTAGAGTGTTGTTGATACTTTGCATTTGCGTGTGATTTTGAGGGAATTATGTATGAAGAGTTAGGCCGCTTTCTTTATGTTTGATATGTTATCCCTCACGTCTGGTTAGCTCTTGGTTTTTCCCATACACTTATTGTAGGCTGGAGATAAGATGGTGTTCAAATTATTCCTTGGATTGCAGTGTAATAGCTCTCTTTTCCGTTTGGTTTTTCTATAGTATTTTGAGGAAAGTACTACATGTATTCTCTCTGAAACCTCGAGGGGCCTTTTATATTACTCTCAGTCACTAAAGCTTATTCCTTCCGTATTCTCAGTAGAACACTTACAACTCTGAATCAGTGGTATATTTATAGTGAAAGGGACAAAGTCTTATGCAGATATTGTATGTACTAATTCGTTGATACTTTTGTGTATAGTACCGTGCGTTGTCAGGTTCTTCCTTCTTGATTTATTTATGGTAATATTGTGTTCTAAATTAGCTTTGTAGTCATCACACTTAAGTAACTTATTCACAAAGCTTTATTGAGTATAGTACTCTACTGATTGCCTTTGTACTTACAACAAGCTAACAATCTTTATTTACAAGATTCTAATCATTGTATTCACTATAGATTTTAGTGTTATTTTGGAGGACTCAGTGTATTCGTGCTTTAGTCATAACTCTCCCTGTCCTGGCAAACCAGCCCATCCTAAGAATATCTGTTATAAAGACCATTCATGATTTCTATTCATCATTCTGCACATGATAATATGGTTTTACTGGATCAAGTAGTATTAGATAACAAGTATTTGTATTGTTTAACCTTAATTCCCAGAGCCCCGTCTTCCAGCCCACACCCCTGTTAACAGTATTGTTTGTAATTAAATCTTATCAGGGACTTACTGTAAAAGAGTATTATGTATACAAAGTTATGCCACACTCATGCACAATTTCTGATTTTCAAATCATGTGTGACTAGGACAGTTATAGGAATATACTTTAGCTTTTATGAACTTAAATTATCAACCATCTCTATACATTGTGATTGTATATTGCCTACTTGAATGCCTTAAGGTAGCTGTTCTAGGAGTTTGGACAATATTACTGCGTGTGCCTAGATGACAATGTTATTCATACATTTGAAATGCTGTCCTTAGATGAAACATGTACCAATATAGTACTTGATTGTCTGACTGTAGGATTTTTATCACTAGCCTATTTCACTTTGAGATATCAGTTGTCACCACTACCATTACTCCTTTTGATATTTCACTCTGTTTATGATGATATGTTGTTAAAGTTTTGTATTATGTAGAGCCAGCAACCTTAGTTGTATTCTACTCAATTGCCACATCAAGCCCCCCTCTCAAGTGCAGATTTGATAATAAATTTGTGTGTGATGCAAGCTCTACATTATATCATTCATTGATAGGATTTACAGCTTTATGTGGTTGACAAGAGGTTAGGACTCGCGTGATTTTGGTCCATAATGTTGTTACTGTTGAGTTTACTCTAGGATTACAAGGCAATATTATTTCAGTTTTGTACACTTATGGAGCAGTCATTAAGTATTAGGGGGATGGGTGTTGAGGTACATGAGAAAATAGATTCAACAATTTTGTACCCCAGTTGGGCATGCAAATATATTCTAGAGCCCCAGATTAAGTACTTTGTGGAGCCCAACACTTAATTTTTGTTATTGATTTTATTACATCAGTCATTTATGTCCTGGATATATTAGTTGGTGATCCTTAGCAACAGCATAGGTAATAGTATATGAGACTTTGTTCCACCACAAGTTCATATGCAGTATTGTAGGGTTACTAAGAGGTTATTAGTCACTTATCTACACACACATAGGAATGATTTATGCACTTTGTTCTGTAGTCTTCTCAGATAGTAGAATTCTTTAGACCTGAATATGATAGGGTATTTGACTACAACCATCTATATAATGCTAGGTTTAAGGTATGTTACTAAGTTGTACACCCCCCCCCCCCCTACGAACACCACCACCATAAGTACCTTTAATACTTGACATCTGACTTTGTGATTTCAGGCTGTATAATATATCTTAGTCATTAGCTTTCCATCATACTATGCTGACTATTATAAAGTGATGTTGTATTACCAGGCAATATTCTTTTATTTGTATGACCTTACAGTATAGGTCCTTTGAGCTATTATAATTGCATTACATCTAATTTATTGGATCTTATTATGTAGTAAAGCAATTGGACAAGATTAATAGCTAAAACCAGATAGAGGTTGCAGTCATACCTCTCATTTGATATGACATACTATATCGTCTATGACATGTTTACATTATGCAGCACCATTATTGTATAAGACTCATTACATTAGGATTGAATCATGGAGGAGATATTGTATGATGTATATCCATTTATGCCTCATTGCACACACCACTTTAAACACTTATATGCTTAGTTCATATAATAGAGACTAGCTTAGTAATGATAGCCCGCTAGACGCGGGCTCCCCTACCCCAGTTCAAAAGTTGCAGATTAGCCTTGGAAAGACTAACGCAGTGCCCACACGAGAGCTGCATGGTCGATTGTCGATGAGCATGGATGAAAAAGCTCGCATAGGATCATGAGAGGATGACGTCATGGGCCTCTGCATTGGAGCAAGTGACATCCAGCTTTGCAATGGAGAAATCAACAAAAATTTGCGAGAAGAAATTGTGCAAAAATGCTCGGATACCTGCGCTAGGCTATGGGGCTTTTTTCTCTTTCTTTTTCATCCTCAAGAGCCCCATAGCCTAGCGCAGGTATCCGAGCATTTTTGCACAATTTTTTCTCGCAAATTTTTGTTGATTTCTCCATTGCAAAGCCGGATGTCACGTGCTCCAATGCAGAGGCCCATGACGTCATCCTCCCATGATCCTATGCGAGCTTTTTCATCCATGCTCATTGACAATGCGGACCATGCAGCTTTCATGGGGGCACTGCGTTAGTCTTTCCAAGGCTAATCTGCAACTTTTGAACTGGGGTAGGGGAGCCCGCGTCTAGCGGGCTATCATTACTAAGTCTCTATATACTAAGATCCCTATATGATAATTTATGCCAAACCAATCAGATTGCTCGAATTTGTACCACGTGACCCATTTTTTGCCTGATTTTAATGACACTTCTCCTCCTAGGCCTGTTGGGGGATTGTAACCAAACTCGGTTTAGGGGTTCTCCTTGGGGTCTATTTACTCACAAAGGAGGGATTTTTCTATATCTGTTCTTTTTGCTGAGATATTCCACTTTCAACTTATGGCCATTGCTTTCCTATACCCTCTAACATGCTCACTTGACACCTCTGCGCAGGACTGTTGCTTTCACGTTTATGAAAGTTCATGGTGGACGATGGTGCTGTGTGATTGCGAGGAAATTTTTGTCACTGTCTTTCCAGGTAAACCGACTCTGTTTTCCGTAGATGGATTGATTTAAGATTCCATGTATGTCCTTTCTCCATTTCATCTGTATTCTGCTGTTGCCAGCCATTTATTTCTATATCTTTCAACCAGATTCAACCACCTTCCCTCGAGGGTATTGCCGCCATGACAGTTCTTCTCCAAGTTGTTTGATTCTATGTGCTAAATTACCGTGCTTCTCTATATACTAAGATCCCTAAAATGCAAATGAGCTCGCCTATTGTCTACATCAAAGGGACCTGCACCCGCCCGGTAACGAGAACAACTCCTGGACTGGTTGTTGGATAGCCCCATCGACCCTCCCTATCGTACCCGAATGTTCTGAATGGGTTCCGAAAGGTTTTTTTTTATTTTTATTATTTATGTTTACCGAGATATTCCACTGTCATTTTCGCCATCTTCTGCCCTTTGTCTTTCGCCTTTTGTCCTCCATTGTTGTCCTCCGCATGGATAGCCTGCTCTCTTGCTAGCACAGGCAGGTATCGCTAGGGTTGCGCTTGATGGCAGTTGTCGAGGAGAAATTGGTCGCTTTTCCTACCAGGTGAGTTGCTCTTTTTTTACTTAAAACGTTTCATATATGTTTCTGTGTATGTGCTTCATCTAATATTGTCATTTTCAACTGGTTTGGTCACTTTATCTCGAAGTTTTCGGCGATATTCCAAGACCATCCCCCTCGGGTTTATCGCCATTACAGCTCTAGAGCCAACTCAAGGAACATTTTGTTCTTTTGATGGCAAGTGAGTCGCTAAGTTCGTACAAAACATTTCGACTTGAGTTTGCCAATTAGTCTTTTGTCGCATGTGTGCCTTGCCTACGATTGTGAGCTATGTATCTCAATGTTTTCAGCGAAGTCCCACGAACCTCACTCACTGGATAATCGCCATGACAGTTGCTTCCCATGCTGTTCCAATCTATTCCCTAAATCACCGCGCTGTTTGTGCTAAATTGTTATTTAGTATAAAGGAGAAGTTTACAGTTGTACTCTCTCCTATTTTAGTGTGTATTTTGCGAGGATATATTGGAGATAACTGCTGTCGTGTAGCTGTTACTTAGGACAGTGCCCTCAAGGTCACAGTTTGTGCATTGACTTGGAAGGAACTGTTGTAAGTATTGTCTAACAGGTGAGTGGTTTTCTAAAGCTATTAAGTTTGGTTTCAACTTGCCTGTCTTTGCTCTGTTCACTGTGTGTAACTTCTATAGTATTTTCGACACTTATGTTCACTATTGTCAGCGAGATTACAATAGCTTCCCTCCCGGATTTTCAGCCATGACAGTTCCTCTCCAACACGATTGATGTTCTTCACTGTTGCTTCGTGAATTCAAGCGAACTTTTGTCCCTCTGGTACCAGGTGAGTCGTTTTGTCATATAATAAGGTTTGCTTTTAGATTGCCTTTATTGTTTCTGTCTACTGAACGCGTTTAATTGCACAGGCTATATCATTATTTTGGGGAGCGAGATTCCTCAACCTTCCCTCAGGAGTAATTCGCCATGACACTTCCTCTCCGATCAGATTGAATTTATTCTCTAGATCGCTGTGGGTCTTTTACAACATTGTGATGACATACTTATTATATGTTTACTCTTGTATTCCTTGCTGGATTGCTATATTTATTGCTTGAATTTAATGCGTGCGTAGATAGGATAGGACATTGTTGTGTTTCCTGATGAATTGTGGTACAGGGGCTACTGAATATGGTCATTGCTGAATTCAGTTGGGCCTGGGTTTTTAATTTGTTATTTTATTGTGATAAGGGTGTAAGTTTTTATGGGTAATATAACTGTTATCAGACGTATCCATTCCCCTCAGTTCAGCCATGGAGGCAACTGCCCTATGTGTTTGATTCTCATTGCCAGTAGCCAAGAAACATCTAAATACGGTTTGTACAGAGATGTCCAAAGTTTGTGTAATTTATTTGCTAACTGTTCTCAATAATATTCCTATGCTATGTTGGTATTCTTACACTCTTTATTTTGTTGTAGGTTGAAGATAGAAATGCGAGGGGATTCCCAACTTGAGATCAGGATCGCAGAAACCTCTCATCCTTTGATTGCGAACAATAGTGTTTACACAAGGCCGCAAGTTTGCAGTTGAGGGCGTGTTTACGAAGTGGATGGATATCTTGCAATTCTTCGTGGAATTTTGTCTCTTTTCTATAAGGTAAGTGGCTAATGTCATTGACAAGGTTTCAATTTAGTTTTACCAGGATTGTTTTGTTTAGAATGATCACTACTTTGCCAGCTAGACGAGATTTAGTGCGATGTTTTAATGGAGATTCCATAGGATTGCCTCGGCTCGGGGGTCATATGATCGTGACAGTTCCTTTCATGTTCGCTTGATTGTCTCCTGTAATTTACCGTTTTGTTACTACAGAAGTTTCCTATAATATTTAGGAGATGCTTACTGTGTTATTTACTGATATACTAGGACTTTTATCGTGCTGTTTGTACTTTGTCTTTCCGCGAGATTTTCACTGAATTATAACTGAATAGTTAGGCCGCTTTCTTTACGTTTGAGCTGTTGTGGGCCACGTCTGCTTAGCTCTTGCGTTTTAGGATACACTCATTGTAAGCTGGAGCTAAGACATTGTTCAAATTATTCGTTAGATTATTGGACTGTAATAGCTCTCTTTCCCGTTCACTTTTGTTGCAGTATTTTGAGGAAAGTAGTACGTGTATTCTCTCTGAAACTTCGAGAGGTTGTTCATATTACTCTCAGTCGCCATAGCTGCCGCGGTACACTTTGTATTGTAAATCACTGGGGTATTTATAGTTAAAAGTGCCAAGCCTTATACGGATATTTTATCTACTAATTCGCTGATTATATGGTGTATAGTACCGTGCGTTTTACGGTAGTTACGTCTTGATTGTATTCTAAGTTAGCTTTATATTCAACACACAAGTACCTTATTCACAAGGCTTCATTCAGTATAGTACTTTACTAATGTCCTATGTACTAACAGCAGTCTAACACCCTTTATTTACAACAGTCTATTATTTGTGTTCACTATATGTTTTAGTGTTTAGTTGACTTTGTATGTGGGGCACTATGATACTAAATGTTCATTCCCTGGGAAACCATCTCCGTGCCTTGCTGAGATGATTTGATATAGACACCATTAATGATTTCCATAATCATTCTGCACATGATAACATTATGTTTGTTGGTGAAGTAGTTTTGGATAACAAGTAAGTGTATTGTTTTGACTTGATTCCTGGAGCCCCGCCATCCAGCCCCCACCTCACCTACCAGTATTGATCATAATCAACTATTATGAGGGGTTTGCTGTAAGAGTTTATTATATATACAAGCTTATGCCACAGTCATACACAATTTTTGAATGTGAAGTCTTTGTGGAATAATCTACAGTATCTGTTAGGAATAGTCTTCAGCTCTGATTCACTTGACTTAAATTGCTCAGATTTGTACCACGTGACCTGATTCCGCCTACACGATCTCCTCCCAGGGTATTTGTCCCATGGCCCCCAAATTTCTGTTGAGGGTAGCCATTTGGGTCTACTACTTACATAAGAAGAGATCTGATTTTTATCATTTTTTTTCGCCGAGTTATTCCACTTTCCTCTTATCGCCATTACCAGCAATTCTGTTGCTCCTCCCTGCTGGACCGCGTGTTGTCAGTTTTGCGAGCGGTCCAGTAGGACTAAGTAACTGTGTGTGTTATCGCGAGGAGACTTTGGTTGCAGTTCTTCCAGGTAAGCCAGCTCTAATTTCCTGAAATGGTTTGAGTTAAGAATTCCTGTATGCCCTTTGTCCATTTCATCTGTATTCTACTGTTGCCAGCCATTTATTTCCATATCTTTCAACGAGATTCAGCCACCTTCCCTCGAGTGAATTACCGCCATGACAGTTCTTCTCAAAGTTGTTCGATGCTGTGTACTAAATCACCGTGCTTTTCCTTCTACATTGTGAAAAGATATTCAACATATGTTTGACTTTGTATTCGGTGCTAGATTATGGCAGGTTGTTTGCTTTTCATGCCTATTTAGATGACATGGAATGGCGTGCTTGCTGCTTTCAGTTGGCAATGTTTTGATTAGGACTACTGTATAGTTGTCCTGTGACTTGGAGGAGAATTTTGTCGTTCTGCCTCCAGTTTAGTGTTTTTTCGCTTGATTTCATTCGCTAAGGTATCCTACGTTTCTTACTACATTATGATGAAATGATTATGTAATGTTTACTGTTGTATTCCTTGCTAGCTTGGAATTTATCCATTGCTTTTACCACATGTATGAATGACATAGGATACGGTTGTGTATGGGGATAAAGTCTTGGTATGTGGAATGCTTTCACTGAAGTATGTATAGGGCTATTGCTGAATTTGGTTACCCTAATTTTGCAGTTTTTACTTTCACTCTTTACCTTTGTCGTAGTGTGTACTGTGAAATGCGAGGGGATTCCCAAGTTCATCTCACGATCGCAGATACCTGTTGTCCTTTGTATTGGATTAATTGCGGTCTTTTGAGGGTGATTCCATACCTTTGCTTCAAGGGCAATAAGATCAAGGCAGTTCCCCTCAATTTTGCTTGATTTTCTCTTCTAAATTACCGTTTTGTTACTGCAGAAGTATGGTTATGATATTGAGGAGGTATTTAATGCAATAGTTGCTGATGTACTAGGAGCTTTTGCTGTTGATTCTTCGTATATGCACATGAGTTGGATGTTAGGATGTCTCAAGAGTTTGGGCACTTTGCTTACATTTGAGATATTGCCCTTACAGTCGAATATACTCCTTGATTTTATCATACACGTTTTACAGTCAAGCAATAAGATGTTACCAACTTTATTCTCAGCTCAGTAACTCTTTTTTATTTTGTTTTCACTGTATTTACAGTAGGCTTCATAGTTATTTCCACTATAGATGGTAGAGTTATTCTGGTCAAGTCAAATTTAAGGGGTTCCACTATACTGAATGTTCTTCTGTTGGGACACAGTTGCCCTTCTTTCTGAGATCATTTGTTATAAATACCATTACCGAATTCCATAGATCATTCTGCACGTGATGATATACTGTTAAGGGATGGAGTAGTACTAGATATGACCATCACTTTTATTGCCTAGACTTACTTTATGACACCCCTTGCCCCCACTGAGGTAATGCCTTCGTTTGACATCTGAGTTGATGATACAGGATATGTAGTATTACTCATTTCAAAGAATTACTGACTTCCATAGATCATTCTGCATATGATATTATAGTTTTTTTAGGGATGAATTAGTACTAGATAGCAATATTTGATTTATGGGGCCACTTTCCCCTATCCAATTACAATTATTGGTTGAAATCTGAATTTCACATGGTTGTAACAGATAATTTAGTACTGGATAGCTGCATTATTTGTTTTGTATAGCCATAACCTATGGACTCCCCCCAAGAACTTTGGCTGATATCTAATATGATTCACGCTGCTCAATCATGGGTTTTACAATCTGTTATATATTATATAAATGTGTGATATAGGACTACTAAGCAATATTCTTTTGTTTTATCACCTTGAGCTACCAAGTCCTATCACAGATTCCAGTTGTATAACACCTACGTTTATGGATAAGACTTGATTGTGTACCTCTGTGGACAGGATTAGTGGTCACCTATATGATAACAGACCCACTGATACCTGCCAATTCATGCGCTATATTGTATATGTTATAACATCTTAAAATTATTTCCAAGACTCCTTAAGTTAGAGTTGAGTGAAGCAGGAGACAATATGTCATGTAGTTTCATTAGTGCCTCATTGTAGAGAGCATTTTAAACAATTTTGTGCATTCAACAATTTGTATAATAGAGACTAGCTTAGTACTGATAGCCCGCTACACGCGGGCTTCCCTAGCCCCAGTTCAAAAGTTGCATATTAGCCTTGGAAAGACTAACGCTGTGCCCCCATGAACATTGCTTGGTCTGGTCGCATAGGATCACGAGAAGGTGACGTCATGGGCCTCTGCGATGGAGCATGTGACTTTCGGCCTTGCATTGTGCAAATGGAAGAAAATTGCGAGAAAACATTGTGCAAAAAATGCTCGGATACCTGCGCTAGGCTACGGGGCTTCTTGATTTTTTTCCTTTCCCTTTACTGCCCCGTAGCCTAGCGCAGGTATCCGAGCATTTTTTGCACAATGTTTTCTCGCAATTTTCTTCCATTTGCACAATGCAAGGCCGTAAGTCACATGCTCCATCGCAGAGGCCCATGACGTCACCTTCTCGTGATCCTATGCGACCAGACCAAGCAATGTTCATGGGGGCACAGCGTTAGTCTTTCCAAGGCTAATATGCAACTTTTGAACTGGGGCTAGGGAAGCCCGCGCGTAGCGGGCTATCAGTACTAATCTCTATATACTAAGATCCCTAATATGCAAATGAGCAAAATCAAAGGGGCCGCCGCTCTGGTTCGTGGCGTTTTTCCTGCACTGGTCGCTGGTCGCCTGGGGTTTAGACTGTGCTCCGATTGTCGTGTACCCTCCCAATGGGGGCAATCAGTTTCGCTTTTATTTTTATCTATTTTCTCTTATGAGATATTCGGATTTCTCTTTTTCGACTTTGTGGGCCTTTGTTTATAGCCTTTTGTTCTCCATTGTTTTCGTCCACAACAACCTAAACTGACTACTCTCGGAACGGGTATAGAGCTTGCTTGGTTGGATCTTCGTTCTGGTTGTCATCCACGGTTTAGTCCTTTTGCTACCAGGTGAGTCGCTATTGTCGTACAGTAGAGTTTGCCAACATGTTCTTCGTCGAATCGTTGCATTTCCTACTATTTTCACCTGCGTAATTCGATGTTTTAGGCGAAGTCGGAAGGCCACCCTCTCTAGCGGGATTATTGCCATGACAGTTCCATTCCAGGCCGTTCGACTCTACTCGCTATTTCACGTTGCTGTCTGTGTTTAAGTCTGATCACCTATTGACTAGAAGGTGTCAGTTGTATTACGTGCTATATTGCTGCCTATTTCGCTTGCCTTTGACGCGTGTTTACAAGAGATCGGATTGCGATCGTTTAGCTTTCACTTCGGGGAGTGTCCTCGAGGCCATAAATTTCCCTTTGAATCAGAGGACAAAGTTGTCAGTGTGTTCTACGTGGTAAGTCTCTTTTTTCTTACCAAAATGGTTTGTTTAACTCTAAATGTATATGCTTTATCCATTGTGTGAGTTGTCTACCGTTCTCGGCTGTTTGTGTCGATGTTTTCAGTCACGTTCCAACACCTTGACTCTGAGCTATTATCGCCATGACAGTTCCTCTCCAAGCAGTTTGATACTGCTAGCTAAACCAAAGTCATTTCCCTGCTAAATAATGATAGACCATACCGAAGTTATGTACTGTTATTATCCCTCCTATGTTAGAGTGTATTTATTATTTGATTTTGACGTGTGCTTATATTACGAAGGATAACGATCGTGTAGCTTTCAGTTCATGGAGTTTCTTGAGGGGGATCTATTCTGCCCTTTGACCTGATGGAAAGCTCGCAATTACTGCTACCAGGTGAGTCACTTTTGTGATTTGACATTGTGTCATATATCCTTTAACATACTTTCTCTATCAAATTTCTACTTTTGTACTCTTTTCTGTACACTTTACTTCAGTGATTTGAGCGAGATTCAAAGACCTTCCCTCGGGGGGCATTTCGCCATGACACTTCCTCTCGGATCAGATTGATGTTATTCTCTGGATTTTTGTCGTTTTGTATAACATTGTCATGACATACTTGCGATATGGATACAGTTGTATTCTTTGGTAGATTGCTATTTATTCCTTAGTTTAAATGCGTGCGTAGATGAGATAGGAAATCATTATGATTGCTGGTGAATTTGTGGTAGATTGAATATTTAATTTGGGTACTGCTCTATTCTGTTGGGCCTACGTGTGTATTTGACTTCTCTGTGACTTACTGTTAAGAGGTTAAATTCATATTGGTAATAGAACTGTTGTAAGGGGTTTGCATTCCCCCTCAGTTCAATGGAGGAAGCAACTGCTCCATGTGTGTCATTGTCGTTGCCAGTAGTCACTAAATATCTAAATGCATTTGTAGAGAAACGTCCAAAGTGTGTATATTTTACTTTTTTTGCTGTTCTCCATACTATACCTATGGCGTTCTGGTATCCTTAACTGATTACACTGGTTAGTTTGTTGTAGGTTGTAGAGAGAAATGCGAGGGGATTCCCAAGGTCATCTCATGATCGCAGAAACCTCTTATCCTTTGTTTACGAACAATAGTATTTACACAAGACCGCAAGTTTGCAGTTGAGGGCGTGTTTACGCAGAGGATGGATGTTTTGCAAGCAGTAGCAGAGTTTCATCAATTTTATACAAGGTAAGTGATTTATTTCATGTACCAGGTATCGATTTAGTGTTGCTAGGATGTTGTGTATAGAATGATTCCTACTTTGCCAACTGGACGAGATTTAATGCGATGTTTTGACGGAGATTCCACTAATATTGCCTCGGGGTCATATGATCATGCCACTTGCTTTCATGTTGGCTTGATTTTCGCGTATAAATTATCGTTCTCTTACTTCAGAGGTTTCGGTAGAGTATTGAGGAGACACTTACTGTATTATTTAATGATATACTAGGACTATTTAGAGTTCTTTTGTACCTCGTAGTTGCGCGAGAGTTTAAGGGAGAAAGTTCCGAAGGGTTAGGCCGATTTGTTTACGTTTCAGATGTTGTCAATCACTTCTACTTAGATGTTGGGTTTTACCATGCACTTATTGTAGCCTAGAGCTAAGATATTGTTCAAATTATTCCTTGGATTAGTGGAGTGTACTAGCTCAATTTCCCGTTTGGTTTTCTTTCAGTGTTTTGAGTAAAGTGCTGCGTGTATGCTCTCTAAAACTTTGATGGGCTTTTCATATGGCGGATGTGCAGTTTAGGGTAACAGCTAAATCGCGTTAAATTCTATACGAAGTTACTCCTTACGATGAGGAGAGTCGAAACAAACGATAAAAAGTGCGGTTCTACTTACCAATTACTTTGGGTTTGGGTTTAGGGTCAGGGTTAGGGTTTTGTGCAGGGAAAGGGTCAGGGTTAGCGTTAGCGTTAGGTGTAGAACGAGCGGAAGTTTCTTAATTGACAAAGGGATTTCAATGTTGATCGAGCGAAAAATAAGGCTAAATAAGTAATTGGTAAGTAGAACCGCACTTTTTATCATTTGTTTCGACTCTCTTCATCGTAAGGAGTAATTTCGTATAGAATTTAACGCGATTTAGCTGTTACCCTAAACTGCACATCCGCCTTTCCTATTACTGTCAGTTTCCATGGCTGATGACTTGCTTAGTCCCAGTAGTACACTTTGTATTCTAAATCGCTGGGGTATTTGTAGTTAAAAGTGCTAAACCTTATACGGATATGTTATCTACTACCTCGCGAATAACATTGTGTATAGTACCGTGCATTTTACGGTAGTTGCTTCTTGATTTATTTACACTGATATTGTATTCTAAATTAGCTTTGTATTCAACACACTTAAGTAACTTATTCACGAGGCTTCATTCAGTGTAGTACTTTACTAATTGCCTATATAGTACGAGCAGTCTACCACTCTTTATTTTCAACAGTCTATTATTTGTGTTCACTATATATTTTAGTGTTATTTTGGGTGAATCTGCATGTGGGCACTTTATGCTAACTGTTCTTTTCCTGGCAGACCTGCTCTGTGCCTTGCTGAGATGATTTATTATAGACACCATTAATGATTTCCGTAAATCATTCTGCACATGATAACATTATGTTTGTTTGTCAAGTAGTGTTGGATAACAAGCATGTGTATTGTGTAGACTTCATCCCTGGAGCCCCACCTTCCAGTCCCAAGCTCACTGAACAGTATTCTTCATAATCAAATATTATAAGGGGTTTGCTCTAAGAGATTATTATGTATACAAGCTTATGCCACATTCATACACAGTTGTTGAATTTGAAGTCTGTTGAATATTCTAGACAATCTCTTAGGAATAGTCGTCAGCATTGATGTACTTGAATCAAACAGTATCATTAGGCATTGCCATGTCAAAACACCTGCTTGAATCTATATATTATAGGAGTTTGACAGTGTTTACTGGGTGTGCCCAATTGATGTCCCCTGTATCACTGTCAGATATTAGTTGTTACCATTAGCATTATCACTTTTCACATATCATTCTGCATGTGGCGATATGTTGTTAAAGTTTTGTATTAGTTACAGCTAGAAACCTTATTTGTATTGTATTGAATAGGCATATAAAGCCCCGCTCCTATCTAACACAAAACATTTGTTTAAATTTTATTTTATGCTGCAATCTCTACAATTTTATCACTTATTCTTACGAGTTAGAATTTTGTGGTTTTGACAAGAGTTTAGCATTCACTTACATGTTTGTGGCCCATAGTATTGTGACCTTTGAGTATGCTGTAGGATTACAAAGGAGTATTATTTTAATTATGAATGCTTAGACTATAAACTTCTGAGGTAGTGTTCTTGCATAAAGCCTACTTTAATGCCTAGATGGTACTGAATGATACTGAAGACTATACAGTATGCAGTTGATTTAGTAGTTTATTGTAACAACCATTTGCACTACTTAACTACTATATTTATATACTGGAGACTAGCGGTTTTTTTTGATAGCCCGCTAGACGCGGGCTCCCCTGCCCCAGTTACCTGTTGGCCCTGTCAAAATCAATTTGCAAATTAGCCTTGGAAAGACTAACGGAATTCCCCATCCAGGTTGCATGGTCCGCATTGTCGATGAGCATGGATGAAAAAGTTCGCATAGGATCAAGAGAAGGTGACGTCATTGGAGCGTGTGACATCCGGCCTTTGCAATGGACAAATCGATTAAAATTTGAGAGAAAAAGTTGTGCAAAAATGCTCGGATACCTGCGCTAGGCTATGGGGCTTTTGGACATTAATTTTCTTCTTCTAAAGCCCCATAGCCTAGCGCAGGTATCCGAGCATTTTTGCACAACTTTTTCTCTCAAATTTTAATCGATTTGTCCATTGCAAAGGCCGGATGTCACACGCTCCAATGACGTCACCTTCTCTTGATCCTATGCGAACTGTTTCATCCATGCTCATCGACAATGCGGACCATGCAACCTGGATGGGGCACTGCGTTAGTCTTTCCAAGGCTAATTTGCAAATTGATTTTGACAGGGCCAACAGGTAACTGGGGCAGGGGAGCCCGCGTCTTCTCTATATACTAAGATCCCTATATGATAATTTATGCCAAACCAATCAGATTGCTCGAATTTGTACCACGTGACCAATTTTTAGCCCGATTTTAATGACACTTCTCCTCCTAGACCTGTTGGGGGATTATGACCAAACTCGGTTTAGGGGTTCACCTTTGGGTCTACTTACTCATAAAGGAGGAATTTTTCCTTATCTGTTCTTTTCGCCGAGATATTCCACTTTCAACTTATGGCCATTGCTTTCCTATACCCTCCACCATGCTCACTTGACACCTCTGCGCAGGACTGTTGCTTTCACGTTCGCGAATGTTCATGTAGGACGATGTTGCTGTGTGTGATCGCGAGGAGACTTTTGTCACTGTCTTTCCAGGTAAACCGACTCTGTTTTCCGTAGATAGATTTATTTAAGATTCCATGTATGTCCTTTGTCCATTTCATCTGTATTCTGCTTTTGCCAGCCATTTATTTCTATATCTTTCAACCAGATTCAACCACCTTCCCTCGAGGGTATTGCCGCCATGACAGTTCTTCTCCAAGTTGTTTGATTCTATGTGCTAAATCACCGTGCTTTTACTGCTAAATATTGAAAACATATTCAACATATGTTTGACTTTCTATTCTGTGCTAGACTATGGCAGTTTGTTTGCTCTTCATGCATATTTTGATGACATGGAATGGCGTGCTTGCTGTTTCAGGTGGGAATGTTTTGATTTACACTACAGTAACATTGCCCTGTGACTTGGAGGAGAATTTCGTCGTTCAGCTTTCAGTTTAGTGCTTTTTTCGCTTGATTTCATTCGCTAAGTTATCCTACTTTTCTTACTAAATTGTCATGAAATGCTTACTGTATGTTTACTGTTGTATTCCCTGGTAGCTTCGAATTTATTCATTGCTTTTACCGCATGTACGAATGGCATAGGATATGGTTATGTTTGGCTATAAAATATTGGTATGTGGAATGCTTTCACTGACGTATGTATAGGGCTACTGCTGAATTTGGTTACCATAATTTTGCAGTTTTTACTTTCAGCCTTTACTTTCGTCGTAGTTTGTATGGTGAAATGCAAGGGGATTCCCAATTTCATCTCACGATCGCAGATACCTGTTGTCCTTTGTTTTGGAATTTAATTGCGGTCTTTTGAGGGTGATTCCATAACTTTGCTTCAGGGGCATTAAGATCATGGTAGTTCCCTTAAGTTTTTGCTTGATTTTCTGTTCTAAATTACCGTTTTGTTACTGCAGAAGTATCATTATGATATTCAGGAGGCATTCAATGCAATATTTGCTTATGTACTAGGAGCTTTTAGCTTGCTCTCGATTCTTAGTATATGCACATGAAATGGATGTTAGGATGTCTCAAGAGTTAGGCCACTTTGTTTACGTTTGAGATATTGCCCTTGAACTCGAATTTACTCCTTGATTTTATCATACATATTTTACAGGCAAACACTAGGATGTTACCAACTTTATTATCAGCTCAGTAACTCTCTTTTCATTTTGTTTTCGCTCTATTTACGGTAGGCCTCATGGTTATTTCCACTATAGATGGTAGAGTTATTTTCGCAAAGTCATATTAAAGGGGTTCTATTAAACTAAATATTCTTTTGTTGGGACACAGTTGCCCTTCTTTCTCAGATCATTTGATATAAGTTCCATTACTGAATTCCATAGACCATTCTGCACATGATGGTATACTTTTAAGGGATGAATTTATCTTGCCCCCACTCAAGTAGTACCTTCATTTGACATCTTAGTTGGTAATGCAGGATATATATTATGACTCAATTCAAAGAATTACTGACTTCCATGGATCACTCTGCATATGATAGTATAGTTGTTTTAGGGATGAAGTAGTACTAGATAGCAACATTTTGATTTATGGAGCCACATTCTTCTATCCAACTACCATTATTGTTTGAAATCTGAATTTCACATGGTTGTAACAGATAAGTTAGTACTGGATAGCTGTTTTATTTGGTTTGTATAGCCATAACCTATGAACTCCCCCCAAGAACTTTGGTTGAAATCTAATATGATGATTCATGCTGCTCAATCATGGGCCTTGCAATCTGTTATATATATAAAGGTGTGATATAGGAATACTAAGCAATATTCTTTTGTTTTATCACCTTGAACTACACAGTCCTATCACAGATTCCAGTTGTATAACACCTACATTTATGGGTCAGACTTGATCCTTTACCTCTGTAGACAAGATTAGTGGTCACCTACACGATAACAGAACCACTCATACCTGCCAATTCATGTGCTATATTGTATCTGTTATGACATCCTAAAATTATATCACTAGATTTTACAAAACTCCTTAAGTTAGAATTGAGTGAAGCAGGAGACAATGTGTAATGTAGTTTCATTAGCGCCTCAATGTAGAGAGCATTTTAAACAATTATTGGCATACTTCATATAATATAGACTAGCTTAGTACTGATAGCCCGCTAGAACGCGGGCTCCCCTAGCTCCAGTTGAAATGTTGCATATTAGCCTTGGAAAGACTAACACTGTGCCCCCATGAAAGTTGCATGGTCTGGTCGCATAGGATCACGAGAAGGTGACGTTATGGGACTCTGTGATGGAGCACGTGACTTTCGGCCTTGCATTGTGCAAATCGAAGAAAATTGCGAGAAAAAATTGTGCAAAAGCTGCTCGGATACCTGCGCTAGGCTACGGGGCTTCTTGACTTTCTTCCTGTCCCTTTACTGCCCCGTAGCCTAGCGCAGGTATCCAACCACTTTTTGCGCAATATTTTCTCGCAATTTTCTTCAATTTGCACAATGCAAGGCCGAAAGTCACGTGCTCCATCGCAGAGTCCCATAACGTCACCTTCTCGTGATCCTATGCGACCAGACCATGCAACTTTCATGGGGGCACAGCGTTAGTCTTTCCAAGGCTAATATGCAACATTTCAACTGGAGCTAGGGGAGCCCGCGTTCTAGCGGGCTATCAGTACTAAGTTTACTGCTAAAGTTTGAAAACATATTCAACATATGTTTGACTTTCTATTCTGTGCTAGACTATGGCAGGTTGTTTGCTCTTCATGCATATTTTGATGACATGGAATGGCGTGCGTGCTGTTTTCAGTTGGGAATGTTTTGATATGCACTACCGTAATATTGCCGTGTGACTTGGAGGAGAATTTTGTCGTTCAGCTTTCAGTTTAGTGCTTTTTTCGCTTGATTTCATTCGCTAAGTTATCCTACTTTTCTTACTACATTGTGATGAAATGATTACTGTATGTTTACTGTTGTATTCCTTGGTAGCTTGGAATTTATTCATTGCTTTTACCGCATGTACGAAAGGCATAGGATATGCTTATGTTTGGCGATAAAATATTGGTATGTGGAATGCTTTCACTGAAGTGTGTATAGGGCTATTGCTGAATTTGGTTACACAAATTTTGCAGTTTTTACTTTCACCCTTTACTTTTGTCATAGTGTGTATGATGAAATGCAAGGGGATTCCCAAGTTCATCTCACGATCGCAGATACCTGTTATCCTTTGTTTTGGAATTTAATTGCGGTCTTTTGAGGGTGATTCCATAACTTTGCTTCAGGGGCATTAAGATCATGGTAGTTCACCTAAGTTTATGCTTGATGTTCTGTTCTAAATTACCGTTTTGTTACTGCAGAAGTATCATTATGATATTCAGGAGGCATTTAATGCAATATTTGCTTATGTACTAGGAGCTTTTAACTTGCTCTTAATTCTTAGTATATGCACATGACATGGATGTTAGGATGTCACAAGAGTTAGGCCACTTTGTTTACGTTTGAGATATTGCCCTTGAACTCGAATTTACTCCTTGATTTTATCATACATATTTTACAGGCAAACACTAGGATGTCACCAACTTTATTCTCAGCTCAGTAACTCTCTTTTCATTTTGTAATCGCTCTATTTACGGTAGGCCTCATTGTTATTTCCACTATAGATGGTAGAGTAATTTTGGTGAAGTCATATTAAAGGGGTTCTATTAAACTAAATATTCTTTTGTTGGCACACAGTTGCCCTTCTTTCTCAGATCACTTGATATAAATTCCATTACTGAATTCCATAGACCATTCTGCACGTGATGATATACTCTTAAGGGATGAATTTATCTTGCCCCCACTCAAGTAGTACCTTCATTTGAAATCTTAGTTGGTAATGCAGGATATATATTATGACTCAATTCAAAGAATTACTGACTTCCATGGATCACTCTGCATATGATAGTATAGTTGTTTTAGGGATGAAGTAGTACTAGATAGCAACATTTTGATTTATGGAGCCACTGTCTTCAATCCAACTACCATTATTGTTTGAAATCTGAATTTTACATGGTTGTAACAGATAATTTAGTACTGGATAGCTGCTTTATTTGTGTTGTATAGCCATAACCTATGACCTCCCCACAAGAACTTTGGTTGAAATCTAATATGATGATTCATGCTGCTCAATCATGGGCTTTACACTCTGTTATATATATAAAGGTGTGATATAGGAATACTAAGCAATATTATTTTGTTTTATCACCTTGAACTACACAGTCCTATCACAGATTCCAGTTGTATAACACCTACATTTATGGGTCAGACTTGATCCTTTACCTCTGTAGACAAGATTAGTGGTCACCTACACGATAACAGAAACACTCATACCTGCCAATTCATGTGCTATATTGTATCTGTTACGACATCCTACAATTATATCACCAGATTTTACAAAACTCCTTAAGTTAGAATTGAGTGAAGCAGGAGACAATATGTAATGTAGTTTCATTAGCGCCTCATTGTAGAGAGCATTGTAAACAATTCTGTGCATAATTCATATAATATAGACTAGCTTAGTACTGATAGCCCGCTAGAACGCGGGCTTCCCTAGCCCCAGTTGAAATGTTGCATATTAGCCTTGGAAAGACTAACGCTGTGCCCCCATGAATGTTGCATGGTCTGGTCGCATAGGATCACGAGAAGGTTACGTTATGGGCCTCTGCGATGGAGCACGTGACTTTCGGCCTTGCATTGTGCAAATCGAAGAAAATTGCCAGAAAAAATTGTGCAAAAAATGCTCGGATACCTGCGCTAGGCTACGGGGCTTCTTGATTTTCATCCTTTCCCTTTACTGCCCCGTAGCCTAGCGCAGGTATCCGAGCATTTTTTGCACAATTTTGTCTGGCAATTTTCTTCGATTTGCACAATTCAAGGCCGAAAGTCACGTGCTCCATCGCAGAGGCCCATAACGTAACCTTCTCGTGATCCTATGCGACCAGACCATGCAACATTCATGGGGGCACAGCGTTAGTCTTTCCAAGGCTAATATGCAACATTTCAACTGGGGCTAGGGAAGCCCGCGTTCTAGCGGGCTATCAGTACTAAGTCTCTATATACTAAGATCCCTATATGATAATTTATGCCAAACCAATCAGATTGCTCGAAATTGTACCACGTGACCCATTTTTAGCCCGATTTTAATGACACTTCTTCTCCTGGGCCTGTTGGGGGATCGTCATGAAACTCAGTTTAGGGGTTCTCCTTGGGGTCTACTTACTCACAAAGGAGGGATTTTTCCATATCTGTTCTTTTTGCTGAGATATTCCACTTTCAACTTATGCCCATTGCTTTCCTATACCCACCGCCATGCTCACTTGACACCTCTGCGCTGGACTGTTGCTTTCACGTTGGTGAATGTTCATCTAGGACGAAGTAGCTGTGTTTGTTATCGCGAGGAGACTTTTGTCGCTGTTCTTGCAGGTAAGTTGGTTCTTTTCTTCTTGCATGGGTTTATTTACGATTTTCTGTATTTCCTTTGTCCATTTTATCCGTATTCTACTGTTGCAAGCCATTTATTTCCACATCTTTCAACGAGATCCAGCCACCTTCCATCGGGGATATTGCCGCCATGACAGTTCCTCTCCAAGTTGTTCGATTCTATGTACTAAATCACTGTGCTTTTACAGCTAACTTCTGAAAACATACTTAACATATGTTTCAACTTTTATTCTGTGCTAGGTTATGACAGTTTTGTTTTCCTTGCCTATTTAGATGACATGGATGGAATGGCATGCATGCTGCTTTTAGTTGAGAATGGTTTGATTAGGACTACAGTAATGTTGCCATGTGATTTGACTTGGAGGAGAATTTCGTCATTCTTCTTCCAGGTTTTGGGTTTTTTTCGCTTGATTCCATTTGCTAAGGTACTCTACTTTTCTTACTACATTGTGATGAAATAATTACGATATGTTTACTGGTGTATTCCTTGCTAGATTAGAATCTATTCATTGCTTTTACCGCATGCACAGATGATATAGGATATAGTTGCGTTTGGGGATGAAGTTCTGGTATATGGAATGCTATGACTTGAAGTATGTATAGAGGTATTGCTGAATGTTGTTGGCCTAATTTTCTACTTTTGCAGTTTTTACTTTCACTCTTAAGGGTACGAGGGGATTCCCAAGTTCATATCACCATCGCAGACCTGCAATCTTTTGTTTTCCAACAATAGTTTTATCACAGACCACATGTTTGTAGTTGAAGGAATGTTTACAGAAGGGATATTTGTCTTGCAAGTTCAGATAGAAGGTTGTTGTGTCAGTGCCAGGTATGTGGTGTATTTTATTTCACAGATATGGAGTTACTTTTTACAGTGGTTGTGTGGTACCATAGTTGCTTTTTGCCTCATTCCGGTTGCATTCATTTTCGCTGCTACAGTAGAGATTTGTGACTACAGCAGGTACTTGAAGTACACCACTCTGACATTGTTTATGTTTTAAATGTTGTTTGTAGGTGCTACATAGCTCTTCATTTCTGCAACACAGTTATTGCTGGCTAAAGCTAACGTTTTATCCAAGCTATTCTTTGGATAATTGCAGTTTTAATACATCTATTTTTCAGTTTGTTTTTGTTGTATTGCTTTGGGGAGAGCATCACATGTATTCTCTCCAAACCCCTTGAGGGGAGTGTTCCATTATCCCAGTACAGTTTGTAGTCTAAGTCACCGCTGTACTATTAGCTACATTTGCCAAATCTTATACAGACATGCTACTCATATCATGCTCTAAAGTACTGTTGTATTGAACAGATTTAAGTAAATTACTCACAAGACCTAACCAGTGTCTCTTTATTTACTACAGGTTCATAGTCATTTTCATTATCAATGGTAGTGTTTGTTGGAGTCAGGTTTGGGAGCTCTATTGTGCTCGATGTTTTCTACAAGGAAGCAAGTCACCTCCATTCCTAGATAATTTATTATAAATACCATTACTGATTTCCATAGACCATTCTGCACATGATGATCTAGAGTTAAGGGATTAAGTAGTACTAGATAGCATGATCATTAATATTTTGTAGACATGATTTTTTGAGCCACCAGCATCCACCCCCACCCCAAGTACTCACACTGCACCCCAACTAAGATACATTGTCTTCTTTTTTGATGAACAAGGAAAAAGGGGCTAGCATAGGATTGGTGATGTCATCAGCCTATGCGATAGAGAACATGGAATTGAGTTGTGTATTCGCCAAATTGACAAAACCATAGTCATGCCAAGTACTAACCATAGCCATAGTCAGATAAAACCATAGTCATGAAACAGTCATGGGTCAGACATTGTGCAAAACATGCTCAGAAACCTGCAATATGCTATAGGGCCTTTTGACTTCCCTTCTCACTGTATACTAAGACATGAAATAAGTAAACATAATGTGCGTGATAGGACATTGGATAACAAGAGTGAGTGGATTTGATTCAAAGATTTATCTAAAGCTAAAAACATATAGGTTCAGGTCTGTTCAGAGTGAATGAATTGAAAGGGGATAAAGTGTTAATTGAAAGTGTGAGGGCGATAATTGATGCTTGGGAATTTAATGTAGGATGCTCTCTGGGGACAAGTAATCTCTTCTGTATCAACAGATTGTCCCTGATTTTTGTACAGCTAATGATGCTGCAATTAACAAGGGAGAGAGTGTGGCCAGTTGTAGAGAGGAATGGTCGTAAACAGCGGAAGAATTATTGTTAAGTTGTTGACGTGTTCCACAGCCATACGTTCTCTCTACAAACACCACCTCAACTACCATCACGTATACACATGTTCTTAGAAACCCCCTTCCTCTCAGTTTTCCCAATTGCATTGCACCAATAGAAAACAAAGGATATTTCATATAGGGGTGCTCTTCGATACAATTATTCCATTTTCCGTGTAGGTACTCATGTCTTATGTTAATTTCATCAAATTTAGATTTATTAAGGCATGAGAATATTTCACATAATACCCAACGTCACAATCAATGAGATCATTACAAAATGCAGTGATAGAGAACAGGGGGTTAGGTAATCAACATCCTGTGGTCTCTATATAAGCCTGTACCAGTGTATATCTACCATTAGTGTCAAGTTCTGTAACAGCAATGCAAGGGAGGACAGTCACATTGACGCACGGTGACCAGAACGCGGTAAACCAATACTGTTTGTATTTATCAGATTGCCTATCACCTAACTCCCTTATTTCTTTACTTTTTCTATATAATTATGTCTATCTGTCATTTCTTGTAGACACTATTTATCAAGCAGGGGGAGAAAGTTGGGCGCATCAAATGGCGTGCCGCAAAAAAGTTGCATCTCCCAAAAGATATCACATTCATTTTTGTCACTGACAAAGGTGACAGAATTAAAGATTTAACGTAAGTTTTAAGTTCGTTTCCGCTATGCTATTCACGCTACACTATAGACACTATACATCAAAAGTCTTTCCTGTGTATTATCACACTAAGAATGTGTACAAGATCAATACTCCTATTTTCACATAACTGTAGCAATCAAATGTTTCTGTTCATACACATAGGAATAATCATACTTTTCTTTCTATTTCTCAATACAGGACAGCGTCGGCGCTACACATAAAAATAGTGCCAGACAAAAGGCGTCTGTCACACAAGAAAAAGAAGGCACACAATATTAACCAGAAAACACAGAAACAGAAAGAACCCAACTGTACAAAAACAATAAACATTTTCATGTAAATATAATGTAAATATGTTTATTTTATCGTTTACATTTATTTTTTTCTATTTTATATAACATGCACCAAAAATATCAGTTGCTTTTCTATTTGCATCCTGCATCACAACCAATGCACTCCTATTATGTGCCTGTATTGTTCCCTTTTTCCTCCACATCCGTTTGCAGTTCTTAGCCACATAATTCCAAACATGAAACATGCTTTTAGATGGAAGAAGGTTTCCTAATCTATAATTCCTTTATTAATGTGAATCAAGCTGACTGCGGAAGTTTTTATTCATATGCATCTATCAATACGGCTATAACTGTAGGGTAGTATTTCTATGGCCTAGAGCAAGATGGTGCAATATATAGTAGGTACTGCATCTCCATGACTGTCTGATTATAACAGAAGATTCCAATAAATTATACGCTGTACTAATAGTGCTTTCCCAAGTATGGCAAGTAGATCATGTTCAAGATAGATCATTAAGAATTTTGCATAATGACATCAATATGTCACCTGAAGTACTCCTTACAGGACCTACAAACAAAAGATCTATTGCAAACACCAAATGTAAAAGCAAACACATTTGGAGCTAATTCTCTCATATCCAGCGGTGTCCACCTCTAGAACACACTATCCGATGATATAAAAAATGTTACCTCAACTATGATATTTAAAAGAAGGACAAAAGAATGGAACGGGGATAAGTTCACCTGCAAAGTCTAAATAAACACAATGAGGCCCGATTTAGATCCTAAGAAATATTAGATTGAAACTGGCATTTAATTCATAGCCCGCTAAATGGAGGTTCCCCTTATGCCCATCAAAATGAACTGAGAAATTAGCCTTTGAACTAGCTTTTAATTGATAGCCCACTAAACGTGGGCTCCCCTCCACAAAATACTCGGATACCTGTGCTAGGCTATGGGGCTTCTCTTAATAGTTCATCTGTTAGAGCCCCATAGCCTAGCACAGGTATCCGAGTATTTTGTGCACAATTTTTTTCGCAGTTTTTGTCGATTTGGCCAATGCAAGGCTAAAAGTCACGTGCTCCATTGCAGAGGACCATGACGTCATCAATCGTGTGCTAGGTTTTTTCTCCTTGCTCATTGAAAATCGGGATCATACAGGTGAGTTGGAGCACTGCGTTAGTCTGTCCAAGGCTAATTTGCCAATTCATTTTGATGGGCATAAGTGGAGCCCGCATTTAGCGGGCTATCAATTAAAGCTAGTACAGATCTAATGGTGATACGATATTATACGTGCTCTATTCACAGCAAAGGTGAGCTTAGATTATGGTTTGGAACTATGCAACACGTTATTATAGTCAAATGTAGCTCTTACATAGTATAGTTAGCATTGGTATATATAAAGCTCGTTAAAGCTGTATTTAGTGTAAAACAAAGACTAACGGTCATTTGAGTACGAAACATTGTCTAAACTACTGGTATCAGTGTAACTGTAGATGTTAAAGTCGCTTAGTGCCTTAGATTGAGACACTTCCACTCAATGTCAAACATACAACAGTATATGCACATGTATGTTGTTATAGCTTGCAATGGGCCTAAACTGCATAAGTGTGCTAGTACTGACAATACAGCAACCAATACAGATCTAATGGTGATATGATATTATAAATGCTCGAGTGACAGAATGAAAGTATTTAGATTAAGCTTTGGACCTATGCAACACGTTATTATAGTCAAATCTAGCACTTACATAGTATAGTCAGTTTTGGTACATGTAAAGCACTTTAAAGCTGTATTTAGCGTAAACACAAAGACTAACACTCATTTGACTACGAAAGATTGCCTAAACTACTGGTATCAGTGTAACTGTAGATGTTAAAGTCGTTTAGTGCCTTTGATTGACACACTTCCACTCAATGTCAAACATACAACAGTATATGCACATGAATGTTGTTATAGCTTGCAATGGGCCTAAACTGCATAAGTGTGCTAATACTGACAATACAGCAACCAATACAGATCTAATGGTGATACGATATTATAAATGCTTGAGTAACAGACTGGAAGTGTTTAGATTAAGATTTGGAACTATGCAACACGTTATTATAGTCAAATCTAGCACTTACATAGTATAGTCAGTTTTGGTACATGTAAAGCACTTTAAAGCTGTATTTAGCGTAAACACAAAGACTAACACTCATTTGACTACGAAAGATTGCCTAAACTACTGGTATCAGTGTAACTGTAGATGTTAAAGTCGTTTAGTGCCTTTGATTGACACACTTCCACTCAATGTCAAACATACAACAGTATATGCACATGAATGTTGTTATAGCTTGCAATGGGCCTAAACTGCATAAGTGTGCTAATACTGACAATACAGCAACCAATGCAGATCTAATGGTGATACGATATTATAAATGCTTGAGTAACAGACTGGAAGTGTTTAGATTAAGATTTGGAACTATGCAACACGTTATTATAGTCAAATATAGCACTTACATAGTATAGTCAGTTTTGGTACATGTAAAGCACTTTAAAGCTGTATTTAGTGTAAAAACAAAGACTAACGCTCATTTGACTACGAAACATTGTCTAAACTACTGGTATCAGTGTAACTGTAGATGTTAAAGTCGTTTAGTGCCTTAGATTGACACACTTCCACTCAATGTCAAACATACAACAGTATATGCACATGTATGTTGTTATAGCTTGCAATGGGCCTAAACTGCATAAGTGAGCAAACACTGACAATACAGCAACCAATACAGATCTACTGGTGATACGATATTATACGTGCTCTATTCACAGCAAAGGTGAGCTTAGATTATGTTTTGGAACTATGCAACACGTTTTTATATTCAAATGTAGCACTTACATAGTATAGTCACCTTTGGTATATGTAAAGCACGTTAAAGCTGTATTTAGTGTAAAAACAAAGACTACCTCTCATTTGACTACGAAGCATTGTCTAAACTACTGGTATTAGTGTAACTGTAGATGTTAAAGTCTCTTAGTACCATAGATTGCCACACGTCCACTCAATGTCAAGCATACAACAGTATCTGCACATGTATGTTGTTATAGATTGCATGCGCCTAAACTGCATAAGTGAGCAAACACTGACAATACAGCAACCAATACAGATCTACTGGTGATACGATATTATAAATGCTCGATTGACAGCAATGATGTATTTAGATTATGGTTTTGAACTATGCAACACGTTATTATAGTCAAATGTAGCACTTACATAGTATTGTCAGCTTTGGTACATATAAAGCACTTTAAAGCTTTATTTAGTGTAAAAACGAAGACTAACTCTCATTTGACTACGAAGCATTGTCTAAGCTACTGGTATCAGTGTAACTGTAGATGTTAAAGTCGTTTAGTGCCTTAGATTGCCACACGTCCACTCAATGTCAAACATACAACAGTATATCCACATGTATGGTGTTATAGCTTGCAATGGTCCTAAACTGCATAAGTGAGCAAACACTGACAATACAGCAACCAATACAGATCTAATGGTGATACGATATTATAAATACTCCATTGACAGCAAAGATGTGTTTAGATTATGGTTTTGAACTATGAAACACGTTATTATTGTCAAATGTAGCACTTACATAGTATAGTCTGCTTTGGTACATGTAAAGCACTGTAAAGCTGTAGTTAGTGTAAAAACAAAGACAATCGCTCATTTGAATATGAAACATCCTCTAAACTACTGGTTTTAGTGTGACTGTAGATGTTAAAGTCGTTTAGTGCCATAGATTGATACACGTCCACTCAATGTCACACGTACACCAGTATATCCACATGTAAGTTGTTATAGCTTGCAATGGGCCTAACCTGGATAAGTGTGCAAACACTAACAATACAGCAATGAATACAGATCTAATAGTAAGACTGTATTATAATTGCTCGATTGACAGCAATGATGTGTGTAGATTATGTTTTGGAACTATGCAACATGTTATTATAGTCAAATGTAGCACTTAAATAGTATAGCCAGCGTCGTTACATGTCAAGCACTTTAAAGCTCTATTTAGTGTAAAAACAAAGACGAACGCTCATTTGACAACAAAACATTGTCTAAACTACTGATATCAGTGTAACTGAAAATGTTAAAGTCGTTTTGTGCCATAGATTGACACACTGCTACTCAATGTCATACATAGAGCAGTATATGCACAGTTATGTTGCTATAGCATGCAATGGCCCTAAACTGGATAAGTGTCCAAACACTGACAATACAGCAATGAATACAGATCTAATAGTAAGACGATATTATAACTACTCGATTGACAGCAAAGATGTGTTTAGATTATTGGAACTATGCAACACGTTCTTATAGTCAAATGTAGCACTTACATAGTATAGTCAGTTTTGGTACATTTAAAGCACTTTAAAGCTGTTGTTAGTGTAAAAACAAAGACTAACACTCATTTGACTACGAAACATTGTCTACACTACTGGTATCAGTGTAACTGTAGATGTTAAATTCGTTTAGTGCGTTACATTGACACACTTCCACTCAATGTCAAACATACAACAGTATATGCACATGTATGTTGTTATAGCTTGCAATGGGCCTAAACTGCATAAGTGAGCAAACACTGACAATACAGCAACCAATATAGATCTAATGGTGATACGATATTATAAATGCTCGATTGACAGCAAAGATGTGTTTAGATTATGGTTTTGAACTATGCAACACGTTATTATAGTCAAATGTAGCACTTACATAGTATAGTCTGTTTTGGTACATGTAAAGCACTTTAAAGCTGTATTTAGTGTAAAAACGAAGACTAACTCTCATTTGACTACGAAGCATTGTCTAAGCTACTGGTATCAGTGTAACTGTAGATGTTAAAGTCGTTTAGTGCCTTAGATTGCCACACGTCCACTCAATGTCAAACATACAACAGTATATCCACATGTATGGTGTTATAGCTTGCAATGGTCCTAAACTGCATAAGTGAGCAAACACTGACAATACAGCAACCAATACAGATCTAATGGTGATACGATATTATAAATACTCCATTGACAGCAAAGATGTGTTTAGATTATGGTTTTGAACTATGAAACACGTTATTATTGTCAAATGTAGCACTTACATAGTATAGTCTGCTTTGGTACATGTAAAGCACTGTAAAGCTGTAGTTAGTGTAAAAACAAAGACAATCGCTCATTTGAATATGAAACATCCTCTAAACTACTGGTTTTAGTGTGACTGTAGATGTTAAAGTCGTTTAGTGCCATAGATTGATACACGTCCACTCAATGTCACACGTACACCAGTATATCCACATGTAAGTTGTTATAGCTTGCAATGGGCCTAACCTGGATAAGTGTGCAAACACTAACAATACAGCAATGAATACAGATCTAATAGTAAGACTGTATTATAATTGCTCGATTGACAGCAATGATGTGTGTAGATTATGTTTTGGAACTATGCAACATGTTATTATAGTCAAATGTAGCACTTAAATAGTATAGCCAGCGTCGTTACATGTCAAGCACTTTAAAGCTCTATTTAGTGTAAAAACAAAGACGAACGCTCATTTGACAACAAAACATTGTCTAAACTACTGATATCAGTGTAACTGAAAATGTTAAAGTCGTTTTGTGCCATAGATTGACACACTGCTACTCAATGTCATACATAGAGCAGTATATGCACAGTTATGTTGCTATAGCATGCAATGGCCCTAAACTGGATAAGTGTCCAAACACTGACAATACAGCAATGAATACAGATCTAATAGTAAGACGATATTATAACTACTCGATTGACAGCAAAGATGTGTTTAGATTATTGGAACTATGCAACACGTTCTTATAGTCAAATGTAGCACTTACATAGTATAGTCAGTTTTGGTACATTTAAAGCACTTTAAAGCTGTTGTTAGTGTAAAAACAAAGACTAACACTCATTTGACTACGAAACATTGTCTACACTACTGGTATCAGTGTAACTGTAGATGTTAAATTCGTTTAGTGCGTTACATTGACACACTTCCACTCAATGTCAAACATACAACAGTATATGCACATGTATGTTGTTATAGCTTGCAATGGGCCTAAACTGCATAAGTGAGCAAACACTGACAATACAGCAACCAATATAGATCTAATGGTGATACGATATTATAAATGCTCGATTGACAGCAAAGATGTGTTTAGATTATGGTTTTGAACTATGCAACACGTTATTATAGTCAAATGTAGCACTTACATAGTATAGTCTGTTTTGGTACATGTAAAGCACTTTAAAGCTGTATTTAGTGTAAAAACAAAGACTAACGCTCATTTGACTACGAAACATTGTCTAAACTACTGGTATCAGTGTAACTGTAGATTTTAAAGTCGTTTAGTGCCTTAGATTGACACACTTCCACTAAATGTCAAACATACAACTGTATATGCACATGTATGTTGTTATAGCTTGCAATGGGCCTAAACTGCATAAGTGAGCAATCACTGACAATACAGCAACCAATACAGATCTAATGGTGATACGATATTATAAATGCTCGATTGACAGCAAAGATGTGTTTACATTATGTTTTGTAACTATGCAACACGTTCTAATAGTCAAATGTAGCACTTATAAAGCAAAGGTGGCATTTGTACATGTAAGCAATTGTCAAATATATTTTGTGTAAAAACAAAGACTAAACCTCATGTGACTACGAAACATTGCCTACACTACCGGCATCAGTGTAACTGTAGATATTAAAGTCGTTTAGTGCCTTATATTAACACACTTCCACTCAATGTCAAACATACAACAGAATATGCACATGTATGGCGTTATAGCTTGAAATATGCCTAAACTGCAAAAGTGTGCTAACAATGACAATGTAGCAATGAAATCAGATCTAATGGTGATACGACTTATAAATGCTCGACTCACAGCAAACATGTGTTTAGATTATGTTTTGGAACTATGCAACACGTTATTATAGTCAAATGTTGCACTTACCTAGTATAGTCACCTTTGGTATATGTATAGCACTTTAAAGCTGTATGTAGTGTAAAAACAAAGACTAACGCTCATTTGACTACGAAGCATTCTCTAAACTACTGGTATCAGTGTAACTGTAGATATTAAAGTCGTTTAGTGCCTTATATTGACACACTTCCACTTAATGTCAAACATACAACAGTATATGCACATGTATGTTGTCATAGCTTCCACTAGGCCTAAACTGCATACGTGTGCAATCACTGACAATACAGCAATGAATACAGATATAATGGTGATAAGATATTACACATTCTCGATTCACAGCAAAGATGTGTTAAGATTATGCTTTCGAACTATGCTACATGTTCTTATAGTCAAATGTAACACTTACATAGTATAGTCAGCTTTGGTACAGGTAATGCACTGTAAAGCTCGATTTAGTGTAAAAACAAAGATTAATGCTTATTTGACTACGAAATATTGTCTAAACTACTGGCATCAGTGTAACTGTAGATATTAAAATCGCTTAGTGCCTTAGATTGACACACTTCCAGTCAATGTCAAATATACAGCATACTATGTACGTGCTACATTTCACTATAAGAACGTGTTGCATATTTCCAAAACACAATCGAAAACATCTTTGCAGTGAATCAAGCATTTATAATATCGTATCACCATTATATCTGCATTCATTGCTGTATTTCCAGTATTTGCACACTTATGCAGTTTAGGCCCATTGCAAGCTATGACAAGATACATGTGCATATACAGTTGTATGTTTGACATGGGCCAGTAATGGGACAGGAAGAACATCAAGAAGCCCCATAGCCTAGCGCATGTATCCAAGCATTTTTTGCACAATTTTTTCTCGCAATTTTCTTCGATTTGCACAATGCAAGACCGAAAGTCACTTGCTCCATGGCAGAGGCCCATGACATCACCTTCTCGTGATCCTATGCGACCAGACCAAGCAACTTTCATGGGGGCACAGCGTTAGTCTTTCCAAGGCTAATATGCAACTTTTGAACTTGGGCTAGGGAAGCCGGCGTGTAGCGGGCTATCAGTACTAAGCTAGTCTCTATTATACGAATTGTTGAATGCTCAGAATTGTTTAAAATGCTCTCTACAATGAGGCACTAATGAAACTACATGACATATTGTCTCCTGCTTCACTCAACTCTAACTTAAGGAGTGTTGAAAATACTTTTAAGATGTTATATCAGATACAATATAGCACATGAATTGGCAGGTATCAGTGGTTCTGTTATCATATAGGTGACCACTAATCTTGTCCACAGAGGTACACAATCAAGTCTGATCCATAAACGTAGGTGTTATACAACTGGAATCTGTGATAGGACTTCGTAGCTCAAGGTGATAAAACAAAAGAATATTGCTTAGTAGTCCTATATCACACATTTATATAATATATAACAGATTGTAAAACCCATGATTGAGCAGCGTGAATCATATTAGATATCAGCCAAAGTTCTTGGGGGGAGTCCATAGGTTATGGCTATACAAAACAGATAATGCAGCTTTCCAGAACTAAATTATCTGTTACAACCATGTGAAATTCAGATTTCAACCAATAATTGTAGTTGGATAGGGGAAAGTGGCCCCATAAATCAAATATTGCTATCTAGTACTGATTCATCTCTAATAAAACTATAATATCATATGCAGAATGATCTATGGAAGTCAGTAATTCTTTGAAATGAGTAATAATATATATCCTGTATCATCAACTCAGATGTCAAACGAAGGCATTACCTCAGTGGGAGCAAGGGGCTTCATAAAGTAAGTCTAGGAAATAAACATGATGGTCATATCTAGTACTAATTCATCACTTAAGAGTATATCATAACGTGCAGAATGATCTATGGAATTGGGTAATGGCATTTATAACAAATGATCTCAGAAAGAAGGGGAACTGTGTCCCAACAGAAGAACATTCAGTATAGTTGAACCCCTTAAATGTGACTTGACCAGAATAACTCTACCATTTATAGTGGAAATGACTATGAAGCCTACTGTAAATAGAGTGAAAACAAAATAAAAAGAGAGTTACTGAGCTGAGAATAAAGTTGGTAACATCTTAGTGTTTACCTGTAAAACGTGTATGATAAAATCGAGGGATATTCGAGAAATAAAAGGAGTATATTCGACTGTAAGGGCAATATCTCAAATGTAAGCAAAGTGCCCAAGTGCCCATGACATTGAGTGGAACTCTTGAGACATCCGAACATCCAACTCACGTGCATATACTAAGAATCAAGAGCAAGCTAAAAGCTCCTAATACATCAGCAAATATTGCATTAAATACCTCCTCAATATCATAACCATACTTCTGCAGTAACACAACGGTAATTTAGAAGAGAAAATCAAGCAAAACTGAGGGGAACTGCCTTGATCTTATTGCCCTGAAGCAAAGTTATGGAATCACCCTCAAAAGACCGCAATTAAATCCAAAACAAAGGACAACAGGTATCTGCGATCGTGAGATGAACTTGGGAATCCCCTCGCATTTCATAGTAAACACTATGACAAAGGTAAAGAGTGAAAGTAAAATCTGCAAAATTAGGGTAACCAACTTCAGCAATAGCCCTATACACACTTCAGTGAAAGCATTCCACATACCAAGACTTTATCCCCAACACAATCGTATCCTATGTCATTCATACATGTGGTAAAAGCAATGGATAAATTCCAAGCTAGCAAGGAATACAACAGTAAACATACCATAATCATTTCATCACAATGTAGTAAGAAACGTAGGATACCTTAGCGAATGAAATCAAGCGGAAAAGCATTAAACTGGAGGCAGAGCAACGAAAGTCTCCTCCAAGTCACACGACAACTATACGGTAGTCCTAATCAAAACATTGCCAACTGAAAGCAGCAAGCACGGACAGCATTCCATGTCATCTAAATAGGCATGAAAAGCAAACAACCTGCCATAATCTAGCACCGAATACAAAGTCAAACATATGTTGAATATCTTTTCACAAGTTAGCAGTAAAAGCACGGTGATTTAGTACACAGAATCGAACAACTTTGAGAAGAACTGTCATGGCGGTAATTCACTCGAGGGAAGGTGGCTGAATCTCGTTGAAAGATATGGAAATAAATGGCTGGCAACAGTAGAATACAGATGAAATGGACACAGGAAATACAGGAATTCTTAACTCAAACCATTTCAGGAAAATAGAGCTGGCTTACCTGGAAGAACTGCAACCAAAGTCTCCTCGCGATAACACACACAGTTACTTAGTCCTACTGGACTGCTCGCAAAACTGACAACACGAGGTCCAGCAGGGAGGAGCAACAGTATTGCTGTGAGTGGAGATGGGAAGAAAGTTGAATAACTCAGTGAAAAAAATTATAAAAATCATATCTCTTCTTATGTCAGTGGTAGACCCAAATGGCTGCCCTCAACAGAAATTTGGGGGCCATGGGACAAATACCCTGGGAGGAGATCGTGTAGGCGGAATCAGGTCACGTGGTACAAATCTGAGCAATCTGATTGGTGTGGCATAAATTATCATATAGGCATCTTAGTCTATAGAGACTAGCTTAGTACTGATAGCCCGCTACACGCGGGCGTCCCTAGCCCCAGTTCAAAGGTTGCATATCAGCCTTGGAAAGACTAACGCTGTGCCCCCATGAAAGTTGCTTGGTCTGGTCGCATAGGATCACGAGAAGGTGACGTCATGGGCCTGTGCGATGGAGCACGTGACTTTCGGCCTTGCATTGTGCAAAAATCAAAGAAAATTGCGAGAAAAAATTGTGCAAAAGCTGCTCGGATACCTGCGCTAGGCTACGGGGCAGTAAAGAGAAAGGAAGAAAATCAAGAAGCCCTGTAGCCTAGCGTAGGTATCCGAGCATTTTTTGCTCAATTTTTTCTCGCAATTTTCTTTGATTTTTGCGCAATGCAAGGCCGAAAGTCACGTGCTCCATCGCACAGGCCCATGACGTCACCTTCTCGTGATCCTATGCGACAAGACCAAGCAACTTTCATGGGGGCACAGCGTTAGTCTTTCCAAGGCTGATATGCAACTTTTGAACTGGGGCTAGGGAAGCCCGCGTGTAGCGGGCTATCAGTACTAAGCTAGTCTCTATTATACGAATTGTTGATTGCACAGAATTGTTTACAATGCTGTCTACAATGAGGCACTAATGAAACTACACGACATATTGTCTCCTGCTTCACTCAACTCTAACTTAAGGAGTCTTGGAAATAATTTTAAGATGTTATACCAGATACAATATAGCACACGAATTGGCAGGTATGAGTGGTTCTGTTATCATGTAGGTGACCACTAATCCTGTCCACAGAGGTACACAATCAAGTTTGATCCATAAACGTAGGTGTTATGCAATTGGAATCTGTGATAGGACTTCGTAGCTCAAGGTGATAAAACAAAAGAATATTGCTTAGTATTCCTATATCACACAGTTATATAATATATAGCAGATTGTAAAAAACACGATTGAGCAGCGTGAATCATATAAGATATCAGCCAAAGTTCTTGGGGGAGTCCATAGGTTATGGCTATACAAAACAAATAATGCAGCTATCCAGTACTAAATTATCTGTTACAACCATGTGAAATTTAGAATTCAACCAATAATTGTAATAGGATAGAGGAAAGTGGCCCCATAAATCAAATATTGCTATCTAGTACTAATTCATCCCTAAAAAAACTATAATATCATATGCAGAATGATCTATGGAAGTCAGTAATTCTTTGAAATGAGTAATACTACATATCCTGTATCATCAACTGAGATGTCAAACGAAGGCATTACCTACGTGGGGGCGAGGGGTGTCATGAATTAAGTCTAGGCAATAAAAGTGATGGTCATATCTAGTACTAATCCATCCCTTAACAGTATATCATCACGTGCAGAATGATCTATGGAATTCGGTAATGGCATTTATAACAAATGATCTCAGAAAGAAGGGGAACTGTGCCCCAACAGAAGAACATTCAGTATAGTGGAACCCCTTAAATTTGACTTGACCAGAATAACTCTACCATCTATAGTGGAAATAACTATGAAGCCTACTGTAAATACAGTGAAAACAAAATAAAAAAGAGTTACTGAGCTGAGAATAAAGTTGGTAGCATCTTAGTGTTTGCCTGTAAAACGTGTATGATAAAATCAAGGAGTATATTCGACTGTAAGGGCAATATCTCAAATTTGAGCAAAGTGCCCAAACTCTTGAGACATCCTAACATCCAACTCATGTGCATATACGAAGAATCAACAGCAAGCTAAAAGCTCCTAGTACATCAGCAAATATTGCATTAAATACCTCCTCAATATCATAACCATACTTCTGCAGTAACAAAACGGTAATTTAGAAGAGAAAATCAAGCAAAATTGAGGGGAACTGCCTTGATCTTATTGCCCTTGAAGCAAAGGTATGGAATCACCCTCAAAAGACCGCAATTAATCCAAAACAGAGGACAACAGGTATCTGCGATCGTGAGATGAACTTGGGAATCCCCTCGCATTTCACAGTACACACTACGACAAAGGTAAAGAGTGAAAGTAAAAACTGCAAAATTAGGGTAACCAAATTCAGCAATAGCCCTATACATACTTCAGTGAAAGCATTCCACATACCAAGACTTTATCCCCATACACAACCGTATCCTATGTCATTCATACATGTGGTAAAAGCAATGGATAAATTCCAAGCTAGCATGGAATACAACAGTACACATTACATAATCATTTCATCACAATGTAGTAAGAAACGTAGGATACCTTAGCGAATGAAATCAAGCGAAAAAACACTAAACTGGAGGCAGAACGACGAAATTCTCCTCCAAGTCACAGGACAACTATACAGTAGTCCTAATCAAAACATTGCCAACTGAAAGCAGCAAGCACGCCATTCCATGTCATCTAAATAGGCATGAAAAGCAAACAACCTGCCATAATCTAGCACGGAATACAAAGTCAAACATATGTTGAATATCTTTTCACAATGTAGAAGGAAAAGCACGGTGATTTAGTACACAGAATCGAACAACTTTGAGAAGAACTGTCATGGCGGTAATTCACTCGAGGGAAGGTGGCTGAATCTCGTTGAAAGATATGGAAATAAATGGCTGGCAACAGTAGAATACAGATGAAATGGACAAAGGACATACAGGAATTCTTAACTCAAACCATTTCAGGAAATTAGAGCTGGCTTACCTGGAAGAACTGCAACCAAAGTCTCCTCGCGATAACACACACAGTTACTTAGTCCTACTGGACCGCTCGCGAAACTGACAACACGCGGTCCAGCAGGGAGGAGCAACAGAATTGCTGGTAATGGCGATAAGAGGAAAGTGGAATAACTCCGCGAAAAAAAATGATAAAAATGATATCTCTTCTTATGTAAGTAGTAGACCCAAATGGCCACCCTCAACAGAAATTTGGGGGCCATGGGACAAATACCCTGGGAGGAGATCGTGTAGGCGGAATCAGGTCACGTGGTACAAATCTGAGCAATATGATTGGTTTGGCATAAATTATCATATAGGCATCTTAGTATATAGAGATAGCTTAATACTGAAAGCCCACTAAACGCGTGCTCCCCTATCCCCAGTTCAAAGGTTACAGATTAGCCTTGGAAAGACTAACGCTGTGCCCCCATGAAAGCTGCATGGTCTGCATTATTGAGGAGCAAGAATCCAAAATCTCGCATAGGATCAAGAGAAGGTGACATCATGGGCCTCTGTCATGTAGCACGTGACCTTCAGCCTTGCATTGTGTAAATCAAGAAAAATTACGAGAAAACATTATGGAAAAAAATGCTAGGATACCTGCGCTAGGCTACGGGGCTGTACAGAAAAAGGATGAAAGTCAAGAAGCCACGTAGCCTAGTGCAGGTATCCTAGCATTTTGTCCATAATTTTTTCTCATACTTTTTCTCGATTTACACAATGCAAGGCCGAAGGTCACGTGCTACATGACAGAGGCCCATGATGTCACCTTCTCTTGATCCTATGCGAGCTTTTTGGATTCGTGCTCCTAAATAATGCAGACCATGCAGCTTTCATGGGGGCACAGCGTTAGTCTTTCCAAGGCTAATCTGTAACCTTTTGAACTGGGGATAGGGGAGCACATGTTTAGCGGGCTTTCAGTATTAAGCTAGTCTCCTGTATATGAAGTAAGCACACAATTCTTCAAAATGTTCCTTACAGTGAGACATTAAAGAGCTACATCAAGTATTGTCTCCTGCATACTTCACTTCTAACATAGAGAGTGTTGGAAAATCTCGTAGTATAATTGTAACAGTGTATAACATATACAATATAGCCCATCAACTGACAGGAATGACTATGGCTATGACCTAGTGGGTGATCACAAATCTTCTCCACACAGGTACACAATTAAATCTGAGCCATAAACCTGTAATATGGTTGCATCCAGTAATCCTTTGGTAACTTGTATATTAGCTGTTTTTAGCCACTAAATTAGCTTGTATCGAATTATAATTGCTCAGAGGACTCCATAGTGTTACTTCACAAAAATAATAGAATACTGCTATGTACAGGTAACATCCTATAGAATATTAATCTTTAAATCAGGTTTCGAGTAATTACAGTATTCTCAATTACAGTATTTGTTGTGGGGGGAGTTGACGGTGAGGGGCTCGGAAAAATCAAGTCTACACAATAGCAATGATCATGCTATCTAATAGTAAGTAATCCCTTTAACCTGAATCATCATGTACAGAATGATCTATGGAAATCATTAATGGAATTTACAGCAACAGTTTTCCAGCAAAGAAACATTCAGGATAAAGACACCCTTAATTTGACTCCTCAAAAGTTACAGTATGATCCATAGTGAAAGAACTATAAAAGTGTTGTAAATAAAGAGTACTGGGATTCAGCTACAAACTGTACAGGAAGTAAGTAAGGAATCAGCTACGGGGACTGAGAGTAATATGAAACGCCCCTCAAGATTTTGGAGAGAATGCACACGATTGTTTCCTCAACTAATGCAAGAAAAAGAAACAGAGACAGAGTATCAAACTGCAATAATCCACAGACTAAATTGGATAACATCCTAGCTCTAACCCAAAATAACTGTGTTGCAAACATAAAGAGCTATGTAGAAGTTATAAATAACATCTCAACTCAGACCGGTCTCAACTGTAAGCAATGTCAGAGTGGCCTAGCATAGAAGAAAGTGAACAGCACGCTAAAAATCCCAACAATTATCAAATATTCCAGTAGGAATCTACCGAACAACTTCCAGAACCCTTTGCAGCCACAAATCTATAATATAGTTGTTCGGAAACAAAGGATCAAATGTATCTGCGATCGTGAGATGAACTTGGGAATCCCCTCGCGTGTCTCTAGAGAAACTACAAAAGAATGAAGATTGAAGGATACCATTACGTTGTATGGCTAACACTCAAGAAACTTAGCAAGTCACGTAGTTTGCTTGTAATAACACCTGACATGAAAGACGAACAGCAGCCTCTTCATAGCTTAAATTATAAGGGGGAGGGCTACAAACCTTTCAGAGTTATAATAGATAACACAACGAACAACCTCATACAGAAAAAACACGGTAAAACTTTGGAAGTTAGAGAAAGCAATTTCAGTACGCTACTGGTTGATATTTTACCACGCCTTACTTTATTTTCTTCAAAATAAAACTGGGACTTCACATCTTGCAAAAACAACCCAAACTGAAAGCTTCCCGAATGTTATCCCATGTCAGGTAATAAAGCGTAAGAAATAAGCGAAATGGTATATATGGTTTATCACAACTTACCGGCAAAAGCACTATGGTTTAGCAGAGAGAATGAAACGGCCCAGGAAGATCTGTCATAGCGATATCACCATCGAAAGGTAGGATTCCTTGGCAAATGAAATCAAGCGAAAACAGCAGTAAACTGGAAGCAGACCGACAAAAGTCTCCTCCAAGTCACACAGCAACTATATGATGGTAATGGTTCGCAACTGTAGAATACAGATGAAATGGACAAAGGAGATACAGGAAATCTTACATCAACCCATTTCAGGAAAATAGAGCAGGCTTACCAGGAAGAACAGCAACCAAAGTCTCCTCACGATAACACATACAGATACTTAGTCCTACATGACCGCTTGCAAAACTGACAACACACGGTCCAGCAGGGAGGAGTAACAGTATTGCTGTGAATGGCGATGGGAAGAAAGTTGAATAACTCGGCAAGAATGATAAAAATCAGATCTCTTCTTATGTAATTAGTAGACCCAAGTGGCTACCCTCAACAGAAATCCGGGGGCCATTGGACGAATACCCTGGGAGGAGATCGTGTGCGCGTAATCAGGTCACGTGGTACAATTTAGAGCACTTTGATAGGTTTGGCATAAATTATCATATAGGGATCTTAGTATATAGAGAGTTTTTTGATAGCCCGCTAGACGCGGGCTCCCCTACCCCCAACCAAAGCTGAAGATTAGCCTTGGAAAGACTAACGCAGTCGCCCATCGAAGCAGCATGGTCCGCATTTTCGATGAGGATCACGGGAAGGTGACGTCATGGGCCTCTGCGGTGGAGCACGTGACCATCAGCATTGCATTGGTCAACTCGAAAAATTGCGAGAAAAAATTGTGCAAAAAATGCTCGGATACCTGCGCTAGGCTACGGGGCTGTATAAGAGAAGGCGGAAAGCCCCGTAGCCTAGCGCAGGTATCCGAGCATTTTTTGCACAATTTTTTCTCGCAATTTTTCGAGGTGACCAATGCAATGCTGATGGTCACGTGCTCCACCGCAGAGGCCCATGACGTCACCTTCCCGTGATCCTCATCGAAAATGCGGACCATGCTGCTTCGATGGGCGACTGCGTTAGTCTTTCCAAGGCTAATCTCCAGCTTTGGTTGGGGGTAGGGGAGCCCGCGTCTAGCGGGCTATCAAAAAACTGCTAGTCTTCATCATATCAATAGGGAATACATGGTGTCTAAAATCCCATAGACGTGCATAACATATAACATATTGTGCATAACACCTCATGTGTCCATACAATACAAATAATATACTACATATACAGCTGTGTATAACGTGAAAATGAATAACTTTGACTGCTATTGGGAATAAACTTACCTAATGAAATGTGTGCTGCTAGTTTGTACTAATTCCTTAACATACCACAATCACATGCATTCTCAAGCATGGAAATCAATTCTAACATAAGGAGTCTAGTATTATGTAGCAGGGTAAATTTATATTGTATTGAGGTTAAATAGTGTACAGAACATTGGTGTCTCCATAGAATACAGATAATATACTACATATATAGCTGTGTATGAATGACAATGAATAACCTTCACTGCCATTTGCATGAAAGTTACCAAATGATTATATGTGGTGCCAATGTGTACTACTTAATCCCTCACAATAGTACAACCACATGTCACCTGTATTTATGTGCATAGAAATCAATTCTAACCTAAGGAGTCTAGTATTAGGTAGCAGGGTAAATTTATATTGTATTGAGGTTAAATAGTGTACAGAACATTGGTGTCTCCATAGAATACAGATAATATACTACATATACAGCTGTGTATAAAATGAAAATTAATAACTTTCACTGCTATTGGGAATAACCTTACCTAATGAAATGTGTGCTGCTACCTTGTACTAATTCCTTGACATACCACAATCACATGCATTCTCAAGCATGGAAATCAATTCTAACATAACAAGTCTAGTTTTAAGCAGCAGGGTAAATTTATATTGTACCACGGCTACATAATGTGCAGAACATTGGTGTCTCCATAGAATACAAATAATATACTACATATATAGCTGTGTACTAATGAGAATGAAGAACCCGCACTGCTATTTGCATTACGGTTACCAAATGACTATATGTGGTGCCAATGTGTACTACTTAATCAGTCACAACAGTACAACCACATGTCACCTGTATTCATATGCATAGAAATCAATTCTAACCTAAGGAGTCTAGTACAATGTAGCAGTTTACCAGTTGGTTGTAACCACTAATCATCTCCCATCAAATAACACTAACTTAATCAACCTCTATCCAATATTATATTATGTATTTTCTCTCTAAATGCAATGATATATTTTACTGGATATATAACTGTGTATGACCTAAAACAAATAACTCACACAGCTCTCTGGATATACAGTTAACAAATGAATACATGTGGTGATTGAATTTACTGACTCCTAATCATCATCATCATCATCATCATCATCATCATCATCATCATCATCATCATCATCATCATCATCATCATCATCATCATCATCATCGTCATCATCATCATCATCATTTTAATGTAACTGCTATATTCAATTGTCAACTTGTGGATACAAATAAAGTCTAATCATTAACACTGTGTCATAGATAAAGGTTTCCATCCCAACTTTAAATGCAAGATTGTCTCTGTCATCTGGTATATTATTCTTTTCTAAGCTAACATAACATTCTGCAAGGGGCATAAAAACTTAGCAACTATACAATTTTAATACCTCAAAGGACTTTATAGCTTGTGTTCACAGAATTAAAATAATATCAAATACATAATATATATTATACCCTCATATAATAACTGCAGAGGTGCTTATTGCATGACTGAGTGATACACTGTACAACATGAATAAACAAATCAGATTTCAACAAAAAATGGTATTTGCAGGAAGGGGGGGGGGAGTTGACAATACACATGATGTTGCTAAGTACTACTTATTCATGCCTGAAATCTATATCATCATGTGCAGAATGATCTATGGAAATCAGAAATGGTATCTGTAACATATGATCTCAGACAGAAAGGGACATATCTCCCAGCAAATACACAGTCTTCATAAGAGGAGAATGTATCTTCACTACACAAAAATAACACTACTATACACAGTGAAAACTACCATGACCTTGATATAAAAACCAAGGTAATATATAAAGTAATACAGTGATTAGGTTCCCATATATGGAGTACTTAAATACATACACAACAATGTATCCTGTAAAACTGGAAGGACACCAAATGGGAAAGCAGAGCTATTAAGCTACACTGCTGCAACATACTACATTAAGCAAAATTGTAGCTGTGGTTTAGAATGACTGTGTGGCAAGGCTATATGCTAATTAGAATTGAATAGCAATATCAAAAACGTAAACATAACGGCCCAATTATGAGAGATCTTGAAATCTAATATATGAGGTTAACTAAAGGGGGAAGAGCATGGTACACATCCCTAGTGTAACAGGGTGTAATACGGCAGAAGCTTATGAATACCATAACTAAACATTAGCAGTGGCTTATTGGCAATTTTAAAGCGAAAAGCAAGCGAGCCCAAATACAGTTGGTTAGATGATAATGCCCCCCCCCTACAACAGGGCAAACTCATGAGCTCTCACTCAAAATCCCGTAAACAAAGTCGTGTTAAAGGCAATAAAAGTAACCATTCTCAGGACTAAATGCTTGCACAGCTATATGGTGTAATCCCACATAAAATACACCATTTAGCCATTGCCGTTGAATGAATCTGATGCTCTCTCATTCCTTGATTTTATATTCTGCAGCAGAAACATACTAATAACTCCTAGTGCCGTAAGGAATAATACCGCCAGTGGCTCATGAATTGTGCTATCAAACTGTAGTAGCAGTATCACGCTGATTTACAACGAAAAACGAACGGAACTTGAAGGAACATAGTCTAGATACCAAAGCGTGCTAGGCAAACTGACAGAAACTCGCTCCAAATCTGGCAAATAACAACACTGACAACTATCAAGACCAATCATTGTAGGTTAGCTTCTCTTACAAAAGTATATTGAAGCAGTTGAAAGGAAAGAAGCCCCTTACCTCTTAGACAATGCATGAAACTCGAACCTACATTGCTAACTTGACAATCGCAGCTGTGGAAACTCCCTCAACCACGAACATGCGGTCTTGCATGCAACCCATTGTTCCGACACAACAGGACTGCTCTTGTAAGATCAACGCTGGAGTTGTCTCGAATTTCAGCGCCACGTAGAACAGAATCGAAAGTCAATTGCATTAAACAGGCTGAGGGGTACTACCCAGCAAACCTACAAAGTAATAAATAACCAATTCAGAATCAAACTTTTAGTACAAATCACCAAAGGATAAAGAGTAATCATAGTCGCCGTTCACAAAACACCCGCGGGAACTGGATTTGATTCGATTGAAACTGAGCTTGGCAAACCCCGCAAATGTATTCAATCTAGACACAAAAAGAAAACGGGTTAAGGTAAACCAATTCAAAACAAATCTGTTACCACAACTCACCGAAGGCTAGAGAGTAATCAGAGTCGCCATTCACAAAACACCCTCAGGCATTGCATGCGAGTCGATTGAAACTAAGCTTGGCAAACCCCGTAAACTGTAGTCAGTCTAGAAACGAAAAGACAATGAATTACGACAAATGACAACGTACATTTTAATAGATTTTATAGTAATTTATAACAACTACCATGTCATGAGGCGCGCACTTTTATAACATGATCGTGGAATTTCCTTGAGAATCGGCGTAAATTCTAGTCGAAACTCTACAATAAAACATACAGAGAATAAATACGACCTCACAACAAATATCAATGGTCTTATTACAACATTTATAAAAACTTACATAAGCAGTTTCCAAGTGACGCCAGGTTGAGAATCCATTGCCCCACGGTGATAGCTCCGATGTCATCTAAAGTGACTCGCAGAAAGGTCTAATGATTGTCCTACACCTAGAATAAAAATTAAACATCAGATCAAAGTAAAGTCGAGACAACCCCTCGCTCATAGCGGCACACATGGGCTAACTGTTTGAGCATGATTTAGTAGCAAAACAACGACTATTTAGCACAGAATATGACAGGGGCCTCGAGCAATCTGACACTGCCAACAGCCATGCATGCTATCTCGTGGGAATTTCTCAAAAATATCTCATGTAAAAGTCGAAAAAGTAATCACTGAATAAAGGGCAGAGAGGGGCTACCATTAATCGATTCATTTAAGAGCACGAAGAGGACTCACCTGCCACATGATCAAGGCTTTCTCCTCGAGTCTTCAAGCGAATCTACAGTCTGCGAACACTCCCTAAACTGCCAATCTCTAATTTGAGAACGCGGATGCATCATATTGCTAGCGGGGAAGGTTGTGCAATACCCAAAGCGCAATATAAAGAACTAATGTAAATGTAAGTCATACAGAGAAAGTTCAACGTGAGACCCCCTGATATAAATACGGACGCTCGCAGCTACCAGCAGGAAGGAGCGCCTGTGGTGCAAGCATGCAGCCAGAAAACAAAGGAACCCATGGAGAAGGCAATAAGGAGATGGGCACGTGACAGAAACCACACGCGGTGTTGCTTCTAATGCCGATCGCGAATTTCCGAATGCTACATACAGGCTTCAGTATGGAGGGTAGACGAAAAGTGGAATATCTCGAGAACGACAGAAGCTATGGAAACGATTTCTACAGTACGGGACGTAACTCGGAAAGGAGAACCAGCTGCCGAATTTTTAGCGATAGCCCCCGGCCCGTTTGGGAGGAGAAGTGTTCACCGGGAATAGAGGGTCACGTGGTACAATCCGAGCCCTGTGATTGGTGTGGCATAAATTAGCATATAGGGATCTTAGTATATAGAGAATGCAAAATTCTTAATGATCTGTCTTGAACATGATCTACTCGCCATACTTGAGAAAGCACTATCAATACAGCGTATAATGTATTGGAATCTTCTGTTATAATCAGAGAGCCATGGAGATGCAGTACCTACTATATATTGCACCATCTTGCTCTAGGCCATAGAAATACTATCCAACAGTTATAGCTGTATTAAAAGCTGCATATGAATAAAACTGGATAACTTCCACAGTCAGCTTGATTCACATTAATAAAGGAATTATAGATTAGGACACCTTCTGCTATCTAACAGCATATTTCATGTTTGGACATATGTGGCTAAGAACTGCAAACGGATGTGGAGGAAAAAGGGAAAAATACATAGGCACATAATAAGAGTGCATTGGTTGTGATGCAGGATGCAAATAGAAAAGCAACTGGTATTTTGTTGCATGTTATATAAAATAGAAAAAAATAAATGTAAATGATAAAATAAACATATTTACATTATATTTACATGAAAATGTTAGTTGTTTTTGTGCAGTTGGCTTCTTTCTGTTTCTGTGTTTTTCTGGTTAGTATTGTGTGCCTTCTTTGTCTTATGTGACAGACACCTTTTGTCTGGCACTATTTTTATGTGTAGCACTGATGCTGTCCTGTATTGAGAAATAGAAATAAAAGTATGATTATTCCTATGTGTATGAACAGAAACATTTGATTGCTACAGTTATGTGAAAATAGGAGTATTGGTCTTGTACACATTCTTAGTGTGATAATACACGGTAAAGACTTTTGATGTATAGTGTTTATAGTGTAGCGTGAATAGCATAGCGGAAACGAACTTAAAGCTTACGTTAAATCTTTAATTCTGTCACCTTTGTCAGTGACAAAATGAATGTGGTATCTTTTGGGAGATGCAACTTTTTTGCGGCACGCCATTTGATGCGCCCAACTTTCTCCCCCTGCTTGATAAATAGTGTCCACAAGAAATGACAGATAGACATAATTATATAGAAAAGGAAAGAAATAAGTGAGTTAGGTGATAGGCAATCTGACAACTACAAACAGTATTGGTTTACCATGTTCTGGTCACCGTGCGTCAATGTGACTGTACTCCCTTCCATCGCTGTTACAGAACTTGACACTAATGGTAGATGTACACTGGTACAGGTTGATATAGAGACTACATGATGGGGATTACCTAACCCCCTGTTCTCTATCACTGCATTTTGTAATGATCTCATTGATTGTGAAGTTGGGTATTATGTGAAATATTCTCACGCCTTAATAAATCTAAATATGATGAAATTAACATAAGATATGAGTACCTACACGGAAAATTAAATAATTGCATCGAAGAGCACCCCTATATGAAATATCTTTTGTTTTCTATTGGTGCAATGGAATTGGGAAAACTGAAAGGAAGGGGGTTCCTAAGAACATGTCTATACATGATGGTAGTTGAGGTGGTGCTTGTTTGCTCAAATGCTGTAGAGAGAACGTATAACAGTGAAACTCGTCAACAACTTAACAATAATTCTTCCGCTGTTTACGATCATTCCTCTCTACAACTGGCCACCCTCTCTCCCTTGTTAATTGCAGCATTGTTAGCTGTACAAAAAACAGGGACAATCTGTTGATACAGAAGAGATTACTTCTCCCCAGAGAGCATCCTACATTAAATTCCCAAACATCAATCCACCTTTACTGGATGTGCCTCTGCGCAGTACTGCGATTGCAAATAAAGCATTCTGATTGGCTCCACAGGTCACGTGGAGAAAGTAAGGACAAATAATAAATCTAGGCCAGCACTGAATACAACATGTGGATGTTCTAAATAGAAAGATAACGAGAAGATGGTATGAAGGTGCTCACATGGAACTTGTAGTAATGATTCCAGGTATCCAGACAGGCCTTCCATGACTAATCGGTATGGGAAGCCTGTTCGTTTTATTCATTTTCCTGGCAAAAAACGCCAGAAAGCTTCTGCAATGAGGTGGATACATGCCTGCAAAAGACCGGCCTATCAGTTATCGCTAGAAAAACTAACCTACCATCATTTTATTTGCTCTTTGCACTGGATTGGTGAGGATGGGCCAACAAGTGAAAATCCTTTTCCTCTCCCGGCAGACATGAATGAAGAGGCCCGTAACAGACTGGAGGTTGCTTTTCAAAAACAAAGGAAACAGTCACACCAGACTGATGGCGAAAGAGAGTGCCCCGAAACTGAACCGGAACCCGCTTCATCAGAAACAGAAAATAGTTTGGAAGAAGAACTGGAAGTAGCTGATATCCTTCTTAGTTTTTCAAGAAGTGCATATTGGGATTCCATAAAACAGGATACCAGTTGTAGCACAAATGAGATGCCAGAAAATGTGAGAGCCAGCTCAATGATAGAATCTGACTGTGTTGTTACTGTTGAACAAGGCACGCAGACATTAAGCTTGGAGAGGTCGTTGAGGCAGAATTGGATTGACAGAATACGTGAGCATCCTATGTATTACACAGGATTGAAGTCCAGAGAGCTGCTTTACTTTCTTTTTGATCTTGTGAAAGATAAAGCAGATAGGATATCTCTTTGGCGAGGGTCTGAACCCAAGGGGAGGAATAAGAATACACGGTTGAGGAAACTATCAACATGGGAAGAATTTTTACTAACACTGATGAGAATTCGACGAGGTATTGACACAGAAATGACTGCTCATCTGTTTGGAATTTCAGTGAACTTAGCCAGCAATATATTCATTACATGGGTATTATTTTTAGATAAGGAGTTACAATTTCTCAGACGATTTTCATCAGTTAAATGCAATGAAAAGCACATTCCAAAATCCATGAGGGATAGACACGGGAAACCAAACACTTTTGTCAAGGATCTGAGATGCATCATTGATGCTGTTGAATTTCAGTGTGAAACCCCAAGTCTGCCAGTAGCTCAGAGAAAACTTTATAGTGCTTACTATAACACAAATACTTACAAATTGCTGATTGGATGCACACCTAATGGTTACATTAACTACATATCTAAGTTATGGTCTGGGAATGTTTCTGATCAGCTCCTTGTAAAGAAGTCTGGCTTCTTGGATCATCTAAATCCTGGTGATATCATTATGGCAGATAAGGGTTTCAGAATACGACATATGCTCACATTGAAGTCCTGTAGTTTAAGATTACCACCAGGTCTAAAAGGTGGTCAACTGAAGCCAAGAGCATCAACAGTGGCAAGAAGAGTCTCCAATATAAGAATTCATGTCGAGAGGGCCATCAGACGTCTGAAAACATTTAGAATTCTATCACAGCACTTGAAACTTACTCAAAAAAGTCACATGGATAGTATTGTAAATGTATGTGTTTCCTTAGCAAATTTAGGTAATGACCTTGTTGCTGATTGACTGCATTGATCATCATATTCAAAAGTTTAAGGCCACATGTAATTTCTCACATATTCCTAGGTGAAAATCAAACCTTTGCAATATAGGTAGGAAATAATCACAAACAGGAAGTATTGTAAAAAAACATCATTTTCAGTAATAAATGTTTTTTCAGATTATATTGGCAGTCTTCTACACTTTTACAAATGATTGTATCTCCCACTTCCTATTCTAAATACAGTATGAAGGATGATGTAAGATAAAGTCTCTCATTCGTTTTCTCTCTTGTTTTGCATGCACATCATTGAACCAATGCTTGAAGTCTTGCTTGCAAAAGAATTCCTTGTCTTTCAGAAAGAGTTCAAAATGAGACAGGAATGTTGCCAAATTTAAAAGCAGATAAATTCCACAATCAGTGTTGTTATCTTGCTGTGGTGTTTGTAAAACACATCTTTTATATTCAATGTTAACCTCTGCATCATTCCATTTGAAAAACTTGCATATCAAATCAATTTCATTATTTCGAGTGATTGTTTCATGTCTGTGGCTAAGTGAATCCATGACTAATGCATAGTCTTGAATAAATATAATCATAAACCAATGGTGATGAGCACATATTGGGACAACAAGGATGTCATCCTGTGAAATCTTTGTCAAATGTGATGAAGCCCTGTGAAAATTGACTTCTGGTTGATCATTACATGATATATCTTGCATCAGTGCCAAGTAAAATATGGAATCAGCCATTTTCAGATTGTTCATGATTCCAAATTGTTCTTTGATCAGTCTCATAAAAGTTACTACTATATTATCAGTAACTTCACTTTTATCCAAAAGGGAGTCCAAGTCTTCCTGAAAAAGAGGAACTTCCTTTATAGTTGCAATAACATAGTTTGCACCTTGGCTAGCTTCCTCCTCATTTAAAAAATGAGAAACTGGTTTCTTCATTGTGTCAATATCACTGTTTGCCCAGCCAGATTCATCTACACAAGTGGGGGCATCACATTGGAATTTTTCACTTTTCAAAATACCATGAACTGGTACTATGCTAAACACAAGAGGAAGTACCCATGTAAGGTAAAATTGAGTAATTCTGTCAACAACTGCATCCCAAAACTTTGCATTGAATGCAATCTCCACAATGAAGATGCTACCAGAAAATCCCATCTCTGAATTCAGAGTAAACACAACAAAGTCACACATGTTAGTATTGGTTGCTGCCATTGCTCCTTGGATCTGAAAATAATATCTGTGACTTTGGCTTAATGTGTATGAGCCATCAGATTCCTGTATCCCACCAACATTTTTGTGTAAGAAAGCCTCACGTGGGTGCTTTTCTTTACTTTTAAATGGACACTTGTATTCAACAACAACTGTTCTGCAACATTTGCATGTCCTTATGTCATCTGGACTGGCAGCTAAAAATGGTCTTTGTTTGTTGATAACAAGACCAGATGGGGCAATGTTGCATTTTTTGTGTGTTCTCATCATCATCTTTTTGTATTCTTTTCTTGCTTCATTTTCAACAACTTTTCCATGTTGAATTTGAGCAGGCAATTTTGAGTACTTATCTAGACTGTCTCCATTTACAATGTCTCTTGCAAGACAGCTGCCACTTTGTGCAGGGTATTTTTCAATTCTATTTTGCTTTTTATAAACATCACATAATTTAGTTGATGTAACCATACCTTTTCTATGTATTTTCCACATCTTGCTTAGGCTTTGAGACTGTGTAAGTTTCTCAATGCTATCTGCTTAATCATCAGAAAGTGAAAGCTCCTCAAGAAACTTTTCCTGGTCTATAAATCCAGACTGGAGGTACTGATGAACTTTTTGGAACAAAATTGGCACTGCTTCATTGGCTTTTGAAGCTTCAACTTCAAAAATTTCTAGACTTTCACATTCATCTTCACTATTTTCCGAGTCGCTAAGAATAAAACCTGCTGAAACACAGCCAAACTATTTTAGTTTTTCTTTAATGTTCTTCAACTGATCTAAAGAATGGCCAATGCGGTCTGCAGGAATTCGTGGGTCAAACTCTATTTTACCTTTTAAACTTCTCTTCTTCTTTGGCAAATAATGTTCTTTCCCTTGCATTCTCCTGCACTCTCTTTCCTTAAATCCATGATTTTTCAGGAGTGTGGAAGTTTTGTTTACACACACCTCTGTAATAGGAGAAGGTTCAATAGCCCTGCCAGATTTCTTTTTCCAAGAGCAAAGACTCTCTGTTGGGCCTGTAGCTGGGTGCAAACAGTCATGGAGGGAATAGAGAGAAGCAGCAATGTGTTTGCAAGCCCCATCTTGTCCACCTGGGCATTGACAGTATGCAGAAAAAACAGATCCTGCTGTTGGCTTCCATGTCGGATTTGTTTGCCCATGTTCTTTTTGTTCCCTCTCTCCGTCAATGACAAACCAGAGCTTATAATGCTGTTGGCCATCCTTGGTTTTCAACTTCATCGTGGGGCGAACGTTAGCAACAAAAACAAAGTGTCCAGATATCTCCTTCATTTTCAAATCTTCCACATGGCCGTCTTCAAATAACCCATACTCCTCAAAGGCTTTGTAGGAGGCAACCTTTTGACGGTCATATTCGCTGGATTTAAATATCAAAAAGTTAAAGATGTCTTCAATACCGAAAGGTGGAACTGTTTCCATATTGTTGACCAACTCTTTTTGAGGAATTAAAAAAGGGTCTGGTAATCTAATTCCTTTAATCGTTAATCGATCTGATAAATCAAAATGATCATCATGAAAATCCACGTTACATGGTAGGCCCATGCTCGACGCTGCTTGGGCAAGTTTGACCAAATCGCTTTTCTTACAGTTGCTCACAGTGATTCCTCTAGATATTAAAAAATTCCTCAAACTATATACATTCATATTTTCAAAATCCTCTGACAATCTATTGCCTGTAAACGCCATGACTCGGTTGTACTTTTCATGGAGACAAATTTACAGCTAGAAATTGTAGGTCGCTGAAAAAGTTGTCCTTACTTTCTGCACGTGACCTTTTCAGCCAATGAGAATGCTTAACTCGCCGGCAAACATATCGCACTGTGGGGGCTCCAGTAAAGGTGGATTATCACCCTCGCATTTTCACTCTGAACAGACCTGAACCTGTATGCTTTTAGCTTTGGATAAGTCTTTGAATCAAATCTACTCACTCTTGTTATCCCATGTCCTATCACGTACGTTACGTTTACTTATTTCATGTCTTAGTATACAGTGAGAGGGGAAGTCAAAAAGCCCTATAGCATATTGCAGGTTTCCGAGCATGTTTTGCACAATGTCTGGCCCAAGACTTTTTCATGACTATGGTTTTTTCTCACTATGGCTATGGTTAGTACTTGGCATGACTATGGTTTTGTCGATTTGGTGAATACATCACTCAATTCCTTGTTCTCTATCGCATAGGCCCATGACATCACCAATCCTATGCTAGCCCCTTTTTCCTTGTTCATCAAAAAAGAAGACAATGTATCTTAGTTGGGGCGCAATGTGAGTACTTGGGGTGGGGGTGGAAGCTGGTGGCTCAAAAAATCATGTCTACAAAATATTAATGATCGTGCTGTCTAGTACTACTTAATCCTTTAACACTAGATTATCATATGCAGAATGGTTTTTGGAAATCAGTAATGGTATATATAATAAATTATCTTGGAATGGAGGCGACTTGCTTCCTTGCAGAAAACATCGAGCACAATAGATCTCCCAAACCTGACTCCAACAAACACTGCCATTGATAATAAAAATGACTATGACCCTGTAGTAAATAAAGAGACACTGGTTAGGTCTTGTGAATAAGTTACTTAAATCTGTTCAATACAACAGTACTTTAGAGCACGATATGAGTAACATTTCTGTATAAGATTTGGCAAATGTAGCTAAAAGTACAGCAGTAACTTAGAATACAAACTGTACTGGGATAAAGGAACACGCCCCTCAAGGGTTTTGGAGAGAATACACGTGATGCTCTCCCCAAAGCAATACAACTAAAACAAACTGACAAATAGATGTATTATAACTGCAATAACCCACAGAATAGCTTGGATAACACGTTAGCTTTAGCCAGTAATAACTGTGTTGCAGAAATGAAGAGCTATGTAGCACCTACAAACAACATTTGAAACATAAACAATGTCAGAGTGGTGTACTTTAAGTACCTGCTGTAGTCACAAATCTCTACTGTAGCAGCGAAAATGAATCGAACCTGAATGAGGCAAAAAGCAACTATGGTACCACGCAGCCACTGTAAAAAAGTAACTCCATATCTGTTAAATAAAATACACCACGTACCTGGCACTGAAACGACAACCTTCTATCTGAACTTGCAAGACAAATGTCCCTTCTGTAAACATGCCTTCAACTACAAACATACGGTCTGTGATAACACTATTGTTGGGAAACAAAAGATTGCAGGTCTGCGATCGTGACATGAACTTGGGAATCCCCTCGTACCCTTAAGAGTGAAAGTAAAAACTGCAAAATTAGAAAATTAGGCCAACAACATTCAGCAATACCTCTATACATACTTCAAGTCATAGCATTCCATATACCAGAACTTCATCCCCAAACACAACGATATCCTATATCATCTGTGCATGCAGTAAAAGCAATGACTAGATTCTAATCTAGCAAGGAATACAACAGTAAACATATCGTAATTATTTCATCACAATGTAGTAAGAAAAGTAGAGTACCTTAGCGAATGGAATCAAGCGAAAAAACCCAAAACCTGGAAGAAGAATGACGAAATTCTCCTCCAAGTCGAATCACATGGCAACATTACTGTAGTCCTAATCAAACTATTCGCAACTAAAAGCAGCATGCATGCCATTCCATCCATGTCATCTAAATAGGCAAGGAAAACAAAACTGTCATAACCTAGCATGGAATAAAAGGTGAAACATATGTTAAGTATGTTTTTAGAAGTTAGCTGTAAAAGCACGGTGATTTAGTACATAGAATCCAACAACTTGGAAAGGAACTGTCATGGCGGCAATACCCCCAAGGGAAGGTGGCTGGATCTCGTTGAAAGATGTGGAAATAAATGGCTTGTAACAGTAGAATATGGATAAAATGGACAAAGGAAATACAGGAAATCTAAAATACACATATGCAAGAAGAAAAGAACCAACTTACCTGGAAGAATAGCGATAAAAGTCTCCTCGCGATAACAAACATAGCTACTTCGTCCTACATGAACAGTCGCCAACGTGACAGCAACAGTCCTGCGCAGAGGTGTCAAGTGAGCATGGCGGAGGGGATAGGACAGCAATGGCCATAAGTTGCAAGTGGAATATCTCAGCAAAAAGAACAGATATGGAAAAATCCCTCCTTTATGAGTAAGTAGACCCCAAGGAGAACCCCTAAACCGAGTTTGGTTACGACCCCCCAACAGGCCTAGGAGAAGAAGTGTCATTAAAATCAGTCTACAAAGTGGTCACGTGGTACAAAATCCAACAATCTGAGTGGTTTGGCATAAATTATGATATAGGCATCTTAGTATATAGTGACTAGCTTAGTACTGATAGCCCGCTACAAGCGGGCTTCCCTAGCCCCAGTTCAAAAGTTGCATATTAGCCTTGGACAGACTAACGCTGTGCCCCCATGAAAGTTGCTTGGTCTGGTCGCATAGGATCACAAGAAGGTGACGTCATGGGCCTCTGCGATGGAGCATGGGACTTTCGGCCTTGCATTGTGCAAATCGAAGAAAAATTGATAAATTGAGAAAAATTGTGCAAAAAATGCTTGGATACCTGCGCTAGGCTACGGGGCAGTAAAGGGAAAGGAAGAGAATCAAGAAGAACCGTTATCAATATCATGATGATATTTGTTTTATGTTGATAAATAAAGGCTTTTTCACCATGGAATCTATGGTTTTATCAGTAAGATGATATCTTTCATGCAATAAAAGACAATATTAAAAACATTTATCTTCTTCGTTTTTGATATCAAAACAAGATCTTGTGTTTTTAATTTGATCTGGTAGTTTAATAGTAGATTAACGCAGATAGGTCGTTATTGTCCCAGTTCCTTTCACCATTTCCTGCCTTTATCCTAGTTCCAATCCCCTTTCTGTCGTCCTTGCGTCCATGCTGCATGCGTCTTCCTTCTTGGTCACAAGACAGTTGTTAGATCCTGTTCCATCGGAGTTGTTATTGTTTGGTAAAGTAGAATAATGTGGTATGTATCCTGTACTGCAATTGTCTGTGATGATGCGGAATACAGATCTGTGATGCTTGTAGCAGTGTCGCTCACGTATTGACTATTTGTCATTGCCTATCCGTCATGTTATTGGATACCTTCCTCGTCACTTGGGACATTTGAGTTCCTGTAAGAAGAGCGCTTCACCCATCCGTTGATCGAAATTAAATCATTCACAACCCACACTATGAACCTGACACTCATTGTGGCTATCCAGTACCGACTGCACGTGATCATTTCTCAAGATGTATCTTAATCACTCACACTATTCATCCCAACTTTCTGTACGGCCTAATTCGCCAAACTGGATTCCCTCGCAAGATCCAACGTCGTAGCTGGGGCCAGTGTTCCTGCCAACCCACCGAGTGTAAATACCCACTTACCCAAGACCAAGTGCATGTAGTTAGCTCAGCCATGTCTGGTATTCCATCATTAACTACAAAGTATCCTGCATCACGCTTCATACACATCAAATTCTACGGGTGAGTAAATCTACCTCAATTTTACCCCTTTACTTTTACTCTGATATAGCATGTCACTTTATCACTGTTAGCATAACTCAACAAGCCACTATATGATGATATATTTGCACACACCTAGCAGCATTGTATATAACTATGACATGAGTATAGAGGTCAAGTTAGCTATCAGTGATAGCAGTCCACTCTCCCATTACATTCTAGATAGTTATCGTTCACTTATTCCTACCTGCAGCTCCTTTGCTTGTCCGAGTAGAGTTTGTACTTGCCAGCTACATTAGCCTGTTTATACTTATTACCATATTACTATCTTCGTGTTTACTGTCCTGATATACTACCTTATAGCTTCCTTATATTCATGCTTTGTATACCAGATATAGTTAATATCTAGAGAATATTTATTTATCCTCAGCCATCATTTTCTAGGACTTTACCGCTTAATATGCACTTATATATCAACCTGCTTCGCGATATCACTTATTCGTTAGTTCGATGCTTCTTTAGTGTATTAGCTAGGATTGTTCTAAGCTATCAGTTTGTAGGACTTATCCCCTTACTGTGCACGTAGCTATCTGCTTTTGGCACAATGTCAATTCATTCTTTAGTTCCTTACTTCTTTTGTTTATTTACTTGTATTGTTTTCAGCAATCACTTTCAAGGTATTTATCCCTTAACATGCGCATAGAGATTTGCTTGCTGCGTGATGTCACTTATTCGTCAGCTCTATGCTTCTTAAGTTTATGAGCTAGTATTGTTTTCAGCTATCAGTTTCCTGGATTTTACCCCTCAACATGCACACAGAGATTTGCTTGCTGCGCAATGTCACTTATACGTCCACTCTATGCTTCTTCAGTTTATGAGCTAGTATTGTTTTCAGCAATCAGTTTCCTGGATTTTACCCCTCAATATATGCACAGAGAGATTTGCTTGCTGCACGATGTCGCTTATTCGTTAGTACTTATATTTTTTACGGCTGTAAATTTCAAGGAACTTACCCCTCAACATGCACACAGAGAGATTTGCTTGCTGCATGATGTCACTTCATTCGCTAGTTCTATACTTCTTTAGTTTATTGGCTAGTATTGTTTTCAGCAATCAGTGTCTAAGAATTTATCCCCACAATATGCACATAGATATTTGGTTGCTTACCCATGTGTTAGTTTGCAGTTACACCTTATTCTTCATGCTATATTCTATATTTTGTCACATGCCAATATTTTATGCTTCCCCTCATATGCATTTTACAGCTATTCCACACATTGGATTAGTTGTGCATTTGTTCTTATCTCATTTATTTCTATACTGCCCCCCTCCCAGAGTGTTCCATTATTTGCATGAGCTACCTTTACCTAGCCCTATTTTCCCTGGATCCCAGCACTTATCTAGGGTATTATCCCATACACTCACTTTTTCCTGTTCCCACCGCTTGGGCACTAGCTGGGCTGCATTGACAATACGTTCACTCTTTAGACCTTATTTTTCAATTTTTGTCAATTTCGATTTTATCTCAAATAGCCTACATAACAGCGGTTATATATTTCAACAGTTAGTGAGATACTAAACTAAACTGAACAAAACAAAAAATTAAGTTGACTAAGATAAACATAATTCTATACAACGAACTAAAATAAGGTAGAGCCTCAAGATGAATCAGTAAGAGGTTTATTTATATATTCGTAGCTGGCAACCAAGCTCGATTCAATTAACTTATAAATTTGGGTACTTAATTCCGTCCTGTTTTGTAACAAATATACAAACTTGTCTTTGGACGTCATAAATATGAAGCTAGGTTTTGCTTTTATGATCTCATCAAAAAAGAGAGAACGACTTGTCTCATTAATCTGGCATGTTACAAGACAATGAATTTCATCTTGGGTTACTTTGCACACTGGGCAATTGCGGTCTTTTGGATCAACTTTAGGTCTTATATACCTTCCTGTCTCTATTGCTAGCCGATGGTCAGAGAGTCTACACTTACTCACAGTACATCATCATCAGTTTATACTTGTTATTGTTGCTCTGTAATACAACTCACCTTTATGCCTCTAAGGTATACTTCACAGGTCTCATCTGGTAGTATTTTTAGGTCATATAGTATTCATTTGCTTGCTTATCTTGCAGTAGTACTACTCTGTTTCACCTCAATTGTTCCCTGGGCTTTTGCATAAATCAATCACTACGATACATAATCTTTTGTTGATTTCTTAATTTCATGGATGCAAACAAATGTAATTTCTCTTGGTGAGTCACCGGCCTGACTGGCTTCAGTCACACATGCTTGTCATTCTATAGAACTGCATCAAGTCAGCAAGTTCAGAATCAATTGTGAATATTGTGGATCAGAAAACAGTCCTGGTTTAATGCCCCAACATAGTGGAGTTGTCCTGTGCAAGGAAAGGCCAATCTTGTGCTTTTAGGAGTAAATTCATGAAAGTTGGTACAGAGTGAGTTCTTGTGGTTAAAAGAAGGTTTAGCCTCAGACCCACCCAAAAAATCGCAGTCTGGTGTATTTTACAGACTGCAATGCCCTACCCATTCTTAAGAAAATCAATGTTCCCAAAATGCGTCTTTCTGCCTGGTAAGTCGAAAGATAAAGTTAAAAGAAACAAAAAATACTAAATCACTATACTTCTAAATTTTAAAGGTGGAGTAATAAAGACATTTGAAGTTTTGTGGCTCTAGGGGGTAAAGATTCCTCATTAACTCAAAATTTTCGTTCAGAAAATATCAAAATCGTTTCTCAACTTATGCCACTATTTAGATTAAACATAGTTTTTTAAGCTACTGTTAGTTCACTCATTATTAGCAATTTGTCATGATTATTTTGAAGAACCCTTCGGTAAAATTGGAACCCCCTGGATTTTGGTAATGTTTTGAGTTTTGTTGTATTTTAGCCTCAAAGTCTAATTGAAACTACGCAATGCTGTAGAATTTGTTACTAGTTGTATTTTTGGATACCTAAACAACATATCTGTTGGAATGCTTACTTTTTGGTTGGATAATAGACTTGTTGAATTGGGCTAGGGCAGTCAGTGAATTGGGCAAGGGCAGTTAGTGAACATTAGTGACGCATTTGGTGTTTTGAAGTTCACGGGCAAGTACTGGCTGAACTGGCATGTTTTATGGAGCAATCTACATCAGACGAGAGGGGAAACATCTTTAAAGATGCCAGACTGGCTGAAATGTACAAAACTAGAGTAAAGGAACTGGGAAGCTATACTCCAGAACGAATCCACACCACAAAACTTAAAGCGAGGCTAATGTCACAGATGTAGTATTTAAGAGAATATAGGGAGGGTAACAGGACTTACCTAGCATTTGATAATGCCATTGGGACAGTGTTGGTCAGCACATGAAAGCAATTATGATGATGAGGCTTTCATTCTGTCACAAGCTGTAAATATTTTACACTGCAATATACTCTCTAGAGAAAGCAACGAATTTATTGGAAGTTTTACTCACAACCGTCAGTAAGACTTTGTACCTCCATTTTTCAAATCATTCATCAATATGATCTTGCAAGGGAATAGCATAAATGCCTATCACAAGCATTTGGAACAATCGACGATTACCATATCCCAACTGATAATACAAAACACCAGCAAAAAAATCAGGTTAGAAGCAAGAACCACTGCAACACATAGCTCAAAGTCAAGAGAGACCCCTTTGGGTATTTACCTAGGTATGATGCTACACGTGAGAATCAGGAAAAAAGGACTTATTGAAAACTTGCATCATCTTGGAATTTCAGTTTCTTATGGAAGGGTAATGGAACTGAACGCTACAGTTGGAAATGCAGTTTTATCAAAGTATGCAGTAGAAGGGATTGTTTGTCCGCCTTCCCTAAAACCAAATGTGTTTACAACGGCTGCTATTGACAACATCGATCATAATCCAAGCTCAACGACAGCAAATGGATCCTTTCACGGGACAGGAATATCATTATTCCAGAGACAAAATTCAGAAAAAACTGACATACAGCGTAATTCTAGGGAATCAGATGTCGATAGCAAGAGGTTGTTAAATCTTCTCAGTGCTTACATTGATGTTCCTCCAGTCCTTTACTAGAAGAAAGAGCCTGATATTTGCGAATACGGTCATATTCTGCTAGATCCGGATGCCAATAGGCTGTGTATGCTGCAGAGGTATGCATTCCTTTTATTTGTTGCAACCTGCAAGTATCGCCAAGAGTAGACATAGTATGGGAGGTTTATCAAGACAATTCATTAAAAACATCTGCAAGAAATAAGAGAGGTCAGGGAGTATGTCGATGAGTGCCTCCTGATTCAATTGTTCAAGGCAATTGGCAGTCTTTTTTACACGTGTCAGAAAACAAGGAAGAGTTGTGTCAGTTTTTGGCTATCGAATCAGCTACTAAAGTAAAGGAAGGAACATTTATAACTGCACGTGGGACTATCGTTCTATCCAATAGTGATGACGATCTGTCATTATTATCACCATGCACACAAGAGGAAGCAGACACAAGAATGTTTTTACATGCCTTCCATGCAGCCCGTTCTGGTAGCAAAAGGACCACAATATGTATGTTTGATACCGATGCTGCTGTTTTAGGTATTGGCCTCTTCCAACAACTAGAACTTGAAGAGCTCTGGCTATCATTCGGAGATGGACAATATCACTGCTATATTTCGATACATGAAATAGTGGAGGCACTTGGAGGAAACAAATCGTGATATTTGCCTTTGCTTCAAGCTTTGACTGGTTATCACCAGATCTCCTTCTTTGCTGGATGAGTTAAGAAAGTTGCATGGAACACTTGGACGCAGTATGATGAACCTGCAAGTGCGTTACAAGCAGTATCATCTTGCCCATCAAAAGAGTAGGTCAATGTTGCTTTTCCGATGATTGAAAGATTTTTCGTTTTACTCTATGATTATTGTAAGGGCAGTACAACGACACGTCAAGTCTGAGACAGACATCAATATCAGTTGTTAATTGCCTATAAATCAGCCGTCTAGAACAAAGGGATGGTTTTTTTTAAATAAGACGTGATGCAGATAAGTAGTGGTTATTCTTTAGTATGTTTTGCTGTAAATAAAATGAAGTAAAATATATATGTGGTATCTCTGACTTTCCAACCTCACAACTCCTTCACAACAAATGGCGCCCAACGTGGGGCCAGAAAGTCAGTAAAAAGAGAAGAATTGAAAAGAAAGCAGCCTAAAGAATACCAGAATGATAAACGAAAGAAACAAAATAGAAGAAACGCATGAAAATTAAGAACGATTGAGGAGAATACGAGCAGGAAACCGAGCCATGGTAACGAAAATAGAAAGGGAAGCGGCTGCTATCATAAATGCTTATGGAAGCAATCTAAGCCAGGATCATATATTGAAACTAGAATCATGTACGAAAACTTTGAAAACGAAACAGAAACACTTGGCAGAATTAGACGACCAGATTTTAGTGCACTGTGACTTGGAAGAAATCGAAAAGGAACTTGAAGAATCGACAGAAGTCAGTTCAAAAATCGAAGTTATAGTGTCAAAGATAGACAAATGTAGAATTGGATTGGCACGTAATGAAACAACCGAAACAGTCACCGCACAAGATACGTTTTCCCAAGGCACGTCCACACAAGGTACGTATTCACAAGGTACGTCAGTATGCCTTCGCAGATACACAATGGTTTTACTACACGCCGACTTGAATTTTTAACCGAAAAGTCACCATTCAGACGAAGCACGTCATCATCGTCAAGTGCACAAACTGGAATCAAACTGCCAAAGATATCTCTAGCAAATATACCGCTGAGAGTGGCGCTAATTGTAAGATCCAACCATTGTCTAATGAATCTTATCACAACATTATCAAGATTGTCAATGACCCAAGTATAATGCCACTGAGGGTGGCGCTATTTGTAAGATCCAACCATTGTCTAATGAATCTTATCACAACATCATCAAGATTTTCAATGACCGAAGTATAATGCCACTGAGGGTGGCGCTACTCATAAGATCCAACCATTGTCTAATGATTCGTATCACAACATTATCAAGATTTTCAATGACCCAAGTATAATGCCACTGAGGGTGGCGCTAAGTGTAAGATCCAACCATTGTCTAATGAATCTCATCACGACATTATCAAGATTTTCAATGACCCAAGTATAATGCCACTGAGGGTGGCGCTAATTGTAAGATCAAACCATTGTCTAATGAATCTTTTCACACCATTATCAAGATTTTGAATGACCCAAGTAGAATGCCACTGAGGGTGGCGCTACTTATAAGATCCAACCATTGTCTAATGAATCGTATCACAACATTATCAAGATTTTCAATGACCCAAGTATAATGCCACTGAGGGTGGCGCTAAGTGTAAGATCCAAACATTGTCTAATGAATCTTATCACAACATTATCAAGATTTTCAATGACCCAAGTATAATGCCACTGAGAGTGGCGCTAATTGTAAGATCCAACCATTGTCTAATGAATCTCATCACAACATTATCAAGATTTTCAATGACCCATGTATAATGCCACTGAGGGTGGCGCTAAGTGTAAGATCCAACCATTCTCTAATGAATCTCATCACAACATTATCAAGATTGTCAATGACCCAAGTATAATGCCACTGAGAGTGGCTCTACTTGTAAGATCCACCCATTGTCTAATGAATCTTATCACAACAGTAGTACGATTTTCAATGACCCAAGTATAATGCCACTGAGGGTGGCGCTAAATGTAAGATCCAACCATTGTCTAATGAATCTTATCACAACATTATCAAGATTTTCAATGACCCAAGTATAATGCCACTGAGGGTGGCGCTATTTGTAAGATCCAACCATTGTCTAATGAATCTTTAGTAATTCTCTTCGTTTGAATATTTGAATTACTAATGAAGTTTTATACTATATTAATTGAACGGTCTCACCACTGTACTTCTCTTTTCTTTTCTCTCGTCGTTGTAGACTGGAGACAATAAGCTACACGCGAATTGTATTTTGTGTGTGTTTCTTCGCCAAGATAGAAATTCAACTGACTATTTTACAATTTGAATTGGTATATACATTTGCTCCCCGGAATTACGTATAAAGATGGAATAACAAAAATCGATGTGGTAAAGGAAAGGCTAGACAATGTGTTGAGGGAAAGTTAGTATAACAATAGGCCTAACAAAACGGCACGGTGTTATGACGCAATAGAATGTTAGTGTGATGTTAGTTTAGTGTTAGCGGAGAGGAAGTGATGGCAATGAGTTGTAGAAAAAACACGCAATGAATGAATGAATGGAGTGGAGGATAAAGTAACTAAAAATGTAATTGCTACAAATCTTATCACAACATTATGACGATTTTCAATGACCCAAGTATAATGCCACTGAGGGTGGCGCTACTTGTAAGATCCAACCATTGTCTAATGAATCTTATCACAACATTATCAAGATTTTCAATGACCCAAGTATAATGCCACTGAGGGTGGCGCTAATTGTAAGATCCAACCATTGTCTAATGAATCTTATCACAACATTATCAAGATTTTCAATGACCCAAGTATAATGCCACTGAGAATGGCGCTAAGTGTAAGATCCAACCATTGTCTAATGAATCTCATCACAACATTATCAAGATTTTCAATGACCCATGTATAATGCCACTGAGGGTGGCACTAAGTGTAAGATCCAACCATTCTCTACTGAATCTCATCACAACATTATCAAGATTTTCAATGACCCAAGTATAATGCCACTGAGGGTGGCGCTACTTGTAAGATCAAACCATTGTCTAATGAATCTTTTCACAACATTATCAAGATTTTCAATGACCCAAGTATAATGCCACTGAGGGTGGCGCTAATTGTAAGATCCAACCATTGTCTAATGAATCTTATCACAACATTATGAAGATTTTCAATGACCCAAGTATAATGCCACTGAGAGTGGCGCTAATTGTAAGATCCAGCCATTGTCTAATGACTCTTATCATAAGATTATCAAGAATTTCAATGACCCAAGTATAATGCCACTGAGGGTGGCACTAAGTGTAAGATCCAACCAGTGTCTAATGAATCTTATCACACCATTATCAAGATTTTCAATGACCCAAGTATAATGCCACTGAGGGTGACGCTACTTGTGAGATCCAACCATTGTCTAATGAATCTTATCACAACATTATCAAGATTTTCAATGACCCAAGTATAGTGCCACTGAGGGTTGCGCTAAGTGTAAGATCCAACCTCCAACCATTGTCTAATGAATCTTATCACAACAGTATCAAGATTTTCAATGACCCAAGTATAATGCCACTGAGGGTGGCGCTAATTGTAAGATCCAACCATTGTCTAATGAATCTTATCACACCATTATAAAGATTTTCAATGACCCAAGTATAATGCCACTGAGGGTGGCGCTAATTGTAAGATCCAACCATTGTCTAATGAATCTTATCACACCATTATCAAGATTTTCAATGACCCAAGTATAATGCCACTGAGGGTGGCGCTAAATGTAAGATCCAACCATTGTCTAATGAATCTTATCACAACATTATCAAGATTTTCAATGACCCAAGTATAATGCCACTGAGGGTGGCGCTATTTGTAAGATCCAACCATTGTCTAATGAATCTTTAGTAATTCTCTTCGTTTGAATATTTGAATTACTAATGAAGTTTTATACTATATTAATTGAACGGTCTCACAACTGTACTTCTCTTTTCTTTTCTCTCGTCGTTGTAGACTGGAGACAATAAGCTACACCCGAATTGTATTTTGTGTGTGTTTCTTCGCCAAGATAGAAATTCAACTGACTATTTTACAATTTGAATTGGTATATACATTTGCTCCCCGGAATTACGTATAAAGATGGAATAACAAAAATCGATGTGGTAAAGGAAAGGCTAGACAATGTGTTGAGGGAAAATTAGTATAACAATAGGCCTAACAAAACGGCACGGTGTTATGACGCAATAGAATGTTAGTGTGATGTTAGTTTAGTGTTAGCGGAGAGGAAGTGATGGCAATGAGTTGTAGAAAAAACACGCAATGAATGAATGAATGGAGTGGAAGATAAAGTAACTAAAAATGTAATTGCTACAAATCTTATCACAACATTATGACGATTTTCAATGACCCAAGTATAATGCCACTGAGGGTGGCGCTACTTGTAAGATCCAACCATTGTCTAATGAATCTTATCACAACATTATCAAGATTTTCAATGACCCAAGTATAATGCCACTGAGGGTGGCGCTAATTGTAAGATCCAACCATTGTCTAATGAATCTTATCACAACATTATCAAGATTTTCAATGACCCAAGTATAATGCCACTGAGAATGGCGCTAAGTGTAAGATCCAACCATTGTCTAATGAATCTCATCACAACATTATCAAGATTTTCAATGACCCATGTATAATGCCACTGAGGGTGGCACTAAGTGTAAGATCCAACCATTCTCTACTGAATCTCATCACAACATTATCAAGATTTTCAATGACCCAAGTATAATGCCACTGAGGGTGGCGCTACTTGTAAGATCAAACCATTGTCTAATGAATCTTTTCACAACATTATCAAGATTTTCAATGACCCAAGTATAATGCCACTGAGGGTGGCGCTAATTGTAAGATCCAACCATTGTCTAATGAATCTTATCACAACATTATCAAGATTTTCAATGACCCAAGTATAATGCCACTGAGAATGGCGCTAAGTGTAAGATCCAACCATTGTCTAATGAATCTCATCACAACATTATCAAGATTGTCAATGACCCATGTATAATGCCACTGAGGGTGGCACTAAGTGTAAGATCCAACCAGTCTCTACTGAATCTCATCACAACATTATCAAGATTTTCAATGACCCAAGTATAATGCCACTGAGGGTGGCGCTACTTGTAAGATCAAACCATTGTCTAATGAATCTTTTCACAACATTATCAAGATTTTCAATGACCCAAGTATAATGCCACTGAGGGTGGCGCTAATTGTAAGATCCAACCATTGTCTAATGAATCTTATCACAACATTATGAAGATTTTCAATGACCCAAGTATAATGCCACTGAGAGTGGCGCTAATTGTAAGATCCAGCCATTGTCTAATGACTCTTATCATAAGATTATCAAGAATTTCAATGACCCAAGTATAATGCCACTGAGGGTGGCACTAAGTGTAAGATCCAACCAGTGTCTAATGAATCTTATCACACCATTATCAAGATTTTCAATGACCCAAGTATAATGCCACTGAGGGTGACGCTACTTGTGAGATCCAACCATTGTCTAATGAATCTTATCACAACACTATCAAGATTTTCAAAGAACCAAGTATAATGCCACTGAGAGTGGCGCTAATTGTAAGATCCAACCATTGTCTAATGAATCTTATCACAACATTATCAAGATTTTCAATGACCCAAGTATAGTGCCACTGAGGGTTGCGCTAATTGTAAGATCCAACCTCCAACCATTGTCTAATGAATCTTATCACAACATTATCAAGATTTTCAATGACCCAAGTATAATGCCACTGAGGGTGGCGCTAATTGTAAGATCCAACCATTGTCTAATGAATCTTATCACACCATTATCAAGATTTTCAATGACCCAAGTATAATGCCACTGAGGGTGGCGCTTATTGTAAGATCCAACCATTGTCTAATGAATCTTATCACAACAGTAGTACGATTTTCAATGACCCAAGTATAATGCCACTGAGGGTGGCGCTAAATGTAAGATCCAACCATTGTCTAATGAATCTTATCACAACATTATCAAGATTTTCAATGACCCAAGTATAATGCCACTGAGGGTGGCGCTATTTGTAAGATCCAACCATTGTCTAATGAATCTTTAGTAATTCTCTTCGTTTGAATATTTGAATTACTAATGAAGTTTTATACTATATTAATTGAACGGTCTCACCACTGTACTTCTCTTTTCTTTTCTCTCGTCGTTGTAGACTGGAGACAATAAGCTACACCCGAATTGTATTTTCTGTGTGTTTCTTCGCCAAGATAGAAATTCAACTGACTATTTTACAATTTGAATTGGTATATACATTTGCTCCCCGGAATTACGTATAAAGATGGAATAACAAAAATCGATGTGGTAAAGGAAAGGCTAGACAATGTGTTGAGGGAAAGTTAGTATAACAATAGGCCTAACAAAACGGCACGGTGTTATGACGCAATAGAATGTTAGTGTGATGTTAGTTTAGTGTTAGCGGAGAGGAAGTGATGGCAATGAGTTGTAGAAAAAACACGCAATGAATGAATGAATGGAGTGGAAGATAAAGTAACTAAAAATGTAATTGCTACAAATCTTATCACAACATTATGACGATTTTCAATGACCCAAGTATAATGCCACTGAGGGTGGCGCTACTTGTAAGATCCAACCATTGTCTAATGAATCTTATCACAACATTATCAAGATTTTCAATGACCCAAGTATAATGCCACTGAGGGTGGCGCTAATTGTAAGATCCAACCATTGTCTAATGAATCTTATCACAACATTATCAAGATTTTCAATGACCCAAGTATAATGCCACTGAGAATGGCGCTAAGTGTAAGATCCAACCATTGTCTAATGAATCTCATCACAACATTATCAAGATTTTCAATGACCCATGTATAATGCCACTGAGGGTGGCACTAAGTGTAAGATCCAACCATTCTCTACTGAATCTCATCACAACATTATCAAGATTTTCAATGACCCAAGTATAATGCCACTGAGGGTGGCGCTACTTGTAAGATCAAACCATTGTCTAATGAATCTTTTCACAACATTATCAAGATTTTCAATGACCCAAGTATAATGCCACTGAGGGTGGCGCTAATTGTAAGATCCAACCATTGTCTAATGAATCTTATCACAACATTATGAAGATTTTCAATGACCCAAGTATAATGCCACTGAGAGTGGCGCTAATTGTAAGATCCAGCCATTGTCTAATGACTCTTATCATAAGATTATCAAGAATTTCAATGACCCAAGTATAATGCCACTGAGGGTGGCACTAAGTGTAAGATCCAACCATTGTCTAATGAATCTTATCACACCATTATCAAGATTTTCAATGACCCAAGTATAATGCCACTGAGGGTGACGCTACTTGTGAGATCCAACCATTGTCTAATGAATCTTATCACAACACTATCAAGATTTTCAAAGAACCAAGTATAATGCCACTGAGAGTGGCGCTAATTGTAAGATCCAACCATTGTCTAATGAATCTTATCACAACATTATCAAGATTTTCAATGACCCAAGTATAGTGCCACTGAGGGTTGCGCTAAGTGTAAGATCCAACCTCCAACCATTGTCTAATGAATCTTATCACAACATTATCAAGATTTTCAATGACCCAAGTATAATGCCACTGAGGGTGGCGCTTATTGTAAGATCCAACCATTGTCTAATGAATCTTATCACAACATTATCAAGATTTTCAATGACCCAAGTATAATGCCACTGAGGGTGGCGCTAATTGTAAGATCCAACCATTGTCTAATGAATCTTATCACAACATTATCAAGATTTTCAATGACCCAAGTATAGTGCCACTGAGGGTTGCGCTAATTGTAAGATCCAACCTCCAACCATTGTCTAATGAATCTTATCACACGATTATCAAGATGTTCAATGACCCAAGTATAATGCCACTGAGAGTGGCGCTAATTGTAAGATCCAACCATTGTCTAATGAATCTTATCACAACATTATCAAGATTGTCAATGACCCAAGTATAATGCCACTGAGGGTGGCGCTAAATGTAAGATCCAACCATTGTCTAATGAATCTTATCACAACATTATCAAGATTTTCAATGACCCAAGTATAATGCCACTGAGGGTGGCGCTTATTGTAAGATCCAACCATTGTCTAATGAATCTTATCACAACATTATCAAGATTTTCAATGACCCAAGTATAATGCCACTGAAGGTGGCGCTACTTGTAAGATCCAACCATTGTCTAATGAATCTTATCAAAACATTATCAAGATTTTCAATGACCCAAGTATAATGCCACTGAGAGTGGCGCTAATTGTAAGATCGAACCATTGTCCAATGAATCTTATCACACCATTATCAAGATTTTCAATGACCCAAGTATAATGCCACTGAGGGTGGCGCTAATTGTAAGATCCAACCATTGTCTAATGAATCTTATCACAACATTATCAAGATTTTCAATGACCCAAGTATAATGCCACTGAGGGTGGCGCTAATTGTAAGTCCAACCATTGTCTAATGAATCTTATCACAACATTATCAAGATTTTCAATGACCCAAGTATAATGCCACTGAGGGTGGCGCTAAGTGTAAGATCCAACCATTGTCTAATGAATCTTATCACAACATTATCAAGATTTTCAATGACCCAAGTATAATGCCACTGAGGATGGCGCTAATTGTAAGATCCAACCATTGTCTAATGAATCTCATCACAACATTATCAAGATTTTCAATGACCCATGTATAATGCCACTGAGGGTGGCACTAAGTGTAAGATCCAACCATTCTCTACTGAATCTCATCACAACATTATCAAGATTTTCAATGACCCAAGTATAATGCCACTGAGGGTGGCGCTACTTGTAAGATCAAACCATTGTCTAATGAATCTTTTCACAACATTATCAAGATTTTCAATGACCCAAGTATAATGCCACTGAGGGTGGCGCTAATTGTAAGATCCAACCATTGTCTAATGAATCTTATCACAACATTATGAAGATTTTCAATGACCCAAGTATAATGCCACTGAGAGTGGCGCTAATTGTAAGATCCAGCCATTGTCTAATGACTCTTATCATAAGATTATCAAGAATTTCAATGACCCAAGTATAATGCCACTGAGGGTGGCACTAAGTGTAAGATCCAACCATTGTCTAATGAATCTTATCACACCATTATCAAGATTTTCAATGACCCAAGTATAATGCCACTGAGGGTGACGCTACTTGTGAGATCCAACCATTGTCTAATGAATCTTATCACAACACTATCAAGATTTTCAAAGAACCAAGTATAATGCCACTGAGAGTGGCGCTAATTGTAAGATCCAACCATTGTCTAATGAATCTTATCACAACATTATCAAGATTTTCAATGACCCAAGTATAGTGCCACTGAGGGTTGCGCTAATTGTAAGATCCAACCTCCAACCATTGTCTAATGAATCTTATCACAACATTATCAAGATTTTCAATGACCCAAGTATAATGCCACTGAGGGTGGCGCTTATTGTAAGATCCAACCATTGTCTAATGAATCTTATCACAACATTATCAAGATTTTCAATGACCCAAGTATAATGCCACTGAGGGTGGCGCTAATTGTAAGATCCAACCATTGTCTAATGAATCTTATCACAACATTATCAAGATTTTCAATGACCCAAGTATAGTGCCACTGAGGGTTGCGCTAATTGTAAGATCCAACCTCCAACCATTGTCTAATGAATCTTATCACACGATTATCAAGATGTTCAATGACCCAAGTATAATGCCACTGAGAGTGGCGCTAATTGTAAGATCCAACCATTGTCTAATGAATCTTATCACAACATTATCAAGATTGTCAATGACCCAAGTATAATGCCACTGAGGGTGGCGCTAAATGTAAGATCCAACCATTGTCTAATGAATCTTATCACAACATTATCAAGATTTTCAATGACCCAAGTATAATGCCACTGAGGGTGGCGCTTATTGTAAGATCCAACCATTGTCTAATGAATCTTATCACAACATTATCAAGATTTTCAATGACCCAAGTATAATGCCACTGAAGGTGGCGCTAATTGTAAGATCCAACCATTGTCTAATGAATCTTATCAAAACATTATCAAGATTTTCAATGACCCAAGTATAATGCCACTGAGAGTGGCGCTAATTGTAAGATCGAACCATTGTCCAATGAATCTTATCACACCATTATCAAGATTTTCAATGACCCAAGTATAATGCCACTGAGGGTGGCGCTAATTGTAAGATCCAACCATTGTCTAATGAATCTTATCACAACATTATCAAGATTTTCAATGACCCAAGTATAATGCCACTGAGGGTGGCGCTAATTGTAAGTCCAACCATTGTCTAATGAATCTTATCACAACATTATCAAGATTTTCAATGACCCAAGTATAATGCCACTGAGGGTGGCGCTAAGTGTAAGATCCAACCATTGTCTAATGAATCTTATCACAACATTATCAAGATTTTCAATGACCCAAGTATAATGCCACTGAGGATGGCGCTAATTGTAAGATCCAACCATTGTCTAATGAATCTCATCACAACATTATCAAGATTTTCAATGACCCATGTATAATGCCACTGAGGGTGGCACTAAGTGTAAGATCCAACCATTCTCTACTGAATCTCATCACAACATTATCAAGATTTTCAATGACCCAAGTATAATGCCACTGAGGGTGGCGCTACTTGTAAGATCAAACCATTGTCTAATGAATCTTTTCACAACATTATCAAGATTTTCAATGACCCAAGTATAATGCCACTGAGGGTGGCGCTAATTGTAAGATCCAACCATTGTCTAATGAATCTTATCACAACATTATGAAGATTTTCAATGACCCAAGTATAATGCCACTGAGAGTGGCGCTAATTGTAAGATCCAGCCATTGTCTAATGACTCTTATCATAAGATTATCAAGAATTTCAATGACCCAAGTATAATGCCACTGAGGGTGGCACTAAGTGTAAGATCCAACCATTGTCTAATGAATCTTATCACACCATTATCAAGATTTTCAATGACCCAAGTATAATGCCACTGAGGGTGACGCTACTTGTGAGATCCAACCATTGTCTAATGAATCTTATCACAACACTATCAAGATTTTCAAAGAACCAAGTATAATGCCACTGAGAGTGGCGCTAATTGTAAGATCCAACCATTGTCTAATGAATCTTATCACAACATTATCAAGATTTTCAATGACCCAAGTATAGTGCCACTGAGGGTTGCGCTAATTGTAAGATCCAACCTCCAACCATTGTCTAATGAATCTTATCACAACATTATCAAGATTTTCAATGACCCAAGTATAATGCCACTGAGGGTGGCGCTAATTGTAAGATCCAACCATTGTCTAATGAATCTTATCACAACATTATCAAGATTTTCAATGACCCAAGTATAGTGCCACTGAGGGTTGCGCTAATTGTAAGATCCAACCTCCAACCATTGTCTAATGAATCTTATCACACGATTATCAAGATGTTCAATGACCCAAGTATAATGCCACTGAGAGTGGCGCTAATTGTAAGATCCAACCATTGTCTAATGAATCTTATCACAACATTATCAAGATTGTCAATGACCCAAGTATAATGCCACTGAGGGTGGCGCTAAATGTAAGATCCAACCATTGTCTAATGAATCTTATCACAACATTATCAAGATTTTCAATGACCCAAGTATAATGCCACTGAGGGTGGCGCTTATTGTAAGATCCAACCATTGTCTAATGAATCTTATCACAACATTATCAAGATTTTCAATGACCCAAGTATAATGCCACTGAAGGTGGCGCTAATTGTAAGATCCAACCATTGTCTAATGAATCTTATCAAAACATTATCAAGATTTTCAATGACCCAAGTATAATGCCACTGAGAGTGGCGCTAATTGTAAGATCGAACCATTGTCCAATGAATCTTATCACACCATTATCAAGATTTTCAATGACCCAAGTATAATGCCACTGAGGGTGGCGCTAATTGTAAGATCCAACCATTGTCTAATGAATCTTATCACAACATTATCAAGATTTTCAATGACCCAAGTATAATGCCACTGAGGGTGGCGCTAATTGTAAGTCCAACCATTGTCTAATGAATCTTATCACAACATTATCAAGATTTTCAATGACCCAAGTATAATGCCACTGAGGGTGGCGCTAAGTGTAAGATCCAACCATTGTCTAATGAATCTTATCACAACATTATCAAGATTTTCAATGACCCAAGTATAATGCCACTGAGGATGGCGCTAATTGTAAGATCCAACCATTGTCTAATGAATCTTATCACAACATTATCAAGATTTTCAATGAACGAAGTATAATGCCACTGAGAGTGGCGCTAATTGTAAGATCCAACCATTGTCTAATGAATCTTATCACACCATTATCAAGATTTTCAAAGACCCAAGTATAATGCCACTGAGGGTGACGCTAATTATAAGATCCAACCATTGTCTAATGAATCTTATCACAACACTATCAAGATTTTCAAAGAACCAAGTATAATGCCACTGAGGGTGGCGCTAATTATAAGATCCAACCATTGTCTAATGAATCTTATCACAACATTATCAAGATTTTCAATGACCCAAGTATAATGCCACTGAGGGTGGCGCTAATTGTAAGATCCAACCTCCAACCATTGTCTAATGAATCTTATCACAACATTATCAAGATTTTCAATGACCCAAGTATAATGCCACTGAGGGTGGCGCTACTTGTAAGATCCAACCATTGTCTAATGAATCTTATCCCAACATTATCAAGATTTTCAATGACCCAAGTGTAATGCCACTGAGAATGGCGCTAAGTGTAAGATCCAACCATTGTCTAATGAATCTCATCACAACATTATCAAGATTTTCAATGACCCAAGTATAATGCCACTGAGGGTGGCGCTAATTGTAAGATCCAACCATTGTCTTATGAATCTTATCACAACACTAGCTTAGTACTGATAGCCCGCTAGAACGCGGGCTCCCCTAGCTCCAGTTGAAATGTTGCATATTAGCCTTGGAAAGACTAACACTGTGCCCCCATGAAAGTTGCATGTCCTGGTCGCATAGGATCACGAGAAGGTGACGTTATGGGACTATTCGATGGAGCACGTGACTTTCGGCCTTGCATTGTGCAAATCGACGAAAATTGCGAGAAAAAATTGTGCAAAAAGTGGTCGGATACCTGCGCTAGGCTACGGGGCAGTAAAGGGACAGGAAGAAAGTCAAGAAGCCCCGTAGCCTAGCGCAGGTATCCGAGCATTTTTTGCACAATGTTTTCTCGCAATTTTCTTCCATTTGCACAATGCAAGGCCGAAAGTCACATGCTCCATCGCAGAGGCCCATGACGTCACCTTCTCGTGATCCTATGCGACCAGACCAAGCAATTTTCATGGGGGCACAGCGTTAGTCTTTCCAAGGCTAATATGCAACTTTTGAACTGGGGCTAGGGAAGCCCGCGTGTAGCGGGCTATCAGTACTAAGCTAGTCTCTATTATACAAATTGTTGAATGCACAAAATTGTTTAAAATGCTCTCTACAATGAGGCACTAATGAAACTACATGACATATTGTCTCCTGCTTCACTCAACTCTAACTTAAGGAGTCTTGGAAATAATTTTAAGATGTTATACCAAATACAATATAGCACATGAATTGGCAGGTATGAGTGGTTCTGTTATCATATAGGTGACCACTAATCCTGTCCACAGAGGTACACAATCAAGTCTGATCCATAAACGTAGGTGTTATACAACTGGAATCTGTGATAGGACTTGGTAGCTCAAGGTGATAAAACAAAAGAATATTGCTTAGTAGTCCTATATCACACATTTATATAATATATAACAGATTGTAAAACCCATGATTGAGCAGCGTGAATCATATTAGATATCAGCCAAAGTTCTTGGGGGGAGTCCATAGGTTATGGCTATACAAAACAAATAATGCAGCTATCCAGTACTAAATTATCTGTTACAGCCATGTGAAATTCAGATTTCAACCAATAATTGTAGTTGGATAGGGGAAAGTGGCCCCATAAATCAAATATTGCTATCTAGTACTAATTCACCCCTAAAAAACTATAATATCATATGCAGAATGAACTATGGAAGTCAGTAATTCTTTGAAATGAGTAATAATATATATCCTGTATCATCAACTCAGTGTCAAACGAAGGCATTACCTCAGTGGGGGCAAGGGGCTTCATAACTTAAGTCTAGGAAATAAAAATGATGGTCATATCTAGTACTAATTCATCCCTTAAGAGTATATCATCACGTGCAGAATGATCTATGGACTTCGGTAATGGCATTTATAACAAATGATCTCAGAAAGAAGGGCAACTGTGTCCCAACAGAAGAACATTCAGTATAGTGGAACCCCTTAAATTTGACTTGACCAGAATAACTCTACCATCTATAGTGGAAATAACTATGAAGCCTACTGTAAATACAGTGAAAACAAAATAAAAAAGAGTTACTGAGCTGAGAATAAAGTTGGTAACATCTTAGTGGTTGCCTGTGAAACGTGTATGATAAAATCAAGGAGTATATTTGACTGTAAGGGCAATATCTCAAATGTAAGCAAAGTGCCCAAACTTGAGACATCCTAACATCCAACTCACGTGCATATACTAAGAATCAAGAGCAAGCTAAAGCTCCTAGTACGTCAGCACATATTGCATTAAATACTTCCTCAATATCATAACCATACTTCTGCGGTAACAAAACGGTAAGTTAGAAGAGAAAATCAAGCAAAACTGAGGGGAACTGCCTTGATGTTATTGCCCTGAAGCAAAGTTATGGAATCACCCTCAAAGACCGCACTTAAATCCAAAACAAAGGACAACAGGTATCTGCGATCATGAGATGAACTTGGGAATCCCCTCGCATTTCACAGTACACATTACGACACAGGTAAAGAGTGAAAGTAAAAACTGCAAATTTAGGGTAACCAAATTCAGCAATAGCCCTATACATAAGTCAGTGAAAGCATTCCACATACCAAGACTTTATCCCCAAACACAACCGTATCCTATGTCATTCATACATGTGGCAAAAGCAATGGATAAATTCCAAGCTAGCAAGGAATACAACAGTAAACATACCATAATCATTTCATCACAATGTAGTAAGAAACGTAGGATACCTTAGCGAATGAAATCAAGCAAAAAAGCATTAAACTGGAGGCAGAGCAACGAAATTCTCCTCCAGGTCACACGACAACTATACGGTAGTCCTAATCAAAACATTGCCAACTGAAAGCAGCAAGCATGCCATTCCATGTCATCTAAATAGGCATGAAAAGCAAACAACCTGCCATAATCTAGCACCGAATACAAAGTCAAACATATGTTGAATGTCTTTTCACAATGTAGAAGGAAAAGCACGGTGATTTAGTACACAGCATCGAACAACTTTGAGAAGAACTGTCATGGCGGTAATTCACTCGAGGGAAGGTGGCTGAATCTCGTTGAAAGATATGGAAATAAATGGCTGGCAACAGTAGAATACAGATGAAATGGACAAAGGACATACAGGAATTCTTAACTCAAACCATTTCAGGAAATTAGAGCTGGCTTACCTGGAAGAACTGCAACCAAAGTCTCCTCGCGATAACACACACAGTTACTTAGTCCTACTGGACCCCTCGCAAAACTGACAACACGCGGTCCAGCAGGGAGGAGCAACAGAATTGCTGGTAATGGCGATAAGAGGAAAGTGGAATAACTCGGCGAAAAAAAATGATAAAAATCAGATCTCTTCCTATGTAAGTAGTAGACCCAAATGGCTACCCTCAACAGACATTTGGGGGCCATGGGACAAATACCCTGGGAGGAGATCGTGTAGGCGGAATCAGGTCACGTGGTACAAATCTGAGCAATCTGGTTGGTTTGGCATAAATTATCATATAGGCATCTTAGTATATAGAGATTATCAAGATTTTCAATGACCCAAGTATAATGCCACTGAGAGTGGCGCTAATTGTAAGATCCAACCATTGTCTAATGAATCTTATCACAACATTATCATGATTTTCAATGACCCAAGTATAATGCCACTGAGAGTGGCGCTAATTGTAAGATCCAACCATTGTCTAATGAATCTTATCACAACAGTATCAAGATTGTCAATGACCCAAGTATAATGCATCTGAGGGTGGCGCTAATTGCAAGATCCAACCATTGTCTGATGAATCTTATCACAACATTATCAAGATTTTCAATGACCCAAGTATAATGCCACTGAGGGTGGCGCTACTTGTAAGATCCAGCCATTGTCTAATGAATCTTATCACAACATTATCATGATTTTCAATGACCCAAGTATAATGCCACTGAGAGTGGCGCTAATTGTAAGATCCAACCATTGTCTAATGACTCTTATCACAACAGTATCAAGATTGTCAATGACCCAAGTATAATGCCACTGAGGGTGGCGCTACTTGCAAGATCCAACCATTGTCTAATGAATCTCATCACAACATTATCAAGATTTTCAATGACCCAAGTATAATGCCTCTCAGGGTGGTGCTAATTGTAAGATCCAACCATTGTCTAATGAATCTTATCACAACATTATCAAGATTTTCAATGACCCAAGTATAATGCCACTGAGGGTGGCGCTACTTGTAAGATCCAACCATTGTCTAATGAATCTTATCACAACATTATCAAGATTTTCAATGACCCAAGTATAATGCCACTGAGAGTGGCGCTAATTGTAAGATCCAACCATTGTCTAATGACTCTTATCATAACATTATCAAGAATTTCAATGACCCAAGTATAATGCCACTGAGGGTTGCGCTAATTGTAAGATCCAACCTCCAACCATTGTCTAATGAATCTTATCACAACATTATCAAGATTTTCAATGACCCAAGTATAATGCCACTCAGGGTGGCGCTAATTGTAAGATCCAACCATTGTCTAATGAATCTTATCACACCATTATCAAGATTTTCAATGACCCAAGTGTAATGCCACTGAGGGTGGCGCTTATTGTAAGATCCAACCATTGTCTAATGAATCTTATCACAACATTATCAAGATTTTCAATGACCCAAGTATAATGCCACTGAGGGTGGCGCTAATTGTAAGATCCAACCATTGTCTAATGAATCTTATCACAACATTATCAAGATTTTCAATGACCCAAGTATAATGCCACTGAAAGTGGCGCTAATTGTAAGATCGAACCATTGTCTAATGAATCTTATCACACCATTATAAAGATTTTCAATGACCCAAGTATAATGCCACTGAGGGTGGCGCTAATTGTAAGATCCAACCATTGTCTAATGAATCTTATCATAACATTATCAAGAATTTCAATGACCCAAGTATAATGCCACTGAGGGTGGCACTAATTGTAAGATCCAACCATTGTCTAATGAATCGTATCACACCATTATCAAGATTTTCAATGACCCAAGTATAATGCCACTGAAAGTGGCACTAATTGTAAGATCCAACCATTGTCTAATGAATCTTATCACACCATTATCAAGATTTTCAATGACCCAAGTGTAATGCCACTGAGGGTGGCGCTTATTGTAAGATCCAACCATTGTCTAATGAATCTTATCACAACATTATCAAGATTTTCAATGACCCAAGTATAATGCCACTGAGGGTGACGCTAATTGTAAGATCCAACCATTGTCTAATGAATCTTATCACAACACTATCAAGATTTTCAATGAACCAAGTATAATGCCACTGAGAGTGGCGCTAAGTGTAAGATCCAACCATTGTCTTATGACTCTTATCACAACATTATCAAGATTTTCAATGACCCAAGTATAATGCCACTGAGGGTGGCGCTAATTGTAAGATCCAACCTCCAACCATTGTCTAATGAATCTTATCACAACATTATCAAGATTGTCAATGACCCAAGTATAATGCCACTGAGGGTGGCGCTACTTGTAAGATCCAACCATTGTCTAATGACCCTTATCCCAACATTATCAAGATTTTAAATGACCCAAGTATAATGCAACTGAGGGTGGCGCTACGTGTAAGATCCAACCATTGTCTAATGAATCTCATCACAACATTATCAAGATTTTCAATGACCCAAGAATAATGCCTCTGAGGGTGGCGCTAATTGTAAGATCCAACCATTGTCTAATGAATCTTATCACAACATTACCAAGATTTTCAATGACCCAAGTATAATGCCACTGAGGGTGGCGCTAATTGTAAGATCCAACCATTGTCTAATGAATCTTATCACAACATTATCAAGATTTTCAATGACCCAAGTATAATGCCACTGAGGGTGGCGCTAATTGTAAGATCCAACCATTGTCTAATGAATCTTATCACAACATTATCAAGATTTTCAATGACCCAAGTATAATGCCTCTGAGGGTGGCGCTACTTGTAAGATCCAACCATTGTCTAATGAATCTTATCACAACAGTATCAAGATTTTCAATGACCCAAGTATAATGCCACTGAGGGTTGCGCTACTTGTAAGATCCAACCATTGTCTAATGAATCTTATCACAACATTATCAAGATTTTCAATGACCCAAGTATAATGCCACTGAGAGTGGCGCTAATTGTAAGATCCAACCATTGTCTAATGACTCTTATCATAACATTATCAAGAATTTCAATGACCCAAGTATAATGCCACTAAGGGTGGCACTAAGTGTAAGATCCAACCATTGTCTAATGAATCTTATCACACCATTATCAAGATTTTCAATGACCCAAGTATAATGCCACTGAGGGTGACGCTAATTGTAAGATCCAACCATTGTCTAATGAATCTTATCACAACACTATCAAGATTTTCAATGAACCAAATATAATGCCACTGAGAGTGGCGCTACTTGTAAGATCCAACCATTGTCTAATGACCCTTATGCCAACATTATCAAGATGTTAAATGACCCAAGTATAATGCAACTGAGGGTGGCGCTACGTGTAAGATCCAACCATTGTCTAATGAATCTCATCACAACATTATCAAGATTTTCAATGACCCAAGAATAATGCCTCTGAGGGTGGCGCTAATTGTAAGATCCAACCATTGTCTAATGAATCTTATCACAACATTACCAAGATTTTCAATGACCCAAGTATAATGCCACTGAGGGTGGCGCTAATTGTAAGATCCAACCATTGTCTAATGAATCTTATCACAACATTATCAAGATTTTCAATGACCCAAGTATAATGCCACTGAGGGTGGCGCTAATTGTAAGATCCAACCATTGTCTAATGAATCTTATCACAACATTATCAAGATTTTCAATGACCCAAGTATAATGCCTCTGAGGGTGGCGCTAATTGTAAGATCCAACCATTGTCTAATGAATCTTATCACAACAGTATCAAGATTTTCAATGACCCAAGTATAATGCCACTGAGGGTTGCGCTACTTGTAAGATCCAACCATTGTCTAATGAATCTTATCACAACATTATCAAGATTTTCAATGACCCAAGTATAATGCCACTGAGAGTGGCGCTAATTGTAAGATCCAACCATTGTCTAATGACTCTTATCATAACATTATCAAGAATTTCAATGACCCACGTATAATGCCACTAAGGGTGGCACTAAGTGTAAGATCCAACCATTGTCTAATGAATCTTATCACACCATTATCAAGATTTTCAATGACCCAAGTATAATGCCACTGAGGGTGACGCTACTTGTAAGATCCAACCATTGTCTAATGAATCTTATCACAACATTATCAAGATTTTCAATGACCCAAGTATAATGCCACTCAGGGTGGCGCTACTTGTAAGATCCAACCAGTGTCTAATGAATCTTATCACACCATTATCAAGATTCTCAATGACCCAAGTATAATGCCACTGAGGGTGGCGCTTATTGTAAGATCCAACCATTGTCTAATGAATCTTATCACAACATTATCAAGATTTTCAATGACCCAAGTATAATGCCACTGAGGGTGGCGCTAATTGTAAGATCCAACCATTGTCTAATGAATCTTATCACAAAATTATCAAGATTTTCAATGACCCAAGTATAATGCCACTGAGGGTGACGCTAATTGTAAGATCGAACCATTGTCTAATGAATCTTATCACACCATTATAAAGATTTTCAATGACCCAAGTATAATGCCACTGAGGGTGGCGCTAATTGTAAGATCCAACCATTGTCTAATGAATCTTATCACAACATTATCAAGATTTTCAATGACCCAAGTATAATGCCACTGAGGGTGGCGCTACTTGTAAGATCCAGCCATTGTCTAATGAATCTTATCACAACATTATCATGATTTTCAATGACCCAAGTATAATGCCACTGAGAGTGGCGCTAATTGTAAGATCCAACCATTGTCTAATGACTCTTATCACAACAGTATCAAGATTGTCAATGACCCAAGTATAATGCCACTGAGGGTGGCGCTACTTGCAAGATCCAACCATTGTCTAATGAATCTCATCACAACATTATCAAGATTTTCAATGACCCAAGTATAATGCCTCTCAGGGTGGTGCTAATTGTAAGATCCAACCATTGTCTAATGAATCTTATCACAACATTATCAAGATTTTCAATGACCCAAGTATAATGCCACTGAGGGTGGCGCTACTTGTAAGATCCAACCATTGTCTAATGAATCTTATCACAACATTATCAAGATTTTCAATGACCCAAGTATAATGCCACTGAGAGTGGCGCTAATTGTAAGATCCAACCATTGTCTAATGACTCTTATCATAACATTATCAAGAATTTCAATGACCCAAGTATAATGCCACTGAGGGTTGCGCTAATTGTAAGATCCAACCTCCAACCATTGTCTAATGAATCTTATCACAACATTATCAAGATTTTCAATGACCCAAGTATAATGCCACTCAGGGTGGCGCTAATTGTAAGATCCAACCATTGTCTAATGAATCTTATCACACCATTATCAAGATTTTCAATGACCCAAGTGTAATGCCACTGAGGGTGGCGCTTATTGTAAGATCCAACCATTGTCTAATGAATCTTATCACAACATTATCAAGATTTTCAATGACCCAAGTATAATGCCACTGAGGGTGGCGCTAATTGTAAGATCCAACCATTGTCTAATGAATCTTATCACAACATTATCAAGATTTTCAATGACCCAAGTATAATGCCACTGAAAGTGGCGCTAATTGTAAGATCGAACCATTGTCTAATGAATCTTATCACACCATTATAAAGATTTTCAATGACCCAAGTATAATGCCACTGAGGGTGGCGCTAATTGTAAGATCCAACCATTGTCTAATGAATCTTATCATAACATTATCAAGAATTTCAATGACCCAAGTATAATGCCACTGAGGGTGGCACTAATTGTAAGATCCAACCATTGTCTAATGAATCGTATCACACCATTATCAAGATTTTCAATGACCCAAGTATAATGCCACTGAAAGTGGCACTAATTGTAAGATCCAACCATTGTCTAATGAATCTTATCACACCATTATCAAGATTTTCAATGACCCAAGTGTAATGCCACTGAGGGTGGCGCTTATTGTAAGATCCAACCATTGTCTAATGAATCTTATCACAACATTATCAAGATTTTCAATGACCCAAGTATAATGCCACTGAGGGTGACGCTAATTGTAAGATCCAACCATTGTCTAATGAATCTTATCACAACACTATCAAGATTTTCAATGAACCAAGTATAATGCCACTGAGAGTGGCGCTAAGTGTAAGATCCAACCATTGTCTTATGACTCTTATCACAACATTATCAAGATTTTCAATGACCCAAGTATAATGCCACTGAGGGTGGCGCTAATTGTAAGATCCAACCTCCAACCATTGTCTAATGAATCTTATCACAACATTATCAAGATTGTCAATGACCCAAGTATAATGCCACTGAGGGTGGCGCTACTTGTAAGATCCAACCATTGTCTAATGACCCTTATCCCAACATTATCAAGATTTTAAATGACCCAAGTATAATGCAACTGAGGGTGGCGCTACGTGTAAGATCCAACCATTGTCTAATGAATCTCATCACAACATTATCAAGATTTTCAATGACCCAAGAATAATGCCTCTGAGGGTGGCGCTAATTGTAAGATCCAACCATTGTCTAATGAATCTTATCACAACATTACCAAGATTTTCAATGACCCAAGTATAATGCCACTGAGGGTGGCGCTAATTGTAAGATCCAACCATTGTCTAATGAATCTTATCACAACATTATCAAGATTTTCAATGACCCAAGTATAATGCCACTGAGGGTGGCGCTAATTGTAAGATCCAACCATTGTCTAATGAATCTTATCACAACATTATCAAGATTTTCAATGACCCAAGTATAATGCCTCTGAGGGTGGCGCTACTTGTAAGATCCAACCATTGTCTAATGAATCTTATCACAACAGTATCAAGATTTTCAATGACCCAAGTATAATGCCACTGAGGGTTGCGCTACTTGTAAGATCCAACCATTGTCTAATGAATCTTATCACAACATTATCAAGATTTTCAATGACCCAAGTATAATGCCACTGAGAGTGGCGCTAATTGTAAGATCCAACCATTGTCTAATGACTCTTATCATAACATTATCAAGAATTTCAATGACCCAAGTATAATGCCACTAAGGGTGGCACTAAGTGTAAGATCCAACCATTGTCTAATGAATCTTATCACACCATTATCAAGATTTTCAATGACCCAAGTATAATGCCACTGAGGGTGACGCTAATTGTAAGATCCAACCATTGTCTAATGAATCTTATCACAACACTATCAAGATTTTCAATGAACCAAATATAATGCCACTGAGAGTGGCGCTACTTGTAAGATCCAACCATTGTCTAATGACCCTTATGCCAACATTATCAAGATGTTAAATGACCCAAGTATAATGCAACTGAGGGTGGCGCTACGTGTAAGATCCAACCATTGTCTAATGAATCTCATCACAACATTATCAAGATTTTCAATGACCCAAGAATAATGCCTCTGAGGGTGGCGCTAATTGTAAGATCCAACCATTGTCTAATGAATCTTATCACAACATTACCAAGATTTTCAATGACCCAAGTATAATGCCACTGAGGGTGGCGCTAATTGTAAGATCCAACCATTGTCTAATGAATCTTATCACAACATTATCAAGATTTTCAATGACCCAAGTATAATGCCACTGAGGGTGGCGCTAATTGTAAGATCCAACCATTGTCTAATGAATCTTATCACAACATTATCAAGATTTTCAATGACCCAAGTATAATGCCTCTGAGGGTGGCGCTAATTGTAAGATCCAACCATTGTCTAATGAATCTTATCACAACAGTATCAAGATTTTCAATGACCCAAGTATAATGCCACTGAGGGTTGCGCTACTTGTAAGATCCAACCATTGTCTAATGAATCTTATCACAACATTATCAAGATTTTCAATGACCCAAGTATAATGCCACTGAGAGTGGCGCTAATTGTAAGATCCAACCATTGTCTAATGACTCTTATCATAACATTATCAAGAATTTCAATGACCCACGTATAATGCCACTAAGGGTGGCACTAAGTGTAAGATCCAACCATTGTCTAATGAATCTTATCACACCATTATCAAGATTTTCAATGACCCAAGTATAATGCCACTGAGGGTGACGCTACTTGTAAGATCCAACCATTGTCTAATGAATCTTATCACAACATTATCAAGATTTTCAATGACCCAAGTATAATGCCACTCAGGGTGGCGCTACTTGTAAGATCCAACCAGTGTCTAATGAATCTTATCACACCATTATCAAGATTCTCAATGACCCAAGTATAATGCCACTGAGGGTGGCGCTTATTGTAAGATCCAACCATTGTCTAATGAATCTTATCACAACATTATCAAGATTTTCAATGACCCAAGTATAATGCCACTGAGGGTGGCGCTAATTGTAAGATCCAACCATTGTCTAATGAATCTTATCACAAAATTATCAAGATTTTCAATGACCCAAGTATAATGCCACTGAGGGTGACGCTAATTGTAAGATCGAACCATTGTCTAATGAATCTTATCACACCATTATAAAGATTTTCAATGACCCAAGTATAATGCCACTGAGGGTGGCGCTAATTGTAAGATCCAACCATTGTCTAATGAATCTTATCACAACATTATCAAGATTTTCAATGACCCAAGTATAATGCCACTGAGGGTGGCGCTAATTGTAAGATCCAACCTCCAACCATTGTCTAATGAATCTTATCACAACATTATCAAGATTTTCAATGACCCAAGTATAATGCCACTGAGGGTGACGCTAATTGTAAGATCGAACCATTGTCTAATGAATCTTATCACACCATTATAAAGATTTTCAATGACCCAAGTATAATGCCACTGAGGGTGGCGCTAATTGTAAGATCCAACCATTGTCTAATGAATCTTATCACAACATTATCAAGATTTTCAATGACCCAAGTATAATGCCACTGAGGGTGGCGCTTACTCTAAGATCCAACCAGTGTCTAATGAATCTTATCACAACATTATCAAGATTGTCAATGACCCAAGTATAATGCCACTGAGGGTGGCGCTACTTGTAAGATCCAACCATTGTCTAATGAATCGTATCCCAACATTATCAAGATTTTCAATGACCCAACTGTAATGCCACTGAGAATGGCGCTAAGTGTAAGATCCAACCATTGTCTAATGAATCTCATCACAACATTATCAAGATTTTCAATGACCCAAGTATAATGCCACTGAGGGTGGCGCTAATTGTAAGATCCAACCCTTTTCTAATGACTCTTATCACAACTGTATCAAGATTGTCAATGACCCAAGTATAATGCCACTGAGGGTGGCGCTAAATGCAAGATCCAACCATTGTCTAATTAATCTCATCACAACATTATCAAGATTTTCAATGACCCAAGTATAATGCCTCTGAGGGTGGCGCTAATTGTAAGATCCAACCATTGTCTAATGAATCTTATCACAACAGTATCAAGATTTTCAATGACCCAAGTATAATGCCACTGAGGGTGGCGCTACTTGTAAGATCCAACCATTGTCTAATGAATCTTATCACAACATTATCAAGATTTTCAATGACCCAAGTATAATGCCACTGAGAGTGGCGCTAATTGTAAGATCCAACCATTGTCTAATGACTCTTATCATAACATTATCAAGAATTTCAATGACCCAAGTATAATGCCACTGAGGGTGGCACTAAGTGTAAGATCCAACCATTGTCTAATGAATCTTATCACACCATTATCAAGATTTTCAATGACCCAAGTATAATGCCACTGAGGGTGACGCTACTTGTAAGATCCAACCATTGTCTAATGAATCTTATCACAACACTATCAAGATTTTCAAAGAACCAAGTATAATGCCACTGAGAGTGGCGCTACTTGTAAGATCCAACCATTGTCTAATGAATCTTATCACAACATTATCAAGATTCTCAATGACCCAAGTATAGTGCCACTGAGGGTTGCGCTAATTGTAAGATCCAACCTCCAACCATTGTCTAATGAATCTTATCACAACATTATCAAGATTTTCAATGACCCAAGTATAATGCCACTCAGGGTGGCGCTAATTGTAAGATCCAACCATTGTCTAATGAATCTTATCACACCATTATCAAGATTCTCAATGACCCAAGTATAATGCCACTGAGGGTGGCGCTTATTGTAAGATCCAACCATTGTCTAATGAATCTTATCACAACATTATCAAGATTTTCAATGACCCAAGTATAATGCCACTGAGGGTGGCGCTAATTGTAAGATCCAACCATTGTCTAATGAATCTTATCACAACATTATCAAGATTTTCAATGACCCAAGTATAATGCCACTGAGGGTGACGCTAATTGTAAGATCGAACCATTGTCTAATGAATCTTATCACACCAATTATAAAGATTTTCAATGACCCAAGTATAATGCCACTGAGGGTGGCGCTAATTGTAAGATCCAACCATTGTCTAATGAATCTTATCACAACATTATCAAGATTTTCAATGACCCAAGTATAATGCCACTGAGGGTGGCGCTAATTGTAAGTCCAACCATTGTCTAATGAATCTTATCAAAACATTATCAAGATTTTCAATGACCCAAGTATAATGCCACTGAGGGTGGCGCTAAGTGTAAGATCCAACCATTGTCTAATGAATCTTATCACAACATTATCAAGATTTTCAATGACCCAAGTATAATGCCACTGAGGATGGCGCTAATTGTAAGATCCAACCATTGTCTAATGAATCTTATCACAACATTATCAAGATTTTCAATGAACCAAGTATAATGCCACTGAGAGTGGCGCTAATTGTAAGATCCAACCATTGTCTAATGAATCTTATCACACCATTATCAAGATTTTCAAAGACCCAAGTATAATGCCACTGAGGGTGACGCTAATTGTAAGATCCAACCATTGTCTAATGAATCTTATCACAACACTATCAAGATTTTCAATGAACCAAGTATAATGCCACTGAGAGTGGCGCTAATTGTAAGATCCAACCATTGTCTAATGAATCTTATCACAACATTATCAAGATTTTCAATGACCCAAGTATAATGCCACTGAGGGTGGCGCTAATTGTAAGATCCAACCTCCAACCATTGTCTAATGAATCTTATCACAACATTATCAAGATTTTCAATGACCCAAGTATAATGCCACTGAGGGTGGCGCTACTTGTAAGATCCAACCATTGTCTAATGAATCTTATCCCAACATTATCAAGATTTTCAATGACCCAAGTGTAATGCCACTGAGAATGGCGCTAAGTGTAAGATCCAACCATTGTCTAATGAATCTCATCACAACATTATCAAGATTTTCAATGACCCAAGTATAATGCCACTGAGGGTGGCGCTAATTGTAAGATCCAACCATTGTCTTATGAATCTTATCACAACACTAGCTTAGTACTGATAGCCCGCTAGAACGCGAACTTCCCTAGCTCCAGTTGAAATGTTGCATATTAGCCTTGGAAAGACTAACACTGTGCCCCCATGAAAGTTGCATGTCCTGGTCGCATAGGATCACGAGAAGGTGACGTTATGGGACTATTCGATGGAGCACGTGACTTTCGGCCTTGCATTGTGCAAATCGACGAAAATTGCGAGAAAAAATTGTGCAAAAAGTGGTCGGATACCTGCGCTAGGCTACGGGGCAGTAAAGGGACAGGAAGAAAGTCAAGAAGCCCCGTAGCCTAGCGCAGGTATCCGAGCATTTTTTGCACAATGTTTTCTCGCAATTTTCTTCCATTTGCACAATGCAAGGCCAAAAGTCACATGCTCCATCGCAGAGGCCCATGACGTCACCTTCTCGTGATCCTATGCGACCAGACCAAGCAATTTTCATGGGGGCACAGCGTTAGTCTTTCCAAGGCTAATATGCAACTTTTGAACTGGGGCTAGGGAAGCCCGCGTGTAGCGGGCTATCAGTACTAAGCTAGTCTCTATTATACAAATTGTTGAATGCACAAAATTGTTTAAAATGCTCTCTACAATGAGGCACTAATGAAACTACATGACATATTGTCTCCTGCTTCACTCAACTCTAACTTAAGGAGTCTTGGAAATAATTTTAAGATGTTATACCAGATACAATATAGCACATGAATTGGCAGGTATGAGTGGTTCTGTTATCATATAGGTGACCACTAATCCTGTCCACAGAGGTACACAATCAAGTCTGATCCATAAACGTAGGTGTTATACAACTGGAATCTGTGATAGGACTTGGTAGCTCAAGGTGATAAAACAAAAGAATATTGCTTAGTAGTCCTATATCACACATTTATATAATATATAACAGATTGTAAAACCCATGATTGAGCAGCGTGAATCATATTAGATATCAGCCAAAGTTCTTGGGGGGAGTCCATAGGTTATGGCTATACAAAACAAATAATGCAGCTATCCAGTACTAAATTATCTGTTACAGCCATGTGAAATTCAGATTTCAACCAATAATTGTAGTTGGATAGGGGAAAGTGGCCCCATAAATCAAATATTGCTATCTAGTACTAATTCACCCCTAAAAAACTATAATATCATATGCAGAATGAACTATGGAAGTCAGTAATTCTTTGAAATGAGTAATAATATATATCCTGTATCATCAACTCAGTGTCAAACGAAGGCATTACCTCAGTGGGGGCAAGGGGCTTCATAACTTAAGTCTAGGAAATAAAAATGATGGTCATATCTAGTACTAATTCATCCCTTAAGAGTATATCATCACGTGCAGAATGATCTATGGACTTCGGTAATGGCATTTATAACAAATGATCTCAGAAAGAAGGGCAACTGTGTCCCAACAGAAGAACATTCAGTATAGTGGAACCCCTTAAATTTGACTTGACCAGAATAACTCTACCATCTATAGTGGAAATAACTATGAAGCCTACTGTAAATACAGTGAAAACAAAATAAAAAAGAGTTACTGAGCTGAGAATAAAGTTGGTAACATCTTAGTGGTTGCCTGTGAAACGTGTATGATAAAATCAAGGAGTATATTTGACTGTAAGGGCAATATCTCAAATGTAAGCAAAGTGCCCAAACTTGAGACATCCTAACATCCAACTCACGTGCATATACTAAGAATCAAGAGCAAGCTAAAGCTCCTAGTACGTCAGCACATATTGCATTAAATACTTCCTCAATATCATAACCATACTTCTGCGGTAACAAAACGGTAAGTTAGAAGAGAAAATCAAGCAAAACTGAGGGGAACTGCCTTGATGTTATTGCCCTGAAGCAAAGTTATGGAATCACCCTCAAAGACCGCACTTAAATCCAAAACAAAGGACAACAGGTATCTGCGATCATGAGATGAACTTGGGAATCCCCTCGCATTTCACAGTACACATTACGACACAGGTAAAGAGTGAAAGTAAAAACTGCAAATTTAGGGTAACCAAATTCAGCAATAGCCCTATACATAAGTCAGTGAAAGCATTCCACATACCAAGACTTTATCCCCAAACACAACCGTATCCTATGTCATTCATACATGTGGCAAAAGCAATGGATAAATTCCAAGCTAGCAAGGAATACAACAGTAAACATACCATAATCATTTCATCACAATGTAGTAAGAAACGTAGGATACCTTAGCGAATGAAATCAAGCAAAAAAGCATTAAACTGGAGGCAGAGCAACGAAATTCTCCTCCAGGTCACACGACAACTATACGGTAGTCCTAATCAAAACATTGCCAACTGAAAGCAGCAAGCATGCCATTCCATGTCATCTAAATAGGCATGAAAAGCAAACAACCTGCCATAATCTAGCACCGAATACAAAGTCAAACATATGTTGAATGTCTTTTCACAATGTAGAAGGAAAAGCACGGTGATTTAGTACACAGCATCGAACAACTTTGAGAAGAACTGTCATGGCGGTAATTCACTCGAGGGAAGGTGGCTGAATCTCGTTGAAAGATATGGAAATAAATGGCTGGCAACAGTAGAATACAGATGAAATGGACAAAGGACATACAGGAATTCTTAACTCAAACCATTTCAGGAAATTAGAGCTGGCTTACCTGGAAGAACTGCAACCAAAGTCTCCTCGCGATAACACACACAGTTACTTAGTCCTACTGGACCCCTCGCAAAACTGACAACACGCGGTCCAGCAGGGAGGAGCAACAGAATTGCTGGTAATGGCGATAAGAGGAAAGTGGAATAACTCGGCGAAAAAAAATGATAAAAATCAGATCTCTTCTTATGTAAGTAGTAGACCCAAATGGCTACCATCAACAGAAATTTGGGGGCCATGGGACAAATACCCTGGGAGGAGATCGTGTAGGCGGAATCAGGTCACGTGGTACAAATCTGAGCAATCTGGTTGGTTTGGCATAAATTATCATATAGGCATCTTAGTATATAGAGATTATCAAGATTTTCAATGACCCAAGTATAATGCCACTAAGAGTGGCGCTAATTGTAAGATCCAACCATTGTCTAATGAATCTTATCATAACATTATCAAGAATTTCAATGACCCAAGTATAATGCCACTGAGGGTGGCACTAATTGTAAGATCCAACCATTGTCTAATGAATCTTATCACAACATTATCAAGATTTTCAATGACCCAAGTATAATGCCACTGAAAGTGGCGCTAATTGTAAGATCGAACCATTGTCTAATGAATCTTATCACACCATTATAAAGATTTTCAATGACCCAAGTATAATGCCACTGAGGGTGGCGCTAATTGTAAGATCCAACCATTGTCTAATGAATCTTATCACAACATTATCAAGATTTTCAATGACCTAAGTATAATGCCACTGAGGGTGGCGCTAAGTGTAAGATCCAACCATTGTCTAATGAATCTTATCACAACATTATCAAGATTTTCAATGACCCAAGTATAATGCCACTGAGGGTGGCGCTAATTGTAAGATCCAACCATTGTCTAATGAATCTTATTACAACATTATCAAGATTTTCAATGACCCAAGTATAATGCCACTGAGGGTGGCGCTTATTGTAAGATCCAACCATTGTCTAATGAATCTTATCACAACATTATCAAGATTTTCAATGACCCAAGTATAATGCCACTGAGGGTGGCGCTAATTGTAAGATCCAACCATTGTCTAATGAATCTTATTACAACATTATCAAGATTTTCAATGACCCAAGTATAATGCCACTGAAAGTGGCGCTAATTGTAAGATCGAACCATTGTCTAATGAATCTTATCACACCATTATAAAGATTTTCAATGACCCAAGTATAATGCCACTGAGGGTGGCGCTAATTGTAAGATCCAACCATTGTCTAATGAATCTTATCACAACATTATCAAGATTTTCAATGACCCAAGTATAATGCCACTGAGGGTGGCGCTAAGTGTAAGATCCAACCATTGTCTAATGAATCTTATCACAACATTATCAAGATTTTCAATGACCCAAGTATAATGCCACTGAGGATGGCGCTAATTGTAAGATCCACCCATTGTCTAATGAATCTTATCACAACATTATCAAGATTTTCAATGAACCAAGTATAATGCCACTGAGAGTGGCGCTAATTGTAAGATCCAACCATTGTCTAATGAATCTTATCACAACATTATCAAGATTTTCAATGACCCAAGTATAATGCCACTGAGGGTGGCGCTAATGGTAAGATCCAACCTCCAACCATTGTCTAATGAATCTTATCACAACATTATCAAGATTTTCAATGACCCAAGTATAATGCCACTGAGGGTGGCGCTAATGGTAAGATCCAACCTCCAACCATTGTCTAATGAATCTTATCACAACATTATCAAGATTTTCAATGACCCAAGTATAATGCCACTGAGGGTGGCGCTACTTGTAAGATCCAACCATTGTCTAATGAATCTTATCCCAACATTATCAAGATTTTCAATGACCCAAGTATAATGCCACTGAGAATGGTGCTAAGTGTAAGATCCAACCATTGTCTAATGAATCTCATCACAACATTATCAAGATTTTCAATGACCCAAGTATAATGCCACTGAGGGTGGCGCTACTTGTAAGATCCAACCATTGTCTAATGAATCTTATCACAACACTAGCTTAGTACTGATAGCCCGCTAGAACGCGGGCTCCCCTAGCTCCAGTTGAAATGTTGCATATTAGCCTTGGAAAGACTAACACTGTGCCCCCATGAAAGTTGCATGTCCTGGTCGCATAGGATCACGAGAAGGTGACGTTATGGGACTATCCGATGGAGCACGTGACTTTCGGCCTTGTATTGTGCAAATCGACGAAAATTGCGAGAAAAAATTGTGCAAAATGTGGTCGGATACCTGCGCTAGGCTACGGGGCAGTAAAGGGACAGGAAGAAAGTCAAGAAGCCCCGTAGCCTAGCGCAGGTATCCGAGCATTTTTTGCACAATGTTTTCTCGCAATTTTCTTCCATTTGCACAATGCAAGGCCAAAAGTCACATGCTCCATCGCAGAGGCCCATGACGTCACCTTCTCGTGATCCTATGCGACCAGACCAAGCAATTTTCATGGGGGCACAGCGTTAGTCTTTCCAAGGCTAATATGCAACTTTTGAACTGGGGCTAGGGAAGCCCGCGTGTAGCGGGCTATCAGTACTAAGCTAGTCTCTATTATACAAATTGTTGAATGCACAAAATTGTTTAAAATGCTCTCTACAATGAGGCACTAATGAAACTACATGACATATTGTCTCCTGCTTCACTCAACTCTAACTTAAGGAGTCTTGGAAATAATTTTAAGATGTTATACCAGATACAATATAGCACATGAATTGGCAGGTATGAGTGGTTCTGTTATCATATAGGAGACCACTAATCCTGTCCACAGAGGTACACAATCAAGTCTGATCCATAAACGTAGGTGTTATACAACTGGAATCTGTGATAGGACTTGGTAGCTCAAGGTGATAAAACAAAAGAATATTGCTTAGTAGTCCTATATCACACATTTATATAATATATAACAGATTGTAAAACCCATGATTGAGCAGCGTGAATCATATTAGATATCAGCCAAAGTTCTTGGGGGGAGTCCATAGGTTATGGCTATACAAAACAAATAATGCAGCTATCCAGTACTAAATTATCTGTTACAGCCATGTGAAATTCAGATTTCAACCAATAATTGTAGTTGGATAGGGGAAAGTGGCCCCATAAATCAAATATTGCTATCTAGTACTAATTCACCCCTAAAAAACTATAATATCATATGCAGAATGAACTATGGAAGTCAGTAATTCTTTGAAATGAGTAATAATATATATCCTGTATCATCAACTCAGTGTCAAACGAAGGCATTACCTCAGTGGGGGCAAGGGGCTTCATAACTTAAGTCTAGGAAATAAAAATGATGGTCATATCTAGTACTAATTCATCCCTTAAGAGTATATCATCACGTGCAGAATGATCTATGGACTTCGGTAATGGCATTTATAACAAATGATCTCAGAAAGAAGGGCAACTGTGTCCCAACAGAAGAACATTCAGTATAGTGGAACCCCTTAAATTTGACTTGACCAGAATAACTCTACCATCTATAGTGGAAATAACTATGAAGCCTACTGTAAATACAGTGAAAACAAAATAAAAAAGAGCTACTGAGCTGAGAATAAAGTTGGTAACATCTTAGTGTTTGCCTGTGAAACGTGTATGATAAAATCAAGGAGTATATTCGACTGTAAGGGCAATATCTCAAATGTAAGCAAAGTGCCCAAACTTGAGACATCCTAACATCCAACTCACGTGCATATACTAAGAATCAAGAGCAAGCTAAAGCTCCTAGTACGTCAGCACATATTGCATTAAATACTTCCTCAATATCATAACCATACTTCTGCGGTAACAAAACGGTAAGTTAGAAGAGAAAATCAAGCAAAACTGAGGGGAACTGCCTTGATGTTATTGCCCTGAAGCAAAGTTATGGAATCACCCTCAAAGACCGCACTTAAATCCAAAACAAAGGACAACAGGTATCTGCGATCGTGAGATGAACTTGGGAATCCCCTCGCATTTCACAGTACACATTACGACACAGGTAAAGAGTGAAAGTAAAAACTGCAAATTTAGGGTAACCAAATTCAGCAATAGCCCTATACATAAGTCAGTGAAAGCATTCCACATACCAAGACTTTATCCCCAAACACAACCGTATCCTATGTCATTCATACATGTGGCAAAAGCAATGGATAAATTCCAAGCTAGCAAGGAATACAACAGTAAACATACCACAATCATTTCATCACAATGTAGTAAGAAACGTAGGATACCTTAGCGAATGAAATCAAGCAAAAAAGCATTAAACTGGAGGCAGAGCAACGAAATTCTCCTCCAGGTCACACGACAACTATACGGTAGTCCTAATCAAAACATTGCCAACTGAAAGCAGCAAGCATGCCATTCCATGTCATCTAAATAGGCATGAAAAGCAAACAACCTGCCATAATCTAGCACCGAATACAAAGTGAAACATATGTTGAATATCTTTTCACAATGTAGAAGGAAAAGCACGGTGATTTAGTACACAGCATCGAACAACTTTGAGAAGAACTGTCATGGCGGTAAATCACTCGAGGGAAGGTGGCTGAATCTCGTTGAAAGATATGGAAATAAATGGCTGGCAACAGTAGAATACAGATGAAATGGACAAAGGACATACAGGAATTCTTAACTCAAACCATTTCAGGAAATTAGAGCTGGCTTACCTGGAAGAACTGCAACCAAAGTCTCCTCGCGATAACACACACAGTTACTTAGTCCTACTGGACCCCTCGCAAAACTGACAACACGCGGTCCAGCAGGGAGGAGCAACAGAATTGCTGGTAATGGCGATAAGAGGAAAGTGGAATAACTCGGCGAAAAAAAATGATAAAAATCAGATCTCTTCTTATGTAAGTAGTAGACCCAAATAGCTACCCTCAACAGAAATTTGGGGGCCATGGGACAAATACCCTGGGAGGAGATCGTGTAGGCAGAATCAGGTCACGTGGTACAAATCTGAGCAATCTGATTGGTTTGGCATAAATTATCATATAGGCATCTTAGTATATAGAGAGGTTTTTTTTGATAGCCCGCTAGACGCGGGCTCCCCTACCCCAGTTACCTGCTGGCCCTGTCAAAATCAATTTGCAAATTAGCCTTGGAAAGACTAACGCAGTGCCCCATCCAGGTTGCATGGTCCGCATTGTCGATGAGCATGGATGAAAAAGCTCGCATAGGATCAAGAGAAGGTGACGTCATTGGAGCGTGTGACATCCGGCCTTTGCAATGGACAAATCGATTAAAATTTGAGAGAAAAAGTTGTGCAAAAATGCTCGGCTACCTGCGCTAGGCTATGGGGCTTTTGGACATTCTTTTTCATCTTCTAAAGCCCCATAGCCTAGCGCAGGTATCCGAGCATTTTTGCACAACTTTTTCTCTCAAATTTTAATCGATTTGTCCATTGCAAAGGCCGGATGTCACACGCTCCAATGACGTCACCTTCTCTTGATCCTATGCGAGCTTTTTCATCCATGCTCATCGACAATGCGGACCATGCAACCTGGATGGGGCACTGCGTTAGTCTTTCCAAGGCTAATTTGCAAATTGATTTTGACAGGGCCAGCAGGTAACTGGGGTAGGGGAGCCCGCGTCTAGCGGGCTATCAAAAAAAACCGCTAGTCTCCAGTATATAAATATAGTAGTTAAGTAGTGCAAATGGTTGTTACAATAAACTACTAAATCAAATGCATACTGTATAGTCTTCAGCATCATTCAGTACCATATAGGCATTAAAGTAGGCTTTATGCAAGAACACTACCTCAGAAGTTTATAGTCTAAGCATTCATAATTAAAATAATACTCCTTTGTAATCCTACAGCATACTCAAAGGTCACAATACTATGGGCCACAAACATGTCAGTGAATGCTAAACTCTTGTCAAAAACACAAAGTTCTAACTCTTAAGAATAAGTGATAAAATTGTAGAGATTGCAGCATCAAATAAAATTTAAACAAAAGTTTTGTGTTAGATAGGAGCGGGGCTTTATATGCCTATTCAATACAATACAAATAAGGTTGCTAGCTGTAACTAATACAAAACTTTAACAACATATCGCCACATGCGGAATGATATGTGAAAAGTGATAATGCTAATGGTAACAACTAATATCTGACAGTGATACAGGGGACGTCAATTGGGCACACCCAGTAAACACTGTCAAACTCCTATAATATATAGATTCAAGCAGGTGTTTTGACATGGCAATGCCTAATGATACTGTTTGATTCAAGTACATCAATGCTGAAGAATATTCCTAAGAGATTGTCTAGAATAGTCAATAAAGACTTCAAATTCAAAAACTGTGTATGAATGTGGCATAAGCTTGTATACATAATAATCTCTTAGAGCAAGCCCCTTATAATATTTGATTATGAAGAATACTGTTCAGTGAGCTTGGGACTGGAAGGTGGGGCTCCAGGGATGAAGTCTACACAATACACATGCTTGTTATCCAACACTACTTGACAAACAAAAATAATGTTATCATGTGCAGAATGATTTATGGAAATCATTAATGGTGTCTATAATAAATCATCTCAGCAAGGCACAGAGCAGGTTTGCCAGGAAAAGAACATTTAGCATAAAGTGCCCACATGCAGATTCAACCAAAATAACACTAAAATATATAGTGAACACAAATAATAGACTGTTGAAAATAAAGAGTGGTAGACTGCTCGTACTATATAGGCAATTAGTAAAGTACTACACTGAATGAAGCCTCGTGAATAAGTTACTTAAGTGTGTTGAATACAAAGCTAATTTAGAATACAATATCAGTGTAAATAAATAATGAAGCAACTACCGTAAAATGCACGGTACTATACACAATGTTATTCGTGAAGTAGTAGATAAAATATCCGTATAAGGTTTAGCACTCTTAACTACAAATACCCCAGCGATTTAGAATAAAGTGTACTACTGGGACTAAGCAAGTTATCACCCATGGAAACTGAGAGTAATATGAAAAGCCCATCAAAGTTTTAGAGAGCATACACGCAGCACTTTGCTCAAAACACTGAAAGAAAACCAAACGGGAAATTGAGCTAGTACACTCCACTAATCCAAGAAATAATTTGAACAATATCTTAGCTCTAGGCTACAATAAGTGCATGGTAAAACCCAACATCTAAGTAGAAGTGATTGACAACATCTGAAACGTAAACAAATCGGCCTAACCCTTCGGAACTTTCTCCCTTAAACTCTCGCGCAACTACGAGGTACAACAGAACTCTAAATAGTCCTAGTATATCATTAAATAATACAGTAAGCGTCTCCTGAATACTCTACCGAAACTTCTGAAGTAAGAGAACGATAATATATACGCGAAAATCAAGCCAACATGAAAGCAAGTGGCATGATCATATGACCCCGAGGCAATATTAGTGGAATCTCCATCAAAACATCGCATTAAATCTCGTCCAGTTGGCAAAGTAGGAATCATTCTATACACAACATCCTAGCAACACTAAATCGATACCTGGTACATGAAATAAATCACTTACCTTGTATAAAATTGATGAAACTCTGCTACTGCTTGCAAAACATCCATCCTCTCCGTAAACACGCCCTCAACTGCAAACTTGTGGTCTTGTGTAAATACTATTGTTCGCAAACAAAGGATAAGAGGTTTCTGCGATCATGAGATGAACGTGGGAATCCCCTCGCATTTCTCTCTACAACCTACAACAAACTAACCAGTGTAATCAGTTACGGATACCAGAACGCCATAGGTATAGTATGGAGAACAGCAAAAAAAGTAAAATATACACACTTTGGACGTTTCTCTACAAACGCATTTAGATATTTAGTGCCTACTGGCAACGACAATGACACACATGGAGCAGTTGCTTCCTCCATTGAACTGAGGGGGAATGCAAACCCCTTACAACAGTTCTATTACCAATATGAATTTAACCTCTTAACAGTAAGTCACAGAGAAGTCAAATACACACGTAGGCCCAACAGAATAGAGCAGTACCCAAATTAAATATTCAATCTACCACAAATTCACCAGCAATCATAATGATTTCCTATCTCATCTACGCACGCATTTAAACTAAGGAATAAATAGCAATCTACCAAAGAATACAACTGTATCCATATCGCAAGTATGTCATGACAATGTTATACAAAACGACAAAAATCCAGAGAATAACATCAATCTGATCCGAGAGGAAGTGTCATGGCGAAATGCCCCCCGAGGGAAGGTCTTTGAATCTCGCTCAAATCACTGATGTAAAGTGTACAGAAAAGAGTACAAAAGTAGAAATTTGATAGAGAAAGTATGGTAAAAGATATATGACACAATGTCAAATCACAAAAGTGACTCACCTGGTAGCAGTAATTGCGAGCTTTCCATCAGGTCAAAGGGCAGAATAGATCCCCCTCAAGAAATTCCATGAACTGAAAGCTACACGATCCTTATCCTTCGTAATATAAGCACACGTCAAAATCAAATAATAAATACACTCTAACATAGGAGGGATAATAACAGTACATAACATTGGTATGGTCTATCATTATTTAGCAGGGAAATGACTTTGGTTTAGCTAGCAGAATCAAACTGCTTGGAGAGGAACTGTCATGGCGATAATAGCTCAGAGTCAAGGTGTTGGAACGTGACTGAAAACATCGACACAAACAGCCGAGAACGGTAGACAACTCACAGAATGGATAAAGCATATACATTTAGAGTTAAACAAACCATTTTGGTAAGAAAAAAGAGACTTACCACGTAGAACACACTGACAACTTTGTCCTCTGATTCAAAGGGAAATTTATGGCCTCGAGGACACTCCCCGAAGCGAAAGCTAAACGATCGCAATCCGATCTCTTGTAAACACGCGTCAAAGGCAAGCGAAATAGGCAGCAATATAGCACGTAATACAACTGACACCTTCTAGTCAATAGGTGATCAGAATTAAACACAGACAGCAACGTGAAATAGCGAGTAGAGTCGAACGGCCTGGAATGGAACTGTCATGGCGATAATCCCGCTAGAGAGGGTGGCCATGCGACTTCGCTTAAAACATCGAATTACGCAGGTGAAAATAGTAGGAGATGCAACGATTCGACGAAGAACATGTTGGCAAACTCTACTGTACGACAATAGCGACTCACCTGGTAGCAAAAGGACGAAACCGTGGACGGCAATCAGAACGAAGACCCATCCAAGCAAGCTCTATACCCGTTCTGAGAGTAGTCAGTTTACGTGGTTGGGGACGAAAACAATGGAGAACAAAAGGCTATAAACAAAGGCCCACAAAGTCGAAAAAGAGACATCCGAATATCTCCTAAGAAAAAATAGATAAAAATAAAAGCGAAACTGATTGCACCCATTGGGAGGGTACACGACAATCGGAGCACAGTCTAAACCCGAGGCGACCAGCGACCAGTTCAGGAAAATCGCCACGAACCAGAGCGGCGGCCCCTTTGATTTTGCTCATTTGCATATTAGGGATCTTAGTATATAGAGACTTAGTACTGATAGCCCACTACACGCGGGCTTCCCTAGCCCCAGTTCAAAAGTTGCATATTAGCCTTGGACAGACTAACGCTGTGCCCCCATGAAAGTTGCTTGGTCTGGTCGCATAGGATCACGAGAAGGTGACGTCATGGGACTCTTCGATGGAGCACGTGACTTTCGGCCTTGCATTGTGCAAATCGAAGAAAATTGCGGGAAAAAATTGTGCACAAAATGCTCGGATACCTGCGCTAGGCTACGGGGCAGTAAAGGGAAAGGAAGAGACTCAAGAAGCCCCGTAGCCTAGCGCAGGTATCCGAGCATTTTTTGCACAATTTTTTCTCGCAATTTTCTTCGATTTGCACAATGCAAGGCCGAAAGTCACGTGCTCCATCGAAGAGTCCCATGACGTCACCGTCTCGTGATCCTATGCGACCAGACCAAGCAACTTTCATGGGGGCACAGCGTTAGTCTGTCCAAGGCTAATATGCAACTTTTGAACTGGGGCTAGGGAAGCCCGCGTGTAGCGGGCTATCAGTACTAAGCTAGTCTCTATTATACGAATTGTTGAATGCACAGAATTGTTTAAAATGCTCTCTACAATGAGGCACTAATGAAACTACATGACATATTGTCTCCTGCTTCAGTCAACTCTAACTTAAGGAGTTCTGGAAATAATTTTAAGATGTTATAACAGATACAATATAGCACATGAATTGGCAGGTATGAGTGGTTCTGTTATCATGTAGGTGACCACTAATCCTGGCCACAGAGGTACACAATCAAGTCTGATCCATAAACGTAGGTGTTATACAACTGGAATCTGTGATAGGACTTGGTAGCTCAAGGTGATAAAACAAAAGAATAGTGCTTAGTATTCCTATATCACACCTTTATATAATATATAACAGAGTGTAAAGCTATTGATTGAGCAGCATGGATCATATTAGATATCAGCCAGAGTTCTTGGGGGGAGTCCATAGGTTATGGCTATACAAAACAAATAATGCAGCTATCCAGTACTACATTATCTGTTACAACCATGTGAAATTCAGATTTCAACCAATAATTGTAGTTGGATAGGGGAAAGTGGCCCCATAAATCAAATATTGCTATCTAGTACTAATTCATCCCTAAAAAAATTATAATATCATATGCAGAATGATCTATGGAAGTCAGTAACTCTTTGAAATGAGTAATAATATATATCCTGTATCATCAACTCAGATGTCAAATGAACGCATTACCTCAGTGGGGGCAAGGGGCTTCATAAATTAAGTCTAGGCAATAATAGTGATGGTCATATCTAGTACTAATCCATCCCTTAAGAGTATATCATCACGTGCAGAATGATCTATGGAATTCGGTAATGGTATTTATAACAAATGATCTCAGAAAGAAGGGCAACTGTGTCCCAACAGAAGAACATTCAGTATAGTGGAACCCCTTAAATTTGACTTGACCAGAATAACTCTACCATCTATAGTGGAAATAACTATGAAGCCTACTGTAAATACAGTGAAAACAAAATAAAAAGAGTTACTGAGCTGAGAATAAAGTTGGTAACATCTTAGTGTTTGCCTGTAAAAGGTGTATGATAAAATCAAGGAGTATATTCGACTGTAAGGGCAATATCTCAAATGTAAGCAAAGTGCCCAAACTCTGGAGACATTCTAACATCCAACTCACGTGCATATACTAAGAATCAAGAGCAAGCTAAAAGCTCCTAGTACATCAGCAAATATTGCATTAAATACTTCCTCGATATCATAACCATACTTCTCCAGTAACAAAACGGTACTTTAGAACTGAAAGTAACAAAACGGTACTTTAGAACTGAAAATCAAGCGAAGCTGAGGGGAACTGCCGTGAGCTTATTGCCCCTGAAGCAAAGTTATGGAATCACCCTCAAAAGACCGCAATTAAATCCACAACAAAGGACAACAGGTATCTGCAATCGTGAGACGAACTTGGGAATCCCCTAGCATTTCACAGTACGCACTACGACAAAAGTAAAGAGTGAAAGTAAAAACTGCAAAATTAGGGTAACCAAATTCAGCAATAGCCCTATACACACTTCAGTGAAAGCATTCCACATACCAATATTTTATAGCCAAACATAACCATATCCTATGCCATTCGTACATGCGGTAAAAGCAATGAATAAATTCGAAGCTACCAGGGAAAAGAACAGTAAACATACAGTAATCATTTCATGACAATTTAGTAAGAAAAGTAGGATAACTTAGCGAATGAAATCAAGCGAAAAAAGCACTAAACTGAAAGCTGAACGACGAAATTCTCCTCCAAGTCACACGGCAATATTACGGTAGTGCACATCACAACATTGCCAACTGAAAGCAGCAAGCACGCCATTCCATGTCATCTACATAGGCATGAAAAGCAAACAACCTGCCATAATCTAGCACCGAATACAAAGTCAAACATATGTTGAATATCTTTTCACAATGTAGAAGGAAAAGCAAGGTGATTTAGTACACAGCATCGAACAACTTTGAGAAGAACTGTCATGGCGGTAATTCACTCGAGGGAAGGTGGCTGAATCTCGTTGAAAGATATGGAAATAAATGGCTGGCAACAGTAGAATACGGATGAAATGGACAAAGGAAATACAGGAAGTCATAAATCAAACCATTTCAGGAAAAAGAGCAGGCTTACCTGGAAGAACAGCAACCAAAGTCTCCTCGCGATAACATACACAGTTACTTAGTCCTACAGGACCGCTCGCAAACCTGACAACACGCGGTCCAGCAGGGAGGAGCAACAGAACTGCTGGTAATGGCGATAAGAGGAAAGTGGAATAACTCGGCAAAAAAAAATGATAAAAATCAGATCTCTTCGTATGTAAGTAGTAGACCCAAATGGCTACCCTCAACAGAAATTTGGGGGCCATGGGACAAATACCCTGGGAGGAGATCGTGTAGGCGGAATCAGGTCACGTGGTACAAATCTGAGCAATCTGATTGGTTTGGCATAAATTATCATATAGGCATCTTAGTATATAGAGATTATCAAGATTTTAAATGACCCAAGTATAATGCCACTGAGAGTGGCGCTAATTGTAAGATCCAACCATTGTCTAATGAATCTTATCATAACATTATCAAGAATTTCAATGACCCAAGTATAATGCCACTGAGGGTGGCACTAATTGTAAGATCCAACCATTGTCTAATGAATCTTATCACACCATTATCAAGATTTTCAATGACCCAAGTATAATGCCACTGAGGGTGACGCTAAGTGTAAGATCCAACCATTGTCTAATGAATCTTATCACAACACTATCAAGATTTTCAATGAACCAAGTATAATGCCACTGAGAGTGGCGCTACTTGTAAGATCCAACCATTGTCTAATGAATCTTATCACAACATTATCAAGATTTTCAATGACCCAAGTATAATGCCACTGAGGGTGGCGCTACTTGTAAGATCCAACCATTGTCTAATGAATCTTATCACAACATTATCATGATTTTCAATGACCCAAGTATAATGCCACTGAGAGTGGCGCTAATTGTAAGATCCAACCATTGTTTAATGACTCTTATCACAACATTATCACGATTGTCAATGACCCAAGTATAATGCCACTGAGGGTGGCGCTAATTGCAAGATCCAACCATTGTCTGATGAATCTTATCACAACATTATCAACATTTTCAATGACCCAAGTATAATGCCACTGAGGGTGGCGCTAATTGTAAGATCCAACCATTGTCTAAAGCCCCGGTCAAACGACCCAACATTTTACCCAACATTTCATCCAACATCATGTTGGGAGAAATGTTGGGTCATTTGACCACCATGTTGGGCCACCCAACATCTTCACTTCCGATGTTGAGTAAAATTTGAGAGAGTTCAAAAATGTTGGCTGATGACGCCCAACAAATCCTTTGTTCTGTGATGTTGGGTAAGTTGTTGGACCGTTTGACCACCTCATCCAACATTGCTGGCTAAACGCATGCGCAGTAGAATTGCTTAGGCCGACCAAAGTTTAGTTTGTTGTTGTCTGTGTAAAAGAGGATGATGGAAAAGGGAGCTTGTGGTTTCGAAGAATCAAGCTACAGCTTCGAGGAAGAGGAATATCAACATCGGAGCAAGAACAAGTATGCTGAGCAAGGAGCTAGCACATCTATATTTTTGAGAGGAGATAGATCTTTCACTAGCGACAAAGATACGAGTGAAGAGGGCGACACGGATGACGACGTCAGTGAATGGGAGCATGGGAAAGCTCTCAAAGTAATGAGAAAGTTACTTTGTAAAGCCAAGGAAGCATCAAAGCAAGGGAAAAAGAGAAAAAACGGCGATGAACACAACATATCCAAGAAACAAGCAAAAGTCAGATCGACGCCATCAAGCAGGCGGACGTCTAGGGAAACACGAAGATGGGAAAATGGCGAAGTCAGCCACCTGATTGAGATGCTGGAAGGAAAGCCATGCCTTTGGGATGTTTTTAGCCCGAATTATCATTTGAGGGATGTAAGGGATAAAGCCCTGCAGGAAATCGGAGATGAACTGGGAGCATCTTCAGGTGATATTAAAGCAAAAATTATGTCTTTAAGAGCCCAGCTTGGTAGAGAAATTGGAAAGGTGGCCAAAAAAACATCAGGCCAAGGCGCTGATGAAATATACAAACCGAACTGGGTATTTTGGGAGCAGTTGCAGTTTCTTCGCCCGTTTATGCAGCCTGGCAAGAGTAGGGACAATATGAAATCTTTACATCTCCTTTCTAAAGCAGCAGAAAATAGCACTGAGTTGGAAGAGGTGCCATCTGTAACCATAAAGGATAACTCTACCCTAAGAGAAGGCAAAGAGAACAAGAAGAGTATAGAAGTCAGAAAGCAAGAGTTGCTGGAGACATGCATTAATGTTCTAAAAGAACCAATTGCAAAACCAGTAGAGCAGTGCCATTTCTCTTTGTATGTGGCAGAAAAACTGCAGAAATTTGACAGGAAGACAAGAATGGTTGCTGAGAAGCGCATTACTGATATCCTGTTTGACTTGGAAGTTAATGTTGCATCCAATCAGATTCTTTCTCAAAATATCAATGCAATGAACAATGAGTTTAGTGGAGATATTACTGGCAATGGACAGTACAGTTACATGACAATGTTGCAGCAGTAACTTAACTTTTGAATCTATCTTATTTCCTTTTCAACAAAACATGTTACCTGAAATTGTTATTTTCAACTATTCATTGGCCAGTTCAATAATGGTGAGCACAACCTTGATATATTGCTATTGAGCTACTTATCATTCTATAGTTGGAGAAGTTACTATTGTTTTGTTTGTTCTATTAAGACTGTACACTATTACATCTTTTTCAAGCATAGAGCATGTTACCACATTTTAGAACTCTATTCTCACTTCCCTAGCACATGAAGAGACTGATACCTGAGGAAGGCATACCAGTGGAAAAACTAAAAATCACCAAATCACTTTCATTTCCTTTTAAAAATAGACATCTCCACTACATGATAAAGCCCCTTTTTTATTTATGAACATCTTCATCACAAAAGAAACCACTATCAAATTAGAAGAAAAAGTATATAAGAATGTTTTCAGGTTTTGCTCATTCAATGGCTTATGAGACTACCTCTGAGACAGCATAGGATTTTATGCAAATATCAATCTGGCATTTCATATCAGGTAATAAGGCAATAAAGATCAAATGTTTTTTTAGAAGGTATATTTTCAGTTCTAACACAATTTAGTACATGCCCCACTGCCACTCAACAGCACCTTCATTAAAAAAGTAATCCTTAAGTGTTTCTCTAACTTGCTTAGCATCTGATGTAGCATTGTGGCCAGTTAATGGGACCTGTAATGAATACAATGAATCTGTGGGCTGGTTCTTGCGCCAATCTCCAGGAACAACATCTCCATTGGAAGTGGTACGATCTGCCAAACCTTGTGGGCAATAAACATGTTTTGTAGCACTCTGCCGTAGAAAGTTGTGGATGCACAGTGTAGCCAATAACAGTGTTTCAATGGTTTTTGGTGGCAAGAGTATTGCAGATCGAAATATACGCCAACGATTTGCAATGATACCAAAGAGGTTTTCTGATATTCTTCTTGCACGGCTATGCCTATAATTGTAGATTCTTCTTTCATCGTTCATACCTATTCTTGGGTATGGCTTCATCATATAACGTTTTAAAGGAAATGCATCATCTGCAACAAACACAAAAGGGATGCTCTTTGTACCATGTGGGAGTGGCATAGTTGGTGGAAGAGAAATTTCAGCATGTTCAATAGCTTCTAGCATACTACATTTGCTCCAGACACCACCATCAGATGTTCTTCCATTAGTGCCTACATCTGCGTAAATGCATTCGTAGTTTGGACCAGCAATTGCAAGTAGGACTATAGAATGAGTACCTTTGTAGTTATAAAAGTGGGATCCTGCACCAGCTGGTGGCTGCATAACAATGTGCTTTCCATCAATAGCCCCAAGACAGTGTGGGTACTGCCATCTTTTTTCAAACATAGAGGCTATTTCCAGCCAATGTTCTTTTGTTTCTGGCACCTTCAAATACATGGGCTGCATTTTCTTCATTATTGCATTGCATACCTCAAACACTATGTAAGAAATTGCTGCTTTGGAGATCCGAAACTGAAAGGAAAGTGATCTATATGATTCCCCAGTTGCAAGAAACCGTAAAGTTAAAGTTAGCCTGGCTTTTGAAGTGATGACGTCTGTTCCACCGCTTATTTCTTCGGGGGTGATGTCCCTTTCAATAAGGCAAAGGATTCTAAGAAAATCTTCATGAGTCATCCTCATCATTTCCTTGTAGGCTGCAGTATCTTCTATTGATAGTTCTCTCACAAGATTATTGAATAATCCTTGCTGTGCCCTTCTCTTAATCCAATTTCTCGTTTTTCCCCTCTTCCAATGCCTATCGTTATCTTCGAGAAGATTCAACAAAGATAAGGCAGCGATGGCCTTTCTTTTCCGAGAATCGAGCGTATTACTTTGTGCAGCCATCGTTGTTGTAGTCCAGACGCTTAGGCCATTATTTGCGGCTTGTTTGCTAAGTAGGGTCCAGGCCCTTCAATCAAGTGCGAAAAATTGTTGGAAGAAATGTTGGGTAAAATGTTGGATCGTTTGACCACTCATGTTGGATTGCCTATTAATGTTGGGTTGAATGTTGGATGAAATGTTGGCGTAAATGTTGGGTCGTTTGACCGGAGCCTAATGAATCTTATCATAACATTATCAAGATTTTCAATGACCCAAGTATAATGCCACTGAGGGTGGCACTAAGTGTAAGATCCAACCTACACCCATTGTCTAATGAATCTTATCACAACATTATCAAGATTTTCAATGACCCAATTTCAATGCAACTGAGGGTGGCGCTACGTCTAAGATCCAACCATTGTCTAATGAATCTCATCACAACATTATCAAGATTTTCAATGACCCAAGTATAATGCCACTGAGAATGGCACTAAGTGTAAGATCCAACCATTGTCTAATGAATCTTATCACAACATTATCAAGATTTTCAATGACCCAAGTATAATGCCTCTAAGGGTGGCGCTACTTGTAAGATCCAACCATTGTCTAATGAATCTTATCATAACATTATGAAGATTTTCAATGACCCAAGTATAATGCCACTGAGGGTGGCGCTAATTGTAAGATCCAACCATTGTCTAATGACTCTTATCACAACATTATCAAGATTGTCAATGACCCAAGTATAATGCCACTGAGGGTGGCGCTACTTGCAAGATCCAACCATTGTCTGATGAATCTTATCACAACATTATCAAGATTTTCAATGAGCCAAGTATAATGCCACTGAGGGTGATGCTAAGTGTAAGATCCAACCATTGTCTAATGAATCTTATCACAACATTATCAAGATTTTCAATGACCCAAGTATAATGCCACTGAGGGTGGCGCTAATTGCAAGATCCAACCATTGTCTGATGAATCTTATCACAACATTATCAACATTTTCAATGACCCAAGTATAATGCCACTGAGGGTGGCGCTAATTGTAAGATCCAACCATTGTCTAATGAATCTTATCATAACATTATCAAGATTTTCAATGACCCAAGTATAATGCCACTGAGGGTGACGCTAATTGTAAGATCCAACCATTGTCTAATGAATCTTATCACAACACTATCAAGATTTTCAATGAACCAAGTATAATGCCAATGAGAGTGGCACTAAGTGTATGATCCAACCATTGTCTAATGAATCTTATCACAACATTATCAAGATTTTCAATGACCCAAGTATAATGCCACTGAGGGTGGCACTAAGTGTAAGATCCAACCTCCACCCATTGTCTAATGAATCTTATCACAACATTATCAAGATTTTCAATGACCCAATTTCAATGCAACTGAGGGTGGCGCTACGTCTAAGATCCAACCATTGTCTAATGAATCTCATCACAACATTATCAAGATTTTCAATGACCCAAGTATAATGCCACTGAGAATGGCACTAAGTGTAAGATCCAACCATTGTCTAATGAATCTTATCACAACATTATCAAGATTTTCAATGACCCAAGTATAATGCCACTAAGGGTGGCGCTACTTGTAAGATCCAACCATTGTCTAATGAATCTTATCATAACATTATGAAGATTTTCAATGACCCAAGTATAATGCCACTGAGGGTGGCGCTAATTGTAAGATCCCACCATTGTCTAATGAATCTTATCACAACATTATCAAGATTGTCACTGACCCAAGTATAATGCCACTGAGGGTGGCGCTACTTGCAAGATCCAACCATTGTCTGATGAATCTTATCACAACATTATCAAGATTTTCAATGAACCGAGTATAATGCCACTGAGAATGGCGCTAAGTGTAAGATCCAACCATTGTCTAATGAATCTTATCACAACATTATCAAGATTTTCAATGACCCAAGTATAATGCCACTGAGAGTGGCGCTAATTGTAAGATCCAACCATTGTCTAATGAATCTTATCCCAACATTATCAAGATTTTCAATGACCCAAGTATAATGCCACTGAGAATGGCGCTAAGTGTAAGATCCAACCATTGTCTAATGAATCTCTTCACAACATTATCAAGATTTTCAATGACCCAAGTATAATGCCTCTGAGGGTGGCGCTAATTGTAAGATCCAACCATTGTCTAATGAATCTTATCACACCATTATCAAGATTTTCAATGACCCAAGTATAATGCCACTGAGGGTGGCGCTAATTGTAAGATCCAACCATTGTCTAATGACTCTTATCACAACATTATCATGATTTTCAATGACCCAAGTATAATGCCACTGAGGGTGGCGCTACTTGTAAGATCCAACCATTGTCTAATGAATCTTATCACAACATTATCAAGATTGTCAATGACCCAAGTATAATGCCACTGAGGGTGGCGCTAATTGCAAGATCCAACCATTGTCTGATGAATCTTATCACAACATTATCAAGATTTTCAATGACCCAAGTATAATGCCACTGAGGGTGATGCTAAGTGTAAGATCCAACCATTGTCTAATGAATCTTATCACAACACTATCAAGATTTTCAATGAACCGAGTATGATGCCACTGAGAATGGCGCTAAGTGTAAGATCCAACCATTGTCTAATGAATCTTATCACAACATTATCAAGATTTTCAATGACCTAAGTATAATGCCACTGAGAGTGGCGCTAATTGTAAGATCCAACCATTGTCTAATGAATCTTATCCCAACATTATCAAGATTTTCAATGACCCAAGTATAATGCCACTGAGAATGGCGCTAAGTGTAAGATCCAACCATTGTCTAATGAATCTCTTCACAACATTATCAAGATTTTCAATGACCCAAGTATAATGCCTCTGAGGGTGGCGCTAATTGTAAGATCCAACCATTGTCTAATGAATCTTATCACAACATTATCAAGATTTTCAATGACCCAAGTATAATGCCACTGAGGGTGGCGCTAATTGTAAGATCCAACCATTGTCTAATGAATCTTATCACAACATTATCAAGATTTTCAATGACCCAAGTATAATGCCACTGAGGGTGGCGCTAATTGTAAGATCCAACCATTGTCTAATGAATCTTATCACAACATTATCAAGATTGTCAATGACCCAAGTATAATGCCACTGAGGGTGGCGCTAATTGCAAGATCCAACCATTGTCTAATGAATCTCTTCACAACATTATCAAGATTTTCAATGACCCAAGTATAATGCCTCTGAGGGTGGCGCTAATTGTAAGATCCAACCATTGTCTAATGAATCTTATCACAACATTATCAAGATTTTCAATGACCCAAGTATAATGCCACTGAGGGTGGCGCTAATTGTAAGATCCAACCATTGTCTAATGACTCTTATCACAACATTATCATGATTTTCAATGACCCAAGTATAATGCCACTGAGGGTGGCGCTAATTGTAAGATCCAACCATTGTCTAATGACTCTTATCACAACATTATCATGATTTTCAATGACCCAAGTATAATGCCACTGAGGGTGGCGCTAATTGTAAGATCCAACCATTGTCTAATGAATCTTATCACAACATTATCAAGATTTTCAATGACCCAAGTATAATGCCACTGAGGGTGGCGCTAATTGTAAGATCCAACCATTGTCTAATGAATCTTATCACAACATTATCAAGATTGTCAATGACCCAAGTATAATGCCACTGAGGGTGGCGCTAATTGCAAGATCCAACCATTGTCTAATGAATCTCTTCACAACATTATCAAGATTTTCAATGACCCAAGTATAATGCCTCTGAGGGTGGCGCTAATTGTAAGATCCAACCATTGTCTAATGAATCTTATCACAACATTATCAAGATTTTCAATGACCCAAGTATAATGCCACTGAGGGTGGCGCTAATTGTAAGATCCAACCATTGTCTAATGACTCTTATCACAACATTATCATGATTTTCAATGACCCAAGTATAATGCCACTGAGGGTGGCGCTAATTGTAAGATCCAACCATTGTCTAATGAATCTTATCACAACATTATCAAGATTGTCAATGACCCAAGTATAATGCCACTGAGGGTGGCGCTAATTGCAAGATCCAACCATTGTCTAATGAATCTCTTCACAACATTATCAAGATTTTCAATGACCCAAGTATAATGCCTCTGAGGGTGGCGCTAATTGTAAGATCCAACCATTGTCTAATGAATCTTATCACAACATTATCAAGATTTTCAATGACCCAAGTATAATGCCACTGAGGGTGGCGCTAATTGTAAGATCCAACCATTGTCTAATGACTCTTATCACAACATTATCATGATTTTCAATGACCCAAGTATAATGCCACTGAGGGTGGCGCTAATTGTAAGATCCAACCATTGTCTAATGAATCTTATCACAACATTATCAAGATTGTCAATGACCCAAGTATAATGCCACTGAGGGTGGCGCTAATTGCAAGATCCAACCATTGTCTGATGAATCTTATCACACCATTATCAAGATTTTCAATGACCCAAGTATAATGCCACTGAGGGTGGCGCTAATTGTAAGATCCAACCATTGTCTAATGAATCTTATCACAACATTATCAAGATTGTCAATGACCCAAGTATAATGCCACTGAGGGTGGCGTTACTTGTAAGATCCAACCATTGTCTAATGAATCTTATCACAACATTATCATAATTTTCAATGACCCAAGTATAATGCCACTGAGAATGGCGCTAATTGTAAGATCCAACCATTGTCTAATGAATCTTATCACAACATTATCAAGATTTTCAATGACCCAAGTATAATGCCTCTGAGGGTGGCGCTAATTGTAAGATCCAACCATTGTCTAATGAATCTTATCACAACATTATCAAGATTTTCAATGACCCAAGTATAATGCCACTGAGGGTGGCGCTAATTGTAAGATCCAACCATTGTCTAATGACTCTTATCACAACATTATCATGATTTTCAATGACCCAAGTATAATGCCACTGAGGGTGGCACTAGTTGTAAGATCCAACCATTGTCTAATGAATTTTATCACACCATTATCAAGATTTTCAATGACCCAAGTATAATGCCACTGAGAGTGACGCTACTTGTAAGATCCAACCATTGTCTAATGAATCTTATCACAACACTATCAAGATTTTCAATGAACCAAGTATAATGCCAATGAGAGTGGCGCTACTTGTATGATCCAACCATTGTCTAATGAATCTTATCACAACATTATCAAGATTTTCAATGACCCAAGTATAATGCCTCTGAGGGTGGCGCTAAGTGTAAGATCCAACCATTGTCTAATGAATCTTATCACAACACTATCAAGATTTTCAATGAACCGAGTATAATGCCACTGAGAATGGCGCTAAGTGTAAGAGCCAACCATTGTCTAATGAATCTTATCACAACACTATCAAGAGTTTCAATGAACCAAGTATAATGCCACTGACAGTGGCGCTAAGTGTAAGATCCAACCATTGTCTACTGAATCTCATCACAACATTATCAAGATTTTCAATGACCCAAGTATAATGCCACTGAGGGTGATGCTAAGTGTAAGATCCAACCATTGTCTAATGAATCTTATCACAACAGTATCAAGATTTTCAATGAACCGAGTATAATGCCACTGAGAGTGGCGCTAATTGTACGATCCAACCATTGTCTAATGAATCTTATCACAACACTATCAAGATTTTCAATGAACTGAGTATAATGCCACTGAGAGTGGCGCTAATTGTAAGATCCAACCATTGTCTAATGAATCTTATTACAACATTATCACGATTTTCAATGACCCAAGTGTAATATTCCTGTGTACGTTTTTAGAACAGATTCAGAAACAACAACCTTCTTGAAACAGAACATAACAAGACTTCCAATTCAACGTATTTACACACATACAAACATGTCACACTGCTTAGTGTCCTGGGCACTAGTCTCTAAATACTACATCATTCCCCCTTTTTAAAAGTTAGTGTCTCAACGAACAATTTGTGACGGTATTGGTACCCCTAGACGATCAGGTTCTCTACGTAGTCTGTCTGAGCGACGTGCAACAAGTCTTTGCCTTTCTCCGACATTGTCTGTCCGTTTTGCATCATTGTTATCATAATCATCATCACCATCTTTATGCTGCTTTTTTTCTGGTTCACTGTTTGCTTCATTTTCTAAGTTCGAAGGTGTTAGAATGCGCTTGAAATGAGACACGTTGCGAGTTATTTTACGTTTATCATTGTCTTCAACTGTGATACGTGATTTATTTCTATGCACAACAATTAATGGCTTCTCATTGAAACGAGGGGTCAACTTGTTCTGCTTGTCTTGCTTGATAAGAACATAGTCTCCCACTTTAATATCGCAAGGTTTAGCATGTCGCTTTTTGTCAGCATAGACTTTATTATATTCGGCCCGTAATCGTTCATTCTCTACTGCTTCTTTGTGCCGATTTATCGTTTTGTTCTTTACTAACGTTGGGAGTTTTCCATTCACTGCACGATTAAAAAGCAAGTCTGAGGGGGCGATTTTGGTTGTCGCGTGAGGTGTTGTGCGGTACTGTAGGAGGAATCGATTTAGTTCCTGCTGCCATATTCTCCCTTCAACTTTTGCTGTTATCAGAGCACGTCCAAGAGGTTGGTTAAAACGCTCTACTTCAGCATTGCCTTGTGGCCACTTGGGAGTTGCAGTGTCGTAACTAATACCTAAAGTATGGAGATACCGACGATACGCCTCACTATTGAAAGGTGGACCATTATCTGTGGTGATTGAAAAAGGAATACCGTGAGTAGCGAAAATCTTGTCAAATTTCGGGATAACAACAGATGCCTTTGTTGATCGAACAATTTCAACCTCCGGATAACGCGAATAACGATCTATAAGAACTAGCAGATATTCTCCAGATGGCAGTGGGCCATAAAAATCTACATGCACCTTCTGCCATGGTCCATCTGGCATGGGGGTCATCCGTATAGGTTCTGGGGGGTTCGGTTGACCAGTGGCTTGGCATGGTATACAACGATCAAGAGTCTCTTTCACTAGCTTATCTATTCCAGGAAACCATACCTTCTCACGGAGGAGCGCTTTTGTCCTCACTAGACCTTGGTGGGTGTCATGCGCAATGTCTATCGCTTGTTGTTGTAAAGATTCCGGTACAACGATTCGAGAACCACGAAGAACAATATTCTGTGGAGCAACGATCAGTTCGTCCTTTATAACTCGGAAGGGTTTGACAAGATCGCAGTCCCATTTATTATGACGAATTGCTGCACGTAGACTTTGCATGGTTTTGTCTGCATCAGTGGCTTTCTGAATATCACTAATTGCCATAGCTTTTTGGGACAGCTGATAAAGCCAATAGACTTACATATTCATCAGCCATGACTGCATGCTTAGAGATACTTTCTGAAGATGGGTGACGTGACAGGAAATCTGCAGGGTTGTCTTTCCCTGGTTTGTACACGACTGAAAATGAGTAGGGTTGGAGTCGAAGTACCCATCTTTGAATGCGTGCTGATGGCTTAGAATTAACGTTGCCGTAGATGACCTCAAGTGGTTTATGGTCAGTTATTAGGGTGAAATGAGAACCATATATGTATAAATGGAAATGCTCGATACCCCAAACAACCCCGAGTGCCTCCTTTTCTGTTTGCGAGTAACGTTGCTCGACTGGGGTAAGCGCGCGACTGGCATAAGCAACGACTTGTGGGGTGTCTGCATCTGACCCTTGTTGACTCAAAATGGCAGAGATGCCAACGGGACTGGCGTCCACGGTTATGAACGTTTCTTTCGTTGTGTCAAAGTAGGACATAACAGGAGCGCGTGTTAATGCCTTTTTCAGGTGATCAAAAGCAGTCTGATGGCTTGAAGTCCAGGTGAAACGGGCATTTTTCTTAGTAAGAACTCGCAATGGCTCCGAAATTGTCGCGTAATTGGGAATATATCTGCTACTATAGTTCACCATACCAAGAAAACTCCGAACTTCATGAACGTTTGTGGGAACTAAGGCATTTTGAAGATCAAGAACCCGAGCTGGATCTGGGGTTGTCCTTTCGGCAGTAAATACTTGACCGAAAAATGATAAAGAGTCAGTCAAAAGCTTACATTTTGATGCATTCAAGGTTAAACCATGGTCTGCAAGGCGTTTTAGGCAGGCAGAGAGTGCTTGATCATGGTCTTCACGTGTCTTTGCAAAAATAATAATATCGTCTGCTAAATTACGGACACCATCTAATCCGTGTAACACCGTCTGTAGTGTATGCTGAAAAAGTTCAGCTGCAGCATTTGTTCCATAGTTCAGCCGTTTGTATCTATATAACCCAACGTGAGTACTAAATGTGGTTATATATCTGCTGCGTTCATCTAACTCTAACTGATGATATGCTTGAGATAAATCAAGCTTAGAGAAAACCTTGCATCCATTTAAGGCTTGGCTAATATCCGCAACTGTAGGAATTAAGTAACGAACCCTTTGTATAGCACAATTTGCTTTCCGCATATCAACGCATATTCTTACAGTGCCGTCTTTCTTAGGAACCGCGACGATGGCGCTTATCCAAGGGGTCGCTTGGGTGTGAGGGACCTTTTCAATGATGTCATCTGCTACAAGCTGGTGAATGGCGTGCTTAACCTTCTCTCTGATATGATACGGAATACGCCTTTGCGCCTCCGCAGTCGGCTGAACTGTTTCATCGATATTTAAAGTAATCTGCTGATGTTTCAGTTTGCCTAGGCCATTGAACACATTGCTGTACTTATTAACAATGCTTGTGAGTGCTTTATCCTGCTTTTGTGGTAAATTAGGTGTGTTGTTTGCCGCCAATCTGCAAAGATTAAGACTTATTAACCCTAACTCTTGTGCTGTTTGCGTGCTCAGCAAGTTGCCACTGTTGCTGCTGTTAATCACAAAGAACGTTGCAACAGCGTAGCGTTTCTTTGTTTCTATGACTGCTTGGAATTTGCCTTTGAAAGTAACAGGTTTTGATGAACTGTAGGGGAACGCTTTTGCACGAGTTTCAAGTAAATGTGCATCTTTCATACGCAGGAAGGTTCCGTGATCAATTACATTTATGCTAGCCCCTGTATCGATAAGAATATCAAAGGAATGTCCTAAGACTTTAATGGTAGCATGGGGACGTGTAGTTTTACTATCACGAACAGGATAGAGGTACTCGTCATCAGTATCAGACTGGGCATGGACAAGCTGTTTTACTTGGGTGCGTTGTCTCGAACGTGAGAAATTCTGAGAGCGCGATTGCCCTGATTTGTGACCTTTCGTTGGCTTTCCCCGACAATATTTTGCGAAATGATTCATTTTCCCGCAAGTATGACACTCTTTCCCTTTTGCAGGACAGGTGTTGAGATGAGGGGTAGGGCCACCACAATTTAGGCAAGTTTTGGGTTTCTCGGAGAGTTTCGACATCTGTTCTTTCCCCTCTATTTCGGCAGACTGAAATTTGCTAATTTCGTCTCGACGACCATCAAGAAGCATGGCTTTAAGGTCATAACTAGGGTCACGTAAGGCCTGTTTGCGAATACGGGTTGACGTAACCCCTATTATAATCTGTTCTTCCAACTCAAAGTCTAAGTTGGTAAATTCACATGGTTCGGCTAAAGTTCTCAAACGCGTATGGTATTGATCAAGAGTTTCATCTTTTTGCTGAAAAGCTTTACGAAAAACATAAACATCATACCTGACATTTTTCTGTGGTTGAAAATGCTGTGTAAGTTTTTCTTTGGCTGTTTCAAAATCATTAGCTTCACCGGTATCAGGTAGCTGAGCAAAGATGTCGCGAACCCGTGAGCCAGCTTGGTAGAGGAGAAGAGCTCGTTTACGTGCATTACTAGTAATGCCAGATGCAGCTAGGAACATGTCAAAATCCATAAGCCATTTCCGCCATCGAGTAGCAAGACTCGCGCCAACTTCAACATCCGGGTTGAATTCGGGCATGGGATGTAGCGAAATGCTGGACATGGTGCAACATACTACAAACGATGTGACTTAATCCTCGTCGCCAGTGTAATATTCCTGTGTACGTTTTTAGAACAGATTCAGAAACAACAACCTTCTTGAAACAGAACATAACAAGACTTCCAATTCAACGTATTTACACACATACAAACATGTCACACTGCTTAGTATCCTGGGCACTAGTCTCTAAATACTACACCAAGTATAATGCCACTGAGGGTGACGCTAAGTGTAAGATCCAACCATTTTCTACTGAATCTTATCACAACACTATCAAGATTTTCAATGAACCGAGTATAATGCCACTGAGAGTCGCGCTACTTGTACGATCCAAGCATTGTCTAATGAATCTTATCACAACATTATCAAGATTTTCAATGACCCAAGTATAATGCCACTGAGGGTGGCGCTAATTGTAAGCTCAAACCATTGTCTAATGAATCTTTTCAGAACATTATCAAGATTTTCAATGACCCAAGTATAATGCCACTCAGGGTGGCGCTAACTCTAAGGTCCAACCATTGTCTAATGAATCTTATCCCAACATTATCACGATTGTCAATGACCCAAGTATCATGCCACTGAGGGTGGCGCTAATTGTAAGATCCAACCATTGTCTAATGAATCTTATCACAACATTATCAAGATTGTCAATGACCCAAGTATAATGCCACTGAGAGTGGCACTACTTGTAAGATCCAACCATTGTCTAATGAATCTTATCACAACATTATCAAGATTTTCAATGCCCCAAGTATAATGCCACTGAGGGTGGTGCTAAGTGTAAGATCAAACCATTGTCTAATGAATCTGTTCAAAACAGTATCAAGATTTTCAATGACCCAAGTATAATGCCACTGAGGGTGGCGCTTACTCTAAGATCCAACCAGTGTCTAATGAACCTTATCCCAACATTATCAAGATTTGCAATGACCCAAGTATAATGCCACTGAGGGTGGCGCTACTTGTAAGATCCAACCATTGTCTAATGAATCTTATCACAACATTATCAAGATTTTCAATGACCCAAGTATAATGCCACTGAGGGTGGCGCTAATTGTAAGATCAAACCATTGTCTAATGACTCTTATCACAACATTATCAAGATTGTCAATGACCCAAGTATAATGCCACTGAGGGTGGCGCTAAGTGTAAGATCCAACCTTTGTCTAATGAATCTTATCACAATATTATCAAGATTGTCAATGACCCATGTATAATGCCACTGAGGGTGGCGCTACTTGTAAGATCCAACCATTGTCTAATGAATCTTATCACAACATTATCAATATGCTCAATGACACAAGTATAATGCCACTGAGGGTGGCGCTAATTGTAAGATCAAACCATTGTCTAATGAATCTTATCACAACATTATCAAGATTTTCAAAGACCCAAGTATAATGCCACTGAGGGTGGCGCTAAGTGTAAGATCAACCCATTGTCTAATGAATCATATCACAACATTATCAAGATTTTCAATGACCCAAGTATAATGCCATTGAGAGTGGCGCTAAGTGTAAGATCCAACCATTGTCTAATGAATCTGTTCAAACCAGTATCAAGATTTTCAATGACCCAAGTATAATGCCACTGAGAGTGGCACTACTTGTAAGGTCCAACCATTGTCTAATGAATCTTATCACAACATTATCAAGATTTTCAATGACCCAAGTATAATGATGCTGAGGGTGGCGCTACTTGTTAGATCCAACCATTGTCTAATGAATCTCATCACAACATTATCAAGATGTTCAATGACCCAAGTATAATGCCACTGAGAGTGGCGCTAATTGTAAGATCCAACCATTGTCTAATGAATCTTATCACAACATTATCAAGATTTTCAATGACCCAAGTATAATGCCACTGAGGGTGGAGCTAATTGTAAGATCCAACCATTGTCTAATGACTCTTATGACAACAGCATCAAGATTGTCAATGACCCAAGTATAATGCCACTGAGGGTGGCGCTACTTGTAAGATCCAACCATTGTCTAATGAATCTTATCACAACATTATCAAGATTTTCAATGACCCAAGTATAATGCCACTGAGGGTGGCGCTTACTCTAAGATCCAACCAGTGTCTAATGAATCTTATCACAAAATTATCATGATTTTCAATGACCCAAGTATAATGCCACTGAGGGTGGCGCTAATTGTAAGATCCAACCATTGTCTAATGACTCTTATCACAACATTATCATGATTTTCAATGACCCAAGTATAATGCCACTGAGGGTGGCGCTAATTGTAAGATCCAACCATTGTCTAATGAATCTTATCACAACATTATCAAGATTTTCAATGACCCAAGTATAATGCCACTGAGGGTGGCGCTAATTGTAAGATCCAACCATTGTCTAATGAATCTTATCACAACATTATCAAGATTGTCAATGACCCAAGTATAATGCCACTGAGGGTGGCGCTAATTGCAAGATCCAACCATTGTCTAATGAATCTCTTCACAACATTATCAAGATTTTCAATGACCCAAGTATAATGCCTCTGAGGGTGGCGCTAATTGTAAGATCCAACCATTGTCTAATGAATCTTATCACAACATTATCAAGATTTTCAATGACCCAAGTATAATGCCACTGAGGGTGGCGCTAATTGTAAGATCCAACCATTGTCTAATGACTCTTATCACAACATTATCATGATTTTCAATGACCCAAGTATAATGCCACTGAGGGTGGCGCTAATTGTAAGATCCAACCATTGTCTAATGAATCTTATCACAACATTATCAAGATTGTCAATGACCCAAGTATAATGCCACTGAGGGTGGCGCTAATTGCAAGATCCAACCATTGTCTAATGAATCTCTTCACAACATTATCAAGATTTTCAATGACCCAAGTATAATGCCTCTGAGGGTGGCGCTAATTGTAAGATCCAACCATTGTCTAATGAATCTTATCACAACATTATCAAGATTTTCAATGACCCAAGTATAATGCCACTGAGGGTGGCGCTAATTGTAAGATCCAACCATTGTCTAATGACTCTTATCACAACATTATCATGATTTTCAATGACCCAAGTATAATGCCACTGAGGGTGGCGCTAATTGTAAGATCCAACCATTGTCTAATGAATCTTATCACAACATTATCAAGATTGTCAATGACCCAAGTATAATGCCACTGAGGGTGGCGCTAATTGCAAGATCCAACCATTGTCTGATGAATCTTATCACACCATTATCAAGATTTTCAATGACCCAAGTATAATGCCACTGAGGGTGGCGCTAATTGTAAGATCCAACCATTGTCTAATGAATCTTATCACAACATTATCAAGATTGTCAATGACCCAAGTATAATGCCACTGAGGGTGGCGTTACTTGTAAGATCCAACCATTGTCTAATGAATCTTATCACAACATTATCATAATTTTCAATGACCCAAGTATAATGCCACTGAGAATGGCGCTAATTGTAAGATCCAACCATTGTCTAATGAATCTTATCACAACATTATCAAGATTTTCAATGACCCAAGTATAATGCCTCTGAGGGTGGCGCTAATTGTAAGATCCAACCATTGTCTAATGAATCTTATCACAACATTATCAAGATTTTCAATGACCCAAGTATAATGCCACTGAGGGTGGCGCTAATTGTAAGATCCAACCATTGTCTAATGACTCTTATCACAACATTATCATGATTTTCAATGACCCAAGTATAATGCCACTGAGGGTGGCACTAGTTGTAAGATCCAACCATTGTCTAATGAATTTTATCACACCATTATCAAGATTTTCAATGACCCAAGTATAATGCCACTGAGAGTGACGCTACTTGTAAGATCCAACCATTGTCTAATGAATCTTATCACAACACTATCAAGATTTTCAATGAACCAAGTATAATGCCAATGAGAGTGGCGCTACTTGTATGATCCAACCATTGTCTAATGAATCTTATCACAACATTATCAAGATTTTCAATGACCCAAGTATAATGCCTCTGAGGGTGGCGCTAAGTGTAAGATCCAACCATTGTCTAATGAATCTTATCACAACACTATCAAGATTTTCAATGAACCGAGTATAATGCCACTGAGAATGGCGCTAAGTGTAAGAGCCAACCATTGTCTAATGAATCTTATCACAACACTATCAAGAGTTTCAATGAACCAAGTATAATGCCACTGACAGTGGCGCTAAGTGTAAGATCCAACCATTGTCTACTGAATCTCATCACAACATTATCAAGATTTTCAATGACCCAAGTATAATGCCACTGAGGGTGATGCTAAGTGTAAGATCCAACCATTGTCTAATGAATCTTATCACAACAGTATCAAGATTTTCAATGAACCGAGTATAATGCCACTGAGAGTGGCGCTAATTGTACGATCCAACCATTGTCTAATGAATCTTATCACAACACTATCAAGATTTTCAATGAACTGAGTATAATGCCACTGAGAGTGGCGCTAATTGTAAGATCCAACCATTGTCTAATGAATCTTATTACAACATTATCACGATTTTCAATGACCCAAGTGTAATATTCCTGTGTACGTTTTTAGAACAGATTCAGAAACAACAACCTTCTTGAAACAGAACATAACAAGACTTCCAATTCAACGTATTTACACACATACAAACATGTCACACTGCTTAGTGTCCTGGGCACTAGTCTCTAAATACTACATCATTCCCCCTTTTTAAAAGTTAGTGTCTCAACGAACAATTTGTGACGGTATTGGTACCCCTAGACGATCAGGTTCTCTACGTAGTCTGTCTGAGCGACGTGCAACAAGTCTTTGCCTTTCTCCGACATTGTCTGTCCGTTTTGCATCATTGTTATCATAATCATCATCACCATCTTTATGCTGCTTTTTTTCTGGTTCACTGTTTGCTTCATTTTCTAAGTTCGAAGGTGTTAGAATGCGCTTGAAATGAGACACGTTGCGAGTTATTTTACGTTTATCATTGTCTTCAACTGTGATACGTGATTTATTTCTATGCACAACAATTAATGGCTTCTCATTGAAACGAGGGGTCAACTTGTTCTGCTTGTCTTGCTTGATAAGAACATAGTCTCCCACTTTAATATCGCAAGGTTTAGCATGTCGCTTTTTGTCAGCATAGACTTTATTATATTCGGCCCGTAATCGTTCATTCTCTACTGCTTCTTTGTGCCGATTTATCGTTTTGTTCTTTACTAACGTTGGGAGTTTTCCATTCACTGCACGATTAAAAAGCAAGTCTGAGGGGGCGATTTTGGTTGTCGCGTGAGGTGTTGTGCGGTACTGTAGGAGGAATCGATTTAGTTCCTGCTGCCATATTCTCCCTTCAACTTTTGCTGTTATCAGAGCACGTCCAAGAGGTTGGTTAAAACGCTCTACTTCAGCATTGCCTTGTGGCCACTTGGGAGTTGCAGTGTCGTAACTAATACCTAAAGTATGGAGATACCGACGATACGCCTCACTATTGAAAGGTGGACCATTATCTGTGGTGATTGAAAAAGGAATACCGTGAGTAGCGAAAATCTTGTCAAATTTCGGGATAACAACAGATGCCTTTGTTGATCGAACAATTTCAACCTCCGGATAACGCGAATAACGATCTATAAGAACTAGCAGATATTCTCCAGATGGCAGTGGGCCATAAAAATCTACATGCACCTTCTGCCATGGTCCATCTGGCATGGGGGTCATCCGTATAGGTTCTGGGGGGTTCGGTTGACCAGTGGCTTGGCATGGTATACAACGATCAAGAGTCTCTTTCACTAGCTTATCTATTCCAGGAAACCATACCTTCTCACGGAGGAGCGCTTTTGTCCTCACTAGACCTTGGTGGGTGTCATGCGCAATGTCTATCGCTTGTTGTTGTAAAGATTCCGGTACAACGATTCGAGAACCACGAAGAACAATATTCTGTGGAGCAACGATCAGTTCGTCCTTTATAACTCGGAAGGGTTTGACAAGATCGCAGTCCCATTTATTATGACGAATTGCTGCACGTAGACTTTGCATGGTTTTGTCTGCATCAGTGGCTTTCTGAATATCACTAATTGCCATAGCTTTTTGGGACAGCTGATAAAGCCAATAGACTTACATATTCATCAGCCATGACTGCATGCTTAGAGATACTTTCTGAAGATGGGTGACGTGACAGGAAATCTGCAGGGTTGTCTTTCCCTGGTTTGTACACGACTGAAAATGAGTAGGGTTGGAGTCGAAGTACCCATCTTTGAATGCGTGCTGATGGCTTAGAATTAACGTTGCCGTAGATGACCTCAAGTGGTTTATGGTCAGTTATTAGGGTGAAATGAGAACCATATATGTATAAATGGAAATGCTCGATACCCCAAACAACCCCGAGTGCCTCCTTTTCTGTTTGCGAGTAACGTTGCTCGACTGGGGTAAGCGCGCGACTGGCATAAGCAACGACTTGTGGGGTGTCTGCATCTGACCCTTGTTGACTCAAAATGGCAGAGATGCCAACGGGACTGGCGTCCACGGTTATGAACGTTTCTTTCGTTGTGTCAAAGTAGGACATAACAGGAGCGCGTGTTAATGCCTTTTTCAGGTGATCAAAAGCAGTCTGATGGCTTGAAGTCCAGGTGAAACGGGCATTTTTCTTAGTAAGAACTCGCAATGGCTCCGAAATTGTCGCGTAATTGGGAATATATCTGCTACTATAGTTCACCATACCAAGAAAACTCCGAACTTCATGAACGTTTGTGGGAACTAAGGCATTTTGAAGATCAAGAACCCGAGCTGGATCTGGGGTTGTCCTTTCGGCAGTAAATACTTGACCGAAAAATGATAAAGAGTCAGTCAAAAGCTTACATTTTGATGCATTCAAGGTTAAACCATGGTCTGCAAGGCGTTTTAGGCAGGCAGAGAGTGCTTGATCATGGTCTTCACGTGTCTTTGCAAAAATAATAATATCGTCTGCTAAATTACGGACACCATCTAATCCGTGTAACACCGTCTGTAGTGTATGCTGAAAAAGTTCAGCTGCAGCATTTGTTCCATAGTTCAGCCGTTTGTATCTATATAACCCAACGTGAGTACTAAATGTGGTTATATATCTGCTGCGTTCATCTAACTCTAACTGATGATATGCTTGAGATAAATCAAGCTTAGAGAAAACCTTGCATCCATTTAAGGCTTGGCTAATATCCGCAACTGTAGGAATTAAGTAACGAACCCTTTGTATAGCACAATTTGCTTTCCGCATATCAACGCATATTCTTACAGTGCCGTCTTTCTTAGGAACCGCGACGATGGCGCTTATCCAAGGGGTCGCTTGGGTGTGAGGGACCTTTTCAATGATGTCATCTGCTACAAGCTGGTGAATGGCGTGCTTAACCTTCTCTCTGATATGATACGGAATACGCCTTTGCGCCTCCGCAGTCGGCTGAACTGTTTCATCGATATTTAAAGTAATCTGCTGATGTTTCAGTTTGCCTAGGCCATTGAACACATTGCTGTACTTATTAACAATGCTTGTGAGTGCTTTATCCTGCTTTTGTGGTAAATTAGGTGTGTTGTTTGCCGCCAATCTGCAAAGATTAAGACTTATTAACCCTAACTCTTGTGCTGTTTGCGTGCTCAGCAAGTTGCCACTGTTGCTGCTGTTAATCACAAAGAACGTTGCAACAGCGTAGCGTTTCTTTGTTTCTATGACTGCTTGGAATTTGCCTTTGAAAGTAACAGGTTTTGATGAACTGTAGGGGAACGCTTTTGCACGAGTTTCAAGTAAATGTGCATCTTTCATACGCAGGAAGGTTCCGTGATCAATTACATTTATGCTAGCCCCTGTATCGATAAGAATATCAAAGGAATGTCCTAAGACTTTAATGGTAGCATGGGGACGTGTAGTTTTACTATCACGAACAGGATAGAGGTACTCGTCATCAGTATCAGACTGGGCATGGACAAGCTGTTTTACTTGGGTGCGTTGTCTCGAACGTGAGAAATTCTGAGAGCGCGATTGCCCTGATTTGTGACCTTTCGTTGGCTTTCCCCGACAATATTTTGCGAAATGATTCATTTTCCCGCAAGTATGACACTCTTTCCCTTTTGCAGGACAGGTGTTGAGATGAGGGGTAGGGCCACCACAATTTAGGCAAGTTTTGGGTTTCTCGGAGAGTTTCGACATCTGTTCTTTCCCCTCTATTTCGGCAGACTGAAATTTGCTAATTTCGTCTCGACGACCATCAAGAAGCATGGCTTTAAGGTCATAACTAGGGTCACGTAAGGCCTGTTTGCGAATACGGGTTGACGTAACCCCTATTATAATCTGTTCTTCCAACTCAAAGTCTAAGTTGGTAAATTCACATGGTTCGGCTAAAGTTCTCAAACGCGTATGGTATTGATCAAGAGTTTCATCTTTTTGCTGAAAAGCTTTACGAAAAACATAAACATCATACCTGACATTTTTCTGTGGTTGAAAATGCTGTGTAAGTTTTTCTTTGGCTGTTTCAAAATCATTAGCTTCACCGGTATCAGGTAGCTGAGCAAAGATGTCGCGAACCCGTGAGCCAGCTTGGTAGAGGAGAAGAGCTCGTTTACGTGCATTACTAGTAATGCCAGATGCAGCTAGGAACATGTCAAAATCCATAAGCCATTTCCGCCATCGAGTAGCAAGACTCGCGCCAACTTCAACATCCGGGTTGAATTCGGGCATGGGATGTAGCGAAATGCTGGACATGGTGCAACATACTACAAACGATGTGACTTAATCCTCGTCGCCAGTGTAATATTCCTGTGTACGTTTTTAGAACAGATTCAGAAACAACAACCTTCTTGAAACAGAACATAACAAGACTTCCAATTCAACGTATTTACACACATACAAACATGTCACACTGCTTAGTATCCTGGGCACTAGTCTCTAAATACTACACCAAGTATAATGCCACTGAGGGTGACGCTAAGTGTAAGATCCAACCATTTTCTACTGAATCTTATCACAACACTATCAAGATTTTCAATGAACCGAGTATAATGCCACTGAGAGTCGCGCTACTTGTACGATCCAAGCATTGTCTAATGAATCTTATCACAACATTATCAAGATTTTCAATGACCCAAGTATAATGCCACTGAGGGTGGCGCTAATTGTAAGCTCAAACCATTGTCTAATGAATCTTTTCAGAACATTATCAAGATTTTCAATGACCCAAGTATAATGCCACTCAGGGTGGCGCTAACTCTAAGGTCCAACCATTGTCTAATGAATCTTATCCCAACATTATCACGATTGTCAATGACCCAAGTATCATGCCACTGAGGGTGGCGCTAATTGTAAGATCCAACCATTGTCTAATGAATCTTATCACAACATTATCAAGATTGTCAATGACCCAAGTATAATGCCACTGAGAGTGGCACTACTTGTAAGATCCAACCATTGTCTAATGAATCTTATCACAACATTATCAAGATTTTCAATGCCCCAAGTATAATGCCACTGAGGGTGGTGCTAAGTGTAAGATCAAACCATTGTCTAATGAATCTGTTCAAAACAGTATCAAGATTTTCAATGACCCAAGTATAATGCCACTGAGGGTGGCGCTTACTCTAAGATCCAACCAGTGTCTAATGAACCTTATCCCAACATTATCAAGATTTGCAATGACCCAAGTATAATGCCACTGAGGGTGGCGCTACTTGTAAGATCCAACCATTGTCTAATGAATCTTATCACAACATTATCAAGATTTTCAATGACCCAAGTATAATGCCACTGAGGGTGGCGCTAATTGTAAGATCAAACCATTGTCTAATGACTCTTATCACAACATTATCAAGATTGTCAATGACCCAAGTATAATGCCACTGAGGGTGGCGCTAAGTGTAAGATCCAACCTTTGTCTAATGAATCTTATCACAATATTATCAAGATTGTCAATGACCCATGTATAATGCCACTGAGGGTGGCGCTACTTGTAAGATCCAACCATTGTCTAATGAATCTTATCACAACATTATCAATATGCTCAATGACACAAGTATAATGCCACTGAGGGTGGCGCTAATTGTAAGATCAAACCATTGTCTAATGAATCTTATCACAACATTATCAAGATTTTCAATGACCCAAGTATAATGCCACTGAGGGTGGCGCTAAGTGTAAGATCAACCCATTGTCTAATGAATCATATCACAACATTATCAAGATTTTCAATGACCCAAGTATAATGCCATTGAGAGTGGCGCTAAGTGTAAGATCCAACCATTGTCTAATGAATCTGTTCAAACCAGTATCAAGATTTTCAATGACCCAAGTATAATGCCACTGAGAGTGGCACTACTTGTAAGGTCCAACCATTGTCTAATGAATCTTATCACAACATTATCAAGATTTTCAATGACCCAAGTATAATGATGCTGAGGGTGGCGCTACTTGTTAGATCCAACCATTGTCTAATGAATCTCATCACAACATTATCAAGATGTTCAATGACCCAAGTATAATGCCACTGAGAGTGGCGCTAATTGTAAGATCCAACCATTGTCTAATGAATCTTATCACAACATTATCAAGATTTTCAATGACCCAAGTATAATGCCACTGAGGGTGGAGCTAATTGTAAGATCCAACCATTGTCTAATGACTCTTATGACAACAGCATCAAGATTGTCAATGACCCAAGTATAATGCCACTGAGGGTGGCGCTACTTGTAAGATCCAACCATTGTCTAATGAATCTTATCACAACATTATCAAGATTTTCAATGACCCAAGTATAATGCCACTGAGGGTGGCGCTTACTCTAAGATCCAACCAGTGTCTAATGAATCTTATCACAACATTATCAAGATTGTCAATGACCCAAGTATAATGCCACTGAGGGTGGCGCTAAGTGTAAGATCAAACCATTGTCTAATGAATCATATCACAACATTATCAAGATTTTCAATGACCCAAGTATAATGCCATTGAGAGTGGCGCTAAGTGTAAGATCCAACCATTGTCTAATGAATCTGTTCAAACCAGTATCAAGATTTTCAATGACCCAAGTATAATGCCACTGAGAGTGGCACTACTTGTAAGGTCCAACCATTGTCTAATGAATCTTATCACAACATTATCAAGATTTTCAATGACCCAAGTATAATGATGCTGAGGGTGGCGCTACTTGTTAGATCCAACCATTGTCTAATGAATCTCATCACAACATTATCAAGATGTTCAATGACCCAAGTATAATGCCACTGAGAGTGGCGCTAATTGTAAGATCCAACCATTGTCTAATGAATCTTATCACAACATTATCAAGAATTTCAATGACCCAAGTATAATGCCACTGAGGGTGGAGCTAATTGTAAGATCCAACCTCCAACCAGTGTCTAATGAATCTTATCACAACACTATCAAGATTTTCAATGAACCGAGTATAATGCCACTGAGAGTGGCGCTAAGTGTAAGATCCAACCATTGTCTAATGAATCTTATCACACCATTATCAAGATTTTCAATGACCCAAGTATAATGCCACTGAGGGTGGCGCTTACTCTAAGATCCAACCAGTGTCTAATGAATCTTATCACAACATTATCAAGATTGTCAATGACCCAAGTATAATGCCACTGAGGGTGGCGCTAAGTGTAAGATCCAACCATTGGCTAATGAATCTTATCACAACATTATCAAGATTTTCAATGACCCAAGTATAATGCCACTGAGGGTGGCACTACTTGTAAGATCCAACCATTGTCTAATGAATCGTATCACACCATTATGACGATGTTCAATGACCCAACTATAATGACGCTGAGGGTGGCGCTACTTGTTAGATCCAACCATTGTCTAATGAATCTTTTCACAACATTATCAAGATTTTCAATGACCCAAGTATAATGCCACTGAGGGTGGCACTACTTGTAAGATCCAACCATTGTCTAATGAATCTTATCACAATATTATCAAGATTTTCAATGACCCAAGTATAATGCCACTGAGGGTGGCGCTACTTGTAAGATCCAACCATTGTCTAATGAATCTTATCACAACATTATCAAGATTTTCAATGACCAAAGTATTATGCCACTAAGAGTGGCGCTAAGTGTAAGATCCAACCATTGTCTAATGAATCATATCACACCATTATCAAGATTTTCAATGACCCAAGTATAATGCCACTGAGGGTGGCGCTCAGTGTAAGATCCAACCATTGTCTAATGAATCTTATCACAACATTATCAAGATTTTCAATGACCCAAGTATAATGCCATTGAGAGTGGCGCTAAGTGTAAGATCCAACCATTGTCTAATGAATCTGTTCAAACCAGTATCAAGATTGTCACTGACCCAAGTATAATGCCACTGAGAGTGGCACTACTTGTAAGGTCCAACCATTGTCTAATGAATCTTATCACAACATTATCAAGATTTTCAATGACCCAAGTATAATGATGCTGAGGGTGGCGCTACTTGTTAGATCCAACCATTGTCTAATGAATCTCATCACACCATTATGACGATTTTCAATGACCCAAGTATAATGACGCTGAGGGTGGCGCTACTTGTTAGATCCAACCATTGTCTAATGAATCTCATCACAACATTATCAAGATTTTCAATGACCCAAGTATAATGCCACTGAGGGTGGCGCTAAGTGTAAGATCCAACCATTGTCTAATGAATCATATCACAACATTATCAAGAGTTTCAATGACCCAAGTATAATGCCATTGAGAGTGGCGCTAAGTGTAAGATCCAACCATTGTCTAATGAATCTGTTCAAAACAGTATCAAGATTTTCAATGACCCAAGTATAATGCCACTGAGGGTGGAGCTTACTCTAAGATCCAACCATTGTCTAATGAACCTTATCCCACCATTATCAACATTTTCAATGACCCAAGTATAATGCCACTGAGGGTGGCACTACTTGTAAGATCCAACCATTGTCTAATGAATCGTATCACACCATTATGACGATGTTCAATGACCCAACTATAATGACGCTGAGGGTGGCGCTACTTGTTAGATCCAACCATTGTCTAATGAATCTTTTCACAACATTATCAAGATTTTCAATGACCCAAGTATAATGCCACTGAGGGTGGCACTACTTGTAAGATCCAACAATTGTCTAATGAATCTTATCACAATATTATCAAGATTTTCAATGACCCAAGTATAATGCCACTGAGGGTGGCGCTACTTGTAAGATCCAACCATTGTCTAATGAATCTTATCACAACATTATCAAGATTTTCAATGACCAAAGTATTATGCCACTAAGAGTGGCGCTAAGTGTAAGATCCAACCATTGTCTAATGAATCATATCACAACATTATCAAGATTTTCAATGACCCAAGTATAATGCCACTGAGGGTGGCGCTAAGTGTAAGATCAAACCATTGTCTAATGAATCATATCACAACATTATCAAGATTTTCAATGACCCAAGTATAATGCCATTGAGAGTGGCGCTAAGTGTAAGATCCAACCATTGTCTAATGAATCTGTTCAAACCAGTATCAAGATTTTCACTGACCCAAGTATAATGCCACTGAGAGTGGCACTACTTGTAAGGTCCAACCATTGTCTAATGAATCTTATCACAACATTATCAAGATTTTCAATGACCCAAGTATAATGATGCTGAGGGTGGCGCTACTTGTTAGATCCAACCATTGTCTAATGAATCTCATCACACCATTATGACGATGTTCAATGACCCAAGTATAATGACGCTGAGGGTGGCGCTACTTGTTAGATCCAACCATTGTCTAATGAATCTCATCACAACATTATCAAGATTTTCAATGACCCAAGTATAATGCCACTGAGGGTGGCGCTAAGTGTAAGATCCAACCATTGTCTAATGAATCATATCACAACATTATCAAGATTTTCAATGACCCAAGTATAATGCCATTGAGAGTGGCGCTAAGTGTAAGATCCAACCATTGTCTAATGAATCTGTTCAAAACAGTATCAAGATTTTCAATGACCCAAGTATAATGCCACTGAGGGTGGCGCTTACTCTAAGATCCAACCATTGTCTAATGAACCTTATCCCACCATTATCAAGATTTTCAATGACCCAAGTATAATGCCACGGAGGGTGGCACTATTTGTAGGATCTAACCATTGTCTAATGAATCTTATCACAACATAATGACGATTTTAAATGACCCAAGTATAATGCCACTGAGGGTGGAGCTAATTGTAAGATCCAACCTCCAACCAGTGTCTAATGAATCTTATCACAACACTATCAAGATTTTCAATGAACCGAGTATAATGCCACTGAGAGTGGCGCTAAGTGTAAGATCCAACCATTGTCTAATGAATCTTATCACACCATTATCAAGATTTTCAATGACCCAAGTATAATGCCACTGAGGGTGGCGCTTACTCTAAGATCCAACCAGTGTCTAATGAATCTTATCACAACATTATCAAGATTGTCAATGACCCAAGTATAATGCCACTGAGGGTGGCGCTAAGTGTAAGATCCAACCATTGGCTAATGAATCTTATCACAACATTATCAAGATTTTCAATGACCCAAGTATAATGCCACTGAGGGTGGCACTACTTGTAAGATCCAACCATTGTCTAATGAATCGTATCACACCATTATGACGATGTTCAATGACCCAACTATAATGACGCTGAGGGTGGCGCTACTTGTTAGATCCAACCATTGTCTAATGAATCTTTTCACAACATTATCAAGATTTTCAATGACCCAAGTATAATGCCACTGAGGGTGGCACTACTTGTAAGATCCAACCATTGTCTAATGAATCTTATCACAATATTATCAAGATTTTCAATGACCCAAGTATAATGCCACTGAGGGTGGCGCTACTTGTAAGATCCAACCATTGTCTAATGAATCTTATCACAACATTATCAAGATTTTCAATGACCAAAGTATTATGCCACTAAGAGTGGCGCTAAGTGTAAGATCCAACCATTGTCTAATGAATCATATCACACCATTATCAAGATTTTCAATGACCCAAGTATAATGCCACTGAGGGTGGCGCTCAGTGTAAGATCCAACCATTGTCTAATGAATCTTATCACAACATTATCAAGATTTTCAATGACCCAAGTATAATGCCATTGAGAGTGGCGCTAAGTGTAAGATCCAACCATTGTCTAATGAATCTGTTCAAACCAGTATCAAGATTGTCACTGACCCAAGTATAATGCCACTGAGAGTGGCACTACTTGTAAGGTCCAACCATTGTCTAATGAATCTTATCACAACATTATCAAGATTTTCAATGACCCAAGTATAATGATGCTGAGGGTGGCGCTACTTGTTAGATCCAACCATTGTCTAATGAATCTCATCACACCATTATGACGATGTTCAATGACCCAAGTATAATGACGCTGAGGGTGGCGCTACTTGTTAGATCCAACCATTGTCTAATGAATCTCATCACAACATTATCAAGATTTTCAATGACCCAAGTATAATGCCACTGAGGGTGGCGCTAAGTGTAAGATCCAACCATTGTCTAATGAATCATATCACAACATTATCAAGAGTTTCAATGACCCAAGTATAATGCCATTGAGAGTGGCGCTAAGTGTAAGATCCAACCATTGTCTAATGAATCTGTTCAAAACAGTATCAAGATTTTCAATGACCCAAGTATAATGCCACTGAGGGTGGAGCTTACTCTAAGATCCAACCATTGTCTAATGAACCTTATCCCACCATTATCAACATTTTCAATGACCCAAGTATAATGCCACTGAGGGTGGCACTACTTGTAAGATCCAACCATTGTCTAATGAATCGTATCACACCATTATGACGATGTTCAATGACCCAACTATAATGACGCTGAGGGTGGCGCTACTTGTTAGATCCAACCATTGTCTAATGAATCTTTTCACAACATTATCAAGATTTTCAATGACCCAAGTATAATGCCACTGAGGGTGGCACTACTTGTAAGATCCAACAATTGTCTAATGAATCTTATCACAATATTATCAAGATTTTCAATGACCCAAGTATAATGCCACTGAGGGTGGCGCTACTTGTAAGATCCAACCATTGTCTAATGAATCTTATCACAACATTATCAAGATTTTCAATGACCAAAGTATTATGCCACTAAGAGTGGCGCTAAGTGTAAGATCCAACCATTGTCTAATGAATCATATCACAACATTATCAAGATTTTCAATGACCCAAGTATAATGCCACTGAGGGTGGCGCTAAGTGTAAGATCAAACCATTGTCTAATGAATCATATCACAACATTATCAAGATTTTCAATGACCCAAGTATAATGCCATTGAGAGTGGCGCTAAGTGTAAGATCCAACCATTGTCTAATGAATCTGTTCAAACCAGTATCAAGATTTTCACTGACCCAAGTATAATGCCACTGAGAGTGGCACTACTTGTAAGGTCCAACCATTGTCTAATGAATCTTATCACAACATTATCAAGATTTTCAATGACCCAAGTATAATGATGCTGAGGGTGGCGCTACTTGTTAGATCCAACCATTGTCTAATGAATCTCATCACACCATTATGACGATGTTCAATGACCCAAGTATAATGACGCTGAGGGTGGCGCTACTTGTTAGATCCAACCATTGTCTAATGAATCTCATCACAACATTATCAAGATTTTCAATGACCCAAGTATAATGCCACTGAGGGTGGCGCTAAGTGTAAGATCCAACCATTGTCTAATGAATCATATCACAACATTATCAAGATTTTCAATGACCCAAGTATACTGCCATTGAGAGTGGCGCTAAGTGTAAGATCCAACCATTGTCTAATGAATCTGTTCAAAACAGTATCAAGATTTTCAATGACCCAAGTATAATGCCACTGAGGGTGGCGCTTACTCTAAGATCCAACCATTGTCTAATGAACCTTATCCCACCATTATCAAGATTTTCAATGACCCAAGTATAATGCCACGGAGGGTGGCACTATTTGTAGGATCTAACCATTGTCTAATGACTCTTATCACAACATAATGACGATTTTAAATGAACCGAGTATAATGCCACTGAGAGTGGCGCTACTTGTAAGATCCAACCATTGTCTAATGAATCTTATCACAACATTATCAAGATTTTCAATGACCCAAGTATAATGCCACTGAGGGTGGCGCTTACTCTAAGATCCAACCAGTGTCTAATGAATCTTATCACAACATTATCAAGATTGTCAATGACCCAAGTATAATGCCACTGAGGGTGGCGCTAAGTGTAAGATCCAACCATTGTCTAATGAATCTTATCACAACATTATCAAGATTTTCAATGACCCAAGTATAATGCCACTGAGGGTGGCACTACTTGTAAGATGCAACCATTGTCTAATGAATCGTATCACACCATTATGACGATGTTCAATGACCCAACTATAATGACGCTGAGGGTGGCGCTACTTGTTAGATCCAACCATTGTCTAATGAATCTTTTCACAACATTATCAAGATTTTCAATGACCCAAGTATAATGCCACTGAGGGTGGCACTACTTGTAAGATCCAACCATTGTCTAATGAATCTTATCACAATATTATCAAGATTTTCAATGACCCAAGTATAATGCCACTGAGGGTGGCGCTACTTGTAAGATCCAACCATTGTCTAATGAATCGTATCACAACATTATCAAGATTTTCAATGACCAAAGTATAATGCCACTGAGGGTGGCGCTAAGTGTAAGATCCAACCATTGTCTAATGAATCTTATCACAACATTATCAAGATTTTCAATGACCCAAGTATACTGACGCTGAGGGTGGCGCTAATTGTAAGATCCAACCATTGTCTAATGAATCATATCACACCATTATCAAGATTTTCAATTACCCAAGTATAATGACACTGAGAGTGGCACTACTTGTAAGATCCAACCATTGTCTAATGAATCTTATCACAACATTATCAAGATTTTCATTGATCCAAGTATAATGCCACTGAGGGTGGTGCTAAATGTGAGAACCAACCATTGTCTAATGAATCGTATCACAACATTATGACGATTTTCAATGACCCAAGTATAATGACGCTGAGGGTGGCGCTACTTGTTAGATCCAACCATTGTCTAATGAATCTCATCACACCATTATCAAGATTTTCAATGACCCAAGTATAATGCCACTGAGGGTGGCGCTAATTGTAAGATCCAACCATTGTCTAATGAATCATATCACAACATTATCACGATTTTCAATGACCCAAGTATAATGCCATTGAGAGTGGCGCTAAGTGTAAGATCCAACCATTGTCTAATGAATCTGTTCAAAACAGTATCAAGATTTTCAATGACCCAAGTATAATGCCACTGAGGGTGGCGTTTACTCTAAGATCCAACCATTGTCTAATGAACCTTATCCCACCATTATGACGATTGTCAATGACCCAGGTAAAATGACGCTGAGGGTGGCGCTGCTTGTTAGATGCAACCATTGTCTAATGACTCTTTTCACAACAGTATCAAGATTTTCAATGACCCAAGTATAATGCCACTGAGGGTGGCGCTAATTGTAAGATCCAACCATTGTCTAATGAATCTTATCACAACAGTATCAAGATTTTCAATAACCCAAGTATAATGCCACTGAGGGTGGCGCTAAGTGTAAGATCCAACCATTGTCTAATGAATCTTATCACAACATTACCAAGATTTTCAATGACCCAAGTATAATGCCACTGAGGGTGGCGCTACTTGTAAGATCCAACCATTGTCTAATGAATCTTATCACAACACTATCAAGATTTTCAATGACCCAAGTATAATGCCACTGTGGGTGGCGCTAAGTGTAAGATCCAACCATTGTCTAATGAATCTTATCACAACATTATGAAGATTTTCGATGACCCAAGTATAATGCCACTGAGGGTGGCGCTACTTCTAAGATCCAATCATTGTCTATTGAATCGTTTCACAACACTATCAAGATTTTTAATGACTCAAGTATAAGCCCACTGGTGGTGGCGCTACTTCTAAGATCCAACCATTGTCTAATGAATCTTATCACAACATTATCAAGATTTTCAATGACCCAAGTATAATGCCACTGAGAGTGGCTCTAATTGTAAGATCCAACCTATGTCTAATGACTCTTATCACAACATTATCAAGATTTTCAATGACCCAAGTATAATGCCACTGAGGGTGGCTCTAAGTGTAAGATCCAACCATTGTCTAATGAATCCTTTCACAACATTATCAAGATTTTTAATGACTCAAGTATAATCCCACTGGTGGTGGCGCTACTTGTAAGATCCAACCATTGTCTAATGAATCTTATCACAACAGTATCAAGATTTTCAATGACCCAAGTATAATGCCACTGAGGGTGGCGCTAAGTGTAAGATCCAACCATTGTCTAATGAATCTTATCACAACAGTATCAAGATTTTCAATAACCCAAGTATAATGCCACTGAGGGTGGCGCTAAGTGTAAGATCCAACCATTGTCTAATGAATCTTATCACAACATTACCAAGATTTTCAATGACCCAAGTATAATGCCACTGAGGGTGGCGCTACTTGTAAGATCCAACCATTGTCTAATGAATCTTATCACAACACTATCAAGATTTTCAATGACCCAAGTATAATGCCACTGTGGGTGGCGCTAAGTGTAAGATCCAACCATTGTCTAATGAATCTTATCACAACATTATGAAGATTTTCGATGACCCAAGTATAATGCCACTGAGGGTGGCGCTACTTCTAAGATCCAATCATTGTCTATTGAATCGTTTCACAACACTATCAAGATTTTTAATGACTCAAGTATAAGCCCACTGGTGGTGGCGCTACTTCTAAGATCCAACCATTGTCTAATGAATCTTATCACAACATTATCAAGATTTTCAATGACCCAAGTATAATGCCACTGAGAGTGGCTCTAATTGTAAGATCCAACCTATGTCTAATGACTCTTATCACAACATTATCAAGATTTTCAATGACCCAAGTATAATGCCACTGAGGGTGGCTCTAAGTGTAAGATCCAACCATTGTCTAATGAATCCTTTCACAACATTATCAAGATTTTTAATGACTCAAGTATAATCCCACTGGTGGTGGCGCTACTTGTAAGATCCAACCATTGTCTAATGAATCTTATCACAACAGTATCAAGATTTTCAATGACCCAAGTATAATGCCACTGAGGGTGGCGCTAAGTGTAAGATCCAACCATTGTCTAATGAATCTTATCACAACATTACCAAGATTTTCAATGACCCAAGTATAATGCCACTGAGGGTGGCGCTACTTGTAAGATCCAACCATTGTCTAATGACTCTTATCCCAACATTATCAAGATTTTCAATGACCCAAGTATAATGCCACTGTGGGTGGCGCTAAGTGTAAGATCCAACCATTGTCTAATGAATCTTATCACAACATTATGAAGATTTTCAATGACCCAAGTATAATGCCACTGAGGGTGGCGCTACTTCTAAGATCCAATCATTGTCTATTGAATCGTTTCACAACACTATCAAGATTTTTAATGACTCAAGTATAATCCCACTGGTGGTGGCGCTACTTGTAAGATCCAACCATTGTCTAATGAATCTTATCACAACATTATCAAGATTTTCAATGACCCAAGTATAATGCCACTAAGGGTGGCTCTAAGTGTAAGATCCAACCATTGTCTAATGAATCCTTTCACAACATTATCAAGATTTTCAATGACTCAAGTATAATGCCACTGGTGGTGGCGCTAATTGTAAGATCCAACCATTGTCTAATGAATCTTATTACAACAGTATCAAGATTTTCAATGACCCAAGTATAATGCCATTGAGAGTGGCTCTACTTGTAAGATCCAACCATTGTCTAATGAATCTTATCACAACATTATCAAGATTTTCAATGACCCAAGTATAATGACACTGAGAGTGGCTCTAATTGTAAGATCCAACCATTGTCTAATGAATCATATCACAACATTATCACGATTTTCAATGACCCAAGTATAATGCCATTGAGAGTGGCGCTAAGTGTAAGATCCAACCATTGTCTAATGAATCTGTTCAAAACAGTATCAAGATTTTCAATGACCCAAGTATAATGCCACTGAGGGTGGCGTTTACTCTAAGATCCAACCATTGTCTAATGAACCTTATCCCAACATTATGACGATTGTCAATGACCCAAGTAAAATGACGCTGAGGGTGGCGCTGCTTGTTAGATGCAACCATTGTCTAATGACTCTTTTCACAACAGTATCAAGATTTTCAATGACCCAAGTATAATGCCACTGAGGGTGGCGCTAATTGTAAGATCCAACCATTGTCTAATGAATCTTATCACAACAGTATCAAGATTTTCAATAACCCAAGTATAATGCCACTGAGGGTGGCGCTAAGTGTAAGATCCAACCATTGTCTAATGAATCTTATCACAACATTACCAAGATTTTCAATGACCCAAGTATAATGCCACTGAGGGTGGCGCTACTTGTAAGATCCAACCATTGTCTAATGAATCTTATCATAACACTATCAAGATTTTCAATGACCCAAGTATAATGCCACTGTGGGTGGCGCTAAGTGTAAGATCCAACCATTGTCTAATGAATCTTATCACAACATTATGAAGATTTTCGATGACCCAAGTATAATGCCACTGAGGGTGGCGCTACTTCTAAGATCCAATCATTGTCTATTGAATCGTTTCACAACACTATCAAGATTTTTAATGACTCAAGTATAAGCCCACTGGTGGTGGCGCTACTTCTAAGATCCAACCATTGTCTAATGAATCTTATCACAACATTATCAAGATTTTCAATGACCCAAGTATAATGCCACTGAGAGTGGCTCTAATTGTAAGATCCAACCTATGTCTAATGACTCTTATCACAACATTATCAAGATTTTCAATGACCCAAGTATAATGCCACTGAGGGTGGCTCTAAGTGTAAGATCCAACCATTGTCTAATGAATCCTTTCACAACATTATCAAGATGTTTAATGACTCAAGTATAATCCCACTGGTGGTGGCGCTACTTGTAAGATCCAACCATTGTCTAATGAATCTTATCACAACAGTATCAAGATTTTCAATGACCCAAGTATAATGCCACTGAGGGTGGCGCTAAGTGTAAGATCCAACCATTGTCTAATGAATCTTATCACAACATTACCAAGATTTTCAATGACCCAAGTATAATGCCACTGAGGGTGGCACTACTTGTAAGATCCAACCATTGTCTAATGACTCTTATCCCAACATTATCAAGATTTTCAATGACCCAAGTATAATGCCACTGTGGGTGGCGCTAAGTGTAAGATCCAACCATTGTCTAATGAATCTTATCACAACATTATGAAGATTTTCAATGACCCAAGTATAATGCCACTGAGGGTGGCGCTACTTCTAAGATCCAATCATTGTCTATTGAATCGTTTCACAACACTATCAAGATTTTTAATGACTCAAGTATAATCCCACTGGTGGTGGCGCTACTTGTAAGATCCAACCATTGTCTAATGAATCTTATCACAACATTATCAAGATTTTCAATGACCCAAGTATAATGCCACTGAGGGTGGCTCTAAGTGTAAGATCCAACCATTGTCTAATGAATCCTTTCACAACATTATCAAGATTTTCAATGACTCAAGTATAATGCCACTGGTGGTGGCGCTAATTGTAAGATCCAACCATTGTCTAATGAATCTTATTACAACAGTATCAAGATTTTCAATGACCCAAGTATAATGCCATTGAGAGTGGCTCTACTTGTAAGATCCAACCATTGTCTAATGAATCTTATCACAACATTATCAAGATTTTCAATGACCCAAGTATAATGACACTGAGAGTGGCTCTAATTGTAAGATCCAACCATTGTCTAATGAATCTTATGACAACAGTAGTAAGATTTTCAATGACCCAAGTATAATGCCACTGAGGGTGGCGCTAAGTGTAAGATACAACCATTGTCTAATGAATCATATCACACCAGTATCAAGATTTTCAAGGACACAAGTAGAATGCCACTGAGGGTGGCGCTATCTCTAAGATCCAACCATTGTCTAATGAATCGTATCACATTATTATGACGATTTTCAATGACCCAAGTATAATGCCGGTGAGGGTGGTGCCAAGTGTAATATCCAACCATTGTCTAATGAATCTTATCACAACAGTGTCAAGATTTTCAATGACCCAAGTATAATGCCACTGAGGGTGGCGCTAAGTGTACAATCCAACCATTGTCTAGTGAGTCTTATCCCAACATTATCAAGATTTTCAATGACCCAAGTATAATGCCACTGAGGGTGGGGCTACTTGTAAGATCCAACCATTGTCTAATGAATCTTATCCCAACATTATCAAGATTTTCAATGACCCAAGTATAATGCCACTGAGGGTGGCTCTAATTGTAAGATCCAACCTATGTCTAATGACTCTTATCACAACATTATCAAGATTTTCAATGACCCAAGTATAATGCCACTGAGGGTGGCTCTAAGTGTAAGATCCAACCATTGTCTAATGAATCCTTTCACAACATTATCAAGATTTTTAATGACTCAAGTATAATCCCACTGGTGGTGGCGCTACTTGTAAGATCCAACCATTGTCTAATGAATCTTATCACAACAGTATCAAGATTTTCAATGACCCAAGTATAATGCCACTGAGGGTGGCGCTAAGTGTAAGATCCAACCATTGTCTAATGAATCTTATCACAACATTACCAAGATTTTCAATGACCCAAGTATAATGCCACTGAGGGTGGCGCTACTTGTAAGATCCAACCATTGTCTAATGACTCTTATCCCAACATTATCAAGATTTTCAATGACCCAAGTATAATGCCACTGTGGGTGGCGCTAAGTGTAAGATCCAACCATTGTCTAATGAATCTTATCACAACATTATGAAGATTTTCAATGACCCAAGTATAATGCCACTGAGGGTGGCGCTACTTCTAAGATCCAATCATTGTCTATTGAATCGTTTCACAACACTATCAAGATTTTTAATGACTCAAGTATAATCCCACTGGTGGTGGCGCTACTTGTAAGATCCAACCATTGTCTAATGAATCTTATCACAACATTATCAAGATTTTCAATGACCCAAGTATAATGCCACTGAGGGTGGCTCTAAGTGTAAGATCCAACCATTGTCTAATGAATCCTTTCACAACATTATCAAGATTTTCAATGACTCAAGTATAATGCCACTGGTGGTGGCGCTAATTGTAAGATCCAACCATTGTCTAATGAATCTTATTACAACAGTATCACGATTTTCAATGACCCAAGTATAATGCCATTGAGAGTGGCTCTACTTGTAAGATCCAACCATTGTCTAATGAATCTTATCACAACATTATCAAGATTTTCAATGACCCAAGTATAATGACACTGAGAGTGGCTCTAATTGTAAGATCCAACCATTGTCTAATGAATCTTATCACAACAGTAGTAAGATTTTCAATGACCCAAGTATAATGCCACTGAGGGTGGCGCTAAGTGTAAGATCCAACCATTGTCTAATGAATCATATCACACCAGTATCAAGATTTTCAAGGACACAAGTAGAATGCCACTGAGGGTGGCGCTATCTCTAAGATCCAACCATTGTCTAATGAATCGTATCACATTATTATGACGATTTTCAATGACCCAAGTATAATGCCGGTGAGGGTGGTGCCAAGTGTAATATCCAACCATTGTCTAATGAATCTTATCACAACAGTGTCAAGATTTTCAATGACCCAAGTATAATGCCACTGAGGGTGGCGCTAAGTGTACAATCCAACCATTGTCTAGTGAGTCTTATCCCAACATTATCAAGATTTTCAATGACCCAAGTATAATGCCACTGAGGGTGGGGCTACTTGTAAGATCCAACCATTGTCTAATGAATCTTATCCCAACATTATCAAAATTTTCAATGACCCAAGTATAATGCCACTGAGGGTGGCGCTAAGTGTAAGATCCAACCATTGTTTAATGATTCTTATCACAACATTATCAAGATTTTCAATGACCCAAGTATAATGTCACTGAGAGTGGCGCTAATTGTAAGATCCAACCATTGTCTAATGAATCTTATCACACCATTATCAAGATTTTCAATGACCCAAGTATAATGCCACTGAGGGTGGCGCTAATTGTAAGATCCAACCATTGTCTAATGAATCTTATCACACCATTATCAAGATTTTCAATGACCCAAGTATAATGCCACTGAGGGTGGCGCTAATTGTAAGATCCATCCATTGTCTAATGAATCTTATCACAACAGTATCATGATTTTCAATGACCCAAGTATAATGCCACTGAGGGTGGCGCTAATTGTAAGATCCAACCATTGTCTAATGAATCTTATCACAACATTATCAAGATTTTCAATGACCCAAGTATAATGCCACTGAGGGTGGCGCTACTTCTAAGATCCAATCATTATCTATTGAATCGTTTCACAACACTATCACGATTTTCAATGACTCAAGTATAATGCCACTGGTGGTGGCGCTAATTGTAAGATCCAACCATTGTCTAATGAATCTTATCACAACATTATTAAGATTTTCAATGACCCACGTATAATGCCATTGAGAGTGGCTCTAAATGTAAGATCCACCCTATGTCTAATGAATCTTATAACAACATTATCAAGATTTTCAATGACCCAAGTATAATGCCACTGAGAGTGGCTCTAATTGTAAGATCCAACCATTGTCTAATGAATCTTATCACAACAGTATTAAGATTTTCAATGACCCAAGTATAATGCCACTGAGGGTGGCGCTTAGTGTAAGATCCAACCATTGTCTAATGAATCTTATCACAACATTACCAACATTTTCAATGACCCAAGTATAATGCCACTGAGGGTGGCACTACTTGTAAGATCCAACCATTGTCTAATGAATCGTATCACACCATTATGACGATGTTCAATGACCCAACTATAATGACGCTGAGGGTGGCGCTACTTGTTAGATCCAACCATTGTCTAATGAATCTTTTCACAACATTATCAAGATTTTCAATGACCCAAGTATAATGCCACTGAGGGTGGCACTACTTGTAAGATCCAACAATTGTCTAATGAATCTTATCACAATATTATCAAGATTTTCAATGACCCAAGTATAATGCCACTGAGGGTGGCGCTACTTGTAAGATCCAACCATTGTCTAATGAATCTTATCACAACATTATCAAGATTTTCAATGACCAAAGTATTATGCCACTAAGAGTGGCGCTAAGTGTAAGATCCAACCATTGTCTAATGAATCATATCACAACATTATCAAGATTTTCAATGACCCAAGTATAATGCCACTGAGGGTGGCGCTAAGTGTAAGATCAAACCATTGTCTAATGAATCATATCACAACATTATCAAGATTTTCAATGACCCAAGTATAATGCCATTGAGAGTGGCGCTAAGTGTAAGATCCAACCATTGTCTAATGAATCTGTTCAAACCAGTATCAAGATTTTCACTGACCCAAGTATAATGCCACTGAGAGTGGCACTACTTGTAAGGTCCAACCATTGTCTAATGAATCTTATCACAACATTATCAAGATTTTCAATGACCCAAGTATAATGATGCTGAGGGTGGCGCTACTTGTTAGATCCAACCATTGTCTAATGAATCTCATCACACCATTATGACGATGTTCAATGACCCAAGTATAATGACGCTGAGGGTGGCGCTACTTGTTAGATCCAACCATTGTCTAATGAATCTCATCACAACATTATCAAGATTTTCAATGACCCAAGTATAATGCCACTGAGGGTGGCGCTAAGTGTAAGATCCAACCATTGTCTAATGAATCATATCACAACATTATCAAGATTTTCAATGACCCAAGTATAATGCCATTGAGAGTGGCGCTAAGTGTAAGATCCAACCATTGTCTAATGAATCTGTTCAAAACAGTATCAAGATTTTCAATGACCCAAGTATAATGCCACTGAGGGTGGCGCTTACTCTAAGATCCAACCATTGTCTAATGAACCTTATCCCACCATTATCAAGATTTTCAATGACCCAAGTATAATGCCACGGAGGGTGGCACTATTTGTAGGATCTAACCATTGTCTAATGAATCTTATCACAACATAATGACGATTTTAAATGACCCAAGTATAATGCCACTGAGGGTGCCGCTACTTGTAAGATCCAACCATTGTCTAATGAATCTTATCACAACATTATCAAGATTGTCAATGACCCAAGTATAATGCCACTGAGGGTGGCGCTAATTGCAAGATCCAACCATTGTCTAATGAATCTTACCACAACATTATCAAGATTTTCAATGACCCAAGTATAATGCCACTGAGGGTGGCGCTAAGTGTAAGATCAAACCATTGTCTAATGAATCTTATCACAACATTATCAAGATTTTCAATGACCCAAGTATAATGCCACTGAGGGTGGCGCTAATTGTAACATCAAACCATTGTCTACTGAATCTTATCACAACATTATCAAGATTCTCAATGACCCAAGTATAGTGACGCTGAGGGTGGCGCTAATTGTAAGATCCAACCATTGTCTAATGAATCTTATCACAACATTATCATGATTTTCAATGACCCAAGTATAATGCCACTGAGAGTGGCGCTACTTGTAAGATCCAACCATTGTCTAATGAATCTTATCACAACAGTAGTAAGATTGTCAATGACCCAAGTATAATGCCACTGAGGGTGGCGCTAATTGCAAGATCCAACCATTGTCTAATGAATCTTATCACAACATTATCAAGATTTTCAATGACCCAAGTATAATGCCATTGAGAGTGGTGCTAAGTGTAAGATCCAACCATTGTCTAATGAATCTGTTCAAACCAGTATCAAGATTTTCAATGACCCAAGTATAATGCCACTGAGAGTGGCACTACTTGTAAGGTCCAACCATTGTCTAATGAATCTTATCACAACATTATCAAGATTTTCAATGACCCAAGTATAATGATGCTGAGGGTGGAGCTACTTGTTAGATCCAACCATTGTCTAATGAATCTCATCACAACATTATCAAGATGTTCAATGACCCAAGTATAATGCCACTGAGAGTGGCGCTAATTGTAAGATCCAACCATTGTCTAATGAATCTTATCACAACATTATCAAGATTTTCAATGACCCAAGTATAATGCCACTGAGGGTGGAGCTAATTGTAAGATCCAACCTCCAACCAGTGTCTAATGACTCTTATCACAACACTATCAAGATTTTCAATGAACCGAGTATAATGCCACTGAGAGTGGCGCTAATTGTAAGATCCAACCATTGTCTAATGAATATTATCACAACATTATCAAGATTTTCAATGACCCAAGTATAATGCCACTGAGGGTGGAGCTAATTGTAAGATCCAACCTCCAACCAGTGTCTAATGAATCTTATCACAACACTATCAAGATTTTCAATGAACCGAGTATAATGCCACTGAGAGTGGCGCTACTTGTAAGATCCAACCATTGTCTAATGAATCTTATCACAACATTATCAAGATTTTCAATGACCCAAGTATAATGCCACTGAGGGTGGCGCTTACTCTAAGATCCAACCAGTGTCTAATGAATCTTATCACAACATTATCAAGATTGTCAATGACCCAAGTATAATGCCACTGAGGGTGGCGCTAAGTGTAAGATCCAACCATTGTCTAATGAATCTTATCACAACATTATCAAGATTTTCAATGACCCAAGTATAATGCCACTGAGGGTGGCACTACTTGTAAGATCCAACCATTGTCTAATGAATCGTATCACACCATTATGACGATGTTCAATGACCCAACTATAATGACGCTGAGGGTGGCGCTACTTGTTAGATCCAACCATTGTCTAATGAATCTTTTCACAACATTATCAAGATTTTCAATGACCCAAGTATAATGCCACTGAGGGTGGCACTACTTGTAAGATCCAACCATTGTCTAATGAATCTTATCACAATATTATCAAGATTTTCAATGACCCAAGTATAATGCCACTGAGGGTGGCGCTACTTGTAAGATCCAACCATTGTCTAATGAATCTTATCACAACATTATCAAGATTTTCAATGACCAAAGTATAATGCCACTGAGGGTGGCGCTAAGTGTAAGATCCAACCATTGTCTAATGAATCTTATCACACCATTATCAAGATTTTCAATGACCCAAGTATACTGACGCTGAGGGTGGCGCTAATTGTAAGATCCAACCATTGTCTAATGAATCATATCACACCATTATCAAGATTTTCAATTACCCAAGTATAATGCCACTGAGAGTGGCACTACTTGTAAGATCCAACCATTGTCTAATGAATCTTATCACAACATTATCAAGATTTTCATTGATCCAAGTATAATGCCACTGAGGGTGGTGCTAAATGTGAGAACCAACCATTGTCTAATGAATCGTATCACAACATTATGACGATTTTCAATGACCCAAGTATAATGACGCTGAGGGTGGCGCTACTTGTTAGATCCAACCATTGTCTAATGAATCTCATCACACCATTATCAAGATTTTGAATGACCCAAGTATAATGCCACTGAGGGTGGCGCTACTTGTAAGATCCAACCATTGTCTACTGAATCATATCACAACATTATCACGATTTTCAATGACCCAAGTATAATGCCATTGAGAGTGGCGCTAAGTGTAAGATCCAACCAGTGTCTAATGAATCTTATCACAACATTATCAAGATTGTCAATGACCCAAGTATAATGCCACTGAGGGTGGCGCTAAGTGTAAGATCCAACCATTGTCTAATGAATCTTATCACAACATTATCAAGATTTTCAATGACCCAAGTATAATGCCACTGAGGGTGGCACTACTTGTAAGATCCAACCATTGTCTAATGAATCGTATCACACCATTATGACGATGTTCAATGACCCAACTATAATGACGCTGAGGGTGGCGCTACTTGTTAGATCCAACCATTGTCTAATGAATCTTTTCACAACATTATCAAGATTTTCAATGACCCAAGTATAATGCCACTGAGGGTGGCACTACTTGTAAGATCCAACCATTGTCTAATGAATCTTATCACAATATTATCAAGATTTTCAATGACCCAAGTATAATGCCACTGAGGGTGGCGCTACTTGTAAGATCCAACCATTGTCTAATGAATCTTATCACAACATTATCAAGATTTTCAATGACCAAAGTATAATGCCACTGAGGGTGGCGCTAAGTGTAAGATCCAACCATTGTCTAATGAATCTTATCACACCATTATCAAGATTTTCAATGACCCAAGTATACTGACGCTGAGGGTGGCGCTAATTGTAAGATCCAACCATTGTCTAATGAATCATATCACACCATTATCAAGATTTTCAATTACCCAAGTATAATGCCACTGAGAGTGGCACTACTTGTAAGATCCAACCATTGTCTAATGAATCTTATCACAACATTATCAAGATTTTCATTGATCCAAGTATAATGCCACTGAGGGTGGTGCTAAATGTGAGAACCAACCATTGTCTAATGAATCGTATCACAACATTATGACGATTTTCAATGACCCAAGTATAATGACGCTGAGGGTGGCGCTACTTGTTAGATCCAACCATTGTCTAATGAATCTCATCACACCATTATCAAGATTTTGAATGACCCAAGTATAATGCCACTGAGGGTGGCGCTACTTGTAAGATCCAACCATTGTCTACTGAATCATATCACAACATTATCACGATTTTCAATGACCCAAGTATAATGCCATTGAGAGTGGCGCTAAGTGTAAGATCCAACCATTGTCTAATGAATCTGTTCAAAACAGTATCAAGATTTTCAATGACCCAAGTATAATGCCACTGAGGGTGGCGTTTACTCTAAGATCCAACCATTGTCTAATGAACCTTATCCCAACATTATGACGATTGTCAATGACCCAGGTAAAATGACGCTGAGGGTGGCGCTGCTTGTTAGATGCAACCATTGTCTAATGACTCTTTTCACAACAGTATCAAGATTTTCAATGACCCAAGTATAATGCCACTGAGGGTGGCGCTAATTGTAAGATCCAACCATTGTCTAATGAATCTTATCACAACAGTATCAAGATTTTCAATAACCCAAGTATAATGCCACTGAGGGTGGCGCTAAGTGTAAGATCCAACCATTGTCTAATGAATCTTATTACAACAGTATCACGATTTTCAATGACCCAAGTATAATGCCATTGAGAGTGGCTCTACTTGTAAGATCCAACCATTGTCTAATGAATCTTATCACAACATTATCAAGATTTTCAATGACCCAAGTATAATGACACTGAGAGTGGCTCTAATTGTAAGATCCAACCATTGTCTAATGAATCTTATCACAACAGTAGTAAGATTTTCAATGACCCAAGTATAATGCCACTGAGGGTGGCGCTAAGTGTAAGATCCAACCATTGTCTAATGAATCATATCACACCAGTATCAAGATTTTCAAGGACACAAGTAGAATGCCACTGAGGGTGGCGCTATCTCTAAGATCCAACCATTGTCTAATGAATCGTATCATATTATTATGACGATTTTCAATGACCCAAGTATAATGCCGGTGAGGGTGGTGCCAAGTGTAATATCCAACCATTGTCTAATGAATCTTATCACAACAGTGTCAAGATTTTCAATGACCCAAGTATAATGCCACTGAGGGTGGCGCTAAGTGTACAATCCAACCATTGTCTAGTGAGTCTTATCCCAACATTATCAAGATTTTCAATGACCCAAGTATAATGCCACTGAGGGTGGGGCTACTTGTAAGATCCAACCATTGTCTAATGAATCTTATCCCAACATTATCAAAATTTTCAATGACCCAAGTATAATGCCACTGAGGGTGGCGCTAAGTGTAAGATCCAACCATTGTTTAATGATTCTTATCACAACATTATCAAGATTTTCAATGACCCAAGTATAATGTCACTGAGAGTGGCGCTAATTGTAAGATCCAACCATTGTCTAATGAATCTTATCACACCATTATCAAGATTTTCAATGACCCAAGTATAATGCCACTGAGGGTGGCGCTAATTGTAAGATCCAACCATTGTCTAATGAATCTTATCACACCATTATCAAGATTTTCAATGACCCAAGTATAATGCCACTGAGGGTGGCGCTAATTGTAAGATCCATCCATTGTCTAATGAATCTTATCACAACAGTATCATGATTTTCAATGACCCAAGTATAATGCCACTGAGGGTGGCGCTAATTGTAAGATCCAACCATTGTCTAATGAATCTTATCACAACATTATCAAGATTTTCAATGACCCAAGTATAATGCCACTGAGGGTGGCGCTACTTCTAAGATCCAATCATTATCTATTGAATCGTTTCACAACACTATCACGATTTTCAATGACTCAAGTATAATGCCACTGGTGGTGGCGCTAATTGTAAGATCCAACCATTGTCTAATGAATCTTATCACAACATTATTAAGATTTTCAATGACCCACGTATAATGCCATTGAGAGTGGCTCTAAATGTAAGATCCACCCTATGTCTAATGAATCTTATAACAACATTATCAAGATTTTCAATGACCCAAGTATAATGCCACTGAGAGTGGCTCTAATTGTAAGATCCAACCATTGTCTAATGAATCTTATCACAACAGTATTAAGATTTTCAATGACCCAAGTATAATGCCACTGAGGGTGGCGCTTAGTGTAAGATCCAACCATTGTCTAATGAATCTTATCACAACATTACCAACATTTTCAATGACCCAAGTATAATGCCACTGAGGGTGGCACTACTTGTAAGATCCAACCATTGTCTAATGAATCGTATCACACCATTATGACGATGTTCAATGACCCAACTATAATGACGCTGAGGGTGGCGCTACTTGTTAGATCCAACCATTGTCTAATGAATCTTTTCACAACATTATCAAGATTTTCAATGACCCAAGTATAATGCCACTGAGGGTGGCACTACTTGTAAGATCCAACAATTGTCTAATGAATCTTATCACAATATTATCAAGATTTTCAATGACCCAAGTATAATGCCACTGAGGGTGGCGCTACTTGTAAGATCCAACCATTGTCTAATGAATCTTATCACAACATTATCAAGATTTTCAATGACCAAAGTATTATGCCACTAAGAGTGGCGCTAAGTGTAAGATCCAACCATTGTCTAATGAATCATATCACAACATTATCAAGATTTTCAATGACCCAAGTATAATGCCACTGAGGGTGGCGCTAAGTGTAAGATCAAACCATTGTCTAATGAATCATATCACAACATTATCAAGATTTTCAATGACCCAAGTATAATGCCATTGAGAGTGGCGCTAAGTGTAAGATCCAACCATTGTCTAATGAATCTGTTCAAACCAGTATCAAGATTTTCACTGACCCAAGTATAATGCCACTGAGAGTGGCACTACTTGTAAGGTCCAACCATTGTCTAATGAATCTTATCACAACATTATCAAGATTTTCAATGACCCAAGTATAATGATGCTGAGGGTGGCGCTACTTGTTAGATCCAACCATTGTCTAATGAATCTCATCACACCATTATGACGATGTTCAATGACCCAAGTATAATGACGCTGAGGGTGGCGCTACTTGTTAGATCCAACCATTGTCTAATGAATCTCATCACAACATTATCAAGATTTTCAATGACCCAAGTATAATGCCACTGAGGGTGGCGCTAAGTGTAAGATCCAACCATTGTCTAATGAATCATATCACAACATTATCAAGATTTTCAATGACCCAAGTATAATGCCATTGAGAGTGGCGCTAAGTGTAAGATCCAACCATTGTCTAATGAATCTGTTCAAAACAGTATCAAGATTTTCAATGACCCAAGTATAATGCCACTGAGGGTGGCGCTTACTCTAAGATCCAACCATTGTCTAATGAACCTTATCCCACCATTATCAAGATTTTCAATGACCCAAGTATAATGCCACGGAGGGTGGCACTATTTGTAGGATCTAACCATTGTCTAATGAATCTTATCACAACATAATGACGATTTTAAATGACCCAAGTATAATGCCACTGAGGGTGCCGCTACTTGTAAGATCCAACCATTGTCTAATGAATCTTATCACAACATTATCAAGATTGTCAATGACCCAAGTATAATGCCACTGAGGGTGGCGCTAATTGCAAGATCCAACCATTGTCTAATGAATCTTACCACAACATTATCAAGATTTTCAATGACCCAAGTATAATGCCACTGAGGGTGGCGCTAAGTGTAAGATCAAACCATTGTCTAATGAATCTTATCACAACATTATCAAGATTTTCAATGACCCAAGTATAATGCCACTGAGGGTGGCGCTAATTGTAACATCAAACCATTGTCTACTGAATCTTATCACAACATTATCAAGATTCTCATTGACCCAAGTATAGTGACGCTGAGGGTGGCGCTAATTGTAAGATCCAACCATTGTCTAATGAATCTTATCACAACATTATCATGATTTTCAATGACCCAAGTATAATGCCACTGAGAGTGGCGCTACTTGTAAGATCCAACCATTGTCTAATGAATCTTATCACAACAGTAGTAAGATTGTCAATGACCCAAGTATAATGCCACTGAGGGTGGCGCTAATTGCAAGATCCAACCATTGTCTAATGAATCTTATCACAACATTATCAAGATTTTCAATGACCCAAGTATAATGCCATTGAGAGTGGTGCTAAGTGTAAGATCCAACCATTGTCTAATGAATCTGTTCAAACCAGTATCAAGATTTTCAATGACCCAAGTATAATGCCACTGAGAGTGGCACTACTTGTAAGGTCCAACCATTGTCTAATGAATCTTATCACAACATTATCAAGATTTTCAATGACCCAAGTATAATGATGCTGAGGGTGGAGCTACTTGTTAGATCCAACCATTGTCTAATGAATCTCATCACAACATTATCAAGATGTTCAATGACCCAAGTATAATGCCACTGAGAGTGGCGCTAATTGTAAGATCCAACCATTGTCTAATGAATCTTATCACAACATTATCAAGATTTTCAATGACCCAAGTATAATGCCACTGAGGGTGGAGCTAATTGTAAGATCCAACCTCCAACCAGTGTCTAATGAATCTTATCACAACACTATCAAGATTTTCAATGAACCGAGTATAATGCCACTGAGAGTGGCGCTAATTGTAAGATCCAACCATTGTCTAATGAATATTATCACAACATTATCAAGATTTTCAATGACCCAAGTATAATGCCACTGAGGGTGGAGCTAATTGTAAGATCCAACCTCCAACCAGTGTCTAATGAATCTTATCACAACACTATCAAGATTTTCAATGAACCGAGTATAATGCCACTGAGAGTGGCGCTACTTGTAAGATCCAACCATTGTCTAATGAATCTTATCACAACATTATCAAGATTTTCAATGACCCAAGTATAATGCCACTGAGGGTGGCGCTTACTCTAAGATCCAACCAGTGTCTAATGAATCTTATCACAACATTATCAAGATTGTCAATGACCCAAGTATAATGCCACTGAGGGTGGCGCTAAGTGTAAGATCCAACCATTGTCTAATGAATCTTATCACAACATTATCAAGATTTTCAATGACCCAAGTATAATGCCACTGAGGGTGGCACTACTTGTAAGATCCAACCATTGTCTAATGAATCGTATCACACCATTATGACGATGTTCAATGACCCAACTATAATGACGCTGAGGGTGGCGCTACTTGTTAGATCCAACCATTGTCTAATGAATCTTTTCACAACATTATCAAGATTTTCAATGACCCAAGTATAATGCCACTGAGGGTGGCACTACTTGTAAGATCCAACCATTGTCTAATGAATCTTATCACAATATTATCAAGATTTTCAATGACCCAAGTATAATGCCACTGAGGGTGGCGCTACTTGTAAGATCCAACCATTGTCTAATGAATCTTATCACAACATTATCAAGATTTTCAATGACCAAAGTATAATGCCACTGAGGGTGGCGCTAAGTGTAAGATCCAACCATTGTCTAATGAATCTTATCACACCATTATCAAGATTTTCAATGACCCAAGTATACTGACGCTGAGGGTGGCGCTAATTGTAAGATCCAACCATTGTCTAATGAATCATATCACACCATTATCAAGATTTTCAATTACCCAAGTATAATGCCACTGAGAGTGGCACTACTTGTAAGATCCAACCATTGTCTAATGAATCTTATCACAACATTATCAAGATTTTCATTGATCCAAGTATAATGCCACTGAGGGTGGTGCTAAATGTGAGAACCAACCATTGTCTAATGAATCGTATCACAACATTATGACGATTTTCAATGACCCAAGTATAATGACGCTGAGGGTGGCGCTACTTGTTAGATCCAACCATTGTCTAATGAATCTCATCACACCATTATCAAGATTTTGAATGACCCAAGTATAATGCCACTGAGGGTGGCGCTACTTGTAAGATCCAACCATTGTCTACTGAATCATATCACAACATTATCACGATTTTCAATGACCCAAGTATAATGCCATTGAGAGTGGCGCTAAGTGTAAGATCCAACCATTGTCTAATGAATCTGTTCAAAACAGTATCAAGATTTTCAATGACCCAAGTATAATGCCACTGAGGGTGGCGTTTACTCTAAGATCCAACCATTGTCTAATGAACCTTATCCCAACATTATGACGATTGTCAATGACCCAGGTAAAATGACGCTGAGGGTGGCGCTGCTTGTTAGATGCAACCATTGTCTAATGACTCTTTTCACAACAGTATCAAGATTTTCAATGACCCAAGTATAATGCCACTGAGGGTGGCGCTAATTGTAAGATCCAACCATTGTCTAATGAATCTTATCACAACAGTATCAAGATTTTCAATAACCCAAGTATAATGCCACTGAGGGTGGCGCTAAGTGTAAGATCCAACCATTGTCTAATGAATCTTATCACAACATTACCAAGATTTTCAATGACCCAAGTATAATGCCACTGAGGGTGGCGCTACTTGTAAGATCCAACCATTGTCTAATGAATCTTATCACAACACTATCAAGATTTTCAATGACCCAAGTATAATGCCACTGTGGGTGGCGCTAAGTGTAAGATCCAACCATTGTCTAATGAATCTTATCACAACATTATGAAGATTTTCGATGACCCAAGTATAATGCCACTGAGGGTGGCGCTACTTCTAAGATCCAATCATTGTCTATTGAATCGTTTCACAACACTATCAAGATTTTTAATGACTCAAGTATAAGCCCACTGGTGGTGGCGCTACTTCTAAGATCCAACCATTGTCTAATGAATCTTATCACAACATTATCAAGATTTTCAATGACCCAAGTATAATGCCACTGAGAGTGGCTCTAATTGTAAGATCCAACCTATGTCTAATGACTCTTATCACAACATTATCAAGATTTTCAATGACCCAAGTATAATGCCACTGAGGGTGGCTCTAAGTGTAAGATCCAACCATTGTCTAATGAATCCTTTCACAACATTATCAAGATTTTTACTGACTCAAGTATAATCCCACTGGTGGTGGCGCTACTTGTAAGATCCAACCATTGTCTAATGAATCTTATCACAACAGTATCAAGATTTTCAATGACCCAAGTATAATGCCACTGAGGGTGGCGCTAAGTGTAAGATCCAACCATTGTCTAATGAATCTTATCACACCATTACCAAGATTTTCAATGACCCAAGTATAATGCCACTGAGGGTGGCGCTACTTGTAAGATCCAACCATTGTCTAATGACTCTTATCCCAACATTATCAAGATTTTCAATGACCCAAGTATAATGCCACTGTGGGTGGCGCTAAGTGTAAGATCCAACCATTGTCTAATGAATCTTATCACAACATTATGAAGATTTTCAATGACCCAAGTATAATGCCACTGAGGGTGGCGCTACTTCTAAGATCCAATCATTGTCTATTGAATCGTTTCACAACACTATCAAGATTTTTAATGACTCAAGTATAATCCCACTGGTGGTGGCGCTACTTGTAAGATCCAACCATTGTCTAATGAATCTTATCACACCATTATCAAGATTTTCAATGACCCAAGTATAATGCCACTGAGGGTGGCTCTAAGTGTAAGATCCAACCATTGTCTAATGAATCCTTTCACAACATTATCAAGATTTTCAATGACTCAAGTATAATGCCACTGGTGGTGGCGCTAATTGTAAGATCCAACCATTGTCTAATGAATCTTATTACAACAGTATCAAGATTTTCAATGACCCAAGTATAATGCCATTGAGAGTGGCTCTACTTGTAAGATCCAACCATTGTCTAATGAATCTTATCACAACATTATCAAGATTTTCAATGACCCAAGTATAATGACACTGAGAGTGGCTCTAATTGTAAGATCCAACCATTGTCTAATGAATCATATCACAACATTATCACGATTTTCAATGACCCAAGTATAATGCCATTGAGAGTGGCGCTAAGTGTAAGATCCAACCATTGTCTAATGAATCTGTTCAAAACAGTATCAAGATTTTCAATGACCCAAGTATAATGCCACTGAGGGTGGCGTTTACTCTAAGATCCAACCATTGTCTAATGAACCTTATCCCAACATTATGACGATTGTCAATGACCCAAGTAAAATGACGCTGAGGGTGGCGCTGCTTGTTAGATGCAACCATTGTCTAATGACTCTTTTCACAACAGTATCAAGATTTTCAATGACCCAAGTATAATGCCACTGAGGGTGGCGCTAATTGTAAGATCCAACCATTGTCTAATGAATCCTATCACAACAGTATCAAGATTTTCAATAACCCAAGTATAATGCCACTGAGGGTGGCGCTAAGTGTAAGATCCAACCATTGTCTAATGAATCTTATCACAACATTACCAAGATTTTCAATGACCCAAGTATAATGCCACTGAGGGTGGCGCTACTTGTAAGATCCAACCATTGTCTAATGAATCTTATCACAACACTATCAAGATTTTCAATGACCCAAGTATAATGCCACTGTGGGTGGCGCTAAGTGTAAGATCCAACCATTGTCTAATGAATCTTATCACAACATTATGAAGATTTTCGATGACCCAAGTATAATGCCACTGAGGGTGGCGCTACTTCTAAGATCCAATCATTGTCTATTGAATCGTTTCACAACACTATCAAGATTTTTAATGACTCAAGTATAAGCCCACTGGTGGTGGCGCTACTTCTAAGATCCAACCATTGTCTAATGAATCTTATCACAACATTATCAAGATTTTCAATGACCCAAGTATAATGCCACTGAGAGTGGCTCTAAGTGTAAGATCCAACCTATGTCTAATGACTCTTATCACAACATTATCAAGATTTTCAATGACCCAAGTATAATGCCACTGAGGGTGGCTCTAAGTGTAAGATCCAACCATTGTCTAATGAATCCTTTCACAACATTATCAAGATTTTTAATGACTCAAGTATAATCCCACTGGTGGTGGCGCTACTTGTAAGATCCAACCATTGTCTAATGAATCTTATCACAACAGTATCAAGATTTTCAATGACCCAAGTATAATGCCACTGAGGGTGGCGCTAAGTGTAAGATCCAACCATTGTCTAATGAATCTTATCACAACATTACCAAGATTTTCAATGACCCAAGTATAATGCCACTGAGGGTGGCGCTACTTGTAAGATCCAACCATTGTCTAATGACTCTTATCCAAACATTATCAAGATTTTCAATGACCCAAGTATAATGCCACTGTGGGTGGCGCTAAGTGTAAGATCCAACCATTGTCTAATGAATCTTATCACAACATTATGAAGATTTTCAATGACCCAAGTATAATGCCACTGAGGGTGGCGCTACTTCTAAGATCCAATCATTGTCTATTGAATCGTTTCACAACACTATCAAGATTTTTAATGACTCAAGTATAATCCCACTGGTGGTGGCGCTACTTGTAAGATCCAACCATTGTCTAATGACTCTTATCACAACATTATCAAGATTTTCAATGACCCAAGTATAATGCCACTGAGGGTGGCTCTAAGTGTAAGATCCAACCATTGTCTAATGAATCCTTTCACAACATTATCAAGATTTTCAATGACTCAAGTATAATGCCACTGGTGGTGGCGCTAATTGTAAGATCCAACCATTGTCTAATGAATCTTATTACAACAGTATCAAGATTTTCAATGACCCAAGTATAATGCCATTGAGAGTGGCTCTACTTGTAAGATCCAACCATTGTCTAATGAATCTTATCACAACATTATCAAGATTTTCAATGACCCAAGTATAATGACACTGAGAGTGGCTCTAATTGTAAGATCCAACCATTGTCTAATGAATCTTATGACAACAGTAGTAAGATTTTCAATGACCCAAGTATAATGCCACTGAGGGTGGCGCTAAGTGTAAGATCCAACCATTGTCTAATGAATCATATCACACCAGTATCAAGATTTTCAAGGACACAAGTAGAATGCCACTGAGGGTGGCGCTATCTCTAAGATCCAACCATTGTCTAATGAATCGTATCACATTATTATGACGATTTTCAATGACCCAAGTATAATGCCGGTGAGGGTGGTGCCAAGTGTAATATCCAACCATTGTCTAATGAATCTTATCACAACAGTGTCAAGATTTTCAATGACCCAAGTATAATGCCACTGAGGGTGGCGCTAAGTGTACAATCCAACCATTGTCTAGTGAGTCTTATCCCAACATTATCAAGATTTTCAATGACCCAAGTATAATGCCACTGAGGGTGGGGCTACTTGTAAGATCCAACCATTGTCTAATGAATCTTATCCCAACATTATCAAGATTTTCAATGACCCAAGTATAATGCCACTGAGGGTGGCTCTAATTGTAAGATCCAACCTATGTCTAATGACTCTTATCACAACATTATCAAGATTTTCAATGACCCAAGTATAATGCCACTGAGGGTGGCTCTAAGTGTAAGATCCAACCATTGTCTAATGAATCCTTTCACAACATTATCAAGATTTTTAATGACTCAAGTATAATCCCACTGGTGGTGGCGCTACTTGTAAGATCCAACCATTGTCTAATGAATCTTATCACAACAGTATCAAGATTTTCAATGACCCAAGTATAATGCCACTGAGGGTGGCGCTAAGTGTAAGATCCAACCATTGTCTAATGAATCTTATCACAACATTACCAAGATTTTCAATGACCCAAGTATAATGCCACTGAGGGTGGCGCTACTTGTAAGATCCAACCATTGTCTAATGACTCTTATCCCAACATTATCAAGATTTTCAATGACCCAAGTATAATGCCACTGTGGGTGGCGCTAAGTGTAAGATCCAACCATTGTCTAATGAATCTTATCACAACATTATGAAGATTTTCAATGACCCAAGTATAATGCCACTGAGGGTGGCGCTACTTCTAAGATCCAATCATTGTCTATTGAATCGTTTCACAACACTATCAAGATTTTTAATGACTCAAGTATAATCCCACTGGTGGTGGCGCTACTTGTAAGATCCAACCATTGTCTAATGAATCTTATCACAACATTATCAAGATTTTCAATGACCCAAGTATAATGCCACTGAGGGTGGCTCTAAGTGTAAGATCCAACCATTGTCTAATGAATCCTTTCACAACATTATCAAGATTTTCAATGACTCAAGTATAATGCCACTGGTGGTGGCGCTAATTGTAAGATCCAACCATTGTCTAATGAATCTTATTACAACAGTATCAAGATTTTCAATGACCCAAGTATAATGCCATTGAGAGTGGCTCTACTTGTAAGATCCAACCATTGTCTAATGAATCTTATTACAACATTATCAAGATTTTCAATGACCCAAGTATAATGACACTGAGAGTGGCTCTAATTGTAAGATCCAACCATTGTCTAATGAATCTTATCACAACAGTAGTAAGATTTTCAATGACCCAAGTATAATGCCACTGAGGGTGGCGCTAAGTGTAAGATCCAACCATTGTCTAATGAATCATATCACACCAGTATCAAGATTTTCAAGGACACAAGTAGAATGCCACTGAGGGTGGCGCTATCTCTAAGATCCAACCATTGTCTAATGAATCGTATCACATTATTATGACGATTTTCAATGACCCAAGTATAATGCCGGTGAGGGTGGTGCCAAGTGTAATATCCAACCATTGTCTAATGAATCTTATCACAACAGTGTCAAGATTTTCAATGACCCAAGTATAATGCCACTGAGGGTGGCGCTAAGTGTACAATCCAACCATTGTCTAGTGAGTCTTATCCCAACATTATCAAGATTTTCAATGACCCAAGTATAATGCCACTGAGGGTGGGGCTACTTGTAAGATCCAACCATTGTCTAATGAATCTTATCCCAACATTATCAAGATTTTCAATGACCCAAGTATAATGCCACTGAGGGTGGCGCTAAGTGTAAGATCCAACCATTGTTTAATGATTCTTATCACAACATTATCAAGATTTTCAATGACCCAAGTATAATGTCACTGAGAGTGGCGCTAATTGTAAGATCCAACCATTGTCTAATGAATCTTATCACACCATTATCAAGATTTTCAATGACCCAAGTATAATGCCACTGAGGGTGGCGCTAATTGTAAGATCCAACCATTGTCTAATGAATCTTATCACACCATTATCAAGATTTTCAATGACCCAAGTATAATGCCACTGAGGGTGGCGCTAATTGTAAGATCCATCCATTGTCTAATGAATCTTATCACAACAGTATCATGATTTTCAATGACCCAAGTATAATGCCACTGAGGGTGGCGCTAATTGTAAGATCCAACCATTGTCTAATGAATCTTATCACAACATTATCAAGATTTTCAATGACCCAAGTATAATGCCACTGAGGGTGGCGCTACTTCTAAGATCCAATCATTATCTATTGAATCGTTTCACAACACTATCACGATTTTCAATGACTCAAGTATAATGCCACTGGTGGTGGCGCTAATTGTAAGATCCAACCATTGTCTAATGAATCTTATCACAACATTATTAAGATTTTCAATGACCCACGTATAATGCCATTGAGAGTGGCTCTAAATGTAAGATCCACCCTATGTCTAATGAATCTTATAACAACATTATCACGATTTTCAATGACCCAAGTATAATGCCACTGAGAGTGGCTCTAATTGTAAGATCCAACCATTGTCTAATGAATCTTATCACAACAGTATTAAGATTTTCAATGACCCAAGTATAATGCCACTGAGGGTGGCGCTTAGTGTAAGATCCAACCATTGTCTAATGAATCGTTTCACAACATTATGAAGATTTTCAATGACTCAAGTATAATGCCACTGGTGGTGGCGCTAATTGTAAGATCCAATCATTGTCTAATGAATCTTATCACAACATTATGACGATTTTCAATGACCCAAGTATAATGCCACTGAGAGTGGCTCTAAGTGTAAGATCCAACCAGTGTCTAATGAATCGTTTCACAACATTATCAAGATTTTCAATGACTCAAGTATAATGCCACTGGTGGTGGCGCTAATTGTAAGATCCAACCATTGTCTAATGAATCTTATCACAACATTATGACGATTTTCAATGACCCAAGTATAATGCCACTGAGAGTGGCTCTAAGTGTAAGATCCAACCATTGTCTAATGAATCTTATCACAACATTATCACTATTTTCAATGACCCAAGTATAATGCCACTGAGGGTGGCGCTAATTGTAAGATCCAACCATTGTCTAATGAATCTTATCACACCATTATCAAGATTTTCAATGACCCAAGTATAATACCACTGAGGGTGGCGCTAATTGTAAGATCCAATCATTGTCTAATGAATCTTTTCACAACATTATGACGACTTTCAATGACCCAAGTATAATGCCACTGAGGGTGGCGCTAATTGTAAGATCCAACCATTGTCTAATGAATCTTATCACAACAGTATCAAGATTTTCAATGACCCAAGTATAATGCCACTGAGGGTGGCGCTAAGTGTAAGATCCAACCATTGTCTAATGAATCTTATCACAACAGTATCAAGATTTTCAATGACCCAAGTATAATGCCACTGAGGGTGGCGCTAAGTGTACAATTCAACCATTGTCTAGTGAGTCTTATCGCAACATTATCAAGATTTTCAATGACCCAAGTATAATGCCACTGAGGGTGGGGCTACTTGTAAGATCCAACCATTGTCTAATGAATCTTATCCCAACATTATCAAGAATTTCAATGACCCAAGTATAATGCCACTGAGGGTGGCGCTAAGTGTAAGATCCAACCATTGTCTAATGATTCTTATCACAACATTATCACGATTTTCAATGACCCAAGTATAATGCCACTGAGGGTGGCGCTAATTGTAAGATCCAACCATTGTCTAATGACTCTTATCACAACAGTATTAAGATTTTCAATGACCCAAGTATAATGCCACTGAGGGTGGCGCTTAGTGTAAGATCCAACCATTGTCTAATGAATCGTTTCACAACATTATGAAGATTTTCAATGACTCAAGTATAATGCCACTGAGAGTGGCTCTAAGTGTAAGATCCAACCATTGTCTAATGAATCGTTTCACAACATTATCAAGATTTTCAATGACTCAAGTATAATGCCACTGGTGGTGGCGCTAATTGTAAGATCCAACCATTGTCTAATGAATCTTATCACAACATTATGACGATTTTCAATGACCCAAGTATAATGCCACTGAGAGTGGCTCTAAGTGTAAGATCCAACCATTGTCTAATGAATCTTATCACAACATTATCACTATTTTCAATGACCCAAGTATAATGCCACTGAGGGTGGCGCTAAGTGTAAGATCCAACCATTGTCTAATGAATCTTATCACACCATTATCAAGATTTTCAATGACCCAAGTATAATACCACTGAGGGTGGCGCTAATTGTACGATCCAATCATTGTCTAATGAATCTTTTCACAACATTATGACGACTTTCAATGACCCAAGTATAATGCCACTGAGGGTGGCGCTAATTGTAAGATCCAACCATTGTCTAATGAATCTTATCACAACAGTATCAAGATTTTCAATGACCCAAGTATAATGCCACTGAGGGTGGCGCTAAGTGTAAGATCCAACCATTGTCAAATGAATCTTATCACAACAGTATCAAGATTTTCAATGACCCAAGTATAATGCCACTGAGGGTGGCGCTAAGTGTACAATTCAACCATTGTCTAGTGAGTCTTATCCCAACATTATCAAGATTTTCAATGACCCAAGTATAATGCCACTGAGGGTGGGGCTACTTGTAAGATCCAACCATTGTCTAATGAATCTTATCCCAACATTATCAAGATTGTCAATGACCCAAGTATAATGCCACTGAGGGTGGCGCTAAGTGTAAGATCCAACCATTGTCTAATGATTCTTATCACAACATTATCAAGATTTTCAATGACCCAAGTATAATGCCACTGAGGGTGGCGCTAATTGTAAGATCCAACCATTGTCTAATGAATCTTATCACACCATTATCAAGATTTTCAATGACCCAAGTATAATACCACTGAGGGTGGCGCTAATTGTAAGATCCAATCATTGTCTAATGAATCTTTTCACAACATTATGACGATTTTCAATGACCCAAGTATAATGCCACTGAGGGTGGCGCTAATTGTAAGATCCAACCATTGTCTAATGAATCTTATCACAACAGTATCAAGATTTTCAATGACCCAAGTATAATGCCACTGAGGGTGGCGCTAAGTGTAATATCCAACCATTGTCTAATGAATCTTATCACAACAGTGTCAAGATTTTCAATGACCCAAGTATAATGCCACTGAGGGTGGCGCTAAGTGTACAATCCAACCATTGTCTAGTGAGTCTTATCCCAACAGTATCAAGATTTTCAATGACCCAAGTATAATGCCACTGAGGGTGGGGCTACGTGTAAGATCCAACCATTGTCTAATGAATCTTATCCCAACATTATCAAGATTTTCAATGACCCAAGTATAATGCCACTGAGGGTGGCGCTAAGTGTAAGATCCAACCATTGTTTAATGATTCTTATCACAACATTATCAAGATTTTCAATGACCCAAGTATAATGCCACTGAGAGTGGCGCTACTTGTAAGATCCAACCATTGTCTAATGAATCTTATCACACCATTATCAAGATTTTCAATGACCCAAGTATAATGCCACTGAGGGTAGCGCTAATTGTAAGATCCAACCATTGTCTAATGAATCTTATCACACCATTATCAAGATTTTCAATGACCCAAGTATAATGCCACTGAGGGTGGCGCTACTTCTAAGATCCAACCATTGTCTATTGAATCGTTTCACAACACTATCAAGATTTTCAATGACTCAAGTATAATGCCACTGGTGGTGGCGCTAATTGTAAGATCCAACCATTGTCTAATGAATCGTATCACACCATTATCAAGATTTTCAATGACCCAAGTATAATGCCACTGAGGGTGGCGCTAAGTGTAAGATCCAACCATTGCCTAATGAATCTTATCACACCATTATCAAGATTTTCAATGACCCAAGTATAATGCCACTGAGGTTGGCGCTAAGTGTAAGATCCAACCATTGTCTAATGAATCGTATCACAACATTATCAAGATTTTCAATGACCCAAGTATAATGCCACTGAGGGTGGCGCTAATTGTAAGATCCAACCATTGTCTAATGAATCTTATCACAACATTATCATGATTTTCAATGACCCAAGTATAATGCCACTGAGGGTGGCGCTAATTGTAAGATCCAACCATTGTCTAATGAATCTTATCACAACATTATCAAGATTTTCAATGACCCAAGTATAATGCCACTGAGGGTGGCGCTAAGTGTAAGATCCAACCATTGTCTAATGACTCTTATCACAACAGTATCAAGATTTTCAATGACCCAAGTATAATGCCACTGAGGGTGGCGCTAAGTGTAAGATCCAACCATTGTCTAATGACTCTTATCACAACAGTATCAAGATTTTCAATGACCCAAGTATAATGCCACTGAGGGTGGCGCTAAGTGTAAGATCCAACCATTGTCTAATGAATCGTTTCACAACATTATGACGATTTTCAATGACCCAAGTATAATGCCACTGAGGGTGGCGCTAATTGTAAGATCCAACCATTGTCTAATGAATCTTATCACAACAGTATCAAGATTTTCAATGATCCAAGTATAATGCCACTGAGGGTGGCGCTAAGTGTAAGATCCAACCATTGTCTAGTGAGTCTTATTCCAACATTATCAAGATTTTCAATGACCCAAGTATAATGCCACTGAGGGTGGGGCTACTTGTAAGATCCAACCATTGTCTAATGAATCTTATCCCAACATTATCAAGATTTTCAATGACCCAAGTATAATGCCACTGAGGGTGGCGCTAAGTGTAAGATCCAACCATTGTTTAATGATTCTTATCACAACATTATCAAGATTTTCAATGACCCAAGTATAATGCCACTGAGAGTGGCGCTAATTGTAAGATCCAACCATTGTCTAATGAATCTTATCACACCATTATCAAGATTTTCAATGACCCAAGTATAATGCCACTGAGGGTGGCGCTAATTGTAAGATCCAACCATTGTCTAATGAATCTTATCACACCATTATCAAGATTTTCAATGACCCAAGTATAATGCCACTGAGGGTGGCGCTACTTCTAAGATCCAACCATTGTCTATTGAATCGTTTCACAACACTATCAAGATTTTCAATGACGCAAGTATAATGCCACTGGTGGTGGCGCTAATTGTAAGATCCAACCATTGTCTAATGAATCGTATCACACCATTATCAAGATTTTCAATGACCCAAGTATAATGCCACTGAGGGTGGCGCTAAGTGTAAGATCCAACCATTGTCTAATGAATCTTATCACACCATTATCAAGATTTTCAATGACCCAAGTATAATGCCGCTGAGAGTGGCGCTAATTGTAAGATCCAACCATTGTCTAATGAATCTTATCACACCATTATCAAGATTTTCAATGACCCAAGTATAATGCCACTGAGGGTGGCGCTAATTGTAAGATCCAACCATTGTCTAATGAATCTTATCACACCATTATCAAGATTTTCAATGACCCAAGTATAATGCCACTGAGGGTGGCGCTACTTCTAAGATCCAACCATTGTCTATTGAATCGTTTCACAACACTATCAAGATTTTCAATGACTCAAGTATAATGCCACTGGTGGTGGCGCTAATTGTAAGATCCAACCATTGTCTAATGAATCGTATCACACCATTATCAAGATTTTCAATGACCCAAGTATAATGCCACTGAGGGTGGCGCTAAGTGTAAGATCCAACCATTGTCTAATGAATCTTATCACACCATTATCAAGATTTTCAATGACCCAAGTATAATGCCACTGGTGGTGGCGCTACTTGTGAGATCCAACCATTGTCTAATGAATCTTATCACACCATTATGACGATTTTCAATGACCCAAGTATAATGCCACTGAGGGTGGCGCTAATTGTAAGATCCAACCATTGTCTAATGAATCTTATCACAACATTATCATGATTTTCAATGACCCAAGTATAATGCCACTGAGGGTGGCGCTAATTGTAAGATCCAACCATTGTCTAATGAATCTTATCACAACATTATCAAGATTTTCAATGACCCAAGTATAATGCCACTGAGGGTGGCGCTAAGTGTAAGATCCAACCATTGTCTAATGACTCTTATCACAACAGTATCAAGATTTTCAATGACCCAAGTATAATGCCACTGAGGGTGGCGCTAAGTGTAAGATCCAACCATTGTCTAATGACTCTTATCACAACAGTATCAAGATTTTCAATGACCCAAGTATACTGCCACTGAGGGTGGCGCTAAGTGTAAGATCCAACCATTGTCTAATGAATCGTTTCACAACATTATGACGATTTTCAATGACCCAAGTATAATGCCACTGAGGGTGGCGCTAATTGTAAGATCCAACCATTGTCTAATGAATCTTATCACAACAGTATCAAGATTTTCAATGACCCAAGTATAATGCCACTGAGGGTGGCGCTAAGTGTAAGATCCAACCATTGTCTAATGAATCGTTTCACAACATTATCAAGATTTTCAATAACTCAAGTATAATGCCACTGGTGGTGGCGCTACTTGTGAGATCCAACCATTGTCTAATGAATCTTATCACACCATTATGACGATTTTCAATGACCCAAGTATAATGCCACTGAGAGTGTCTCTAAGTGTAAGATCCAACCATAGTCTAATGAATCTTATCACAACATTATCACTATTTTCAATGACCCAAGTATAATGCCACTGAGAGTGGCTCTAATTGTAAGATCCAACCATTGTCTAATGAATCTTATCACAACATTATGACGATTTTCAATGACCCAAGTATAATGCCACTGAGGGTGGCGCTACTTGTAAGATCCAACCATTGTCTAATGAATCTTATCACAACAGTATCAAGATTTTCAATGACCCAAGTATAATGCCACTGAGGGTGGCGCTAAGTGTAATATCCAACCATTGTCTAATGACTCTTATCACAACAGTATCAAGATTTTCAATGACCCAAGTATAATGCCACTGAGGGTGGCGCTAAGTGTACAATCCAACCATTGTCTAGTGAGTCTTATCCCAACATTATCAAGATTTTTAATGAACCAAGTATAATGCCACTGAGGGTGGGGCTACTTGTAAGATCCAACCATTGTCTAATGAATCTTATCCCAACATTATCAAGATTTTCAATGACCCAAGTATAATGCCACTGAGGGTGGCGCTAAGTGTAAGATCCAACCATTGTTTAATGATTCTTATCACAACATTATCAAGATTTTCAATGACCCAAGTATAATGCCACTGAGAGTGGCGCTAATTGTAAGATCCAACCATTGTCTAATGAATCTTATCACACCATTATCAAGATTTTCAATGACCCAAGTATAATGCCACTGAGGGTGGCGCTAAGTGTAAGATCCAACCATTGTCTAATGAATCTTATCACAACATTATCAAGATTTTCAATGACCCAAGTATAATGCCACTGAGGGTGGCGCTAAGTGTAAGATCCAACCATTGTCTAATGAATCTTATCACAACATTATCAAGATTTTCAATGACCCAAGTATAATGCCAATGAGGGTGGGGCTACTTGTAAGATCCAACCATTGTCTAATGAATCTTATCCCAACATTATCAAGATTTTCAATGACCCAAGTATAATGCCACTGAGGGTGGCGCTAAGTGTAAGATCCAACCATTGTTTAATGATTCTTATCACAACATTATCAAGATTTTCAATGACCCAAGTATAATGCCACTGAGAGTGGCGCTAATTGTAAGATCCAACCATTGTCTAATGAATCTTATCACACCATTATCAAGATTTTCAATGACCCAAGTATAATGCCACTGAGGGTGGCGCTAAGTGTAAGATCCAACCATTGTCTAATGAATCTTATCACAACATTATCAAGATTTTCAATGACCCAAGTATAATGCCACTGAGGGTGGCGCTAATTGTAAGATCCAACCATTGTCTAATGAATCTTATCACAACATTATCATGATTTTCAATGACCCAAGTATACTGCCACTGAGGGTGGCGCTAATTGTAAGATCCAACCATTGTCTAATGAATCTTATCACAACATTATCAAGATTTTCAATGACCCAAGTATAATGCCACTGAGGGTGGCGCTAAGTGTAAGATCCAACCATTGTCTAATGACTCTTATCACAACAGTATCAAGATTTTCAATGACCCAAGTATAATGCCACTGAGGGTGGCGCTAAGTGTAAGATCCAACCATTGTCTAATGAATCGTTTCACAACATTATGACGATTTTCAATGACCCAAGTATAATGCCACTGAGGGTGGCGCTAATTGTAAGATCCAACCATTGTCTAATGAATCTTATCACAACAGTATCAAGATTTTCAATGACCCAAGTATAATGCCACTGAGGGTGGCGCTAATTGTAAGATCCAACCATTGTCTAATGAATCTTATCACACCATTATCAAGATTTTCAATGACCCAAGTATAATGCCACTGAGGGTGGCGCTACTTCTAAGATCCAACCATTGTCTATTGAATCGTTTCACAACACTATCAAGATTTTCAATGACTCAAGTATAATGCCACTGGTGGTGGCGCTAATTGTAAGATCCAACCATTGTCTAATGAATCGTATCACACCATTATCAAGATTTTCAATGACCCAAGTATAATGCCACTGAGGGTGGCGCTAAGTGTAAGATCCAACCATTGTCTAATGAATCTTATCACACCATTATCAAGATTTTCAATGACCCAAGTATAATGCCACTGAGGGTGGCGCTAAGTGTAAGATCCAACCATTGTCTAATGAATCTTATCACAACATTATCAAGATTTTCAATGACCCAAGTATAATGCCACTGAGGGTGGCGCTAATTGTAAGATCCAACCATTGTCTAATGAATCTTATCACAACATTATCATGATTTTCAATGACCCAAGTATAATGCCACTGAGGGTGGCGCTAATTGTAAGATCCAACCATTGTCTAATGAATCTTATCACAACATTATCAAGATTTTCAATGACCCAAGTATAATGCCACTGAGGGTGGCGCTAAGTGTAAGATCCAACCATTGTCTAATGACTCTTATCACAACAGTATCAAGATTTTCAATGACCCAAGTATAATGCCACTGAGGGTGGCACTAAGTGTAAGATCCAACCATTGTCTAATGACTCTTATCACAACAGTATCAAGATTTTCAATGACCCAAGTATAATGCCACTGAGGGTGGCGCTAAGTGTAAGATCCAACCATTGTCTAATGAATCGTTTCACAACATTATGACGATTTTCAATGACCCAAGTATAATGCCACTGAGGGTGGCGCTAATTGTAAGGTCCAACCATTGTCTAATGAATCTTATCACAACAGTATCAAGATTTTCAATGACCCAAGTATAATGCCACTGAGGGTGGCGCTAAGTGTAAGATCCAACCATTGTCTAATGAATCGTTTCACAACATTATCAAGATTTTCAATAACTCAAGTATAATGCCACTGGTGGTGGCGCTACTTGTGAGATCCAACCATTGTCTAATGAATCTTATCACACCATTATGACGATTTTCAATGACCCAAGTATAATGCCACTGAGAGTGGCTCTAAGTGTAAGATCCAACCATTGTCTAATGAATCGTATCACAACATTATCACTATTTTCAATGACCCAAGTATAATGCCACTGAGAGTGGCTCTAATTGTAAGATCCAACCATTGTCTAATGAATCTCATCACAACATTATGACGATTTTCAATGACCCAAGTATAATGCCACTGAGGGTGGCGCTACTTGTAAGATCCAACCATTGTCTAATGAATCTTATCACAACAGTATCAAGATTTTCAATGACCCAAGTATAATGCCACTGAGGGTGGCGCTAAGTGTAATATCCAACCATTGTCTAATGACTCTTATCACAACAGTATCAAGATTTTCAATGACCCAAGTATAATGCCACTGAGGGTGGCGCTAAGTGTACAATCCAACCATTGTCTAATGAATCTTATCACAACATTATGACGATTTTCAATGACCCAAGTATAATGCCACTGAGAGTGGCTCTAAGTGTAAGATCCAACCATTGTCTAATGAATCTTATCACAACATTATCACTATTTTCAATGACCCAAGTATAATGCCACTGAGGGTGGCGCTAAGTGTAAGATCCAACCATTGTCTAATGAATCTTATCACACCATTATCAAGATTTTCAATGACCCAAGTATAATACCACTGAGGGTGGCGCTAATTGTACGATCCAATCATTGTCTAATGAATCTTTTCACAACATTATGACGACTTTCAATGACCCAAGTATAATGCCACTGAGGGTGGCGCTAATTGTAAGATCCAACCATTGTCTAATGAATCTTATCACAACAGTATCAAGATTTTCAATGACCCAAGTATAATGCCACTGAGGGTGGCGCTAAGTGTAAGATCCAACCATTGTCAAATGAATCTTATCACAACAGTATCAAGATTTTCAATGACCCAAGTATAATGCCACTGAGGGTGGCGCTAAGTGTACAATTCAACCATTGTCTAGTGAGTCTTATCCCAACATTATCAAGATTTTCAATGACCCAAGTATAATGCCACTGAGGGTGGGGCTACTTGTAAGATCCAACCATTGTCTAATGAATCTTATCCCAACATTATCAAGATTGTCAATGACCCAAGTATAATGCCACTGAGGGTGGCGCTAAGTGTAAGATCCAACCATTGTCTAATGATTCTTATCACAACATTATCAAGATTTTCAATGACCCAAGTATAATGCCACTGAGGGTGGCGCTAATTGTAAGATCCAACCATTGTCTAATGAATCTTATCACACCATTATCAAGATTTTCAATGACCCAAGTATAATACCACTGAGGGTGGCGCTAATTGTAAGATCCAATCATTGTCTAATGAATCTTTTCACAACATTATGACGATTTTCAATGACCCAAGTATAATGCCACTGAGGGTGGCGCTAATTGTAAGATCCAACCATTGTCTAATGAATCTTATCACAACAGTATCAAGATTTTCAATGACCCAAGTATAATGCCACTGAGGGTGGCGCTAAGTGTAATATCCAACCATTGTCTAATGAATCTTATCACAACAGTGTCAAGATTTTCAATGACCCAAGTATAATGCCACTGAGGGTGGCGCTAAGTGTACAATCCAACCATTGTCTAGTGAGTCTTATCCCAACAGTATCAAGATTTTCAATGACCCAAGTATAATGCCACTGAGGGTGGGGCTACGTGTAAGATCCAACCATTGTCTAATGAATCTTATCCCAACATTATCAAGATTTTCAATGACCCAAGTATAATGCCACTGAGGGTGGCGCTAAGTGTAAGATCCAACCATTGTTTAATGATTCTTATCACAACATTATCAAGATTTTCAATGACCCAAGTATAATGCCACTGAGAGTGGCGCTACTTGTAAGATCCAACCATTGTCTAATGAATCTTATCACACCATTATCAAGATTTTCAATGACCCAAGTATAATGCCACTGAGGGTAGCGCTAATTGTAAGATCCAACCATTGTCTAATGAATCTTATCACACCATTATCAAGATTTTCAATGACCCAAGTATAATGCCACTGAGGGTGGCGCTACTTCTAAGATCCAACCATTGTCTATTGAATCGTTTCACAACACTATCAAGATTTTCAATGACTCAAGTATAATGCCACTGGTGGTGGCGCTAATTGTAAGATCCAACCATTGTCTAATGAATCGTATCACACCATTATCAAGATTTTCAATGACCCAAGTATAATGCCACTGAGGGTGGCGCTAAGTGTAAGATCCAACCATTGCCTAATGAATCTTATCACACCATTATCAAGATTTTCAATGACCCAAGTATAATGCCACTGAGGTTGGCGCTAAGTGTAAGATCCAACCATTGTCTAATGAATCGAATCACAACATTATCAAGATTTTCAATGACCCAAGTATAATGCCACTGAGGGTGGCGCTAATTGTAAGATCCAACCATTGTCTAATGAATCTTATCACAACATTATCATGATTTTCAATGACCCAAGTATAATGCCACTGAGGGTGGCGCTAATTGTAAGATCCAACCATTGTCTAATGAATCTTATCACAACATTATCAAGATTTTCAATGACCCAAGTATAATGCCACTGAGGGTGGCGCTAAGTGTAAGATCCAACCATTGTCTAATGACTCTTATCACAACAGTATCAAGATTTTCAATGACCCAAGTATAATGCCACTGAGGGTGGCGCTAAGTGTAAGATCCAACCATTGTCTAATGACTCTTATCACAACAGTATCAAGATTTTCAATGACCCAAGTATAATGCCACTGAGGGTGGCGCTAAGTGTAAGATCCAACCATTGTCTAATGAATCGTTTCACAACATTATGACGATTTTCAATGACCCAAGTATAATGCCACTGAGGGTGGCGCTAATTGTAAGATCCAACCATTGTCTAATGAATCTTATCACAACAGTATCAAGATTTTCAATGATCCAAGTATAATGCCACTGAGGGTGGCGCTAAGTGTAAGATCCAACCATTGTCTAGTGAGTCTTATTCCAACATTATCAAGATTTTCAATGACCCAAGTATAATGCCACTGAGGGTGGGGCTACTTGTAAGATCCAACCATTGTCTAATGAATCTTATCCCAACATTATCAAGATTTTCAATGACCCAAGTATAATGCCACTGAGGGTGGCGCTAAGTGTAAGATCCAACCATTGTTTAATGATTCTTATCACAACATTATCAAGATTTTCAATGACCCAAGTATAATGCCACTGAGAGTGGCGCTAATTGTAAGATCCAACCATTGTCTAATGAATCTTATCACACCATTATCAAGATTTTCAATGACCCAAGTATAATGCCACTGAGGGTGGCGCTAATTGTAAGATCCAACCATTGTCTAATGAATCTTATCACACCATTATCAAGATTTTCAATGACCCAAGTATAATGCCACTGAGGGTGGCGCTACTTCTAAGATCCAACCATTGTCTATTGAATCGTTTCACAACACTATCAAGATTTTCAATGACGCAAGTATAATGCCACTGGTGGTGGCGCTAATTGTAAGATCCAACCATTGTCTAATGAATCGTATCACACCATTATCAAGATTTTCAATGACCCAAGTATAATGCCACTGAGGGTGGCGCTAAGTGTAAGATCCAACCATTGTCTAATGAATCTTATCACACCATTATCAAGATTTTCAATGACCCAAGTATAATGCCGCTGAGAGTGGCGCTAATTGTAAGATCCAACCATTGTCTAATGAATCTTATCACACCATTATCAAGATTTTCAATGACCCAAGTATAATGCCACTGAGGGTGGCGCTAATTGTAAGATCCAACCATTGTCTAATGAATCTTATCACACCATTATCAAGATTTTCAATGACCCAAGTATAATGCCACTGAGGGTGGCGCTACTTCTAAGATCCAACCATTGTCTATTGAATCGTTTCACAACACTATCAAGATTTTCAATGACTCAAGTATAATGCCACTGGTGGTGGCGCTAATTGTAAGATCCAACCATTGTCTAATGAATCGTATCACACCATTATCAAGATTTTCAATGACCCAAGTATAATGCCACTGAGGGTGGCGCTAAGTGTAAGATCCAACCATTGTCTAATGAATCTTATCACACCATTATCAAGATTTTCAATGACCCAAGTATAATGCCACTGGTGGTGGCGCTACTTGTGAGATCCAACCATTGTCTAATGAATCTTATCACACCATTATGACGATTTTCAATGACCCAAGTATAATGCCACTGAGGGTGGCGCTAATTGTAAGATCCAACCATTGTCTAATGAATCTTATCACAACATTATCATGATTTTCAATGACCCAAGTATAATGCCACTGAGGGTGGCGCTAATTGTAAGATCCAACCATTGTCTAATGAATCTTATCACAACATTATCAAGATTTTCAATGACCCAAGTATAATGCCACTGAGGGTGGCGCTAAGTGTAAGATCCAACCATTGTCTAATGACTCTTATCACAACAGTATCAAGATTTTCAATGACCCAAGTATAATGCCACTGAGGGTGGCGCTAAGTGTAAGATCCAACCATTGTCTAATGACTCTTATCACAACAGTATCAAGATTTTCAATGACCCAAGTATACTGCCACTGAGGGTGGCGCTAAGTGTAAGATCCAACCATTGTCTAATGAATCGTTTCACAACATTATGACGATTTTCAATGACCCAAGTATAATGCCACTGAGGGTGGCGCTAATTGTAAGATCCAACCATTGTCTAATGAATCTTATCACAACAGTATCAAGATTTTCAATGACCCAAGTATAATGCCACTGAGGGTGGCGCTAAGTGTAAGATCCAACCATTGTCTAATGAATCGTTTCACAACATTATCAAGATTTTCAATAACTCAAGTATAATGCCACTGGTGGTGGCGCTACTTGTGAGATCCAACCATTGTCTAATGAATCTTATCACACCATTATGACGATTTTCAATGACCCAAGTATAATGCCACTGAGAGTGTCTCTAAGTGTAAGATCCAACCATAGTCTAATGAATCTTATCACAACATTATCACTATTTTCAATGACCCAAGTATAATGCCACTGAGAGTGGCTCTAATTGTAAGATCCAACCATTGTCTAATGAATCTTATCACAACATTATGACGATTTTCAATGACCCAAGTATAATGCCACTGAGGGTGGCGCTACTTGTAAGATCCAACCATTGTCTAATGAATCTTATCACAACAGTATCAAGATTTTCAATGACCCAAGTATAATGCCACTGAGGGTGGCGCTAAGTGTAATATCCAACCATTGTCTAATGACTCTTATCACAACAGTATCAAGATTTTCAATGACCCAAGTATAATGCCACTGAGGGTGGCGCTAAGTGTACAATCCAACCATTGTCTAGTGAGTCTTATCCCAACATTATCAAGATTTTTAATGAACCAAGTATAATGCCACTGAGGGTGGGGCTACTTGTAAGATCCAACCATTGTCTAATGAATCTTATCCCAACATTATCAAGATTTTCAATGACCCAAGTATAATGCCACTGAGGGTGGCGCTAAGTGTAAGATCCAACCATTGTTTAATGATTCTTATCACAACATTATCAAGATTTTCAATGACCCAAGTATAATGCCACTGAGAGTGGCGCTAATTGTAAGATCCAACCATTGTCTAATGAATCTTATCACACCATTATCAAGATTTTCAATGACCCAAGTATAATGCCACTGAGGGTGGCGCTAAGTGTAAGATCCAACCATTGTCTAATGAATCTTATCACAACATTATCAAGATTTTCAATGACCCAAGTATAATGCCACTGAGGGTGGCGCTAAGTGTAAGATCCAACCATTGTCTAATGAATCTTATCACAACATTATCAAGATTTTCAATGACCCAAGTATAATGCCAATGAGGGTGGGGCTACTTGTAAGATCCAACCATTGTCTAATGAATCTTATCCCAACATTATCAAGATTTTCAATGACCCAAGTATAATGCCACTGAGGGTGGCGCTAAGTGTAAGATCCAACCATTGTTTAATGATTCTTATCACAACATTATCAAGATTTTCAATGACCCAAGTATAATGCCACTGAGAGTGGCGCTAATTGTAAGATCCAACCATTGTCTAATGAATCTTATCACACCATTATCAAGATTTTCAATGACCCAAGTATAATGCCACTGAGGGTGGCGCTAAGTGTAAGATCCAACCATTGTCTAATGAATCTTATCACAACATTATCAAGATTTTCAATGACCCAAGTATAATGCCACTGAGGGTGGCGCTAATTGTAAGATCCAACCATTGTCTAATGAATCTTATCACAACATTATCATGATTTTCAATGACCCAAGTATACTGCCACTGAGGGTGGCGCTAATTGTAAGATCCAACCATTGTCTAATGAATCTTATCACAACATTATCAAGATTTTCAATGACCCAAGTATAATGCCACTGAGGGTGGCGCTAAGTGTAAGATCCAACCATTGTCTAATGACTCTTATCACAACAGTATCAAGATTTTCAATGACCCAAGTATAATGCCACTGAGGGTGGCGCTAAGTGTAAGATCCAACCATTGTCTAATGAATCGTTTCACAACATTATGACGATTTTCAATGACCCAAGTATAATGCCACTGAGGGTGGCGCTAATTGTAAGATCCAACCATTGTCTAATGAATCTTATCACAACAGTATCAAGATTTTCAATGACCCAAGTATAATGCCACTGAGGGTGGCGCTAATTGTAAGATCCAACCATTGTCTAATGAATCTTATCACACCATTATCAAGATTTTCAATGACCCAAGTATAATGCCACTGAGGGTGGCGCTACTTCTAAGATCCAACCATTGTCTATTGAATCGTTTCACAACACTATCAAGATTTTCAATGACGCAAGTATAATGCCACTGGTGGTGGCGCTAATTGTAAGATCCAACCATTGTCTAATGAATCGTATCACACCATTATCAAGATTTTCAATGACCCAAGTATAATGCCACTGAGGGTGGCGCTAAGTGTAAGATCCAACCATTGTCTAATGAATCTTATCACACCATTATCAAGATTTTCAATGACCCAAGTATAATGCCGCTGAGAGTGGCGCTAATTGTAAGATCCAACCATTGTCTAATGAATCTTATCACACCATTATCAAGATTTTCAATGACCCAAGTATAATGCCACTGAGGGTGGCGCTAATTGTAAGATCCAACCATTGTCTAATGAATCTTATCACACCATTATCAAGATTTTCAATGACCCAAGTATAATGCCACTGAGGGTGGCGCTACTTCTAAGATCCAACCATTGTCTATTGAATCGTTTCACAACACTATCAAGATTTTCAATGACTCAAGTATAATGCCACTGGTGGTGGCGCTAATTGTAAGATCCAACCATTGTCTAATGAATCGTATCACACCATTATCAAGATTTTCAATGACCCAAGTATAATGCCACTGAGGGTGGCGCTAAGTGTAAGATCCAACCATTGTCTAATGAATCTTATCACACCATTATCAAGATTTTCAATGACCCAAGTATAATGCCACTGGTGGTGGCGCTACTTGTGAGATCCAACCATTGTCTAATGAATCTTATCACACCATTATGACGATTTTCAATGACCCAAGTATAATGCCACTGAGGGTGGCGCTAATTGTAAGATCCAACCATTGTCTAATGAATCTTATCACAACATTATCATGATTTTCAATGACCCAAGTATAATGCCACTGAGGGTGGCGCTAATTGTAAGATCCAACCATTGTCTAATGAATCTTATCACAACATTATCAAGATTTTCAATGACCCAAGTATAATGCCACTGAGGGTGGCGCTAAGTGTAAGATCCAACCATTGTCTAATGACTCTTATCACAACAGTATCAAGATTTTCAATGACCCAAGTATAATGCCACTGAGGGTGGCGCTAAGTGTAAGATCCAACCATTGTCTAATGACTCTTATCACAACAGTATCAAGATTTTCAATGACCCAAGTATACTGCCACTGAGGGTGGCGCTAAGTGTAAGATCCAACCATTGTCTAATGAATCGTTTCACAACATTATGACGATTTTCAATGACCCAAGTATAATGCCACTGAGGGTGGCGCTAATTGTAAGATCCAACCATTGTCTAATGAATCTTATCACAACAGTATCAAGATTTTCAATGACCCAAGTATAATGCCACTGAGGGTGGCGCTAAGTGTAAGATCCAACCATTGTCTAATGAATCGTTTCACAACATTATCAAGATTTTCAATAACTCAAGTATAATGCCACTGGTGGTGGCGCTACTTGTGAGATCCAACCATTGTCTAATGAATCTTATCACACCATTATGACGATTTTCAATGACCCAAGTATAATGCCACTGAGAGTGTCTCTAAGTGTAAGATCCAACCATAGTCTAATGAATCTTATCACAACATTATCACTATTTTCAATGACCCAAGTATAATGCCACTGAGAGTGGCTCTAATTGTAAGATCCAACCATTGTCTAATGAATCTTATCACAACATTATGACGATTTTCAATGACCCAAGTATAATGCCACTGAGGGTGGCGCTACTTGTAAGATCCAACCATTGTCTAATGAATCTTATCACAACAGTATCAAGATTTTCAATGACCCAAGTATAATGCCACTGAGGGTGGCGCTAAGTGTAATATCCAACCATTGTCTAATGACTCTTATCACAACAGTATCAAGATTTTCAATGACCCAAGTATAATGCCACTGAGGGTGGCGCTAAGTGTACAATCCAACCATTGTCTAGTGAGTCTTATCCCAACATTATCAAGATTTTTAATGAACCAAGTATAATGCCACTGAGGGTGGGGCTACTTGTAAGATCCAACCATTGTCTAATGAATCTTATCCCAACATTATCAAGATTTTCAATGACCCAAGTATAATGCCACTGAGGGTGGCGCTAAGTGTAAGATCCAACCATTGTTTAATGATTCTTATCACAACATTATCAAGATTTTCAATGACCCAAGTATAATGCCACTGAGAGTGGCGCTAATTGTAAGATCCAACCATTGTCTAATGAATCTTATCACACCATTATCAAGATTTTCAATGACCCAAGTATAATGCCACTGAGGGTGGCGCTAAGTGTAAGATCCAACCATTGTCTAATGAATCTTATCACAACATTATCAAGATTTTCAATGACCCAAGTATAATGCCACTGAGGGTGGCGCTAAGTGTAAGATCCAACCATTGTCTAATGAATCTTATCACAACATTATCAAGATTTTCAATGACCCAAGTATAATGCCAATGAGGGTGGGGCTACTTGTAAGATCCAACCATTGTCTAATGAATCTTATCCCAACATTATCAAGATTTTCAATGACCCAAGTATAATGCCACTGAGGGTGGCGCTAAGTGTAAGATCCAACCATTGTTTAATGATTCTTATCACAACATTATCAAGATTTTCAATGACCCAAGTATAATGCCACTGAGAGTGGCGCTAATTGTAAGATCCAACCATTGTCTAATGAATCTTATCACACCATTATCAAGATTTTCAATGACCCAAGTATAATGCCACTGAGGGTGGCGCTAAGTGTAAGATCCAACCATTGTCTAATGAATCTTATCACAACATTATCAAGATTTTCAATGACCCAAGTATAATGCCACTGAGGGTGGCGCTAATTGTAAGATCCAACCATTGTCTAATGAATCTTATCACAACATTATCATGATTTTCAATGACCCAAGTATACTGCCACTGAGGGTGGCGCTAATTGTAAGATCCAACCATTGTCTAATGAATCTTATCACAACATTATCAAGATTTTCAATGACCCAAGTATAATGCCACTGAGGGTGGCGCTAAGTGTAAGATCCAACCATTGTCTAATGACTCTTATCACAACAGTATCAAGATTTTCAATGACCCAAGTATAATGCCACTGAGGGTGGCGCTAAGTGTAAGATCCAACCATTGTCTAATGAATCGTTTCACAACATTATGACGATTTTCAATGACCCAAGTATAATGCCACTGAGGGTGGCGCTAATTGTAAGATCCAACCATTGTCTAATGAATCTTATCACAACAGTATCAAGATTTTCAATGACCCAAGTATAATGCCACTGAGGGTGGCGCTAATTGTAAGATCCAACCATTGTCTAATGAATCTTATCACACCATTATCAAGATTTTCAATGACCCAAGTATAATGCCACTGAGGGTGGCGCTACTTCTAAGATCCAACCATTGTCTATTGAATCGTTTCACAACACTATCAAGATTTTCAATGACTCAAGTATAATGCCACTGGTGGTGGCGCTAATTGTAAGATCCAACCATTGTCTAATGAATCGTATCACACCATTATCAAGATTTTCAATGACCCAAGTATAATGCCACTGAGGGTGGCGCTAAGTGTAAGATCCAACCATTGTCTAATGAATCTTATCACACCATTATCAAGATTTTCAATGACCCAAGTATAATGCCACTGAGGGTGGCGCTAAGTGTAAGATCCAACCATTGTCTAATGAATCTTATCACAACATTATCAAGATTTTCAATGACCCAAGTATAATGCCACTGAGGGTGGCGCTAATTGTAAGATCCAACCATTGTCTAATGAATCTTATCACAACATTATCATGATTTTCAATGACCCAAGTATAATGCCACTGAGGGTGGCGCTAATTGTAAGATCCAACCATTGTCTAATGAATCTTATCACAACATTATCAAGATTTTCAATGACCCAAGTATAATGCCACTGAGGGTGGCGCTAAGTGTAAGATCCAACCATTGTCTAATGACTCTTATCACAACAGTATCAAGATTTTCAATGACCCAAGTATAATGCCACTGAGGGTGGCACTAAGTGTAAGATCCAACCATTGTCTAATGACTCTTATCACAACAGTATCAAGATTTTCAATGACCCAAGTATAATGCCACTGAGGGTGGCGCTAAGTGTAAGATCCAACCATTGTCTAATGAATCGTTTCACAACATTATGACGATTTTCAATGACCCAAGTATAATGCCACTGAGGGTGGCGCTAATTGTAAGGTCCAACCATTGTCTAATGAATCTTATCACAACAGTATCAAGATTTTCAATGACCCAAGTATAATGCCACTGAGAGTGGCGCTAATTGTAAGATCCAACCATTGTCTAATGAATCTTATCACACCATTATCAAGATTTTCAATGACCCAAGTATAATGCCACTGAGGGTGGCGCTAAGTGTAAGATCCAACCATTGTCTAATGAATCTTATCACAACATTATCAAGATTTTCAATGACCCAAGTATAATGCCACTGAGGGTGGCGCTAATTGTAAGATCCAACCATTGTCTAATGAATCTTATCACAACATTATCATGATTTTCAATGACCCAAGTATAATGCCACTGAGGGTGGCGCTAATTGTAAGATCCAACCATTGTCTAATGAATCTTATCACAACATTATCAAGATTTTCAATGACCCAAGTATAATGCCACTGAGGGTGGCGCTAAGTGTAAGATCCAACCATTGTCTAATGACTCTTATCACAACAGTATCAAGATTTTCAATGACCCAAGTATAATGCCACTGAGGGTGGCGCTAAGTGTAAGATCCAACCATTGTCTAATGAATCGTTTCACAACATTATGACGATTTTCAATGACCCAAGTATAATGCCACTGAGGGTGGCGCTAATTGTAAGATCCAACCATTGTCTAATGAATCTTATCACAACAGTATCAAGATTTTCAATGACCCAAGTATACTGCCACTGAGGGTGGCGCTAAGTGTAAGATCCAACCATTGTCTAATGAATCGTTTCACAACATTATCAAGATTTTCAATAACTCAAGTATAATGCCACTGGTGGTGGCGCTACTTGTGAGATCCAACCATTGTCTACTGAATCTTATCACACCATTATGACGATTTTCAATGACCCAAGTATAATGCCACTGAGAGTGGCTCTAAGTGTAAGATCCAACCATTGTCTAATGAATCTTATCACAACATTATCACTATATTCAATGACCCACGTATAATGCCACTGAGAGTGGCTCTAATTGTAAGATCCAACCATTGTCTAATGAATCTTATCACAACATTATGACGATTTTCAATGACCCAAGTATAATGCCACTGAGAGTGGCTCTAAGTGTAAGATCCAACCATTGTCTAATGAATCGTTTCACAACATTATCAAGATTTTCAATGACTCAAGTATAATGCCACTGGTGGTGGCGCTAATTGTAAGATCCAACCATTGTCTAATGAATCTTATCACAACATTATGACGATTTTCAATGACCCAAGTATAATGCCACTGAGAGTGGCTCTAAGTGTAAGATCCAACCATTGTCTAATGAATCTTATCACAACATTATCACTATTTTCAATGACCCAAGTATAATGCCACTGAGGGTGGCGCTAATTGTAAGATCCAACCATTGTCTAATGAATCTTATCACACCATTATCAAGATTTTCAATGACCCAAGTATAATACCACTGAGGGTGGCGCTAATTGTAAGATCCAATCATTGTCTAATGAATCTTTTCACTACATTATGACGATTTTCAATGACCCAAGTATAATGCCACTGAGGGTGGCGCTAAGTGTAAGATCCAACCATTGTCTAATGAATCTTATCACAACAGTATCAAGATTTTCAATGACCCAAGTATAATGCCACTGAGGGTGGCGCTAAGTGTAATATCCAACCATTGTCTAATGAATCTTATCACAACAGTATCAAGATTTTCAATGACCCAAGTATAATGCCACTGAGGGTGGCGCTAAGTGTACAATCCAACCATTGTCTAGTGAGTCTTATCCCAACATTATCAAGATTTTCAATGAACCAAGTATAATGCCACTGAGGGTGGGGCTACTTGTAAGATCCAACCATTGTCTAATGAATCTTATCCCAACATTATCAAGATTTTCAATGACCCAAGTATAATGCCACTGAGGGTGGCGCTAAGTGTAAGATCCAACCATTGTTTAATGATTCTTATCACAACATTATCAAGATTTTCAATGACCCAAGTATAATGCCACTGAGAGTGGCGCTAATTGTAAGATCCAACCATTGTCTAATGAATCTTATCACACCATTATCAAGATTTTCAATGACCCAAGTATAATGCCACTGAGGGTGGCGCTAATTGTAAGATCCAACCATTGTCTAATGAATCTTATCACACCATTATCAAGATTTTCAATGACCCAAGTATAATGCCACTGAGGGTGGCGCTACTTCTAAGATCCAACCATTGTCTATTGAATCGTTTCACAACACTATCAAGATTTTCAATGACCCAAGTATAATGCCACTGAGGGTGGCGCTAATTGTAAGATCCAACCATTGTCTAATGAATCTTATCACACCATTATCAAGATTTTCAATGACCCAAGTATAATGCCACTGAGGGTGGCGCTACTTCTAAGATCCAACCATTGTCTATTGAATCGTTTCACAACACTATCAAGATTTTCAATGACTCAAGTATAATGCCACTGGTGGTGGCGCTAATTGTAAGATCCAACCATTGTCTAATGAATCGTATCACACCATTATCAAGATTTTCAATGACCCAAGTATAATGCCACTGAGGGTGGCGCTAAGTGTAAGATCCAACCATTGTCTAATGAATCTTATCACACCATTATCAAGATTTTCAATGACCCAAGTATAATGCCACTGAGGGTGGCGCTAATTGTAAGATCCAACCATTGTCTAATGAATCTTATCACACCATTATCAAGATTTTCAATGACCCAAGTATAATGCCACTGAGGGTGGCGCTACTTCTAAGATCCAACCATTGTCTATTGAATCGTTTCACAACACTATCAAGATTTTCAATGACTCAAGTATAATGCCACTGGTGGTGGCGCTAATTGTAAGATCCAACCATTGTCTAATGAATCGTATCACACCATTATCAAGATTTTCAATGACCCAAGTATAATGCCACTGAGGGTGGCGCTAAGTGTAAGATCCAACCATTGTCTAATGAATCTTATCACACCATTATCAAGATTTTCAATGACCCAAGTATAATGCCACTGAGGGTGGCGCTAAGTGTAAGATCCAACCATTGTCTAATGAATCTTATCACAACATTATGAAGATTTTCAATGACCCAAGTATAATGCCACTGAGGGTGGCGCTAATTGTAAGATCCAACCATTGTCTACTGAATCTTATCACAACATTATCATGATTTTCAATGACCCAAGTATAATGCCACTGAGGGTGGCGCTAATTGTAAGATCCAACCATTGTCTAATGAATCTTATCACAACATTATCAAGATTTTCAATGACCCAAGTATAATGCCACTGAGGGTGGCACTAATTGTGAGATCCAACCATTGTCTAATGAATCTTATCACACCATTATCAAGATTTTCAATGACCCAAGTATAATGCCACTGAGGGTGGCGCTAATTGTAAGATCTAATCATTGTCTAATGAATCTTTTCACAACATTATCAAGATTTTCAATGACCCAAGTATAATGCCACTGAGGGTGGCGCTAAGTGTAAGATCCAACCATTGTCTAATGACTCTTATCACAACAGTATCAAGATTTTCAATGACCCAAGTATAATGCCACTGAGGGTGGCGCTAAGTGTAAGATCCAACCATTGTCTAATGACTCTTATCACAACAGTATCAAGATTTTCAATGACCCAAGTATAATGCCACTGAGGGTGGCGCTAAGTGTAAGATCCAACCATTGTCTAATGAATCGTTTCACAACATTATGACGATTTTCAATGACCCAAGTATAATGCCACTGAGGGTGGCGCTAATTGTAAGATCCAACCATTGTCTAATGAATCTTATCACAACAGTATCAAGATTTTCAATGACCCAAGTATAATGCCACTGAGGGTGGCGCTAAGTGTAAGATCCAACCATTGTCTAATGAATCTTATCACACCATTATGACGATTTTCAATGACCCAAGTATAATGCCACTGAGAGTGGCTCTAAGTGTAAGATCCAACCATTGTCTAATGAATCTTATCACAACATTATCACTATTTTCAATGACCCAAGTATAATGCCACTGAGAGTGGCTCTAATTGTAAGATCCAACCATTGTCTAATGAATCTTATCACAACATTATGACGATTTTCAATGACCCAAGTATAATGCCACTGAGGGTGGCGCTACTTGTAAGATCCAACCATTGTCTAATGAATCGTATCACAACAGTATCAAGATTTTCAATGACCCAAGTATAATGCCACTGAGGGTGGCGCTAAGTGTAATATCCAACCATTGTCTAATGACTCTTATCACAACAGTATCAAGATTTTCAATGACCCAAGTATAATGCCACTGAGGGTGGCGCTAAGTGTACAATCCAACCATTGTCTAGTGAGTCTTATCCCAACATTATCAAGATTTTCAATGAACCAAGTATAATGCCACTGAGGGTGGGGCTACTTGTAAGATCCAACCATTGTCTACTGAATCTTATCCCAACATTATCAAGATTTTCAATGACCCAAGTATAATGCCACTGAGGGTGGCGCTAAGTGTAAGATCCAACCATTGTTTAATGATTCTTATCACAACATTATCAAGATTTTCAATGACCCAAGTATAATGCCACTGAGAGTGGCGCTAATTGTAAGATCCAACCATTGTCTAATGAATCTTATCACACCATTATCAAGATTTTCAATGACCCAAGTATAATGCCACTGAGGGTGGCGCTAAGTGTAAGATCCAACCATTGTCTAATGAATCTTATCACAACATTATCAAGATTTTCAATGACCCAAGTATAATGCCACTGAGGGTGGCGCTAAGTGTACAATCCAACCATTGTCTAGTGAGTCTTATCCCAACATTATCAAGATTTTCAATGAACCAAGTATAATGCCACTGAGGGTGGGGCTACTTGTAAGATCCAACCATTGTCTAATGAATCTTATCCCAACATTATCAAGATTTTCAATGACCCAAGTATAATGCCACTGAGGGTGGCGCTAAGTGTAAGATCCAACCATTGTTTAATGATTCTTATCACAACATTATCAAGATTTTCAATGACCCAAGTATAATGCCACTGAGAGTGGCGCTAATTGTAAGATCCAACCATTGTCTAATGAATCTTATCACACCATTATCAAGAGTTTCAATGACCCAAGTATAATGCCACTGAGGGTGGCGCTAATTGTAAGATCCAACCATTGTCTAATGAATCTTATCACACCATTATCAAGATTTTCAATGACCCAAGTATAATGCCACTGAGGGTGGCGCTACTTCTAAGATCCAACCATTGTCTATTGAATCGTTTCACAACACTATCAAGATTTTCAATGACTCAAGTATAATGCCACTGGTGGTGGCGCTAATTGTAAGATCCAACCATTGTCTAATGAATCGTATCACACCATTATCAAGATTTTCAATGACCCACGTATAATGCCACTGAGGGTGGCGCTAAGTGTAAGATCCAACCATTGTCTAATGAATCTTATCACAACATTATCAAGATTTTCAATGACCCAAGTATAATGCCACTGAGGGTGGCGCTAATTGTAAGATCCAACCATTGTCTAATGAATCTTATCACACCATTATCAAGATTTTCAATGACCCAAGTATAATGCCACTGAGGGTGGCGCTAATTGTAAGATCCAACCATTGTCTAATGAATCTTATCACACCATTATCAAGATTTTCAATGACCCAAGTATAATGCCACTGAGGGTGGCGCTACTTCTAAGATCCAACCATTGTCTATTGAATCGTTTCACAACACTATCAAGATTTTCAATGACTCAAGTATAATGCCACTGGTGGTGGCGCTAATTGTAAGATCCAACCATTGTCTAATGAATCGTATCACACCATTATCAAGATTTTCAATGACCCACGTATAATGCCACTGAGGGTGGCGCTAAGTGTAAGATCCAACCATTGTCTAATGAATCTTATCACAACATTATCAAGATTTTCAATGACCCAAGTATAATGCCGCTGAGGGTGGCGCTAAGTGTAAGATCCAACCATTGTCTAATGAATCTTTTCACAACATTATGACGATTTTCAATGACCCAAGTATAATGCCACTGAGGGTGGCGCTAATTGTAAGATCCAACCATTGTCTAATGAATCTTATCACAACAGTATCAAGATTTTCAATGACCCAAGTATAATGCCACTGAGGGTGGCGCTAAGTGTAAGATCCAACCATTGTCTAATGAATCGTTTCACAACATTATCAAGATTTTCAATAACTCAAGTATAATGCCACTGGTGGTGGCGCTACTTGTGAGATCCAACCATTGTCTAATGAATCTTATCACACCATTATGACGATTTTCAATGACCCAAGTATAATGCCACTGAGAGTGGCTCTAAGTGTAAGATCCAACCATTGTCTAATGAATCTTATCACAACATTATCACTATTTTCAATGACCCAAGTATAATGCCACTGAGAGTGGCTCTACTTGTAAGATCCAACCATTGTCTAATGAATCTTATCACAACATTATGACGATTTTCAATGACCCAAGTATAATGCCACTGAGAGTGGCGCTAAGTTTAAGATCCAACCAATGTCTAATGACTCTTATCACACCATTATCAAGATTTTCAATGACCCAAGTATAATGCCGCTGAGGGTGGCGCTAAGTGTAAGATCCAACCATTGTCTAATGAATCTTTTCACAACATTATGACGATTTTCAATGACCCAAGTATAATGCCACTGAGGGTGGCGCTAATTGTAAGATCGAACCATTGTCTAATGAATCTTATCACAACATTATCAAGATTTTCAATGACCCAAGTATAATGCCACTGAGAGTGGCGCTAATTGTAAGATCCAACCATTGTCTAATGAATCTTATCACAACATTATCAAGATTTTCAATGACCCAAGTATAATGCCGCTGAGGGTGGCGCTAATTGTAAGATCCAACCATTGTCTAATGAATCGTATCACAACAGTAGGACGATTTTCAATGACCCAAGTATAATGCCACTCAGGGTGGCGCTAATTGTAAGATCCAACCATTGTCTAATGAATCTTATCACAACATTATCAAGATTTTCAATGACCCAAGTATAATGCCACTGAGAGTGGCGCTAATTGTAAGATCCAACCATTGTCTAATGAATCTTATCACAACATTATGAAGATTGTCAATGACCCAAGTATAATGCCGCTGAGGGTGGCGCTAATTGCAAGATCCAACCATTGTCTGATGACTTGTATCAGAAGAGTGTCAAGATTGTCAATGACCCAAGTATAATGCCACTAAGAGTGGCGCTAATTGTAAGATCCAACCATTGTCTAATGAATCTTATCACACCATTATCAAGATTTTCAATGACCCAAGTATAATGTTACTGAGGGTGGCGCTACTTGTAAGATCGAACCATTGTCTAATGAATCTTATTACAACATTATCAAGATTTTCAATGACCCAAGTATAATGCCACTGAGGGTGGCGCTACTTGCAAGATCCAACCATTGTCTAATGAATCTTATCACAAGATTTTCAAGATTGTGAATGACCCAAGTCTTGGAAAGATCAGCAAAAGTTAGATGCCAGGATAGCTTAGAAAGGATGTAGCTGTGATAGAGGAGAACCCTGTTTTTGGGAAGGATGTGTAGCGAGTCGAGTTATGTCAGCATGTCGAGAAGAGACAATTCAAGATGGGTTTTGTGTTTATCATTGTTCATCTCAAAATTGAAGTAGCGGCCAAGATATTTAAAAGATTCGCTAGTTTTAACAACTGGCAAAAGTTTAGTGTCGATGAAGAGTTTGGGTTGAAATTGTAAAGAGCAGGAGGAAAATGTCTTCATTCCAAAAGTGACACATTTATCAACCCTTATAACCATATCCGCCCATTGGTACCATTTGGTGAAGCAGATTAAAAGAGCTGATTTTCACGTACGTCAGTTGTAACGATGGCTGCATCATCTGCAAATTGGAACCAGTGGAAAGGCTTAAAGAGATGAACAGTTGCATCATGAGTAGAGAAACCGAGTTATTTGTACTTCTCTTGCTTGATAAATTGAATAAATATATTGAAGCACATGTTGAAAAGCAGGGGGCTGAGGCAGTCACCCTGAAGGACGCCTTGGCCAACTGGAAAGCAAGGGAGATAAAGTTTTCGGTAATGATAGAAGTCTGACAGTTGTCATAAAGATTAGATATTAAAGCTAGTATAGTCAGTGTTACATGGTGATGATTAAGAACCGCTTTGATGAGATTGTGGTGTACTTCTCCAAAAGCATTTGTCAGGTCTAAGAGAGTTATGACTACTGAGTGTTGTTTTATTCATGCCTTATCAATAATGGATGCTATCATGGAAGTGTGCTCGAGTACCCCTGAAATTTTTGGAGTAAACCCTTTTTGAATGATCCAAGTCAATGAATTTATTTTTACTAAGAAAGGAAAAAATAGAATCATGTAGACATGAAGTGAAGATTTAAGAGGAACAGATTCAAGAGTGATAGGTCGGAAGTTTGCAGGATCATCGCCAGTGGCTTTTTTGTGCACTAGAATGGTACAAGCTTGTTTCCATTCAGGTGGAACCCATCCAGATTCCCAAATAATGCGGATAATCTCCATCAAAATTGTCCTGAGATATGGCATCTCTTGAAACAGATAATGGAGATCTTATCCAATGGACAAGGTGAACCAGAAGGCTTAATTCTAAGGATAACTTGAGTGACTTTAGCATGAGAGGGAGGCGATTGATTGGAAGAAAAAGAAGGTTGATTGAATGAAGGAATCCATTGTTGTATGGTAAATTTCTTGTAAGGAAGGAGGACAGAAAAAATATTGATAAAGAATTGAGTGCAATGATCACGTGAGAAAGAAGGCAGCACTGCAGAACCCTTTTCAATTACATTTTCAACAAAGCCACTTTATCAAAATGTTTTTGGATACATACCGATCTTGACATCACGTGGGTTTTTATCCCCGCGTAGTGACACGTAAACATTGTAACATAGGCCATTCCATACTCAATGCCGATTTTCTTCTTTTCATTCATTCACATTCACAACATCACACACCTGGGACATGACCATACGTCACTCCTGTCATCAAACACCTGGTCATTCCTCTTCTGTTGTTCTCCACGCATACATCACCACACATATCTATTCAACAATAAACTAACAAGCACCTAACCCTTCCTGTGCGTAACCCATGTTTATTTCGGTTGTTCTCTGTTTATGTATATATCACTGTTATTTGTAATGTAAAGTTCAGTCAGAGTAGAGTCAGAGTACCGTCAACATCAACGTCTCCTCTCTCTGCCTCCGTGTTCTCTGCACGTTAAATCTGATACTCACCATCAATGGATCAACAAAGGATGTCACTTATCGAACATTTGCAGTCTATAGGAACCAACAAGTCATGTTCCTATACACGTATTTTGCTTCCCCTTAAATATCCCTTCTCCCTCTTCTCTTTACTGAGGATGACTCAAGGCTGAGTCAAAACGTCGAATTTGTCATACTGGATTAGTCATACTGAAAATGTCACCACCGGCATAGTCATGATTTGTCTAAAAGTAAAATGATTTCTCTTTTTGTCGTCGTCCTGATTGTCAAGTTTATATCAAAGCTGTGATTTGCAGCTCATACTGATCTTGATTGACAGTGTTGGTGGAAGGGTGGGAAAGATCTTGGTTTCTCAGCTTTGAGCGCAGTAAATGAGATATGTATTTGATTTCTTTGAGAGGGGTGTCATTCATCTTAAGTTGCTTTAATTTGTGCTTTAACGATTTAGTAGTTAGGTGCTTATACCTTGTATAGAAAGCAATAGCATGGTTAGTAGATTTAACGGTGCCATAAAGATATGCAAAATAATCATAAATTGTACTGTTCATAAATTCGATCGTAGAGTCCATTGAAGTTTGATTTAAATGAAAATTTCCAAAAACTGCTTTGAAGAAATTGTTTGCAGTGGTCCATTCATCCAGCGATCTCAGCAACCATACTCCGGGTTTTATACAGATTTTTGGAAGCTGGTCATTATCAATCATTTGCTCATTGGTGAATTCGATTTATACATCATCATTCAAAAATTCAAATTCTGACCGTTGATCCTCACCCATTTTCTCGATTACTTGACAGCGTCATTGGTGCATTGTCAGTCCCTTCACCCCCTTGCACTCCTTCCACCAGCTACACCTGACCACATTATGTTTGTAGACTTGGTTTGAATCATTATCTGGTGTTGGAATAGCTGGTACATTCGGTAAACTGCTATTAGACTGTCTCTTCTTACAACGCCAACTATGACGGCCTAATGACTGAAAATCCTTGCCACAAAATGAGCACATGATAAACATAGCAAAAATCCAAAATAAATGAAAGCGAAGCATTGTCCAAAGCAACCAACGTATTAGTAAATATAATAGCAAAAGTCTATGTGAAAATATAATAATAATGGAAACTTCATTTCATTTTCAAATTCTCTACATACAATCATAAACCTCACAATGCCTAGGTAGTTTACAATTGGTCAATACTATCGTTATAATGTAAGAAAGTATAAAACAAACACAAAACAAAACAACAACAACAACATCTCTAAGCAGCAATAATATAGCTTAATTAAATAAATAGAAGCTCTGGACTTTCCCATTCCTTACCTCGTTTGCAAAACAGGTAGTATATAGATCGTATGGCAATTCCTGTTAATGTCCTTTTAATATAGTTTATATGTTTGTCGTCAAACCCAATCTCTTTGAGCATGACAAGAAAGTCATTTGACTGAAGAGAGAAGACTCCTAAAGTACTAATAGACAGACTGATAAACTTAACACTATCAAACTGAGGTTGCTGGAGTCTTATCAAATCTTCAAACTTTTTGGCTTTACGTACAGCACTGGTCAACAGATTAGCTTCAAATCCAATAGTCAATTCCAGAATATAGAGGCATTTTTTAGAGATAGTGAGGAGAAGATCAGGATGAAGAGAATACCCAGAAAGTACTGAAGGGGTAATAAAGCCAGGGTGATCCACGTAAAGAACTGAATCAGGGACTGATTTAAAGGAGTTTGCAATAAACTGAAGCATTGAGTTGTGACGCCAAGTGAAACAGCCGTCATTAAAATATTTGGAGCATCCAGCTACAACGTGAAGAAGAGATTCTGGCTTTAGAAAAAAGGAACAATCGGAAGTAGAAGAAAGCCCCCATTTGCAGAGGTTTATCTTAATTTGGAGGGTATTGTTCATGTATTTGATTGTAAAATTAAAAATATTCTTGGGCAAGTGTCCTTGAGCAGAACACCACATATCAGTTTCAGTTTCATGTTTTAAATTCCACTTCATACAATTCATACATAGTTTACCATACTAACAAAGAACTAAACTTTAAGGGGATAAAACAATTACAGAAAGATAATGAATTGAAACAAAAATATATTCAACTTGCATGAAGGGAATTACTTAGAGGAGGAGCTCTCTCAATAGGTGAACTAATCGAGGAGAGAGCACCCCCTGCAATCCTATGATGATCTCAAATGATTTTGGTCAGATTTATACAGTTACAAACAATAAAATAGAAATCATGCAAATATCAGAAAATAGCTTAGGATTGTTGATCAGTAGTCTTCAATAAGTAAATCTTCAGTTGCTTTTTGAAGGCTATTTTAGATGGAGTATTACGGAGTTCTACTGGTAATTCATTCCAGAGTTTAGCACCAAGATATCAAATTGGCTTGAGACCGTAGTGAAGACTGTCCTTACGGAATAAGTACAGATCACCTTGACTGGCCTGTCTTGTGGAATACCGATGAACAGATGAACTAAATAGATAAAAGTTATGAAAACAACAAGGTGAAGTTTTACTAATAGAGTCATAAACAAAAGTTAAAAGGCGGACTATAAAGCTTGAGAAGTTTAAGATCTTTAAAGATTGGAAGAGAGGGTGACAAGCGAGGCTGAAATGAAATAGATCTGACTGCTTTTTTCTGTAATTCAAAAATTGGATCTATGTATGATGCAAATGTTTGGCCCCAAACGATAAGACCATATTGTAGGAAGGACAAACATAGAGCATTGTACAAACAAAGCAAAACATCCTATGGAAGTAAGTTTCTTATTTTGAAAAAGATTCCACATGTCCTGGCTAATTTCTTAGAAAGTTCACTGAGATGGTATTTCCAGCTTAGATGCTCATCTAGCAGAAGTCCTAAAAATTCAACAAACTTAACCCTTTTATCATGTTTTGTCCCTATTTTTAAAGTAAAATCAGAAGGAACATTCCTAGAAGAAGAATGAAAGATAATATAGTTTGTCTTATCAATGTTTAATGATAATTCGTTAGCATCAAGCCATCTTTTTATTAATCTAAATTCTTAGTTAACAATTTTAAGTAAATTAGATAAATCTTTGGATTCATAGTAGATATTTGTATCATCAGCAAAGAGATAAAAAGTAAGTTTCTTAGAAGCATTTGGTAGATCATTGATAAAGAATAGAAAAAGTAATGGACCCAGTACAGACCCTTGTGGCACACCACAAGCAATTGAAAGTAAGTCTGAATTACTTCCATTAACAGAAACATTGCTTTCTATCAGACAGATAAGATCTAAACCATTCAAGGGCACATCCACGAACACCCTAATGTTCCAATTCGGATAGCAAAATCCTGTGATTAGCTGTATCAAAATCCTTTTGTAAATCAATAAAAATACCACAACCAAGTCTTTTGTTATCCAGTGTATTTCTGACAGCTTCTGTCACTCACAAGGGCATGATCAATTGAATGGTTTTCTAGGAATCCACATTGTAAAGAATAAAGAACTTTATGATGTTCAAAGAATCTATAAAGTCGTCTGTACATTAGCTTCTCCAATATCTTGCTGAAATTGGGTAAAAGAGAAATTGGCCTATAGTGTGAAGGTAGCTCAGGATTTCCTCTTTTAAATAGGGAGATCATCTTTGCAATATTAAGTTTATCAGAAAAAATACCAGACTGGAAAGATTGATTCACAATAAGAGCAAGAAAGGGGATAACAGAGGGTCCAATAATTTTAAGCAATTTTATTGGAATACCATTAGGACCTACAGATTTAGAAGGATTTAAACTATTAATTAGATCATTAACTTCTACCACAGTAACTGGAGTGAGGAAAAGTGAATTACATATTCTGTCAGATAAGTAATCAAGAGGAGATTTTGGTGCTAATGGGATTGTTTTTGTTATGCCATCAGGAACGTTAACATAAAAATCATTAAAAATATGTGAAACTTTAGAGGGATCTCATGTTACATTCCCATCTTTGCCTTTGATTTTGTTGATTGAAGAAGAAGCGGAAGACTTATGAGAGATTATTGTATTGATACCTGTCCACAGCTTTTTCATATTCTGGCTATTGGTAGAAAAATAACTATGAAAATACCTTGCTTTACTTTCTTTTAATTCATTTGACTCACGGTTTCTAAACTTTTTATACAGTTTAAGGTTTTCAGGAGTTTGCTGCTTTTTCAATTTCTGCAAAATTGTGTCACGGATTCTCATCAACCTTTGGATTCTATTATTTATCCATGGTTTATCTTTGAGTTTCATTTCCTTTCTACTGCACATTCTGACTGGAGCATGCTGCTTTATCAAAGTATTAAGATCTTTCAAACATCTATCAAATTTAATGTTCACGTCCAACTCACTACTTTCTAAATATGTAAACTCAATCTGATTGAAGTCCTCAAGAAATTTATCTTCTTTAAATCTGGAGTAGTCATATCTGAAAGATTCATATTTATAATGACTAACTTGAGTATTTTTCAAAATCAAAAACTGGGGAAAATGATAACTAATTTGCATCACAATATTGCCACTTGTTATATTAGCATTAGTAGCGTTAGTGTATATGTTATTAATAACTGATGCTCTTTGCTCTGAGACTCTAGTTGGATGATGAATGCAACGAACAAGGCTATGGGAGAAAAAGTTAATGACAAAGTCACTTGTTGGTGTATGAGAAACATAATCTAGAAGGTTAACATTGAAATCATCCAATACAAATACCAGCTTGTTAGAAGATATTTTGGAGAGAAGATTCTGAAAATGAGATGCAAGGTTATCAATAGCTGAACTAGGATGCCTATAAACACAACAAATTAAGAAATTTTTTCATTTTTGTTATCAATGTCAACCCATATGGTTTCAAAATCATTTGTGCAAGAATCTAAACCAGTCCTTGGGTTGGACGTAAGAGACTCTTTAATGTATAAACCAACCCCACCATTCTGAGTTAGTGACTGAGTCTTAAAAAAGTTATAGCCAGGAATATCAACATTTGATGACAATGGATTGTCCATAGAGTGCCATATGTCAGACACTCCAATCACATTGGGATTCAAATTAGTGCAAGCTGATAAAGAAACTAAGTCATCATGATGAAGGGAAAGGCTTCTAATATTAGCGTGAAGAATAGACAAGTCAGTACAGGATAATAGCAAAGAAGAAAGTTCAGGTAAGTTAAAGTAGCGGGAATCAATCTTTTGAGGCATATGTTCATCAATATCATAATCACTAAGATTGGGCAAGTCCACAAGATAAGAAGTAACTTCATATGGGTGCAGAGTCAATGAATGAGGGTAGATTAAAATCATGGAGTCCTAAGAATTTATCATTTGCTAAGGAGCCAAATGGAAACATATCAGAGGTACATTTATTGCAAAACCAAGAAACATCATCAGATTCATTTTCAAGTTCCTTATATTCTGAAGCAGAGATATCATTGCATTTAATACGGACATAGAAATTGCAGTTATTACAAAACAATTGCCTTTTGGTTGGAATGTATATTTTTGTGGCAAATACCACATGGAAAATTAGCTATACTTGTCATCATTATTGATTAAATTTAGAGCCAAATAATGCAAGAGGGGTGTTGAACTGAACTGAAAAAAGAACAAAATAACAAAAGTCAGATGTAAAGTTAAACAAAAAAAAAACAAAAAAGTTAATATAAACTGAAAGCAATGTGGTAGTTCATAATACCAGTATATACTTACCTGAAAGTAATATCATTGCTACTGTTAATGGGCTCAATAACTCTTTCACTTCCTTTGTTGATGGTCTCACTGACAGTTCCATTCACATCTTGGGGCTTTGTTTTATGAAAGTGAGGGTTTCCTTTTTTATGACCAGTCTGCCCATGACAAAATAGGCAATTTTCCCTTGTTTTCTTGCTTCTAGGAGCTCTGGAAGTCTTTCCTTTCTCCTGAGAAGGGTTCTTCTGGATAGGTCATGAACAAATCTGACACCTTCAGGCTTTCTTTGCCTTGCAAGTCTTAAAACTTCTTCTTTGTCTTTCTACCGAAGAAATTTGGCAACAATAGGTCGTGGCTCATCCCTTCTATGATTGAGGTGAGGACTGTTATAGGATAACTGTTGTTTGCTTGCATACCCAACACGATGACATCTCTCTATTCCAAAACGTTTACTTGTTCCCAGCTTATCCTTGATCAGATTTTGTACAAGCTCTTCAGTGTCATACCATGAGTTTTCATTGTTGGGATCTTCTATCATTCCAAGAATTTTTACGTTGTTACGCCTATTCTGGTTCTCCATGTACTCTACATTATCTTCCATCACTTCAATATGATCAAATGACTGGTTTACAGACTGTTCATTGACACTGGTTTTCTTCTCTAGCAAATCAACCTCTTTCACCTTTTCATCATGTTTGGCTTGAGTGAATTGCAAGCTAATTTTCAAATCTGATACTTCTTTGCGCAACTCCTTTATTTCATTCTTCAAATCTCCAGAAATCAGTTCAATTGTTGTCTTAAAGTTCTTGGCTTGATTGTCAAGAAGACTCTGGACTACTGACATCAATACTGGTTGATCCATGACTGTGTACTTGCTGAACAAATGTGGCTAGGCCAAAGGTACTTCCGATAAAAAGAACTAATTCCAATGAAAACAACTTTATGTGGAGGTTGAACTACAAAAATTCCATTTAATGACAGAGAACTGACATAATTTATTTTAAAACGGGAAATAAAGCATTGTCTAAACCTTACAAGGGTCGCTATTTCTATTTTTGTGTTGCCATTTTCTGCACGTGTGATATTCATCATGCGCTATCTTGAAACAATGAAATTAAGTTCAGGAAGTACTTGCGATTTAACTGCAGAGAAGAAAGAGCCTTGTGATACAAAAGGTCGTTTAGCTTCTCCTCCTGTTTACAACGGAAAGACTTCAGAACATCTTAGGTATTGTGATATGCATCATACTGCAAATTCGGACCATTGCTAGTATCCTTCCAAAGACCTCTAATGTCTGCATTTGGCGATGACTTTAAGGCAATACGTAAAACAGATTAACACTCAGAGAACTTAACAGATGGAGGACAAATATTCAAACCGAACTTATTACAGGGAAGAAAAGTGCTACTGAGGGTCACACAAATTGTTAGATCAAGCCATTTGCGGATGTATTTTGCAGCTACTGAATCTAATTTCTCCGTAATCCAGGTAGCAGAAATATCAGCAACTGTTAAATGCCATGAGATCTTAGATAGAAGGTATTGATTGTACAATTTTAACTTGTTCTTAGTGTGTAGCGGTAGACGATCTGTTTGCGACAAGCTATCAGTGAGTATTGCTATCAGCTCTTTTGTGTGAACATCGTTGGACATAGCAAAATCAAAGTACCTTCCTAATAATATAATATATAATATAATTGTTTTTTCTTTTAAAACATTGTTCATTTTGATAATAATAACTAATCTACAATAATACACCTCACTAAAACTAGGCAGTGTAATATTGGCTGCTTCACATTGGATTAGAAACAAAATGAAAAGAAAAAAAAGGAAGTAATAAACTAAAAATTACGAATGATATAAATTTAGTTAAAATGATCACTCAGAAGTCCATCAAATCTGGGTCAGTCCAATCTTTGTTTCGGCAGCAAAATATATAATAGGTGGAGCGAATAGCAATGGCCATGACTTTTGAGATTAGACGTTGTTGATGTATTTCTGGTAAATCTAGACCTTTCAACAGATTGAATAGAGAATTGCAAGAACTTTCAAGTACACCTAAAGCAATCATAGACATGTTGATAAAATTGATCTCCTGATACGATGTTGACAATGCAATAATTAGGGGTCTGTACTTATTCAACTTTTGGTCACTGTCAATCTTAAGATTGCTCTCAAAACCTACTGTTAGTTCGAGGATATATATTTTATTGTTATGCCTATTATGTTAGATAAGATCATGTCTAAAGGTATCTCCAGCAATGAAGCTAGGAGATGGAAATGAAGGTAGGTCAGCGTAGATAGACCAATCTGTCAAATGTGATAGACTCTTTGAGAGGCATAAGAGAACTGAATCGTGTCTCCAATTATATCTTCCATGATCAAGATAATAATAATAATTTTATTTTAAACTTCATCACATATCATATTTCAATCTACAAATACAAATCTCACTAACAGGTAATCTGTATTTGGCTGGCTTAAAATGTTACAATGCTAGGTAGTAAACAAAATGAATTGGAAAATTGGCAAAAAAAAATTAATAGGTAAGGAGCTCCGGATCACACCATGGTTTGTTCCTCATGCAAAAGATGTAGTACGTTGTGCATATGACTATGGTTGACAACTTTGAAATGATAAAGTTTAGATGGTAAGTGTCGATACCACTGTCATTACACATGTTGAGAAACGAATTTGATGAAGTACCAAATATCCCAAGGCAGCTAATGCAGAGGTTTACGAATTTTATTTCCTTATAATCAGTGGCAAGATCAGATAGAAGGGGACGATATTTGAGTTCTTTTCGATGAGCATTATTGTTTAAATTAGTTTCGAAGCCCACAGTTAATTCTATGATGTACAGGATATTGTCAGCTGTTGACAGAAGAATGTCAGGGCGAAGACTATTGCCAGTAACGATGCAGGGAGACAGGTAGCCAGGGAGATTGACATATAGTGTTGCATGTTGTATGGTCTGCAGTGTTTCAGTGAGAAATTTTAAAGCAGAGTTATGTCTCCATGTGAAACGCCCTTCAGTTAGATACATGTTGCAACCAGCAACAATATGAAGGAGTGACTCAGGCTGAAGGCAAAAAGAACAATCAGACGTAGCTGAAAGGTTCCACAGAGAGAGGTTCTTTCTAGTAGCCAGCGTGTTGTTTAGATACTTGATGGTAAAAGTGAAGATATTTGGTGGTAGTTTGCTTTGGGCCTTAGACCACAGTGAAGTCAGCTTTTGTAGGGAGTGCTCAAGGAGGAATGATATAATGAATCCTTGTGACTCTAACTGAGTCTGAAGTCTATTGGTGTGTTCAGCATGAATGGATTTCAAAACCGGTTTTGTGTTTGAGTAAATATCGTATTGAATATTTGCCCCTGAGTTGGTATGTCTCCATACTTTGGTTATTGTTTCATCATAGGATGACTTCAAAGAAGATCGTAGTGTTGTCTGATATTGTAGAAATTTTATAGAGGGTAACTGGAAAGCTTGTCCAAAATAATTACGTGAAGGAATAATATAACTTAATGTTGCAGAAATTGGAAGATTAAGCCATTGGTGAACATACTTTGTTACAATGTTATCAAGGTTTTCACAAAAAAATCCATGTTTTACCTAAATCTGTTACTGTTAAATGCCAAGAAAGTTTTGAAAGAACATACCGATCATACAAAAGTAACCTGTTTCTGGGATGAATGTTTAAAGAGTCAATAGTTTTAAGCATGATTTGAAGACTTGATTTAACAAGTACTTTATGGTCCTTGTTGTCCATATCCAAAGTTGAAGTATCTTCCTAGGTATTTGAAGGATTCATCTTGTTTTACAGGGGGAATGAGTTCAAAATTGATCAAGAGCTTAGGTTGAAATTGAAGTGAGCTGGTAAAAAACTTCTTAATCCCAAAGGTAGTACATTTGTCTACACGAATTACCATACCGGCCCACTGACACCATCTCGAGATACAATTTAGTAATAATTGATTTTCTCTTTCATTAGTAGTAATTACAGCCGCGTCATCTGCAAATTGAAACCAATGAACGGGATGAAATATCCGGTCGTTTTCATCATGAGAAGAGAAACCGAACTGATTATACTTTTCCTGTTTAATGAATTGAATGAAGGTATTAAAGCACAGATTAAATATAAGGGGGCTAAGACAATCGCCTTGAAGCACACCACGGTTAAAGGGAATAGCTGGAGTGGTAAAACTACCTGAAATAATATGCGAATGGAAGTCAGTGTAAAGAGTGGCAATAAGAAGTTGCAGCGATTCAGGGATGTGATGGTATTCAAGGACACTCTTGATAAGATTGTGATGGACCTCTCCAAAAGCATTTTTGAGGTCAAGCAAAGTAACTATTATTGAGTGCTGCTTTAACCATGCTTTATTGATTACAAAGGCCATCATGGAAGTATGTTTCACCATGCCAGAGACCCCATGAGTAAATCCTTTTGTATTTTCTGTTCTATTAGGCTGTTTTGTGTGAGGAAAGATTAAATGGAATCATGTAAGCAAGAAGTAAATATCTTCAAAGGGACAGTTTCTAAAGTGATGGGTCTAAAGTTTGCAGGATCATCACTGTTGCCTTTCTTGGGGACTAAAATTGTGCAAGCCTTTTTCCATTCATGTGGAATATTTCCTGATGTCCAAATGATGTGGACGATTCTCATGATCACAGTGCGCAGAAAAGGGCACCGTTTAAAGCAGAAGAGTGAAATCTAATCTAAGGGGCAGGGACTACCAGATGCTTTCATTCTATGTATGACCCTCGTGACCTTTTCATAAGACAGGGGTTCACAAGAAAAAGTAACAGTGGGCTGTGGTACTGAAGGAAACCAACTAGGGATTGGAAATTGTCGATTAGGTGAAACAGAAGAGAAGAGCTTATGACAGTATTCTGTACATACTTTACGAGAAAAGGATGGTAAGATCTTGAGTGGCCTTTCAACAATCCGTTTTACAAAGCCCCAGAAATTTCTAGAAATGAACTTGTCATGATCACCATGCAAGATGGAAGAAACAGAATTGGAGGAATCAGATTTCTGGCTTAGCTTAGATCTCAACAGACGAGCGACATATTCAGTAGGGGGAGCAGCTACATATTTCAGGCACTGTAAAGCTTTCTTGAATGAACGGGGGGGGGGTATTCCCTGTATTTTATGACTAGATCTTTGTCAACATTGGCTCTAACTGTTCCGTAGTCCTCATTAAAATCATTGTAAATAGAATTGTTCAATAACCTAAGTATTGTGTTGACATCTGTATTGACCAAATTGAAATCAGTAGCTACTAAGGTTGATTTAAAGAAGTCATTCGCCATTGCCCATTGATCACTTGTCTTCGGTAAATACACACCAGGTTTTGTGTCAGCAGTGTCTTGATAGTCAAATGGAATACAATCCACGTGATCGCTAGCCAGATTTTCATCCAATGAGCTGTTGGTATCAAAATTTGAATTTTCGGGTTCTAACTGATCACCAGTTAGGCCCTCGATATTCCTGCAATGCCTTTGATGCATTTTGAGACCCTTAACTCCTTTGCAAGTCTTTCCGCAGCAACACTTAATAGTTTCCACAATACTTGCAGGATCTTTAACTTCCGTCATTGTAGTATTGATTGTGGAATTAGGACCAGGGTTGATAGGCATCTGTTTCTTACACCTCCATTGGTGACGGCCAAGAGCTGTAAAGTCCTTACCGCAATAGGAGCAAACCACATAAAACAACAAAAACCATAAGAAACCTAGACGAAACATGTTTCCTTACATCCAAATTAATTGAAATATGTGATTGTTGAACAACATAAATCCTATCTAAGCCAAGTGAAAAGCCTGTAAACTATCACATGTGCAATCAATGTCTTTACGCCATTGCTCGATGATGAAGAAAACAAAATAATAATAATAATAATAATAATAATAATAATAATGTTCTGGGTGTGACAACAACTACATCCGGTTGTGGAGTTTCGACGTAGGATAATGAGGTTACCTTTAGCCACAACTACCTCCAGGTCACCCTTGAGCAAGGTGTAGCACCTGTTAGCTCTCCCCGAGACTACGAAATACCGAGTTGGCATCCGGCGGGGGCTAGTCTGTCTCATGGGCAGGTGATCAGCTCTTGAGCCTTGGTTGGCATTCTCCTAGAGACGGTGTCTCGATAAAAACACTGGTGGTTGTGCAACCTTAAATTCACTAAATACGCTTGGACTTGAAGTTCCAGGTGACATCTGGCGCAAAATATTCAGTCCCTTGGCAGTAAGGATAAAATGCATCTTCAGTCATAATGAAAACCAAAACCAAATCATACCACATCGGCCGTCGTGCAGGTGAACAAGGGCCATGTCCCTCAGGGAGAAACCAGGTCTGAGGTCGAAAAGTCTGCTACTGGAATGAACTCTCAGACAGATGATCTATCAGGTTATCAGAACCAGGATTTTCCTAACCCTGAACCTATAGCGACAACATCAAATAACTTGACAAGATCAAAACGAATAAAATGGACTCGAGAGGACTATAAAAATGTTCTGAGAACATTTTACATCGCCCAATCTAGACAAAATACCAACAATACGGAGCAAACTTTTGTTGAATGGAGAAATATAGTCGGACCAAATGTACGTGAATATCTAAATCCAAACACATTGGGAACTGTACATAGAGACATATTCAAAAATAAAAGACTTTCAGATGCTGAGATCGACCAGATTAGACATGAAGTGAATGTAGATACCGCTATTGAATCAACGAAGGATACCACTAAGGAAAATACTAGTAACGAGAATTGTGAACTAGTAGTGGATGCTCAAACCTTTAATGATAATGAGGTACAAGAACTAACTAATAACATTCGCAACTCTGAGACTGTGAATCATGAAGCCGATGTGACAGAATTATTTGCAGAACAATATAACCATGAAATTAAGATGCTCGTAAAGAAATATTAAATGAATTCAGTAGAACCAACTATCTAGAATTATCTGACCGAGATCCTCTTCCTAAATTGGCCTGTGGTTCAAAACTTAATGGAAGTATTAAAAATTACAATGTTGCCTTAAAAGGAAATCTTAAGTGAGCGTGAATGTGATCTGACCTCCTTAAATGCATTTGTTTACTCTACAGCAAAAGCAATAACAGCCCAAGTTGGAGTTAAGGTAAACAGGAAGAAAAACTATCAAGTCAATAAGCCTCCTACATGGAAAGTGAAAATACAGAAAGAGATTGATCTTCTACAGGCTGACATATCAATTCTTACTGAAGTTTCAAAAGGCGCTAATTTGAAAATCAGACAGCTAAGGAAAATTAAAAGAAAGTACAAGATCTCCGACGAGAATGCACTCTTATCTACTAAAGAGTCATTGGAGCAAAGAATGCAAATAAAAGCACAGAGATTACGTAGATTTGATAAATGAGACCGATCTTACAGACAGAATAAGATATTCCAGACTGATGCAAGGAAATTTTACAGACAAACAGGAAAGTGGAAAATTGATGTAAAAGAACACCCTGCGGTAAAAGAAATTGAGAAATTTTGGAATAATATATGGGGGAGTGAAAAGCAATTCAATCACAAAGCAGAATGGATGGAACGACAAAAAGAAAGAATGAATGAAGTTGAGGAGCAGCAATGGGAAAAGATAGACTGCTCTGAGATAAGTGTGACACTTGGAAAGTCTCAGAAATGGAAGTCACCAGGCATAGACAAAATATCCAATTTTTGGCTGTACTCTCTTAATGTGATACATGACTATCTTGCATTTTGTCTCTCATATGTCATGCAGAATCCAGAAGAGGCGCTTGAATGGCTCACAGAAGGGACAACATATCTCCTTCCAAAATCCGAAGCAACCATACAACCCAAAAATTACAGACCAATTACCTGTTTATCAACGACATACAAACTTCTAACGTCAATACTCACTGACCGAATGTACTCCTTCCTTGAGCGAAAGTCAGTTTTACCACAAGAGCAAAAAGGATTCAAAAGGAACTCGTATGGATGTAAAGACCAGCTCCTTATAAACAAAATGATCTTAGAAAACTGTCGTAAAAGTAAACGGACTCTTAGTACTGCCTGGATTGACTACAAGACAGCCTTTGATAGTGTTTCGCGTGAATGGATACTAAAAGCTCTTCAGCTGTATAAGATCTCACCTATAATTTCTAATTTTCTCAGCATTAGTATGACAAAATGGAAAACTCATCTATTTCTCTCACACAATACTGGCACTTGTAGGCCTGAATGTCTTAGAATCAAACAAGGGATTTTTCAAGGTGACTCTCTTTCGCCACTTCTCTTTTCCATGGCCATCATACCTCTGTCAAGTGAATTGAACAACACAGACTATGGCTATAGGATTTTTGAAACAATAGTAAACCACCTTTTCTACATGGACGACCTCAAGCTTTTCGCTAGGAATGATTATGAACTAGAAGGTCTCTTAACTACAGCTAGGGGATTTAGCAATGACATTGGAATGGAGTTTGGACTTGATAAGTGCGCTAAAGCATCGTTTCTTAGAGGTGCCCTTACGAAAACTGCAAATATCATTCTTGACATTGATACTATCATTAGAGAGCTAGAACCAGGAGAATCATATAAGTATTTAGGAGTGCATAAATGTAATGGGATAAACCATTCTGCTATGAAGGAAAAGGTTAGAACACAGTATTACAGAAGAATCAGATTAGTACTAAAGACAGAGTTCAATTCCAAAAACCGTATTGCGGCAATAAACACATTAGCTGTCCCTGTTGTTCAATACAGCTATAACATCATTAACTGAAACCTCCTTGACCTCCAAAGAATGGATAGAAAGACTAGAAAGTTGCTGACAGCACACCGTATGCATCACCCCAAAGCAGATGTTGACCGTTTGTGCTTGCCTAGGAGTAATGGTGGTAGGGGAATGATACAACTTGAAATGGCATACAAAACTACCACTATAGCAATGTCAAAATATCTATCAACAACTTCCGATTGGATGTTAAAGTTAGTTTACCAGCACCACAAAAGTAATAAGCTGCATTCAATTGTGAAAGAAGCAAGAATTTACGAAAAAGACTTGGATTTTAACATTGGAACCCCTCCACATCCTCATCTGCCAGCCACAAAACAAGCCAAGATGGTCAAACAAGCTGCCAAAGCCTGTGGTCTGAAACAGCTAGGTGAGAAATGGCTTAGAAAGCCACTACATGGAAAGTATAATCTCTGATGCAAGAAAGCTGATGTTGATGTAACTGCAACCCATCAGTGGCTAAGGAGCTCTGGACATAAGTCAGAAACTGAAGGTTTCATTATAGCTGCCCAAGACCAATCTTTGTTTACAAGAAACTACCAGGCAAACATTCTAAAGACTGGTGTAGATGATAAATGTAGGTTTTGTGACAAATTCACTGAAACAATTGATCATCTTATATCTAGTTGCTCGATACTAGCACCAACCGAATACAAGAACCGCCATGATAGAGTAGGTCAGTATCTACATTGGACCATATGTAAACATTATCGATTATCAACACCCACTAATTGGTTTGAGCACCACCCCAACCTGTAGTTGAAGGAGAAAATGTATCGATCCTCTGTTATTTCTCTATACACACTGATCATACTATTCAAGCGAACAGACCAGACATCATAATAAAAGAATTCAAAGAACAAACTTGCCTCCTAATAGATATGAGTATCCCTACAGACCAGAACATCGCTGTTAAAGAATTTGATAAACTCATCAAGTATAAAGACCTTGACATTGAAATTGGCAGAAAGTGGAACTTGAAAGCAACAACAGTACCTGTGATTGTAGGTGCTCTTGGAATGATAAAAAAGGGCTGCCAAAAGCATCTTGACAAGATCCCAGGATAACCACAACTCCAGAAAATCCAACAAATAGTATTGACAAACACAGCTCATATTTTGTGGAAGACTCTCTCTATTTAACTTTTAGTTTTGTTTTAATTGATGCTTTCGTTTCTCAGACCTTTGCTGACCTTAGGTCGCTGGGGTGATCCGGTCAGCACTTGTACTAGATAGCAAATGTGAAGAAACAGTAAATAATAATAATAATAATTATCGAAAAGCCTATGATATGATTCCACATAGTTGGATTAGAGAATGCCTAGAGTTGTTTGGAGTTGCTGGCAATATTAAGAGGATTTTGAGTAGCAGCATGAAGAACTGGAAATTGGAGTTAACATCATCGGGAGTTTCTTTAGGTGAAGTTAACATTAGAAGAGGAATCTTCCAAGGAGATAGTTTATCACCACTTCTGTTCGTTATATGCATGATATCTCTCACTATGGTTTTGAGGAAAGTTAATTTTCATTATGAGTTGGGTGATAAGGTTACCAAGTTAAATCATTTGTTATTCATGGATGATTTAAAGCTATTTGCAAAGTCTCATGGCCAAATTGATTCTCTTGTAATGACAGTGCAAATGTTTAGTAAGGATATAGGGACGGAGTTTGGGATTAGCAAGTGTGGAGCAGTCATTTTACAACGAGGAAAAATTGTTAGAAGCACAGGTGTATTACTGCCAGATGGGAAATTAATGAAAATTATTGATGATGATGGCTATAAGTACCTTGGGACATTGGAAAGTGATAAGATTAAAGAAAATGAAATGAAACTTCAATTTGTAAAAGAGTACAAACGTAGAGTAAGGTTAATACTGAAGTCTAAACTGAATGGTAAAAATAAGATCAAAGCAATAAAAACTTGGGCTGTTGCAGTGTTAAGGTATGGAGCTGGTATTTTAACTTGGAATGTAGAGGAATTAAAGGAATTAGATAAAAAGACAAGAAAATTACTTACTATGCATAAGGGCTTGCATCCGAAAAGTGATGTAGATAGACTCTATCTTAGTAGAACGGATGGAGGAGGAGGATTGATGAGCTGTGAACATGCTATCAGAAGTGAAGAGAACAATCTGGGTTGGTACCTCAAACATTCCAAGGAGGGATTATTGCAAGGTGTCAAACATGTCCGTATTTTGGAATTTTAAAAAAGTTGTAGCAAAGATGACTGTAAACATGCGATGAGAGAAAAAGAATGGAGGCCTGGATGGGTAAACAAATATACAGTCAGTTTGTTAGTGATATGCCTGTAACAACGGATAAAGAAAAAACCTGGAGTTGGATGAGAAAGTCTGTTCTGAAAATAACGATGGAAGCATTGATATGTGCCGCGCAAGAGCAAGCTATTAGAATGAACTATATAAAGTACAACATTGATAAGACAGCTGATTCCCCGACATGTAGGTTATGTAAAGAAAGAGGAGAAAATGTGAGCCATATAGTTAGTGAGTGCAAGAAGTTGGCGCAAATGGACTATAAGAGGAGACACGATAATGTCGCACAGATGATTCATTGGAGACTTTGTGAAAAATTTATGCTTGAAAAGCCTGATCAGTGGTATGAGCACAGCCCAGAAACAGTCTCGGAAAATACTACACATTCTTCTTTGGGACATGAATATTCAATGTGATCATACCATCGAAGGAAGACGGCCTGATATTGTCATTATTGATAAGGTTGAGAAGTCAGCAATAATTGTTGATGTTGCCATCCCTGGAGACAAGAGAATATATGATAAGGAGAAAGAAAAAAATTGAGAAATATCAGGATATCAAACAGGAAATTCAAAGGCTTTGGAGTCTTCGAAAAGTATCTGTAGTACCTGTTATTGTAGGAGCCCTTGGAAGTGTAACACACAATTTCAAGAAATTTATGGACCAAATCGGAATAGAGTTAGAGATCCATTTTGCGCAGAAAACCACACTAGTAGGGACAGCCAGGATATTGAGGAGAGTATTAGAGTACTGAGTAGGAACAGAACGAGGAACCTTTGATTATTGGTAATAATCAGTTTCCCCGCTTTACATATTAGTTTACCATCTACCAGTGATTTGAGCAGCAAATTTACATTTGTTTTTAAAACTTCGAATTTATAAAATATATCAACTAAATACTACAATCATACGTCTCACTAAATTAGGCAACGTACAACTGGCTGTCAGGTAAACTAAACAAGCATAGATTACATAAAAATATATATAAAGTATATAACATCAATAGTAACGAGTATAGAAAAGAAAAACAAAGTTAAATAAAAATAAAAACAATGATAATAATAATTTCATATTTCTAATAAGTCGGGCTTTGTCCATGATTTATTGCGGCAACAGAATATAAAGTAAGTACATCTAATAGTGATGTTGATAAGTTGGGACAGAATGTTTTTTTGTGAATTGTTATTAAAACCTAAAGATTTGAGAAGGTTAACAAAAGATTCAGAGGACGCACCAATAGTACTAAGGGCATGTAGCAAAAGGTTAATAAATGAGACTTGATTATATTTTGAGAGTAAAGTTTGTTTTAGAGGATAATATTTAGAGGCCTTACGATCACTATTGATTTTGATATTAGTTTCAAAGCCAATGGTGAGCTCAAGAATATATAAGATGTTATCGTTAGTGAGTAAGATAAGGTCAGGCCGGAAGGAACTACCTGTGATAATAGAAGGGGATAGAAAAGAGTTAAGATCAGCGTACAGTGAACAATCTGGTATTACAGACAGGGACTTGGCTATGAAATTAAGAACAGAATCGTGTCTCCAAGTATATCTTCCGTGTTCAAGGTACATCTTGCAACTAGATACAATATGTTGTAAAGTTTCGGACTGAAGACAGAAAGAACATGCTGATGATTGAACAATGGACCATTTACAGAGGTTTTTTGCGAGTGGCTAGAGTGTTATTTAAATATTTAAGAGTGAAGTTAAAGATGTTCTTTGGCATTTTCTGATGAACAATTGACCATAGTGTAGTAGTAGATTGAGAAGCAAATTTAAGGATGGATGAAATAACTAATCCCTGCGATGTTAAGTCATTTGTAATACGATGGTGGTGATGGCTTTGAATAGATTTGAGAACTTGCTTGGTGTTTCTGTATTGATCATATTGGATGTTAGTAAAGGTATTTGAATCATGCCATAAAGATTGACTATCAGAGTTAGGAGAAGATTTCAGAGCGTTTTGAATTATAGTTTGGCACTGAATGAACTTCGTTGAGGGAAGAACGAGATTTAAGCCATAGTTTGATTTGCTGATAATGAGAGTACTTAAAGTGGCGCTAATTGGTAGTTCAAACCATCCTCGCACATACTTTCCAACAATGTTATCCAGGTTTTCAACTACCCATGTTATGCTTAGGTCTGCTATAGTAAAATGCCAAGAGATCTTAGAGAGAACAAAGCGATGGTAAAGTAGAAGTTTATTCTTTGGATGGCAAGGAGTATTATAAATTTTAGTTAATAAGTCAGTAATGGTATCCACAAGAATAGTCTTATGTTCAAAATTCTGCATAGAGAAATATCGACCAAGATACTTAAATGATTCACCGATTTTAACAGTAGGCACAAGATCTTTATTAATAATGAGTTTAGGAAGGAACTGTACAGATGAAGTTGCAGATTTCCTAATTCCAAATGAAAAACATTTGTCTACACAAATTATCATGTCAGCCCAAGTATACCATCTCGAGAAGTGATGTAGCAATAGTTGGTTTTCATGTTCTAGGCTGGTAATAACAGCTGCGTCATCGGCAAATTTAAACCAGTGCAGTGGATTGAGAGAATTTGCGGAAAAGCCAAAGTGAAGTATGTTCAAATGTACCTGTTAGTTTAGGAAGGAAACCTTTCTGGATTTTGTGCTCAATAAAATTATTAGAGCTCAAAAAGGAAAATAACAAGTCGCGGATGCAAGAAGTAAAGATTTTGAGAGGAATACTTTCAAGTGTTATTGGCCTAAAGTTGGCTGGATCTGATATATCACCTTTCTTGTGAACGAGGACTGTGCAAGCCTGTTTCCAATCATCAGGAATCTCACCAGATTTCCAAAGTAAGGAAAATACTTCTGTTATGTACGTTCGTAGGTAGGGAGAGCGTTTGAAAGGAATAATTGAAATCTTGTCAAGAGGAAAAGGAGACCCAGAAGCTTTCATCCTACGGACAACCTTAATTTTTGTTTTTTTTGTAAAACTTCATTTCATTCATCAAAAATGTAAAAGTTACAACTATACATCTCACTAATTAACAGGCAATGTATAATTGGCATGTCTGCATAAAAAAAATAGAACAATAATATTAAAGTAACATACAATAACAGAACGAATAAATACTGAAGAGAAAGATGAAAGAAGTAAGGTTGAAAAAAAACAAAAAAGACGGCAAAAACAAGACAAAATTAAAAGTTTAATAGTTCGGGGTTTGTCCACGCCTTGTTTCTTCTGCAAAATACACAGTACGTGCACCTCACTGCAATGTTCATGATCTTCTTAATGATTACTTTTTGTGTACTATTGTCGATGCCTAACTTTTTCATCATTTGTAACAAGGAATCAGATGAAGACTCAAGAATGCCAAGAGCGCCCATAGAAATATTTACGAGGTTGATCTCACGATATCGTGGTTTTAGGTCGAGCAAAAGAGGCCTATATTTAGTAGCTTTGTGATTACTATTAATTTCTATGTTTGTTTCAAATCCAACCGTTAATTCTAAGACATAAAGAGAATTATCTGGAGCAATCAAGGCAAGATCGGGCCGAAGAGAATCGCCAGTGATAAGAGAAGGTGATGGGAAAAAAGGGAGATCAGCATATACGAGTCAATGCTGTATAGAAGAAAATGATTTAGCAATGAACAGTAAAACAGAATTGTGACGCCAGGTGTACCTGCCATCCTCTAGATAAGACCTGCAACTTGATACAACATGCTGAAGTGTTTCTGGATGGAGACAAAAGGAGCAAGATGGGGAATCGGAAAGAGACCATTTAAAAAGGTTCTTGCGAGTTGCTAAAGTATTATTAACATACTTAATCATGAAATTGAAAATATTTTTTGGCATATTCTGTTGCACAGTTGACCATAGACCACGAGTTTTATAGAGAGTTTAAGGATGGAAGACATGATGAATCCTTGAGATGTTAATTCATGGTTTATGCAAGATCTAGTGAAATGGTTCAACAAAGTCTGGTTCTCGTTCTCAAGACCAGTTATGACAGCAGCATCATCAGCAAATTGAAACCAGTGAAGTGGGTACAGTGAATTGATTGTAAAGCCAAACTGCCTAAATTTCTGGTCGGAAATATAGCGAATAAACGTGTTGAAGCAAAGATTAAAAGTTAGTGGGCTTAGGCAATCACCCTGGAGTACGCCCCGACCCACTGTGATGAATGGAGTTTGGAATGAGTTTGTGATGATGGATGTTTGACAAGTTGAATAGAGACTAAGAATTAGGCACTGTATGTGGTCAGGGATATGATGATATGTTAGGATAATAATAATAATAATAATAATTTGTTTTGAAACCTCATGATATTAATGCAATCTAAATATACAATCATACACCTCACTATATTAAGGCAGTGCATAATTGGCAAGTTTGCAACTTAAAAAAAAAACAAAAAAGAAAAAACCAAACAAAAAAACAAAGAACAAAAATTCTCAAATTGAAGTAATAGCAATAGTAACTGTAATACTAAGGTAGTAAAGTCATAGTCAATAGTCCAGTAAATTAGGGTTAGTCCAAGGTTTATAATAAAAATAATAACAATAATAATAATAATAATAATAAAGGGTCAAGGGTCCTTGGAGGAGTAGTCCCTTTTCTAGTTGGCCTTCTGTGGCGTCCTAGACTGGTCTCCCCAAACCCAGCACCTTGTGAAGCGCAATATAGAGCCACTCCATGGTGAAGACCGTCTGTGCGTGGTGAAGAGCCACATCCTACTAGAGGTGGCCCTGTGACAAGCCAAACACAGCGGATCTAGGGGAGTAAACCCCGAAAACAAATCCGTAACTCAAGGTGTAAATCGTGCTGATGGGTGGATGGCTACAACGGCATGTAGTCATTAACGATACAAGACAACCACTGCCTTGTGGATTAGGTGTACAAGCCAAAGGCTAAGGGTGAAGATCCCTAACAGAAAGCTTCTTAGTTTTCCCCTGATAGCTATGGCGTTTAGGGGAAGTACCCCAGTCATGGGCAAATGACCTGGTAAACTGGACCAGAAAGTCCTGGAAGACAACCAGTTTAGGAGAATGTCACTCTGATGTAAAACATCCAACTATGGGAAAATAGTAAAAGCTTTAATGGATAAGTTAAAGAATAGTTTATCATGCCGCATTGCTCGTCACGCGGATGAACAAGGAGCGCGTCCCCCAATGAGGAACCAGGCTGGGGTCGAAAAATCGATTACTGGAACAACCTTACCCAACAATGATCTGGCAGGTAACCTTACCGAGACCTTCTCTCGAAAAGGCCCTCCAGACACAAAAAGTCTGTCCAGAAGTAAACAGAAAACAATTAGACAAAGATGGACAAGGGAAGAATATATACAAGTCATGACAGCATTTTATGAGGCAAAATTTTCGCCAGCAGAAGGCTCAAATACAGAGCAGACATATAAATTATGGAGAGAGAAACACCCGGAAATTAGACCAGGGATGGATGCTAATAAGCTTGCTAATGTAAGACGTGATATTATCAAGAATAAGAGACTAGAAGACACCACATTACAACAGATTCAAAATGATATAAGAGAGAAAATTGAAATACAAAATGTAGATAATAGCTGTTGTGCAACCAATGATGGTACAGAGGAAAGTGAGATACTGCATGAAACAACTGTCATCAGCCAGCCAGATATTGAAACCTCAGATCAGACCAACACCAATTATTCAGCTTCAAGTGAAGAGGTAAGTGCAATTTCAGAAAAGATAATGATTAAATTGGAAGAACTGAAGCATCAACATCTATCTGATAGAATCCAACTTCCTAAAATTAGAAAAGATAGAAAAGCAAAAGATCTTATACACAAGGGAAATATTGCGATCCTCAAATTAAAAACACAGGCCATGGAACTGCTCACAATAACTGAGCTTAATCAGATGGTATATGCTACAGCATCAGTAATAACGGAAGAACTTGGAGTAACGATACAAAGAAAGAAAGGCCGACAACATAAGCAACCCCAATGGAAAGAAAGGATTAGCAAGGATATAGAATGCTTAAGGAAGAAACTGTCAATTTTAACCGAAAAAGTGAAAGGTAGCATGGTATCTCACAGAAAGATCACTCGAGTGCTGTCTCAACTTAAGTGTAAGAGTGAGGTAGATATACCATCAATTATAGAAAAGATAAAGCAAAAAAATTGCAGCCAAAACACAAAGGATAAGGCGGTACGAAAAAAGAGGGAAGCAATTCCGTCAAAACAAACTGTTTAAAGATAATGCAAAGCAGTTCTATAGAGAAATTGGCAAGAAGCAAATTGATGTAACTGAGCCACCTATACTTACTGAAATCGAAGGTTTCTGGTCGAGAATATGGGAAAATGAAAAAGTCCATAACGAAGTAGCTGAATGGATTAGAGACCAGGAAGAATTATATAAAGATCAGCAATGCCAAGAAACTAACGATATCACAATTGATGAGGTACGCACTGCAATAAAAAATGCGAACAACTGGACATCACCAGGGTTAGATAAGATTCCAAATTCCTGGCTTAAGAACATAGATAAGCTGCACACGGACCTGGCAAGGGAATATAATACCATTCTCAAAGAACCAGACAAATGTCCAGAGTGGCTAACACAAGGATTAACATTCCTGATTCCTAAATCTAATGATACAAATGAAGCTAAAAATTACCGACCAATAACTTGCTTGCCAACTATGTACAAAACATTAACCTCGATCATTACAGATAGAACATACTTGCACCTGGAAGACACATTAGATTATTACCCAATGAGCAAAAAGGATGCAATCGGCGATCATATGGTTGCAAAGATCAGCTCCTAGTGAATAAAATGATAATGGAAGACTGTAAAACAAGAAAGAAGAATCTGACAACATCATGGATTGACTACAGGAAAGCATTCGACAGTGTGCCACATAGCTGGATTATAAAGACGTTGGAACTTTACAAAGTATCGCCTGAGATTGTTAACTTTATGAAAGTGAACATGAAAAACTGGAAAACAACATTGCTTCTAAGACATGCTACCGGCACAATGACGTCTCGATTGATAGAAATAAGGAATGGCATATTTCAAGGCGATTCTTTATCCCCGCTTCTATTTTGCTTGGCTCTGGCTCCCCTAAGCAACTTGCTTCATTCTACTAATTGCGGATATGATATCCAAGGAAAGAAAATCAACCACCTCTTCTATATGGACGATTTAAAGGTATATGGCAGAGACAGTCAGCAACAAGAACGCTTGCTTCAAACTGTTAAAACATTTAGTGACGACATTAATATGAAATTTGGGCTAGAAAATTGTGCCACAGCAGAATTCAAACGGGGTAAACTAGCTACAACTACATCAATCAGACTTGATGAAGAAACGACTATCAAAGAGTTGCAACAAGAGGATAGCTACAAATACCTTGGAATAAATGAAGCTGACGGTATTCAGCATGCAAAGATGAAAGAAAAGATAAGAAAGGAGTATTATAGGAGAGTTAGACTGATACTCAAGAGTGAACTGAATGCAGTTAATCGTATTGCAGCCATCAACTCTCTTGCTATCCCAGTCATCACATACAGTATGAATATACTCAATTGGAAGATAAATGACCTCAAAAGGCTTGACACAAAGACAAGGAAACTCTTAACAATGTATAGAATGCACCATCCAAAAGCAGATGTGGATCGACTATACTTACCAAGAAGAGAAGGAGGGAGGGGACTAATGCAAATAGAGTTAACTTGCAAGATAGTGACTGTTGGTCTCAAAACATATTTAAGAGAAAGCAAGGACGAAATGATGAAATTGGTCTTAGAGCATGAGAAGAAAAAGAAGTTATACTCTGTTACAAAAGAGGCTACCAAATTTTGTAGAGAGCTAGAAGTCGATCAACCAGGGCATAGGGAAACGGATAGTGTCACAAATAAAGCCAAAGAAGTCAAGAATATAGTGAAAAAACAAGGAAAAGAACAGATAAGAATAAGATGGGAACAGAAGCCGCTGCACGGTCAGTACTTGAAAAGATTGAAGAGACCAGATGTTGATGAAACTGAAACACATAAGTGGTTAAAAAGTTCAGGATTAAAATCAGAGACAGAAGGCCTAATAATAGCAGCACAAGACCAAAGTTTAATGACAAAGCAATATCAAAGTGAAATAATGAAGAATGGAATGAATCCCAAATGTCGACTATGCAATCAATATAATGAAACAATTGATCACATTGTAAGTGGATGTCCTGTATTAGCAAAATCAGAATTCATGCAACGACATGACACAGCTGCATCATACATACACTGGAGAATTAGTAAGGCATTCAAACTACCTGTAGCAGACAAATGGTATAATCACAACCCAGAAACTGTCGTGAGCAATGACCAAGTAACTTTAATATGGGATATGCAAGTACACACAGATAAAGAAATAAAGGCTAACAAGCCTGACATCATTATCAAAGATCACATAAACAGGACGTGCCAACTGATTGATATGACTATACCTTCAGATAGAAATGTATCAATAAAGGAAGTTGAAAAATTTTCAAAATACAAGGATTTAGAAATTGAAATAGGCAAAATGTGGAAAATGAAAGTAACTACAATTCCTGTAGTTATAGGTGCGCTTGGAGCTATAAAGAAAGGAATGAAATCGAACATTGACAAGATACCAGGGAAAATATACTTAGAAGAACTACAGAAGATCACACTACTGGGCACTGCTCATATCCTCAGGAAAGTTCTGTCAACTGACTTAATGTGACCATGTATGTCCTAAGATCTATGGATTAGATTTGGATTTGCAGGAAGAACAGAAAAGACTTAATAGACATTTTATAATAATAATAATAATAATTTGTCCTGGGTATGACATTAAACTGCATCCGGTTGTGGAGTTTCGATGTGGGATAATGAGGTTACCCTTTGCCACAATTACCTCCAGGTCGCCCTTGAGCAAGGTGTAGCACCTGTTGGCTCTCCCCGAGACCATGAAATACCGGGTTGGCATCCGGTGGGGGTTAGTCTGTCTCACGGGTAGGGGGGACTCTTTAGCCTTGGCAGGCCACCCTCCTAGTGATGGTGTCACAACTAAAAATACCAGCTGGGAACTTGCTACAAAGAACATCCTCTTATGAGTGTGATGAATCAAAGTAATGATTTAGACAACAGCGTAAATGAGACTGGAACTAATGGTGAAGGTCTCTCGCTCGGCAGGTGTCCCATGGAAGAGCAGCGTGGGCCCGGTCGTTATCCTACTACTGCCAGAACTGGATGGTCGAAAAGTATGAATGTAGCAGTAATGGAGTGTTATTTTTTGAGCAAGCCTGTAGATGAAGAAGGAAAACCAGTGAGAGGCTATAGACGTAGAATGCACAATATTTGGAATGAGAGACAAACCTTAAAAGTGACTGAACAGCGACTATGTGACCAAGCTCGCATAATTAGAAAGAATGGTTGGCTAACTCAGGTTGAGTTGGATGATATAAAGCAAAGACTTTCAACACACGAGGAAATGATAACAGAAGCTAGTCACGTGGTAGAGGAGGGCAATATAGTTGAATTAACAGAGACGGTGCTTGAAAGAGAGCCTGTGGCTATTATCCTAGAAAATCATGGTAGGAATGACGTAAACTCAAAAGCGATAGGAGAAATTAGTAATATAATGAATGAAGGGAACATGAATACGCCGATAAATCTTAAAAAAGTAGATAGGAGAGCCTTGAATGAACTTGTTAATGAGATAGATAATGTGCTAGCTGACATTAGAACGGATAACATAAGTGATACAAACAAATTGATACGTGCTACTGCGGTGTATGTTGCAAGAGAATTTGGCTTTGGGGAACGGAACAAAGCATACAGGATGAAAGAGCCTTGGTGGAAAAGAAGAATAATAGAATCTATAAGCAAACTCCGTAAAGATATCAATATCCTTGAACGTAAAAAGAGAGGAGAAACAATAAAGAAAAGAAAATATAATGAAATTTCTAGGAAATACAATGTCACGAAAAAAGGTGTTAGTTTAGTGATCGAAGAGTTGAAACAGAGATTGCAAGCCAAGGCATTCAAATTACGTAGGTATGAGCAAAGAACGCAACAATATCAGATTAATAGAATGTTCCAATATGATCAAGCGAAGGTTTATCAAAAACTTCAATGTGACAACAAAAGAGAAATTTCAAAACCAAGTGCAGATGAAAGTAAAAAATTTTGGTCGGAAATATGGGACAACAAAATCCAACATAATAATCCTGCAAAATGGTTAGAAGAGCTTAGAAATAACAAACGTAGTGTGGTACAAAATGGCATTGAAATTACAACTAGCATGGTAAAGCAGCAAATCAAGAAGATCTCAAACTGGAGAGCACCTGGCCCTGATGGAGTCCAGGGCTTTTGGCTTAAGAAGCTAATGTCACTACATGAGAGAATTGCATCTCAGTTAAATGACTTGTTACATAACCAGACAGAAACACCTGCATGGATGACCACTGGAAAACTGTATTGTGCCAAAAAGACCCGAGAAAAGGAAATGCAGTTGACAATTATAGGCCCATATCCTGTTTGCCAATGATGTGGAAACTGATGACAGGGATCATTTCTGATTCTGTCTACAAGTTTTTGGATGAGAATGAGGTGCTACCAGAAGAACAAAAAGGCTGCAAGAGGAATAGTAGGGGTACAAAAGATCAACTACTGGTGGATAAAACGATACTCGCAGATTGTAAAAAGAGGCATAAGAACCTTACCATGGCGTGGGTTGACTACAAGAAAGCCTACGACATTGCCATTTTAAATTATTTATACACAAAATCCCTTCAGCTAAATCTAACAATACAAAAAGAAAGGTTTATTAATTAATACTATATACTAAAGCTAAAAAACTAATGGCATTGCTGATCTTCCAGGGAGTCATGTTTTTTTTTGGCTTTCAGCTCATCAAATGCATTTTCAGTTGTTTTTTGAATCGGCACAAGGTAGGAAGCTCCCTGATACTTATTGGGATTTCATTCCAGACCTTAAGAGCTGAATACGAAAATCCTTTTTTGGCGTACTCCAGATTGTACCTCGGAATCTGAAGATCTCTGCAGAAGCGTGTGTTATAGTTGGAATAATGGGATCTTCGTTGACATTTGTTCCAAAGGTTTTCAGGGCAGAGTCTATTCATGATCTTATAAGCCATAACGGCACGATCAAACATAACAAGTTGCTCAGCACTGAGGAGATTAGTTGACCATTTATCTTTAATCCTAGCTGTTTCGATTATAAAGATGGCCCTGTCTTGAAGACGTTGCAACGATTCCTTTTTTGAATGTGTGAGGCTACCCCAGATAACATCTGCATATCGCATGTGGCTTTCTACAAGAGCACGATATACGTTGCTTAACTGAGATTGTGGGAGGATATTTTCAACTTTTTTAAAGATGTAAGACCTCCAGAAACTTTCCCTTTGATAGTTTTGAATTGTTCTTCCCAGTTAAGCCCTTCGTCTACAATAACTCCAAGTGATTTTGTCTTTTTCACCCGTTTTATATCGGCACCATTCAGTCTCAATGTTTCATGTATCCTCACAGTTTGGTTCCTCACAGTTAGACACAACATGGTTCCTCACAGTTGGATATTAGAATGTATGAGGCTATATGGAGTATCAGACAGTGTTACTAACTTTCTGAAAAGATCAATGAGCAAATGGATGGTACAACTGACGTCTTGTGGTGATATTTTAGGGACTGTAAACATACGGAGAGGTATATTTCAAGGGGACAGTTTGTCACCATTACTGTTTGTCATTTGTATGATTCCCCTTACTGAAATCCTCAGAAAAGTCAAAATGGGATATACTTTGGATGGTATTAAAATCAACCATTTGTTCTTCATGGATGACTTAAAGTTGTTTGGAAAAAACGAAAATGACATTGACAGTCTAGCATCTACTGTTAACCTTATTAGCCAAGACATAGGCATGCAATTTGGAATTAAAAAGTGTGGTGTGGTACACTTGAAACGTGGAAAATTATCGAAAACTGCAGGAATTGAACTTGTCAATGGTGAAAAGATCAAGGAAGTTAATGATGAGGGATATAAGTATTTGGGTATATTGGAACTAGATAGATTGAAGGAGGAAGAAATGAAGACTACATGTCAAAAAGAATATTTCAGAAGGGTGAGACTGATAATGCAATCAAAACTTAATGGAAGAAATAAGATCAAGGCAATAAATACCTGGGTGGTCTCCTTAGTGCGCTATGGGGCAGGAGTCATAATGTGGAAGAAAGCCGAATTAGAATCCATGGACAGAAGAACTAGGAAACTCATGACAATGAATAAGGAACTTCATCCAAGAGGTGATGTTGCAAGACTTTATGTTGGAAGGAAAAATGGTGGTCGGGGATTGATTAGTTGTGAGACTTGTGTTAAAACTGAGATAAACAATTTGGCTTGGTACATTAAGCACGTCAGAGGTCCTATCGTGTCAATTGTAAGAGATCTTGGGACAATAAATACCGAAGAGGCAATAGCTCCAAGAGAATATAAGAGTAAGGCGAAACGGGAATTGGAAAATCAATGGAAGGAAAAACCAATGCATGGGGAATTCACTAGGAAGACAGATGGAATTCATTGGGAAAAAAGCTGGTCATGGTTAAGGAGCGGAGACCTGAAAGGGTGCACAGAGGCATTAGTATGTAGTGCACAGGAACAGTCTCTGCGAATTAATTACACTAAGTTTCATATCGACAAAACAAGTGATACGCCTTTATGTAGAATGTGTGGTGATAAGGGTGAAACAATTAGCCATCTAGTAAGTGAATGTGCAAAACTAGCACAAAGAGAATAAAAAAGACGACACGACAACATAGCGCGATATATTCATTGGCTGTTAGCAGAGAAATGTGGATTTGACAGAGCTGCAAAGTGGTATGAACAGAAGCCGGATGGAGTGTTAGAGAATCTAGACTTTAAGCTGCTGTGGGATTTTATGATACAGTGCGATAGCATTATTCAAGCAAGAAGGCCAGACATTATTCTAGTTGATAAAGTAAAAATGGAAGTAAAGATAATTGATATTGCAATTCCCGGTGATAGTAGGATTAGAGACAAAGAACAAGAGAAAGTTGAGAAGTATGAAGAGTTAAAGGAAGAAATTGGAAGGGTGTGGAACATGAAGAAGGTTACAGTTATCCCTGTTGTGATTGGTGCACTAGGATGCATATCGCAAATATTTGATAGCTATATGGAAAAGATTGGAATTACTGTACAGTTGCAGGTGATACAAAAGACAGCACTCCTAGGAACAGCACGGATTTTAAGAAAGACATTATCTGTGTAAGCCATAAAGTATGAAAAGGTGGGTCCTTTATCAGCTTGTTGCTGATTGTTCCCTCCTTACTCACCCAGACCTGTTAACATCTTATTGTCTGTGAGAAAATAAATTACCCATAATAATAATAATACTTGTCCTGGGTATGACATAAAACTGCATCCGGTTGTAGAGTTTTGAAGTGGGATAATGAGGTTACCCTTTGCTACAACTACCTCCAGGTCACCCTTGAGCAAGGTGTAGTACCTGTCAGCTCTCCCCGAGACTACGAAATACCGAGTTGGCATCCGGCGGGGGCTAGTCTGTTTCATGGGTAGGGGGGACTCTTTAGTCTTGGTTGACAACCTCCCTAGAGATGGTGTCTCGATAAAAACACCGGTGGTAGTGTAACCTTAAAGTCACTATCCTCTTTTTCAGTACAATGAATAATTCTAATAATGAAGATAACGGCATGAATGAAACTGGAACTGCAAGTGAAGGTTTCTCGCCCGGCAAGTGTCCCACTGTATGACAGGGTGGGCCTAGTCGTCATCAAGCGTCTGCCAAAATGAAATGGACTAGGGAATTGAACCTTGCTGTTATGGAATGCTATTTTTTGAGTAACCCAACAGATGACAATGGAAAGCCGATATGAGGTTACAGAAAAAGGATGCATAATATCTGGAAAGGGAGAAATTTACCAATAGTGACGGAACAAAGACTATGTGATCAGGCTAGATTAATAAAAAAGAATGAATGGTTTACTGTTGTAGAGTTAGAAGAAATCTGTTGAAGGTTAGATGGGAATAGTGATAATGATGAAGGGAATAGTGATAGTGTTGAAGGAAGTAATGATAGCATAATAATAGGAAATATAAGCAGACTGTTAGGTGAAACAAAAGTACGCAATGATGAGCGATTTGAAGCAATAGAAGTGCAGGTAAGAAGTAGCAATGTGCATAATGAACAAGAAAGATGTATGATGGATGAAATAGTCGGAATTATGAAAAGCGGTAGAAGATGTGATACAAGAGGATTGAAGAAAGTGAACAGAAATATTGTTTCTGAATGGTCAAGTAAAGTAAATAGGGTTTTAATTAATATAAAAACAGATAACATAACTGATACAAATAAGTTGATATATGCAGTTGCTCAGTATGTTTCTAAAAAGGTTGTTTTAAGAGTAATGGGACGTAATGTGAAAAGAGAACCTTGGTGGAAGAGAAGGATACAGATCACAATTAGAGAACTGAGAAGTCATGTAAATATTTTGCAAAGAAAGAAGAGGGGCGAGCTTACAAAGGGTGATAAGTATAAGATTTTGGACAGGAAATATCGAATTAAGACAAAAGGAGAAGACACTGTAATTGAAGAACTTACACAGAGACTACAAGCTAAAGCAACAAAACTGAAGAGGTATGAACATAGAATCCAGCAATTTAAAATCAATAGGTTGTTTCAACAAGATCAGAAAAAGGTATACCAGGAATTGAGCGGATTGAAAAGAACTGAAGGGGTAACACCAGATGCGGCAGAAAGTGAGCGATTTTGGTCAACTATTTGGGGAAATGAGGCTCAACACAATAGGGATGCTCAATGGGTGAAGGACTTGAGAGAGGAGTGTGATAAAGTAATTCAGCAGGATATAGCAAAAACTCTGGAGATGGTGACTGAACGGGTAAAGAAGATACCAAATTGGAAAGCACCTGGACCTGATGGGGTACAGGGCTACTGGTTAAAGAAACTGACATCTCTGCATGATAGAATCGCTGAACAAATGAATGAATTAGTAAACAACAGAGCCCCCTTGCCTGTTTGGATGACAACTGGTAGAACGGTATTGTGTCAGAAAGACCCAAAAAAAGGAAATGTGGTTGAGAACTATAGGCCAATATCCTGTCTACCACTTTTGTGGAAGTTGATGACAGGAATAATTGCTGATTATGTTTATCAGATGCTTTTAGAAAGTGACATATTACCGGTAGAGCAGAAAGGGTGTAGGAAAAAGAGCAGAGGAACAAAGGATCAGCTTTTGATCGACAAGATGATTCTGAATGACAGTAAAAGACGACAAAAGAATCTTGCAATGGCATGGGTGGATTATAAGAAGGCTTATGACATGGTACCCCACTCTTGGATAGTCGAATGTTTGCAATTGGCACATGTACCATACACGCTCTATGGTAAATTGGCAAACTGAATTAACGTCAAGTGGTACGTCACTCGGAAATGTAAATATTAGAAGAGGGATTTTTCAGGGAGACAGTCTTTCCCCATTGATCTTTGTAATTTGCATGATACCATTATCAAAGGTGTTGTGGAAGGCAAAAGCTGGGTATTTGCTTGGAGATGTGAAAATCAACCACCTGTTGTTTATGGATGATCTGAAGATATTTGGGAAGAACAGAACTGAAATCTATAGTCTTATATCAACAGTAAAGGTTATAAGCCATGATATTGGAATGGAATTCGGAGTAAAGAAGTGTGGTATTGCAATCGTGAAACGAGGGAAACTAGTCGAAAGTGAAGACATAAACCTAGGTAATAGAGAGAGTATTAAGGCGATTGATCTTGAAGGATACAAATATCTTGGTATTTTAGAGGCTGATAAGATACAGGAGAATGAGATGAAAGAAATGTTCTCAAAAGAATACCTGAGGCGCACTAAACTAATTATGAGATCAAAGTTGAACGGTAGGAACAAGATAATGGCAGTAAACATATGGGTAGTATCACTCATGAGATATGGAGCAGGTATACTTGGATGGAATACGAATGAACTGCAAAAGCTTGACAGAAAAACAAGAAAAATCATGACAATAAACAAGGAACTCCACCCAAGAAGCGATGTTGCAAGAATATACGTATCAAGAAGAAGAGGGGGAAGAGGTCTTATAAGTTGTGAATGTTGTGTAAGGGGAGATGAAGATAGTTTGAGTTGGTACGTATTGAACAGTAGAGAGGTACCTTTGAGAAAGGTCGGGGATTCAGATATAGTTAATGTTGCTGAAGCAATTGAACCAAATGAGTATAACAGGTTTCATAGCCAGAAAAGAGAAGATGAATGGAAGCAGAAAATAATGCATGGACAGTTTTTGAGGGGCAAAGAGGGGCTGGATTGGGATAGATCATGGCATTGGATTGCAAAAGGAGATATGAAGGGATGTACAGAGGCATTGATCTGCAGTGCTCAAGAACAAGCTTTAAGAACAAAGTATACAAAGTTCTATATTGATAAGAGTTCTGAGTCTCCTATATGTAGAATGTGCAGGGAGAAAGCGGAAACTATTAGTCATCTAGTTAGTGAGTGTAGTAAGTTGGTCCAACGAGAGTATAAGAGAAGGCATGATAATGTGGCACGATACAGTCATTGGCAGCTCTGTATCAAAGGAGGGTTTGAGAGAGCTGATAGATGCTATAATGAGCAACCTGAAGCAATAATTGAAAATGAGAATTATAAGCTCTTATGGGATTTTACGATCCAATGTGATAGAATGATTGAGGCAAGACGACGGGACATTGTGTTGGTAGATAAAATGAATAAAGAGGTCAAAATAATAGACATTGCGGTACCTGGAGATTCACAAGTAAAAGAAAAAGAACTTGAAAAAATGGAAAAGTATCAGTACTTGAGGAAAAAAATTGGCGTAAATATGGCGTAAAACGAAAAGGATTTAAAACTGCGGTAGAGGAACTAAAGCAGAGGATGATTGCAAAGAGTGCAAAAGTTCAAAGATATGAGCAGACAATCACTCAATTTAAACACAATAGGTTGTTTCATATTGATCAGAAGAAGCTATACAGTGAATTGAATGGAGGAAGAAAGTTTTCGCAGAGTGTACCAGATGCAGATGAGAGTAGACGATTTTGGAGTGATATTTGGAGTGTTAACAAGGAGCACAATAGAGAAGCTGCATGGTTACGGTGCCTGCAGAATGAGAGAAAAAGAGATCACTCTCAGGAACCAGTGAAGGTCAGTGTTGAGAATGCGAGAAAGCAGTGTCAAAAGATTCCAAATTGGAAAGCACCAGGTAAAGACGGGTAAAAGGATATTGGATTAAGCACCTCATTAGCCTTCACATGAGAATTGTTTACCAACTGACTAGGATATTAGAGTTTAAAGATGATTTGCCTTCATGGATGACATATGGTCGAACAGTGTTATGCCAACAAGACCCTGGAAAAGGTAATGCAGTGGAAAATTATCGCCCTATCACATCCCTGCCTATGATGTGGAAACTTCTAACGGGAATTATAGCAGAAGAGGTGTATACCTATTTGGAAAGAGAGAATCCTCTACCGGAAGAACAGAAAGGGTGTAAGCGTGGGAGTCGTGGAACAAAAGATCAGTTGTTAATTGCTAAGACAGTATTGAGAGCTTGTAAGAAATCTCTATATACTAAGATCCCTATATGATAATTTATGCCAAACCAATCAGATTTGCTCGAATTTGTACCACATGACCCATTTTTAGCCCGATTTTAATGACACTTCTCCTCCTAGGCCGGTTGGGGGATTGTGACCACACTTGGTTTAGGGGTTCTCCTTGGGGTCTACTTACTCATAAAGGAGGGATTTTTCCATATCTGTTCTTTTCGCCGAGATATTCCACTTTCAACTTATGGCCATTGCCATCCTATACCATCCACCATGATCACTTGACACCTCTGAGCAGGACTGTTGCTGTCACGTTGGCGAATGTTCATGTAGGACGATGTTGCTGTGTGTGATGGCGAGGAGACTTTTGTCACAGTCTTTCCAGGTAAACCGACTCTGTTTTCTGTAGATAGATTTATTTAAGATTCCATGTATGTCCTTTGTCCATCTCATCTGTATTCTGCTGTTGCTAGCCATTTATTTCTATATCTTTCAACCAGATTCAACCACCTTCCCTCGAGGGTATTGCCGCCATGACAGTTCTTCTTCAAGTTGTTTGATTCTATGTGCTAAATCACCGTGCTTTTACTGCTAAATTGTGAAAACATATTCAACATATGTTTGAATTGCTATTCTGTGCTAGACTATGGCAGTTTGTTTGCTCTTCATGCATATTTTGATGACATGTAATGGCGTGCGTGCTGTTTTCATTTGGGAATGGTTTGATTTACACTACCGTAATATTGCCATGTGACTTGGAGGAGAATTTCGTCATTCAGCTTTCAGTTTAGTGCTTTTTTCGCTTGATTTCATTCGCTAAGTTATCCTAATTATCTTACTAAATTGTCATGAAATGATTACTGTGTGTTTACTGTTGTATTCCCTGGTAGCTTTGAATTTATTCATTGCTTTTACCGCATGTACGAATGGCATAGGATATGGTTATATTTGGCGATAAAATATTGGTATGTGGAATGCTTTCACTGAAGTATGTATAGGGCTATTGCTGAATTTGGTCACCATTATTTTGCAGTTTTTACTTTCACCCTTTACTTTCATCGTAGTTTGTATGGTGAAATGCAAGGGGATTCCCAAGTTCATCTCACGATCGCAGATACCTGTTGTCCTTTGTTTTGGACTTTAATTGCGGACTTTTGAGGGTGATTCCATAACTTTGCTTCAGGGGCATTAAGGTCATGGTTGTTCCCCTAAGTTTTTGCTTGATGGTCTCTTCTAAATTACCGTTTTGTTACTGCAGAAGTATTATTATTATATTTAGGAAGCATTTAATGCGATATTTGCTTATGTACTAGGAGCTTTTAACTTGCTCTTAATTCTTAGTATATGCACATGAAATGGATGTTAGGATGTCTCAAGAGTTAGGCCACTTTGTTTACGTTTGAGATATTGCCCTTCAACTCGAATTTACTCCTTGATTTTCTCATACATATTTTACAGGCAAACACTAGGATGTCAGCAACTTTATTCTCAGCTCAGTAACTCTCTTTCCATTTTGTTTTCGCTCTATTTACAGTAGGCCTCATTGTTATTTCCACTATAGATGGTGGAGATATTTTGGTGAAGTCATATTAAAGGGGTTCTATTAAACTAAATATTCTTTTGTTGGCACACAGTTGCCCTTCTTTCTCAGATCATTTGATATAAATTCCATTACTGAATTCCATAGACCATTCTGCACATGATGATACACTCTTAAGGGATGAATTTATCTTGCCCCCACTCAAGTAATACCTTCATTTGAAATCTTAGTTCGTAATGCAGGATATATATTATGACTCAATTCAAAGAATTACTGACTTCCATGGATCACTCTGCATATGATAGTATAGTTTGTTTAGGAATGACTTAATACTAGATAGCAACATTTTGATTTATGGAGCCACTTTCTTCTATCCAACTACCATTATTGTTTAAAATCTGAATTTCACATGGTTGTACAACAGCTAAGTTGGTACTGGATAGCTGCTTTATTTGTTTTGTATAGCCATAACCTATGAACTCCCCCAAAGAACTTTGGTTGAAATCTAATATGATGATTCATGCTGCTCAATCATGGGCTTTACACTCTGTTTTATATATAAAGCTGTGATATAGGAATACTAAGCAATATTCTTTTGTTTTATCACCTTGAGCTACACAGTCCTATCACAGATTCCAGTTGTATAACACCTACATTTATGGGTCAGACTTGATCCTTTACCTCTGTAGACAAGATTAGTGGTCACCTACACGATAACAGAACCACTCATACCTGCCAATTCATGTGCTGTATTGTATCTGTTATGACATCCTAAAATTATATCACTAGATTTTCCAAAACTCCTTAAGTTAGAATTGAGTGAAGCAGGAGACAATGTGTAATGTAGGTTCATTAGCGCCTCAATGTAGAGAGCATTTTAAACAATTCTGTGCATAATTCATATAATATAGACTAGCTTAGTACTGATAGCCCACTAGAACGCGGGCGTGCCTAGCTCCAGTTGAAATGTTGCATATTAGCCTTGGAAAGACTAACGCTGTGCCCCCATGACAGTTGCATGGTCTGGTCGCATAGGATCACGAGAAGGTGACGTTATGGGACTCTGCGATGGAGCACGTGACTGTTGGCCTTGCATTTGGCAAATTGACGAAAATTGCGAGAAAAAAGTGTGCAGAAAGTGGTCGGATACCTGTGCTAGGCTACGGGGCTTCGTGACTCTCTTCCTGTCGCTTTACTGCCCCGTAGCCTAGCGCAGGTATCCAACCACTTTTTGCACAATTTTTTCTCGCAATTGTCTTCGATTTGCACAATGCAAGGCCGAAAGTCACGTGCTCCATCACAGAGTCCCATAACGTCACCTTCTCGTGATCCTATGCGACCAGACCATGCAATTGTCATGGGGGCACAGCGCTAGCCTTTCGAAGGCTAATATGCAACATTTCAACTGGAGCTAGGGGAGCCCGCGTTATAGCGGGCTATCAGTACTAAGCTAGTCTCTACATACTAAGATCCTATATGATACTGTATGCCAAACCAATGAGATTGCTCGAAATTGTACCACGTGACCAATTTTTAGCCCGAGTTTAATGACACTTCTCCTCCTAGACTTGTTGGGGGATTCTGACCAAACTCGGTTTAGGGATTCACCTTGGGGTCTACTTACTCATAAAGGAGGGATTTTTCCATATCTGTTCTTTTCGCCGAGTATTCCACTTTCAACTTATGGCCATTGCTTTCCTCTACCCTTTAACATAATCACTTGACACCTCTGCGCAGGACTGTTGCTTTCACGTTGGCGAATGTTCATGTAGGACGATGTTGCTGTGTGTGATCGCGAGGAGACTTTTGTCACTATCTTTCCAGGTAAACCGACTCTGTGTTCGGTAGATAGATTTATTTAAGATTCCATGTATGTCCTTTGTCCATCTCATCTGTATTCTGCTGTTCCCGGCCATTTATGTCTATATCTTTCAACCAGATTCAACCACCTTCCCTCGAGGGTAGTGCCGCCATGACAGTTCTTCTTCAAGTTGTTTGATTCTATGTGCTAAATCACAGTGCTTTTACTGCTAAATTGTGAAAACATAGTCAACATATGTTTGAATTTCTATTCTGTGCTAGACTATGGCAGTTTGTTTGCTCTTCATGCATATTTTGATGACATGGAATGGCGTGCGTGCTGCTTTCAGTTGGGAATGTTTTGATTTGCACTACCGTAATATTGCCGTGTGACTTGTAGGAGAATTTTGTCGTTCAGCTTTCAGTTTAGTGCTTTTTTCACTTGATTTCATTCGCTAAGTTATCCTACTTATCTTACTAAATTGTCATGAAATGATTACTGTGTGTTTACTGTTGTATTCCCTGGTAGCTTTGAATTTATTCATTGCTGTTACCGCATGTACGAATGGCATAGGATATGGTTATATTTGGCGATACAATATTGGTATGTGGAATGCTTTCACTGAAGTATGTATAGGGCTATTGCTGAATTTGGTTACCATAATTTTGCAGTTTTTACTTTCACCCTTTACTTTCATCGTAGTTTGTATGGTGAAATGCAAGGGGATTCCCAAGTTCATCTCACGATCGCAGATACCTGTTCTCCTTTGTTTTGGAATTTAATTGCGGTCTTTTGAGGGGGATTACATAACTTTGCTTCAGGGGCATTAAGATCATGGTAGTTCCCCTAAGGTTTTGCTTGATATTCTGTTCTAAATTACCGTTTGTTACTGCAGAAGTATCATTATGATATTCAGGAGGCATTTAATGCAATAGTTTCTTAAGTACTAGGAGCTTTTAACTTGCTCTTAATTCTTAGTATATGCACATGAAATGGATGTTAGGATGTCTCAAGAGTTAGGCCACTTTGTTTATGTTTGAGATATTGCCCTTCAACTCGAATTTACTCCTTGATTTTATCATACATATTTTACAGGCAAACACTAGGATGTCACCAACTTTATTATCAGCTCAGTAACTCTCTTTTCATTTTGTTTTCGCTCTATTTACAGTAGGCCTCATTGCTATTTCCACTATAGATGGTAGAGTTATTTTGGTGAAGTCATATTACATGGGTTCTATTACACTACATATTCGTTTGTTGGCACACAGTTGCCCTTCTTTCTCAGATCATTTGATATAAATTCCATTACTGAATTCCATAGACCATTCTGCACATGATGATACACTCTTAAGGGATGAATTTATCTTGCCCCCACTCAAGTAATACCTTCATTTGAAATCTTAGTTCGTAATGCAGGATATATATTATGACTCAATTCAAAGACTTACTGACTTCCATGGATCACTCTGCATATGATAGTATAGTTTGTTTAGGAATGACTTAATACTAGATAGCAACATTTTGATTTATGGAGCCACTTTCTTCTATCCAACTACCATTACTGTTTGAAATCTGAATTTCACATGGTTGTAACAGATAAGTTAGTACTGGATAGCTGCTTTATTTGTTTTTTATAGCCATAACCTATGAACTCCCCCCAGGGACTTTAGTTGAATTCTAATATGACGATTCATGCTGCTCAATCATGGGCTTTACACTCTGTTATATATATAAAGCTGTGATATAGGAATACTAAGCAATATTCTTTTGTTTTATCACCTTGAACTACACAGTCCTATCACAGATTCCAGTTGTATAACACCTACATTTATGGGTCAGACTTGATCCTTTACCTCTGTAGACAAGATTAGTGGTCACCTACATGGTAACAGAACCACTCATACCTGCCAATTCATGTGCTATATTGTATCTGTTATGACATCCTAAAATTATATCACTAGATTTTACAAAACCCCTTAAGTTAGAATTGAGTGAAGCAGGAGACAATATGTAATGTAGTTTCATTAGCGCCTCAATGTAGAGAGCATTTTAAACAATTCTGTGCATAATTCATATAATATCGACTAGCTTAGTACTGATAGCCCGCTAGAACGCGGGCTCCCCTAGCTCCAGTTGAAATGTTGCATATTAGCCTTGGAAAGACTAACGCTGTGCCTCCATGAAAGTTGCTTGGTCTGGTCGCATAGGATCACGAGAAGGTGATGTTATGGGACTCTGCGATGGAGCATGTGACTTTCGGCTTTGCATTGTGCAAATCGAAGAAAATTGCGAGAAACAAGTGTGCAAAAAGTGGTCCGATACCTGCACTAGGCTACGGGGCTTCTTGATTTTCTACCTGTCCCTTTACTGCCCCGTAGCCTAGCGCAGGTATCCGACCACTTTTTGCACACTTGTTTCTCGCAATTTTCTTCGATTTGCACAATGCAAGGCCGAAAGTCACTTGCTCCATCGCAGAGTCCCATAACGTCACTTTCTCGTGATCCTATGCGACCAGACCATGCAACTTTCATGGAGGCACAGCGTTAGTCATTCCAAGGCTAATATGCAACATTTCAACTGGAGCTAGGGGAGCTCCCATTCTAGAGGGCTGTCAGTACTAAGCTAGTGACATACTAATTTAGCGATGTCTTGGATAGATTACAAGAAAGCATACGACTTTGTTCCGCATAGTTGGAGTTGTGAGTGTATGTAAATGCTTGGGGTGGCAGAGAATGTTAGAACCTTTCTAGAAAGAAGTATGAATCAGTGGAAGCTATCTTTAACATCTAGTGGGGAAGTCCTGGGTGATGTTGACGTAAAGAGAGGGATATTCCAGGGTGATAGTTTGTCACCTTTGTTGTTTGTATTAAGTGTGATTCCAATCTCTTTAGTTCTTAGGAAAGTAACTGCATGTTATGAATGGGGTAAGAAGGAATACAAGATAAACCATCTTTTCTTCATGGATGATCTAAAGTTGTTTGGCAAGAATGAAGAACAAATAGATTCACTTGTAAACACAGTCAATATTTGTAGTGGAGATATTGGAATGGAATTTTGTCTTAGAAAGTGTGGCATTCTTACGCTGAAGAGAGGAAAAGTTGTCCGAAGTGAGGGGATCGAACTTCCCAGTGGTGAAGTAATGAGGGATGTTGAACAGGAAGGATATACATATCTAGGTATTGTCGAGCTTGATAAGATTAAGGAAGATGAAATGAAAGATAAAATTACAAGGGAATATAAGAGAAGGCTGAGACTTATTCTTAGGTCAAAGTTGAATGGTAGGAGTAAAATTACAGCAATGAACACATGGGCAGTAGCTGTCATAAGATGCGGGGCTGGAATACTGGATTGGAAAGATCGTGAACTAACATGTTTAGACAGAGGAACAAGAAAACTTATGACAATGTATGGAGCATTTCATCCCAAGAGTGATGTAGACAGGCTATATTTGAAAAGACATGATGGTGGCAGAGGATTGATCAGCATAGAACACTGTGTTAGAGCAGATGAGAACAGTTTAGGATTTTACGTGTTGAATTCTACAGAAATGTTAATCAAGGGAGTTTGTGCATCAGGAATGATTGAGACAGAAGGTATTATGAATAAAATGGAGTTCAAAAGACAAAGAACCCAGGAGCTTAAACAGAAATGGACAGAGAAAAGGATGTATGGACAGTTTGTGAGAGAAATGCCAGAGAAAGTCGACAAGAACAAAACATGGGATTGGTTAATCCGAAGTGATCTCAAGGTAGAGACAGAGGCATTGTTGTGTGCTGCGCAAGAACAAGCTATCAGAACAAATTACGTAAAACACCACATTGATAGAAGCATAGAAAACCCCCTTGTAGAATGTGTGGTAAAAGAGGAGAAAGTGTGCAGCACATAATAAGCGAATGTGAAAAGTTAGCCCAAAAAGAATACAAGAGGCGCCATGATAATGTAGCAAAGAGAATTCATTGGGAGCTGTGTAGGAAGCATGCATTAGACCAGAAGGAAAGGTGGTATGATCATAACCCAGATGGGACAGTAGAGAATAACGATGTAAAGCTGTTATGGGATATAAATATACAGTGCGATCATGTAATAGAAGCAAGGCACCCAGATATTGTTATAATTGACAAGAGAAGACAAAATGGAATACTTGTAGATATAGCAGTACCTGCTGATGGACGAGTACATGAAAAAGAAAGAGAAAAAGTTGAGAAATACCAAGAACTACGGAGGGAAATTGAAAGACTGTGGCAATTGAAAAATGTTAAAATTGTTCCTGTTGTTATAGGTGCCCTGGGAAGTGTAACAAAAGAGTTTGACAACTGGATGGAAAAATTGGAATTACCGAGTAATGTTGGAGCTATACAGAAGACTGTATAGCTGTATAGCTATACACAATAGGTTATGGCTATACAAAACAAATAAAGCAGCTATCCAGTACTAACTTATCTGTTGTACAACCATGTGAAATTCAGATTTCAAACAATAATGGTAGTTGGGAACAGCTAGGATCCTGAGAAGGGTGTTAGAATTATGAACAAAGGATTTCCTGTTAGCCCTTGGTTATTTGTTATAACCCGCCTAACAGATGTAGTAACGGCAATTCAACCAGCCTGAGCAAATACTGATTGTAAACATAATAATACTAATAATAATTTGTCCTGGGTATGACATTAAACTACATCCGGTTGTAGAGCTTCGATGTGGGATAATGAGGTTATCCTTAGCCACAATTACCTCCAGGTCACCCTTGAGCAAGGTGTAGTACCTGTTAGCTCTCCCAGAGACCATGAAGTACCGGGTTGGCATACAGCGGGGGCTAGTCTGTCTCATGGGTAGGAGGGAGTCTTTAGTCTTGGTTGGCAACCCTCCTAGTGATGGTGTCACGATAAAATACCGGTGGTTGTGTAACCTTAAAGTCACTAAAGCTCATATGAGTGATAAATGTTTAATCAAATTTTTGAACATAATGGCGTGAATAGAACTGGAACTGAGTGTGAAGGTTCTTCATCCAGCAAGTGTTCCCCAGCACAGCAACGGGGACTTGGCCGTCATCCTGCGACTGCTAGAATGAAATGGGATAAGGAAGTAAATAAGGTAGTAATGGAATGTTTTTATAGAAGTAGGCCATTCAATGAAGAAGGAAAGCCTATCAGGGGATATAGACAAAGGATGTTTCGGGAATGGAAAGACAGAGGTATGTTTGAAACAACTGAGCAACGTTTGTATGACCAAGCAAGGGCTATTAGAAAGAATGGATGGTTGTCAGAACTGGAACTAGAAATGATTAGGAGGAAAATAGAAAATGAAGCCCAGCTTGTGGTTGATGGTATTGTGGCTGAAGTCAATGTAACTGATGATGGTATTATGGGTGGAGTCAATATGGATCTTAGACTGGATGAAATAGGGGGCGAAGGTGATGGAATAATGAATGAGCCAATTGATGTAGTAGATGTAGGTGAACATTATGATGATATTAGTCAGGAGAATGGAAACATGGTAGCAGAGCTGAAACAAATAATATTGGAGGGTAGAACAAGCGATGGAATTATATTTAAAAAGGTTAATAAGCGATCCCTAAGAGCTCAAACTGAGAGAGTTAACTCAGTCATGAATTTTGTGAAAATGAAGAACATCACTGAAACAAACAAACTGCTTAATGCTGCAAGTGTGTGGGTTGCTGATCAAATGGGGTTAAAGAGATTTGAAATCAACCGAAAGAAAGAGCCATGGTGGAAATGGAGGATAGAACATGATATTAAGAGCTTGAAGCATGACATACATTTACTGCACAGGGAATCGAAGGGGGAGCTAGGAAATAAGACACAGTGGAAACTGAAACATCTAGAGGAAAAGTATAGAGTGAGAAGGAAAGGAATAAATACAGTTATTGAAGAACTTAAACAAAAGATTTTAGCAATGAGCGCAAAAGAAAAGAGATATGAACAGCGAATAACGCAATTCAGACAAAATAGAATCTTTAATGTGGATCAGAAAAAGATATATACGGAGTTTAATGGTAGTGCACTCAGATCAACAGATGTACCAAATGCTGAAGAAAGTAGAAAGTTTTGGGGTGAGATTTGGAGCATTGAGAAAAAGCATAGTAAAACTGCAAATTGGTTAAAACAGCTGAAGGAGGAAATGAGTAACGAACACCATGCCCAAGAAGGATTGGTTATCTCTGTTGATAAAATCAAAAAACAATGTCGAAGAATGCCAACTTGGAAAGCCCCAGGAAGAGATAAAGTCCAGGGATTCTGGATTAAAAGTATGACCAACCTTCATGAGAGAATTGCTGAGCAACTGAATAAGATTTTAATAGGAGAGAACGAGTTACCAGCCTGGATGACTTACGGTCATACACTTTTGTGTCAAAAGGATGTTCCAAAAGGAAATGCAGTTGAGAACTACTGGCCAATTACTTGCCTCCCACTTATGTGGAAACTATTAACAGGTGTTATTGCTGAGGACATGTATACTTATCTGGAAAAGGAGAATCTGTTACCGAATGAACAGACAGGCTGTAAGCACAATAGTAGAGGGATGAAAAATCAACTATTAATTGATGAAACTGTTTTGAAGGACTGTCGGAAAAGGAACACAAATCGTGCTATGGCGTGGATAGATTATAAGAAAGCCTATGATCTTGTCCCACATAGCTGGATAAAAGAATGCTTGGAATTGATGGGAATTGCTGAAAATGTCAGAGAGTTATTGGAGAAAAGTATGAAGCAGTGGAAACTATCGCTTACTTCAAATGGGAACGAGCTTGGAGACGTGAGTCAATAGAGAAATTTTTCAAGGCGACAGCTTATCACCATTGCTCTTTGTGGTGTGCGTGATACCAATTTCATTGGTTTTACGAAAAGTAAAGGCAGGGTACGAGTGGGGGAGGAAGGAATTTAGCTTAAACCATTTGCTATATATGGACGAGCTCAAACTTGATGGGAAGTGCAAAGAACATAATGATTCTCTGGTAAGAACGGTACACATAGTAAGCACTGATATTGGGATTGAATTTGGGTATAGAAAGTGTGGTCTTCTCATTTTGAAGATGGGCAAGGTTGTTAGAAACCAAGGTATAGAACTCCCAAATGGACAAACTATGAAAGAAGTGGAGCAGGAAGGATACAAGTACTTAGGCATAGTAGAACTGGACTAGCTTAGTACTGATAGCCCGCTAGAACGCGGGCTCCCCTTGCTCCAGTTGAAATGTTGCATATTAGCCTTGGAATGACTAACGCTGTGCCTCCATGAAAGTTGCATGGTCTGGTCGCATAGGATCACGAGAAGGTGACGTTATGGGACTCTGCGATGGAGCAAGTGACTTTCGGCCTTGCATTGTGCAAATCGAAGAAAATTGCGAGAAACAAGTGTGCAAAAAGTGGTCGGATACCTGCGCTAGGCTACGGGGCAGTAAACGGACAGGTAGAAAATCAAGAAGCCCCGTAGCCTAGCGCAGGTATCGGACCACTTTTTGCACAATTTTTTCTCGCAATTTTCTTCGATTTGCACAATGCAAAGCCGAAAGTCACATGCTCCATCGCAGAGTCCCATAACGTCACCTTCTCGTGATCCTATGCGACCAGACCAAGCAACTTTCATGGAGGCACAGCGTTAGTCTTTCCAAGGCTAATATGCAACATTTCAACTGGAGCTAGGGGAGCCCGCGTTCTAGCGGGCTATCAGTACTAAGCTAGTCTATATTATATGAATTATGCACAGAATTGTTTAAAATGCTCTCTACATTGAGGCGCTAATGAAACTACATTACATATTGTCTCCTGCTTCACTCAATTCTAACTTAAGGAGTTTTGTAAAATCTAGTGATATAATTTTAGGATGTCATAACAGATACAATATAGCACATGAATTGGCAGGTATGAGTGGTTCTGTTACCATGTAGGTGACCACTAATCTTGTCTACAGAGGTAAAGGATCAAGTCTGACCCATAAATGTAGGTGTTATACAACTGGAATCTGTGATAGGACTGTGTAGTTCAAGGTGATAAAACAAAAGAATATTGCTTAGTATTCCTATATCACAGCTTTATATATATAACAGAGTGTAAAGCCCATGATTGAGCAGCATGAATCGTCATATTAGAATTCAACTAAAGTCCCTGGGGGGAGTTCATAGGTTATGGCTATACAAAACAAATAAAGCAGCTATCCAGTACTAACTTATCTGTTACAACCATGTGAAATTCAGATTTCAAACAATAATGGTAGTTGGATAGAAGAAAGTGGCTCCATAAATCAAAATGTTGCTATCTAGTATTAAGTCATTCCTAAACAAACTATACTATCATATGCAGAGTGATCCATGGAAGTCAGTAATTCTTTGAATTGAGTCATAATATATATCCTGCATTACGAACTAAGATTTCAAATGAAGGTATTACTTGAGTGGGGGCAAGATAAATTCATCCCTTAAGAGTGTATCATCATGTGCAGAATGGTCTATGGAATTCAGTAATGGAATTTATATCAAATGATCTGAGAAAGAAGGGCAACTGTGTGCCAACAAAAGAATATGTAGTGTAATAGAACCCATGTAATATGACTTCACCAAAATAACTCTACCATCTATAGTGGAAATAGCAATGAGGCCTACTGTAAATAGAGCGAAAACACAATGAAAAGAGAGTTACTGAGCTGATAATAAAGTTGGTGACATCCTAGTGTTTGCCTGTAAAATATGTATGATAAAATCAAGGAGTAAATTCGAGTTGAAGGGCAATATCTCAAACGTAAACAAAGTGGCCTAACTCTTGAGACATCCTAACATCCATTTCATGTGCATATACTAAGAATTAAGAGCAAGTTAAAAGCTCCTAGTACTTAAGAAACTATTGCATTAAATGCCTCCTGAATATCATAATGATACTTCTGCAGTAACAAACGGTAATTTAGAACAGAATATCAAGCAAAACCTTAGGGGAACTACCATGATCTTAATGCCCCTGAAGCAAAGTTATGTAATCCCCCTCAAAAGACCGCAATTAAATTCCAAAACAAAGGACAACAGGTATCTGCGATCGTGAGATGAACGTGGGAATCCCCTTGCATTTCACCATACAAACTACGATGAAAGTAAAGGGTGAAAGTAAAAACTGCAAAATTATGGTAACCAAATTCAGCAATAGCCCTATACATACTTCAGTGAAAGCATTCCACATACCAATAGTGTATCGCCAAATATAACCATATCCTATGCCATTCGTACATGCGGTAAAAGCAATGAATAAATTCAAAGCTACCAGGGAATACAACAGTAAACACACAGTAATCATTTCATGACAATTTAGTAAGATAAGTAGGATAACTTAGCGAATGAAATCAAGCGAAAAAAGCACTAAACTGAAAGCTGAACGACAAAATTCTCCTACAAGTCACACGGCAATATTACGGTAGTGCAAATCAAAACATTCCCAACTGAAAGCAGCACGCACGCCATTCCATGTCATCAAAATATGCATGAAGAGCAAACAAACTGCCATAGTCTAGCACAGACTAGAAATTCAAACATATGTTGACTATGTTTTCACAATTTAGCAGTAAAAGCACTGTGATTTAGCACATAGAATCAAACAACTTGAAGAAGAACTGTCATGGCGGCACTACCCTCGAGGGAAGGTGGTTGAATCTGGTTGAAAGATATAGACATAAATGGCCGGGAACAGCAGAATACAGATGAGATGGACAAAGGACATACATGGAATCTTAAATAAATCTATCTACCGAACACAGAGTCGGTTTACCTGGAAAGATAGTGACAAAAGTCTCCTCGCCATCACACACAGCAACATCGTCCTACATGAACATTCGCCAACGTGAAAGCAACAGTCCTGCGCAGAGGTGTCAAGTGATCATGGTAAAGGGTATAGGAAAGCAATGGCCATAAGTTGAAAGTGGAATACTCGGCGAAAAGAACAGATATGGAAAAATCCCTCCTTTATGAGTAAGTAGACCCCAAGGTGAATCCCTAAACCGAGTTTGGTCAGAATCCCCCAACAAGTCTAGGAGGAGAAGTGTCATTAAACTCGGGCTAAAAATTGGTCACGTGGTACAATTTCGAGCAATCTCATTGGTTTGGCATAAATTATCATATAGGGATCTTAGTATATAGAGATAAAATGAAAGAGAATGCAATGAAGGAGAAAACAATAAAAGAATATAAAAGGAGGCTTAGATTGATTTTGAAATCAAAACTGAATTGAAAGAACAAGATAACAGCTGTAAACACATGGGCGGTTGCAAGTTTTAGATATGGAGCAGGGAGAATTGACTGGAAAGAAAGTGAATGAAACAGTATTGACAGGAAAACTAGAAAAACACTGATAATGTACAGAGCAATGCACCCAAAAAGTGATGTTGATAGGTTGTACATAACAAGAAAGGAAGGAGGGAGAGGATTGTGCAGCTTAGAGTATTCCGTTAGAGGAGAAGAAAATAGTTTGGGTTATTATGTGGCAACTTCAGAAGAAACATTGATGAGAGGAGTTAGGGTAGCTGGAACAATCAGAACTGAGGGTACTGTTAACTCCTATGAATTTAAAAAGCAGAGAGCTGAGGAACGTGAGAAGAAATTTTTAGAAAAAAAAATGCATGGTCAATTCAGTAAAGAAATATCGGATAGCATTGACAAGAAACAATCTTGGTATTGGCTATCAAGAGGTGATCTCAAGGTTGAAACAGAGGCTATGTTATGTGCTGCTCAGAAACAGGCACTTAGAACAAACTATATTAAGCATAATATAGACAAAAGCATTGATAGCCCCCTGTGCAGAATGTGTGGACAGTGTGGAGAAAGCGTTCAACATATTGTTAGTGGGTGTGAGAAACTTGCCCAGACAGAGTACAAGAGAAGACACGATAATGGTGCTAAGAAGATCCATTGGGATTTGTGTAAGAGACATGAAATAGACCACCAAGAAAAATGGTATGATCACATTCCGGATAGTGTTGTAGAAAATGACAGCGTCAAACTTCTCTGGGACATAAATATTCAGTGTGACAATGTGATAGAGGCAAGAAGGCCTGATATTCTTTTAATTGATAAGAAAGAGAAAGTTTGTATTATTGTGGACATTGCTGTACCTGCTGACAGAAGGGTAGAAGAAAAAGAACAAGAGAAAGTAGAAAAATATCAAGATTTGAAGAGAGAGATCGGAAGAACGTGGGGAATTAGAAAAGTGCAAGTAGTACCAGGAGTAATTGGAGCCCTCGGGAGTGTACCCAAAGGATTTGATAAATGGATTGAAAAGCTTGTCATTCCATGCAACATCGTTGATATGCAAAAGAGTGCACTGTTAGGAACAGCAAAGATACTACGCAAAGTATTAGAAATGTAAATTTGGAAGAAGGTCCTCTTGTTAGCCCTTGGTCATTAGTTATGACTCGCCTAATAAGAGTAATTACGGCAATAAGAACAGCCAGAGCATAAGCTGAAACACAACATAATAATACTAATAACTGTCCTGGGTATGACATAAAACTACATCCGGTTGTGGAGTTTCGACATGGGATAATGAGGTTACCCTTTGCTACAATTACCTCCAGGTCACCTTTGAGCAAGGTGTAGTACCTGTTAGCTCTCCCCGAGACCTTGAAGTACCGGGTTGGCGTCCGGCGGAGGCTAGTCCATCTCATGGGTAGGGGGGTCTCTTTAGCTTTGGCTGGCAACCCCCCTAGAGATGGTGTCTCGATAAAAATACTGGTGGTAGTGCACCTTTAAAACACAATCCTCTTATGAGTGTAATATGAATCAAGAAAATATTTCAGATAACAACGTGAATGGGGCTGGAACCTATATTGGTGAAGGTCCTTCATTCGGCAGGTGTCCTGTGGATGAGCAGCGTAGGCCCGGTCATTACCCAGCTACTGCCAATCGAAGAGGAGAAAGAATAAACTGGAGGCCGTTTAATAAGGTTGTAATGGAATGTTATTACGAAGGTGAACCAGAGAGGAGAGGTTTTATGAAGAGGATGAGAACAAATTGGATGGACAGAGGATTGTTTGAAGTGTCTGCGCAAAGGCTCTTAGATCAAGTCAGGGTGATTAAGACAAATGAGTACCTTAGCAAAGTTGAACTAGAGGAAATTAGGATGCAAGTTAGGAACAGAAATAATGAAGAAATGCTAGTAAGTGAGCAACAAGACAATGATTTGTCAGAACAAGGAATTAGTTCAGAGAATCTCAAAACCATCGAACAAGAGAGACCAGAGCAACTGGACACTGAATATGAACCAACACAGGATGGAACAGACTTTACAACATCAGAATTTTATATATTGACTGAGCGGGAATTAACGGAAGAACAGCTGGAAATGATAAAGATTATTTGTGAATTGTCTAGAAAGAAGAAAAAGATCACTAATATTTCTTTTAGAATCGCAGACCGGAAAAAGCTCAGGGAGATCACTGGAAATGTGAATAAGGTGTTAGAATATATTATGACAGTAGATGTAACAGAAACAAACGATCTGATAAATGCTGTAGCTGTCTATGTGAGCCAACGGTTAGGATTGAAACAGAGAAAGGATGAAGTGTCTCAAGAACCGTTTTGGAAAAGGAGGATCCAGCGGGATATTAATGAGTTGAGGAAAACTGTTGGCAAATTAGACCGTTATTTGAGAGGTCAAATAAAAGATGTAAAGAAATTAGAACAGATCTTCAAAAAGCATTATGTGAAAAGGAAAGGGATAAAGGTTGTTATGGAAGAGCTTAGGCAAAGAATAACTGCAAAAGCAGCAAAGATAGATAGATATTAAAAGCAGATAAACCAATTTAGAATAAACAGGGTGTTTTCATCAAACCAAATGCGAGTTTTTATGGAACTAAATGGTGAAGTAATTAAAGAGAACACATTACCAAATGTGGACGAAAGTAGAAAGGTTTGGAGTGAAATATGGGAAAACACAATGGAACATAACGATGATGCAGAATGGCTACGAGGGATCGAAACTGACTTAAGTAGAGTCAATAAACAACATGATGTGAAAATCACTGTCCAGGATGTTAGAAAGCAAACGGGGAGAATACCAAATTGGAAAGCAGCTGGGCCTGACGGAGTACAAGGCTATTGTCTTCATTACGTGATAGACTTGCTTGTCAGTTGAATGTGTTAGTCGAAAAAGGGGATGTTCCAGCATGGATGATGTATGGAAGAACAGTATTGTGTGTGAAGGACAGGAGTAAGGGAAATGCTGCGAGTAACTTCAGACCTATTTAATGTCTACCACTAATGTGGAAATTGCTAACGGGTATGCTGTCCGAGCAGCTGTACGAGCATGTAAATACTAATGATATGTTACCATCAGAACAGAAAGGCTGTCGTAAAGAGTCACGCGGAATGAAAGATCAACTACTCATTGATAGAATGGTACTTAAGAACTGTAAAAGAAGACACACTAACTTAGCTATGGCGTACATAGATTATAAAAAGGCATATGACATGATACCACATTCGTGGATACTAAAGAGTCTACAATTGGTAGGGGCAGCTGATAACATTATGAACGTCCTGGAAAAGAGTATAACGAAATGGAAGGTACAGTTGAACGCAGGAGATAAAGTATTAGGGGATGTCAAAGTCAAACGTGGAATATTCCAAGGAGATAGCCTTTCTCCTCTACTATTTGTTATCTGTCTCATACCAATGTCACTGAGTTTGAGAAAGATGAAAGCTGGATATAGTTTAGGGAAAAACCAGCCAAAATTAAATCACCTTCTATATATGGATGACTTAAAATTATTCGGACAGAGTGAAAGAGATATAGAATCACTTGTAAATACAGTTCATAGATTTAGCTGTGACATTGGCATGCGATTTGGTATAGAAAAATGCGGTGTAATTATCATGAAGCGTGGAAAGATGGTCACCTGTGATGGAATTGAACTACCAGATGGACAGAAGATGAAAGGTGTCAACAAAGAAGGTTACAAGTACTTGGGTATAGTAGAACTTGATAGGATAAAAGAAGAAGGAAATGAAAGAGAGATTCACGAAGGAATACAAGTGAAGGATTAGACTTATATTGACATCAAACTTAAACAGCAGGAATGCCACTTCAGCAATGACTATTTGGGCAGTAGCTGTGATGAGATATGGGGCCGGGATAGTGAAGTGGATAAAAGAGGAACTGGAGAGACTAGACAAACAGATATGGAAAATTATGACAATGAATGGAGCGTTACATCCAAAAAGTGACATCGATAGATTGTATATTGCAAGACAGAGAGGTGGAAGGGGGTTACAAAGTGTATTAGAAGCCGTTCAGTCAGAGGAGAATAGCCTTAGATGGTATGTTAAAAACAGCCCAGAGCAATTATTAAAAGCAGTGCATAACCAACAGTAAATTAACAATGACATCCTTACACCATCAGAGTATAAAGATCAAAAAAGAACAGAAAGAGAAAACAAGTGGCATGAAAAAGTAATGCATGGTCAGTTTATCAGAGATATGGATGGGATAGTTGACAGGAAAAAATCATGGTTGTGGCTAACAAATGGAGACTTGAAGAAAGGAATAGAAGCACTGCTCATGGCAGCACAAGAGCAAACAATACGTACACATTACATTAAACATCATATCAACAAATCAAGAGATTCGCCGACTTGTAGAATGTGTGGTGAGAAAGGAGAAACAGTGAGCCATATCATATGTGAATGTAGCAAATTAGCCCAGAAGGAATATAAGTGACGCCACAACAACATAGCACGGATAGTTCACTGGGAGATTTGCAAGAAGTATGGCCTACCCATGGCTGAACAGTGGTACAATCACAAGCCAGAAGGTGTTTCGGAAAATGAAAGCGTCAAGGTACTGTGGGACTTTAACGTTAATACAGATAACGAAATTGAGCATAGGCGACCAGACATTGTTGTCGAGCTAAAACCAGAATAAGAGTGCTTGATCATTGACATAGTCGTGCCAGGAGATACATGGATAAAACAGAAAGAACAAGAGAAAATCGAAAAGTATCAAGATCTAAAAAGAGAAATCGCAAGGTTATGGCACCTTCGAAAAGTAAGTGTCATTCCAGTTGTAGTTGGTGCATTGGGATGTGTCATGAAAGAAGCAGAGCATTACGTAGAGAAAATAGGAATCAAGATCAGGACTGAAGTGATACAGAAAAAGGCGTTGTTGGGAACTGCAAGAACATTGAGAAAGGTTCTCAAAACCTGAGGCTAGTTGTTCTAGCTTGCTTTCGGGATGAACTCACCAGGAACTTTTCCTGTGATAAAAAGAACATAATAATAATAATAATCAGCATAGAACTTTTACAAAAAGCATGCCTGTTAGCAACTGCCAAGATTATAAGAAAGGTATTTGATACCTAAAGCCAAGGGACTTGGCCTGATGTCCAGCAATTATCCGGCAAATAACATCAATGCCATGAGACATTTGAATAAACAATAATAATAATAATAATAATAAAACAAAGAAGAACAAACTGTAAAAGAAGTAAATTGACACGAGAGGAATATAGATTTGTCTTGTATGCTTACTACCATGCGCTTGAAAAACCATCTGGAACAAACAGCACTGCAAGAGCTTATGAGATATGGAGAAGCAATAACAAAGATATTAGAACTTACATTGATGCAAATAAGCTAGCAAATGTCAGAAGAGATATCATAAAGAATAAAAGACTCACTGACATAGAAATTCATAATATTAAAGAAGAAGTTAGAAAAAAGATTGCTATTCAATCCAAAGAAAACACGACAGAAGTGCCAAGTATGAACAAAAGATCTACCATCAACAACAGCAACAGGTAATACAGTTAGACAGATTATAGAGAACGAAGATACAGTTGCAAAAGAAGCAAATGATGTAGAAACTGAGCAAATTACAGTCGAAGAAATGGGCCAAGAAATGAGAGATCCCCCATAAGATCCAAAGCAATAAAAACACCAAGTTAAAAATAAAAACAGCGAACATTGCCCTTAAAGACATATTAAAAACGAGGGAACTAAATCTCAGCGAACTCAACAATTTAATATATGCGGCTGCAAAGGTAGTGACTGAAGAATGCACAGGTAGTAAGAAGAGAAAAGATAACAAAAGAAGGAAACCAATATGGAAGGAGAAAATTGAAAAAGAGATAGAGCAAATGCAAGGAGACCTATCTATTATTTGTGAATTACAAAGGGGAATTGGTGTTAAAGGAAGGAAATGCAGAAGAACGATTAAAGTACACCAACTCACTAAAGAGAATATGGCATCAGTGAAAGAAACAATAAAGCATAAAATGCAGCTCAAAGGGCAGAGACTTAGGAGATACGAAAGAAGATCAAAGTTTTATAGCCAGAATATGATTTTTAAGACTGATGCAAGGAAATTTTACAGAGAAGTGGGGAAGGAAAAAGTAGCGGTAACGGATACCCTGCCAATTGAAAGGTCGAAGAGTTTTGGAAGGACATTTGGAGTAATGATAGACCATTCAATGAGAATGCAGAATGGAATAAAACATAGAGGAAGGTAAAGAACAAATTGAAGAGCAACAATGCATAGATATAAGCACTGAAGAAGTCGAAATGGCTCTAAAAAATCACACAAATGGAAGTCAGCAGGAGTAGATAAAATAGCAAACTTTTGATTACATTCACTCTCATGCACACATGATTTCTCGCAGTTCTACTTTCTGAGATCGTAAGAAACCCAGGAAACACCCCAGATTGGCTATCAGAAGGGCTGACTTACTTGCTCCCAAAAACTACAGAAACATATCAGCCAAGGAACTATAGACCAATAACATGCCTAAGTACAATATACAAGCTGCTCACCTCAATTATCACTGATAGAACATATGCATTCATAGGCAAAGAACGCTCAGTATGGCTTGGATTGACTATCGTAAAGCCTTTGATAGCGTACCTCATAATTGGATAATAAAAACCCTTCAGTTACAAAAGATCTCTTCTATCATAATCAATTTTGTTGAAGGTAAATATGTCATTTTGGAAAACCAATCTTATACTATCACACGAAAATGGTACACTTAGATCAAACCCCATCGATGTAAAATGTGGTATCTTTCAGGGGGACTCGTTATCACCCCTTATATTTTGCCTTGCATTGGCCCCTCTGTCTCAAATACTGAATGATACAGGATATGGTTATAAGATCCACAACAGATACATTAATCACCTTTTTTACATGGATGACTTGAAGTTATTTGCCAAGAATGATAATGATCTTGAGGGAATGCTACAAACAGTAAAGACAGTTAGTGATGATATAGGAATGACATTCGGACTAGACAAATGTGCAAAAGCATCGTTAAAAGAGGTAAGTTGACAAAATCAACATCATTAGAGCTGGACAGGATCACGATCATAAGAGACCTTGATCAAGAAGAGTTTTACAAGTATCTTGGGGTCAATGAAAGTGACGGAATCCAACATAGCCACATGAAAGAAACAATAAGGAAAGAATGTTACTGTAGAGTTCGTGCAATACTGAAAACTGAACTTAATTCTGCAAATCGCATAGAAGCTATAAACACTCTAGCCATCCCCGTAGTTACATACAGCTTTAACATAGTCAACTGGACACTATCCGATATGAAGAAAATTGATACCAAAATCAGAAAACTCATGTCGTGCAACCGGATGCATCATCCAACGGCTGATGTAGATAGACTTTACATTCCAAGGAAGGATGGGGGCAGGGGATTGATTCAACTAGAACTAAGCGTGAAAACAGCAACAATTGGCTTACAGAGATACATTGAAACAACTAAGGACTGGATGCTACAGTTAGTAAATACCAATGAAGAAACCAAACGAATGCACTCAGTTAAGAAAGAAAGCAGTAAATTTGCTGTTGAGCTAACTATAGAAACATCAATGGACGATGACTTACCAGGTGCAATACAAGCTAAGAACCTAAAGAAAAAGTCAAACAAGAAGGATTAAAGAAAATATTAGAAACTTGGAAAGGAAAACCTCTTCACGGTCAGTATCCAAAACGTAGTCAACAAGCTGATGTTGATCAAGACAAAACACATCAATGGTTGTGTGCAGCGGGCCTTAAGGCTGAAACAGAAGGTTTTATAATAGCTGCGCAAGACCAAAGTCTGCCCACCAGAAATTACCAGTCAAAAACAGTGATAAATAGGGTTAGTCCCAAATGCCGCTTTTGTGATCAATATGACGAGACAATAGATCATCTAGTTTCAGGATGCCCTATACTGACACCAAAAGAATATAAAGCCAGACATGATAGAGTTGGACAGTACTTAAATTGGACAATTTGCAAGCATTATAACACGTCACATTCTGCCAAGTGGTATGAACATACAACCCCACCGGTAGTGGAAGGAGAGAACATCACAATACTATGGGACTTCTCAATACATACAGATAGATTGATTCAAGCAAATAGGCCAGACATAGTCATTACAGATCACAAGAACAAAACATGCTTTCTTGTTGACATGGCAATCCCTACAGAAAGAAACATTTCTATTAAAGAATTTGATAAGCTGTCTAAGTATAAAGACCTTCAAATTGAGATAGAGCGAATGTGGCATCTTAAGACAACTGTCATACATATTGTAGTTGGTGCACTTGGCATGGTTAAAAGGGGAATTCAAAACCATCTAAAATCAATACCTGGAGAGCCAAAGTTACAAGAAATACAGAAAATAGTCCTCACAGGTACGGCACACATTCTTCGCAAAGCACTTTCAATATAAAAGAAGACCTGATCAATATAGATAGAATTATGTATTGAACACTGAACAGTATATTAATGTTAGCATACAAGCAAACCACCTTCTTGCTGCCACAGGTTTCGGGATGATTCCCGGCAGCTTGATTGTACATATCCGAGATAAAAAGACATTTTCAAATAATAATAATATCTTAAATTATTTGCCAAGAATCGAAGCCAAATGGATTCATTAGTGAAAACTGTTCATGTTTTCAGTACTGATATAGATATGGAGTTAGGATTAAGCAAGTGTGGGGTGTTGGTATTAAAGAAAGGGCAAATTGTGAAGCAAAACGGGATTTCACTTCCAAATGGAGATTTGATGAATGAAATTGATGAACATGGATATAAATATCGGGGTATTGTGGAACTAGATAAGCTTAAAGACAGGAATATGAAAGACAAGTTAACAAGCGACTACAAAAGAAGGTTTAAGTTGGTAGTGAAATCGAAGCTAAATGGTAAGAATAAGATATTAGCGATTAACACATGGGTTGTACCAGTATTGAGATATGGAGCAGGTATCCTGAAATGGACAGCTACTGAATTGAAAAGCTTGTATAGGAAATCAAGGAAAATTATGACCATGTATGGCGCATTTCACCCTAAGAGTGATAAAGACAGGTTATATCTGACCAGAGAGACAGGAGGCCGTGGGTTGATTAGCTGTGAGGGTTGTGTTAGAAGTGAAGAAAATAATCTGGGGTGGTATATAAAGAATTCTGAAGAATCATTGATTCAAGGTGTTAGATTTGCTGATGTGATAGATACTAATGATGTAAGAAGAAGTGACGAATTCAAGAAACTGCAAGTGTATGAAATACAACAAAGGTGGAAGGAGAAAGTTATGTATGGTCAATGTATAAGGGAGATGCCAGAATCAACTGATGCACAGGAAACATGGAAATGGCTAAGAAGTGCTGGCTTAAAGATACAAACAGAGGCACTTCTGTGTGCAGCGCAGGAACAGGCTCTCTGAACAAAGTATATCAAGCATCACATTGACAAATCAATAGAGTCACCACTTTGCAGGCTATGTGAAGAAAGAGGTGAAACAGTCTGTCATATTTTCAGTGAATGCAAAAAGTTGGCTCAAAAGAATATAAACGAAGACATGATAATGTTGCAAGGCTAGTACATTGGCACCTATGCAAGAAATATAATCTTGAGTCGACAGACAAGTGGTATGAGCATTCCCCTAAAGCTGTAATGGAAGACAATGTTATAAAACTGCTTTGGGATGTTAACATTCAATGTGATCATGTGATTGAGGCAAGAAGACCTGATACAGTTATTATCAATAAACTTGACAGAACGTGCATTATTGTTGACATTGCTGTATGCGGTGATAGTAGAATTTGCCATAAGGAAAAAGAAAAGGTCGAGAACTATCAAGATTTGACAAGAGAAATCAAGAGAATATGGAACTTGAGAAATGTAATAGTTGTACCTGTGATTGTAGGAGCATTAGGAAGTATAATAAAGAAGTTGGATGAATGGATAAAGAAGCTAGACATCTCAATAGCCATAGAACTACTGCAGAAAACAAAAATATTAGGAACAGACAGGATTTTGAGGATAGTACTTGATTACTAAAGGAGACTGACTGCAAGGATCTTTGGTCATAGGTTATGACTCGCTCCCTTGAGAAATACAATCGGCAATGAGATCAGCCAGTGCTTAAAGCTGAAACATAAAATAATAATAATAATAATAAAGGTTCTAAAGGATTGTTAATGCTGGGATGGTAGAGGAAGATGAGCATCCGATACCTATAAAAAGTCCCAATTGGTATGCGCAAAATATAGCCTCTAACAGTCCAAGTCCAGCTCCTGGCCTTCATGTGGCAGAACTGTTTGGAACTAACAGGAGAAGGGGCGAAAGGCGAGTTTCTGGCGCCTTTAAATAACCATTGCTATAGGCAGGATAAGCTCGTTAGCGTTGGTAGCAGTTATCCTAGGAGAAGGAAAATCTCTGATTTCAAAACTAGGGCAGTTGGGGCTCTTTAGTCATGGTAGACAGCCCAAATAGTGGGCGCTTCACGGACAATGTTATTGGCAGATGCAGCTCCTCAGTCTAAGATGACAATGTATCTAGTGGAGGTTACACGAACAATTATACCCGCAACCCAAGGGTACCCTGCCAAGATGAGTAAATGGCTACTGCTTAATGACGTCACCAATCACGGAACCTGATAGAAGTCGCGACACTATCAACATACATGCCTTGTCCAGAGGGCAGGGCAACACTGGATGGACTACATCTGACCCATGCGTAATAAAAGTAACTTTAATAGGAGATATAGATGAAAATCAATTTCAACCTAATAACAATGACAGAGAAAATGAGCAGAGAGCACTCCAGGGAAGTAATGCAGATAGAGAACTATCTGTCCAAGAAGGAGAGGCTCCACAGAGACACCATCTATCAACATATACAGATGATGAGAAAAGGTGGTTAGTGATAGCTGCGGATGAAGAACGCAATAGAGGGACCGGGTTTATGCTCGGATTGAAGAGAAGGTGGGATCAATGTTACCCGCAGAGAAAACATGTTTCGAAGCAAAATCTTAGGGACAATGCAGCAAGGTTTCAGAAAGAGATAATGATTAATGACAGTACAGAGTCTATCCAAGATGAACACGAACAAGACACAATTTTAAATGATAACTTCCAGTGGACTAATGAAATGAAAATAAACTTGTTAAAGATAGAAGAGCACGAGAGAAACTGAGGCAGAGGATTTATGAAGAGGATGGAAAAAAGCATGGGATGCAATATATGGAGACAAACCAATGAGCGCTCAGACATTGAGGGATAACGCAGTCAGATTTCATAGAAATAGTTCATTGCTCAATCTAATAGAAGTGAGAGATGGAACTGATGTAGAGCCAGAGGTGACGGTTACTATCCCTAATGATCAAAGCAGAAATGAAGATATGGCCCGCTGGAAATGAGAGAGATAGTGAGACTGAATGTGATATGACGATTGAAGTAAGCGCAGAGGTAGATCCTGGTAAGAAACAAAATGCAGATGTAGAGCATGGAAATAATGGAGAAAATTTAGAAAATGTTAGTGATGAAGACGATGAAACAAAAAGTATGAGACTTAGATTTATGGAAATTCTGCATGCCTGTACACCAACTACAAAAGTAAGTATTGACAAAAGAGAGTGATTAATAAAAATTAAGAAGGAAATCTCTAAAGCAGAATTCATTAGGGCAAATACTATTTTGGAAAAGTGCCTCCATGGCGATGATGACATTTGTAAAGTAGTGGATATGGTATCTGCCATGGCAATAACAATTGAAGAAAGAAATGGGTTAAAATGCAAGTGAAAGAAAACACATGAATGGAAAGGTAATGAAACAAAAAATAGGAGAATAAGAAAAAGTGAAGAAAAGATAAAAGGATTGAGAGATTTTGGCATGGACATCAAATGAAATACATAGGAGAGAAAATAAGAGAAAAGCTACTAGGAAGGAAAAAAGAATATTACAAAGACTGAGAAATCTGCAGGGGCAAAAGTTGCTAAAGGATGAAAACTTGATACATTTGAAGGAAACGACATTGGATGAGTTAAGATATCGTATTACAAAATTACAGCATGTAAGAATTAGAGATGCAAGAATACGCAACAATAGATTATTTGAGCAAGATCAAGGAAAACTCTACAGAAGAGCACAACGAACAATGCTTGGTAAGGGAATGGTACCAATGATAGAGAAGTTTGAAGAATTTTGGGCAGGTATATGGGAAGACAATGCTAAAACCCCACACAGAAGGTGGATGAATACAGTTGCAAGAAGAATAAGAGAAAAAGTTACGAATGTGCGGGAGTTCACAATCACTGAAGAGATATTTTGTGAAGCAGTCAGGAAGAGAAAAAATTGGTCTGCCCCAGGATTAGATGGAATTCAGAACTTTTGGTGGAAAAAGCTAAGAGGTTCATGGAAAGCAGTAGTAATGTGTTTTAAGCGGTGGGTAGAACAGCCTGATACAATACCAGAGTGGGTGACAGAAGGAAGAACTATATTATTACCAAAGTCTGAAGATTTATGTAGCAAGAGAAATTACCGTCCAATTACGTGTCTTAATACTTGTTATAAACTATTTACAAGCATGATTGCTAGCTACATGAAAGACCATGCAGACAGAAATAGCATTTGGGACAGAAGTCAATTAGGTACACGTGCTGGAGTATTAGGAAGGGTCGACCAACTCATTGTTGATAGTGCAATAATGGATGAAGTACGAAATCAAAAAAGGAACTTGGCGGTTGCATTTTATGACTACCAAAAGGCATATGATATGGTTCGGCATTATTGGATGATAAGAGTATATCAATGGATGGGAGTCCCAGAGAAAGTCATAAACGTAATCTGTAAACGAATGGATGGGTGGAAGACCAAACTAGAGGTAAAAGAGAATGGGGAAATATCTACAAGTAGAATAATACATATCAAGAAAGGATTCTTGCAGGGAGATAGTTACTCCCCAGTAGGGTTCTATTTGACTGAGGTTCCAGTAGCGATGTTAATAGAGGACACTGATGGTTGCATGATGGGGAAAAAGGATGAAACAAGAGTGAAAAGAACACATAGCCTATTTGTAGATGACCTGAAAATCTACCAAGAGAATCACCAAAAGCTGGAAGTTGTGAATGAGATGATTGTGAAAGCTAGCATGGACACAGGAGCCTGTTATGGAGTAAAGAAGTGTGCAGAAGTGGTGTTTAGAAGAGGTAAAATGATAAAAGGAGAAGGATTGACAGTATTAGAAGACAGAATGGAAGCATTAGACCCTAGCAAACATGAGATATATAAATTTTTTGGATGTGAACAGGGAGAGAAAATAGATGTGAAACGAGTTATGGAAAGAGTGAAGAAAGAAATAAGAAAGAGATTGAAACATCTTACCAAACTTAATCTTAATGATCAAAATCTCATGAAAGCGATCAACTGTCGAGTAATACCAGTTGCTGGATATGTGATGAATGTATGTCAACTAGGAAAAGGAGAATTGGAGGAATTGGACAAGATAGTGAAGAGTGCTTTGCGGAGTAAGGGATTCCATGGAAGACAGTCAAGTGACGAGAGATTGTACTCAAAGAGAACCGACGGTGGGAGAGGGCTGAAAAGCTTCAGGGTAGTCTATGATGAGACGAAGACTAGGGTGGCATGCTACATGGCTATGTCTAAGAATGAGTGATAATGTCTGCATGGAGGAATGAAATCCATAAAAAGCAGATATCATTGAAAAGGGAAGCAGATAATGAGATGATAAATGTAAAGTCAATTGTTGAATTTAATGAGGGGAGTGTGATAATTAATGAGGGAAGATACACAGAATGGAAAATGGGATGGAAAAAGTTGAAGAAAATCTTGATGGGTGGGCAAAAAAGAAGAAAACAACAAAGTTTTGCAGAGAAGGTGCTTCAGAGCGAAATATCAAAACAATATGTAGCAGATGATTATGAATGATTGAAGTGTAATACCGATCCTAGACAAACAGCATCAATATTTGCAGTACAAGAGCAAATGGTAGAGACTAAAGCATGGACACTGTTAAGAGGATTAGTGAATGAAGACAAGTGCCAACAATGTGGAGATTTTAGAGAAACTGTACAGCACCTTCTCTCTGGGTGCAAGAAATTGGCCGGCTCTGACTATGTTAAAAGACATGATAATGCTTTGAAAGTACTGACAGTGAGATGGGCAGTTGACAATGGGCTAATTCCAGAAGACACAAAGTGGTATAATGTAAAATGGGAGCCTGGACAAGTAATCAAAAGCAATGGGAAGAAGCTGCTCTGGGAGTGGGAATACCGAATGAGGATGAATCGCATTGCTTGGCGACCAGATTTGACATTAGAAGACAAGGACAAGAAAATGATATTGTTAATTGATATGGCATGTCCGAATGAAGCAAACAAGGAGGGAAAACAAGACGAGAAGATAAGAAAATATCAGCAGCTATGTTTTGAGTTACGAGAACGACGAGGGTATATGGTGAAGGTGATTCCACTTGTAATTGGATGTCTTGGAGGAGGAATGAGTGAACTTAAAACAAGCATAAAGAGGATTTTTGACAGCATTGCTGATAATGAACTGAATAACGTAGCAAGAGAAATGCAGAAGACTGTTCCTTGGCAAAGTGAATCGATAATTAGAAAGACTGTATCTGGATTGTTGACATAATGAGTCTCAAATGTGTAGCTAGCAAAGTTTGGTAGTTATCTTCCCTCTCAAGCCCCCTAGTGCTCAGTTTTGTCAACTGGTTTGAATTGGGTCCCTTTTGCAAACTATTTTTATGTTGTACTTGAGATATGGATTTTTAGCTGGCTATTGCAAACTTAGTAGATCCAATGTAATATATAGCGGGGTTATAGCCTGGGGTGCTAGGGGGAGATAATTATGGCCAACTATACTTGTATTTTTATGCTTATATTATACTAAGGACTGTAGTATGATTATATAGTTAGTTGGTTAATTCGATAACAATAATAATAATAATAATAATAATTGTCTTGGGTATGACATTAAACTGCATCCGATTGTGGAGTTCCGATGTGGGATAATGAGGTTACCCTCCACAACTACCTCCAGGTCACCCTTGAGCAAGGTGTAGTACCTGTTAGCTCTCCTTGAGACCTTGAAATACCGGGTTGGTGTCCAGCAGGGGTTAGTCTCTTTCATGGGTGGGAGGGGCTCGTTAACCATGGTTGGCAATCCTCCTAGAGATAGTGTGTAATAAAACTACTGGTGGTGGTGACACCTTACCAACTCTACCCTCAATTTGAATGTTATGGAAAGTATTACTAATAGAAACAACGATGTGAATGGTGCTGGAAGTATCAGTGCTGAAAGTTCCACATCCGGCAGGTGTCCCATGGGTGAGCAGCATGGGCCCAGTCATCATCTGGCTACTGCTAGAACAGGTTGGAGTAAAGAAATCAACATAGCTGTTATGGAATGCTATTACTTAAGTAATCCTGTTGATGACAATGGTAAACCTGTTAGGGGTTACAGACGAAGGATGCATAGTATCTGGAAAGAACGTCAAAGCTTTAATATCACTGAATATAGATTGTGTGAGCAGGCTAGACTCATATGTAAAAATAAGTGGTTGACAGCACTACAGCTCGCTGAAATTAAGGATAGAGTATGGAATGTAAATGTTGTTGAAGGGACTGGCAATTATGCAGGTGGTGGAGGAGAGGAAATAGTGGACGTGAATAACATTGTGAAGGACGATGCCTGTTTGATTTCTGCAAATATAGAAGAGCTGAATGATGAGGACGGAGAGATTATTAAGTAACTAAATAGCATTATTGAACATGATCTTCATTTTGAGTTACAAGGGTATAAGAAGATTGACAGAACATTACTCAGGGAGCATGTAAAGAGTAGTTATTAATGGAGGTGTGAAAAACGTTGCTACAGACAGTGTAACTGCACAAATACTTTACTAAAGGCTTGTACTATCTTGATTGAAAGAGAAGTAGGTCTCACACCTGTGTGTAGAAATGCTAATGGCAGGAAAAGAAGAATAAATGAATCACGTTAGGAGCTATGAAAACATGTGAATATATTGGAAAAAAAGAGAAAGGGCGCTCGAGAACAGAAAAGTATAAGTTACTTGAAGAGAAAAAAGGATTGGGTGTGGTATTGAAGGAGCTCAAACAGAGATTACAAGCTAAGTCTATAAAAATCAAAAGATACGAACAGAGAATCGAGCAATACATAAGTAACAAATTCCACTATAGCACAAAAAAGCGGAAACATTCTTTTGGCATACTGAAAGCTTTTTTCATCCAACACTCGTCAGAGTATGAAACGTCGGTCCAGCAAGATCGAAAACAGGTCTGCCAACAGTTAACAGATTGTTCCAGCAAGATTAAAAACAGGTCTACCAACAGTTGAACGGAAAGGTGAATAGTGGTGAAAAACCTGATGCTGATGAATGTAGACACTTTTGGAGTAGCATATGGGGTAGGAAAGTACATCACAAGAGGGAAGCTGCATGGCTGAAAGATTTGAGGGCGAATAAAAATGACGAGAAACAGAATGATATTAAAATCACAATTGATATGGTGACCAAGCAACTAAACAAGATTCCAAACTGGAAATATCCAGGACATGATGGGGCTCAAGGGTATTGGTTGAAGAATTTCATGGAATTGCATAAAAGAATGGCTGATCAATTCAACGGCTTACTTAACAATAGAGTTGAGATTCCAGAATGGATGACAACTGGAAAGACAGTTCTATGCCTAAAAGACCCAAGCAAAGGAAGTGCGGTCGACAATTATTGACCAATAACTTGCTTGCGTTTGATGTGGAGGCTGATGACAGGGATTTTATCAAATGTTTTATATGACTGTGTCTGGAAGGTATTGGTAAGTTGCCAAATGAACAGACAGGATGCAGGAGGAAAAGTAGAGGGACAAAGGACCAACTTCTAATAGATAGAACAGTATTGAATGACTGTAGAAAGAGACATACCAATCTGGGAATGGTGTGGATAGACTATAAGAAAGCCTATGATATGGTCCACCATTCCTGGATTCAGGAAAGTATAGGAACGTGTGTTGTTGGGTCCTATAGACTGCAATGCTCGTTCAGTGACATCCTTCCTTGATCCAAGTTGTTGCGAGTATCAGATTTAACGTGCTGAGAACACAGAGGCAGAGAGAGGAGACGATGTTGTTGACGGTACTCTGACTCTACTCTGACTGAACTTTACATTACAAATAACAGTGATATATACATAAACATTTAACAACCTGAAATAAACATGATTTACGTAAAGGAAGGGTTAGGTTGTTGTTAGAGGATTGTTGAATAGACTCATAGTGTGATGATTGCATAGAGAACAACAGAAGAGGAATGACCAGGTGTGTGATGACAGGAGTGACATATGGTCATGTCCCAGGTGTGTGATTTGAGAATGCGAATGAATGAAAGAAGAAAATTTGCTTTGAGTATGAAATGGCCTAAGTTACAATGTTTACGTGTCACCACAAAAGTTTAGCACTTTTAGGTGGGGCAAATAATGTAGTTGAGTTTATAGCAAAGTCAATAAAAACCTGGAATGTGGAACTAATATCCTGTGGGGAATTCTTGGCAAAGGTTAATATCAGGAGGGGAATTTTCCAGGGTGACAGCCTGTCTCCTCTTTTATTTGTGATCTGTATGGTCCCCCTTATAGAAATATTGAGGCAAGTCCAGTGAGGGTATACTCTGAAATGGGGCGAAAGGCTAACTATCTTTTGTTCATGGACATACTTAAGATTTATGGGAAGGATGAACGAGAAATAAATGCATTGGCCTCTGCTGTAGAAATATTTTCAACTGATATAGGAATGGATTTTGGGATCAAGAAGTGTGGCACACTAATTTTGAAGTGAGGAAAGCTGGTAAGATCTGATGGGATAGAGCTGCCTAGTGGGGAAAAAATTAAGGAGATTGAAGAAACTGGATATAAATACCTAGGACTCACAGAGTATGGTAAAATTGAGGAGAGTACAATGAAAGAAAATTTCAGAATAGAGTACATTCGGAGAACTAAGGTCATCATGAAAAGTAGGCTTCATGGAAGGAATAAGATAAAGGCACTGACTACATGGGCAGTGTCTGTATTGAGGTATGGCATGGGTATCATTAAATGGACTGTAGGAGAGCTTGATGCGATGGACCGGAAGACCTGGAAAATTATGACCATAAATAAGGAATTTCACCCCAAAAATGATGTTTATCAATTATACATGTCGCGAAGTAAAGGTGTTAGGGGGGCTGATAGGTTGTAAGAATTGTGTTATTATAGAAGAGAATAGCCTTGGTAGGTACGTGGTAAATGAAATCGAGCCACTCATCATTGCAGTTAAGGAAAGTAACACTTTACCAGGTTGCAGAAATGCAATAAAACCAACAGAATTTAAAAAGATGAAACAGCAAGAACGCATTAACAACTGGAAGGACAAGACAATGCATGGACAATACCCTAGAGAAATGAACGGCAAAGATAAAAATAATACCTGGAGGTGGTTACAGAAAAGTGATCTGAAAGGCTGCACTGAAGCATTGATTTGTAGTACACAGGAACAAGCGCTTTGTATAAATTACACCAAGTTTAAGATAGATAGAACTATTGACTTGCCATTGGGTAGAATGTGTGGTATCAAGAATGAGACAGTTTATCATATTGTGAGCGAATGTAGTAAGTTAGCCCAGAGGGAATACAAGCGAAGGCATGATGACATTGCAAGGTATATACACTGGCACCTCTGTGTAAAATTCGACCATGATAGAGCCAAGAATTGGTACGATGCAGGAATAGAACTTCGTGTTGAACATGTGCAGAAAACAGCTTTATTAGGGATAGCTAGGATGTTATGATTGGTACTTGGTTCCTGAGTATACTGGTTCAAGACCTGTGAGCTCTTTGGCAACTGGTTGGTGCCCGCATTCACAGTGAGAATTCCAAAGCTCTTAAAGGCCCAATGCTTCAAGCTGAGAACTATTAAATAATAATAATAATAATAATAATAATAATAATAATAATAATAATAATAATAATACGTCCTGGGTATCACATTACACTGCATCCGGTTGTGGAGTTTCGACTTGGGATAATGAGGTTACCCATTGCTACAACTACCTCCAGGTCACCCTTGAGCAAGGTGTAGCACCTGTAAGCTCCCCCCGAGACCTTGAAGTTCCGGGTTGGCGTCCGGCGGGGGTTAGTCTGTCTCATGGGCGGGGTGGGCTCTTTAGCCTTGGTTGGCGGCTACCCTAGTGATGGTGTCACGAAAAAAATACTGGTGGTTGTGTCACCTAAAACACTATCCTCGCAAGAGAGTAATATGGATTATCAGAACATTGTAAATAATGGCGTGAATGAGACTGGAACCGAAGGGAAAGGTCTCTCGCCCGGCAGGTGTCTCATGGCCCAGCAGCATGAGCCCGGTCATCATCAAGCTACTGCTAGGAGGATTAGGCGAAAGTGGTCACAGGATGATAACCGGATTGTTATGGAATGTTATTATCGCAGCGAGCCAGGTCGTATTGGTTACAGGAAAAGAATGCACAGTATATGGACCAGTAAAGCTATGTTCCCAGTTACTGAACAAAGGTTACTAGACCAGAAGAATCAAATAATAAAAAAGCAATGGCTTTCCAGTTTGGAACTTGAAGAGATTAAGCAATCAATTGAAGATGCGGTGCAAGGGCAGGTAGAACAGGAGATTGAGTACGAAAATATAAGCGAATAGTGATTATGTGACTGGTTGTGATCATGAGGTGTCTGATGGGAATGATTATTTCTGTGCTTTTGAGGAAGCAAATGCCGAAGAGAGGGATTTAATTAAACACCTAGATGAGACAAATAACAGGGAACGAACTAGATTGCCATCACTGAGAAGTGTTGAGAAAGGAAAAGTATATGCAGCTGTAAAAAAGGTTGATACTGTAATGGGCCAGGTCAACCTGAGCAACATTACTGAAACCACTAATTTGATTTATTGTGGAGCAGCATTGGTTACAGAAGTGCTTGGAATTAATAGAAATGGCAAAAAGAATAGACAGGAACCATGGTGGAAACGTAGATTGGAAGGTCAAGTTAGAGATCTGAATAGAGATTTAGGTAGGGTAAATGCGTTAATTGAAAAAAAGGCAGTAAAGAAGAAAGAGTCAGATGAAGTGCAAAGAAAGTATAGGTTGAAACAGAAAGGATTGCAAATTGTGAAGGAGGAACTGAAACAGAGAATTAAAGCCAAAAGTGGAAAGATTACTAGATATAACCAACGAATAAAGCAATACCAACAGAATAGACAGTTTAAAAACAATGAAGCCGGATTCTATAAACGAGTGAACAATGAAGGAATACAAGCTGAAAGTGAGGCGCCAGAAAGAAACCAAGCAAAGCAGTACTGGACTGACTTGTGGAGTGCAGATGTCATACACAACAGAAAGGCCAAATGGCTGGAGGATTTTAAAATGAAAATGAATGGTGGATGTGGACAAGGAGAAGTGACTGTTATGAGAGAGAAAATACTGAAGATACTTGAAAGAGTGCCAAACTGGAAAGCACCTGGACCACAGAATAGGGATTAGGCAGAAGGGAAACTTTTGTCGGTACCTTTGATGTTTTTGTAACGCGAAATTTTAAGTTAGAATACATGGGAGAGAGTAGTCCACTGCTTAACCTCATTTTCATTCCGTGGCAAACAATCATGGCGATCATGGCATACCTACTGAATATAGCAATATACGACGGATGTCCAAAGTCAAACGAGGTAGGATTTAGTCAATTTATACCTATATCATAGTTCCCTATAGCAGCAGAGCACTATCCGGTTTCACCTAATCTCAGGGCTCATCAGTGTAGCTAGTTGAAGTCCTTGTCAGCTGCAGACCGGACTGAGAGTGACAGGCAAAATAGCCGTTCTTCACCGTTACCCTGGCAAGGGAGGCTTTTGGGGTAGTTTGCACTTGCCAATGGTGCAACCCCAAGACTAGCAGCGGAAAAGAGTCACCTCATGTCTCTTTTGTAAGATTCATTGACCTAACCTGCTGCCCACTAATGTTTACTGCATTCTTATGTAGTCTATTTTCTTCATTCTTCCTATAATACAGTATCTCTTGGTCGTTGATCCACCCATTCTTTACTCCTTTGTATATACATCAATAACATATTTCTCATTCATGAAAATAGGAATATTCTCATTCTATGAAAATTTCCTCTAATACGCCCCCACCCATGCATGAAACTTAAGTTATTTGAAGCTCGATTTCTGCCTCATGGAGACATGAACAAAGAGGCCTTGTGTTTGGTCATTTATAATCCAGTTCAAACCTGTCTACAAACGAACTATTTTTGATGCCATATACAAAATCAATATGATATTTTGACATGTTGATGACGATAAGCACCAGGGGACTAATTCGAGGATTTATTGTAATGTGTCTGTTAGCTCAGCTATGAGAGCGTCAATCTACCTGGTTGCTTATTAGCTGGCTGTGGTTGTTTGATGCCAATAGATGGTGGTGGATTCGGTACTTCAAATATTGTTGGTACGGCTTCCGGAGACAGTCTTTTCCTGGTGTTGCTGATTTTCGGGAGAAACTGCTCTTCAAAATGTGCTAAACAAAGCCAGCAATTTGTGCTAAGGTATTGCGGAGTTTTAGTTAATAAATCCTGTCTGCTGCAACATTGTACCCACTGTCGACAGCTAGTGAATAAGTCAGTGAGATATTTTAGCAGTAATTCATGGCAAATCTATGCACTTATGGAGATCATTTTAAAATCGAAATTAATAAAGAATTATGTGAACAGAAAGTTGAGTCATAGGCCTATGCACATATGACTTACCGCGAAAACTCTGTTGGAAAGCGATGAAAACTCAACTCCGGATTCGATACTGTGTTCCTGCTGCAATTTATAGCTGAGCAGTACGTTGCTGATGTCAATTTCGTTTTCATTCTTGCTGTCATTGCTTAAACAACTGCAATATTCCACAAAAATTGACAGATTCCTATACTATAGTATTGAGAAAATAATTTGTTTAGTTGCTTAGCCTCACTTGCATGCAACCCATATTGACGCATGTGCAATCAGAAAGCGTTCGCAGAAAAAGCGTGAGTTGCCCTTCTGCCTAATCCCTATTCTGTGACCTGGACCAGATGGTGTACAGGGGTTTTGGCTAAAAAACTTTAAATCAATGCACCAATACCTGGAGAAATATTTTGCTGAATGCTTAGAAGGACAAACGCCAATGTGGATGACAAAAGGCCGAACTGTGCTGATACAAAAGGATAAGTCAAAGGGAAGAGATGCAAGTAACTATCGGCCCATCACATGTTTAACATTGTGTTGGAAGTTATTGACAGCGTTATTATCTGATGAAATTTACTCGTTTTTGGAAGAGAACCAGATTCTGCCAGAGGAACAAAAAGGGTGTAGAAGAAAGAGCAGAGGGACATGAGACCAGTTGTACATAGATAAGATGATACTGAGAGAAGTTAAAGTGAGGAAGAAGAACATAGCAATGGGTTGGATTGATTATAGAAAAGCTTTTGAGGTGCCTCATTCGTGGATTCTAGAGTGTCTTAGTATATTAGGAGTAAACCACACTGTAGTGGCTTTCTTGGAAAAGACAATGAAAGATTGGCAGGTGGACTTGACATGTGCTAATGTGCATCTAGGAGAGGTCAATATTAAAAGGGGTATATTTCAGGGAGATGCATTGTCGCTGCTTCTGTTTGTTATAACACTCATTCCCCTAACTAGTGTATTAAAACCACAAAGCATGGTTATGAATTTGCAAAGAATGGAGAAAAGATTAACCACCTGCTTTACATGAATGATCTCAAACTGTATGCAAAGAACGAGAAAGAACTTGATTCACCAGTACAGACAGTTAAAGTGTTTAGCAAAGACATCGGCATGGATTTTGGGGTTGAAAAATGTGCAATGTTAGTAATGAAAAGAGGGAAAAAGACCACATCAGATGGAATTAAGTTACCAGATAATATAGTGATTAAATCATTGAAGGAAGGAGAAGGATACAAGTATTTGCGTATATTGCAAATAGATGAAGTGCAAGAAAAGGAAATGAAAAGAAACGTAAGCAATGAATATAAGAGAAGAGTAAGAAAGATTCTAGAGACAAAGTTAAATGGAGGTAATATTATTAAGGGTATAAATTCATGGGCCATTCCTGTATTTAGATATTCAGCTGCTTTCATCAACTGGACAAAAACCGAGCTTCAATGGATGGATCGAAGAACTAGGAAACTCTTAACTATGCACAATGGACTACACCCACGAAGTAATGTAGATAGGGCGTATATACCCAGAAAGGAAGGTGGAAGAGGACTTTTGTGTGTTGAAGATACTGTTAATTTAGCTAAAATTGGTCTAGAAAGATACGTTAAAGAAAGCAAAGAGCGATTGATAATCGCAGCCAGAGGGGATAATGAGAATACGGAAATTGACACAGGAAAGGAATTTAAAAAAAGGACCCGACTGGAACGGAAAACCAAATGGAAAGAAAAAACATTGCATGGACAGTTCCTCAGACAAACAGAGGAGTTAGCAGATAAAGACCAATGGTCATGGCTAACAGATGGAACCCTCAAGAGAGAAACCGAATCCCTTATAATGGCAGCACAAGAACAGGCACTGAGAACAAATCTAATGAAAGCAAAAATAGATAAGTCACAAGAAGATAGCAAGTGTAGAATGTGCGGGAAAGCAGATGAGAGCATCAGTCACCTTCTAAGTGAATGTAGTAAACTGTCACAAAAAGAATATAAACGCAGGCATGACTGGATGGGAAAGAAAATACATTGGGAGGTTTGTAGGAAGTATGGTCTTGAAGCGAAAGCGAAATGGTATGAGCATGAGCCACAAGCAGTATGTGAAAATGAAGAGTACAAAATTCTGTGGGACTTTTCAATACAGACAGACCATGTAATCGAAGCAAGACGACCTGATATGATCATAGTTGAGAAGAAAAGCAACAAGTGCCAAATTATTGACTTCGCTGTTCCATATAATACCAGGGTTGATGAAAAAGAAAAGGAAAAGATACAGAAGTACCAAGATTTGGCAAGGGAATTGAAGAAGCTGTGGAATAAAAATGTGAAAGTAATTCCAGTTATAGTTGGAGCACTCGGAACAACACCATCAAGATTGCCAAAAAGACTGAAAGAGATTGGAATAAATACCAAGATAGTAGAGTTGCAAAAGACTGTGTTACTGCACTCAGCAAGAATCCTCAGGAAAGTGCTTGAGATTTGAAGAAACTTGTTGTTGTCAAAGCTCAAGAAGATAACTCCACTAATAGAAAGGCAAATAGTATATGACATTAGTGTGTACCAGATATATAATAATTTTTTTTTAAAACTTCTCATGTATATATTCAAATTACTAATACAAATACAAATCTCTCTAAGTATAGGTAATTTGTATCTGGCAGACAAGGTTACACATATAGTCAACAAATTCATACAAAAAACAAATTGCACTTAGGAATACAAGTCCATACACAGTGAGTTAGATGTAACTATAATTCTTAGTACGTTAGAAGATCAGGATTAGTCCAGGGTTTGTTTCTCATGCAGAAAATATAATAGGTGGATCGAATGATGATGGCTGTAATTTTGCTTAGTATATAGTTTAAGTGCTGTTTTTCAATACCAAGATCATTGCACATTTCAATGAAAGATTTGCAGGATTTCCCAAAAATTCCTATAGAGCTGATGGATAGGTTGATAAATTTGGTATTACGGTATTTTGAAGAGAGGTCACGAGTGAGCTGCAGGTATTTGTTACGCTTCCTGTCTGCGTTGGTAGTTATATTGGTTTCAAATCCAACTGTAAGCTCGACGATATAGATCGTAGCCGTTCCAATGCAGAGAAGCAAATCGGGACGCAACAGGTCCCCTGTCAAAAAGCAAGGTGAGAGAAAACCTGGGAGGTCAACATACAGAGTGGAGTTTTTAATACATTGTAGTGTTGATGCTACAAAATGTAGAGCTGAGTTATGTCTCCAAGTGTAGCGGCCATCTTCAAGATAAGACTTACAGCCTGATACAACATGAAGAAGAGACTCAGGATGCAAGCAAACAGAACAGTCGGGTGACGGTGAAAGTTTCCATTTGTGGAGATTTGTGCGATTAGCTAGCGTGTTATTGAGGTACCGTACAGTGAAATTGAAAATATTTTTAGGTAGCTTACTCTGTGTAGAGGACCACAAAGAGTTGAGAGTTACCAGAGAGTGATCTAAAAGGAAGGATATGATAAAACCTTGGGATGGAAGCTGGGACTTCAGTTTTTCTTTGTGTTCTAGGCGTACAACCTGTAGGACATGTTTAGTATTCTTATATGAGTCATATTGTAAGTTCATGCTGCTACTGGTATTTTTCCACAATGAGACAATAGCATCATTCTGTGAGGATTTTAGGGAAGTACGTAGGACATTTTGGCATTGGAAAAATTTAACAGATGGAAGCTGGAGATTTAAACCAAACTGATTTTGAGGAAGGATTATACCACTTAAAGTGGCACTTATTAGAAGGTCCAGCCATTGACGAATAAACCTAATTACGACATTATCAAGATTTTGAATTACCCATGTTTTTGACAATGAAGCTACTGTGAAGTGCCAAGATAATTTTGAAAGGATGTAGCGCTGATAGAGAAGTATTTTGTTTTTAGGTAGGATAGGAAGAGCATCAATTCGCTTAAGCATCTCAGAGAGAGAGGATTCCAGTTTCTTTTTATGGACTTCGTTGTTCATTTCAAAGTTGAAATAGCGACCAAGGTACTTAAAAGATTCACCAGATTTGACTGTGGGGACAAGTTCACTGTCAATAAAAAGCTTTGGTTCGTATTGAAGAGATCGCGAAGAAAACTTTTTGATCCCAAAGGTCGCACATTTGTCCACCCTAATAACCATATCTGACCATTTACACCATTTGGTAAAGCAATTCAACAGTAACTGATTTTCACGTTCATTGGTTGTAACAACAGCTGCATCATCCGCAAACTGAAACCAGTGAACTGGCTTAAAAAGACAATCGAATGTATCATGAGAAGAGAAGCCAAGTTGTTTATATTTTTCTTGACGAATGAACTGAATGAAGGTATTAAAACACATGTTAAATAATAGTGGGCTAAGGCAGTCACCTTGAAGAACACCTCGTCTAACAGGGATAGCAGGAGTAAGAAAATCGTCTGTTATGACTGATGTATGGAAGCCAGTATAGAGGCTTGAAATCAAAGCTTTGGTTTTGGCTGGGATATGGTGATATGCAAGAACTTCTTGAATCAAGTTGTGATGTACTTCACCGAAAGCATTTTTGAGGTCTAACAATGTTATAACTAAAGAACGTTGTTTAATGCGGGCTTTGTCAATAATATTGGCCATCATGGAAGTATGTTCAAGGACTCCAGAGATCTTGGGAGTAAAGCCTTTCTGGATTTCAGCCTCAATAAAGTCATTTTGTCTGAGGAATGAGAAAATAGAATCACGAAGGCAGGAGGTAAAGACTTTTAAGGGCACCGATTCTAAAGTAATAGGTCTGAAATTAACAGGCTCGTCTCCGCTACCTTTTTTATGAACTAGGACAGTGCAAGCTTTTTTCCATTCTGCAGGAATATGGCCAGATTCCCATATAACGCGGATAATGTCAGTTAATAGAGATCGTAAATATGGACATCTCTTAAAGCAGATAATAGATATCTTGTCTAAAGGACAAGGGGATCCAGATGATTTCATTCTGCGAATTACATTAGTGACTTTCTCATAGGAAGGAGGAGATTGGCTGAAAGGAATCGAGGGACCAGGCAAGGAAGGAATCCAGGTAGGACGGGTAAAAGTCCTATGTGGAATGAATTCACGAAACAAATGAAGGAAAAATCTTGTACAATGATCACGTGAAAAGGAAGGCAGGATGGAAGAACCTTTCTCAAGTACATTCTTGACAAAATTCCAAAAGTTACGGCCTATGTGACGATCATAATTGTCAGTAACAGTATAATTATTAGCAGCACCCGGAATGTTGTTCAGCTTTGAACGAAGGAGGCGAGATACATACTTAATATCTGAAATGGCTGCACCTCGATGTTTCAATTGGGCCAATTCTTTCTTGAGCTGTTTAGTAGTTAGATCCTTATATTTATGGAAATTGTTGTCAGTTTGATTAGTGGATTTAATCGTTCCATAGTTGGTCTTGAAGAAATCATAAATAGATCCGTTTATAAATCTAATAGTTTGATCCAATGAGTCTGATTTCAATTTGATATTTGCGAATATTGATCGAAAGTAGGTGTTTGCTTCAATCCATTGTTCGTGCGACTTAGGCAGCTTGACTCCGGGCTTTAAAACAAAAGTATCGAGTGAGTCAACAGTCACTTCCTCTTCTTCGTAAGAAACTACGCGGGGGTCAATATTTGAATTTTCAAAAACTGGCGGTTGACAAACGTCTGTATTATCATTAATTCGACATTTTCTTTGATGCATTTTAAGGCCTTTCATGCCTTTGCATTCCCTACCGCAGCTACACTTGACGACCATACAGGCACCGTTTGATTCTGAATCTCTGTGTAACGTGATATTCCCAGAATCACCTTGTTCATCCACGTTGTGTAGCTTTTTCTTGCACCTCCAACTATGACGGCCTAACGACTGGAAGTCTTTCCCACAATACACACAAGCGATAAATACCACAAAAATTGACAATAAACGTAAGTGAAACATTTTAAAGTAAGTCCTGAATCCAATGTAGTATTGAGAATGAAAATACAATGCGAAAAATCCGTAACCAAGTCAAGCAATGCGCTATAAAACGAGAGCTGTGTACAGCAACGTCTGGACGTCACTGCTCAACAACAATAAAAAAAAATAACAATAATAATAATAATAATAATAATAATAATAATGAGGCAAGAAGACCAGATATACTTATAGTTGACAAGAAAGAGCACAAGGGATTAATCATTGATATTGCTGTACCAGCTGATGTAAATGTAGGAGAGAAAGAAAAGGAAAAAGTAGAAAAATACCAGGACTTGAAGAGAGAGATCGCAAGATTGTGGAAACTCAAACGTGTTGAAGTTGTGCCTATAGTGATAGGAGCTCTTGGATGTATCACCAAAGAGTTTGACAGATGGATAGAAAAATTAGGGATAACATGTAATGTTGGAGTGATGCAGAAGGCTGCTTTATTGGGAACTGCCAGAATTTTGAGGAAAGTGCTAGAAATATAGGAGAGAGCAAACTCTATTAGCCTTTGGTCATTTGTTATGACTCGCCTAATAGCAGAACTGACGGCAATAACAACAGCCTGAACACAATGTTTAATATAGAAAATAATAATAATAATAAAAGGTGAGGAGTAAAGTGAGGAGTTAGGCGTCCTCTACCTCCCTAGCTGTCTTCTCCTTTTTCTATTTGTTTCTTTAGCTTCATTCATTTTTTGTTTTCTGTTTGTTCTACATATAGTTGCCAATGATCCTAAGAGCCCTGCTAGGTATTGTAGTGGAAGGATAGATTAGATCTAGGTAGAGGCATCTAGCTCCTGGAAAGATCAGACTTCAAGACAGCAAAGGGAGCCTACTAGGATCCTTTTGCTGGGCTAGGTGTAACCCCGTACTGCGGTTCGGGACCCTTAGGTTGTTCTTGTCAACTGTTGCTTTATTTGGGTAGATGGGGCTCATTAGCTGGGTAAAGGCAGTCCATCTAGGAGAAGGAAAACTCTTATCTCAAACCAGGGTTGATGGAACTCTTCTGTGGTATTTTTTTTGTAGTAATGCTACTGTGGGGATGAAACTGCTGGATAGGTGACCCACATAGAATACCCAATGTCAATTATAAGAGTAGAGGGGACTCTTTGAATCTTTTTAGATAAACCTCTCTAGGGAAGGTGTCCCGATAAAAATACTGGTGGTTGTGGCACCTTATCAACACTAACTGATACGTTTAGTATGAATCTACGTTCTAAATCATACCGCATCGCCCGTCGCGAGGGTCAACAAGGGGCGCGTCCCTCAGGGCTAGACCAGCCTGAGGTCGAAAAGTTGGCTACTGAGTCTAAATCTTCCATTACGCAAAGTTTTCATGGTCACCAGGACGGGAGGATTCCTAACCCTGGCCCTGGAAACTCAACATTGAATCAAACTCAAAAGAAAAAACGAAATAAATGGACAAGGGAAGAATATAAAGATGTAATGTACTGTTTTTATTTTACTTTGGAAAACCCGACAACGAACAACACTGACGGAACTTTCAACAAATGGCGCAAACGTAACAGTAACAACGAGAAATTGACCTATTTAGATGCAAATAAGCTAGCGAATGTAAGAAGGTACATAGTGCGTGAAAAGAAGTTAACTGATACTGAAATTGCTCAAATTAAAGAACAGGTTAGAGTCGATATGAGTCACAACCTAATTGAAGAAATTGTCCGGGAAAGAAATGAAGATCCTGAAGATGTAGAGTCTTCTGAAATTCATGCTGTAGTGAATGTTGAACCAAATGATAATGGTAATGAAGAGGAAATTGTTGTTGAACCTGTAATAACTGAAGAAGTCTTAGCAATGAAAACAGATATACTTGAGGAGCTATCGAAAGTACAACACACTAACATAGCAGAGAGAGAATCCTTGTTGAAAATCAGAAGCAAACACAAATTTAAGGGTTCTTTTGATTTAGCAAATACGGCATTAGAACTCCTATGCAACGAGCTTAATCCTGATTTGACATGTCTAAACGAGTTAATATATACAACAGGAAAAGTTCTTCAAGAGAAATGTGGCATTACTATAAAGAGAAGGAGCAAAGGCTCCCGTGGCATCAATAAATCTAAATGGCAACTAAAACTAGAAAAGGAAATAGACTTATTTAGGAAAGAACTTTCTTTACTTGATGAGATTCAAAAGGACAAAATACTGCGTTCTGGTAAAGCAAAGAAAGTAGTAAGGAAATATAAGATACAAAGTAAAACTCAGATCCCATGTATTAAGGAAGAGCTTAAACAAAAGCTCCAAGTAAAAGCACAAAGAATGCGCCGATTTGAAAAGCGTTCAAAATTCTTTCGTCAAAATAGAATCTTTGAAACCGATGCAAAAAAGTTCTATCGAGAAATAAATAAATCTACTGTCTCTATTGAAAAAGCACCATCAGAAAAAGAAATACAGGAATTCTGGAGTACAATATGGGGAAAGGAGAAAATGTATAATGAGAATGCTGCATGGTTGAAAGATATTGAAGAAAAAACTGAAGATGTTTCGCAGCAAGAGTGGGGTAACATAACTGTTCATGAAATAAGAGAAGTTTTGACAAAGTCGCACAAATGGAAATCTCCTGGAATTGATCAACTAACAAATTTTTGGCTTGATGCTCTTTTTTCTACACATGCTCAACTGGCACTTAACTTTAATAGCATAATGACAGATCCTACTACAACACCAAAGTGGTTTTATCAAGGCACCACATATCTATTAGCAAAGTCTACAGATACAGTCAACCCAAAAAACTATCGGCCTATAACCTGCTTATCGACCTTATACAAGCTGCTTACTTCCATACTGACAGAAAGAACCTACAGACACTTAGATCAGCAAAATATCCTTCCGACTGAACAAAAGGGATGCCGAAGAGGATCATACGGATGTAAAGATCAGCTACTAATCAACAAGATGATACTGGAGCATGCAAATTTAAAATTTAGAAATCTAAGCACAGCTTGGATTGATTACAAAAAGGCCTTTGACAGTGTTCCTCACTCATGGATACTAAGATCACTTGAAATCTTTAAAATCTCCCCTACGATTATATGCTTCCTAAAAGCAAGTATGGCCTTATGGGAAACTAATCTATATCTATCTCACTCCAATGGGACCCTTACTTCTAATGGTATGCAAATAAACTGTGGTATCTTTCAAGGTGACTCATTTTCTCCCCTTTTGTTTTGTCTTGTGCTCGTTCCTCTATCCCACCTTTTGAACAACACTGGATATGGTTATAAAATCAACAACAGAAGGATAAATCACCTCTTTTATATGGACGATCTTAAGCTATACGCAAGAGATGATCTGGAATTAGAAGGATTGTTACAAACTGTTAAGTCTTTCAGTGATGATATAGGCATGGAGTTCGGTCTGGATAAATGTGCTAAGGCATCATTCAAGCGTGGAAAGATGATCAACTCTTCAAATATAATGTTAAATGACAATACAATAATAAAAGAATTAGAACAGGGAGGTGCATATAAGTATCTAGGTGTAAGTGAAAGCAATGGTATACAGCACTCTAATATGAAAGAAAAAATCCGAAAAGAATGTATACGGAGAATACGGTCAATTATGAAGACAGAACTGAACTCGAGAAATCGTATCACTGTTATAAACACTTTAGCAATACCTGTAGTGACCTATAGCTTTAATATTATCAACTGGAACCTAAGAGAACTAAAGAAAATAGACACAAAAATAAGAAAGCAATTGACATGTGGCAGAATGCATCATCCGAAGTCATATGTTGACCGCCTTTATATGCCTAGGAGTAAAGGAGGTAGAGGCATGATACAATTGGAACTCTCATACAAGACTTCAACAGTTGGTCTCTCCCAGTATTTACGTAACTCACAGGACTGGATGCTAAAACTTGTCACCTCACACGAGAATACTAAGAAGTTACATTCAATTATAAAGGATTCTGAACAATTGTCAAGAGAACTAGGGATTGAAATGCAAACTGATGAAGAACTTATTCCTACTGCTATTGCAAAGAAAACCAAACAAGTAGCTAAACAGAAAGGCTTGAAAATGATTGAAGAAAGATGGCACGAGAAACCCCTTCATGGACAGTTTGCTATTCGATGCAAAGGTGTTGATGTTGATCAAATGGCAACCCATCAGTGGCTGAGAAGCTCTGGACTAAAAGGGGAAACTGAAGGGTTTATTCTTGCCGCACAAGATCAAAGTTTGGCTACTCGAAATTATCAAGCAAATATCCTACATAACGGAGCTGACCCAAAGTGCAGATTTTGTGACGAAAAGCTCGAAACAGTTGACCACCTTGTTTCTGGTTGCTCGGTACTAGCACCAAACGAATATAAAAGCCGTCATGACAGAGTTGGCCAGTATCTTCATTGGAGAATGTGTAAATACTACTTGATCAGTACAACCGCTAACTGGTATGAGCACCATCCTGAACCAGTAACAGAAGGAAAAGATGTCTCCATTCTATGGGATTTCCCTGTTCATACTGACAGAACTATACAGGCAAATCGCCCTGATATTATAGTTAAGGACAAAACAGACAACATTTGTCTCTTGATTGATATGAGTGTACCTTCACTATATACTAAGATGCCTAAAATGCAAATGAGCTAGATCAAACGTTCCGCCCTTCTGGCTATTGGCCGTTTTCCTGAACTGGTCCCTATAGGGATCGGGTCTAGACTGTGCTCCCGTCGTCCTGTCTGTGCCCTATATTTGCAAATAGTTTCGCTTTTATTTTTATATATTTTTTCTTACGAGATAGTCGAATTTCTCTTTTTCGACTTTGCGGGCCTTTGTTTACCGCCTGTTGTTCTCCATTGTTTTCGTCCGCAACCACGCAAACTCAGTTCTATCAGTACAGGTATATAGGTTGTGTCGTTCGCTCTTGGCAATGGTAGTTGTGGTAAGTTTTGTCCTCTTGCTTCCAGGTGAGTCGCTATTTTCGTACAGTAGAGTTTTATTAGAGTTTGCCAACATGTTCTTTGTCGAATATTTGCGTTTCCTCCTACTTTCAGCTGCGTATTTCAATGGTTTGAGCGAAATCGCATGACCACCCTCTCTAGCGGGATTATCGCCATGACAGTTCGCTTCCAAGCCGTTCGAGTCTATTCGCCGATTCCCGTCGCTATATGAGCAAAGTTCTTATCAACTATTGACGAGAAGGTTACTGTTGTATTACGTGCTATAATTCTGCCTATTTTCCTTGCGCTTGACGTTTATTTACAACAGAAGATCGGGGTGCGAGCGGTTAGCTTACTCTTCGGGGAGTGTCTTTGAGATCATAAATTGCCCTTTGATTCAGAGGAAAAAGTTGTCAGCGTGTTCTACCTGGTATGCCTCTGTTTTCCTTCTAAACTGTTTTGTTTAACTCTAAATGTTTATGCTTTATCGATTGTGCCAGTTTTCTACTGTTCTCGGCTATTTGTGTCGATGTTTTCAGCCACATTCCAACACCTTGCCTCGGACTTATTGTCGCCATGACAGTTCCTCTCCAAGCAGTTTGATTCTGCTAGCTAAACCAACGTCCTTTCCCAGCTAAAAAGTGATAGATCATAATCAAGATGCTTACTGTTCTTTCCCCTCCTAGATTAGAGTCTATTTATTAGTTGATTTTGACGTGTGCTTATATTAGGAAGGGTAGGGATTGTGTAACTTTCAGTTCATGGAGGTTCTTGAGGAGATTATTCTGCCTTTTGACCTAATGGAAAGTTTGCACATACAGTTACCAGGTGAGTCACCTCTGTCATTAGAAATTGTCATGTATCTTTGACCATACTTTCTCTATCCAATTTATACTTTTTGTATTGTTGTCTGTACACTTTACTTCAGCGATTTGAACGAGATTCAAAGATCTTCCCTCAGGGGTATTTCGCCATGACACTTCCTCTCGGATCAGATTGATGTTATTCTGTAGATTGTCGTCGTTTTGTATAATATTGTCATGAAATACTTGCGATATGGTTACTGTTGTATTCTTTGGTAGAATTGCTATTTATTCCTTGGTTTAAATGCATGCGTAGATGAGATAGGGAATCGTTATGATTGCTGGTGAATTTGTGGTACATTGAATGCTGACTTTGTGCACTGCTTGATTTTGTTGGCCCTAAGTGTTTATTAGGCTTCTCTGTGACTTTCTGTTAAGAGTTTAAATTCGTATTGGTAATAGAACTGTTGTAAGGGGTTTGCATTCCCCCTCAGTTCAATGGAGGAAGTAACTGCTCCATGTGTTTCATTGTCGTTGCCAGTAGTCACTAAATATCTAAATGCGTTTGTAGAGAAACGTCCAAAGTTTGTATATTTTAATGTTTTTGCTGTTCTCCATATTATACCTATGGCGTTCTGGTATCCTTAACTGGTTACAGTCTTTATTTTGTTTGTAGGTTGTACAGAGAAATGCGAGGGGATTCCCAAGTTCATCTCACGATCGCAGAAACCTCTTATCCTTTGTTTGCGAACAATAGTATTTACACAAGACCACACGTTTGCAGGTGAGGGCGTGTTTACAGAGAGGATGGATGTTTTGCACGTTGTAGTAGAGTTTCATCACTTTTATACAAGGTAAGTGATTTATTTCATGTACCAGGTATCAATATAGTGTTGCAGGGATCTTGTGTGTAGAATGATCGCTACTTTCCCAACTTGACGAGATTTAATGCAATGTTTTGATGGAGATTCCACTAATATTGCCTCGGGGTCATATGATCATGCCAGTTCCTTTGATGTTCGCTTGATTTTCGCCTCTAAATTATCGTGTTCTTACTGCAGAAGTTTCGGTATGATAGTCAGGAGACGATTACTGTATTATTTACTGATATACTAGGATGTTTTAGAGGTCTGTATTACTTTGTATTTGTTCGAGAGTGTGAGGGCGAAATTTCTGAAAGGTTAGGCCGCTTTGTTTACGTTTCAGACGTTGTCAGTCACTTCTACTTAGATGTTGGGTTTTACCATGCACTTATTGTAGGCTGGGGCTAAGATTTTGTTCAAATTATTCCTTACATTAGTGGAGTGTAATAGCTCTCTTTCCCGTTTGGTTTTCTTTCAGTATTTTGAGTAAAGAGCTGCGTGTATTCTCTCTAAACCTTTGACGGGCGTTACATATTACTCTCAAGTCTCCATAGCTGATGACTTGGTTAATTCCAGTAGTACACTTTGTATTCTAAATCACTGGGGTATTCATAGTTAAAAGTGCCAAGCCTTATACGGATATTTTATCTACGAATTCGCTGATAATATGGTGTATAGTACAGTGCGTTTTCCAGTAGTTCCTTCCTGATATATTTGCAGTGATAGTGTATTCTAAATTAGCTTTGTATTCAACACACTTAAGTAACATATTCACGAGGCGTTATTTAGTATAGTACTTTACTAATTGCCTATGTACTAACAACAGTCTACCACTGTTTATTTACAACATTCTAATATATGTGTTCACTATATATTTAAGTGTTATTTTAGTAGAATCTGTATGTAGGTACTTTTATGCTAAATATTCTTTTCCTGGCAAACCAGCTCTGTGCCTTGCTGAGATGATTTATTATAGACACCATTAATGATTTCCATAAATCATTCTGCACATGATAACATTATTTTTGTTGGTCAAGTAGTTTTGGATAACATGCATGTGTATTGTGTAGACTTCATCCCTAGAGCCCCACCTTCCAGTCCCAAGCTCACTGAACAGTATTCTTCATAATCAAATATTATAAGGGGTTTGCTCTAAGAGATTATTATGTATACAAGCTTATGCCACATTCATACACAGTGTTTGAATGTGAAGTCTGTGTTGAATATTCTAGAGCATCTCGTAGGGATATTCTTCAGCATTCATGTACTTGAATCAAACAGTAGCATTAGGCATTGCCATGTCAAAACACCTGCTTGAATCCATATATTATAGGAGTTTGACAATGTTTACTGGGTGTGCCCAATTGATGTCCTTAGACCAGAGTTGTAGCAGTATATTACTTGATTGCCTTCCTATATAATTTTTTTCACTAGCCTGTACCATTGTCATACATCAGTAGTTGCCACTAGAATTATCACTTTTGATTTATCATTCTGCATTTTGTGATATGTTGTTAAACTTTTTCATTACTTACAGCTAGCAACCTTATTTGTATTATATTGAATAGATGTATAAAGCCCCCCTCCTATCTAACACAAACCTATTGTTTAAATTTTATTTGATGCTGCAATCTCTACAATTTTATCACTCATTCTTAAGAGTTACAACTTTATGTGTTTGACAATAGTTTAGCATTCACTTACATGATTGTGGCCCATAGTATTGTGACCTTTGAGTATGCTGTAGGATAACAAAGGAATAGTATTTTAATTATGAACGCTTAGACTATAAAATTCTGAAGTAGTGTTATTGCATAAAGCCTACGTTAGTGCCTAGATGGTACTGAATGATGTTGACAACTATACATTATGTGTTTCATTTAGTAGTTTATTGTAACGACCATCTGCGCTACTTAACTGCTATATTTATACACTGGAGACTAGCGGTTTGTTTTGATAGCCCGCTAGACGCGGGCTCCCCTACCCCAATTACCCACTGGCCCTGTCAAAATCAATTTGCAAATTAGCCTAGGAAAGACTAAAGCAGTGCCCCATCCAGGTTGCATGGTCCGCATTGTCGATGAGCATGGATGAAAAAGCTCGCATAGGATCAAGAGAAGATGACGTCATTGGATCGTGTGACATCCGGCCTTTGCAATGGACAAATCGATTAAAATTTGAGAGAAAAAGTTGTGCAAAAATGCTTGGATACCTGCGCTAGGCTATGGGGCTTTAGAAAATGAAAAAGAATGTCCAAAAGCCCCATAGCCTAGCGCAGGTATCCGAGCATTTTGTGCACAACTTTTTCTCTCAAATTTTAATCGATTTGTCCATTGCAAAGGCCGGATGTCACACGCTCCAATGACGTCATCTTCTCTTGATCCTATGCGAGCTTTTTCATCCATGCTCATCGACAATGCGGACCATGCAACCTGGATGGGGCACTGCGTTAGTCTTTCCAAGGCTAATTTTCAAATTGATTTTGACAGGGCCAGTGGGTAATTGGGGTAGGGGAGCCCGCGTCTAGCGGGCTATCAAAAACATCACTATATACTGAGATGCCTAATATGCAAATGAGTCGCCGGCCAATCGGTTCCCTCCATTTTGTACCACGTGACCCGTGTTTTGCCCCTATCTAAATGACAATTCTCCTCCCAGGCCGGTTGAGGGATTGCCACCAAACTGCTCCTGGGGGTTCTCCTAGGTGTCTACTTACTCACAAAGGAGGGGTTTTTCGATATCTCTCTTCTTTCCCGAGATATTCACAAGTTAAACTTACGGTCATTTCTCTCATCTACCCTCCGCCGTCGACATTTTGTACCTCTGCGCAGGATTCGCTCTTTCAGTTTGGCCAGTAGACATGGAGGACGATGGCGGTGCTTTGCTGTTGCGAGGAGAATTGGTCGCTTTTCTAGCAGGTAGGCCCGTCGTGTTCTTCCTAGATGGGTGATCTAACAGTGTGTGTATTTAATTTGTCATATTTATCAGTTGTCTGCCGTTGTGAGCCCTGTATTTGCCCTCTTTTAGGCCTGAGTGAAACAGCTTCCCTCGGGGGCATTATCGCCATGACAGTTCTTCTCGAGCCGCTCGATTCTGGTTACCAAATTACACTCCTTTGACTGGTAAGTTGCAATGAGAGATTTGACTCGTGTGTCATGTTGTATTCCTTGGTAGGTTAAGGTAATGTGTATTTGTTTTTCACCCCTGTTATATAGCATATAGCATGCGTGTAACTCTCAAATCGGGAATGGTTTGAATGGGACTAATGTTGCAGTGGGAAGTGAAAGAACATGTCGTCGGTCTCCTACCAGGTGAATGGTTTCCTTATTCTATAAAAATTGATTTCAAATCGGCTTTCTTTCCTCTGTCCATGCGTTGCATTTTCTACAATCGTTTCGACACTTAGTTTCAGTACTGCTAGCGAGATTCAGACACCTTCCCTCAGTGATTTTCCGCCATGACAGTTCTTCTCCAACACGTTTGATGTTATTCGCTGTTGTTTGGTGAAGCCGAGCACACTTTAGTCCGTCTGCTACGAGGTGAGTCTTTGTATTTCAAATTGCCTATCCTTCCTCTGAACACTGTATGCATGTTCTATGTTATTTTCTACAATTAATTTGCGATCTTTGTTAGCAAGATTCCAACACCTTCCCTCGGGGATTTCCGCCATGACAGTTCCTCTACTACAGGATTGACGTTCTTCACTGTTGCCGGTGAATTCAAGCGAACTTTCGTCCATCTGCTGCAAGGTGAGTGGATTTTTATGCAATAAGGTTTTATTGTAGATTGCCTGTGTTTTTCTGTCTACTATACCCGTTTGACATTGGTCAAGTTATGTCAGTATTTTGAGCGAAGAGATTCCTCGAGCTTCCCTCGGGGGTATTTCGCCATGACACTTCCTCTCCGATCAGATTGATTTTATTCTCTAGATTGTTGTGATTTTTTAACAGGAGTTTGATGAAATACTTATGACATATTTACTATTGTATTCCTCGGTAGATTTCTATTTATTTCTTGGCTATAATGCTTAAATGGAATAAGAAGTCGTTATGCTTGCTGATGAATTTGTGCTACATGAGATGCTAAATCTGGCCATTGCAGAGTTCTGCTGGGTTTAATATTTGGCGTACTGTTAATATTTTAAGTTCTTATGAGCAATGTAATTATTACAAGGGGTTTACATTTCCCCTCAGTTCAGTCAAGGAAGCAACTGCTCTGTGTGTTTCATTCCCATTGCCAGTATTCAAAAAACATCTAAATATATTTGTATAGAGATGTCCAACGTGTTTGTAATTTATTTGCTAACTGTTCTTAATATTATTCCTATGATATTTTGGTGTGCTTACACTCTGTATTTTGTTGTAGGTTGCAGATAGTAATGCGAGGGGATTCCCAACTTGAAATCATGATCGCAGACACCCCTCATCCTTTGTTTGCGAACAATAGTATTTACACAAGGCCGCAAACTTGCAGTTGAGGGCGTGTTTGCAAAGTGGAAGGATGTCTTGCAATTCTTCGTGGAATTTCGTCCTTTCTCTCTACGGTAATTGGCTTATTTCATTGACACGGGTTTGATGTAGTTTTACCAGGATTTTGTTGTGTAGAATGGTCACTACTTTGCCAGCTAGACGAGATTTAGTGCGATGTTTTGAGGGAGATTCCATACGATTGCCTCGGCTTGGGGGTCATATGATCGTGGCAGTTCCTTTCATGTTCGCTTGATTTTCGCCTGTAATTTACCGTTTTGTTACTACAGAAGTTTCGGTATAATATTTAGGAGATGCTTACTGTATTATTTACTGATATATTAGGACTTTTATCGTGCTGTTTCTACTTTGTCTTTCCTCAAGATTTTCACTGACTTATAACTGAATAGTTAGGCCGCTTTTGTGTTGCGTTTGAGCTGTTGTAGACCACGTCTGCTTAGCTCTTGCTTTTTAGGATAAACTCATTGTAAGCTGGAGCTAAGACACTGTTCAAATTATTCGTTAGGTTATTGGACTGTAATAGCTCTCTTTCCCGTTCACTTTTCTTGCAGTATTTTGAGGAAAGTAGTAGTAAGTGTATTCTCTCTAAAACTTTGAGGGGTTGTTCATATTACTCTCAGTCGCCATAGCTGCCGCGGCACACGTTGTATTCTAAATCACTGGGGTATTTATAGTTAAAAGTGCCAGGCCTTATACGGATATTTTATCTACCAATTCGCTGATAATATGGTGTATAGTACCATGCGTTTTACGGTAGTTGCTTCTTGATTTATTTACACTGATATTGTATTCTAAGTTAGTTTTGTTATTAACACACATAAGTGCCTTATTCACAAGGCTTCATTCAGTATAGTACTTTACTAATTTCCTATGTACTACCAGCAGTCCAACACGGTTTATTTTCAACAGTCTAATATTTGTGTTCACTATATATTTTAGTTTTATTTTGGTTGAATCTGTATGTAGGTACTTTTCTGCTAAATGTTCTTTTCCTGGCAAACCAGATCTTTGCCTTGCTGAGATGATTTGTTATAGACACCATTAATGATTTCCATAAATCATTCAGCACATGATAACATATTTTTAGTGGGTCAATTGGTGTAAGATATCAAGCATTTGTATTGTATAGACTTGATTCCTGCAGCCCCACCTTCCAGCCCCCACCTCACTTAACAGTAGTCTTTATAATCAAATATTATGAGGGGCTTGCTCTAAGAGATTATTATGAATACAAGCTTATGTGACAGTCATACACAGTTGTTGAATTTGAAGTCTTTGTTGAATATTCTAGACCATCTGTAAGGAATATTCTTCAGCTGTGATGCACTTGAATTAACCAGTATCATTAGGTATTCCCATTTCACAAAACCTACTTGAATCTAAATATTAAAGCAGTTTGTAAGTGTTTACTGGGTGTGCCCAATTGATGTCCTTAGACCAGAGTTGTAGCTGTGTATTACCTGATTGCCTGTCTGTATGATTTTTTCACTAGCCTGTATCACTGTCAGATATCAGTTGTTACCACTAGCATTATCACTTTTCATATATCATTCTACATGTGGTGATATGTTGTTAAAGTTGTCTGTTAGTTACAGCTAGCAACTTATCTCTATTGTATTGAATAGACATATAAAGCCCCCCTCCTATCTAACACAAAACTATTGTTTAAATTTTATTTGATGATGCAATCTCTAAACTTTTATCATTCATTCTTAAGAGTTAGAACTTTATGTTTTTGACAAGAGTTTAGCATTCACTTACATGATTGTGGCCCATAGTATTGTTACCTTTGAGTATGCTCTAGGATTACAATTAGGAATAGTATTTTAATTATGAACGCTTAGACTATACAATACTGAGGTAGTGTTATTGCATAAAGCCTACATTAGTGCCTAGATGGTACTGAATGATGCTGAAGACTATACAGTATGTGTTCCATTTAGTAGTTTATTGTAACAACCATTTGCGCTACTTAACTGCTATATTTATATACTGGAGACTAGCGGTTTTTTCTGATAGCCCGCTAGACGCGGGCTCCCCTACCCCAGTTACCCGCTGGCCCTGTCAAAATCAATTTGAAAATTAGCCTTGGAAAGACTAACGCAGTGCCCCATCCAGGTTGCATGGTCCGCATTGTCAATGAGCATGGATGAAACAGCTCGCATAGGATCAAGAGAAGATGACGTCATTGGAGCGTGTGACATCCTGCCTTTGCAATGGACAAATCGATTAAAATTTGAGAGAGAAAGTTGTGCAAAATTGCTCGGATACCTGCGCTAGGCTATGGGGCTTTAGATGATGACGAAGAATGTCCAAAAGCCCCATAGCCTAGCGCAGGTATCCGAGCAATTTTGCACAACTTTTTCTCTCAAATTTTAATCGATTTGTCCATTGCAAAGGCCGGATGTCACACGCTCCAATGACGTCATCTTCTCTTGATCCTATGCGAGCTGTTTCATGCATGCTCATCGACAATGCGGACCACGCAACCTGGATGGGGCACTGCGTTAGTCTTTCCAAGGCTAATTTTCAAATTGATTTTGACAGGGCCAGCGGGTAACTGGGGTAACTGAACAGTAGTCTTCATAATCAAATATTATGAGGGGCTTGCTCTAAGAGATTATTATGAATACAAGCTTATGTGACAGTCATACACAGTCTTTGAATTTGAAATCTTTGTTGAATATTCTAGACCATCTGTTAGGAATATTCTTCAGCTGTGATGCACTTGAATTAAACAGTATCATTAGGTATTCCCATTTCACAAAACCTACTTGAATCTAAATATTAAAGCAGTTTGTAAGTGTTTACTTGGTGTGCCCAGTTGATGTCCTTAGACCAGAGTTGTAGCTGTATATTACCTGATTGCCTGTCTGTATGATTTTTTCACTAGCCTGTATCACTGTCAGATATCAGTTGTTACCACTAGCATTATCACTTTTCATATATCATTCTACATGTGGTGATATGTTGTTAAAGTTGTCTGTTAGTTACAGCTAGCAACTTATGTCTATTGTATTGAACAGATATATAAAGCCCCCCCTCCTATCTAACACACAACTATTGTTTAAATTTTATTTGATGATGCAATCTCTAAAATTTTATCACTCATTCTTAAGAGTTAGAACTTTATGTTTTTGACAAGAGTTTAGCATTCACTTACATGATTGTGGCCCATAGTATTGTTACTTTTGAGTATGCTCTAGGATTACAATTAGGAATAGTAGGTTAATTATGAATGCTTAGACTATACAATACTGAGGTAGTGTTATTGCATAAAGCCTACGTTAGTGCCTAGATGGTACTGAATGATGCTGAAGACTATACAGTATGCGTTTCATTTAGTAGTTTATTGTAACAACCATTTGCGCTACTTAACTACTATATTTATATACTGTAGACTAGCGGTTTTTTCTGATAGCCCGCTAGACGCGGGCTCCCCTACCCCAATTACCTGCTGGCCCTGTCACAATCAATTTGCAAATTAGCCTTGGAAAGACTAACGCAGTGCCCCATCCAGGTTGCATGGTCCGCATTGTCGATGAGCATGGATGAAACAGCTCGCATAGGATCAAGAGAAAATGACGTCATTGGAGCGTGTGACATCCGGCCTTTGCAATGGACAAATCGATTAACATTTGAGAGAAAAAGTTGTGCAAAAATGCTCGGATACCTGCGCTAGGCTATGGGGCTTTTGGACATTCTTCTTCATCTTCTAAAGCCCCATAGCCTAGCGCAGGTATCCGAGCAATTTTGCACAACTTTTTCTCTCAAAGTTTAATCGATTTGTCCATTGCAAAGGCCGGATATCACACGCTCCAATGACGTCATTTTCTCTTGATCCTATGCGAGCTGTTTCATCCATGCTCATCGACAATGCGGACCATGCAACCTGGATGGGGCACTGCGTTAGTCTTTCCACGGCTAATTTGCAAATTGATTTTGACAGGGCCAGCGGGTAATTGGGGTAGGGGAGCCCGCGTCTAGCGGGCTATCAAAAAAATCTCTATATACTAAGATCCCTATATGCAAATGAGTCGCCGGCCAATCGGTTCCCTCCATTTTGTACCACGTGACCCGTTTTTTGCCCCTTTCTAAATGACAATTCTCCTCCCAGGCCGGTTGGGGGATCGCCACCAAACTGCTCTTGGGGGTTCTCCCGGGTGTCTACTTACTCACAAAGGAGGGGTTTTTCGATATCTCTCTTCTTTCCTGAGATATTCAAAAGTTAAAGTTACGGTCAGTTCTCGCATATACTGAGCGCCATCGACAGTGTGTTCCTCTGCGCAGGATTCGTGCTTTCACCTTGGCCAGTCGACATGGAGGACGAAGGTGCTGCATTTGCTGTTGCGAGGAGAATTGGTCTCTTTTCTAGCAGGTAGGCCCGTTGTGTTCGTCATAGACGGTTGATCTAACAGCATGTGTATTTACTTTGTCAAATTTATCAGGTTTCTGCCTTTATGTGCCGTGTATTTGCCCTGTTTTAGGCCTGAGAGAAGCAGCTTCCCTCGGGGGCATTCTCGCCATGACAGTTCTTCTCCAGCCGCTCGACTCTGGTTGCCAAATTGCACTCCTTTCACTGGTAAGTTGTACTAAGAGGTTTGACTGATGTTTCATGTTGTATTCCTTGGTAGGTTAAGGTAATGTGTATTTGTTTTTCATCCCTGTTATATAGCATATAGCGAGCGTGTAACTCTCAAATCGGGAATGGTTTGAATGGGACTAACGTTGCAGTGAGAAGTGCAAGAACATGTCGTTGGTCTGCTATCAGGTGAGTGGTTTCCTTAGTCTATAAAGTTTGATTTCAAATCGCCTGTCTTTCCTCTGTCCACGCTGTGCATTTTCTACAATCGTGTCGACACTTAATTTCATTATTGCTAGCGAGATTCTGATACCTTCCCTCAGTGATTTTCCGCCATGACAGTTCTTCTCCAACGCGTGTTATGTTATTCACTGTTGCTGGGTGAAGTGTAGCAAACTTTAGTACGTCTGCTACGAGGTGAGTCTTTTATGTCAAATTGCCTGTCTTTCCTCTGACCACTGTATGCATTTTCTATATTATTTTCGACAATTAATTTGCGATCTATGTTACCGAGATTCCATTGCCTTCCCTCGGGGATTTTCCGCCATGACAGTTCCTCTACTACAGGATTGCCGTTCTTCGCTTTTGCCGGGTGAATTCAAGCGAACTTTTCCTCCATCTGCTACAAGGTGAGTTGTTTTTCATGCAATAAGGTCTTATTTTAGATAGCCTGTATTTTTCTGTCTACTATGCGCGTTTCACATTGCTCAAATTATGTCAGTATTTTGAGCGAAGAGATTCCTCGAGCTTCCCTCGGGGTTGTTTCGCCATGACACTTCCTCTCCGATCAGATTGATTTTATTCCCTAGATTGTTGTGGTTTGCTTACAGGATTTTGATGAAATACTTATGACATATTTACTATTGTATTCCTTTGGTAGATTTCTATTTATTTCTTGGCTATAATGCTTGCTTTGATGGAATAAGAATTCGTTATGCTTGCTGATGACGTTGTGCTACATGGGATGCTGAATCTGGGCATTGCTGAATTCTGTTGGGTTTTATATTTGGCTTACTGTTAATAGTTTAAGTTCTTATTGGCAATGTAAGTATTATAAGGGGTTTGTATCCCCCTCAGTTCAGACAAGGAAGCAACTGCTCTGTGTGTTTCATTCCCATTGCCAGTATTCAACAAACATCTAAATACATTTGTACACAGATGTACAACATGTGTGTAATTTACTTGCTAACTGTTCTTAACATTATTCCTATGATATTTTGGTGTGCTTCACTCTTTATTTTGTTGTACATTGTAGATAGAAATGCGAGGGGATTCCCAACTTGAGATCACGATTGCAGAAACCTCTCATCCTTTGTTTGTGAACAATAGTATTTACACAAGACCGCAAGTTTGCAGTTGAGGGCGTGTTTGCAAAGTGGATGGATGTCTTGCAATTCTTCGTGGAATTTCGTCCCTTCTCTCTAAGGTAAGTGGCGTATTTCATTGAAACGGTTTCATTTTAGGTTTGCCAGAATTTTTTTCTGTAGAATGGCCGCTACTTTCCCACCTAGACGAGATTTATTGCGATGTTTTGAGGGAGATTCCATACGATTGCCTCGGGGGCCATACGATCATGGCAGTTTTCATTGTCGCTTGATTTTCGCCTATAAATACCCCTTTTGTTACTGCAGGAGTTTCAGTATAATAGTTAGGAGATGTTTACTGTATTATTTACTGATATACTAGGACTTTTAGCGTGCTGTTTGTACTTTGTCTTTGCACGAGATTTTCACTGAAGTAAGACTGAATAGTTAGGCCGCTTTGTTTACGTTTGAGATGTTCTCAGTCATTTCTGCTTAGCTCTTGCTTTTTAGGATAAACTTATTGTATGCTGGAGCTACGGTATTATTCAAATTATTCGTTAGATTAGTGGAGTGTAATAGCTCTCTGTCCCGTTCACTTCTCTTGCAATATGTTGAGGAAAGTACTACGTGTATTCTCTCTAAACCTTTCAGAGGCGGTTCGTATTACTCTCAGTCTCCATAGCTGATGACTTGGTTATTCTCAGTAGTACACTCTGTACTCTAAATCACTGGGGTATTTATAGTTAAAAGTGCTAACCTTATATGGATATTTTATCTACTAATTCGCTGATAATATGGTGTATAGTACCATGCGTTTTGCGGTAGTTTCTTCTTGATTTATTTACTGTGATATTGTATTCTGAATTAGCTTTGTGTTCAACACACTTAAGTAACTTATTCACGAGGCTTTATTCAGCATAATACTTTACTAATTGCCTATGTACTAACAGCAGTCTAACACTCTTTGTTTACAACAGTCTATTATTTGTAGTCACTTTATATTTCAGTGTGTTGGTTGAATCTGCATGTGGGCACTTGTATGCTAAATGTTCTTTCCTGGCAAACCAGCTCTGTGCCTTGCTAAGATTATGTGTTATAGACACCATTAATGATTTCCATAATCATTCTGCACATGATAAGATTATTTTTGTTGGTCAAGTAGTGTTGGATAACAAGCATTTGTATTGTGTAGACTTGATTCCTGGAGCCCCATTTTCCAGCCCCCACCTCACTTAACAGTATTGTTCATAATCAAGTGTTATGAAGGGCTTACTCTAAGAGATTATTATATATACAAGCTTATGCCACATTCATACACAGTATTTGAATTTGAAGTCTTTATTGAATATGGTGGAACATCTTTTGGAAATATTCTTCAGCTGTGATGCACTTGAATTGTACAGTATCATTAGGCATTGCCATGTCAATATCCTACTTGACTGCCTCAACCTAGATATGATAGCAGTTTGCCAGTGATCACTGGGTGTGCCTACTTGATGTCCTTAGACCAGAGTTGTAGCAGTATATAATTTCATGGCCAGGCTATATGATTTTCCCTCTAGCCTCAATCACTGTCAGATATCAGTAGTTATCGCTAGCACTATCACTTTCCATATATCACTCTACATGTGGTGATATATTTCTAAAGTTTTGTATTAGTTACAGCTAGCAAACTTATTTGTATTTTATTGAATAGACATATGAAGCCCCCCCCCCCCCTATCTAACACATAACTATTCTTTTAAATGTTATTTGATGATTCAAGCTCTAAGTCTTATCACTCATTTGTAAGAGTTATACCTTTATGTTTTTGACAAGAGTTTACCATTCACTTGCATGATTTTGGCCAAAATATTGTGACCTTTGAGTACGCTGTAGGATTACAAAGCAATACAATTTTACTTTTTAACACTTAGACTATACAATTCTGAGGTAGTGTTATTGGATAAAGCCTACCTTAATGCCTAGATGGTACTGAATGATGCTGAAGACTATACATTATGTGTTTCCTTCAGTAGTTTATTGTAACAGCAATTTGCGCTACTTAACTACTTTATTTATATACTGGAGACTAGCTTTTTATTGATAGCCCGCTAGACGCGGGCTCACCTACCCCAGTTACCCACTGGCCCAATCAAAATCAATTTGCAAATTAGCCTTGGAAAGACTAACGCAGTGCCCCCATCCAAGCTGCATGGTCCGCATTATTGATGAGCATGGATGAAAAAGCTCGCATAGGATCATGAGAGGATGACGTCATGGGCCTCTGCATTGGAGCACGTGACATCCGGCATTGCAATGGACAAATCAACAAAAATTTGCGAGAACAAATTGTGCAAAAATGCTCGGATACCTGCGCTAGGCTATGGGGCTTTTTCATTTTATTCTTCATCTTCTAAAGCCCCATAGCCTAGCGCAGGTATCCGAGCATTTTTGCACAATTTTTTCTCGCAAATTTTTGTTGATTTGTCCATTGCAAAGCCGGATGTCACGTGCTCCAATGCAGAGGCCCATGACGTCATCCTCTCATGATCCTATGCGAGCTTTTTCATCCATGCTCATCAATAATGCGGACCATGCAGCTTGGATGGGGGCACTGCGTTAGTCTTTCCAAGGCTAATTTGCAAATTGATTTTGATTGGGCCAGTGGGTAACTGGGGTAGGTGAGCCCGCGTCTAGCGGGCTATCAATAAATCTCTATATACTAAGATGCCTATATGATAATTTATGCCAAACCAATGAGATTGCTCGAATTTGTACCACATGACCCATTTGTTGCCCGATTTTAATGACACTTCTCCTCCTAGGCCTGTTGGGGGATTGTAACCAAGCTCGGATTAAGGGTTCTCCTTGGGGTCTATTTACTCACAAAGGAGGGATTTTTCTATATCTGTTCTTTTTGCTGATATATTCCACTTTCACCTTATGGCCATTGCTTTCCTATACCCTCCGACATGCTCACTTGACACCTCTGCGCAGGACTGTTGCTTTCACATTTATGAATGTTCATGGAGGACGATGGTGCTGTGTGTGATTGCAAGGAAATTTTTGTCACTGTCTTTCCAGGTAAACCGACTCTGTTTTCCGTAGATGGATTGATTTAAGATTCCATGTATGTCCTTTGTCCATTTCATCTGTATTCTGCTGTTGCCAGCCATTTATTTCTATATCTTTCAACCAGATTCAACCACCTTCCCTCGAGGGTATTGCCACCATGACAGTTCTTCTTCAAGTTGTTTGATTCTATGTGCTAAATCACCGTGCTTTTACTGCTAAATTGTGAAAACATATTCAACATATGTTTGAATTTCTATTCTGTGCTAGACTATGGCAGTTTGTTTGCTCTTCATGCATATTTTGATGACATGGAATTGCGTGCGTGCTGTTTTCATTTGGGAATGTTTTGATTTACACTACCGTAATATTGCCCTGTGACTTGGAGGAGAATGTCGTCATTCAGCTTTCAGTTTAGTGCTTTTTTCGCTTGATTTCAGTCGCTAAGTTATCCTACTTTTCTTACTAAATTGTCATGAAATGATTACTGTATGTTTACTGTTGTATTCCCTGGTAGCTTTGAATTTATTCATTGCTTTTACCGCATGTACGAATGCCATAGGATATGGTTATATTTGGCGATAAAATATTGGTATGTGGAATGCTTTCACTGAAGTGTGTATAGGGCTATTGCTGAATTTGGTTACCATAATTTTGCAGGTTTTACTTTCACCCGTTACTTTCATCGTAGTTTGTATGGTGAAATGCAAGGGGATTCCCAAGTTCATCTCACGATCTCAGATACCTGTTGTCCTTTGTTGTGGACTTTAATTGCGGTCTTTTGAGGGTGATTCCATAACTTTGCTTCAGGGGCATTAAGATCATGGTAGTTCCCCTAAGTTTTTGCTTGATGTTCTGTTCTAAAGTACCGTTTTGTTACTGCAGAAGTATCATTATGATATTCAGGAGGCATTTAATGCAATATTTGCTTATGTACTAGGAGCTTTTAACTTGCTCTTAATTCTTAGTATATGCACATGAAATGGATGTTTGGATGTCTCAAGAGTTAGGCCACTTTGTTTACGTTTGAGATATTGCCCTTCAACTCGAATTTACTCTTTGATTTTATCATACATATTTTACAGGCAAACACTAGGATGTCACCAACTTTATTCTCAGCTCACTAACTCTCTTTTCATGTTGATTTCACTCTATTTACAGTAGGCCTCATTGTTATTTCCACTATAGATGGTAGAGTTATTTTGGTGAAGTCATATTAAAGGGGTTCTATTAAACTAAATATTCTTTTGTTGGCACACAGTTGCCCTTCTTTCTCAGATCATTTGATATAAATTCCATTACTGAATTCCATAGACCATTCTGCACATGATGATACACTCTTAAGGGATGAATTTATCTTGCCCCCACTCAAGTAATACCTTCATTTGAAATCTTAGTTCGTAATGCAGGATATATATTATGACTCAAAGAATTACTGACTTCCATGGATCACTCTGCATATGATAGTGTAGTTTGTTTAGGAATGACTTAGTACTAGATAGCAACATGTTGATTTATGGAGCCACTTTCTTCTATCCAACTATCATTATTGTTTGAAATCTGAATTTCACATGGTTGTACAACAGATAAGTTAGTACTGGATAGCTGCTTTATTTGTTTTGTATAGCCATAACCTATGAACTCCCCCCAAGAACTTTGGTTGAAATCTAATATGATGATTCATGCTGCTCAATCATGGGCTTTACACTCTGTTATATATATAAAGCTGTGAGTATGGAATACTAAGCAATATTCTTGTGTGTTATCACCTTGAGCTACACAGTCCTATCACAGACTCCAGTTGTATAACACCTACATTTATGGGTCAGACTTGATCCTTTACCTCTGTAGACAAGATTAGTGGTCACCTACACGATAACAGAACCACTCATACCTGCCAAGTCATGTGCTATATTGTATCTGTTATGACATCCTAAAATTATATCACTAGATTTTACAAAACTCCTTAAGTTAGAATTGAGTGAAGCAGGAGACAATATGTAATGTAGTTTTTTTTTGTTTTTTTATGTATCACATAAAATCCTAAAACTATAACTAATCAATGCAAATATTCTATGGCTGCCATAGCTGGACAGGACATGATGTGAGCGAGTTCCAACTACGACAGCCACTTATAATAATTTCAAAATATATGTACAAATAATTTACTAACAAAGCAGGAAAAACAACTGGAATAGGCATCTAAGAAAGAAGACCTCCACCACCTCACTGGATATGGTCACCACCTTACTGGACATGGCACCCATAACAAAATAATGTAGTTTCATTAGCGCCTCATTGTAGAGAGCATTTTAAACAATTCTGTGCATAATTCATATAATATAGACTAGCTTAGTACTGATAGCCCGCTAGAACGCAGGCTCCCCTAGCTCCAGTTGAAATGTTGCATATTAGCCTTGGAAAGACTAACGCTGTGCCCCCATGAAAGTTGCATGGTCTGATCGAATAGGATCATGAGAAGGTTACGTTATGGGACTCTGCGATGGAGCACGTGACTTTCGGCCTTGCATTGTGCAAATCGAAGACAATTGCGAGAAAAAATTGTGCAAAAAGTGGTTGGATACCTGCGCTAGGCTACGGGGCTTCTTGACTTTCTTCCTGTCCCTTTACTGCCCCGTAGCCTAGCGCAGGTATCCGACCACTTTTTGCGCAATTTTTTCTCCCAATTGTCTTCGATTTGGACAATGCAAGGCCGAAAGTCACGTGCTCCATCGCAGAGTCCCATAACGTCACCTTCTCGTGATCCTATTCGATCAGACCATGCAACTTTCATGGGGGCACAGCGTTAGTCTTTCCAAGGCTAATATGCAACATTTCAACTGGAGCTAGGGGAGCCCTCGGTCTAGCAGGCTATCAGTACTAAGCTAGTACGACAATAATGTTGCTGCAAAAGTATTTGAAAAATTGAGCAAATACAAAGATCTGGAGATTGAAATTGAGAAAATGTGGCATATAAAAACAAAAACACTTCCAGTAGTTGTTGGTGCACTTGGCCTCATAAGAAAGGGCACAGCTGACTTTATTGACAAAATTCCAGGGTCTCCATCGCTGTCAGAGGTGCAAAAAATAGTCCTAAATAGCACAGCTCATGTTTTGAGAAGGGCTCTTTCCATCTGAAGTACTCGCTTGTGAAAACTGTTTGTTTTTTTTTCTGTTTTGGTTGTTTTTTTTCTTTTTTTTGTTTGTTTGTTTGTTTGTTTTGTTTTTCTTTCCTCATCAAAGTCACTTTCTAACCAACATGTACCCTTCACTCACCCTAGGTTGCTAGTTGTAACTCGGTGTTTGATTGTATATTAGCTTGCCAAAGACAACTCTACTAATATAATAATAATAGTATTATCATCATTATTATCTAAGGGGATACTTTATAATTTCGTTAATGCATCGAGAACATGAAGTCCATGACTTTATGTGCAATACCCTATGAATGTAAGTAGTGAATAATGCGTTATGACATATGTCTCTCTGACACGAGGAATGCTAATTGAAATCCATGTGACAGTTGTCATGGCTCATAAGTTTACATCAGCAGGATTTTCCCTGTTTGTTAAGGCATGAAATGTTGCATATTTTTGCTCTCTTTGAATGGCACTGACATCCAAATGAAAATTAATGAATGGGAAAAGCCCATCTGTCTTCTCACACTTCCCATAACCTACAGGCAGCAAGTGAGTTATGAATGAGTATTGTCGCTCGTTGCAATGTCCCAATGCATGTCCAGAAATGGCAATTGGGATGCTTTTGGGACTGAAGGAACTTTCGAGAAATTTCACTCATTGAAGGTGGAGAAGGGGGAGCAAAGGGGAACTATGTGGAAATACACTGACGCAACTAAAAAATTTTTCTCATTCATATCTAGCTATTTATGAGTGATAACAGCAAGGATAACTCCTCAAGTGTCCTAACATAGGATATGATTTGATTGTACTACTTTCTCACCCTCTGCTATAAATATCAGAGGGTGAGAGTGGCAGTTTGAAATCATCTAGGTCGTCGAAGCTGGGAAGATGGCAGCAGCAGACTGCATGGATTTCCAGAGCTTAACTCTCTTCAAACTCTGCACTATGTTCTACAATGACATACCGGGGACAAGTAACGGGTGCCGGAACAATGGCTTGTTGGCCGCAGCTCTTCTGTGTGAAAGATGCAATGTGCAGTGCACAGAAGAGGCCTTTGCAAGTTCTCCTGAGGGTCGTACCTGGAGATGCCTGAGGTGTAGAGGCTGGTATGTGCTACCCGGAACACTGATCTCCATGAGTTTCAATCCATGCCTGCTGTAATGTCATGTTCATCGATACATCTTTATATTTTGGAAAATGTTTTTAATTCACTGGCTTCTCTTCAATGGTATCTTTGCAGTGGTATACGAGGGAATACTAATTTCCCCTGCCCAAGAGGTTTTCGTTGGGGGGTGGGGGTGGGGTTTATTCATGGGAACTGCTTCCCTTAGTGATTTATTTAACTATTCTGCCAGTTATATGTATTGCTTCCATTTTTCTAGGGAAAGCATCAGGAAGGTAGCTTTGTTGAGGGTTCAAAGCTCCAGTTGTGGCAGCTACTGATACTGACATATTACTGGAGCATAGACTGTGGCGAAGCAAAGGGTCTGTCCGTCCAACAGCTCAAAAAGGACTTGGACATTGGGGACAAGCACACCACTGTCGGCTGGAAGCAATTCTGCCATTATATCTGTGTGGCATACTTCCTCAACCACCCAGAACAGATAGGTGGTGAGGGCAGGGTGGTGGAGATAGGCGAAAGTCTAGTCTCCTGGAGGAAGTACAATCATGGCAGGTTTCCTCCAGAGCAATGGATCTTTGGCAGGTATGATCTTGTCACAAAAAAGGGGTTCTTGATTCTTGTTCCCAGGAGGGATACAGCCACACTATTGCACATTGTCCAACAATGGGGTTCTGGCTGGAACCACTGTCCATTTCCACTAAAGGCAGGCTTACAGCCAGTTGGACAATTTGGGCTATCCTCATTAGATAGTGAATCACACCCTAAAATGTGTTGACCCAGTCACTGGTATTACAACCAAGCACGTGGAAGCAATGTGGCAGAGAGCGAAGAGCAAAGTCAAAGCACAGCATAGCTCTACAAATAGAGCAATGGTCCCGGACTACTTGGCGGAATTCATTTGGTTCCAGAGATTTGGCGAAAGCACCTTCTTCAATTTCTGGAACCAGGTGGCAACAGACATGTATATTGTTTAAATTGGTAGGAGTATTGTATTTATGTCTTCAATCACTTTATTAAATATAAATGTCTTTTTTCTGCCAGGTAGTCCAGAATCACTTCTCTATTTGTTAACCAAATGTGCATATTGAATCTCAGCTCTTTCCACATTCTCTCCTCTTGGGTGGATCTAACACCCACCCCCCCCAATATGTAGCCCCCCATCTCAAATAGTAGTATTACGGACAGAACCCACATTTATTCTGATTCATTCCAATTTTTACATTGTTGCTAATACATCCTTGCAAGCACAGAAAATTCTTTCATTATGGCGCCATGTTCACAAACCGTTCTATTTGCACAGATTTCACTCATCTGCACCCCTACATGTTCAGAGGAGGAAAGTAACCACTTTAACAGTAGATACAGTTCATTTAAGTACTTGAAGGAAACCATACCTCCACATACAATCATTTTTTGTAACCAAGCATAAATATTCTTGTCATTAGCTACATAATTTTGCTAAAACCTTATGTTTTATTCACAAAGTGAGTGAATAAGTTGGAGGCAAGACCTCACTTGCATTCTCCACTCTCAGCCTACAGAACGTAAGCCGACAGAGAGAAGTAGCCCACAGGGCCCACAAATGTGTATGTGCTTTTTGTGATATGACATGCTGCAGTGTGTCAACCGGCCTATCCTCTTTGATGGTTGAGCTGAAGTCTTATTTAACGTGCAGAGAACACGGAGCCAGAGATAGACGATGTTGTGTGAACGAACTGATCTACTGACTGATCTACTGACTGATCTACTGACTGATATTCAACATAATTTTACACACATATATACACAAATTTAGCTGACGAATCATTACACACGAATTACTAAATAGATATAAAAAGAAGGTAGTGGGCTGAGTAGGTGGAATGGACATGTGAGATAAACAAAAGCAAAGGAATGACCTGTAGGATGTGATGACAGGGATGATGCAAGGGTGATGCCGAGATGTGAGGTGACATTGGATGACATGGCAAAAATGGAGAAGGTCGATTGAGAATGAATGATGCAATGAGGCCTGAGTTGAAGGTTTGGTTCCCGGTGTTTAGGGTCACTACATGCTATTGCCCCCAATAGGGACACAGATAGATATGCAATAAAATCAGTACCGTTAATAGAGGTAGTATCCTTTGGAATGAACTTACTGCTGAGATACAACCTTACAAAAACGTGGTAGCATTTAAGAAGAAAACAGTACCATTGATAGGGAATACTGTAGTTATAGGTTTTGTACATAAAGCTTTGTTTGTTGTATTTTCTCTTTCTATGGCATTACTTGTTTAGTTGTAGTTGCTTCTAATTAGATGTCGTTGGATATACCATTTTAACTATATGTATATATTTATTACCAGTGGTAAAGAATCTTTACAAGAAACATAGCAGATAAATAAATGTCAGAAATCTTACCATGGGAACTTCGCGTATATGTAAAGTCTTCTATCCCTGTGAACTGTTAAGTGGGGAGGGGGGAGGTGGCACACCTATTTCAATCCTTTGCTCAACTGCCCTACATGCAGTTACAGATAGTTCCCTATTGACTGACTGACATGAATAATTGACTGATTCGGCTGTGATATGTGCCTGCCCCTTGCCCTGTGCCATCGGCTGTCTAACCCCTTGTATATTGAATCGAGGCTGTGTCATGGATGAGCGCCAAAATATGGAAGACGGTATTTGAGGATAGGCCTGTACTTGGTGGTAAATGCTTCTTCTTATATACTTCCTGTGACGTTAGAGCTAGATGGCTAAATAGGGTACCATTGCACTGTACTCGCGGAGATCTATCAAATGGTATATGATTTTTTGCCATAGGCTGTCTATTTAAATAAGAGGTACCATTATGTAAGGCGCTTTTTGGGGATAACTCCTTGAAGGGTTGAGCTATAGGGCAAATGATTGTATTATCGTAATCTACTCATCGAGAGCTATAGAATGGTGTATAACTTATTGGCCTAGGATGTCGATTTCTAGGAGAGGTACAATTCTGCAATAGCACCGTATTTACTAACTTATTTGCATAGAAGTGTTGTCCTCGGTCATTAATGTAAGAGTAGTCTCACCTGACCAATAATTATTTGAAAATTGACTTACACCTGCAAAGCTTTAAGATACACTGCCCATAAAGATAGAATGTTAAGACTAACAGTTAACAGTTGATTTTCTGCATGCTCAGCTAAGACAACCTATAGCTATAGCACTGACTATAGTTGCTAAAATATTCTGCTGATAAGAATAGATTCTCTTGTTGTAACTCTTTCTTATAAACAGATACAGTTTAATCCCCTTTTAGTATTTCATTATTTGAAGACAACAGTGAAGAAATAGAGAATGGCACAGCAGGTAAAGCTCCATTCTACTTAAATAATGAAGCTGGAAACATCCATTCTATTATATGAACACTGGAACAAATCTATACATAAAACTCTTAAATATCAAAGTTCATCAGGCTTGGTCTATGCATTTAGCAAAGACTGGCATGCTACTGACATGCTCTTATTCCTATAATGTGCATTCTCCTTTTCCTCGTGTTTACACTATACATTAATGCATCTTTTATCTTATCTAGTGGCTATCTCATTATTGAAGACAGAGATGAAGAAATTAAGATGAATATGGAAGGTAGGCCTGCAAATGTTTGATTGTTTAATTTATTGCATTGGTTTATGATACATATTGAGATCAATGTAATCGGCATTCTGGGTGGTTTCACTTCATAAAAATACAATAGGTGTCAATAATCAACTAGTTATAACAAGGCATGAGAGCCAGCAATATCTAAGAACTACAAAGAATATCCTTAGAATTCATACTCCATAGCTGCCAAATCTCCCGCTTTCCACCGGAGACTCAAGCATTTCAATGTTATCTCCAGCCGACCTCCAGCAATGGCCAACTGTTGGAAAATCTCCTGCATTTATTTCATGTTGAAAAATCATTCAGGATTCAAAAATTTTCTATCAGAAAATATACTAAGATTTGGCAATTCACATTGTCTGTTCATCATCAATCCACTGTTCAAAACTAGTCATTCTTAGAACCCTTGCTTTTCATATGTATGATATATTATTTTACTTTTTTCAGAAATTAACATGCACTGATGGTTTCCTTAATAACTGCTCTGTAATGGCAACAGCAGCATCAGCCTTAACCCCATCCCCTTAACTCTGTCACACTGTCATGCCCATATTTCCAGCACTTTGATAACCAGAACCTGGCAATGTCCTTGTACCACTTACTATTCTTATTGCCTTTGTTTGAAACTACCATATAACTACCATAACTTGAAACTGATCATTAATATGCAAGGAAACATAAGCCTGAAATGGTATATATACTGTTAGTAGACTATTACTGTGGGCTTAAAACCTATCATACATGTTATAGTGGGATTATAACGTATTCCACTATCATGTGAGAATTCTTGTAAAATGTAACAATTCATGAAAAGTTCTTTGTTGCAATAGACCCTTTTCACATTCCAAAGTCACGTGGATCTATGAAGTCGAAAGCGAGGCTAACGATGATGTCCTGAACCTTCGTACAGTGTGATGGTGTGTTGTGATGCAGTATTTTGCTTCTTGCTACGTCTTAACAATGGATTGCTTCAAATATTATTTTTTTAGAAGATTGACTATCTTTGACAGCCATTTAGCACAAAATAATCTTAGTTTCACCATGTACTAAGAAGGCCGATCTCGTTCTTTCTATATTTGAGGAGAAAGCAGGTAGCCCAATCACCCACAGGTTATGTAAGGAGTCCTTTTGGTGCAAATATTACAACACAAGTTCTTTACAGTGTGGGTATTTGCCTTGAAGTTGTTCTGATTTTTGAGCTGTTGCACCGTCCACTTGATTTTGCATAATTTTAAATGCAAAGACCTAAAGTAGGTTTGCTGCAAAAATGCAAAGTTCAAAGTTTGTTATAACACTTTCAATGTGAAAAATTTGTCTTGCTACAGATAGCAACAATATTTTGTCGATAAATGCATGGCAATAATCTTGTATTGAATATTCATCATTGACACTGACAGTGCAATTGATGTTATCAATATATTCTTGCTATTGGTCCATCTGGAAATGCAGTCAGTGGTGCGTGCACCTGTTTGGCAGGCTTCATTTTAGGTGTATTTGGAAATTTGTTATATTGCTGATATTTTGTTTATTGGGAGATATGGAGGAATTAGTCAGGATGCTCACTCATCCTCAAAAGCTGTCATATTTTCAATGAATAAGGTTCTTCTATAGGAACTCAGCCTTGATAAATAAAGTGATAAAACATATAAGCCCAGTTTCAATCTTCATTGAGCTCTATGACTCAAGAATCATCAAATCTTGGCCACCATCAAAATAAGGATAAGCTTTTAAATGATTATTTGTGTAAACACAGGTTACACAGACAAGTACCTTCTCCAATGTAATCTGCCTGCTGCCAACATAGCAGGCATCCTACCTAATATTCTTTCCTGACTTTTCTTGAAAATTGAGGAGTTTTTCTTGACTACATATCAGATATACATAATTTCTGCAAATGATGCAACTGCCCCATCTTTCAAAACTAAGCAACTGGACACATTTTTCCAATTTGAGTAAGAAAGGGAGGCTCTCTGGTCAACTACTTTCTCAAACAGGAACAAAAAATAACATATACTGCATCCTATGTGCAGAGTTGTTTATTGGGCACAACAGAATGTATTCACATTGATGAAAACACTCCTGACTTTTTCCTGACTTTTTCAGGTTTCAATAAAATTTTCTGACTTTTCCAGACTGTCTTTAAAAATACAGGTTTTTCCTGACTGTATAACCCTGCATAGTGGAAGCTTCTTGACAAGTTAACTGAATGTTTCATGAGTTCTCAAGTTTTGCAACATCTCTTGAGAATGGAACCCAAAATTCACCCTATTTGCAATATGTATATCATAAGTCTATGACTTTAAAAGCTTAAGACATAGTCTATTTAAGGTTTAGAATTAATAATTTACAGAGAAGATTCATTGCACATCATGTGAGTCTATTGCAAAATTTACAGACAAGCTTAGGGATAGAGAAAAAGTAACACTTAGCAGCTCTTTTTTTGGTTATAGGAAATCCATTTTACATAGTGGATAGATTTCTAAGGGTAGAAAAATCATGAACTATTTTTCAAACACAATGCTTAGCTGCAGTGCCCAGACTAAGGGCAGTTAGTGTTATTTTATTGTTTGAGGGGACAACCATAATTCATTGTTGAAAACCTGTTTTGTCTCTATGTGGAAGCCCTCTTGCTTGAATACTAAATAAAATGGATCAAATGCTGTAACAAGCTGCACTTACATATAGCTTAGGGCCAAAAAGCTATACAATAACAAGTTAAGGATTGAAACAGTAAACAAAAACGGACTGTCAATACTTGGTTTGCAATTGTGCGTAAAGTACGCAGAAAAACATATTAAAACTTGAGAATTAACGTCTGTCCATGATATTCTATATTGCAACTAATGAATCTGTTCTCCTTAATCTAATCTCAAGCTAGTATTTATGTGTCTTTCTGGGCTGTTTAAGAATTTAACGACATCACGTGAAGGCCAGTCGGTGCTCCATCACAGCTATAAAATCTATTCAAGGGACAATAGGTGGCGCACTGTGTTCCAGCTGACTTAACACTCAACTCATTGCCAATGCTTTCTGCCACTACTTCTCAAAGTAAAACATACCCGCAAACTTGTAAACTTAGTACAAATTGTGGAATGTAACAAGGCTTCGCTACTGCAAATCCCAGGACATCATCATTAGCCTCACTTTCAACACTAAGACCTCTATTTCAAAATGAATGTGAAAGTGGTCTATTGAAAATCAAATGGATAATCATCAGGCAATGCATCTATTTCATCTGAAGGGTCACAAAGGGTACATAGTGAAACAAACCGCACAGAAGAAAGAGGTGCCCTTTGACAGAATGTGGCTACAGAGAAGTGAATTCTGCATGTTTCTGATGGCACCTTCGGCTCTTTCACAATTTAGATAAGAGTGATTGTGGACAAGTGAAAAAAATTTTTAAAACAAGGGAGCTGTCAAAATGAAAAACAGAAAAGATTGGTCAAAGAAAGAAACACTATCACCAGCAGAGAAAATGCCCTCTATCAGGATGCAAGGCAATGGTTATCAAGCTCAAGCAGCATCTAACTGGAAATAGTCATGGCACAAAAGATCCAGAAGAAGTGTAAGGTTTGTGCGAGAGAGCCAAAAGGGAAAAATAAGCCATGGCCAGAAAATTGCTACTAAGATGCAAAGATGTCTTGAAAAGATTGAGGGTCTTCCCAGCTCTGATTCCGATTCAACCTACGCCACGGGGAGGCAATATCTGGGAAAGGCAACCATCTGTGATGAAAGGGATGAAAGAGGTTTAGACCATTTGTTGTCTTCAAACTACACAAGAAAAGAATTTTTTTCTATATCTGAGTTACATAAATTGAGGAATGAGGCAGACGTTCCAACAAAACATCAGTTGACAGACAGATCTGGCACTAGAGCTTTGTTAGAGCAGTTCTACAGCTACTTGACTTTGGCACACTATGGAAATAAGGGTCCACAATCCTCAAAGCAACACAAAGTCCAGGTGGAAACAGTTCTGCATGCTGTTGACAAAAATATGGATCTTGTCTCTTTAACAGATTGAAAAGCAATACGAGACACCTTTCTGATAAAATAGATGATTATGAGGAAGAGACATAACTAACTCCTAACAAAATCACAGCTTTCGAGAATAGTGAACAGTGGCGTAGCTGGAGGTCATGCTTGTCATGCTGAGCATGACCAAACATTTTCAGATATACTGTTATATTTTAAGGAGTGCCGTTTCTTGTACGATGCCATAAGTAAGCCGCAATACAGCCACACGGCTGTTTTGTGTCTTCAGTTCTATCATACATCCCTCTGATTTCTCTACTTCAAGTGCTGGTACCCCCTGGAACAGTACACACAAAGGGTGCCCAGTTTTGCCATGCCTTGATTCTTCGATTGAGGCTGACCGGAAAACACCGTATGACTTTAGTCATGCCCACTTTACTGGTGTTGTATTTGAACTTGTTTACGTTTCTTTGATTTACATTGTTTCAATTCCCAGTCACGATATTTCCTATTCTTGCAATTCACACCTCCGCTTTCTATGTTAAACCTTGCTTTCTTTTATGTTTGTCTGTAGATGTTTTGACTCACTTACTTGCTCTCGTTTGCTCTCTTCTCTACACATGCTTACTCACATTTGTATTAATTTGTATATTGGAATTGATGAATTGAGTTTATCGACGAACACTAATTTATGGTTGTCTCAAATCTAAGCAAAATATAACATGGTACCAGAAGTGGGCACAGTGGTTTGTACTGAATAATTTCTCGTTCTTTTTTTTTTCATCGGCATGTGGTAGTTATGGATAAGTTACCTCCTCCAGGCAGTTTAAATTTTGATGCTGGGAATTTATCTCACGCTTGGAAGACATGGCGACAACACTTTGAGTTGGTTTTGGCTGTGACAGAATCCGATAGAAAATCTAATAAAGCTTGCTCATCTATCTTCCTTACATGTATTGGCAGTAGGAGGCGTGAAATTTACAATATGTTTGAATTTGAAGGTGAAGATGATCGCATGGATGTTGCCTCAGTTCTACGGAAATTTGAGGAGTTTTGTATTCCAAGGAAGAACATTACTATGCTTCGCCATAATTGTTTATTCATCGCCAAGTAGATGGTCAAAGATTCCATGATTTTGTTACCAACTTACGCAAGTGAAGTGAAGCATGTGAATTTGGAGATCTCAGGGATTCGTTACTTCGGGATATTATTATCTGCGGTTTATATGACAATAAACTGAGAGAAAGAATGTTGCAAGAATCTGATTTAGAATTACCCGGCCGGGTCAGCCGGGTGGGGGTCTATGAATTAGCTCTGCTATAAGATCCCTTCCCAACCATTTGGTATAAAAATTTAATTTCATAGATTTAATCACTTGGTTCCAAATATTAAGGTAATTTAGTCTTGTTTAATTTCTATGTTGTTCTATGTTGTTCTTTATTTCATACATAACCTTGTAATCTTTTTGGTTGAAATGAAAACTCTTATGTCTTATGTCTTATGTCTTATGTCTAGAAGGCAATTCAACTTGGTCAAGCTGCGGAAGACACAAAGCAACACCTGAAACATTTACCGAGTGAAATGACTTCTTCAGCTTCTGTTCATCATTTGTCACGTAATACAACACATTCAAAGGATGATAAAGTATCTAAACCATGCTTTCAACCAAACAAATCTACATTAATCAAGAAGTGTAAACTGTGTGGAAATAGTCATAACCGAGGGGATTGCCCTGCCTTTGGTCGCACCTGTCACAATTGTCAGAAGCGTAATCACTTTGCAAAGTTTTGTCCACACCAGAAGGTTCACGGAATTGAAAAAGATAATAACCAGCCTGATGCATCTTACGTTGATTCTGATTCTGAGTTTTTCCTTGGTACGATTAATGTATCTAATAAGGAGGATGTTGCTGCTTCGCATTTTGATGAGACACCCTCAAATGAAGAATGTCCAATTTTTTATATTGATCAGTATGCCGAACCCTCAGAATGGTCAGTTGAAGTAGTTGCTCATAGACAGGTGTTAAATTTCAAGATCGATACTGGTGCACAATGTAATGTGTTGCCAAGAAGGGAATATGTAACTTTAACTCCAAAGCCCACAGTTAGGCCAAACACATTAAAGCTCACAGCAGACAATGGCTCAGACATTCCTGTGTTAGGCACATGCTTAGTAAATGTATAACATAAAAATAATTCTACTGGTCCATTGATGTTTGTCGTTGCTGATACCCTCTCACCACCAATTCTTGGGCTTCGATCTTGCCTGAAATTAAATCTTATCAAACGAGTACTTGCAATTGATAATGCACATTTTTGGACAGCAATATAATTGAAAAATATTCGGATTGTTTTGGTGACTTTGGAACCATACCTCTCGAATATCATATTACTGTGAAGGAGAATGTAGACCCTGTGATCATGCCACCTAGGAAAGTCCCAATGGCATTAAGGACAAGGTTAAAAGCTGAACTGGATAGAATGGTACAAAACGAAATTATTGCGCCAGTTCAGGAACCAACGGATTGGGTGAATAGTCTTGTCATCATTGAAAAAAGTAATGGTAAACTTCGTGTTTGTTTAGATCCACGGCCTTTGAATAAAGCCATAAAGAGAGAACATTTCCAGATACCAACCACTGAGGAAAGTTTGTCACAAATGTCAGATGCTCGTTATTTTTCAAAGCTTGATGCATCTCAAGGTTATTGGCATCTAAGAGTGGATGATGAAAGCTCTAAATTGCTCACCTTTGCCACTCCTTTTGGTCGATTTCGTTACAAGAGGCTTCCTTACGGAATTCGTTCTGCAAGTGAGATATTTCAGGTCGAAATTGCCAATTTACTATCTGGAATTGATGGTACTGCACATTCTCAAGATGATATAATAATTTGGGCAAGTTCTACAGAGGATCATGATCGTCGCTTAGGCCAAGTAATGTTTAACATTCAGAAAACAGGTTTGAAATTGAACAAGAGTAAATGTGGTTTTGGAGTGAAGGAAATACTTTTCTTGGGGCATATTGTATCGCAATATACCTTGGAAAATTTGGTAATAATTTGTCAGAAATTACAGCATCTCTGAGATTGCTTTTGGTAAAGAATGCTGAGTGGATCCTGCAAAAGCCACAGCTTGATGCTATCACGAAAATAAAGAGCATTCTGATGGAATCTCCAGTACTCCATTTCTATGATCCTTCAAAGCCAATAAGAGTTTCAGTTGATGCAAGCTCACATGGCCTTGGTGCTATGTTAGAACAACAGGACTATCATTCCAATTGGACACCAATTGCTTATGCATCTCGTTCAATGACTTCCACCGAGATCTGCTATGCTCAAATTGAAAAGGAAACCCTTGCAGTTGTTTTTGCTTGTAACAAGTTCCATCATTACTTGTATGGAAGGTCATTTACAGTTTATAATGATCATCAGTCGTTAAAGTCGATATTTTCAAAATCATTGAGTCAGTGTCCTCCAAGAAGTATGCTGCATTTACAGAAATATGATTTTGATCTCGAGTTTGCTCCAGGAAGAAAGATGGTAGTAGCAGATGCACTTAGTCGCACACACCTCACGGACACATGTTTGGAAAAACAAGAGTCTGGAATTCAAGTTTATGTTCATTGAATTGTTTCAAGCTTTCCCGTTAGTGAAAATCGGTGGAAGCAACTCCAGTCTGAAACTCAACGAGATCCAACACTCCAGCTGCTAAAAGATTATACCCGTAACCAATGGCCGTCTGAAATTGATCAATTGGTTAAGCTATATTTCAGTTTTCGGGATGAAATTTCATATCAGGATGATGTCCTGCTTAAAGGCCAGCGTATTATTATTCCCTCATCTATGAAAACGGAAATGAAAGACATCCTTCATCATGGGCATATTGGTATAGAGAAAACGTAAATGAAAGTGAGGGATGCTATTTACTGGCCAAATATTAATGCAGAAATAACAGATATGATCTCGACTTGTCCTGCATGTATCGAACACCAAAATTACCAGCAACAAGAGACAATAATCTCGCATGATATACCAGAGCTGCCGTGGATGAAAGTCGGTACAGATTTATTTACTCTCTTTAGCAATAATTATGTTATTGTTGTTGATTATCATTCAAAGTTTTTCGAAATTTCTCTAATTCCTGATAAAGAAAGTTAACCATTATTAATCATTTGAAAAGTATTTTTGCTGGACACAGAATTCCAAAAGAAGTTATCTCGGAGAATGGTCCTGAATTTTCCAGTCGTGAAATTTCATCCTTTGCTAAACAATGGGACTTTACCCATATTACATCTAGCCCCCGTTACCCTCAGTTGAATGGCCTTGTTGAACGTACTATCCAAACGGTAAAGAAAATGCTCCGAAAGGTTGCTGACAGTGGAAAAGATGCTTATTTGGCATTCTTAGCTCTTCGGACAGCACTTTGAAAGAAATCGGAGAATCTCCTTCATATTTATTGCTGAAAAGGAATCCTAGATCATTATTACCATCCATCGTCCTTCAAGACAAAGAAACAAAGTGCTCGTATGAGACCTTGTGTGATAAAGCAAAGACTTATAACTTGAATTCAAAGGATCTGATGCCTTTGTTACCCGAAGAAACAGTGAGAATTCGTCAAAATAATAACTGGTCTCAAAAAGGTAAAGTCATTCAAAAGTCCACACAACCTAGGTCTTATGATGTAATAACAGACAAAGGGACAGTATTAAGACGGAACCGTCGTCATTTACTTAAGACCAGAGAAAGCTTTACAACATAACCAGAAATGGACTATGAGAACATCACTGTACCATCTCGCGAAGTTGTACAACCTTTGTCAAATGAATCGTCACAATCTATCTCTCAGTTGCCCTCATTGTCACCTCCAAAGGAGCAAAAGCAATGAACACCCGAAAGAGACAGTTTTCCAAAACAAGGGTACAGAACTAGATATGGACGATTCATAAAACAACTGGAACAAGTTTAGTCATAGACAATACATATGGACATTTGTCCCAAAAGGGGAGATGTTGTATTTGAACTTGTTTACGTTTCTTTGATTTGCATTGTTTCAATTCCCAGTCACGATATTTCATATTCTCGCAAGTCACACCTCTGCTTTCTATGTTACCCCTTGCTTTCTTTTATGTTTGTCTGTAGATGTTTTGACTCACTTACTTGCTCTCGTTTGCTCTCTTCTCTACACATGCTTACTTATATTTGTATTAATTTTTATATTGGACTTGATGAATTGAGTTTATCGACGAACACTAATTTATGGTTGTCTCAAATCTAAGCAAAATATAACAACTGGCACCCTCTGTTTGGTCATGCTCTACTGTGCCAAACAATGAAAAGCCTTTGTAATGCAATTGAGTGCAAGCAAAAAGAACAATTCTTGGTCATGCTCTTTCCAAAGAGCATGACTGATTCTTCTGATGGGCATGCCTGATCGCTTTGATGGGCAGGACTGATAGAGCCAAGTTGGTCACTGTGTCCGAGTACTTGCAGAGTCCCTTGCAAAGGCCAATCATGCCAATTTCTGATAGCATGACTATTGCGTAAACAATAACCCTTTTTGGCTGTTGTTGTGGGAAGGCCATCTTTGCATTGTATAATGTCTTGTATAGCCGAGTATCAGGTCACACGATAAATAGAGACTCCATTGATTTCAAACTCAACATAACTAAAACTTAGATCAGCAGTACCCAGCAGGTATGCTGTTATTCTACATACGGGACATTACATCCCTCCCTTACTACAAGATGATTGCCAAACCAAAATCAACAAAATCAACAAAATCCGAAGGTAACAATAGTCAAAAAGATATCTGTGGTTTAATTTCAGTTTTCCTTTTATGCTTCGTAAATGTTCTGTCCATAACGTTGAACTCTGTGTCTCTTTCTGACTGGATAACAATGTGGTCTCTGTGCTCTTTGATTTTCTTCCCGATTTTCAGGTGTATTGTTATCATCGAGCAATAAATCATCATCGATATCTCTCTGCAACATAAAATCATAGACTCCATCTGGCAATTTCTTATAGTGTGATATGTTCCTTGTGAGGAAACGTCCATTTCTTTCAATGGTGACATGTGTTCCTTTCATTTTAATGACGCGATATGGATTAGGTACGAATTTTGTAGACAATTTATTTTCCTTTGATTGACGTACAAGAACAGAATCGCCAACTTTAATACGAGATTCTTTTACTCTTGACCTTTTGTCTGCATATTCTTTCATTCTTTGCTTCGCCTCATCATCCTTTTGCTGTAATGCTCGATGTGACAGTGATGGTTCTTTTGGAGAAGTTTCTGGTAGTCTCGTGCGAATTTTCCGATTAAACAAAAGTTCTGCGGGAGACTTTCCAGTCGTTGAATGAGGAGTAGCATGATAATTTAGCAAAAACGTTTGGAGAACTCTTTTCCAATTCTTATTTTCCACACTGGCTGTTCGAATGGCTTTTTCTAGCGGCTTCATGAAACTTTCCTCTTCTGCGTTCCCATGCGGCCATAACGGTGTACTTGGCTTGTGTCGCAATCCAATTTCTTTCATAAAATTATAGAAATCTTTTCCTGGAAATGGTGGACCATTGTCAGTTTTGATTACTTCGGGTATGCCGTGAGTAGCGAAAAGTCTTTCCAATTTGGGCAAAGTGGTGGCAGCAGATGTAGAGGTGACGATTTCGACTTCAGGAAAGCGAGAATACGCATCTATGACCACCAGCAGATAGTCTTGACTTGGAAATGGACCAAAAAAGTCAATATTAACTGTGTGCCAGGGACTTGGAGGCAGCATTACCATTTGCAAAGGCTCAAGAGGACTGTCTGGTCCTGTGGCCTGACATGGAATACATCATTGTACTATGCTCTCCACAGTCTTGTCAACATTAGGGAACCAAATCTTTTCCCTAAGAAGGCGTTTTGTTTTCACAATGCCCTGGTGTCCTTCATGAGCAAGTTCGATTGCTTTCTTTCTTAAGCTTTGTGGTAAAATCAATCTTGAACCACGAAGAATCAACTGAGCATTGTTGTGAACAGTGAGTTCATCTTTCAGCTTGTGAAACAATGTTACTTCATTGACATTAACGGATGAGTTGCTGACATCTTCCATGGTATGCCAACTGTTATTTTGAATCAATGTTGCAAACATGCTCAATGTGGGGTCTTCTGAAGTCTCCTCTTGAATGTCCATTAAGGTCATCGTTTTTGGAACAGCATGGGCAGCTAAAAATTAAAATATGCATCGGCAGATTGGCTAAGATCACTGTTGTTTACATTAGGTCCACTGATATGCCGCGAAAGAAAATTGGACGGATTGTCGGTTACTTTGATGTACTTGATATCAAAGTCATAATCTTGTAGACGCAAATACCAGCGCTCAATGCGGGCAGGCGGTTTCGAAGCGGGATTGTTAAGAATCAGTTCTACCGTTTTACAATCAGTTATGAGTGTAAATTTACCTCCATATAAATATAAATGTAGTCTCTCTATGGCCCATACTATAGCAAGCGCCTCACGCTCCGTCTGAGAGTATCTCCATTCCACATCAGTAAGGGCTCTACTAATGTATGCAACACAAGTACGATCGTTCTGATCTACTCCACATTGATATAACATGGCAGACAGTCCAAGCATCAGTAAGTAGTAAGTCTGTGTGCTTTGTTTTATCGAAGTACGACATGACAGGTGAACGGATCAGCGCGGACTTAACGACATTAAATGCTTGTTTGTGACAATCTAACCAACAAAAAACAGTATCCTTTTTTGTTAATTCCCGAAGAGGTTGTGTGAGATCACTGAAATTCTTTACAAACTTAGAACTATGTTGCCATACCAAGAAAACTGCGTAGGCCAGCATGTGTCGTTGGGGCTGGCGCGGCCTTAATAGCATGAATTTTTCACGGATCTGGCTAAATGCCACGAGCTGAGAAAACAAATCCAAAAAAGTGATTTCGGACTTACTGAATTCACACTTGTCTTGATTGAGCGTAAGACCTTTCTTAGAAAAACGATGGAAAACCTGTTCAAGTGCTGCATGATGTTCTGCTTGCGTTTTCCCATACACGATCACATCATCACTGAAGTTCATTGTGCATGGAATATCGCGGATTTGATCTCCAATAGTTTTTCGAAATATTTCCCTCGCGGAGCATGTACCAAAAATTCAATGTACGGTACCTTCGCAAGCCTTTATGGGTTTCAAATGTGGTTATGTAGCGACTTTCTTCATCCGGTAATAATTGGAGATAACCAGCGCACAGATCGAGTTTTGAAAACACAGTAGCTCAATTGAGCTTATGAACCAGGTCATCCACTGTCGGTGATGGATGTCGCTCATGCTGAATTGTGCGATTAGCCATTCACATATCGACGAAAATACGCACGTCCCCATCTTTTTTTGGCATGACGACTAGAGGTGATACCCATGGCGTTGGGCCTTCGACTTTCTCGATAATTCCATCTTTTTCCAGTTTCTTTATGGCAGTTTTAACCTTTTGTCACATGTGAAACGGAATCTTACGGGCAGGCTGGGCAACAGGAAAAACAGTTTGGTCAATGTGCAGTTTAAGTTTGAAGTCTTTTAGCTGGCCTATTCCTTGAAAGAGTTTGGGATATTTCTGAAGTAAATGTGCAATGGGGGGTGTTGCTGTCCTTCCACTTCCAGCATTTGGGTTTCCGAAATTTGCTGGACATGTATAGTAACAAGGCCAAGGTCTGTTGCTGTTTTGTAGCTAAGAAGACAGACATTGTTACCCTTCAGCAACGGTGAATTTTGTTTTCGTTTCCAGGGTGGCTTCAAACTTCCCAATGATAGGTACCTTGTCGGATGCACCATACGCAAATATACGGGTCTTGCATTTTTGCAAAGGAAGGGGCTGTCCTAACTTCTGAAACGTTAGTTCGTCAATAATATTTACAGATGCACCAGTATCCACAACCATTTGGACATAAATGTTATTGATTTTAACTTTGGTTTTGGGCGTGGCAGCAGCAGGCAAATTGAGTGTAAATAGATACTCGTCGGATTCTGAATCATCTGAGGAGTCTGGATTGATGATCTGGACAGTTTGATTTTGTGTTTTATTGGGCTGATGACGAGCGTTACGGCTGGACGATCTAGAGCCACTACGACACACAATAGTGAAGTGATTCGTTTTCCCACACTTTTTGCATGTGTTTCCATGCGCGGGGCAAGGACCAGTGGCATGCGGCCAAGATTTACCACAATTTCGGCAATCTTTTGAGGATTGCTTGGGCGGAGTAACAGACCTGGTTGGAAATCTACGTCTGGACTTAGGCTTGACAAACTTAACGGTTTCGGGATCTTCGGCGAGGTGAGTAGAGGAAAGTGCATGTTCCAGGCCTGTTGCTTGCGCGTCACTGACTTCGAATGCACGGTCTTTAGCTAGCGGTTTTTCTAACATTAAATCGGTTTCTAACAGTGCAAAACGGCGTAAACGTTTAGAATTAGAATTTTGAATACTTACAGACTTTACTTCCTTGTCAAGGTCACGAAGAGCACAAGTGGAGGAGACCTTGCGGAGACGCGTTGCAAACTGGTTGATGGGTTCGTCGCATTGCTGAACAGAGGTGCGAAATTTGAAAATTTCGTAATCGACGTTGCATTTTGGGGTAAAATAGGCATCCAATTTGTCCAGGGCGGTTTGATAATCAGAGCTATCACCAGTGTCCAAGAGAGTGTCGATAATCTCATGCGTAGCCTCTCCAGCTTGATACAAAAGTAGCACATGTTTCTGTGCCTGACTGGTGACACCCAGGGCGGTGATGTAGGTTTCAAAGCGTTTCTTCCACGTTTTCCAACATTGGCCAATGGATGTGGGATCGGAGAGCGGATCAAACGGAGAAAGGGAGCATAAACCAATATGGGCGATAGCCATACTGAAAACAGGAATAAGAGTTGACCAACGTTATACCTTGTCGCCAATATAATGTCTTGTATAGCCGAGTATCAGGTCACACGATAAATAGAGACTCCATTGATTTCAAACTCAACATAACTAAAACTTAGATCAGTAGTACCCAGCAGGTATGCTGTTATTTTACATACGAGACATTACACATTGCTGTTACAACTTGTACGTTACATATAAAATTCTTCGATCATGTGTATGAAAGCAATGGCTCAAATATATGCTAGGGAAGCTCTTGCAAATTGTGACATTGTGTCACAATTAGTGTTAAGGCCATTTAGTTCCAGAAGTGTAGCTGAACAGACATTGATTGTTCAGGAGCACAGGCCAATGCCAAATCCTCAGTTCAAAACGAATGGTCGTGCATTCCAATTGGAATGGTATAAAAAGAAAGATTGGCTGTGTGCGAGTGAAGTGTTGAATGGGCTTTTCTGTTGACCATGTTTGCTTTTTAGACCCGGTAAGTCGCAGACATGGACAGAAGTTGGCTAGTCAAATATGAAAGGTTTCCTCTGTGACTGCAAGAAGCACGAGAAGGCAAGGTCGCACATAGATGCCTATAAAGTATGGAAAACTTTTGATATGACAGAGAGGGTTGACATAATGCTGTCAAGAGCAAGGAGAGACGAAGTAGACCGTCACAATGAGGAAGTAAGGAAGAATAGGTGTATGCTAAGAATTCTGTCCGAAGCTATGCTTTTTTGTCAAAACAAGAGCTAGCATTCAGAGGTCATGACGAGTCTAGCACGAGCCTTAATAGAGGTAACTACAGGGAGCTCTTGGAATGCATATGAAAGTTTGATTCCATTTTCGATAGTTGTCTGCATGCAAGGGTAGATGAGAGTTTTAGGGGAAATTCTGGTGTTTTCACTGGAACCTCACCTGACATCCAGAATGAACTGATCACTTGCATTGATTCAGTAATCCAGGATCAGATTGATGTTGATGTTAGGAATTGTACATTCCTAAGCATTCAAGTTGACGAGGCTTCTGATATTTCAACACAGGCTGAACTGAGTGCTATATTACGGCTAGACAAGGAAGGTGTTGCTGTTGAGAGGATTTTAAAATTCACTGATGTCAGTGTAGATAGATCAGCAGCTTCATTGGCACTTATTGTTCAAAAGATCCTTGGCAGGTATGGAGAGTCTCTACAGAATAAATTGATAATGAAGACCTATGATGGTGCAGCTGTATGGTGGCCCATCGTTATCACTTAAAAATTTCAAGTGAAATTTGTTTTTTTGTAAAACTAAACTCATTCTCATTTTATTTTCAATTGCAAACACGAATGTAATTTTGAATAAAAGCAAATTTAAAAATTTTTCTCACTTTAATTTTCAATCTATGACAAAAATGATTTTCCATTTGATTTTGATTTTGATTTTTTACTTTTGACAAACGGCCCAGCGTTATCAACCTCGTTATAGAAATAATCAGAAAGAGGTAGATCATAGAAAATGGCTGCTTCTCAAAATGAGTGGATAGATGATGAGCAGCTGAGAACTGATCTAGACAAATATGTGCGAAGCAATATGAAGAGAAGTGAAGTTTTGCACTTTGTAGAGAGAGACTATGCTTCTTACAGCTGGAGTCTGGCAACTCTAGACAGGCGTCTAAGATATTTTGGAATTTCATACATAAACTATGATACACCATTAGATGAGGTTTCTGGCGCTATTCAAAAGGAATTAGACGGTGCAGGCAAGCTCTTGGGGTACCGTGCAATGAACCAAAAGTTACGGATAAAACACAATATCAAGGTTCCAAGACACCTTGTTCATAATGTTATGGCAGACCTGGACCCTGAAGGCTTAGACGGAAGAAATTTGAAGAAAAAAGCAAAGAGGAAAAAGATCAATTTTACATCATATGGTCCACTTTGGCTTGTTTCTTTGGATGGCCATGACAAACTTTGTGGATACCAAAACTCGACGTTTCCATTTGGCATATATGGATGTATGGATACATTTTCAAGAAAGATTCTTTTTTTGTTTTTGTCATACTCTAACTCAAATCCAGAAATTGTGGGCAGAAAGTATTTGGAATATCTGTATGAAACACGTGTCCTTCCTTGTTACCTACGTATAGACAAGGGAACTGAGACAGGAAAAATGTCAACAATTCATGCATACTTGACAGAGAAGCTTGGAGATATGGAGGATAGCACAGATGCAATCATATACGGACCATCTACATCAAACAAAATTGAGCGTTGGTGGCGTGACCTGCATGAACGTCTGGAAAAGTATTTTAAAGAGCAACTGACAAAGCTATTGAGAGAGGGAGATTATGATCCACATGATATCAATGATAGGCAGCTTCTATATTATGCATTCAAACCAGTAATAGAGAATGAATGTTCTTCCTTTGTGGAAAACTGGAATACCCACAGGATAAGAAGACAGAAAATAGAGCTTCCATCAGGAGTTCCTGATCACATGTTTGCTTTTCCTACCTGTTATGGAGGCAAACAGTGTGGTATTGCTATCCCAGATGATAGTCTCACAGAAGTAGCTGCATTATCAGGAGTCTTGGAAGCCTCCACAGATGTTTATGATGAACATTTGTATAGGAAATGCACGCAAATATTACCCAGTCCTGATAAATTAAAACCCAATGAGCTTATGGAAGCATACAAATTTCTCAGACATCACTACAGGAGAAACAAGGAAGGTTATTAGAGCTTACAATTTTTCATTGGAAAAACTCAGTGTTTAAAAGAAGACATACTTATATATATCAAAAAGCCACTTTTCAATCACTCAATATTTTAACAGATTTAGAAACAAAACATCCAACTACTCTTGAGTACCAAAGAATTGTCTCCCTTACTCCCATGAGATTTTTATGAGCAAAATTGAATTTGCTTCCTTAGAGGGTTTTCTCTTATATAATGTATTAATGGGTAGTTGCAAGAATTATTATTTGATTGAACTAAGTGTATGAAAGCAAGCATGGAAATTGATAATCATTCAATATATCAATGTTTTCTATCCTCTAGTTCCCATTCTAATGCTGAATCATTAATTTTCAGGAAACTTTTTGACGTATTGTTTACACCTTTCTCCCAATTATTTGGTTATCAAGAGTATATAATGTGTAAGAAACATTGTATAAAACTGAAATATGAAAATAATATCACTCTTTCTTTACTTGTTTATTCTGAAATGTCTAGCATATCACAATATTTGTTACAAATGTGCTCTTCAAAGAATTTTTTAATTCCAAATGAAGAAGTGTTACCAGCACAGAAATATAATTCACCACTGTCATCACAAAGGGTTTCTGTTGCAATTTCTGGGTCATAAAGTGTAAAGCCAGATCCTTGGATGTCAAGTAGCATGAGCTTTTTGTCTGACATCACATAAGTGAAATGAGCAAAGCATTCTGCCTTTGCAAATATTTCCTCCTCATTTTTATCAGCAGGATTAAGGTTTACTTTACCATCATTGTTTATGTACTTGATGAATTTCCCTTCAACAAATTCTTCAACTGTGATTGGTAAATCTTTGAAAGTAGAATAATAAGTTTTTCTGTAATGAAAGGTTTCACCAAACTGAACAGGAACTCTCCTGCTGAATTGCTTTGCCATGCTTCTTGCTACAGCATGGAGTTGAACTTGCTTTCTTGTATGATCCTCAATGGAAATATGCAGATCATCAGTTATTGCTTTGATTGCACCATTCTGGTACTTCTTAACAACCCACTTTCTACTTGGAAGTTTAGAGCTTTGGGCATAAGCATTATGTGCATCACGAAAGCCACCATGTGCAAATTTCAGCTCATCAATCATAAACTCAACAGATGCTGCCTCATTCCAAGATCTCAACTCAATATCAAATTCTTCAAGGTGCAATATTACTCTCTCCTGCTGCAGAGGTTTTACTAGCTTTCCAGCTTTCAAAAGATCTGCTACAGACACTGATTTGGGGCTCACCACAGAGGTTTCTCCAATGCATTCGATAATTGCACCAACTGAACTGCTACTACTTGCTGCTGGGGACTTCATACAATGCTTCTTGTACTCCCTCCACTCAGGCTTGAAATCAACCTCAGGCACTGTTCCAATAGGTTGCACAAATCTGATGAGGTAAACTTTCTTGCCTTTAACTTGTTCCATAGTGGAGCAAGAAGGGCCACGGTCTGAGGCTAGAATGTCGCAAGAACCTGCCGGAGCATTGTAAAAACTTTCGCAAGCGGTTTTTATGTTCTCTATGTTGAGTTCATCATATTTGCATGCAAATGGTACAAAGTCTCTGGTATCCATAGGCTCATACTTCTTCATGCGACCTGATGGGAGAGTTGACATCCTTTGAACAAGAATGTCTCCAGGCACTTTACCAAAACTCTTACGACAATTAATACCCTGCGCCCTTTTCAACCCGATTCGTTTTTCAAGGTCGGCCCAAGTTTCTTTGCCAATTCCGGTCTTCTTGTTCATAATGGAGAAATAGAATATGTTTTCAAAAGCAGGTAATCGCTATTAATTACAGCTATCGCCAAGGAAGCTGATAAAATTCTGCAAATCAGAAGATCATGTGCCGACCTCTTTCTGATTATTTCTATAACGAGGTTGATAACGCTGGGCCGTTTGTCAAAAGTAAAAAATCAAAATCAAAATCAAATGGAAAATCATTTTTGTCATAGATTGAAAATTAAAGTGAGAAAAATTTTTAAATTTGCTTTTATTCAAAATTACATTCGTGTTTGCAATTGAAAATAAAATGAGAATGAGTTTAGTTTTACAAAAAAACAAATTTCACTTGAAATTTTTAAGTGATAACGATGGGCCACCATACAGCTGTTATGTCAAGTCAAACTGCTGGTGTGCAAACTCTTGTTTGCCAGGAATATCCCTTTGCTTTTTTTTCCATTGTGCTGCACATAGGTTGAACCTTGTATTATCACACTCTGCATTTTCTATTCCTGCTGTTAAAGTAGTCTTTGCAAATGTTAGCTCATTCAGTACTTTGACTGCTCACAGCTCCAAACGAAAAGATATGTTCAAGTCCCACCACATTGAAATTCCTCATCCCAGTGAAACTAGGTGGTACTATCGTTCAACGATAATAAGCATCATTTATGACAAATACAATAATTTGTTGGAAGTTCTTGAGGATATTGTGCAAAACCCTCATGATTGGGATGACCCTGCTCTCAGTAAAGCAAGTGATCTTCTGCTACACTTGAATGGCTTCCTGTTCTGCTTTCTGCTTACTGTCTTCAACACAATCTTTGACCACTCATCAATTCTTTTCAATGTCCTCCAAAACAGGACAACAGATTTTAGTTATGGTAAACAGAATATAAATAATTTTTTGGGTTTCATGACTTCACTTCGAACGAATGATGCCTTTGCTGAGACCTACTCACAAGCTGTCTCAATGGTTGGCCAGGCCCGGCTAGTAGGTATAATTACAAGCAACTGTACTTCCAAATTGTTGATAACATTATCACTATGTTGAAAGACCGTTTTGCAGATTTCAATGACTTTGCATTCTTAGATTTAGGCAACCCACTTTTATTTTCATCATGGCAGAGAAAAGTCCCAGCTGATAAGCTCCAACTTCTGCAGTCAAAGTATGGTCCTCTGTTTGATATTCAGTCACTTGAGAGTCAGCTGCTTTTCTTATACGAGGATAAAGATTTCCACATGGAAAATCCACCTGATATTTTGCAATATATTTATCAGTTTGGTTTACAGTATAGTATTCCTGAAGTTGTGCAGCTGTTAAAGCTCAATTCTGTCATTGCCATGACAACTGCTTCTGTGGAGAGGTCATTTTCTTGCTTAAAGAGAGTTAAAACATACCTTCGAAATAAAATGGGACATGAACGTCTTGGATGTCTTTATAGAAGTAGTGTACATAAGGACATGTTAAAGAAGCTTGAGGAATAGAATTTGATTCATGATTTGATTGCAGAAAAGTCTGTTGCTCAACCAAGAAGATTAAACTTCATTTATAAGTAGTATGTCCATGTTGGGAACAGTCTTCAAACAGTCAATGAAATTTATCTCCATCTCTGTGTCATTCACTTTATCAGTGAATACAAGATTTCCAGGCAACTTTCTCATGTATTTTGATAGGATTTTCTCATGACTTAGTTAGCCCTCATGTATTTATTCTTCCATCTTCATACTTGATCAGCTTTTTTCTACATTTTATTTTCAACATGATGCTTGGTCAGGTTCACAATTTTCACGCAACTCACAACAACTTTCCTTTGCCAATATTTTACTCTACAAGAAACACTCCTGCCTCACTTCTCATAGATGATCTAACAGATATAAGGAAGTTGTACAAGGACAATCCAAACCAGTTCACTCAAGAAAAGATTTTGTATTTCTGTTTCTTCCAATATCACTTGGAAATCACACATCCATTCAGTCACTGAAGATGCCTCTAAAAAATTTGGTTTCTTTTTTGGAATCCATAGATTTGTCTTGCCTTATGATCTATTTAACTATTTTTCAGTGCAAGGTTTGTCCTTCTCTTCATTACTTCTCCCATATCTGAGATGATGCAGCCTCTATTTGCCTTATTGATAAAGTCCAGACCAAGCCACCTATTCTATCAACTAGCTTAGTACTGATAGCCCGCTACACGTGGGCTCCCCTTACTCAGTTCAAAAGGTGCAGATTAGCCTTGGAAAGACTAACGCAGTGCCCCCATGAAAGTTGCATGGTCTGCATTTTCGATGAGTAACTATCAAAAAAGATCGCATAGGATTACGAGAAGGTGACGTCATGGACCTCTGTGATGGAGCACGTGACCTTCGGCAGTGCATTGTGCAAATGGAAGAAAATTGCGATAAAAAATTGTGCAAGAAATGCTCGAATACCTGCGCTAGGCTATGGGGCTGTACAGGAAAAGGGTGAGAGTCAAGAAGCCCCGTAGCCTAGCGCAGCTATCCGAGCATTTTTTGCACAATTTGTTATCGCAATTTTCTTCCATTTGCACAATGCACTGCCGAAGATCACGTGCTCCATCACAGAGGTCCATGATGTCACCTTCTCGTAATCCTATGTGATCTTTTTTGATAGTTACTCATCGAAAATGCAGACCATGCAACTTTCATGGGGGCACTGCGTTAGTCTTTCCAAGGCTAATCTGCACCTTTTGAACTGAGTAAGGGGAGCCCGCGTGTAGCGGGCTATCAGTACGAAGCTAGTCTACTGTATATGAAATAAGCACATAATCCTTCAAAATGTTCTTTACAGTGAGGCATTAATGAACAACGTCATGTATTGTCTCATGCATACTTCAATTCTAATTTAGAGAGTCTTGTAAAATCTAGTGGTATAATTGTAACAGTGTATAACATATACTGTATAGTCGATCAAATGACAGGTATGACTACTACTATGATCTGTGGGGTGATCGCAAATCTTGCCCAAAGGGTTACACAATTATGTCTGAACTATAAACTTGTGATATGGTCGCATCTAGTAATCCTTTGTTAACTGGTATATTAGCCTTATTTAGCCATTAAATTAGGTAGTATAGAATTCTAATACCTCAGAAGACTCCATAGTCTTACTTCATAAAAATAAAAGAATACTGCTATGTATAGGAGGCATGTTATAAAATACAAATCATCAACCCGGGTTTCAAACAATAACAGTCTTTGGGACGGGAGGTGATAGTAGGGGCTCCAGAGGTCAAGTCTACACAATAGGAATGATCATACTATCTAGTAGTAAGTAATCCCTGAAAACTGTATCATCATGTACAGACAGGTCAATAGACTTCAGTAATGACATTTATAACAAATGAGCTGAGAAAGGAGGGCAACTGTTTTCAACAAAGAAACAGTCATATTGAAAAAGAACTATGAAAGTGTTATAAATAAAGTCTACTGGGATTAAGCTACAAACTGTACTGGGAGTAAGGAAGGCATCAGCTACAGGGACTGAGGGTAATATGAGGCACACTTCACAGTTTTAAAGAGAATGCACGCTATAGTTTCCTCAAAATAATGCAAGGAGAAGGAACGGAAAGAGATGCATCAAAATGCAATAATCTATAGAGTAAATTTGATGACGTCCTAGATTTAGCCTACAATAACTACGTTGCAAACATAAAGAGGTATTTAGAAGTTACAAACAACATCTAATCTGTAAACAATGTCAGAGTGGCCTAGCATAGCGACATCCTTTCCTCCAACTGATGCGTATAAGCTAAAAGTGAACAGCACTCTGAACATCTTAGCAATTATTAATCAGTCCAATGGGGTCTACCAACAGCTTCCAGAACTCTCTGCAGTCTCAAATCTATTATGTAGTTGTTCGGAAACAAAGGATTGAATGTATCTGCAATCGTGAGATGAACTTGGGAATCCCCTCGCATATCTCCTCACAAACTACAGCAGAATAAAGGTTGAGGGATACCAAAACGCTATATGGCTAAAACCCAAGAAAATTAGCAAGTAAAGTACAAAATATTCGGGCATCTTGTAAACGAATGTATCACATAGTTTCCGAGTAATCACACTTGATTTGAAAGATGAAGAACAGTCCCTTCATTGTTAAACTATGAGGGGGCCTACAAGCCCTTCAGAGTTATAGTAGGGACACACAACGAAAAACCTCATACAAAAAAGCACGTAAAGAGCTAAAGAAATAAGATAAAACAATTTCAGTACTCTTCTGGTTGATATTTTATTACGGCTTACTTTATTCTCCTCAAACTAAAACTGGAACGTCACATCATGCAACAACAAACCAAATCGAAATCTTCCCGAATGTTATCCCATGTCAGGTAACGAAGTGTAAAGAGTGAGCGAAATACACAGCAATATACCACAAAATACAACATGAAATATCTTCTACATGGTTTATTACAACATACGGCAAAAGCACTATGATGTAGCAGAGAGAATCGAACTGCTCGGAAGATCTTTCATGGTGATATCACCCTCAAGCAAAAGTATCACAATCTCGCTGAAAACATGGAAATACTGTATATAGCTTAAAAGTGAAGAAAAACACTGATAATCAGCGAAGTAGCTACAGGCAAGCAACAACAAACCTTTGGAATGAAAACAGCCACTCAACTGCCAAAGAGAGAGCGAAATTTTCCACGAATTCCAACAACATCCTCTTCCAGTGCGATCTCACGTTGTAATGAGTGCAGGTTATGGTTGAGGACGAAAACAATGAAGAACAAAAGACGACACACAAAGCCGAAAAGATTGCCAGATAGAAAGTGGAATATCTCAGTGAAGAAAAATTATGAAAAATAAAGCAAAACGTAATAGTGGCATTCAGACCAGGCGGGAACAAATGGCCAAGTTTGGGGGCATTCCGACCAAGATCCTAGGAGGAGTTCGTATTACCCTGTGGATGACGGTCCTTTTGATGTAAACAATAGGTGAGCTCATTTGCATTTTAGGGATCGTAGTATATAGAGATTGTGCAAAAAATGCTCGGATACCTGCGCTAGGCTACGGGGCTGTATAAGAGAAGGCGGAAAGCCCCGTACCCTAGCGCAGGTATCCGAGCATTTTTTGCACAATTTTTTCTCGCAATTTTTCGAGTTGACCAATGCAATGCTGATGGTCACGTGCTCCACCGCAGAGGCCCATGACGTCACCTTCCCGTGATCCTCATGGAAAATGCGGACCATGCTGCTTCGATGGGCGACTGCGTTATTCTTTCCAAGGCTAATCTCCAGCTTTGGTTGGGGGTAGGGGAGCCCGCGTCTAGCGGTCTATCAAGCAACTGCTAGTCTTCATCATATCAATAGGGAATACATGGTGTCTAAAATCCCATAGACGTGCATAACATATAACATATTGTGCATAACACCTCATGTGTCCATACAATACAAATAATATACTACATATACAGCTGTGTATAACCTGAAAATGAATAACTTTGACTGCTATTGGGAATAAACTTACCTAATGAAATGTGTGCTGCTAGTTTGTACTAATTCCTTACCATAGCACAATCACAAGCATTCTCAAGCATGGAAATCAATTCTAACATAAGGAGTCTAGTATTATGTAGCAGGGTAAATTTATATTGTATTGAGGTTATATAGTGTACAGAACATTGGTGTCTCCATAGAATACAGATAATATACTACATATATAGCTGTGTATGAATGACAATGAATAACCTTCACTGCCATTTGCATCAAAGTTACCAAATGATTATATGTGGTGCCAATGTGTACTACTTAATCCCTCACAATAGTACAACCACATGTCACCTGTATTTATATGCATAGAAATCAATTCTAACCTAAGGAGTCTAGTATTAGGTAGCAGGGTAAATTTATATTGTATTGAGGTTAAATAGTGTACAGAACATTAGTGTCTCCATAGAATACAGATAATATACTACATATACAGCTGTGTATAAAATGAAAATTAATAACTTTCACTGCTATTGGGAATAACCTTACCTAATGAAATGTGTGCTGCTACCTTGTACTAATTCCTTGACATACCACAATCACATGCATTCTCAAGCATGGACATCAATTCTAACATAAGAAGTCTAGTTTTAAGCAGCAGGGTAAATTTATATTGTACCAAGGCTACACAATGTGCAGAACATTGGTGTCTCCATAGAATACAAATAATATACTACATATATAGCTGTGTACTAATGAGAATGAAGAACCCGCACTGCTATTTGCATTAAGGTTACCAAATGACTATATGTGGTGCCAATGTGTACTACTTAATCAGTCACAACAGTACAACCACATGTCACCTGTATTCATATGCATAGAAATCAATTCTAACCTAAGGAGTCTAGTACAATGTAGCAGTTTACCAGTTGGTTGTAACCACTAATCATCTCCCATCAAATAACACTAAGTTAATCAAACTCTATACAATATTGTCTTGTGTATTTTCTCTCTAAATGCAATGATATAATTTTACTGCATATATAACTGTGTATGACCTAAAACAAATAGCCCACACAGCTCTCTGGATATACAGTTAACAAATGAATACATGTGGTGATTGAATTTACTGACTCCTAATCATCATCATCATCATCATCATCATCATCATCATCATCATCATCATCATCATCATCATCATCATCATCATCATCATCATCATCATCATTGTAATGTAACTGCTATATTCAATTCTCAACTTGTGGATACAAATAAAGTCTAATCATTAACACTGTGTCATAGATAAAGGTTTCCATCCCAAATTTAAATGCAAGATTGTCTCTGTCATCTGGTATATTATTCTTTTCTAATCTAACATAACATTCTGCAAGGGGCATAAAAACTTAGCAACTATACAATTTTAATACCTCAAAGGACTTTATAGCTTGTGTTCACAGAATTAAAATAATATCATATACATAATATATATTATACCCTCATATAATAACTGCAGAAGTGCTTATTGCATGAATGAGTGATACACTGTACAACATGAATAAAAAAATCAGATTTCAACAAAAAATGGTATTTGCAGGAAGGGGGGGGGGGAGTTGACAATACACATGATGTTGCTAAGTACTACTTATTCATGCCTGAAATCTATATCATCATGTGCAGAATGATCTATGGAAATCAGAAATGGTATCTGTAACATATGATCTCAGACAGAAAGGGACATATCTCCCAGCAAATACACAGTCTTCATAAGAGGAGAATGTATCTTCACTACACAAAAATAACACTACTATACACAGTGAAAACTACCATGACCTTGATATAAAAACCAAGGTAATATATAAAGTAATACAGTGATTAAGTTCCCATATATGGAGTACTTAAATACATACACAACAATGTATCCTGTAAAACTGGAAGGACACCAAATGGGAAAGCAGAGCTATTAAGCTACACTGCTGCAACATACTACATTAAGCAAAATTGTAGCTGTGGTTTAGAATGACTGTGTGGCAAGGCTATATGCTAATTAGAATTGAATAGCAATATGAAAAACGTAAACATAACGGCCCAATTATGAGAGATCTTGAAATCCAATATATCTCTATATACTAAGATCCCTATATGATAATTTATGCCAAACCAATCAGATTGCTCGAATTTGTACCACGTGACCCATTTTTTGCCTGATTTTAATGACACTTCTCCTCCTAGGCCTGTTGGGGGATTGTAACCAAACTCGGTGTAGGGGTTCTCCTAGGGGTCTATTTACTCACAAAGGAGGGATTTTTCTATATCTCTTCTTTTTGCTGAGATATTCCACTTTCAACTTATGGCCATTGCTTTCCTATACCCTCCAACATGCTCGCTTGACACCTCTGCGCAGGACTGTTGCTTTCACGTTTATGAATGTTCATGGAGGACGATGGTGCTGTGTGTGATTGCGAGGAGACTTTTGTCACTGTCTTTCCAGGTAAACCGACTCTGTTTTCCGTAGATGGATTGATTTAAGATTCCATGTATGTCCTTTGTCCATTTCATCTGTATTCTGCTGTTGCCAGCCATTTATTTCTATATCTTTCAACCAGATTCAACCACCTTCCCTCGAGGGTATTGCCGCCATGACAGTTCTTCTCCAAGTTGTTTCATTCTATGTGCTAAATCACCGTGTTTTTACTGCTAAATTGTGAAAACATATTCAACATATGTTTGACTTTCTATTCTGTGCTAGACTATGGCAGTTTGTTTGCCCTTTATGCATATTTTGATGACATGGAATGGCGTGCGTGCTGTTTTCAGTTGGGAATGTTTTGATATGCACTACCGTAATATTGCCGTGTGACTTGGAGGAGAATTTTGTCGTTCAGTTTTCAGTTTAGTGCTTTTTTCGCTTGATTTCATTCGCTAAGTTATCCTACTTTTCTTACTAAATTGTGATGAAATGATTACTGTATGTTTACTGTTGTATTCCTTGGTAGCTTGGAATTTATTCATTGCTTTTACCGCATGTACGAATGGCATAGGATATGCTTATGTTTGGCGATAAAATATTGGTATGTGGAATGCTTTCACTGAAGTGTGTATAGGGCTATTGCTGAATTTGGTTACACAACTTTTGCAGTTTTTACTTTCACCCTTTACTTTTGTCATAGTGTGTATGATGAAATGCAAGGGGATTCCCAAGTTCATCTCACGATCGCAGATACCTGTTGTCCTTTGTTTTGGAATTTAATTGCCGTCTTTTGAGGGTGATTCCATAACTTTGCTTCAGGGGCATTAAGATCATGGTAGTTCCCCTAAGTTTTTGCTTGATGTTCTGTTCTAAATTACCGTGTTGTTACTGCAGGAGTATCATTATGATATTCAGGAGGCATTTAATGCAATATTTGCTTATGTACTAGGAGCTTTTAACTTGCTCTTAATTCTTAGTATATGCACATGACATGGATGTTAGGATGTCACAAGAGTTAGGCCACTTTGTTTACGTTTGAGATATTGCCCTTCAACTCGAATTTACTCCTTGATTTTATCATACATAGTTTACAGGCAAACACTAGGATGTCACCAACTTTATTCTCAGCTCAGTAACTCTCTTTTCAATTTGTAATCGCTCTATTTACAGTAGGCCTCATTGTTATTTCCACTATAGATGGTAGAGTTATTTTGGTGAAGTCATATTAAAGGGGTTCTATTAAACTAAATATTCTTTTGTTGGCACACAGTTGCCCTTCTTTCTCAGATCACTTGATATAAATTCCATTACTGAATTCCATAGACCATTCTGCACGTGATGATATACTCTTAAGGGATGAATGTATCTTGCCCCCACTCAAGTAGTACCTTCATTTGAAATCTTAGTTGGTAATGCAGGATATATATTATGACTCAATTCAAAGAATTACTGACTTCCATGGATCACTCTGCATATGATAGTATAGTTGTTTTAGGGATGAAGTAATACTAGATAGCAACATTTTGATTTATGGAGCCACTGTCTTCAATCCAACTACCATTATTATTTGAAATCTGAATTTTACATGGTTGTAACAGATAATTTAGTACTTGATAGCTGCTTTATTTGTGTTGTATAGCCATAACCTATGACCTCCCCACAAGAACTTTGGTTGAAATCTAATATGATGATTCATGCTGCTCAATCATGGGCTTTACACTCTGTTATATATATATAAAGCTGTGATATAGGCATACTAAGCAATATTATTTTGTTTTATCACCTTGAACTACACAGTCCTATCACAGATTCCAGTTGTATAACACCTACATTTATGGGTCAGACTTGATCCTTTACCTCTGTAGACAAGATTAGTGGTCACCTACACGATAACAGAAACACTCATACCTGCCAATTCATGTGCTATATTGTATCTGTTAGGACATCCTAAAATTATATCACCAGATTTTACAAAACTCCTTAAGTTAGAATTGAGTGAAGCAGGAGACAATATGTAATGTAGTTTCATTAGCGCCTCATTGTAGAGAGCATTGTAAACAATTCTGTGCATAATTCATATAATATAGACTAGCTTAGTACTGATAGCCCGCTAACACGCGGGCTTCCCTAGCCCCAGTTGAAATGTTGCATATTAGCCTTGGAAAGACTAACGCTGTGCCCCCATGACAGTTGCATGATCTGGTCGCATAGGATCACGAGAAGGTTATGGGACTCTGCGATGGAGCACGTGACTTTCAGCCTTGCATTGTGCAAATCGAAGACAATTGCGAGAAAAAATTGTGCAAAAAGTGGTCGGATACCTGCGCTAGGCTACGGGGCTTCTTGACATTCTTCCTGTCCCTTTACTGCCCCGTAGCCTAGCGCAGGTATCCGACCACTTTTTGCACAATTTGTTCTCGCAATTGTCTTCGATTTGCACAATGCAAGGCTGAAAGTCACATCCTCCATCGCAGAGTCCCATAACGTCACCTTCTCGTGATCCTATGCGACCAGACCATGCAACTTTAATGGGGGCACAGCGTTAGTCTTTCCAAGGCTAATATGCAACATTTCAACTGGGGCTAGGGAAGCCCGCGTGTTAGCGGGCTATCAGTACTAAGCTAGTGAGGTTAACTAAAGGGGGAAGAGCATGGTACACATCCCTAGTGTAACAGGGTGTAATACAGCAGAAGCTTATGAATACCATAACTAAACATTAGCAGTGGCTTATCGGCAATTTTAAAGCGAAAAGCAAGCGAGCCTAACTACAGTTGGTTAGATGATAATGCCCCCCCCCCTACAACAGGGCAACCTCATGAGCTCTCACTCAAAATCCCGTAAACAAAGTCGTGTTAAAGGCAATAAAAGTAACCATTCTCAGGACTAAATGCTTGCACAGCTATATGGTGTAATCCCACATAAAATACACCATTTAGCCATTGCCGTAGAATGAATCTGATGCTCTCTCATTCCTTGATTTTATATTCTGCAGCAGAAACATACTAATAACTCCTAGTGCCGTAAGGAATAATACCGCCAGTGCCTCATGAATTGTGCTATCAAACTGTAGTAGCAGTATCACGCTGATTTACAACGAAAAACGAACGGAACTTGAAGGAACATAGTCTAGATACCAAAGCGTGCTAGGCAAACTGACAGAAACTCGCTCCAAATCTGGCAAATAACAACACTGACAACTATCAAGACCAATCACTGTAGGTTAGCTTCTCTTACAAAAGTATATTGAAGCAGTTGAAAGGAAAGAAGCCCCTTACCTCGTAGACAATGCATGAAACTCGAACCTACATTGCTAACTTGACAATCGCAGCTGTGGAAACTCCCTCAACCACGAACATGCGGTCTTGCATGCAACCCATTGTTCCGACACAACAGGACTGCTCTCGTAAGATCAATGCTGGAGTCGTCTCGAATTTCAGCGCCATGTAGAACAGAATCGAAAGTCAATTGCATTAAAAAGGCTGAGGGGTACTACCCAGCAAGCCTACAAAGTAATAAATAACCAATTCAGAATCAAACTTTTAGTACAAATCACCAAAGGATAAAGAGTAATCATAGTCGCCGTTCACAAAACACCCGCGGGAACTGGATTTGATTCGATTGAAACTGAGCTTGGCAAACCCTGCAAATGTATTCAATCTAGACACAAAAAGAAAACGGGTTAAGGTAAACCAATTCAAAACAAAATCTGTTACCACAACTCACCGAAGGCTAGAGAGTAATCAGAGTCGCTATTCACAAAACACCCTCGGGCATTGCATGCGAGTCGATTGAAACTAAGCTTGACAAACCCCGTAAACTGTAGTCAGTCTAGAAACGAAAAGACAATGAATTACAACAAATGACAACGTACATTTTAATAGATTTTATAGTACTTTATAACACCTACCATGTCATGAGGTGCGCACTGTTATAACATGATCGTGGAATTTCCTTTAGAATCGGCGTAAACTCTAGTCGAAACTCTACCATAAAACGTACAGAGAATAAATACGACCTCACAACAAATATCAATGGGCTTATTACACCATTTATAAAAACTTACATAAGCAGTTTCCAAGTGACGCCAGGTTGAGAATCCATTGCCCCACGGTGATAGCTCCGATTTCATCTAAAGTGACTCGCAGAAAGTTCTAACGATTGTCCTACACCTAGAATAAAAATTAAACATCAGATCAAAGTAAAGTCGAGACAACCCCTCGCTCATAGCGGCACACATGGGCTAACTGTTTGAGCATGATTTAGTAGCAAAACAATCTTACACTGCCAACAGCCATGCATGCTATCTCGTGGGAATTTCTCAAAAATATCTCATGTAAAAGTCGACAAAGTAATCACTGAATAAAGGACAGAGAGGGGCTACCATTAATCGATTCATTTAAGAGCACGAAGAGGACTCACCTGCCACATGATCAAGGCTTTCTCCTCGAGTCTTCAAGCGAATCTACAGTCTGCGAACACTCCCTAAACTGCCAATCTCTAATTTGAGAACGCGGATGCATCATATTGCTAGCGGGGAAGGTTGTGCAATACCCAAAGCGCAATATAAAGAACTAATGTAAATGTAAGTCATACAGAGAAAGTTCAACGTGAGACCCCCTGATATAAATACGGACGCTCGCAGCTACCAGCAGGAAGGAGCGCCTGTGGTGCAAGCATGCAGCCAGAAAACAAAGGAACCCATGGAGAAGGCAATAAGGAGATGGGCACGTGACAGAAACCACACGCGGTGTTGCTTCTAATGCCGATCGCGAATTTCCGAATGCTACATACAGGCTTCAGTATGGAGGGTAGACGAAAAGTGGAATATCTCGAGAACGACAGAAGCTATGGAAACGATTTCTACAGTACGGGACGTAACTCGGAAAGGAGAACCAGCTGCCGAATTTTTAGCGATAGCCCCCGGCCCGTTTGGGAGGAGAAGTGTTCACCGGGAATAGAGGGTCACGTGGTACAATCCGAGCCCTGTGATTGGTCTGGCATGACTTAGCATATAGGGATCTTAGTATATAGAGACGGTTTTTTTTGATAGCCCGCTAGACGCGGGCTCCCCTACCCCAGTTACCTGCTGGCCCTGTCAAAATCAATTTGCAAATTAGCCTTGGAAAGACTAACGCAGTGCCCCATCCAGGTTGCATGGTCCGCATTGTCGATGAGCATGTATGAAAAAGCTCGCATAGGATCAAGAGAAGGTGACGTCATTGGAGCGTGTGACATCCGGCCTTTGCAATGGACAAATCGATTAAAATTTGAGAGAAAAAGTTGTGCAAAAATGCTCGGATACCTGCGCTAGGCTATGGGGCTTTTGGACATTCTTTGTCATCTTCTAAAGCCCCATAGCCTAGCGCAGGTATCCGAGCAATTTTGCACAACTTTTTCTCTCAAATTTTAATCGATTTGTCCATTGCAAAGGCCGGATGTCACACGCTCCAATGACGTCACCTTCTCTTGATCCTATGCGAGCTTTTTCATCCATGCTCATCGACAATGCGGACCATGCAACCTGGATGGGGCACTGCGTTAGTCTTTCCAAGGCTAATTTGCAAATTGATTTTGACAGGGCCAGCAGGTAACTGGGGTAGGGGAGCCCGCGTCTAGCGGGCTATCAAAAAAACCGCTAGTCTCCAGTATATAAATATAGTAGTTAAGTAGTGCAAATGGTTGTTACAATAAACTACTAAATCAAATGCATACTGTATAGTCTTCAGCATCATTCAGTACCATATAGGCATTAAAGTAGGCTTTATGCAAGAACACTACCTCAGAAGTTTATAGTCTAAGCATTCATAATTAAAATAATACTCCTTTGTAATCCTACAGCATACTCAAAGGTCACAATACTATGGGCCACAAACATGTCAGTGAATGCTAAACTCTTGTCAAAAACACAAAGTTCTAACTCTTAAGAATAAGTGATAAAATTGTAGAGATTGCAGCATGAAATAAAATTTAAACAAAAGTTTTGTGTTAGATAGGAGCGGGGCTTTATATGCCTATTCAATACAATACAAATAAGGTTGCTAGCTGTAACTAATACAAAACTTTAACAACATATCGCCACATGCGGAATGATATGTGAAAAGTGATAATGCTAATGGTAACAACTAATATCTGACAGTGATACAGGGGACGTCAATTGGGCACACCCAGTAAACACTGTCAAACTCCTATAATATATAGATTCAAGCAGGTGTTTTGACATGGCAATGCCTAATGATACTGTTTGATTCAAGTACATCAATGCTGAAGAATATTCCTAAGAGATTGTCTAGAATAGTCAATAAAGACTTCAAATTCAAAAACTGTGTATGAATGTGGCATAAGCTTGTATACATAATAATCTCTTAGAGCAAGCCCCTTATAATATTTGATTATGAAGAATACTGTTCAGTGAGCTTGGGACTGGAAGGTGGGGCTCCAGGGATGAAGTCTACACAATACACATGCTTGTTATCCAACACTACTTGACAAACAAAAATAATGTTATCATGTGCAGAATGATTTATGGAAATCATTAATGGTGTCTATAATAAATCATCTCAGCAAGGCACAGAGCAGGTTTGCCAGGAAAAGAACATTTAGCATAAAGTGCCCACATGCAGATTCAACCAAAATAACACTAAAATATATAGTGAACACAAATAATAGACTGTTGAAAATAAAGAGTGGTAGACTGCTCGTACTATATAGGCAATTAGTAAAGTACTACACTGAATGAAGCCTCGTGAATAAGTTACTTAAGTGTGTTGAATACAAAGCTAATTTAGAATACAATATCAGTGTAAATAAATAATGAAGCAACTACCGTAAAATGCACGGTACTGTACACAATGTTATTCGTGAAGTAGTAGATAAAATATCCGTATAAGGTTTAGCACTCTTAACTACAAATACCCCAGCGATTTAGAATAAAGTGTACTACTGGGACTAAGCAAGTCATCACCCATGGAAACTGAGAGTAATATGAAAAGCCCATCAAAGTTTTAGAGAGCATACACGCAGCACTTTGCTCAAAACACTGAAAGAAAACCAAACGGGAAATTGAGCTAGTACACTCCACTAATCCAAGAAATAATTTGAACAATATCTTAGCTCTAGGCTACAATAAGTGCATCGTAAAACCCAACATCTAAGTAGAAGTGATTGACAACATCTGAAACGTAAACAAATCGGCCTAACCCTTCGGAACTTTCTCCCTTAAACTCTCGCGCAACTACGAGGTACAACAGAACTCTAAATAGTCCTAGTATATCATTAAATAATACAGTAAGCGTCTCCTGAATACTCTACCGAAACTTCTGAAGTAAGAGAACGATAATATATACGCGAAAATCAAGCCAACATGAAAGCAAGTGGCATGATCATATGACCCCGAGGCAATATTAGTGGAATCTCCATCAAAACATCGCATTAAATCTCGTCCAGTTGGCAAAGTAGGAATCATTCTATACACAACATCCTAGCAACACTAAATCGATACCTGGTACATGAAATAAATCACTTACCTTGTATAAAATTGATGAAACTCTGCTACTGCTTGCAAAACATCCATCCTCTCCGTAAACACGCCCTCAACTGCAAACTTGTGGTCTTGTGTAAATACTATTGTTCGCAAACAAAGGATAAGAGGTTTCTGCGATCATGAGATGAACGTGGGAATCCCCTCGCATTTCTCTCTACAACCTACAACAAACTAACCAGTGTAATCAGTTAAGGATACCAGAACGCCATAGGTATAGTATGGAGAACAGCAAAAAAAGTAAAATATACACACTTTGGACGTTTCTCTACAAACGCATTTAGATATTTAGTGCCTACTGGCAACGACAATGACACACATGGAGCAGTTGCTTCCTCCATTGAACTGAGGGGGAATGCAAACCCCTTACAACAGTTCTATTACCAATATGAATTTAACCTCTTAACAGTAAGTCACAGAGAAGTCAAATACACACGTAGGCCTAACAGAATAGCGCAGTACCCAAATTAAATATTCAATCTACCACAAATTCACCAGCAATCATAATGATTTCCTATCTCATCTACGCACGCATTTAAACTAAGGAATAAATAGCAATCTACCAAAGAATACAACTGTATCCATATCGCAAGTATGTCATGACAATGTTATACAAAACGACAAAAATCCAGAGAATAACATCAATCTGATCCGAGAGGAAGTGTCATGGCGAAATGCCCCCCGAGGGAAGGTCTTTGAATCTCGCTCAAATCACTGATGTAAAGTGTACAGAAAAGAGTACAAAAGTAGAAATTTGATAGAGAAAGTATGGTAAAAGATATATGACACAATGTCAAATCACAAAAGTGACTCACCTGGTAGCAGTAATTGCGAGCTTTCCATCAGGTCAAAGGGCAGAATAGATCCCCCTCAAGAAATTCCATGAACTGAAAGCTACACGATCCTTATCCTTCATAATATAAGCACACGTCAAAATCAAATAATAAATACACTCTAACATAGGAGGGATAATAACAGTACATAACATTGGTATGGTCTATCATTATTTAGCAGGGAAATGACTTTGGTTTAGCTAGCAGAATCAAACTGCTTGGAGAGGAACTGTCATGGCGATAATAGCTCAGAGTCAAGGTGTTGGAACGTGACTGAAAACATCGACACAAACAGCCGAGAACGGTAGACAACTCACACAATGGATAAAGCATATACATTTAGAGTTAAACAAACCATTTTGGTAAGAAAAAAGAGACTTACCACGTAGAACACACTGACAACTTTGTCCTCTGATTCAAAGGGAAATTTATGGCCTCGAGGACACTCCCCGAAGCGAAAGCTAAACGATCGCAATCCGATCTCTTGTAAACACGCGTCAAAGGCAAGCGAAATAGGCAGCAATATAGCACGTAATACAACTGACACCTTCTAGTCAATAGGTGATCAGAATTAAACACAGACAGCAACGTGAAATAGCGAGTAGAGTCGAACGGCCTGGAATGGAACTGTCATGGCGATAATCCCGCTAGAGAGGGTGGCCATGCGACTTCGCTTAAAACATCGAATTACGCAGGTGAAAATAGTAGGAGATGCAACGATTCGACGAAGAACATGTTGGCAAACTCTACTGTACGACAATAGCGACTCACCTGGTAGCAAAAGGACGAAACCGTGGACGGCAATCGGAACGAAGATCCATCCAAGCAAGCTCTATACCCGTTCTGAGAGTAGTCAGTTTACGTGGTTGGGGACGAAAACAATGGAGAACAAAAGGCTATAAACAAAGGCCCACAAAGTCGAAAAAGAGACATCCGAATATCTCCTAAGAAAAAATAGATAAAAATAAAAGCGAAGCTGATTGCACCCATTGGGAGGGTACACGACAATCGGAGCACAGTCTAAACCCGAGGCGACCAGCGACCAGTTCAGGAAAATCGCCACGAACCAGAGCGGCGGCCCCTTTGATTTTGCTCATTTGCATATTAGGGATCTTAGTATATAGAGATAGTCAAAAGACTGGCTAAACATCGGTTCTAACTGTACTATTGCTGTTTGGCTGCTGATCATTCCATCTTTCACAAATACTTTCAGGAGCATTCCTCCAAGGAAATCAGAATTATTCCTCTTCCACTAAGATATCTGGACGATCAGAAGTTCAATGGGCCCACATTCTTTCAACTATTTGATTACAACATTCTCAAACTCTAGTCCACAGATAATGATTCATGTCTAGAAGTTCTGTAATAAAAAATGAGTCACTTTCCTTTCCCAGCTCAGAGTCTAGCAGTTTACCTTCTTTTGAATCTAGAAGTAGCAAACTTGATCTACTGACCCTATCTCTTTCTTTCATTGTTGGTCACTTTGCGGTACCTCTTGTAGCGTTTTCACACCATAGCTGTCGGGATGTGGGACAGTTAATATTGCTTTAGTTCGCTGAGTATTTTAATCCAATTTGTTCTGTTGACACGTTCGTAGCTGCATTGACAATTTAAGTAGCTGGTATTTACGTAGATTGATAGAGTCTAAGAAACAGTATTCGTAGAAGCTTCGTAGGGAAAACATGACAAGAGAGAGAGTTCTCGGATGGCCCAGTTAGCTAGTTAGGCCCCATAGATTCGGTCAAGACACACGAAATTTAGTATTAAGAGAGTACCGACACGATAAAATTGGCGCCCAATGTGGGGCTCGACTCGAGGTTACGTGAAAATGTCAGAAGAAGCAGAAATCGACCAGAAACTGAGCCGCTTGAAAGCCACGAGAAAGTCACACCGAGGCGTAGTAACAAGATACGTGAACGAAGTAAACGGCATCGTAGGCCGTGAATCTTTAAACCAGAAACAGCGTGAATTGTTATCAGATCTAAAGAAACGTTTGGAACAGAAACTTACCGTTTTAGAAACTTTTGATACAGAAATGACCGCGATTAGTAACCTTGAAAGTATCGATGCTGAAATTACCGAATCGGAAACGATTAGCTTCAAGGTTGTCGAGACCATGAGTAAAATCGACCAAACGCTAACGAAGTACGAAGAACGAGAAGCGAGACTTCGACGAGAAATAAGTCCAGGAGCTGTAAGCTTAAATTCTGCAATGAGTGGAACAAGAAATTGACCAACACTTCCTAGAATGGATTTACAGAAGTTTAGTGGAGATACAGTGAAATTTATGGCGTTTTGGGATCGTTTTGAAGTAGCGATCGACAAGAATGAGGATATTCTGAAAATTGAAAAATTCAATCACCTTTGTTATTTTTTGGAAGGCGCTGCGGCACGAATCATAGATGGATTACAGATAACCGACAAAAATTACAATACTGCAAAGGAGATGATAAAAAAGCGATATGGAAGACCACAGATGGTCCACAGATGGTAATTGCTGCACATATGGAGGAGTTATTGAAGCTAAAACCGTCAACAGGCGAAAGAGCGACCAATCTGCGATACGTTTTGGATAAAATTTCCGTACATTTAAGGGGTTTGGAGAATCTAGGAATCTCGAGTGACACTGAAAGCACACTTATTCCTGTTCTAATGTCAAAGTTACCATCTGATATCCGAGTTCAAGTTGCACGACTGACATCGAATGATAAATGGTCCTTGATTGAATTGCTCAAGTTGCTACAAAACGAAGTCGAAGCGAGGGAAATTGGAGAAAGCGTTAAAGTTACAGAAGACCAACAAATTTCGTATAGCCCGAGAAAACCTTCGGTGAAAAACACTGCAGCTGTGTTGTATACTGACAACAAATCGAAATCGCGAATTTATTGTGTATATTGCAACGGTACTCATTTTTCAGCTTCATGTGAACAGGTGAAGGACGTATTAGAACGAAAGACTATTCTCAAGCAAACAGGAAAGTGCTTTATATGTTTGCGTGCAGGGCACAGAGCAATACATTGTACGTCGGAAAGAAATTGTCATCAGTGCAATAATAAACATCATCAATCAATATGTGACAAGACATTGAGAGATGTTTCGATGGATGAGAAAACAAAGTCACAAGAAGAAATTTGCTAAACAACAAGCGCTTCCACAATGTCCAAAGGAAAAACACAAGTGCTTTTACAAACAGCCAGAGCCATTGCGTCAAAAAATGGGGAATCCAAAGGAATACCAGTGCGTATACTATTAGATAGCGGAAGCCAAAGATCGTATGTGACAGAGGCAGTGAAAAACAAATTGAAGTTAGAGCCTATGAAGAAGGAAACACTTCATTAAACACATTTGGAGGTGAGAACGTTTTGAAAACTGTTTGTAGTGTGGTAAAATTACATCTTAAGGGTAAAGAAGGGGAAAACATCGAAATAAATGCCTCAACTTTCTCTGTAATTTGTAGCCCTTTGCCCTCAAAAATTGATCTGTCAGATTACCCTCATTTGGAGGGATTGGAATTATCTGACCCACTTGACACAGAGTCTGAGGTGAAGCCAATCGACATTTTGATTGGTGCTGACGTTTATTGGGATATAATAAATGATGAAGTTATTCGTGATGGGCATGGTCCCATAGCAGTAAAAAGCAAATTTGGGTGGATTGTATCAGGCCCCATCAAAGTTGAAAAAGTCAACAATCCCCAGGTAGCTGCAAATCTCGTTATTCAACCCACGACATTTTATCAACCCAGCAACGACCCCCTAATTACAGAGCTAAAACGATTCTGGGATACAGAGACTTTAGGAATTTATGAGTCTAAGGGGAATAAAGATCGTTTTTTAGAAGAAATTAGACACAATGGTGAAAGATATGAAGTGGGACTTCCATGGAAAGGGTGTGAACCCGAATCTTTACATGATGATTATAATCAAGCCGTGAATAGATTGAACTCCCTTTATGCGCACCTTGAAAAGGACAATGAAGTCCTTAATGAATACGATAAAATTATAGACGAACAGTTGAATTCTGGAATTATTGAAATCGTACCTGTATATGAACAATCCTCGAAGGTTTTTGAAGAAAATGAAGTTCATTACCTTCCTCATTTTGGCGTAACAAGGAAAGACAGAGAAACAACTAAGCTGAGAATCGTATTTGATGGCTCTGTCAAGTCTGAAGAAAGCAAATTGTCATTGAATGATTATCTCGAAAATGGGCCTAATTTCATACCGCCTATTTTTGACGTGCTCATTAAATTTCGCTCTAAACCACTTGCCTTAGTAGCTGATATCGAAAAGGCATTTTTGCAAATTTCATTTCAATTAAGGAAAAGGATCGAGACACATTATGTTTTCTATTGTACAGAAAATCCCCGGACAGAACAACAACACAGTTAAGTCATTTGAGATTTTGACGTCTTGTTTTCGGTTTGAAATCCAGTCCAAGCATTCTCGGATGCGTAATAAACGAACACTTGGGCAAGTTTGAAAATGTGCAACCAGAAATTGTAAAACTGTTAAAGAATCAATTGTTTGTTGATGATCTAGCAGGAGGAGCTAATTCTGTCAAAGAAGGATTTCAACGCTTTAAAAGCTCTAGAGAAATCTTGAAAACAGGCGGTTTTAATCTACAAAAATGGAAAACGAATGATTCTACTTTGCTAAAATTAATTCAAAATGATGAAAACGATGGAGAAACAGAATCAGAGCCTAAACATATTCAAGAAGAAGATGGCTCGTTCGTAAACGAAACCTTTGGAATAAACCTAAATTCAAGTGAAAATATGAAAACTAAAATTTTGGGTCTAAATTGGGACATTGAGAAAGACGAATTTTACCTCGATTTCAATGAACTAATAAAGGTCGCAAATTCGTTGCCGAATACTAAAAGGTCAGTTTGAGCTTAGCAGCAAAAATGTACGACCCATTGGGTTTGTTAACGCCGTTTACAGTTCACTTCAAAGAAATTTTTCAAAAGCTATGTACAAAAGGTGTAAATTGGGATGACAAACTTCAAGGCAACATTCGTTCTAAATTCAATTTTATGATTTTCGACATGCACAGATTACACGACGTCAAAATATCTCGTTGTTTGTTTGAAGGCAATGCTGCAAAACCAATCGAATTTGAACTGCACGGGTTTTCAGACACAAGTTCTATTGCCTACGGCGCCTGCATGTATTTGACAAGTAAATACGACGATGAAAGCAAAAGTGCGACTTTAATAGCCTCGAAAACTAGAATAGTACCAATAAAAGAGCAAACAATGCCCGGATTGGAACTTTTGGGGTCGTTGATATTATCTCGTCTCATGGAATTGGTTTGTAAATCGTTGGAAAATGCGTTAAATACTACATTGAAGCGTTATTTTTGGGTAGATTTGTGCGTGGTTTTATGTTGGATAAGAAATGAAAAAATTTGGACAACCTATGTTCAAAATCGCATAAATGAAATTCGATCGAAGTCGAAAGTAGACGAATGGGGATATTGTCCCGGAAGTATGAATCCTGCGAACTTGCCCTCAAGAGGTGTGAAGGCTAATACATTAGTTAAGGCCTCCATTTGGCGGAATAGCCCTGAATTTTTTAAATACAAGCCAAGTCATTGGCCCGAACAATCGTTAAATTCCAACAATCCGATAGCGGCCTTTGAGGAAACACCTAACACTTTTACCGATAAAACAGACGTACTCTCGATTAACGAAAACGAAAAAACGCAAATAGTTTCGGTTGAAAGATTTAGTTCAAAAACCAAGCTCATACGAACAGTTGCTTGGGTTTTAAGATTTATACGAAAGTTGAAAGAAAAGATTTCAAAGTCAAATGCTAATGTTTATGAAGAACCTTTTGATTCGGAGGAAATATCACGAGCTGAGAAGATTGTGTTACAGCAAATTCAAAAAGAAATGTTTTCTGAGGAAATCAAGTATCTGCGAAATAAACAAGGGAAAGCGCCAAAACTCGTAAACGATTTCAACCTTTTTATCGATAATGAAGGAATTTTACGTACGCAAACACGTTTGCAAAATGGGAATTTGATTGATTCGACGAAACGGCCTAGTCTTCTACCGAAACAACATGATTTTACGACACTTGTAATTCAAGAGGTACATTCAAATATTGCGCATAGCGAAGTTCGTATGACCCTGTCTACCATTCGCGAAAGATTTTGGATTTTGCGAGGGGGAGAGAGTGTAAAGCGAGTCGTAAGACATTGTAGATTGTGTAAATGGTTCAAAGAGAATGGATTCTTGATGTTACCCTCGTTACACCTCCCGAAAGTTCGGATTGAAGATGGACCACCTTTTCTAAATATCGGTTTAGATTTTGCTGGACCATTGTTTTTGTGAGAAATAAATCGGAAAATTTGGCAAAATGTTACATTAGTTTGTTTACATTTGCAACAACGCGCACAGTACACCTCGAATTAACCGAAGGTTTGGATGTCGAAAACTTTTTACGAACATTTCGTTGATTCGCCACACGCAGAGGGTTAACTAGGAAGATTTTGAGTGATAACGCGAAAACATTCAAATCCGCAAACAAGGAAATTCGAAAAGATTGCGAGATCGAAAACCGTATTAGATTATTTCGCGAATCGGGATATTAATTGGAAATTTATTCCGGAAGTATCTCCTTGGTTTGGAGGTATGTATGAACGTATGGCTGGATCGGTAAAAAGATGTTTACGATGAGCTATAGGGAGATCTTACTTGAAGTACGATGAAATTCATACAATTATTGTAGAAATTGCAGGGATTGTGAATCAAGACCTATTAGTTACGTCTATGATGATTCGGAAGGGGTGTCTTATGCGCTAACACCTTCGCACCTTATTTATGGACGTCAAATTACGATGATACCATCAGACACACATTTCAAAATAATAAGTACTCATCAATCGTCGACTAAACGAGCAAAACACCATCGAAAAATGTTAGCAAACTTCACAGAGATTTGGAGAAAGGACTACTTGCTAAGTCTACGCGAGCGTGCTTCTAAACAAGACACCAATTGTGCACCTAATATAAAGGTTGGTGATGTTGTTGTACTAAAAAATGACAAGACGAAAAGAATTTTCTGGAAGTTAGGATGAATCGAATCTTTGTTACCCGGAAAAGATGGAGAAATTAGAGTTGGAACTTTAAGAGTTTTAAGCAATGATAGGACACCAATTATATTGAAGAGGAGTATAACAAGTTTTGTACCTCTTGAAGTTGACGGACATATACTTCAAGATGATTTAGAGAATGCAAAGGATACCGTGACAAATGAAACGGAGACTAATAAATTGGTAGAAAGTAATCAAGAAAAAAGTCAGACACGAAGGACAGCAGCCATAATTGGTGAAATAGTACGAAATGAAAATACAAAATAAACTACTTTAATGACCTGAGAGTTTTAATTTAGTTTATGATCATTTGTATGATCATCCGGGGGGAGTATGTTGGGATGTGGGACAGTTAATATTGCTTTAGTTCGATGAGTATTGTAATCCAATTTGTTCTGTTAAAACGTTCATAGCTGAATTGACAATTTAATTAGCTGGTTTTTACGTAGATTGATAGATTTTAAGCGACAGTATTCGTAGAAGCTTTGTAGGGAAAATATGACAAGAGAGAGAGTTCTCGAATGGCCCAGTTAGCTAGTTAGGCCCCATAGATTCGGTCAAGACACACGAAATTTAGTAGTAAGAGAGTACCGACACGATAATAGCTGCACAGTATACCAAAGTGTAACTCATTACTGCACAATAAAGCGGGAACATCCTTTAGCATACTGAAAGCCCCTTTTTCATCTGACACTCATCAAGGTATGAAACATCGGATAATGTTCGATAGATAAACCAAGGTATAAAACTTGGTACCAATAGATTCACGCAAATAGATGAATGCTTCTTACAATTTGCTACATGGTTGGTCAATGGATACCTATCCACTATAGCTTAGTTCAAGAGTCCAATGGAGAAAATGAAATTTTGTTGTTTACTTAAGCATGAATTCTGAGTCGTTATGTAAAGAAATTCCAAAACATTTACATGAAAGACGATCTTGCTTGCCCAATACTCCGAAACTTATAGCCTTTTGAATCAAAATAATATATCCTCACTTGCAGATAGAACTGTTCCAGTTTGGATGCCAATCATGTAGAGTTGGATTGTGTTCAAGGACACATACACACTTGCAGTCACACCCATACAGCCAATCTTTTTTGAGATTTTCATCTGAGATGAATAGCAGTTTGATTTCCCCCTGCTTTACACTTGCCAGTGAGCTGGTTGGGTTCCTTCTGGTCAAAAATGGAAAACTCAAGCAATGGGCAAACCCTTGACGTGGGGCTTGAGCTTAACTCATTGAATGGTACTTACTGGGCGACATTTTGATTCTTCCTTTGAGGCCTCTATACTTCATATTATGAAGTGAAATATAGAACTATAATATACACCACTCATTGAGGACTAATATTGCCTGGCAACATTCAGAACAGTGATGCATACTTATAAGATCTGGCTGTCAAAAACGCTAAGAGGTTTATACGTTATTTCAAAATCGACCATAGTGCAGGTAGATAAGTTTTCCCGCAAACAACTTCTGTCAGGCAAATGGCTCATGAAATATATGCTACCAGTATATCATATGATATTGCATTTTGGTATCTTACATTGTTTGCAAAAGGGCTACCTGCTAATGAGCAAGTCACCAGTATTCAGTTTTCCATTAACTGTGGGCGTTTCCTTATTAAAGGGCGTGGTTGTCTAATTTTGGAATTGAGCATGACTGGTCAGTTGAGGCCAGCTACGCCACTGATAGTGAAGTATGCAGAACAGTGATATTACAGTTTGGAGACACTCAAACAAGCAATAAAACAGTAGCAGACTTCACTCACCAGGCTTATACCAAACATAAGAGACTTTATAATTTGCAAACTTCTCGTCAATAATGCTCACTGCTCTGGAGTATTGGCCAATTTAACCATGATGGAATTTCTTAAATACCACATGAAAGAAATTCTAAGAAAATCTAATAAATCTAATAAATCTAATAAAAGTACACAAAGATAAGACTTTTGGCACCCATGCGCCAGCTAGGATTATATTACCAACTAATGTTCTCAACTTGTTGGAGATCTACATCAAAAAGGTACATCCAATCGCTAAGTCTTTGGAAAAAGCAGAAAATAAAGTACTCTTCACTTGGAATGACAGTGCTGTCATCTCAGATAAACTAGACTTGCTCTTATCTTGTCTGAATAATTTCTATATTACGTGTTTATGATAGACGATCAAAGTATGGTAGGCACAGAGTAGATAATCGTATTCTTTCTTTGTCAATAGCAGCTAGTGATGGAGGGTAATACCAAAGTCAACTGTCTTGACTCTAAATGTTTCCGAAAAAGTCTGATAGGTACTTTATTGTTTAGATCTGTAGTTACATATACTGATTACCAACTGTGCACGTATTTACTCCCTGGTTTTTCACTTGTTCTCAATTTTCTCCAATCATTTATGCAGCCTATTCGAATAAGCAAATATATTGTAATACTATATTCATTATTCCATGTATGGTCACTGGTGCCATAAATACCAATTGGAAAAAGTCAGACATTTTGAGTTATCAAGTAAATGCAACAAAGTTTTGGAGAGCTGCTGTTACTGCAAGTAGGGAGAAAGGAAAGGGCTCATCTTTTGAGGCAGCTGATCTCATGGGACATTTGAAAGCGACAGCTGATAAGGTTTATCATGTAAGGCAAAAAGAGAAGATCTCACTGCAAGCAGCAGCACAAACGGGGAACATCCTCAGAAAAGCATAGACTAAGATTGATTCACAAAAAACATTTGATACAAGTAGCACCAAAGAGCCTGAAGTAACCTCTTCAAGATATATATATATATATATATATATATATATATATATATATATATATATATATATATATATATATATATATATATATATATATATATATATATATATATTCCCAAGATTTCTCGATGATATAAGAGTAGATATAAGGCGAAAAAATACGACAATGCTATGTTATCGACGTTATGTTGATGATACTTTTTGTCTTTTCAATATTGAGAAAGATGCCTTATCATTTTGATTTTCTCAACTCACGGCACCCTAACATCAAATTCACTATTGAAAAGGAAACTAATCAGATGTTGTCTTTTCTTGATTTCTGTGTCCATAATAAAGAGCCATCTTGTCTCTTAACGTTATTACATCGCAAAAATACATTTACTGGTTTACTCACTAACATTTTCAGCTTCACTTCCTGTTCTTATAAGATTGGTCTTATTCATACTTTAGTGGATAGAGGCTACAGAAGTAATAATACTCTTCTCAAATTTAATGATGATGTTACAAAACTTTATTTTGTTTTTAAAAAGAATCAATATCCTGAATATCTAATAAGCCGGGTAGTCAATTTGTATCTTGGAAATGCTCATAGTTCTAAAACTTCAACTTCATCTACTGATATTACCACTACTTATGTCAAATTGCCATATCTTAAGCTCTCCAATTTTACTCAAGGTAAAGTGCGTATGCTTGTTAATATATACTGCAACAGTATTAAAATAAAGTTAGCCTTTTCTTCCTTTAAGGCTAAAAATTTGATCTTGGTTAAAGATTATGTGCCCAGATCACTCCGCTCTTATGTAGTGTATAAATTTAAATGTGCCGGATGTAATTCCATGTTTATTGGCGAAACAAGCCAACATGTATCTACTCGAGTGTGAGAGCATTTATTTACTGATAAAAATTCAACTATTTTTAAACATCTTAAAGGTTCAGTTGTTTGTAAGGAGGCATGTAACAATAGTTGTTTTAAAGTGTTGGATTCTGCAAACACTTCGTTTAAGCTTAAAATTAAAGAAGTGTTACATATCCAATGGGAAACACCTGATTTAAATAAGCAGATTCAGCATTATAACTTTTCATTAAGCTTTTAGCTATCCTTCTTAACCGTTCTTACCTGTTGTCGCTACATTGATTCCTTTTTCGATTAATAAATTCGATTGATGATGTAACGTTTGTTTATGTACCAAGAAGTTTTTTCACTGTACTTAGCAACTGATGATGGATTGGAACAATCCGAAACATGTTTTGCAAACGTAAAAGCATAATCGTATTTGTTTGCCTTATATCTACATATATATATATATATATATATATATATATATATATATATATATATGGCAACTATTAATCCTAAAAGATTATAGTATACACGTTAAATGTTCTAGGTCCGATGAGTCCTTATATGACTGTAAAGGCCAATCTAGAACGGTAGCATTTGTTGCAGTGTTGGCAAATATATGCATCATGATCAGCTGCATTCCGAATCATTTGTAACTGGTTTCTCCTTTGCCTGTGCATCTCTTTTCTTTGTAAAAGGGCTTGCTCATATTTCTTTGTTCCCGTAGTCACCTTTTCTCTCCAAAGTGAGCGTTGAAGTGCACACTCTTCCCAAGTCTCTATATTCATGTCAAACAATTTCATGTCACGCTTACTATTGCCAGAGTATCTCGGCAGTGGACGTCCTAACTTCCTGGAGCCATCTCAAGCTTCACTATAAAGAACTGTTTTGGGGATGCGGCTATCATCCATTTGGTTTATATACCCAAACCATCTCAACCATTTAAGTATCTCTGTATCTGGTATCTTTTCTTGCCATCTAACTTTTAAGATCTTTCTTAAACATCTCAGACGAAAACTATGTAGCCTTTTGATATGTCTTGCATATGTAGTCCATGTCTCTGCACAGTACAGCAATAAAGAAAGCACGCAGGTCTCATATATCCGGGTCTTGACCTTAGTAGAAAGCTTATTTTCCCATACTCGTTTCCTTAGTAGGCTAAAATTCATATCCGCTTTACCAATTCGTTTTGCTATTTCTTCATTTAGATCTAAGTTCTTTGCTAGCATGGAACCAAGGTAACAGAATTTATCGACACTGTCAAGACTACTGCCATCTACATTAATTTCAGAATTTGAACCAGCAGATCCCTGGTGCATTGTCACTGTTTTCTTTAGACTTATCTTGAGCCCAAAATTTCTGCACGATTGTGAAAATCGATCCAAAAGCCTTTGAAGAGATTCTGGTCTGTGAGCAACTTGTGCTGCATCGTCAGCAAAGAGAGGTTCACGCACGGTTGATTCTTTCAGTTTGGTCTTTGCTCTAAATCTTGAGATGTTAAACAGTCTACCATCATATCTAGTTTTGAGATAAATGCCCTCATCGCTTCCTTGGAATGCATGCCGTATTACATAAGAAAAGTAGATATTGAATAAAACAGGAGCAAGAACACATCCTTGTTTTACTCCATTATTGATTACAAATGCTTTGGATTCTTCGTTTTCATAAGCAACCATTGCCATCATACCTGTGTGGAGCAAGTGAATTAAGTTTAAGAGCTTTTGTGGACAGCCAAGTTTCCCGATAACAATATATAAGCCTTATCTATTGATAAAATCGAAAGCCTTTGTTAGGTCTATAAATGCTATGTGTAGTGGAATCCGCTTTTCTATGCACTTCTCTTGAAGTTGTCTAACGGAAAACACCATATCTGTGGTAGAACGCCCCTGTCAAAAACCACATTGACTTTCAGGGTAGATGTTTTCTTCTAAAAGCTGTAATTTTGGAAGTAGAATACGATAAAATATTTTCCCATTAATGCTTAATAAGGAGATACCTCTGTAGTTGTCACAAACACTTCTGTCGCCCTTGCTCTTATATAGCTGTATAAATCTTGCATCTTTCAAATCCTGTGGGACATCCTCTTTATGCGAGCAGAGAAGTAAAATCTGATGAATTTTTGAGAGCAGCTCTTGATCAGCGCATGTATACATTTCAGCTGGTATGCTGTCATTTCCTGGAGCATTATGTTTGGGAACTGAATGTATAGCCTGTTGCAATTCCTCACATGTTGGATCAGTGCTTAATTCTTCCATGACATCAAACTGTTGCAGAGTCTCAAGTACGGCTCTGTTGATCTCAGATGCTGCCGTATATATAATACCGTAATGTTCAACCCAACGCTCCAGCGTGTCTTGCTTGCCTCTTAGATTATTTCCATGGAGATCCTTCAAAGGGGGTACTGCCCTTTCTACTGGACCAATACAATGTGTAATTCCTTCATACATTCTACGAGTATCGCCGATATCAACAGCTTTTTGTATTTCATCACAGAGGTCTAGCCAGTAGCTCTGGGCACATTTCCTCGCCTCTGTTTGCATTTTCCTACATGCCGTTCGCAAATTTTCCCTATTTGTACTACTTGGACAGGTTTTGTCGGCGAGATGTGCTGTTCTTTTCTCATTTACCAGTGGTAATAGCGTTAGCGAGTTTTCCTCAAACCAATCGACATTTTTCTTGACACTCTTGCCAAAGACAGTGATTGCAGCATTGTAAATCCCATCACATAGAGTACACCATGCTTCATTGACTGATGTCAGAGCTAGACTTAGCTTGGTAGTTTCATTATTGAATTGCTCACACTTTTGGTGATCTTTTATTTTGCTCATATTTATTCGAGGATGACATGGAGTTTTCTTACGATACATCTTTTTTACACAAATCTTAACTCTGCAGCCAACCAGAGAGTGGTCTGTGTTACATTCAGCACTCTGGTATGAATACGAGTGCTGGATTTCTTTCAGGTTGCTGCGCCTTGTTAGCACTAAATCTAATTGATGCCAGTGCCCAGATCTCAGATGTCTCCAAGATGTCTTCCTTTATATTTTCCCTTCAAAGAAAGCGTTAGTAATACATAAATTTTGACTTGCACAAAGCACTAGTACCAGCTGTCCGTTGTCATTCATATTTCCAATGCCATGTTTCCCTAGTATGCCATTCCAACTTTCAAAAACACCTCCAACTCTTGCATTAAAATCGCCTAGTATTATAACTGTTTCAGTTTGTGAAACATTTTCTATCTCTTGCTCAAGTAGTTGATAAAAATTATTCTTAACCTCGTCATCTGCCTGGAGAGTAGGTGCATATATGCTACAAATCATCAGCGGACCTTTGCTAGTATGAACCCTCAAAGACTTAAGTCTGGTTGTTATACCCACTGGAGTTTCACAAACGGGTATAATACTATTGCGTATGGCAAAACCATAGAAATAGTAGAGCTAGAATGCGCACTTGATCATGTGATGCGTAGCCACACTGGAGATTCAAAATGGTAGCACCACGTTGGCAAAAGACGAGAGGCGTAACTGTGAGCTCTAGGTAAACAACACAAGTTAAACGGCGTTTGACGCGTAGTTTTACAACATGGCACTTCCTTACAATGCGTATGGCTGTCAAAATAGATGCAGATTCAAAAAAGCGAAATTTCTGTACAAAAGAATCTATTTTTTACTATGTAAGAGTATCAGCACACGATGTTTGGCTTATGATATATAGGCCCTGTTACTTGTCTACACAAAGTTAATTCAGGTAAAGATCTTATTGAACTGTTTTGCAAACACTGTGGGCATATGTCACATGAATGTCGCATGAAAATTAGCTGATTTTACTATATACATGCATTTGTAGAGAGGAACAGCAAGCTCTGGCAACTGGGTGCAAACACAACAAACAATTTCCCAGAGGTCACTATAAATACCCCCAAGATCTCATTTGCTTAGAGATCATAGAGGAAACCTTCCAGCAATAATTCAAAGGAACAAACCTAATTTTGTCACTTTTAGTAAAATAAGACACATGTTGAACAGGCAGCTGGATGTAAACTGACACAAAAGGCATTTGTGCATACAAAAGATCTTCACTTTCACAGTCCCAGAGCTTATCTACTGTATTTTAAGAGAAGGGTTCCATCATTCCTAACTGACACTACCAGGTTTTGATATCTGAATAATAAATATGATCCAATCTTTCTTGAATATAAATTTGATATAGTTAGCAATAAGGTAGAGGGTAGGGTATGACAGAGTAAGAGAGAGCAGGTAAGGATCATTATGTTTCCAAGGGAAATGAACATTAAATCTAGTTCATTAGGAAAGAAAGCATAAACAATGCTCTGCATATTACTCGTGGGACTGTGAATGCAGAAAAGCTACATAATGCAGCTGCACATTTTTTTGTCCTTATAAAACCTGCACTTAAGAAGCCATGTCTTCTACCAACAGTATATTTTTTAATTAATCAATCTCTGGGTGAGGGCATAATACATTAGCTACATCTTGAAAGTATCAAAATGTATCAGACAAAGGGGAAAAATTTTAGGATAATCTCTGTTAATGATGCTCATTACATTGAGGAACAGCACAAACACTGGCTTGTAGTATGAAAATTTTGATGGGTTTGTTAATCATATCTTGGAGCAAGAGAGTAAAATTCATGTTGACTTGGGCATAACATCAAAATACTGCCCAAACAGGGATGTACTGGCACATATTGGTACATTTTGTCATTCCTAATATAAAGCTCCTTTCATATCATTCATTTTGTCAACTGGAAGGCTTGAGTAAACCGAATAAGCTACCGGCAGCGCCCTACCCATTTTAGCCTTGTATTTTGTTTATCTAATCATTGATTTTGAGTAAGCTTGTCACACATTAGATGTCACTTTAAATTTCCGTCATCTATATTTTTTGGGCATCCCGAACTGTCGAATTTTGCTTATCTTCATGACTACATTGTTATTTTTCAGACATCTAATGTGTGACTAATGTATTATTGACTATTTAAATTTTGTTGAATTGTGAGCACCACTGCAGTAGGGACCAGATGACTATATGTCCTTTCCCACTGCATGGTGCAAATAAATTAAGTTGTATTTTGTTTAAGTTTTTTGATTGAATAAATAAAAAAACAACAAAAAAGCTCCTTTGCACAAACATCAAGTAATCTATTTCTTCTGCCATTGACTTTTTATGGAAGCTAGAAATATAGAATTTCAAAAATAACAAGGCTTCTTGTGATATTGCATGGTTTGCAACTATCTTCTGAGTATAGCTTTTCAGAATCACCTATTTTTCTTACAAATGTAACACATGTCTGGACAATGGCAAGCAAAGTGGGCTGGAAAATAGTCCTAGAGAAGTGCAGCTGAAGTATGGATGAAGGTTGTCTCTATCATATAGAGCAGACTCTCAATCAGTTTCTCTGATCAGGGCACACAACTGAGATGAATACAACTAAGATGACCGAAGAATACCACACAACTGTCAGATAATTATAAAGTATTTCCAGGTCTAAAGTTCAATACAGTATCAAAGGATGCATTACTAAAATATAACGTGATTCGTTATTTTATCCGCATTAGCACTCCTCCCCTGGCCTACCTTACGCGGCTTACTCTATCAAATGTTGATGTTTTTTGACGTACTTTTCTTAACTTGTTCAACTAGCTATGAAAGATACCAACTTGAGCTACGCTGTGGATACTTTATGTTTAGTTAATCTTGCACTTTTTGGCTGTAGCAAACCATTAAGTTCCATTGCAGGGTAGACACGGTAAGGCCTGGCTTGACTATTCAGTAAGAGAATGTAAAATGATGACAAAAGTTAATTTTCAAACGTTTAAATCACTTACCAATAATGCTACTCCTTTACAAAACTGAACATTGCATTGTAAAGTCTACCTAGATTCAATAGTAACTCATATAAAGTGAAAACCCAATTTGACACCGTACTGTGTAACAATCTTTTTGCCAACATGGTGCTACCATCTTTGTTCCCCGTAGTGGCTCCATCACATTGAACAGACAATAATAGAGTCCGCATTCAAGCTCTACTATTTCTATGGGCAAAACCAACACCCAGCTCCCGCTTATGTCCCAGTGACCTCCCATACCAAAAGATGGTATAAATACTCTCTTTTATTGAGCCGCTATCTGGTAAGCGGGTTTCAGATAATGCAGCAATGTCAACGTTAAGCCAATCAAGTTCATGATTTAATAGTGATGTTTTCCGTAAATCCGTATCCGTAGCCAGGGGTCAATGTCCGTACATTCCAGCAAGCAAGAAATTTTATCTCAGTAGATTCAGGATGTGTTGTTGGAGCATGGCTTTTTTAGCCCACCTTTTCTAGGGCCTTCCTCTGATTGAGGCAAGCAGGCCATCCCTAAATAGGGCTGCTTGGACATCTTGGTAGCTGCCTCGGGTTTCCTTCTGCCCTGTACAGAATCCTGCGACCATCATACCAAAACGTTCGACGTGTACGCCTAGGCAGTCAGTATGGAAGATGGGGGCTGCCTTAGACCTTCCATCTCCCCTTTAGGCTTTCGTACCGATTACCTAAAGGCCAGACTAGGTCTGGACATTTAGTGTCACGTCAGCTGTAGCTTCTGCCAGAAGATGATCATAAATTTACGCCAACTGCCTGTCTCCTCAGCATGGGCGCTTTTTTTCCAGGTTTGGTCCTGTAGCCTTTCTTCACTCAAGAAGTACCCACAAGGAAGCGGGGGCATGGGTTTTAAGGTGCCCAAAACTCGCCTTAATCTGGATGCTGGAATTTTGTGGCATTGTTTAGGGATCACCTCGCCACAAGTGATCCCACCACATTATATCAGACACTCCAGTCGGATGCAGTTTAATGTCTTACCCAGGACATAATATATATATATATATATATATATATATATATATATATATATATATATATATATATATATATATATATATATATATATATATATATATATATATATATATATATCACTTATAACATTCCCGGTACATACAGCGCATAAATAATGATAAAAGCAAAGGAACAATATCTAAGTAACTTACAACAATAGAGCACTTTACACAATGACACTAGACTTACAATGGATAACATTTGAAATTGAATGTGAGGGGAATTATATTTAGCATAAGAGAAAAGGGTGTTGAAGAAGCTGATACCTACCCTCTCAGCGGGGTAAAAGAAAGCCATGCGAGAACAAAGTGGGTGTGACATAACATAAAATGAAAAGGAAACCCAATATGACCTAGAAAGGATGATATTGAGAGGAGGGAGATCTAGTAAAGAAAGTTGCAACATAAATAATATAATAGACAAGCATAACTAAATGAAAGTATAAACTATGACATGAAATAAAAAGAGGAGAATAAATAGTGAAGACATAGAGAATAAACCAGCCAACTCAAATAAATAATAATCCTATGCCTCTACTTCCTTAACATTAAGACCTAAGGGTATGAAAGTGTCCAGCTTATGTTGCCAGAGACTTTCACATGTCCTATCCCTCCCAATATCAATAACAGTGACATGAATGTCTTCCACGAACCCATGATGTCCGTCCTCAGAAAAATGTCTGAAAAAGTCTAACTGGGGAACTGAAGACCCAGACCTAAACCTACGATAACACGCCTTATAATTATTAAACCTAAGCCTAAAGGCATGTTACTATTACCCACATACTGAACACCACAAACAACACAGTCAAACAAATACACAACACCCAATGAATCACAGTTAAATGAAAAGTTAATCGTTTACCTCTTACTATTTGCGAAGGAATAGAAACCCCTTTCATCACATTTATTGTTAGTAGCCAGCCTAGCCCTAACTAACAGTTCCTTAAGGTTCTTACATCTCCTAAAAGCAGTGACCGGAGGTTCAGGAAACCCCTCCCTATGCTACTCTGAGTTTGAAAGCATAGAGTGGAGACTCCTTATTGTTTTCCCCACACTGTTGAATGCTGGATGGTATGGAATGACTAATGGATTCCTATCCCCCCTCCCAGGGTTGGGTCCCCTGTCTGTCTCAGCTAGAAGAGTCCCCTCTCTAACCTACATACCCTGTCTATCTGTTCATTATCTATTGACTCTTCATAGCCCTTATCCTTTTACCATCCAGCTGAATCACCTACCCTATTTCTAAATTGGTGATCCTCCGAACATATCCTATCATACCTAAAGACTTGGCTATAAGGAATCGCCTTCTTAGTATGCCATGGATCACAGGATGCCTTATGCAAGAACTGATGAGTATGAGTTGGTTTGGAAAACAAATCCGTCATTAGGACTCCCCCCTCTCCCATAGTGACCTAGACATCTACAAAACTTATGGTTTCCCGGCAATACTCACTTGTAAATTTGATATTGTCGTGGCTACTTTTGAGAAAGTTGATGAAAAGCTTCAGTGTCTCCTCCCCATGTGTCCAAATGAAGAAAATGTCATTGATGAATCTCATCCTGACTAGTGGTTTGTCCGCCAAAGCCTCCAACAGCCTCTCTTCCAACCCACTCATAAAAAGATTATCATAGGCTGGAGCGAACTTCGTGCCTATCTCCGTTCCTAACTTTTGCCTATATATCTTATTGTTAAATTGAAAATAGTTATTTTTAAGGACCAGGAATGCAAACCCAACCAGGCTGTCAGTAGCCACAGTTGGATTAACCCTCCTACCCATTGCTTACCTCATGGCCTCAAGACCCTCCCCATGGGGTATACAAGGATAAAGCCCTGCTACATCAACAGTGCAGAAAAAAGCCCCATCCGGTATGCTACCTAACTTACCTAGCCTAGCTAAAAAGTGGTTAGTATACTTAACTTAAGACCTAGTGAAGCTGACCAACGGATTGAGGTGGTGATCTAAATACTCCGATATATGCTCTGTTATACTACCACAATTAGAGATGACTGGATGCCCCTTAGCACTACTAGGACCCTTGTGGATCTTAGGTAAAAGATAAAACCTACCTAGCCTAGAATCATAAACCTCTAAGTTACCAGTCACCTCTTCTAACCCGGGTCCTCCTCCCTTAATTCCTTTAGTCTATCATGTATGGTCTTACCCAATTCTACAGTGGTGTCCACCTCAGCTTCCTCATAAACCTGCCTATCATCCAATTGTCGGACAGCTTCTGTAACATAATCCCCCCTATCCCATACAACCAAAGCTGACCCCTTACCCACTTCCTTAATAACTAAACCAAAATCAGATTTTAAAAACTTAAGAGCAGACAGCTCAGAATGAGAAAGATTAGGATAAGACTTACCCTCTGCTGAAACGGACAGTACCCTCTTCTCTACAAGAGAAAGATAAGATTCAAGCAAAGGGTCACCTTTAGGAGGATTCCAAGAACATTTATCTTTAAATTTATTAGTTTCAATAGCGTCATTTGCTCTATCTTTGAAAAACCAGTGAAGTCTTTGGTTGTTAAGCCTGTGGTTGCTTCTTCAGAATGGGTGGTGACGAGTTCGTAACCATGAACATTGTTACAAGTTTATTAGAAGTCCAAGCCAATGCATTTAAAGCCTCATTCCGAGTGCTGTTTGATGAGTTGAAGGAGGAGATAAAATCTGTGAGAAAAGACATAGTTGAGCTACACACCAGCCTTAGTTTCTCTCAACATCAGCTTGACACCTCGCTCAGCGGCCTGGACAGGATTGGCAACAAAGTACGGAATCATGCACACAATCTATATGATGTGAATAGCAGCCTAGATGGGATCAATTCAGAGCTTGAGTATATGGAAAATTAGAACAGGAGGAATAATATTAAGATCATTGGGGTCCCAGAGAATAAAGAATTAGAAAAGAACTGGGATGATATGGAAAAAGTGGTTAAGCAACTGATCAAAGACAAGCTTGATATACAGGAAGAGGTAGAGATAGAAAGATGCCACAGAATAAACTGCAAAAATACAGGATAGAATGCAGTTAATCGTGTTACTCATTCAAGTGATGAGCAACCACGGACTATTGTTGCAAAATTTTCCAGCTGAAAAGGTAAAGAGAACACCCTAAAGAAAGCAAAACAATCAAACCTGCAAATTTGAGATTTGTTGCTGACTTGTCTCAAAGAACCCTGGATAAGCGAGCTGCTAAAGTGCCTGATCTCATCCAAGCAAGAGCAAATGGGAAGATAGCATACTTTATTATGGACCGCTTCATTGTAAAAGACAAACCGCCAGATAATCACTCTGTGACAAGGCAAGGGTCATCTAGTTCAGATACTGAGGTGAGTAAAATTTTAAGTACTTTGTTTTTCTTTTTCTGTTGGTTCATTTATAAGCAAGACATATCATTTTATTAGGCCCAAATGGTAAGGACTGATAAATATCCTTGCGGCACTTGGCACAAAAATGTGACTAAGAATGGAATTTTTTGCAATCAATGCAATCTTTGGCACCATATTAAGTGCAATAACATTTCTATTACTGAATATGAGAAGTTTTCATATGAACCTGATGATGTTCCATGGTTTTGTATCAACTGCACAATAAAATATCATGAATCCATGTTTCCTTTTGGCACAAGTGATAATGAAGCATTACTAAACCTCTTTGATTATGACAAACCTTGCATCATTAGCACCTTGCCATCATTTGAAATTACCTCTCACCTAAACAACTTACCTAACCTGCAAGATTATGATATTGATGAACACTTGCCATCTAATAGTGAGTTTTCGATTCACAACGCAACGGTGACGGAAACGTTTGCGAGGACTGGACCTAGTGCGATCAGCTCTATGTGCATACCCCCGTGTTTGTATTCAGGCGTTCTAGAACTTACAGTTTAGAATTCACAGTCGTGAACGGAAAGTCAACTTTGAGAAAGTATGAATAAATCATATTCAATTTAATTGACATATTTATAGCTTTTTCGTTAAAGATTATTTTCGATTTACTTACCTGAGAAGTGACAGATACATAGAAAACAGTTATTATTAAATTTTAGTACTATCAATTCCAACACATTCAAGGAAGAGATGGCCTCACAGATCACTGAGAAGGACAATGAAAATCTGCCAGTGTTCATGGTTATTATGCATGATAACAGCTATATTAAAACTTTCTGATTAATGAAAGAGAAGAAAAGTACTCATTAGCTTATATTATAAACTGTATGACCTGTCTGGTCATTGCTAATACCTCTTGTCAGTCATGTGATGCTGACATCAGTTTAGCTATATATTACATCCAAATGAACTATATTTTGTGTAACAATGTTTAGATTAATAACTTGAAAATGAAATTAATATAGTCTTTATATGGTCATTATCTTTATTCTTATTTTCCTACACAACTGTCTAAATAGGCACAAAATGACTTGGAGCAAGCAGCATGATGTAGCCCTGTGTAGGGAGATGCTATTAATTCAACCTTTCCAGTTCAAGCATGGCAGCAGGGACAGAGGGCAATCCTGGACAGAATAGCAAAATATTTAAAAAAACTAGGCCATCCTGTTTTCTTGGTGGATCAATGGGGTGTGAGAGATAGGTTCTGTAAATTGCAGAAAGATTTTAAGCGTAAAAGAGCTTGTGAGGAAAGAGCTAGTGGCATCTGTCCCGATGAACAGGATGAATTAGAGCAAGCATTGGAAGATATAACTGAGATGGAACATAGTCAGCAAGAACAGCTGGCTGTTGGTGAGAAGAGCAGAAGGCTGTTGATAGAGAAAGAGAAAGAAATGGCAGAAACAATAAGAGGGCCACGGAGAGAATGGGAGAGACCAGGTCAAGGGAGAATGTTGAAAAAGAGCCCAAGAGAAGAAAATGTGGGGGTGAAACAGTTGAATACTTGAGGGAAAAAAGTGAGCAAGAAAAGAGAATGAAAGAGGGGGAGTTGGAGCTGAGGAGAAGAGAGATAGATTTGAAGGAGAAGAGAGAAGAGGAAGAGATAAGAATAAGAAGAAAAGAGATAGAGATGAGGGAAAGGGAGCAAAGCATGAGAGAGAAAGAACTAGAGAGCAGGTTGAAAAGGGACTATTGATACAGCAAGCTTTGATTCAGTGCACCTAGTAAAACTGTTGCTATGTCTGAAGAACTAAAAAGTAACAGAACTGGCTAGACAGATGGGATTGTTGCGTGAAATTTGTTCGCTGCTGCTTGAAGCTTATATTCTTTGATTCGTGCTGTCTCTACTGTTTTAGTTGAATTAATGTTTTGTTTGGTTCTAAATACTCAATCGTGGTTTTTGAATACATTTCTGTAACCGAGAATATTAACAGGTTATGGGCCCAGACATGCATCAGACAGACAGCTAAAAGGCCGCTTCAAGCCGTCCAGAATTGTATAGGACACGTTGGAGAAATTATCGATCGTTTTTATTTAAAGCCCATCTAGTGACAGAAGGAGATATATTAGTTTGCTGGTAATAAGCATGGCAGAAGCAGGAAAACAGAATCTGTTCCTTTTAACCGAGGAAAGCTGGACGTTGTGGCGAACAATAATGCATGGCATATTATACGCTGATGACCTCTATGATATCGTTACAGGTCAGGAGAGACCAGCAAATGATGCTACTGCACAACAACTCACTGAATTTCGAAAGAAGGAGGAAAAGGCTCTAAAGATAACATTGCCTACCATATCTAAGGATTTAGTTCAGTATTTACCTGTACCCCCTACCGATCCTAAGGCTGTCTGGGATAGTTTGGTGTCGCATTTTGAATTGGCATCGAGTTTGAATGTTTATAGTTTGAAATTGAAGCTTTTTAGGATGGCCTTGACAGAAAAAGAAAATCCCGTTCCATGGATTAAAAAAAGCATGGAGATTTACGGTCAATTACGACAACTTGGAAAAGACATCGAGGAAAAGGACCAAGTTACGGAAACACTGGGTATGTTACCTCCTACATTTTATGAATCGGTGATTACATCGTTAATGACTCAATTGCCTACAAGAGATATGTTTATGATGGAAGTAAGTGAGTATTTAGACAATTTTTGGAAGAATAAAACCGGATTTCACAGAAACTCAAAGGGTAATACCGAATCAGCATACACGACGGATTAGGCAGGAACTAGTAGCAGTCGCCGAGCATGTGGCCGGGGTGGCTCACGTGGTGGGCGTGGAGCAGTGCAGGGAAGAGCTTGTCAATCAAGTATTAAATGTTATGGTTGTGGAGGAAGTGGTCATGTAAAGAGAGACTATCCAAGTGTGAAAGAGAAGAAAGAGCAAAAAGAAAGAAGTAAACTAGGATCTATGTTCTTTGCTCTATCAAGTAATGCCCAATCTGCTAATTTTTGTACACACCCAGAGGAAGTTTTGCTGGATTCTGGTGCTTCTTCTCATATGTCAAGTCGCAGGGATTGTTTTACAGGTTATAAGCAGCTGGAATCTCCCATGGCAATCTTAGCAGCTGGAAATAATGCAATTCAAGCTGTTGGTATTGGTACCTTAAATATCAATATAAAGCATCAAGATGGAAATGTTCGCACATGTACCATGGCTAATTGTTTACATGTACCAGATCTGAATTTTACTTTATTTTCATGTGATGCTGCATTGAGCAATAACAGACAAATAACTCTTAAGAAACAGATGGCAAAAATTGTTGAAGATGGAAATGTTATTGCTACTGCTACAAAAAGGGGAGCATTTTATTATTTAGATTGTGATTTGCAAGTAACTTCATATCATAATGTCAAAGGCAGCAATGATGCGCACAGAAAGAACAGAGTGCATGAAACACATGAATGCAAAAATGGAAATTTTAAAGCTGCTGATGAAAGTGTTTTTTCATTGAACGGTCGCACCACTGCAAATATTTGGCATCAGCGATTTGGACATTTAGGTGAAAACAATCTACACAGATTGATCGATAGTGATATGGTGCTAAATGTAGAATGCAGTACCAAGGAGCTTGATTTTTGTGAGAGTTGTGCAATTGGTAAAGCTTGTTCTCTGCCATTTCCTAGACACTCAGAGAGTCGTGCTACTGAAGTTCTAGAGCTGCTGCACACAGATGTCATTGGGCCTATGCAAACCCCCTCAATTGGGGGTGCCAAGTATATTGTTACCTTCATTGACGACATGTCACGCTTTGTTTGGGTCCGCTTTATTACTCACAAGTGGGAAGTGCTAAAGAAGTTTACAGCTCTTGTACAGCAACTTGAAACTGCCACTGGAAAGAAACTTAAGACTCTAAGGTCTGACTGTGGTGGAGAATATGTGTCAAGAGAATTTGAAGAATTCCTTGAAGAAAAGGGTATTTTGCATCAAAAATCTGTTCCCTATTGCCCTGAGCAGAATGGTGTTGCAGAGCGTATGGGTCGCACCCTTGTAGAGAAAGCTAGAGCAATGTTGAAAGGTGCAGGCCTATCAAATGAGTTTTGGGCAGAGGCTGTAGCTAATGCAACTTATGTGAGGAATAGAAGTCCAACTTCGTCTCTTGAAAATATTACCCCATATGAAGCCTGGTGGAACAAGAAACCTTCTGTAAAACATTTGCGAATCTTTGGATGCAAGGCTTACAGCCACGTACCAAAGAAATTCCGTCAAAAGCTTGATAACAGAGCTGTGAAATGTATATTTCTGGGCTACACTACTTGCTCAAAAGCATATATACTGTGGTCCCTGGATAAGAGGAGCCTTCTTATACGCAGAAATGTTATCTTTGATGAATCATCTTTTGGAACTGATGAAACTAAAGCTGACCAGTTGACTGATGAAAGCACAGTGAATAGTATTGAAGTAATGAGCAAAGAGCAAAGTAATGAGAATACCTCTGTTCATGAACATGAAGAAGAAGTAATTCCTGTTCGAAGAACTGAGAGAGTAAATGCAGGACAACCCCCAGAGAGATATGGTGCATGGGACTTTAATTGCAATGCAGCTCATGCTGTCGATCCTTTGAATTGGGAAGAAGCTATGACATCAAATGAAAGTTAGAATTGGTGTGAGGCTGGAGAAAGAGAATACCAGTCACTTATTGATCATGACACATGGGATCTTGTACCTTTATCACGTGGAAAGAAATTGATTGGAAGTAGAATGGTATTCAGAGTCAAATATGATGAATACGGTCAAATTGAGCGCTATAAAGCTCGCTTAGTTGCTCAAGGGTACAGTCAGGAGTATGGAAAAGATTATCTACAAGTATTTTCCCCAGTCATTAGATGAGAATCAGTTCGTACTCTTATTAGTATGGCCGTTCAATATGGCATGGAACTTCATCAAATGGATGTTGATGTTGCATTTTTAAATGGAAATCTGAAAGAAGAGATTTATATGAAACAACCACATAGGTTTGTTGTAAAGGGTCAGGAAAATCTGGTGTGTAAATTAAAGAAATCAATCTATGGACTTAAGCAGTCACCGCGCTGCTGGAATGAAGCACTTGATGAGCATTTGAAGAAAATTGGCTTCATACAGTCAAAGGCTGATCCATGTCTTTATATTGGAAAAATTGATGGTGAGCTAATTTTTCTAGCAGTTTATGTTGATGATATTATTCTTACATCCAAGAAACCTGAGGTTATTCAGAAGACAAAAAAATTGTTTGCCAGTAAATTTGAAGTGAAGGACATGGGAAGACTTCATTATTTTTTGGGTGTTCGTATTGTTCAGAAAGAAGGCAATGTCTGGATTGGACAAGACAGATACCTTGAAGAAGTTCTGAAAAAATTCGGAATGCAAAATGCAAAATCTGTTGCCACACCCATGGAGCAAAATGCTAAACCTCAACAAGTCACTAAAGACTCGGAACTTTTTGATTCAAAGTTGTACCAATCAGCTATTGGAAGTCTTATGTACTTAGCCAATGTTACACGGCCTGATATATCTTATGCTGTGCATAAATTAGCACAGTATTGCAATCAACCAGGTACTGTTCATTGGTCAATGGTAAAGCGTGTACTTCGATATCTTTGTGGTACTCGAAAGCTTGGCTTGTTATACCAGAGAACCAGAGACACATCTCTTTACGTGTTCTCTGACGCTGACTTTGCAGGAGATCTAAATACAAGAAAGTCTACTTCTGGCTACACATTGTTAAAGAACAAAGGTGTTGTTAGTTGGAAGAGCAAGAAACAAAGCATTGTTGCACAATCAACTGCTGAAGCTGAATACGTTGCATTGTACTTTGCAGCTCAAGAATGCATATGGATTCGACAATTGTTACAAGATTTAAAAGAACCTCAAAACAAAGCAAGTGTTATTTATGAAGATAATCAAGCTGCCATCAAGATGAGTGAAAATCCAATCAATCATCCAAAAACAAAGCACATTGCCACTAAATATCATTTTACCAGAGAACAATTAGAGAGTGGTCAACTAGTTTTGGAGTTTTGTCCTACAGAACAAATGATTGCAGACATTATGACAAAACCACTGGGACGTTGTCGGTTTGAGACTCTTAGAAGAGGATTAGGCTTAATTGCTGAACCAGACGCTTGAGAAGGAGTATTGATACAGCAAGCTTTGATTCAGTGCACCTAGTAACACTGTTGCTATGTCTGAAGAACTAAAAAGTAACAGAACTGGCTAGACAGATGGGATTGTTGCGTGAAATTTGTTCGCTGCTGCTTGAAGCTTATATTCTTTGATTCTTGCTGTCTCTACTGTTTTAGTTGAATTAATGTTTTGTTTGGTTCTAATACTCAATCGTGGTTTTTGAATACATTTCTGTAACCGAGAATAGTAACAGGGACCAGGACCTTATTTTTGTCCTGAAACAACAATTACAGCAACAACAGGTAATTTTGGAGCAGGTACAGCAGCAACACACGTTACTGCTGGCCCTCTACCAAAATAGCCTGGAGAAGAAGGAATGACATTATTTTCAAAAATAGCTTTGTGGCCCCTGTGATTTGCTTTTGTCAATGTCAGAAGTTTGTCCCATTTTTCTACATTCTATTGCTGCATGTAACACTAATCTTTCTGTTTGGCACATCTAGCCTATTGATAAAATATGGTTGCTCAAATTCAGAACAGCACGTAATACTTTCGATATATTTGACTGTTCAATATGATGGAATGATCTAGCTAAAGTTGCAAGAATGAATAGATAAATTGGATTTAATCTAGGCTAGATAAATGGTTATTATGATTCCTTCTCCTCATATAGTTGTGTGTCTGGCTTATTCATTGCTATGTTATTGTATGAACATAAAACAAATGCAAAGCTCACTTGGAAGCTGTAAACTATGAAGTACAGTAACACATATTGTTTTGTTTGTTGAATCACACATGATACTGTATTATTATACACTGCTGTTCATTAAGAGATAAAATTTTGTTTGTGTTAGTTGTTAGAATGTGTATCTTCTACTTGCTGCTTACAAAATAGTTGTTTTTTGATGAATGCTTTTAAAGGGGTGAATGAAATCTATGTAGTATTTCAAGAAAATCTAGATTTGTGTATTTCTAAAATCTGCCAAATACCCAAATGATGTTGAATTAGTATAGGCCTTGACATATGCAGTATGCAACACCTAACTTTGGTAGCATTGGTAGCTTTTAAAAATACTGTTTTGGTAACATGTGAGAAGCCTTTTGCAATCCTTTACAAAGTCATCCTACCCCAAAGCTATGTTGAAATGACTATCTGAAATATTCTTCAAGATCTGGTGGCTTGACATTGAAACAAGTGGACGTGTTGTTGCCATACAAGCATGTAAGAGCATTCCTTAGCAAGGCACATGCAGCATAAATCTTGCCAACAGCACTAAGGCCAATCTTCAGATTCTTTTTGTAATCAGTAAATTTGAAATAATGTAAAATATCTCCAAATACCCACTCCACACAGATACGTACCCTACTCATTGACTGATTGAATGCTAGCTCATCATCAGTAAGGTCCGGCCTACCACTGACTGGAACTTTAGTGCATGTACTCGTTTATGGCCATTGTAGACTGCCCTTTGATGCTGCGTTGGTCTACAAATAGGCCTGACAGTGCCATCCACAAAGCCCCAGCAGTTGCCTAAAGCAGCACCTTTGTTGTGAACTGCAGTGGCAAACAACTGTAAATAATGGCATGAAAGCCAAGGCTGCTCCAAATTGATGAGAAGGTAGCCAAATCTGTCAATAATGTGGTCTACAACAAGGTTGGAAACCATGCAAAGCTGAGATATAGGTCTGCCAAACCGAGGGATTAGATCAATATATCTACATGGATAGGCAAATCTCTTTAATACAATGCATAGGCCCTCGCCATTGTTGACAACCACCCCATTCTCACATTTCAATGTGTTAGGGAGTTGCAAAGCAGCATCACGTCGGAAAATATCCTCTTTCTTAAAGCGAAATTCAACCTCAAATTCATCTTCCTGCATTTCAAATATGTTAAATCGATCGTACATAGAATACGGCAGGCCGACATGTACATTCTTGCGATGAATTGGCATTAGAAGAAGAAGCTCCTCGTCATCGATATTGCCATCATCATGTAGCCTATATAGTAAATCCTCCATTGCTAGCTTGTTTGGTTTTGGTGCCAAATCTAAGTTGTGGTCACCAATCGGAAAAGAGAATTATAGCTGACAGAACCTAGGCTAGGACTGGCTAGGTCCAGTCCCCGCTAACGTTCCCGTCACTGTTGCATTGTGAATCGGAAACTCACTACTATTGATTCTACAATACCCGACAAAAGTCCTGGGACACTTTGCACTTTTTGCAGTCTGCAACAAACTTTCATTCCCCTCTCCCCCTGAAACAATGTTGGTTTTCTGGAGAAGTACCTGCGATAATGGGAAAATTTCGCGTGCACGCTAACTTCAAATGTACCACAAACGAATCAACATTGTCCTAGGGGGAAGGGGGGTGCATGTTTGTAGCAACTATGACAATATGTAGAGGAAAATGGTTTTTTATCTGTTTCTTCTACGTGTCCCAGGGACTATTGTCCACTATTGTAGATTCCACACAATTCAAGAGTTATGCAGATCTGATACTTCTTCCAATGATCTTTCTTTCTTACACATGAATATACGTAGTCTTTTCTGTCATTTTGATGAACTCTATTCCATGTTAGTTAATCTTAATATTAGTTTTGGTGTTGTTGCTGTATCTGAAACTTGGGATTCAGTAGCAAAACCACTGAGCACAAATGTGGACATCCCTGGATACACATTTCTGTCTTCAAAATCCCAAAGTCAAAATGGTGGTGTTGGTCTCTATGTTAAAACTAGCCTGGACCCAGTTCCAAGGCCAGAATTAGACACTATCACTGATGAGTTTGAGACAGTCTGGGCTGAAATAGAGAATCCTAAAGATAAAAATGTTTTAATCTGTTGTGCATGTCGTCACCCGAATACAGAAATCCAACATTTTACTGAGTATATCCAAATGTCTTTGTCCAATCCGTTGGCTGCAAATATATCTGTTTTCATCTTAGGTGATTTCAATATAAACCTGCTACATTATGACCCTCATACTCCTACTGGGGATTTTGTCAGTGTTCTTCTTTCACAACATTACCTTCCATATATAATCCACCCAACATGATTATCTGATCATACCTCTGCCGTCATTGATAATATCTTTTCTTATCTATGCAATGTAGATACCAAAAGTGGTAACCTTCTCACACAAATTGCAGACCACTTTCCACAGTTTTTAATTGTCAAAACGATAGCAATCACAAACAAAACATTGTCATATTATCAACACGACTATTCAAAGTTTGATCAGTAACATTTTCTTGCAGACTTTAATAATCTCAACTTGTATTATCTGACTGATAAGCAAAGTGATGTAAACATAGAATTTAATAGTTTTCTTGCTAGCCTTGATTAGATTGTGAAAAAGCATGCTCGACTGAAAAAGCTTACTAAAAAGGAACTAAAATTTCGAAATAAGTCATGGATAAATAACAGAATTAGGAAAATGATGTCTTTAAGAGATAAATTACTGAAGAAACTTCAGAACAAAGCTGATACAACAACTAAACTTTTGTACAAAAAGTTGAGGAACCTAGTTGTAACTGAACTTAAAGGAAGCTAGACAGCTTACTTTCACAACTATTTCAAAGTCAATAGTAATAATATGAAGCTCTTGTGGACTGGAATCAAGTCCATTATTAGCATAAAGAACTCTCGTGGAAATGTTATTAACAAATGGTAATTTAATGACTGATTCAGCATTGATGGCTAATATGTTTAATAATTCTTTTGTGCATGTGGCTGATGGTGTTACAAAGAGTATACCCCGATCCAAAAAGTCTCCCTTAGATTATCTTGATAGAAATAATCCAAATTTTTTCTTCATACCTCCTGTAGCGCCATGTGAAATATCAACTATAATAGATCTGTTTAAAACTGGTAAGTCAATAGGTCCAAATAGTATACCAATCAAATTACTAAAACTTCTTTCTCCTCACATTTCTTCCCCTCTGTCGCAAATCATGAACGAGTCCTTTCAGACTGGTATTTTTCCTGAAAAGTTGCATTAGTTAAGGTCATCCCTGTATTTAAGAAGGGGTGTCTATGGTGGCCTATCGCTGCCATCAAACTTTTGAGATAATAAAAGCAAAATTAAAATAAAATTGACAATCAAATTCAAGTCAAATCTAAAGTAAAATTAGAGACAACCAAAACTCAAATGCAATTCATATCAAAAGTGAAATTAAAATACAACTAAAATGAAATGTAATTTAAAGCAAAAGTAAAATATAACTAAAAATAAAATTAATTTCATATCAAAGTGAAAGTAAAGTCGATTTTGTTCTTGGCCTATTGCTGCCATCGTATACCATGATGCCTTGCAGGCAACTTTATTGAAGCCAGAGCGTTAGAAGGAGGTTGTTTAAGTTTCCCACACTACAACGGAAACCACGAGGAAGAACAGAAATGGCAGTTGCACGTTGGCAAAAATTCAAAATGTCCATGAAGGAAAAAAGACCTGCAGTAGGAGTTGGAAAAGCTGGTCGAGTAGATGAACTATTGAGAAAGGAAGAGCTGGTTGTGCAGAGGCTAAGCTCAGACGTTTCTGGAAAGCAACAGAAATATAGCCGAGTAGGACCAAGAGAGTTTGTAGCATATGAATATGATGAGGTTACCGCCGACAACATCAAGGCAGCTTGTGAAAAACATTTTAAGCCAAGGCTTGGTTCGAACAAATTGATGTGCAACATACTTGCTGGTGAGCAAGGGCCATCATGCAAATCAGTGGATCAAATACCAAACATGACGGTGATACACATCTGGTTCATTGAACCAGTGGGGCTAGAAGGTTCCCTTGACGTTGACACTGCTGATTCCGTTGATTATTCTATCCTTCCTCCTGCTTTTAAAAAGAAGAGAGATGACACACCTTTCTCAAATAGTTCATCTAGTAAGTCAATACTTGAGCAGGTTAAATATAGACATGCAGTTCCCACCGTTACAGTACCCAAAAGTTTGTCAATTCGGGAAATGCTGCAACTGGGAAAGGTCATAAATGATTCAGCTGAGCCAATTACCCTTCACAGATTTGACATGGGTACTATGACTTGGTGTGGAACACGAATAACAGTTGATTTCAAAGTTGAGAAAGAACCACTTGGATCTGGTGGGTTTAGAAAGGCATACAGAGCAAGGAGTGTCTCTTCTATTTTTGGAGACAATCGAGAGTGGGTTGTAAAAACATACTTGCCTGAAGCTAAAGAGATAATAGCAATAACAAATCAAACAATTACTCAACATTAAAAGAAAGTAGTTCAAATGCATTTGCTGGCTAGAAACTTTGCCATCAAACTTGGGAGGAAATTATCCAATGACAACAAGTTATTGTCATATGGTGAAACACTAAAATATAAAAATCTGTACTTGGGATAGTATAGAAGTGAATCAGTAACTGTTGAAGAGTGTGTTGAAGGAGATTTTGTTAAACATATAAACAACAATGGTGAAATTTGTGGAACAGACAGTGAAATAAGATTGAAAGCTGGTGGTTGTGACAACATATCTGTTCACATGATTAAGATATGCGATAACTCACTAGTTGAGCCCCTATGTTAATCTTCGAAAAATCTTTGGAGACGGGAACGTTCCCTTCTGTCTGGAAGAAGGCTAATATAATTCCTGTCCACAAAAAAGACAGCAGGCAGAACAAAATGAACTATAGGCCTATTTCACTCCACCCTACCTTTGGGAAGATATTTGAAAAAGTAATTTTTGATGAAATTTATAAATACCTCTGTGAGAATCGACTTCTAGCTCAACAACAATCAGGCTTTCGCCCGGGAGACTCTACTATCAATCAATTGTTATGTATAACTCACAACATCTACAAAGCATTTGAAGCTTGTCCTACCCTTGAAACTAGAGCCGTGTTTCTTGATCTTTCTAAAGCGTTTGACAGGGTTTGGCATGATGGCCATTTGTACAAATTAAAATGCAATGGTATAAAGGGGAACGTCCATGCTTTGATCCAGAACTACTTAGCTAATCATAAACAGCGAGTTGTTTTGAATGGCTAAAGCTTGAAATGGGCACCAATATGTGCTGGTGTGCCTCAGGGCTCTGTCCTAGGTCCACTGTTTTTTCTTGTCTATATTAATGATCTAGTTGAGAATGTGACCTGTGATGTCAAAATGTTTGCGGATGATACTTCTCTCTTCTCGGTTGTAGAAGATGAAAGAAGATCTGCTGATGAGCTCAATGCTGATCTTAACAGGGTGCGATTATGGGCCTGGCAATGGAAAATGCAGTTTAATGTAAATAAGACTGAAGAGGTTGTTTTCTCTTGCAAAAAAGCAAACCGTTTCATCCTCACCTGTTGCTAGGCAATGATGAAGTTGAGAGAAAATCTGAGGACAAGCATCTTGGAATGCAGCTTGACTCTGAACTGAATTTTCTTAGTCATAATAAAGAGGCTATTGGCAAGGCTAGAAGGGGCATAGGGATGATAAGATTCCTGTCTAAGTATGTAGCTAGGGGTGTGCTAGACAAAATATACAAATTGTATGTGAGACCTCACTTAGACTATGGAGACATCATTTATCACAAATATGACCCAGAAATGCGTCTAACATTTATGCAAAGGCTCGAACAGACACACTATTCTGCAGCCTTAGCTGTTCCTGGAGCTTGGAGAGGTACAAATAGGCAAAGATTGTATGAAGACTTAGGATGGGAAAGTTTGTATCACAGAAGATGGTACAGAAGGCTATGCCATTTCTTTAAACTAGTGAAATCAAAATCGCCAAGTTACCTTTTTGATGAAATCCCTCCCGAACGTCAACTGAACTACAGTCTTAGACACCATCGTGATTATGAAGTACATGCTGCTAGAACCAATCACCTTTCTAATTCTTATTTTCATAATACTCTGTTCGTGTGGAATTTGCTTGGGGAAGAGCTCAAAAATTCAATATCCCTTTCTCAGTTTAAGAACAAATTATTAAAAATCATAAGACCGGAGGGAAATTCTGTCTACAATATTTCTGATATTGAAGGTGTGAGATTACTCACAAAGTTGCGTTTAAAGTTTAGTATGCTGAACTAGCTTAGTACTGATAGCCCGCTAAACGCGTGCTCCCCTTACCCCAGTTCAAAAGTTGTAGATTAGCCTTGGAAAGACTAACGCTGTGCCCCCATAAAAGCTGCATGGTCTACATTTTAGATGAGTAAGGATCAAAAAAGCTCGCATAGGATCACGAGGTGACATCATTGGCCTCTGTTATGGAGCACATTACCTACGGTCTTGCATTGTGCAAATCGAAGAAAATTGCAAGAAACATTTGTGCCAGAAATGCTCGGATACCTGCGCTAGGCTACGGGGCTTTTCGACTTTCAACCTTTTCCTGTACAGCCCCGTAGCCTAGCGCAGGTATCCGAGCATTTCTGGCACAAATGTTTCTTGCAATTTTCTTCGATTTGCACAATGCAAGACCGAAGGTAATGTGCTCCATAACAGAGGCCAATGATGTCACCTCGTGATCCTATGCGAGCTTTTTTGATCCTTACTCATCTAAAATGTAGACCATGCAGCTTTTATGGGGGCACAGCGTTAGTCTTTCCAAGGCTAATCTACAACTTTTGAACTGGGGTAAGGGGAGCACGCGTTTAGCGGGCTATCAGTACTAAGCTAGTCTCCTGTATATGAAATAAGCACATAATTGCTCAAACTGTTCTTTACATGAGACATTAGTGAACAACGTCACATATTGTCTCCTGCATACTTCAATTCTAACGTAGATAGTGTTGTAAAATCTAGCGGTAGAACTGTGACAGTGTATAACATATACAATATAGCCCATCATCTGACAGGAATGACTACGGCTATGACCTAGTGGGTGATCACAAATCTTCTCCACACAGGTACACAATGAAATCTGAGCCATAAACCTGTAATATGGTTGCATCCAGTAATCCTTTGGTAACTGGTATATTAGCTTTCTTTAGCCATTAAATTAGCTTGTATCGAATTATCATAGCTCAGAGGACTCCATAGTGTTACTTCATAAAAATAAAAGAATACTGATATGTACAGGTAACATGCTATACAATAGTAATCTTCAAATCGGGTTTCGAGTAATTACAGTATTTGGGGTGGGGGGAGTTGATAGTAGGGGCTCGGAAAAATCAAGTTTACACAATAGAGATGATCATGCTATCTAATAGTAAGTAATCCCTTTAAACTGAATTATCATGTACAGAATGGTCTATGGAAATCATTAATGGAATTTATAGCAAATGTTTTCCGGCAAAGAAACATTCAGGATAAAGGAACCCCTAATTTGACTCCTCAAAAGTTACACTACGATCCATAGTGAAAAGAACTACAAAGTGCTGTAAATAAAGAGTAGTGGGAGTCAGCTACAAACGTTACTGGAAGTAAGTAAGGCATCAGCTACGGGGACTGAGAGTAATATGAAACGCCCCTCAATATTTTGGAGAGAATGCACACGATTGTTTCCTCAACTAATGCAAGAAAAAGAAACAGAGACAGAGTATCAAACTGCAATAATCCACAGACTAAATTGGATAACATCCTAGCTCTAGCCTAAAATAACTGTGTTGCAAACATAAAGAGGTATGTAGAAGTTACAAACAACATCTTATCTGTGAACAATGTCCGAGTGGCCTAGCATAGCGACATCCTTTCCTCCAACTGATGCGTATAAGCTAACACTGAACAGCACTCTATAAATCTTAGCAATTATTAATCAGTCCAGTGGGTTCTACCAAAGAACTTCCAGAACTCTCTGCAGTCTCAAATCTATAATGTAGTTGTTCGGAAACAAAGGATCAAATGTACCTGCGATCGTGAGATGAACTTGGGAATCCCCTCGCGTGTCTCTAGAGAAACTACACCAGAATGAACATTGAAGGATACCAAAACGCTATATGGCTAACACTCAAGAAATTTAGCAAGTCATTTAGTTTGCTTGTAATCACACTTGAGATGAAAGATGAATAGCAGCCTCTTCATTGCTTAAACCATAAGGGGGAGGGCTAAAAACCTTTCAGAGTTATAATAGATAACACAACGAACAACCTCATACAGAAAAAACACGGTAAAACTTTGGAAGTTAGAGAAAGCAATTTCAGTACGCTACTGGTTGATATTTTACCACGCCTTACTTTATTTTCTTCAAAATAAAACTGGGACTTCACATCATGCAAAAACAACCCAAACTGAAAGCTTCCCGACTGTTATCCCATGTCAGGTAATAAAGCGTAAGAAATAAGCGAAATACACCATAATATACCACAAAATACAACATGAAAATATCTTCTATATGGTTTATCACAACTTACTGGCAAAAGCACTATGGTTTAGCAGAGAGAATGAAACGGCCCAGGAAGATCTGTCATAGCGATATCACCATCGAAAGGTAGGATCCCTTGGCAAATGAAATCAAGCGCAAACAGCAGTAAACTGGAAGCAGACCGACAAAATTCTCCTCCCAGTCACACAGCAACTATATGGTAGTAATGGTTCGCAACTGTAGAATACGGATGAAATGGACAAAGGAGATACAGGAAATCTTACATCAACCCATTTCAGGAAAATAGAGCAGGCTTACAAGGGAGAACAGTAACCAAAGTCTCCTCGCAATAACACATACAGCTACTTAGTCCTACATGGCCGCTTGCAAAACTGACAACACGCGGTCCAGAAGGGAGGAGCAACAGCTGTGAATGGCGATGGGAAGAAAGCTGAATAACTCGGCGAGAAAAAATGATACAAATCAGATCTCTTCTTATGTAATTAGTAGACCCAAGTGGCTACCCTCAACAAAAATCTGGGGGCCATTGGACGAATACCCTGGGAGGAGATCGTGTGCGCGTAACCAGGTCACGTGGTACAATTTAGAGCAATCTGATTGGTTTGGCATAAATTATCATATAGGGATCTTAGTATATAGACACAAGCAGTTTTTTAATAGCCCGCTAGACGCGGGCTCCCCTACCCCCAATCACACCTGGAGATTAGCTTTGGAAAGACTAACGCAGTCGCCCATCAAAGCTGCATGGTCCGCAATTTTGATGAGGATCACGAGAAGGTGATGTCATGGGCCTCTGCGAAGGAGCACGTGACCATCAGTCTTTGAATGGTCAAAGCGAAAAACATTGTGAGAAAAAATTGTGCAAAAAATGCTCGGATACCTGCGCTAGGCTACGGGGCTGCATAAGAAAAGGAGGGAAGCCCCGTAGCCTAGCGCAGGTATCCGAGCATTTTTTGCACAATTTTTTCTCGCAATGTTTTTCGCTTTGACCATTCAAAGACTGATGGTCACGTGCTCCTTCGCAGAGGCCCATGACGTCACCTTCTCGTGATCCTCATCAAAAATGCGGACCATGCAGCTTTGATGGGCGACTGCGTTAGTCTTTCCAAGGCTAATCTCCAGGTGTGATTGGGGGTAGGGGAGCCCGCGTCTAGCAGGCTATTAAAAAACTGCTAGTCTTCTTTATATAAGTGAAGCATGTGTGAATAAGGTATTGCCTATCATACTGTACTTAAATGGTCAACATAGAGATAGGTTTCTACATATAGTAGTGTAGGTACATGAAGAGTAGATTGGTATGTTGCCGGATGCATTGGTTTAAAGCTCAAACACCACGTCAAGGAGCATCCATTGTTTGAGTATTCCTCATTTCACTGAGTTTTGGTTGATGAAAAAGACACTATGCTTGTGTATGGGGTTGGGTGTAAGAAATTTAGCAGCTTAAGTGTAAGTATTTGCTTTGTCTCAGTAAAATATGGGGCTAGCAGAGATATGGGAGCATGATTGAAATGGGTAATGGTGTTGGGTGTACAAAACTCAGTGGCGGGAGGACGACATGTTGCCCTAGGCAATATCGGGAGACATGCCGAAGAACACCGCGAGTTGTTTGATCTGAACAAATACATATGCTACAAATTTGATGTATATGTAAAGAGTATGTATATAGCAACATGACTACTTAGATCACATATATGTATTAACTTATTGTCCAAATTTATGGTATACAAATATGAACTAATTGTAAATAACATGTACATAGGAAACATTACTAATCAAGTCATCTACAGGTGTTAATTGACTGTATGAATATATGGTATACAAATATGAAGTAGATTTAAAGTATATGTAGATAATAAAAGTTGTAATCAAACCATGTACAGGTAGCAATGAAATTCAGGAATATATGGTAAGAAATGTAAACAACATCTAAAGAACATCTAGGTAGCAAATATAGTGAAAAAGTTATATAGACTTTCTGTGCCAAATAACCATAGGGATATATTGTCACTTTACAAAATTTGAATAAATTTACTTATTTGAGTTGTAGAAGGAGGCTCAGTGTTTGTGTGTAAAGAGAGTTCCTTCAGTTATGTGGCTCAGAAGAAATTGTATAATTATGAATAATATAATGAAAGGAAGGTACAGTGTGTCATAGTGTCCAAATGTAGTAATAGAATCTGTAGAGAAATACCCCAAATATATCATGGTTAAGTTCATGGGTAGGTGTTGCACTCTTGAATAAGTCATCACATGCATAAATAAGAGGAATATATAAAGAATATAACCTGCCTCTTAACCACATGATCTGGACTTATTGCCTGTATATGTGAAAGGTCCTTTAAACATGCTGGTAATGCAAAAATTAAATTTAAGTGTTTCCCTCAGCTGGTACATAAATGATTGATTGGTCTGTTATCAGGCAAGACATGTCAGTTGTAACTGCCCTCTGCTGGTAGATTTCAGGTTTGTGGACCTGTTTACAGGCAAGACATGTCTGTTGCAATTGCCCTCTGCTGGCACATAACAGGGTAGTGAACCTGTTTAAGGGCAAGACATGTCAGTTGCAATTGCCCTCTGCTAGCACATAACAGGCTAATGGACCTGTTCACGGGCAAGATATGTCAGATTGCAATTGCCCTCTGCGAGTACTGGACAGTTGGGTATACAACAGTCCTAGGGCATTGTTTATGATACCTTAGCATGTGATAACTACATATGCAAGTGAGTGAATCATCCAAGAACTTCACGATAGACAACATTACTGGTTGTTCTTCCACTGGACGTGAAGACTTTGAGGCCAGCAAATGATTTTGCTCTGGACATTGCTACATACAACTGACCATGACTGAAGACTGGTTTTGGAAGATAAACACCTACATACCTTAATGACTGACCTTGTGCTTTATTGATAGTAAGGCAGTATGCAAGTCTTACAGGAAATTGACATCTGGCAATATTGATTGGCAGAGCAGAATCTTGCGACGTGAGTGCTATCTTTGGTAGCATAACATAATGGCCTCTGTGCTCACTTGTTATGATTTCTGCACAAATTACATGTCTTTGTAAGTCTCTGACTATGAGACGGGTGCCATTGCAGAGTCCTTTCTTAGGATTAATGTTTCTTAGCAAAATTATGGTGGCACCAACCTATTGGAAAAATAATGAAGAAGATGTAGTATGCAATATGCCCATGATTTACTTGAAATAATGTTGTGGTATAAAACATATATTTCTATCTTGCATGCTATACTGGAAAGGATGGTTATATGTGGCAAACAATGTTCATAGAAATGCAGGGGAATGGTAATATGTTATATATGTTTAGTGACATGACAGAAGTATATTGTAGGTACCATCACACAAGAATAATGGAGATGAGAAGGGAAGTGTCAATTTATTCCCAACAAAATATTTAAAAGAGAGACTGTCAGACAAAAATGTGAATGCATATAGTATAGATGAGATGAAATTGGGGAAGGTCCTACCTTGAGTTCCAGTTTATGCTTTGGTAGTCCACCTGGTGTTTGTGCATTCAGGAACTCTATTGCATATGCTGCTGCTTCTTCTGGATCATCAGTGACAACTCTATCTGTGCTGAGATATGTGTGCACTGGTCCCTGCAAATGGCTGAGAATCATATCATTAATTGCATGTGAATTCTCATTCAACGGTGTTAAGCAGCAGCGGTCTGACATGTATAACGGATCTTGTATGAGAGCTGCATCACCAGGGTATATGCGAGGGTAGACAAAATTTATCATGTCTTCCAGTGACTGGGCCATGATATCTGCAGGAAGTGTGATTTGATCATGTTCATCATGTACTTCATCACCTGTGCCAAGCCCCAAGAGCCATTCAGAAAACTGTCTGTATGTTTGGTCTTGAATGGCTCTCATGTTTGTAACCAGTTGAAATTGATGAAAGTGTGCCCAAAGATGAGAATATTTGATGCACTGGTGAACTGTGCCTTCTCTACCTGCTCTGGGAACAACTGGAAGAACTTGACGAAAATCACCCCCAAGAAACATAAACTTACCTCCAAATGCCCTATTAACCTGGGTAATGTCTCTTAGGAGGACATCAACTGCTTTTAATGCATCTGCTGGGATCATTGATGCTTCATCCCAAATAAATATTGTTGTCTCCCGTAGAATTTGAGCTCTTGCACTCTGCCTTTTAATATTACATGTAGAATCAGGCAGTAATGGGATGGGTATTTGAAATGTGGAGTGTGCTGTGGCTCCATTGATGAGCAATGTGCTAGCAATCCCAGAATATGCCATACATTTCACCTTTATTCCCAAAGCCTGAAGGTTATGTACTAAAGTATTGTACAGAAAGGTCTTACCTGTACCTGCTGGTCCATCTACAAAGTAGCATGTCTGATCAGAGTTAGCTGCAATAGCATTGACAATAGTGTCATGAATGTGCCGCTGATCCTGGTTCAACTGCTGCAACATTCTTTCACCCTGTTCTCTCTCATGAGCAATGTTGATATTTGCAGTCTGATCCTGGGGATGGACAAAATTACCTGGAAGCTGTGGAAGATCAGAAAAATCAACATTTGAAATAGACTTACCATGTACCCTGAGGCATGTGTCAATATCCCAGAGACAGTGATGAATATGTCTGTCTTGCAATATAGTTTGTGGGTCATGGAGCTGATCATGCCTTATGTAATCCTCACACATTGCTTCCTTGAATTCATCAAACAGAGCTCTGATGTCAGAAGGCGTTTGAAACACCATCAAAGTTGCAAACAACTGGCGCATTTGTGATGGCATGTTCATGACTGCAGCCTCCTGTAAGCAACGCCTATGTTCAGTATCATCCTCAAGCAACCCCATGGCTCTTGCTGCACCTTTGAATGTGTCATGCACCTGACCATGAACTGTTCGCAGGTCCTGAAACGATTTCACTCCTTTCCTGTGTAGAAGGAGTAAACGAAGCGCAAATTGCTGTGGATCTGAGGGTTGGACTTGATACATACGACCAATGATAGGTGCTGTCTGTCTTCGTCGTGGGTTCCATTTCTTGGCCCGTTGGTCGAATGTGTAGTGCTCTGGAATTTCATGATAAAGATACTGATGTGCATTGTGATCCTCCTCATTCAATTTAAAAAAAGCTGTCAATGTGGTGTTCTGACCAACTTCAGCAGCCCTTTCTTCATTGCCGTCACGATAATAGACATTTTGCTGAAGTGGAAGGTGAACTGCCAGTCGGATAATGATGTGACTTTTGTCATGCATCTTGTATTGCATAATTCTAAATACTGCTTGGTGTGGTCCGACATAGCGTGCATTAAGATGCTGCAAGATCTCATCATGATTGAGATAATTCTGCCTAATTTCAATGTGAGCAGCATCATTGCCTTTGTGGATGTATTTGAATATATACTTCACACTCCTAACTGTTGTGCACACTTCCACATTTATATGACAATTGAACTTCATCAGCAAATTCGGGTTGTGCGGTACTACCCATGAGTCATTCACTGCATGGCGACGTAGGTGAGCTCTGTTTTGCCCACGTCGTCTGTACAGAGGATAACCATTTACACTAAACTCTGTTTGCTGTTGGAGAGGTTTAGGGAACTTTTTTCTACACTGACCATTCTCCATGCAGACACATTCAGGATCCAAATCACCACAGGGGCCATGCATCATGTGTCTCTTAACTGTGTCATGGAATTCTGGGTGCAACTGCGGATCTGGAATTTCTGCAGACACCAACCGATCAACATCCTCAGTTGTTCTTGGTTTGTCGGCATCTGCAAGAAATAAAACCATGTGCGCATGCGGCAAACCCCGTTTCTGAAATTCAATAGTGTACACGTATGCATTTACTCAGCCCAAAAAATTCTGCTGAATAAGGTCATGTATGAGCTCCTTCAATTTCAAATGAAAAACACGACTGACTATGTCTGGTCTGTCACTTGCATTTTGATGCAGGAGTAAGTTGTCGTGAATTTCAGGCCACTTTGGGTTTGCTGTCATTGTGAGAAAAATGTCTGGTTTGCCAAGTTTTGTTACTATTGTCATTGCATCTTGGTATTTCTGATACATGCTTCGTTGACTGCCTTCAAAACTGGATGGTAATATAACTATTCGTCCAATATTTACATCCTCTGCTTGAGCTCGTCTGCCAATGTGATCCATTAATCCCTGATATGACTCAACTCGCAACAATGACTGGTGTGTTCTGATATATGCCAGTTCATTTCCTTCTATTTTTGTGAAGGCATCAACTAAGTACTGCTGAAATAACAGGCGTGAAAGGTGAATAGCTGAGAAGTTGTCACGCACTGCAATCCTATAAGCATAAAACTCATTTAAAGTGAGTCGTGCTCTCCGTCTTGCCCCTTGCTGGCGTTTGTTGGCACCAATGTTACGTTGAAGGTCAACATTCCAACCTAACTCTCCATTGAAGAACAGCAATGGATATGTCATAGGGTGTGCATTAGGGGATGTGGCCTTGATCTTGACTGTGTTGGGAGCATTAGGTTGTGCTGGATACACCTCAAGATCTCTGTCTGCTGGATTTGGTGCTGCACCATCATTTCCAACATACACTGCCGCAATCTCTGTTGTAATCGGATTGGCATATCGCCTATCTTGGAATGGCCGTTTTGCAATTATCATTTTTACAGGCCGAACTGGTTGATTATTTGCAGTGGCAATTTGCCTTTCCATTTGAAGGATGTGGCCCATATTATGATACTGCCATGCATATGGATTAATATCAAGTAGTTTATCCTGTAAAAGAAGCATGATATCTGGCCGAAGGTTGTGATTACGTGGATCATTGATCCTCTGCTGCATTGCATCATTTGTGTCTAAGATGTATAGCTCTGCATACTGAGGTTGCTGACCTTGTGGAGCTTCTTGTGCAGCTGTGAGATGGTATGCTTGACCATGAATGGTTACAACTCGTGGTCCTCTACCTGCATGCTCATTCAGTGTTGCATTCCAAGATGCCATAGACATTGCAGCATTGTAGTGACGGATGCTGTCCAGGAAGTGACGGGAATGTGCTGTGTCACCACTGAAAAGCTCAACAATGTTATGAGGTGGGATTGCAATTGCTGGTAAGGTAACTTTCCCCTGGAAACAACACTTTGTGAAGATGCCCTGTGTTGTGCATTCCTCCTGGAAGTACCTAGCTCCACAGTGTGTACACCTGTTGTTCATGTTACCAAGCTGATGCCTGGCTGGTAAGTGAATGTAAAGTTCTTCAAAGATATCATCATCCTGAGGAAATTGTGGCTCTACTACCCCCTGTGCTATAGCTAGATTAAAAATTGGATTTTGCAACTGCAATTCAGCCAGATCATTTGCTGCAGCATCAACATGTTGGTTATCATTGTGCTGTGGTGCCTGACCTACCTGCCGTCGTTGATTCATGTCATTGCGATGTTGTATTCGTCTCCTCCTATTTTCTAAGCGAGGCCTCCTTACTCGTGGCATGGTGGAAACAATTGGGTTAAATATGCTTACTGATAATGCAGAGAGTGTGAATACTGAGAATAGTTATGCGTGAAGAAATATAACCTGTAAATAAAGTGCCTTGTTGATTATAGGAGTATTGGTATAGATAACAGTGAAATTAAGAATGTAAGGCAGTAAGGAATAACAGAGTAAATAAGTCCTTCAGAGAAGATGACAGAAATTTATGTCTAGTAAATGATAGTATAGTAGAAGTGTTCAAGTATACAAATAAAATAATGCTTAGGAAAGTTGTAAAACTTCAAATGCTTGAGACTGTGACAATAACATTTTCATGACTCCTATGACTCTCATGAAGCATGTAAGTAGTAGTGTATAGCTAACAGTAAAGTAGGAAGCACAATGACAATAGATACTGACTTACAAAACAACAGATCATGAAACAAAGGAACAACTTGTGTATTCTTGAGTAGACAGTTAAAAATCTACAAAGATGGAGAAATCCAGCGAACTATAGAAGTAAATGGGATTATGATAACATAGAAATGAAATTTATTGCCGCATCCAGAAAATGTCATATGTGTTCATGAGTTCAGTTTTGTAATTTTCAAGATATATTCTTAGCAGGTTTCATATATCAGGTATGGAACTGTGTTAACGCCTAGAGTAGTCGATTACTGGTTTCATATAACGGAATTCTTATAAAAATATGTATTAACAAAAAGAACTTAGTAAATGAAAATACATAGTGTAGCTGCAGAAAACTGACTTACATACAAAACCAAGATAGTGATGAAAGCTGTCTGCGGTATAGAGTGAAAGTTGCAAATCTATAACAGAGAATAGGTGAAAGTCAGTGGCAATGCCTCAAGCAGTTTTGAGACAGTACATGTAGGTTTAGTAATTCTCTTCGTTTGAATATTTGAATTACTAATGAAGTTTTATACTATATTAATTGAACGGTCTCACCACTGTATTTCTCTTTTCTTTTCTCTCGTCGTTGTAGACTGGAGACAATAAGCTACACGCGAATTGTATTTGTGTGTGTTTCTTCGCCAAGATAGACATTCAACTGACTATTTTACAATTTGAATTGGTATATACATTTGCTCCCCGGAATTACGTATAAAGATGGAATAACAAAAATCGATGTGGTAAAGGAAAGGCTAGACAATGTGTTGAGGGAAAGTTAGTATAAAAATAGGCCTAACAAAAGGGCACGGTATTATGACGCAATAGAATGTTAGTGTGATGTTAGTTTAGTGTTAGCGGAGAGGAAGTGATGGCAATGAGTTGTAGAAAAAACACGCAATGAATGAATGAATGGAGTGGAAGATAAAGTAACTAAAAATGTAATTGCTACAAGGCTCCCCCCCTAGAATGCACGCGGAGTGTGACATTCGAAAAATATAAAAATACAAGATACAACGAGGAAATGAAGGAAAGAAAATATAATGTTCAAGGTCTCTATGGTAAAAGTCAAGCAGTCCCATATCTGTCCGGAAAATGTACTCTTCTTCCTGAGCAAGTGGTACGTGGCAAAATCTTGGATTGAGGAGCGTCCGAAGTTGGTGAATCTGTAAGGGTGTCAGGAGTGGTAGTGACTGGAGCAGAATCAAGATATGCAGGTTTCAAGCGATCAAGGGTGACAGAAATTTGCTTGCCCTGAATGTCAAGAAGAAAGTGTTTCTCATGTCGACTGAGAACTTGGTAAGGTCCATCGTAAGGTGGATCGAGAGGTTTGCGGATGGCATCATGGCGAACAAAAACATGCGTGCATGTAGAAAGATTGGGTGGTACATGCGATGGTGGAGATTGCAGGCGTGGTGGAACTGGCCGAAGCTGGTGCATATAGGATGATAAACGATCTGCATAGAGTGTAGGGTCGAGTGGCATGGTGGCTGGAGAGGGAATAAAGAACTGTCCTGGTAAACGAAGAGTAGTTCCATAAACAAGCTGGGCAGGAGTGCATTGGAGATCTTGCTTGAATGTTGTGCGAAGACGGAGAAGGATGAGAGGAAGTAGTTCTGTCCACTTGGAGGAGTCGGAGGAGGCTTTCAGACAGGCTTTCAATTGACGGTGGAAACGCTCAACCATTCCATTGGCACATGGGTGGTATGCAGTTGTGCATATCCGTTTTGTTCCGAGAAGGTTGGTAAGAGCTGTGAAAAGGGATGATTCAAATTGTGTACCACGGTCGGTTGTAACAGTGGATGGGACACCAAAGGTAGATATCCAATGAGTAACAACAGTGCGAGCGACAGTTTCAGCAGTAAAATCTTGTATAACGGTCTACACAGGTGAGGAGATAGCGGTAACCTTGTGATGGTGGGAGGGGACCGACAATATCAAGATGAATATGGTCAAAGCGGGCATCCGGAGTTGTAAAAGTACCAAGGGGAGTAACAGTGTGACGTTGGACTTTAACACGTTGACAAGGAAGGCAGGATTTGGTCCATAGGCGGATATCCTTATTCATGCCAGGCCAGACAAAGCGTTCCGTGATGAGGCGTTGTGTGGCGCGAATTCCAGGATGTGAAGGGTTATGGAATTGATCGAAAACTAGACGGCGGAAAGGTGCAGGAATGTATGGGTGTGGCGAGGCAGTGGTCATATCGCAGAGAATGGTGCTGGTGGAAAATGGTAATGGCAGAGCTTGGAGGTGCAAGGATGTTGAACGGAGCTGAGAGAGATCTGGATCATTCTGTTGGGCTTGTGCGATGAGTGTATAATCGAGAGGAGGTGTGGGAGCAGTAAATGCATTGATATCCATGCGTGAAAGGGCATCAGCGACTGGGTTGTCTTTGCCTTGAACATGTCGAATGTCAGAAGTAAACTGGGAGATGAAATCAAGGTGGCGTGTTTCCCGTGGAGAATAACGTGATGACAAAGAAGAGAGGGCATGTGTCAGCGGCTTGTGATCAGTGAGAACATAAAATTCACGTCCTTCCAAGAAATGGCGAAAATGGCGGATGGAGAGGTAAATAGAGAGTAACTCACGACTGAATGTACTATATTTGGTTTCAGCAGGCTGCAGACGCTTGGAGAAAAAGGAAATAGGATGCCAGGTGTGATTGACGCGCTGTTGAAGAACTCCACCCACGGCGACATTAGAAGCATCGACCATCAGGCAGTATGGTGCAGACGGATCAGGATGAGTGAGTAGAGTGGCTTTGGCAAGAGCAGTTTTCACATCGTGAAAGGCAGATAGTGCATCCTCGGAGAGGTGAAATGAGTCGGTACTGGTTCGCTTTGGCGACAGGAGATCAGTAAGTGGTTGGACAAGTGAGGCGCAGTGTGGAATGAAACGACGATAGAAGTTAACCAAACCAAGGAATTCACGTAGCTTGCGTAAGGAGGATGGAGCAGGAAAGTCTTGAATGGCTTGCACTTTTTGCGGAAGAGGAGAGATACCATGAACTGAAATCTGGTGGCCTAAAAACTCAAGAGAGGCAGCACCAAATATGCACTTTGAAGGATTGATGACAATACCATATTCCGAAAGACGATTGAAAAGGATATCCAGGTGTGCCAGTTGCTCGGCTTCTGAAGAACTGGCAATCAGGACATCATCGATGTACGCATACACAAAATCAAGGCCACGGAGAACTTCATCAATGAAACGTTGAAAAGTTTGAGCAGCATTACGAAGACCAAAAGGCATGCGCAGAAACTCGAACAAGCCGAAAGGTGTGCAGATGGCGGTCTTAGGAACATCATCCGGGTGGACAGGAATCTGATGATACGCACGGACAAGATCAATCTTGGAGAAAATGGATTTGCCATGGAGTGAAGAGGAAAAGTCATGAATGTGTGGTATTGGATAACGGTCTGGTAGAGTGACTTTGTTCAAAGCACGATAATCACCGCAAGGACGCCAATCACCAGGAGTAGGTTTGGGGACCATATGGAGTGGAGAAGACCAAGAACTGTCAGAAGCACGAATGATGCCAAGCTGGAGCATGTGATCAAATTCTGATTTAGCAATCTTGAGACGATCAGGAGCAAGGCGGCGAGGACGGCAGAAGACAGAAGGTCCGGTAGTGCGAATGTGATGGGTGACGGAATGTTTAACAGATGATTCATTGTAGCATGGACGAGAAATGTTCGGGAATTTGCGCAATAAATCTGTGTAAGGAGTAGAGGCAGGGAAATGAAAAACAGGACGTGGTGAAACTGTAGTAGACTGAATACCATTAAGACTGAGGCCGGTAGTAGTGTCAATGAGCTTGCGATGGCGAACATCAACTCTAAGTCCGAAATGGGCGAGAAAATCTGCTCCCAGAATAGGGAGGGGAAGGTCAGCAATTATGAATATCCATCTGAAACAACGGCGAAGTCCGATATCCAAGGTCATGGATTTTTCACCAAAAGTAGAGATGGCAGATTTGTTGACAGCCTGTAGAATCATGGAGGCAGGTTTGCATTTTTCAGCAGCAGAAGGGGGAAGAACACTGACATCAGCGCCGGTGTCAACGAGGAAGCGAGTACCAGTAGTACGGTCAGTGATGTAAAATAGGCGACTGGTGGTGGAAGAGCCAGCTGGACTGGTCGCCGCTAGTGGCTGGCGGTGAAGTTTTCCGACTGTTGTGGAGTGGCAGTGTGAGAGACTGGAGTATGTGCGTCAGAGAGAAAAGTACAAGGTGGGATGCATTTGTGGGCGGCAGGGCCAAAACGCTCATGATACCAACAGTATGGAGACAGACGAGTGCGGCTAGGTGAACGGGAAAACGAAGGCCTAGAAAAGCGAGAACGAGAGCGACTACGTCCACAAAAACGAGGCTGATCACATGAATCAAGTTGAGTAGAGAGGGCCTGAAGTTGAGCAGTTAACTGATTAATCTGGCCTTGCAAAGCAGCGATTTGGTTGTTATGTTCATGCATGGTTGGTGGTGGGAGACTTGGAGTAAGAGCAGCAACAGACGGATGAGGCGAGGCAACTTCAAGGATTTTGTCAGCGAGCAGAGAAAGGTCTTCAAGGGAGACAGTCTGAGGTGTCGAAGCAAGAATAAGCTGAATGTTCTGAGGTAAACGTTGCAAAAATAATTGCCTTAAAATACCATCCTCGAGGACATTGTCACCAAGAAGCTGACGCATTTTGCGAAGGAGTTGAGAGGGCTGGCGGTCTCCGAGTTCTTCGGCGATCAGCAATTGATGTAGGCGGTTTTGTTCAGAAGCGGAAGTACGGCGGATGAGTGTAGCTTTCAAAACATCGTAGGGAGTTTCAGTAGGGGGAGAAATCAAAAGGTCTCGAATTTCTTGAGCAATTTCGGGTTGCAACGAGGCAATGACATACGAAAATTGCGTGGATTGAGAGGTAATACCACGAGTGAGAAACTGGGCTTCAACTTGGGCAAACCAGACAACAGGATCGTTAGGCCAAAAAGGTGGTAATTTCAGCGAGACGGCATGGACAGCTTGAGGTTGTGGGAGAACGACAGCAGCAGCAGAGGATGAACTATCGGTGGTCGGTGGATCAAGCATGATGATGTGGAAATGGCAATGAAAACGGTTGTGTAAGACGGCAAGTACGAATACAAACAGTAATATACAAGCAAAACAATCAGTGAATAAACAATGAAACTTGCGTAGTAGTTCGTAGGCTCGGTCACCACTTTAGTAATTCTCTTCGTTTGAATATTTGAATTACTAATGAAGTTTTATACTATATTAATTGAACGGTCTCACCACTGTATTTCTCTTTTCTTTTCTCTCGTCGTTGTAGACTGGAGACAATAAGCTACACGCGAATTGTATTTTGTGTGTGTTTCTTCGCCAAGATAGAAATTCAACTGACTATTTTACAATTTGAATTGGTATATACATTTGCTCCCCGGAATTACGTATAAAGATGGAATAACAAAAATCGATGTGGTAAAGGAAAGGCTAGACAATGTGTTGAGGGAAAGTTAGTATAAAAATAGGCCTAACAAAAGGGCACGGTATTATGACGCAATAGAATGTTAGTGTGATGTTAGTTTAGTGTTAGCGGAGAGGAAGTGATGGCAATGAGTTGTAGAAAAAACACGCAATGAATGAATGAATGGAGTGGAAGATAAAGTAACTAAAAATGTAATTGCTACATAGGTATATGCTCCAAACACCTAATGTAGGTTAAGTACATAGAAAGAATGATTCATTTATATCTATGAAGAAGGGTTGTGAAAGATTGTAAAAGGTAAAAATGATAAAAGCAAAAATAAGTATCTATAAGAGAGCTAACTTGAGACAAAGTCAAGAACTCTTCAATTTGTAACTAAATGGTTTGAAATCTATGAAAAACAGTATTGACAGAGTTGAAAATGTCTAAAGCACATACAGTGGAACAGAAGAAGTCAGCAAACTGGCAGCTAGTATACACAATTAATAGAAAACATAGCAAGCTGGCGTTGAGCCTTAATAGTCCTAAAAGTAGTATCAAAAAGAAGTATGAAAAAGCAAATATTAAATATCCAGTCTATACAACAGAGTCATGTAGCTGCAAAAACCACGGAAATAGAGTACAGAAAGTGAAAGGAAGAAGGAGATCCTACTGAATGGTAATTGTGTCAACTAAATTTCATGCTCAAATACACATATATTTGGTGCATATGAAACGAAGGTCTGGTGCTGGTAGGCAGTTTGATAAATTTGCTGGACATTTTGCTATCAAAAGTTTCTAACATGTCTCTTAAATTTCTTAGGCAACAAACGTCTCAAACGTGTTTCCAAGGTAAAGCAAATAGTTCAATCACAATCAGAGATAAACTAATTCAAAGAACGATAAACAATGGTGTAGTAGTCCCTGAATACCCTTCCTCCACAGAACTTGCAAGCAATGTTTTCCAAAAATTTCCACTACTCCACTTACAGACAAATACATCAAATGGGGAAATATTGGTGTCTTACAGAGGTGCAAACTTATGGAAAGGCCTCTCAGCTGAGACAAAGTTGGTATCCACCCTAATAACTTAAAGACACTCATTTGATGTGGTGTCTCCATTATCAATTTGTGGATTGTTATATGTGTATTGTAAGAATGTCATGTTAATCAGATATATATAACTTCATTAATGTCAGGCTGAATTGAAAAGAAATTACTAAATGGAAACTTATTGAGTGTGCAATTTGTGATAATGAATGCAAACTACATGTTAAGTGTAGTGTTGCAATATACAGTGACGTTCAGTGTTAAAACTGTTTATAGTATCAACTCGAAAAATTAAGACTGGAATTTATAACAGTGTTAGCTTTTTTCAAATTGGGCAGGGTTGTTTCTTAACTTTCGAAAAATTGAGCGTACCGAGTCTTATAACCTGCTTGTTATAAAAGAATGCTTGTATCCTACATTAACGCGCGAATAGTGAGGAGCAAATCATTTAGGCGGCGTGTACAATGTCCAAATGTGGAGTAAAACCCGAAACAATAAGTCCTTAGAGGATCTAGATTGGAGAAATTGGCGATTATGTATTTGAAACTACTTACTCTTAGGTTCCTAATAAACGGGCGGGTCATAATAGTAGGGGGGGGGTCGGAAAATTGTCGCAAATTTAATAAACGGGGAGTCTTATTAAATGGGGGGGTCGGAATTTCGAAAAAATGTCAAAATCTCTAAAAAGCACGATTCCATAGAGGATATCTTTTAAAATACCCAAGAATAAGAAATATAAGCCAAATACAGCATGAAAATCTATATATATACTGTAAGCATCAGAAATATATCTGATCAGAGCACACAAAGACAAACAATTTGTAAAAGTTGAAGAAAAACGGACAACCTCATCTGTCAAATACTTGAAAATTAATAAACGGGGGGTCCTAATAAGGTCCGGGGGGTTGGAACAAAATCGAAAAATTAATAAGCGTCCCGGGACGTTTATTAGGAACCTAAGAGTACATTCTCTATAATGATACCTATTGAGGTGTATAGAGGGCTATTTACGTTCACGAAAGCAGCGAAAAGAGAACTATAACGAACAGCAAGCAAACGTATGCCTGGATTGTAAGGTCGTTCACTCAAAAGGTACGTGATAATAGAAAGTAAAGAATGGCGACTTACAAGCAATATGTCAAGTCTGTAAAGAACAATTCTTCGAGTGTGTAGTTGAACGTTGATAATCTATGGGGAAAATAGTAAAACGTAAATGATTGCGAACAGTGGTAAGTCAAGGTCATGCAAGTTGACACATAAGATAGCTGTCGCTTCCAATTCGTGAACAAATCGTCAAGTGCCATTACGGAATAAAGTTATGAAATAATACTGAAACAGGGTATCCCATAACCTTGTCCAAAAGCTCACGCGATGATATGTATGGGAATAGCAAGTGATTGACTTGAATGAATCAATGAATAAAACATACTACTTCTATGCAATACGTGGGATCGGTTGCCAATAAAACTAAGTAATGCACAAGATAAAAATTGAGTGAGAAATCTGTTGGAACTGGGCATCGCATGGTTAAAATAACATGATCCATTTAACCTGTAGGTGCTACATTGAGCAGAAAGTGTGGTACATGTAGAGAAAATCTATAAACAACGCGTGGATACAGAGCAGGAACTTAAACGGAGTAGATGGGCGTGTATAGACAACAATATACCTATGGGAGTAGAGGACACGAACTTGAAATGTTAGATTGCATCTGCTGTTAGATGAAATAATAAAAGAAATAACAGGCTACATAATGAGTGTACAGGAGAATAAAAAGACACTAACTATACAAAGTGGAGTAATAAAACAAGTGCAACTCACCTGACAGTGATACACCGATGGAACTACTGAACGCACGTCTTTCGCTGATCCTGTCTCGTTGAAGCAATGATCGCAACTGAGCTCCAGTGGGGTGGAAATCTCTCTATATCTGCGTGCGGTAACGTAGGCATGCTGCAAGTGGTCGGGAAAATAGTGTTATAGAGACATACTGAAAGTAGAGCTATTGTGATAGCAGAGGCCATCCCTAATGTGTCAATTCCGCTCTAGACATGATTGAGTGCTAGAAGTAGAAGGTATGGCGTGTTTTGGCTAAGTGTCGACGCATTGGTGGTCCATGTCAATGAGCACTGTGTTGGTGTTCAATTATGTGATTTGCAATGGAGAGGCATCACGCTAAGAGATAACTGCCGAAAAGAGACGTGAATGCAACTGCCCTCTGCTCCTTCAAAGGCATAGGCTATATGATATTAAAAGTGTATTTTCAGTAGAATACTGAAAATTATTATAATACTATTCCTACATCTGAGTAATATGTCTACTTGGGTGGAGTGCATATGCCAAAAATGGCGATAAGTACAGTACGTTATAATATTTCACATTGAAAACTGGTATTATCATGTGCAGAATGATGTACGGAATTATGCATGGCATTTGAAAGCATAAGAGAATTCTCAGATGGTGAGAAGAACTTGGGAATCCCCTAGCAGGTCCTGTTGCAAACTGAACCAAAATTGTACTGAAGTAGACTGAAAAGCTACGCGAATAATACGAACAGAAATACAGGAAATGAAAGGTAAAATATTCGGGCATCTTATAGAATGACAAATCAAGTAGCTTGTAAGTAATAACGATCAGAATGAAAAACCTAGTCCAGAGCAGTCGCCATTTGACTGATCTGAAGAGGGACCAAATATCCCTGAAAGACAACCCGTCAGAGTTATATCTCATAAATAGTTCCACTAACCTTAAAATTGTAAAAGACAGTAAGTCACTTACCTGATAGAAAAGCAATGACAGTTCAGTTGCAGATGTAAACACAGATGTAATATATAGAGTAATATAATGAGTAATGTCTCATGTATGGGGTACTAAATACATATACAAAACATACCCTATTATATTGGAATGAAACAAAATGGGAATGTACAGCTATTTAGCTACAATGCTGCAAAGAATACATTGAACAACAGCTTAGCTTTAGTTTGGAATGACTGCATGGTAAAAGCTAAGGGCTAATTAGAATTGAATAGCAACATTGAAAACGTAAACAAAACGGCCTACTTCTGAGATATCCTGAAGTCCTACATATGAGTTAAACTAAATGGCAAGTGCACGGTACAAACTCCTAGTATATCAGGGTATAATACTCTAGGATCTTATGAATACCAGACGTAGGCAGAAGTAAACGTTAGCAGTGGCACAGCGGCAATTTAGTAGCGAAAATCAAGCGAACCTGAAGAGAAATGGCTTGCCGATAACGCCCCAGAAACAAAATTATTAAATCTCTCTCAAATCATCATTAATAAATATCGTCTTTGAGGCAAAACAGTAACCATTCTCCAATATAAATGCTTGCACGGTTAAATGGGCGAATGAGAAATAAAATCAACAATTTAGCTAATGCCTAAGGATGACTGTGATGATACGTCATTTTCTGCCATTAAATTAAGCACCAATAACAATACTACATTTCAGTCCAGCAAGGAATATTACTGTTAATACCTCGTGAATAGTTGCATCAAACTATAAGAGCAATATCACAGTGAATTTGTGAAGGAAAAGTCAATGGATCTGGAACATAGCATGTGTAACACAGCGCTGAGGCAAACCGAGAGAATCTCCATGAAAATAGTCCGCTACACCATATTTAGACCTATCAAACACAAACATTTAAGGATAAAAGCACTGGTAAAACCAACTCGAAGTTTTTGAAAGAAATCAGGTGACTTACCATGTAGAAAAACGCATCGAAGTTCAGTTGAAATGCCAACAGCACAATCCCATCAGTGGAAACTCCTCAACCACGAACATGCGGTCATGTGTATTGTTTGGAAACAAAAGAACTGCTATCGTAAGATAACGTTAGGAACATATCATATTTCACGCTACCATCTACAATAAAATCGAAACTCACTTACACTTAAAAGGTAGAGGGATTATACCAAACATCCTTAGCAAGTACGATATAAACACTTCAGAGTATATATTTGAGCACAATTAACGCAAATGCTCGCAACAATCCAGTACCCCAGTGTATTGGCCATGAGTTGATAGAAACGGTACTTGGCAAACCCCGCAAATGTATTCATTCTGGAAGCAACACGGAACTGAGTTATAACTATTAAAAATTCACGGATATTGTAGTAGATTCCACAGCGATTTATAGCATGTACAATTTCAGACTCTACTGCCCCGCCGTGATAGCTATGTCTGAAATGAAACTGATCTCGGAAAACCCCTCAAAGTAAAACGACATGAAAATCACTGAGAAAACCCCTCGCTCATGACGGCACGCATGGGAAAACTAGTGCACCAGACCTTGGTAGAAAAACAACGGCTATTTAGCGACAAAACTCAACAGGGCCTGACCGAATCTGGCACCACCAACATACCATGCATGCAATCTCGTGCGAATTTACTCAAAATAGGTACATCTCAGACAAACTTCGCAAAAGCATACAATCAAGAAAGGACATAAAGGGGCAAATATAAACCGATACCCTCACACATAAACCAAAGAATTATCTAGCCGAATACAGACAAATTTCTCCTCGAATTCACTACATTAATCTCCACCGTGCAAACACTGCCTAACGTGGCAAACTGTCATGGCGAAATACCCCCGAGGGAAGGTATTGCAAACCGGGTGAAAATGTGGAAACAAACACCCGATGAAAGCAAAAAATGCGTAGATCCGAGGAAGAAAACACATTAGAACATACATCAAATTAGAAGGTATAACAAAAACGACAACTCACCTGCAGCAAAGACAGAAAGTCTCCTCGAGGCAAATACTCAATTGTCATGCCGATAGTCGCGCGAGGGAGAACAGTGCAATCTGGCTGAAATCAAGGCCACAGGTTGCTGAAACCCATAGAAAACGCATACAGCTGTGAAAGGAATCACTGCAAACTACGAATCAACCCTTTTGGCACGAAACCAGCTACTCATCCGAGGGAAAAGTAAACACCTCTGTAATACCAAGAGCATCGACATCAGTTTGTGAGCGCACACGTGGTACTGGGAACTGGTCAACTTTGCGGACGAAGACAATGGAGAACAATAGAGGCAAACAAAGGCTCGCGTAGGTTCTCACAGAAAGTCGAATATCTTGCCGAAAAAAACAGATAAAATTAGTATCTCAACATATGTACAAAGTAGAACACCTGCATCGACCCTCGACACAAGTCTCAGCTCTAGCCCCCGCACCCCGTAGGAATAGATAATTTCACGCACTACCTGCAGGTCTCTTTGATCTTCGAGAATGACGTGGTACAATCCGAGCCCTGTAATTGGTCTGGCATAAATTAGCATATAGGGATCTTAGTATATAGAGATGAACATAAATTTAGACACAACTTTGATAGTCTTACTCCATTTTGTGCTTGTGGTAATGACTTGGAAGACAGCGAGCACTTTCTCCTGCACTGCCCTCAGTTTGATGAGATGCGGCAAGATCTCCTTGGACGGCTCTCTGAAGTTCCTGGTTTTAAAATCAATCTAGAAGATAAACCTTTGTGTGACTTGCTTCTGTTCGGAGACTCTACAAATAGTGGCATCATCAATCGAATAATCCTTGAAGCAACAATTTCTTTCATCAAATCCACGAAAAGGTTTTCAGATTGAACTTAAGCACTAAACAGCAGCAACCTTTTGTTTTTTTTGTTTGTTTGTTTTTTGTTTACTTGTAGTAATTGTAACGGGTGTCTTGTAAAGAAGTACTGCCATTTACACTGTTTGATAGCAGAAATGCTCATTACCGTACGCCCTTTCGGTGTGGCGGTGCATGCTGGGTGATTAATTTTGTTGCCTGGTGCGCGCCGTTTTGTTCCAAGGCGTTTTTTTCCATGATATTTTTATGGGTGCCATTTCCAGTAAGGTGGTGACCACATCCAGTGAGGTGGTGGAGGTCTTCTTTCTGAGATGCCCGTTCCAGTTGTTTTTCCTGCTTTGTTAGTAAATTATTTGTACATATATTTTGAAATTATTATAAGTGGCTGTCGTAGTTGGAACTCGCTTACATCATGTCCTTTCCAGCTATGGCAGCCATAGAATATTTGCATTGATTAGTTGTAGTTGTAGGATTTTATGTGATAAAAAAAATAAGATTGAAAGCTGAAAGTCTTGCTCATTTCTCCTATGAATGCTCATCTCACAAATTGATGGTAGTCATGGGCGGATCCAGGGTAATGCACAAGCCTTACGTAAGGCAGTCGAATTTTGAGAAAACTCTTCGTAAGTCCCCCAGCAGCATCATTCTGATCTTTATGTACCCCCGTACCTGGTCTCATTATTACTTTTGTGCTGAGTGCTGAGAATGAATTGAGCATTCCATATTTGGCTCATCGCTTATTGTGTCCTGAATTGTAGCCTGTCAGAATACTATTGTGCTGCGATAGAAGACAAGTGTAAGGCGCTCTAAAAGGATTGTGATTCAGTAGAATCTATTGTGCAGCATTATGAGCTTGATGTGCTGCACAAACCACTGTTGAGAGATTGAGATGCTGCACAATCATCTGACATTTTAGATAAAAGACTAGCTTAGTACTGATAGCCCGCTACACGTGGGCTTCCCTAGCTCCAGTTCAAAAGTTGTATATTAGCCTTGGAAAGACAAACGCTGTGCCCCAATGAAAGTTGCTTGGCCTGGTCGCATAGGATCACAAGAAGGTGACGTCATGGGCCTCTGCGATGGAGCATGTGACTTTCGGCCTTGCATTGTGCAAATCGAAGAAAATTGCGAGAAAAAATTGTGCAAAAAATGCTCGGATACCTGATCTAGGCTACGGGGCAGTAAAGGGAAAGGAAGAAAATCAAGAAGCCCTGTAGCCTAGCGCAGGTATCCGAGCATTTTTTGCACAATTTTCTCTCGCAATTTTCTTCGATTTGCACAATGCAAGGCCGAAAGTCACATGCTCTATCGCAGAGGCCCATGACGTCACCTTCTCGTGATCCTTTCCGACCAGGCCAAGCAACTTTCATGGGGGCACAGCGTTAGTCTTTCCAAGGCTAATATGCAACTTTTGAACTGGAGCTAGGGAAGCCCGCGTGTAGCGGGCTATCAGTACTAAGCTAGTCTCTATTATACGACTTGTTGAAAGCACAGAATTGTTCAAAATGCTCTATACAATGAGGCACTAATGAAACTACATGACATATTGTCTCCTGCTACACTCAACTCTAACTTAAGGAGTCTTGGAAATAATTTTAAGTTGTTATAACAGATACAATGTAGCACATGAATTGGCAGGTATGAGTGGTTCTGTTATCATGTAGGTGACCACTAATCTTGTCCACAGAGGTACACAATCAAGTCTGATCCATAAACGTAGGTGTTATACAACTGGAATCTGTGATAGGACTTGGTAGTTCAAGGTGATAAAACAAAAGAATATTGCTTAGTATTCCTATATCACACCTTTATATAATATATAACAGAGTGTAAAACTATTGATTGAGCAGCATGAATCATATTAGATATCAGCCAAAGGTCTTGGGGGGAATTCATAGGTTATGGCTATACAAAATCAAATAATGCAGCTATCCACTACTAAATTATCTGCTACAACTATGTGAAATTCAGATGTCAACAAATAATGGTAGTTGGATAGGGGAGAGTGGCCCCATAAATCAAATATTGCTATCTAGTACTAATTCATCCCTAAAAAAACTATAATATCATATGCAGAATGATCTATGGAATTCAGTAATTCTTTGAAATGAGTAATAATATATATCCTGTATCATCAACTCAGTTGTCAAACGAAGGTGTTACCTCAGTGGGGGCAAGGGGCTTCATAAATTAAGTCTAGGCAATAAAAATGACAGTCATATCTACTACTAATTGATCCCTTAAGAGTATATCATCACGTGCAGAATGATCTATGAAATTCGGTAATGGCATTTATAACAGATGATCTCAGAAAGAAGGGGAACTGTGTCCCAACAGAAGAACATTCAGTATAGTGGAACCCCTTACATTTGACTTGACCAGAATAACTCTACCATCTATAGTGGAAATAGCTATGAAGCCTACTGTAAATACAGTGAAAACAAAATAAAACGAGAGTTACTGAGCTGAGAATAAAGTTGGTAACATCTTAGTATTTGCCTGTAAAACGTGTATGATCAAATCTAGGAGTATATTAGACTGTAAGGGCAATATCTCAAATGTAAGCAAAGTGCCCAAACTCTTGAGACATCCTAACATCCAACTCACGTGCATATACTAAGAATCAAGAGCAAGCTAAAAGCTCCTAGTACATAAGCAAATATTGCATTAAATACCTTCTCAATATCATAACCATACTTCTGCAGTAACAAAACGGTAATTTAGAACAGAAAAGCGAAGCTGAGGGGAACTGCCGTGAGCTTATTGCCCCTGAAGCAAAGTTATGGAATCACCCTCAAAAGACCGCAATTAAATCCAAAACAAAAGACAACAGGTATCTGCGATCGTGAGATGAACTTGGGAATCCCCTCGCATTTCACAGTACGCACTACGACAAAAGTAAAGAGTGAAAGTAAAAACTGCAAGATTAGGGTAACCAACAAATTCAGCTATAGCCCTATACATACTTCAGTGAAAGCATTCCACATACCAAGACTTTATCCCCAAACACAACCGTATCCTATGTCATTCATACATGTGGCAAAAGCAATGGATAAATTCCAAGCTAGCAAGGAATACAACAGTAAACATACCATAACCATTTCATCACAATGTAGTAAGAAACGTAGGATACCTTAGCGAATGAAATCAAGTGAAAAAAGCATTGAACTGGAGGCAGAACGACGAAATTCTCCTCCAAGTCACAAGACAACTATACGGTAGTCCTAATCAAAACATTGCCAACTGAAAGCAGCAAGCACGCCATTCCATGTCATCTAAATAGGCATGAAAAGCAAACAACCTGCCATAATCTGGCACGGAATACAAAGTCAAACATATGTTGAATATCTTTTCACAATTTAGAAGGAAAAGCACGGTGATTTTATACACAGCATCGAACAACTTTGAGAAGAACTGTCATGGCGGTAATTCACTCGAGGGAAGGTGGCTGAATCTCGTTGAAAGATATGGAAATAAATGGCTGGCAACAGTAAAATACAGATGAAATGGACAAAGGACATACAGGAATTCTTAACTCAAACCATTTCAGGGAAATAGAGCTGGCTTACCTGGAAGAACTGCAACCAGAGTCTCCTCGCGATAACACACACAGTTACTTAGTCCTACATGACTGCTTGCAAAACTGACAATGCGCGGTCCAGCAGGGAGGAGCAACAGTATTGCTGTGAATGGCGATGGGAAGAAAGTTGAATCACTCGGCGAAAAAAATGATAAAAATGATATCTCTTCTTATGTAAGTAGTAGACCCCAATTGCTACCCTTGACAGAAATGTGGCGGCCATGGAACAAATACCCTGGGATGAGATCGTGTGCGCGATATCAGGTCACGTGGTACAATTTCGAGCAATCTGATTGGTTTGGCATAAATTAGCATATAGGGATCTTAGTATATAGAGATTTTAGCTGATAGCCCGCTCACGCGGGCTACCCTACTCCAGTTACCTGCTGTGCCAGTGACAATAAAGGTGCAAATTAGCCTTGGAAAGACTAACGCCATGGACCCTCTCCACCACACATTCTGGACTTTGCATGTATACAGACCAAATGGTTCGCAATGGATCATGGGAAGGTGACGTCATTGACCTCTGTGAAGGAGCACGTGACACAACAGTTCACAATGGATCATGAGAATGTGACATCATGGATCTCTGCGAAGGAGCACATGACCACAACGAACAACACATTGGCAACAAAAATTGCGAGACCACATTCTGCAAGAAATGCTCGGATACCTGCGCTAGGCTATGGGGCTTTAGAAGATGAAAAAGAAAGAGAAAAAGCCCCATAGCCTAGCGCAGGTATCCGAGCATTTTTTGCACAATGTGGTCTTGCACTTTTTGTTGCCAATGTGTTGTTCGTTGTGGTCATGTGCTCCTTCGCAGAGATCCATGACGTCACATTCTCATGATCCATTGTGACCTGTTGTGTCACGTGCTCCTTCACAGAGGTCAGTGACGTCACCTTCCCATGATCCATTGCAAACCATTTGGTCTGTGTACATGCAAAGTCCAGAATGTGTGGTGGAGAGGGTCCATGGTGTTAGTCTTTCCAAGGCTAATTTGCAACTTTATTGTCACTGGCACAGCGGGTAACTGGAGTAGGGTAGCCCGCATGAGCAGGCTATCAGTTAAAAACGCTAGTCTTACTTATATTGTTATGTGCTATGAGTGCCTAGAGAGGTGTTAAGAGACAGGCAATGAAGGGCATGTTTGAATTGGTACTTTTTGTTTAGGTGGAAATACACTCAGTATAGTCTGCTAGGGCCATGTGGATAAATGGAAGATAGTGTGCAATCAATATAGTAATCAGCTGGTAACACAGAAGGTAGTATGTAAGAGTACTATAATATAGTACAAAAGTAATGTTAACTGAAGCTGTAAAATGATATCATCATGTGCAGAATGATGTATAAAGGTAACTGATGGTAGTTGTAAATATTTGGTTGTTGTTGGATGCATTGGTGCAAAGCCCAAACACCACGTCAAGGTTGCATCCATGTTTGGGAAAAACGTGTTGTGGCAGTAGGCGAACAGCATGTTGTCGTCATAACAACGAGGTGCTAGATGCCACTGATTGTGAAAGGTTGTGTGCAAATGGAGAAGCATAATATCAATATGCTGTGAGTGGTTACCAGCTGATATATGCATGAATCATACTTGCACAAACTGTTGCTGTGATGGAACTGACATTGAATGTGTTTACACACTCAAGTCAGTGCTATTGGAATAGTAGCAGAAAAGAAAGTGAATCTAGTAGCACAAAATAAGGTCAATCTATGCAATAAAAACCAGTAAAGATAAGTGTTGTAATGGGTATTGAAATCTGTGCATAAATGTGATATGAGTATTGAAATGTATATAAGCATGCTATGGTAATTGAATATGAATGGGCACATGAACTGTCATAGGAATCAGTTACTTTCAGATGCTATAGTGAATGGAGAAAGTAGGGCATAAGTGTTGGCAAACGTGACTGTAAAGTTTATGTGACATAAAGTTTCATACAAATGTAATGACTATACATACCATGTATACTTACGGATGACATCTATTTGGTTGCAATGGAAGTCTTTTACAGATAACTGCATGCACCTTGGTACATGGTGCACCACTGTGGGCCATCACATACTGAATCTCAGAGCTCAAGTGGGCAAACATACGAACATATGAATGCTAAGATGAGATGAGATTCAAGCTAATGAATCCACTATAAAAGTGATCATATCTCCTCAAGTATGTGCAGTACTGCCTTCAAAAGCTGTGCGATGATGACTCTAGGTAAGTACATCAATGCATCGGTCTGCCAGAAAGAGTCATGGCAGAGTAAAGGCTGTTCATCCTGCCCGGCATATGCAGTGGTGGTCTGTAATGTATCACTGCAGATCACATGATAGATCCATGTGGTACTCACGTTTGCCAAACATACGATGTATGAAATGGCATAGGCATGAAGGTGCAAAGGCTGTGAGCTACAAACATACCATGGTATATGCTTGCAAGGATCCATCTGCTCTTGACCGCGGTGAATGCGGTATACTCAAGTAACAGTCTGTTCTATGGGACTTAAAGTACCCTGTGCTAACAGTACGTGCTATTGTGTAGGAGCATAGCATGAAATAGAAACAGATAGTCTGCATTGACAGTCCTTATGAAAATGTGTTTTGTACTCTAAGCATATGACAGTGCAACTTTAAATTATGTTGATAGTGACAATGGCACTTTGCAATGCACATCACATATTATCTGGGGAAAATCCTTGTGGATAGTCGGAAATTGAATTATTAGCTATAATTATGTATGGTTTCTGATATATCTTTTTAGTGAATAAGTTTAGGTAAAAACAACCACAATAACATTGGTAACTGTATGTGGTTCTAATAGGTTTAAAAAATTGAGTAATACATATTTAAGTTTAAGGATAACTGTCAGAAAAGAATCTATGGTAAAAATTTAGACTGCAGGCAGTGGAAGGCCACTAAATTTCTTTTGATATAGAGCTCTTATTGTAAACAGTGGTGAACTGACTGGTATACTTGAGTATGCACAGACCAAATGTGGAGAGCGAGTGATCATTTGAAGATGAACGAAGATACCTTGATGTACCCTCTAAACAGTTTAACCTGTTTCCAACAACCCCTCACTAACAGGTTAAGAAAGATAGAGAGAGTTAAAAGATGAGGCTAGAGTCATAAGCCAGGGCTTGGGGTGGTGCATGCAGTCACTGTATGGAGAACACCACAAGATGATATGGCATCATGTTGAATGACACTTATGTGAGGACTTCACGGTAAACACTATTGTGTGTACATCTACCGGTTGATGTGAAGACTTTGAGGCCAGCAAATGATTTTGCTCTGGACACTGCCACATACAACTGACCATGGCTAAACACAGGTTTAGGAAGGTAACCACCAACATACCTCAATGATTGTCCCTGTGCCTTGTTGATTGTAAGGCAGTATGCAAGTCTGACAGGAAATTGGCACCTGACAATGGTGACTGGCAGAGCAGAATCTTGTGATGACAGTGCTATCTTTGGTAGCATGACATACTGACCTCTGTGCTCGCTTGTGATGATTTCTGCAAATATGACATGTCGCTGCAAGTCCCGTACACTGAGACGGGTACCATTACAGAGTCCCTTTTTTGGATTGATGTTACGCAATAAAATGATGGTAGCACCAACCTAACATGATAATCATATGGAAAATAAGGATGGTGTTTTCGTGGGATATATAAGGTAAAATAGCATACCCTGGATATGGTCCAACCGTAGATAGTAGTTGAAAATATAGTAGCAAATTTGGCATGGAAATACAGAACTGTGTGTATCACTCACCAAAAGGGATAGTGATAGCTGTGGAAGTAAATAGGAAAGGAATAAGGTGTGCTACATGTTGGACTATTAGTCAGTCTACAGAGTGAAGTAGGGTATTAGATACAATACTGGAGATGTAAATGATAGAAATGTAGAAAAAGTGTGATAAAAGTATGAAGATAAACAATGATACTAAAAGCTACTAATACTGTACTTTAAGCTCCAGCTTGTGCTTTGGAAGTCCGCTGGGAGTTTGTGCATAAGGAACTCCATTGCATATGCTGCTGCTTCCTCTGGATTATCTCTCTATATACTAAGATCCCTAAAATGCAAATGAGCAAGCCCATTGTCTACATCAAAGGGACCCGTCTCTCGCCGGTGGAACGATCTCCTTCTAGGATTCTCTCCTGTTTCGCCTCAAAATCTGTCTCCTTCGTTACCGTTTTCAGTTGGGTGGAAATCCAAAGTCACGGAATTTTACCGATTTTCCTTTCCGAGATATTCCACTGTGAATCTTGCGATTTTGCATGCTTTGTGTGTCCTCCTTTGTTCTCCATTGTTATCCTCCGCATGGAAAGCACTGCTCTCACTCCAAGGCGTGTTCGATCGGGATCGGGTGTACTTACTTGTGAGTGGACGTTTGTTGCATTTCTACCAGGTTAGTAGCTATTTTGTCTTCTCTAAGTACTGTATTGTAGTTTGCTTATATTGTATTCCTCGATTGCGTGTGTTTTCTGGTATTTTAAGCAATGTTTTCGATGTATGGAGGTAGTTTCGTACACCCTCCCTCGCTGTTGTTATTCGCCATGACACTTTAGCCACTAATTCGTCGCTTGATTGCTATCTGAAGATTCGATTTATGTTATTTACCTCTTTTTTGGGCAGATTTGAAGAACTTCCCTCGGGGGCTGTCTCGCCATGACAGTTCTTCTCCATCCGTTCGATTCTGGTCGCCAGATTTCAATGCCTTAACTGGTAAGTTGTGCTAACAGATTTAGCTGATGTTTTATGTTGTACTCCTTTGTGTATTAGGATGGTGTTTAGCTGTTTTATCATCCCTTTTACATAGGATAAACCGAACGTGAAACTCTCAGTTCAGACATGGTTTGAATGCTACTAATTGTCCAGTTGGTAGTTCAGGAACATTTTGTGGTTCTGCTACCAGGTGAGTCATATTCTAATGCTACAACGTTTGATTTCAAATTGCCTGTCTTTCTCCTGTCCTCTGTGTGCACTTTCTATAGTATTTTCGACAGTAATGTTCAATATTGCCAGCGAGATTGCAATAGCTTCCCTCAGGGGTTTTCCGCCATGACAGTTCCTCTCCGCCACGCTGTATGTTACTCTCTCTTGGTGGGTGAATTTAATTCGTCCTTCTACTACCGGGTAAGTCGTTTTTTCATGTAATAAGGTTTGTTTTCAGATTGCCTGTAATTTTTCTGTCTACTTTACATGTTTCATTAGGTACATTATGGCAGTATTTTGAGCGAGATTCCTGTAGCTTCCCTCGGGGGGTATTTCGCCATGAAACTTCCTCGCCGATCAGATTGATTTTATTGTCTAGATTGTCTTGGTTCTTTTACAATATTGGGATGAAATGTTTACTGTCGTATTCATTGCTAGATTCCTGTTTATACCTTCAAGATAATGCGTGCGTAAAGGAGATAGGAAATCTTTATGTTTGCATATGAAGTATGCTATATGAAATGCTGAATTTGGGCATTGATAACGTGTTTTGGGTCTAAGTTTATAGTTGTATATGTGATTTATTTTTAAGAGGTGAAGGTCTTTTGAGTAATATAACTGTAATTAGAAGGTTGGGTTCCCCCTCAGTTCAGTCCAGGAAGCCACTGCTCTGTGTTTCATTCTCATTGCCAGTAGCCACACAATATCTTAACAGGGTTTTACAGAGATGTCTACAGTGTTTATATTCTATTTGCTAACTGTCCTTCATATTATTCCTATGATGTTTTTGTGTCCCTACACTCTTTATTTTGGTGTGGGTTGTAGATAGAGATGCGAGGGGATTCCTAAGTTCAGATCACGATCGCAGAAACCTCTCATCCTTTGTTTGCGAACAATAGTGTGTACACAAGACCGCAAGTTGCAGTTGAGGGCGTGTTTACAAAGTGGATGTCTCTATATACTAAGATCCCTAATATGCAAATGAGCAAAATCAAAGGGGCCGCCGCTCTGGTTCGTGGCGATTTTCCTGAACTGGTCGCTGGTCGCCTCGGGTTTAGACTGTGCTCCGATTGTCGTGTACCCTCCCAATGGGTGCAATCAGTTTCGCTTTTATTTTTATCTATTTTTTCTTAGGAGATATTCGGATGTCTCTTTTTCGACTTTGTGGGCCTTTGTTTATAGCCTTTTGTTCTCCATTGTTTTCGTCCCCAACCACGTAAACTGACTACTCTCAGAACGGGTATAGAGCTTGCTTGGATGGATCTTCGTTCTGATTGCCGTCCACGGTTTCGTCCTTTTGCTACCAGGTGAGTCGCTATTGTCGTACAGTAGAGTTTGCCAACATGTTCTTCGTCGAATCGTTGCATCTCCTACTATTTTCACCTGCGTAATTCGATGTTTTAAGCGAAGTCGCATGGCCACCCTCTCTAGCGGGATTATCGCCATGACAGTTCCATTCCAGGCCGTTCGACTCTACTCTCTATTTCACATTGCTGTCTGTGTTTAATTCTGATCACCTATTGACTAGAAGGTGTCAGTTGTATTACGTGCTATATTGCTGCCTATTTCGCTTGCCTTTGACGCGTGTTTACAAGAGATCGGATTGCGATCGTTTAGCTTTCGCTTCGGGGAGTGTCCTCGAGGCCATAAATTTCCCTTTGAATCAGAGGACAAAGTTGTCAGTGTGTTCTACGTGGTAAGTCTCTTTTTTCTTACCAAAATGGTTTGTTTAACTCTAAATGTATATGCTTTATCCATTGTGTGAGTTGTCTACCGTTCTCGGCTGTTTGTGTCGATGTTTTCAGTCACGTTCCAACACCTTGACTCTGAGCTATTATCGCCATGACAGTTCCTCTCCAAGCAGTTTGATTCTGCTAGCTAAACCAAAGTCATTTCGCTGCTAAATAATGATAGACCATACCAATGTTATGTACTGTTATCATCCCTCCTATGTTAGAGTGTATTTATTATTTGATTTTGACGTGTGCTTATATTACGAAGGATAAGGATCGTGTAGCTTTCAGTTCATGGAATTTCTTGAGGGGGATCTATTCTGCCCTTTGACCTGATGGAAAGCTCGCAATTACTGCTACCAGGTGAGTCACTTTTGTGATTTGACATTGTGTCATATATCTTTTACCATACTTTCTCTATCAAATTTCTACTTTTGTACTCTTTTCTGTACACTTTACATCAGTGATTTGAGCGAGATTCAAAGACCTTCCCTCGGGGGGCATTTCGCCATGACACTTCCTCTCGGATCAGATTGATGTTATTCTCTGGATTTTTGTCGTTTTGTATAACATTGTCATGACATACTTGCGATATGGATACAGTTGTATTCTTTGGTAGATTGCTATTTATTCCTTAGTTTAAATGCGTGCGTAGATGAGATAGGACATCATTATGATTGCTGATGAATTTGTGGTAGATTGAATATTTAATTTGGGTACTGCTCTATTCTGTTGGGCCTACGTGTGTATTTGACTTCTCTGTGACTTACTGGTAAGAGGTTAAATTCATATTGGTAATAGAACTGTTGTAAGGGGTTTGCATTCCCCCTCAGTTCAATGGAGGAAGCAACTGCTCCATGTGTGTCATTGTCGTTGCCAGTAGGCACTAAATATCTAAATGCGTTTGTAGAGAAACGTCCAAAGTGTGTATATTTTACTTTTTTTGCTGTTCTCCATACTATACCTATGGCGTTCTGGTATCCTTAACTGATTACACTTGTTAGTTTGTTGTAGGTTGTAGAGAGAAATGCGAGGGGATTCCCACGTTCATCTCATGATCGCAGAAACCTCTTATCCTTTGTTTGCGAACAATAGTATTTACACAAGACCACAAGTTTGCAGTTGAGGGCGTGTTTACGGAGAGGATGGATGTTTTGCAAGCAGTAGCAGAGTTTCATCAATTTTATACAAGGTAAGTGATTTATTTCATGTACCAGATATCGATTTAGTGTTGCTAGGATGTTGTGTATAGAATGATTCCTACTTTGCCAACTGGACGAGATTTAATGCGATGTTTTGATGGAGATTCCACTAATATTGCCTCGGGGTCATATGATCATGCCACTTGCTTTCATGTTGGCTTGATTTTCGCGTATATATTATCGTTCTCTTACTTCAGAAGTTTCGGTAGAGTATTCAGGAGACGCTTACTGTATTATTTAATGATATACTAGGACTATTTAGAGTTCTGTTGTACCTCGTAGTTGCGCGAGAGTTTAAGGGAGAAAGTTCCGAAGGGTTAGGCCGATTTGTTTACGTTTCAGATGTTGTCAATCACTTCTACTTAGATGTTGGGTTTTACCATGCACTTATTGTAGCCTAGAGCTAAGATATTGTTCAAATTATTTCTTGGATTAGTGGAGTGTACTAGCTCAATTTCCCGTTTGGTTTTCTTTCAGTGTTTTGAGCAAAGTGCTGCGTGTATGCTCTCTAAAACTTTGATGGGCTTTTCATATTACTCTCAGTTTCCATGGGTGATGACTTGCTTAGTCCCAGTAGTACACTTTATTCTAAATCGCTGGGGTATTTGTAGTTAAGAGTGCTAAACCTTATACGGATATTTTATCTACTACTTCACGAATAACATTGTGTATAGTACCGTGCATTTTACGGTAGTTGCTTCATTATTTATTTACACTGATATTGTATTCTAAATTAGCTTTGTATTCAACACACTTAAGTAACTTATTCACGAGGCTTCATTCAGTGTAGTACTTTACTAATTGCCTATATAGTACGAGCAGTCTACCACTCTTTATTTTCAACAGTCTATTATTTGTGTTCACTATATATTTTAGTGTTATTTTGGTTGAATCTGCATGTGGGCACTTTATGCTAAATGTTCTTTTCCTGGCAAACCTGCTCTGTGCCTTGCTGAGATGATTTATTATAGACACCATTAATGATTTCCATAAATCATTCTGCACATGATAACATTATTTTTGTTTGTCAAGTAGTGTTGGATAACAAGCATGTGTATTGTGTAGACTTCATCCCTGGAGCCCCACCTTCCAGTCCCAAGCTCACTGAACAGTATTCTTCATAATCAAATATTATAAGGGGCTTGCTCTAAGAGATTATTATGTATACAAGCTTATGCCACATTCATACACAGTTTTTGAATTTGAAGTCTTTATTGACTATTCTAGACAATCTCTTACGAATATTCTTCAGCATTGATGTACTTGAATCAAACAGTATCATTAGGCATTGCCATGTCAAAACACCTGCTTGAATCTATATATTATAGGAGTTTGACAGTGTTTACTGGGTGTGCCCAATTGACGTCCCCTGTATCACTGTCAGATATTAGTTGTTACCATTAGCATTATCACTTTTCACATATCATTCCGCATGTGGCGATATGTTGTTAAAGTTTTGTATTAGTTACAGCTAGCAACCTTATTTGTATTGTATTGAATAGGCATATAAAGCCACGCTCCTATCTAACACAAAACTTTTGTTTAAATTTTATTTGATGCTGCAATCTCTACAATTTTATCACTTATTCTTAAGAGTTAGAACTTTGTGTTTTTGACAAGAGTTTAGCATTCACTGACATGTTTGTGGCCCATAGTATTGTGACCTTTGAGTATGCTGTAGGATTACAAAGGAGTATTATTTTAATTATGAATGCTTAGACTATAAACTTCTGAGGTAGTGTTCTTGCATAAAGCCTACTTTAATGCCTATATGGTACTGAATGATGCTGAAGACTATACAGTATGCATTTGATTTAGTAGTTTATTGTAACAACCATTTGCACTACTTAACTACTATATTTATATACTGGAGACTAGCGGTTTTTTTTGATAGCCCGCTAGACGCGGGCTCCCCTACCCCAGTTACCTGCTGGCCCTGTCAAAATCAATTTGCAAATTAGCCTTGGAAAGACTAACGCAGTGCCCCATCCAGGTTGCATGGTCCGCATTGTCGATGAGCATGGTTGAAAAAGCTCGCATAGGATCAAGAGAAGGTGACGTCATTGGAGCGTGTGACATCCGGCCTTTGCAATGGACAAATCGATTAAAATTTGAGAGAAAAAGTTGTGCAAAAATGCTCGGATACCTGCGCTAGGCTATGGGGCTTTAGAAGATGAAAAAGAATGTCCAAAAGCCCCATAGCCTAGCGCAGGTATCCGAGCATTTTTGCACAACTTTTTCTCTCAAATTTTAATCGATTTGTCCATTGCAAAGGCCGGATGTCACACGCTCCAATGATGTCACCTTCTCTTGATCCTATGCGAGCTTTTTCATCCATGCTCATCGACAATGCGGACCATGCAACCTGGATGGGGCACTGCGTTAGTCTTTCCAAGGCTAATTTGCAAATTGATTTTGACAGGGCCAGCAGGTAACTGGGGTAGGGGAGCCCGCGTCTAGCGGGCTATCAAAAAAAACTCTATATACTAAGATCCCTAAAATGCAAATGAGCTCTCCATTGTTTACATCAAAGGGACCGGTACCCGCTCTTGTGATGAATACTTCTTCTAGAGCTGTGCGATTATTAGGCTGAAAGGTTTGTCAGAGGACCCAGTTGTCGAGTAGACGAATTAATTTTTTTTTCAAATTTTTATCTCGAAATTTCGCTGAGATAGTCCAATTTCTATGTCGCGAATTTGAGGCCTTTGTGTGTTGCCTTTTGTCTTCCATTGTTATCGTCCGCATGGAAAGCATTGCTCTCACTTCAAGGCGTGTTCGATCGGGAGCAAGTTTGCTGCTTTTTCGAGGAGAATTCTGTTGGGTTTCTACCAGGTTAGTACCTATTTATCCTACCTAACTTCTGTTCTTTAGTTCGCTTATATCTTCTTCCTCGATTACCTGCGTTGTCTGGTGTTTTAAACTATTTGCTTTCATGTATCAAAGCAGTTTCCTATAACCTCCCTCGCGTGTGTTATTCGCCATGACAGTTGGGCAACTAATTCATCGCTTTATTGCTATTTGAAGATTCGATTTATCATTGCCAGTCTTTATTCAATGAAATTATAGCACTGCTGCCTTGTAGATGTGATTCACGGGTGATGTGAGCCCTGTTATTTACCTGTTTTGTTTCAGGGCAGATTGGAAGAGCTTCCCTCCGGGGCATTCTCGCCATGACAGTTCTTCTCTATCCGTTTGATTCTGTTCGCCAGATTTCAATGCTTTAACTCGTAAGTTGTGCTAACAGATTTAGCTGATGTTTTATGTTGTATTCCTTTGTGTATTAGGATGGTGTTTAGCTGTGTTACCTTCCCTTTTAAATAGGATAAACCGAACATGACACTCAGTTCAGACATTGTTTGAATGCGACTAATATTCCAGTTGGTAGTTGAGGAACATTTTGTGGTTCTGCTACCAGGTGAGTCGTTTTCTAATGCTATAACGTTTGATTTCACAATGCCTGTCTTTCTCCTGTCCTCTGTGCGCACTTTCTATGGTATTTTCGACACTTATGTTCACTATTGTCAGAGAGAGTGCAATAGCTTCCCTCGGGGGTTTTCCTCCATGACAGTTCCTCTCCACCACGTTTTATGTTGCTCTCTCTTGGTGGGTGAATTTAAGCGAACTTTCTTCCTTCTACTACAAGGTAAGTCGTTTTGTCATGTAATAAGGTTTGTTGTCAGTTTGCCTGTAATTTATCTGTCTACTTTACATGTTTCATTGGACACACAATGTCAGTATTTTGAGCGAGATTCCTCTAGCTTCCCTCAGGGGCATGTCGCCATGACACTTCCTCTCCCATTAGATTGATTGTAGTCGCGAGATTGTCTTGGTTCTTGTACAATATTAGGATGAAGTGTTTACTGTCCTATTCATTGCTAGATTGCTGTTTATACCTTGAAGTTAATGCGTGCGTAAAGGAGATACGAAATCTTTTTAGTTGCGTATGAATTGTGCTATATGAAATGCTGACTTTGGGCATTGATGAAGGTTTTTAGGTCTAAGTTTGTAGTTGTATATATGATTTATTGGTAAAAGGTGAAGGTCTTTTGAGTTATATAATTGTAAGTAGAATGTTAGGTTCCCCCTCAGTTCAGTGAAGGAAGCCACTGCTCAGTGTGTTTGATTATCATTGCCAGCAGCCACAAAATATCTTAACACGGTTGTACAGATATGACTAAAATGTGTATATTTTATTTCCTAACTTTTCTTGCTATTATTCATATGATGTTTTGGTGTCCCTACACTCTTTATTTTGTTGTAGTTTGTAGATAGAGATGCGAGGGGATTCCCAAGTTCAGATCACGATCGCAGAAACCTCTCATCCTTTGTTTGCGAACAATAGTGTTTACACAAGACCGCAAGTGTGCAGTTGAGGGCGTGTTTACAACGCGGAAGGATGGATGTCTTGCACTTCTTCATGGAATTTTGTGCCTTCTCTATAAGGTAAGTGATGTATTTCATTGACGAGGTATCGATTTAGTTTTGCCAGGATTGTTTTGTGTAGAATGGTCGCTACTGTCCCTTTTGGAAGAGATTTAATGCCATTGTTTGATTGAGGTTCCATACCATTGCCTCCGGGGCCCTATGATCATGCGAAGTCCTTTCATGTTCGCTTGATTTCCGCCTGTTAATTACTGTTTGGTTACTACAGAAGTTTCGGTATACTGTTCAGGGGATATTCACTGTATTATTTACTGATATACTAGGACAGTTTAGAGTGTGCTGTTGATACTTTGCATTTGCGTGTGAGTTTGAAAGAAGTACCTATGAACAGTTAGGCCCCTCTCTTTAGGTTTTATTATGTTATCAGTCACTTCTGGTTGGCTCTTGGTTTTTATCATACACTTATTGTAGGCTGGAGCTAAAGGCCCATCTCCACTTCATTCGGATTTCGGATTTCGCATCCGAATTCCGAATTCCGAACGACGTTGTTTCTCCGATTTTGATCCACACTTCTGCAGCATTTGGACGAACAAAATCAACAAACTTGGCGGGTTTTTTGTTTTGTCTATCAACGAACATGGCTGTCCACAATCGAAGAAAAATGTTTCTTTTGTTGTTACTGCGAAGAAGGCTGTTAAGAAAAAGAGAAAGGAACCGCAAGAGATGTTGGGTACGGGGAAGTAATCAAAAGAGAAAGCAAAAAGGCGAATATTTCAATTTGGTAAGGGAAATGAAACTGTCAGATCACGAAAGTTTTTTCAAATATTTTCGGATGTCGCCCTGTTTGTTCGAAAAGTTACTATGTTTGGTTGCCCCATTAATACAGAAGTGTGATCAAAATTGAGAGCCTATCAGTCCTGCTGAACGATTGTCAGTAACATTGAGATATTTAGCTACCGGGGATTCCCATCAAACAATTGCCTTTAATTATCGCTTAGGCCATTCGACTGTCAACAATATTATCCCTGAAACGTGTCAGGCATTATGGGCTGCACTTGCTCCTGTTTACATTCAGTGCCCATCCACACCAAAGCTGTGGGCGGATATTGCACAAGAATTTTGGGAGAAATGGAATTTTCCATTATGCATTGGGGCCCTGGATGGAAAGCACATACGCTGCCAATGCCCTACAAATACTGGTTCAGTTCACTTTAATTTCCACGGCTGGTTTAGCATCGTGTTGATGGCCCTTTGCAGTGCCAGATATTTGTACCTTCTTGTCAACATTGGTGCTGTTGGCAGTGAAAGTGATGGAGGTATTTTTAAAGCTTGTGGGATGAAGTCTGCTATCTACAATGGTAAATTAAATTTGCCAGAGGATGGCAGTCTGCCAAACACAGATAGACTGTGCCCTTATGTAATTACAGCTGACGATGCCTTTCCATTAGGTAGACATGTCATGAAGCCTTATGGAGGACGGTATCTAGAAAATGAAAAACGAGTGTTCAATTACAGGTTATCCAGGGCCAGACGTGTGAGCGAAAATACTTTTGGAATATCTACAGCTCGATGGAGGATATTCAAACGCCCAATAAATGCAACACCAGAACGCTGTGCACACATAGCAAAAGCTGTAGTTGCACTACACAACTTCTTGATGTTGATGGAAACATCTTTACCTAGGCATGAGAGAAGATACTGCCCCCCTGGATTCACAGATTCTGAGGACAAGGAAGCAAATTTCATACCAGGTGGATGGAGGAGTGAAGTTGACAGAGACATAGAGTACTTGCCAGTTGCTACCAGTGGAAACAGAAACCCATGTAAAAAAGCAGCAAAAGAGATAAGGGACATGCTTAAAGATTACTTTAATTCACCAGAAGGTGCCATACCATGGCAACATGAATATGCTAACAAATAACTCAACTGATATCAGGAATACAACAGTTAATCTAAAATCAAGTTATCACGCCTACAAAGTTACCTGGACATAAACAGTTTTTTTATAGGAACAATGTTTTTGCTTTAACGTTTCTATTCTTCTCCAAATTCATAATCAAATAGCAATTGTTGAATCTGGCACTTTGCCTTTGCTTTTGTTTTTGAATGAAGCCTTTTCAGTTGAGGTACAAGACTCTTGAGGAAAAGGCTGTCTTCATCTTCTTTTTTGTCACCTTGAGGACTTCGAAGTTCTGCCAAAATTGCAAGATCTACTGCATTTGATACAGCCGTTTCCCTTCTTTTTCTTTTTCCATAAGAAGTGTCCTTTACGTTGATCTTCCCATCGACCCTTTTGGTGTTGTCAGTAGGCCTACCTGATAGGACTGGAACATTTTCCTCTTCCTGATCAACATCATAATCGATTGATTCAAGGCTGTTATCAATGTAGGGCTCCATCGAAAAACCAAGCTCGGTTGTGTCAACTGTACTATTCATTTGCGTCTCTTCCTCCCCAATTTCATTTGAGCTGCATTCTTCGAAATTTGAAAAAGTGGCCACATGAATGTTAAACAATCTCTTTGAAAATTCCATAGCTTTCATCCACGGCCATGACGATTTCTTAGCTCCACCAGCATGACCAGATTTGGGCAACATAGCTTTTAATTTCTTTCGATAGGTGTCTCTCAGGTCACGCCACTTTGTTCGCACACATAATGGGCGCCCCTCCAATCCAATGTTGGCTGATATTTTTTCCCATGCAGCCTCCTGTGCATTTTTATTTTTATACAATGGACTTGCGATGTTCCAAACAACTTCATTTAGGTGAACTTCTTCAATCAGGGCACCAACCAAATCATTATCCCAAACAATTCTTTCACTGGTAGAAGACCTGCTATTTCCCGCCATGTTGTAAACTCTGCCAAATCAACCTCCTTCCTATTTGGAGGTACAGCATTTTGATTGGCTATTTGAATCCGGGAACTTTAAGTTCGCAAGACGATTTCGGATGAAAAACAAAACATCCGAATGCATCAAATTCGGATGCGAACGTTCGGATACGATTTGCGAACTTTCGGATGCGAAAGGAGAACAATGGGTTCGCATCCGAAATCCGAATGAAGTGGAGATGGGCCTTAAGATGTTGTTCAAAGTATTCCTTGGATTATTGGAGTGTAGTAGCTCTCTGTCCCGTTTGGTTTTTGTAGCAGTATCTTGAGAAAAGTACTACGCTTATTCTATCTAACACCTTGAGGGGGGCTTCAAATTACTCTCAGTCATGACAGCTAATACCTGTCTTATTCTCAGGAGAACACGTAGTATTCTGAATCACTGGTATATTTATGGTTAAAAGTGCCAGGTCTTCTACAGATATTTTATGTACTACTTTGTTGATACTTCGGTGTATAGTATCATGCGTTGTCAGTTTCTTCCTTTTTGATGTATTTACGCTGATATTGTGTTCTAAATTAGGTTTGCAGTTAACACACTTAAGTAACTTATTCACAAGGCTTTTTTCAGTATAGTACTTTACTCATGGCCTAAATATTTGCAACAACCTATTGATCTTTATTTGACAACAGTCTAATCGTTGTGTTCAGTATAGATTTTAGTGTTATTGTGATGGACTGAGAGTATGGTTACTTTAATCGTAACTCTTTGTTTCCTGACAAACCAGCTCCCCTCCATCCTAAGATCATTTGTTATAAAGACCATTAATGATTTTTATACATCATTCTGCACATGATAATATGGTTTTACTGGATCAAGTAGTAGATAACAATGATTTGTATTGAGTAGGCTTGATTCCTGGAGCCCCATAGTCCAGTCTGCACCCCAATTACCTGTATTGTTTGTTATCAAGTGTTATGAGCGGCTTACTGTAAAAGACTATTATGTATAAAGGGTTATGTTACACTAAAACATACTTTTTCAGTTTGGAATCATGTATCTCTAGCACACGTACTGAATAGTCTTTAGCTTTTATAAACCTGAATTATGGAATATCTCTAGGTATAGTCATTGCATAAAATCTACTTGAATGCCTCATGCTAACTATTATTGGAGTTTGAATGAGATTGCTGGGTGCGCCTAGGTGACAATGGTATTGACACATTTCAGTTGATATCCTTAGATGAAACATGTACCAATATAGTACTTTATTGTCTGCCTGTAGGATTTTTGTCAATAGCCTGTGTCACTTTAAGATATTAGTTGTTTCCGCTACCATTACTAATTTTCATATATCATTCTGTATGTGATATGTTGTTAAAGTTTTGTAGTAGGTATAGCTGACTACCTTATTTTTATTGTACTTAATTGACATATCAAGCCCCCCTCTCAAATACACCTGTTAATAATTATTTGATGTGATGATGTAAGCTATAAATTATATAATTCACTGAGAGGTGTTGCAGCTTTATGTGTTTGACAAGAGGTTGGGACTCACTTGCATGATTTTGGTCCATAGTAGTGTTACTTTTGAGTTTGCTGTAGGATTACAAGGCAATATTATTTCAGTTTTCTACACTTAGGGAGCAGTCATTAAGTATCACGTGGAGGGGGTGGAGGCAAATGATACAATAGGTCCAAAGATTTTGTACCCCAGTGGACATGAAAAAATTCTAGACCCCCTGTATGGGGAAGCTGAGTATTTTGCTGCCCCAGCTATGCAGATTAAATACGTTGCGGAGCCTATAAGTTAATTTTTGTTATTGACTTTATTATGTGAACATCATTACTTTTTTTGGCTAGATTAGTTGGTGATCCTTAGAAACAGTATATGTGTTAAAATATGTGCCTTCATTCTACCAGAAGTTGATATGCAACTTTGTGGGATTACTAAGAAATCATGATTCACTTATTTACATAACTTTAACCATGATGTATGCATTTTATTGTATGATATAGGAATAGCAAGCAGTACATATATTCTTTTATAAACTGGAACTATGGAGTCTTCTCAGATTGTAGACTGTTTACAACTAAATATAATACCTCTCGATAAATTATATAGCTGTCTGGATAAGGTAGAAGACTATAACCATGTATATAATGCTACATTAAAAGTATGTGCGTAAGTTGTACTTGACGTATGCACCCCCTGCCACCACAATAAGCACTGTTTACGCTTGACATCCAATGTTGTAATTTCAGGCTTTATAGTATATCTCATTCATTGGCTTTACATCTTACTATGTAGAATATGATGAAGTGATGTTGTATTACCAAGCAATATTCTTATTTTTATGACCTTACAGTATAGGTCCTTTGAGGTAGTATAATTGAATTAGATCTAATTTATTGGATCTTATTATGTAACATAACAGATTGGATGAGATTAATGGCTAAAACCAGATAGAGGTTGCAGTCATACCTCTCATTTGATGTGACATAATATATGTCCTATAAAACGTTTATATTATACAGCAACATTCTATAAGACTCCTTACGTTAGGATTGAGTAATGCAGGAGATGTTGTGTGATGTATTTCTATTTGTACCTCATTGTACAGACCACTTAAAACAATTATATACTTAGTTCATGTAATGCAGACTAGCTTAGTACTGATAGCCCGCTAGACGCGGGCTCCCCTACCCCAGTTCAAATGTTGCAGATTAGCCTTGGAAAGACTAACGCAGTGCCACATCCAGGCTGCATGGTGCGCATTGTTGATGACCATTGATCAAAAATGCTCGCATAGGATCAGGAGATGATGACGTCATTGGCCTTTGTGTTTGAGCATGTGACATCCGGCCTTTGCAATGGACAAATCCACACAAATTTGAGAGAAAAAATTGTGCACAAAATGCTTGGATACCTGCGCTAGGCTATGGGGCGTTTCGACTGTCTTCTTCATATTCTTAAGCCCCATAGCCTAGCGCAGGTATCCAAGCATTTTGTGCACAATTTTTTCTCTCAAATTTGTGTGGATTTGTCCATTGCAAAGGCCGGATGTCACATGCTCAAACACAAAGGCCAATGACGTCATCATCTCCTGATCCTATGCGAGCGTTTTTGATCAATGGTCATCAACAATGCGCACCATGCAGCCTGGATGTGGCACTGCGTTAGTCTTTCCAAGGCTAATCTGCAACATTTGAACTGGGGTAGGGGAGCCCGCGTCTAGCGGGCTATCAGTACTTCTCTATATACTAAGATGCCTATATGATAATTTATGCCAAACCAATCAGATTGCTCAGATTTGTACCACGTGACCTGATTCCACCTACATGATCTCCTCCCAGGGTATTTGTCCCCTGGCCCCCAAATGTCTGTTGAGGGTAACCATTTGTGTCTACCACTGACATAAGAAGAGATATGAGTTTTATAATTTGTTTTCGCCGAGTTATTCAACTTTCTTCCCATCTCCACTCACAGCAATACTGTTGCTCCTCCCTGCTGGACCTCGTGTTGTCAGTTTTGCGAGCAGTCCAGTAGAACTAAGTAACTGTGTGTGTTATCGCAAGGAGACTTTGGTTGCAGTTCTTCCAGGTAAGCCAGCTCTATTTTCCTGAAATGGTTTGAGTTAAGAATTCCTGTATGTCCTTTGTCCATTTTATCTGTATTCTACTGTTCCCAGCCATTTATTTCCATATCTTTCAACGAGATTCAGCCACCTTCCCTCGAGTGAATTACCGCCATGACAGTTCTTCTCAAAGTTGTTCGATGCTGTGTATAAAATCACCATGCTTTTCCTTCTAAATTGTGAAAAGATATTCAACATATGTTTGACTTTGTATTTCGTGCTAGATTATGGCAGGTTGTTTGCTTTTCATGCCTAATTAGATGACATGGAATGGCGTGCTTCCTGCTTTCAGTTGGCGATGTTTTGATTAGGACTACCGTATAGTTGTCGTGTGACTTGGAGGAGAATTTCGTCGTTCTGCCTCCAGTTTAGCGTTTTGTCGCTTGATTTCATTCGCTAAGGTATCCTACGTTTCTTACTACATTGTGATGAAATGATTATGTAATGTTTACTGTTGTATTCCTTGCTAGCTTGAAATTTATCCATTGCTTTTACCACATGTATGAATGACATAGGATACGGTTGTGTTTGGGGATAACGTCTTGGTATGTGGAATGCTTTCACTGAAGCATGTATAGGGCTATTGCTGAATTTGTTGGTTACCCTAATATTGCAGTTTTTACTTTCACTCTTTACCTTTGTCGTAGTGTGTACTGTGAAATGCGAGGGGAGTCCCAAGGTCATCTCACAATCGCAGATACCTGTTGTCCTTTGTTTTGGATTACTTGCGGTCTTTTGAGGGTGATTCCATACCTTTGCTTCAAGGGCAATAAGATCAAGGCAGTTCCCCTCAATTTAGCTTGATTTTCTCTTCTAAATTACCGATTTGTTACTGCAGAAGTATGGTTATGATATTGAGGAGGTATTTAATGCAATATTTGCTGATGTACTAGGAGCTTTTAGCTTGCTGTTGATTCTTAGTATATGCACGTGAGTTGGATGTTAGGATGTCTCAAGAGTTTGGGCACTTTGCTTACATTTCAGATATTGCCCTTACAGTCGACTATACTCCTTGATTTTATCATACACGTTTTACAGGCAAACACTAAGATGTTACCAACTTTATTCTCAGCTCAGTAACTCTTTTTTATTTTGTTTTCACTGTATTTAAAGTAGGCTTCATAGTTATTTCCACTATAGATGGTAGAGTTATTCTGGTCAACTCAAATTTAAGGGGTTCCACTATACTGAATGTTCTTCTGTTGGGACACAGTTCCCCTTCTTTCTGAGATCATTTGTTATAAATGCCATTACCCACTTCCATAGATCATTCTGCACGTGATGATATACTCTTAAGGGATGGATTAGTACTAGATATGACCATCACTTTTATTGCCTAGACTTCATTTATGAAGCCCCTTGCCCCCACTGAGGTAATGCCTTCGTTTGACATCTCAGTTGATGATACAGGATATATATTATTACTCATTTCAAAGAATTACTGACTTCCATAGATCATTCTGCATATGATATTATAGTTTTTTTAGGGATGACTTAGTACTAGATAGCAATATTTGATTTATGGGGCCACTTTTCCCTATCCAAGTACCATTATTGTTTAACATCTGAATTTCACATGGTTGTAACAGATAATTTAGTGCTGGATAGCTGCATTATTTGTTTTGTATAGCCATAACCTATGGACTCCCCCCAAGAACTCTGGCTGATATCTAATATGATTCATTCTGCTCAATCAATAGCTTTACACTCTGTTATATATTATATAAAGGTGTGATATAGGAATACTAAGCACTATTCTTTTGTTTTATCATCTTGAGCTACCAAGTCCTATCACAGATTCCAGTTGTATAACACATACGTTTATGGATCAGACTTGATTGTGTACCTCTGTGGACAGGATTAGTGGTCACCTACATGATAACGGAACCACTCAAACCTGCCAATTCATGTGCTATATTGTATATGTTATAACATCTTAAAATTATTTCCAGGACTCCTTAAGTTAGAGTTGAGTGAAGCAGGAGACAATATGTCATGTAGTTTCATTAGTGCCTAATCGTAGAGAGCATTTTAAACAATTCTGTGCATTCAACAATTCGTATAATAGAGACTAGCTTAGTACTGATAGCCCGCTACACGCGGGCTTCCCTAGCTCCAGTTCAAAAGTTGCATATTAGCCTTGGAAAGACTAACGCTGTGCCCCCATGAAAGTTGCTTTGTCTGGGCGCATAGGATCACGAGAAGGTGATGTCATGGGCCACTGTGATGGAGCACGTGATTTTCGGCCTTGCATTGTGCAAATCAAAGAAAATTGCGAGACAAAATTGCGCAAAAAATGCTCGGATACCTGCGCTAGGCTATGGGGCTTCTTGATTCTCATCCTTTCCCTTTACTGCCCCATAGCCTAGCGCAGGTATCCGAGCATTTTTTGCACAATTTTGTCTCGCAATTTTCTTCGAGTTGCACAATGCAAGGCCGAAAATCATGTGCTCCATCGCAGAGGCCCATGACGTCACCTTCTTGTGATCCTATGCGCCCAGACAAAGGAACTGTCATGGGGGCACAGCATTAGTCTTTCCAAGGCTAATATGCAACTTTTGAACTGGGGCTAGGGAAGCCCGCGTGTAGCGGGCTATTAGTACTAAGCTATCAGTGACTACTCTGTCTGTACTCAGGTAAGTGTGCACTGGTCCATGGAGTTGCTGTAGAATGAGATCATTGATGTGATGGGAATTCTCATTCAATGGCGTTAAGCAACAGCGGTCTGACATGTATACAGGATCTTGCATGAGATCCACATCACCAGGTTGAAGTGGTGGGTAAACAAAGTTTATCATGTCTTGCAGTGATTCTGTCATGATCTCGTCTGGAAGGTTGACTTGATCATTTGCATCATGTGGTTCATCACCTGTGCCAAGTCTGAGAAGCCATTCAGAGAACTGTCTGTATGTGTCATCTTGAGCGGCTCTCATGTTTGTCACCAGTTGGAATTGATGGAAGTGACACCACAAGTGTGAATTGATGATGCATTGGTGAACAGTCTGTTCTCTACCTGCTCTGGGAACAACTGGGAGAACCTGTCTAAAATCACCACCAAGAAACATGAATTTACCCCCAAATGGTCTATCAACCTGGGTAATATCTCTGAGAAGGATATCAACAGCCTGTAATGCATTTGCTGGGATCATTGATGCTTCATCCCAGATGAAGATTGTTGTCTCCCTTAGAGTGTTAGCTCTGGCACTTTGCCTTTTTATATCACACGTAGAATTAGGCAATAAAGGAATAGGTATTTGAAATGTGGAGTGTGCAGTTGCTCCATTGATAAGTAATGTGCTGGCAATCCCAGAATATGCCATACATTTCACCTTTATTCCTAAAGCCTGAAGGTTGTGAACTACAGTGTTATAAAGAAAGGTCTTACCTGTGCCAGCTGGTCCATCCACAAAGTAGCAATTCTGATCAGAATTTGTTGCTATGGCATCGACAATGGTGTCGTGAATATGGTGCTGATCAATGTTGAGTTGTTGGAGCATTTGCTCACCCAGCTGCCGTTCACGAACAATGTCAATGTGTTCATTCTGATTTTGTGGATTAACAAAATTGGCAGGAAGCTGTGGAAGATCAGAAAAGTGAACATCTGAAATTGACTTACCATGAACCCTGAGGCATGCATCAATGTTCCAGAGACAGAGGTGAACATGTCTGTCCTGCAATGTGGCTTCTGGGTCATGGAGTTGGTCGTGTCTGATGTAATCTTCACACATAGCTTCTTTAAATTCCTCAAACAGGGCTCTGATGTCGGATGGAGTTTGAAACACCATCAATGTCGCAAACAACTGGCGCATTTGTGAGGGCATGTTCATTACTGAAGCCTCTTGCAAACAGCGCCTGTGTTCGGTGTCATCCTCAAGCAACCCCATTGCTCTTGCTGCATCTTTGAATGTGGCGCACACTTGAGCATTAACAGTTCTCAGGTCTTCAAATGATGTCACTCCTGTCCGGTGAAGGAGGAGTAAGCGAAGAGCGAATCGCTGTGGATCAGAAGGTTGAACTTGATAGATTCGACCGATGATTGGTGCAGTTGATCATCGTCTGCGAGTCCATTTCTTCCCTTGTTGGTTGAAAGTGTAATGCTCAGGAATTTCGTGGTACAAATATTGACGTGCATTCACATCCTCTTGGTTGAGTTTGAAAAATGCTGTCAATGTTGTGTTTTGCCCACGGTCAAGAGCCCTTTGTTCATTGCCATTTTGATAGCATACATTTTGTTGCAGAGGGAGGTGAACTGCAAGCCGGATGATGATGTGGCTTTTGTCATGCATCTTGTACTGCATGATTCTGAAAACTGCCTGGTGTGGTCCAACATAGCGTGCATTGAGATGCTGCAAAATCTCATCATGGTTGAGATAGTTCTGTCTAATTTCGACATATGCAGCATCATTGCCTTTGTGGATATACTTGAAGATGTATTTCACACTCCTGACAGTTGTGCAAACCTCCACGTTCATATGGCAATTGAACTTCATGAGTAAGTGAGGGTTGTAAGGTACAACCCATGAGTCATTCACTGTGTGGTGATGCAGTTGTGCTCTATGTTGCCCACGTCGTCTATACAGTGGATATCCATTGACACTGAATTCTGTTTGTTGTTGGAGAGGTTTTGGGAAATGTTTTTTGCATTCCCCATTCTCCATGCAGACACAATGAGGGTCCAGGTCACCACAAGGGCCATGCATCATGTGTCTCTTCACAGTATCATGGAATTCTGGCTGCAAGTGTGGGTCTGGAATTTCTGCAGATACCAAGCGATCAACATCTTGTGCTGTTTGTGGTTTGTCAGCATCTGCTAGAAATAAGACCATGTGCGCATGTGGCAAACCTCTTTTTTGAAACTCAATTGTATACACATATGCAGTCACATGCCCAAGTACGTGACTCTGAAGAACATCATGGAGAAGTTCCTTCAGTTTCAAGTGGAAGACACGACTGACAATGTCTGGCCTGTCACTTGCAGTCTGATGTGGAAGTAAAGTCTCTTGAATTTCAGGCCACTTTGGGTTTGCCGTCATTGTGAGGAAAATGTCTGGTTTTCCATGTTTTGTTACAATTGTCATCGCATCTTGGTACTTTTGGTACATGTTTCTCTGACTGCCTTCAAAGCTTGATGGTAGGATCATGATGCGGCCTACATTCACATCTTCAGCTTGGGCACGTCTGCCTAAATGATCCATCAAGCCTTGGTAGGATTCAACACGCAGTTGTAGCTGGTGTGCTCTGATGTAGGCTAATTCATTTCCCTCTATTTTTGTGAATGCATCAACCAGATACTGCTGAAGCAATAGACGGGAAAGATGAATGGTGGAGAAGTTGTCACGCACAGCAATTCTGAAAGCATAGAACTCATTTAAAGTGAGTCGTGCTCTACGTCTTGCCCCTTGCTGTCTTTCATTGGCTACAACATGTCTTTGAATGTTGACATTCCAGCCCATTTCTCCATGGAAGAACAGCAAGGGGTAAGTCAGTGGGTCGGCATTTGGTGATGTTGCCTTGATCTTGACTGTGTTTGGTGCATTGGGTTGAGCAGGATACACTTCAAGATCTCGGTCAGCTGGATTGGGTGCAGCACCATCATTTCCAATATACACTGCTGCAATCTCTGTTGTGGTGGGATTAGCATATCGCGTGTCTTGAAATGGTCGTGTTGCAATGATCATTTTGACAGGGCGAACAGGCTGATTGTTTGCAGCAGCAATTTGCCTCTCCCTTTGAAGGATCTGACCCATATTGTGATATTGCCGTGCATATGGATTGACAGCAAGTAGTTAATCCTGTAGAAGCTGCATGATGTGAGGCTGAAGGTTTTGATTGCGTGGATCATTGGTCCTCTGGTGCATTGCCTCATTGGTGTCAAGGATGTACAACTGTGCATACTGCGGTGGCTGACCATGTGGAGCTTCTTGTGCAGCTGTGAGATGGTAGGCCTGACCATGAATTGTAACAACTCTTGGTCCCCTACCAGCGTGTTCATTGAGTGCTGCATTCCAAGAAGCCATTGACATCGCAGCATTATAGTGGCGAATGTTTTCCAAAAAGTGCCGGGAATGTGCTGTGTCACCGCTGAAAAGCTCCACAATGTTGTTTGATGGGAGCTGATTTGGTGGTAAGGTGGCTTTTCCCTGGAAACAGCATCTGGTGAAGATGTGTTGTGCATTGCACTCTTCCTGGAAATATTTTGCTGCACAGTGTGGACATCTGTTGTTCATGTCACCAAGGCAATGTGGTGCTGGTAATTGAATGACAGCATCTTCCTGCTGTGCACCTTGTGGCATAGGAGCATTTGCAAGTGGATGCTGTAGCCGCAAGCGAGCCAGGTCATTCACTGCAGCAATCACAGGAGGATTACGATTCACTGGTGCAGCTGGATTGTCTGCTTGCCATCGTTGATTCATATCAATACGATGTTGTACCCTTCTCCTCCTATTCACGACACAGGATCGTCATAAACATGGCATTATTAAAATATCTGTATAATGAAACAGTGGATGAACAGAAATGTGGAGAATGATAGGGTATTAGAATATAATAGTGATTAGTAGAGAAGGTATCACTGGAAGAAATTGCTGCATAATGGGTCGTTTGTAAAAAAAACATTAAAGGTCTATAACTGGCTGGCAAGGAAGAATTGTCAATGTGGTATAGACCAATATCCTGAAGCAGAGAGGAACAGTATGAAATAAATGGTATTGCTGTAAAATAGGTGTGTGGTGTAATAAGGTAGATATCTAAAAAGATGATGGTTCACAGTCAATAGTTAAGTTAAGGAGTAGAGATGAATAAGGTTGGTGATGTAGAAAAGGTAGATGAAAAGTATGTGATAATAATTCTTGAAGAACCGTTGAACTGTAAAAATTCAAAGTATTATTATTGGTATCCTTTAGAAGAAGAAAGCAATTGATAAGAGTAGTGAATTAGAGCATGGTGAGAGAGAATGCTAGGAGAACTATATACCATGTAGATATGTGCAATGGAATTAAGAGTCATGTTGGTGAAACTTGAAGGAGAATGTATGACATGTAAAATAATGGAGTTGACAGTAACTGTGGGTCTTCTGAAAGATAGGCTGGAAAATAATGGTTGGGAAGGAAGATATGAGAATTCTTAAGTCATAATTATAATGATGAGAACAGTTGATGACATAGGTATAAATGAGTAATGTATCTGTTAAGAATGTCAATGCAGATGGTGTGAAGGGATGGAGAAGTGGTGAAGGGTAAAAGATACAACACGGGAGGCTAGTAGAGTTGTGAAGGAGGAACAGGCTATAAGAAACAACATGGTAGGAAGTAGGTGGGTTGCATGAGGATTAAATATGCAAGTATAGCTTATTCTTTTTGGAAATAGCTTTGTGTTTGGTGTCCAGAGCACTTGTTCATGGTGCGCAGGTGATGTGGTACTAATTAACTGACTGGCATCATCCTCCTGTGCATGTTGTGCCTGATTTGCTCCCTGTGTTATGGTAGCATGTGGAACTGATGTTGTAGAAACAATATGGTGAAGTGATTCACTGTAGCAGTACCAGAAGGATTATGAGTGTTCTATGCAGTTTGATGGTGTATGTGTCCTCAGTTGTATATATGGATGTACTGTTGTTTTGTTCTTGTTCCATGTGCAATATATATGCCACATAATGGGAGATGAGAGAAAACATGTTTATTTGAATAGAGTAATGGAGGAGAGAAAAAGGAAGTGACAGGAAGGTATTGATAGCTAGGGTGAGAAGCAAAAGTTGAAAAAGCTGTGGGGGTTGCAATAGTCTGAAAATAATGTTTGATTGGCTGTAGCATGAAAATAGTACAGGAATAATATGAGCAGAATCTACATAGCTTTAGACATCTGACCATCAGGTACAATGTTGAGTGCATGAATCCATACAGTATAAGGTAGTAATCCTTGTAGATGGTACACAGAAGAATGCCAAGGGTCAAGGCAAGTTAAATAAAAAATTGATGACATGTATAGGATACAAATTTTTGGAATAATAACAACAACACTGAGAACTTTAGAGTGGTACTGAGCCCCCTAAAGTAAGTCGTGACCATAGACCATAATGATGTTGATTCATACTCATACTCATAGTGAATTCATATGGAAAGTTGGTATTTACAACAGTAATGATAAAGATACTAATTCAAACCAACTATTTACAAAAGAATATACATTACATAAGAATTAGTGGCATATGTTGCAGGTGCATTTATCACCAGGCTAGTCTTTGATCCTCTGATTGAAAGCCAACATTTTTGGCTCATTTTGTATGCTATCATCTAGGGTGCTCTAGAGTAGACTCCTTATAAATGGGAATGATTCTTGCCCATAGGCCAGTGTTGTTATTTGTGGCTGTTTGCACAGACATTGTATTCTTAAATTATAACATACATGCATCTGTTCATGAAATTCCCATATAAGCAATGGGTTAAGATGATTCATGGAGTTATAGATTTCTGTAATCAGTTTCTGCAAATTTCCAGCATGTATACAAAAACTGTCACTTAGAGTGAGCAAAGTTTCAAAGGGACATTCATATTCATTATATAGGATCCGAAGAGCATGGTTGTGTGTGTGCTCAATGTCTTTGTATGCACCTTTGTTACAGAAGAGCCATAAACAGCTGATTGTCAAAGCTCACTGATGATGACAAATGCATAAAATTGGAGTGCCCTCTTAGTATTATGGAGAATAGGAGCTATATATGGGACATACATCAAATAATTGTATAAACTCTCCCCCTTGAATAATCCGTGCTCTTGAAGAACTGTAGCGTAAAGTAACCCCAGCACATCCATAAATAGACAATGCCTGATGTATGAAAGGTTCAGTATGCTAATAGTAGGAAGTAAAGTTTAAAATGAACTGTGGGGGGGGGGGGGTTATAAGTCACAAATAGTAAATAGATTGGGTAAGTAAAGAAGTAGTTAAATGTTGCTAGCTGCAAAACAGGGGAGAGTTGAAGTCAGGAACATGTGAATAATGGAAAGTAATGGCAAGCAATGGCAATTAATGACAACAGAGATGCAAGTCTGTATTAATGTATAGTGCAAATCTTTGTTAAGGTATGGTATATCCTTGAAGTGGCCCCCCTTCAGTAAGTCCCACACTAGAAGTTTAATGTATTAATAAACCCCCTGAAATAAGTGCCCCCATGCTGGATGATGATGAAGATGATGATAAGGACTAATGCATAAAATGAAAGTCTCCTCTTACTATTATATAGAATGGGAGGTTTGACAATGAGTTGTTTATGGGGCATATGTGAAATAATTGTATAAGCTTTCCCCCATGAATATGCCCTTATGCCTAACAACTATGAAATAAAAATGAGCCCAGGCAAACCAAAAATATACGATGCCTGATGTATGAAAAGTTTGGTAATGAATTACTTGCATAGTCCTCTAAGGAGTAGTGTTAAAATCTATAGCTGTTGCTGAGTGGCAAAAGAGATTATGTGAGACACGTGTCATTAAATAAGCCCTTATGCAGATGATGATGAAGACGTTGATAAGGACTAATGCTCAAATTTAGACAGCTGTTTTAATCACATGGGGAGTAGAAGTGTTGACAATGCGACATATGTGATGTAAGTGTATAAATAAGCTTCCCTGGAAGAAGCCCTCCCTTCAAGTAACTCCACACCCAAAATGTATTAAATAGAAATCATCTTCTAGGGGCCCAACTGGAGGAGTTGTGTTTTACGGGTAGAATATAGCTGACGTGATGACAATGAGATGCAACAGTAGGTGGGATTAATGCTGAAAGTATGTTGGGAAAACCCTGTAGCTGATGGCAGGATAGGATGGAAGTATATGGCAGGATAGGTAGAGAGTATATAATCGACAATTTGACATATCTCCTGTGATAGGGAAGGGAAACTGTTATTATTGGTGGGTAAATTTAAGTGTCGTATGGGATCATTCAAAAAGTATGCAAAAGAAAAAATTAGGAATTTGTCCGCCCCCACCCACCCCTCCGTGTAACGGATTGTTTCATTTGAGCTGACACCCGCTCTGTGTTACGTAACACTCTTGTAAAGACCACCCCCTTCTAAACACAATGAGATAAACACACGGGTCTCTATTTATGCCTTATAATGTAATTTGTCAATTTCAAGTTCAATGTGTTTCAACATTCAACTAAGCAACTAAGGCAATAAAACAACTATAACAACAACAAATCTAGATATTAGGTAAAGATAAACATAAAAGTAAAAGTAATAAATTCTCTGTTGAATTTCTTTGGGAGGAGCTCACTCAGTAGGTAAACTAATCGAGGAGAGAGCCCCCTCCCCCTCTTTTGGTTGTTGTAGATTAGAGACATGAATGGAAAGAAACAAATGCTTCATGCTATAGGCTTTGCAGATACAGTTTTAGATTTGAACTTACAGCAGTTATTGTGCATCATTAAAACACTAAACACAAGAAATTCACATTGTGGTGTGAAGGCTTTTTTATAAATTTGTTCTAAATAGAAAGTTGGAAGATAAATCACTTTTTTCCCTTGGTAACTCATGACACTGTATAAAGTATAAATTAATAATGAATCTATTGCAAGATAAGGTAGAGTAGACGTTTATATGATATGATATGAACTGACGGAATACAACATGGTAAAATACAATATGGCATAGTATAATAAAGGTGAAAGTAATTTGCACTTTAATAGGAACTATGGTTATACGGAAATCAACTACAAAAATGTTAAAAGCAGGCCGGAAGAATAGTTAAAATCAGTAGATACAATGAATCCCCAAAGCTCCCAGCTGTCCGTAGAAAATTGTTTTGAAGAAACTCGGATACATCCATAATGGAAATAGACAATGTTAAAATGGTCTTTTATGAAATACGTACACGTAAATGTGTGTGCATAAGTGGAGGATTGAGGTACAGTAAGGCCCCGCATTTAAGAAACCACCTAAAAGAAACTTTTAGGCTACTGAAAAATTACTTTTCCCCTTAATCATAAGAAACTCTTAAGACTGGCACTCAAAAACAAGTTTCTTATATTGAAGTTGATAAAACAGAAATGGAAATAAAGTTTAAAAAAATCTTTAAAACCAAAAGAACAAATTTTTAGAGTCTTATCAAAAGTTGTAGTTTTCTATGCCTTGTGGCATTATTTCATCATCATCAGTGCCATCAGCTGTCATTAGGCAGCCAGTTTTTAAAAAAAAACTTTCTCCTGGTAGATGCATACTTCTGATTGAGATCCTGCCATGCTTCACCCACCCATCTTGTTAACTAAACTCTTCTCTTTTTTGCAGAAATAGTTGAGTTCCATTCTTCTAAGTTCTTTTCATCTTCAAGCCAACTATCAAGACACTCCAATCTTCTTCTTCATGAGATAGCCCTCTCCTTGATCAATTGGCTGCACTTTATCAGTTTGGTTTGGAGGAAGCATATAAACTATCATATTAGCTTTCTTTCTGCAAACTTGATGAAATCCTTCCAGTAATTGGAATGAAACATTGTCTGCAAAAAGAATATTCTCATTTTTCTTGTCTGATATTCCAGGTATGAGAACTTCATTTACCCATTTCATATTTGTTGCTTCATCCATCCATGCATTTTTTTGGAATAGTACATGACCACGCTTGTCATATTCTTCAACTTCAGCACTTGACTGTTTGCTCACCTTCTGCACGAATCATCAGTTGAAGTGTTGCTTGCCTTTTATCTAACCCACTACTAGGCTGTGCAACCCAGACAGCTCTTGAGCCTTTATCAGCATATGTTGTTTCTTGTTCATTAATGAATGGCAGTGGTACTTGGTCTACATTCCATCGATTAGTGGGCAACCATCTTCCCCACTTCTTATCAAAAGAAGGGCTGCGCCTTCTTTTTGACTGGACTGCTTTTCTCAGCTCTCGGTGGAATTCTTGAATGACTACTATCTTCTCTATTGAAGTCTGCTGCTTTTTATTTGTTCTTCTACGCTTTGATATTCCATTCCTCTTTGTAAATCGATACAGCCAATTTTTACTCCCCTGAAATTTGTTTGCCACATCTTCACCATATTTCTCTTTAAGTGCACATTTCATCTTTTTTCTCAACCAGTGCTTTGTTACCTTTAATCCTTTGCTTCGTTGTTGCTTATATTCCTCCAAGAGCATAGATTCTGCCAATGGATAGCGTGTATTTTTTGCACAGCTTCTTATTGTCTCAATGTTTCTTTTAATTCTACAAGGAGTCTTTGAGCTCCCAACATTGGCATCTCTGTAATCAAGTAGTCTGATTCTTTCTTTATACCATTTTGAAATAAGGGCCTTGTTAACTCCTAACTCACTTGCTACAAAGTTCATTGGGGCTTTCTTCTTGAAGGTTCTTGTCATTGCCTGCTCAACCATCTTTATGGCTTTCAACTTGAAATCAAGTGTGTAAGTTTTACGATGTCTCTGGCCATATCTTCCTCTGTCTTTCTTGCTTGAGACTGGACTAGCTTGTAGTAAGATGATGGAGGCATCCTGATCAGGTACAGAATTTACTACATCATCACAAACAGGTCTCACAGGATTCAGCTTTGAAAGATCTGATGATGAATTTTCTACCTCTGGGAAGTTAAGCTTAGGATGCTTGAAAATCCAATGTTGTTTCAAATACTTTGAAGCAGAAAATGTTTGCTTACAAATGGTGCATTCTGCTTGTTGTTGGTGCTTATTTTCCTCATATACAACTTCTGGTAAAGGTACCTGGTATAGTTTTCCTCCTTTTGTAACAACAGACTTTGTAAATCCACAAAATGCCAAGCTTGTCTGCTTTTGCTTCCCTGCCATCCCAATATTTGCAAACTCAGAAGGAAAGCAAAAACTAAGGCCTTTCTGCCTCCTATAGGTTTCTCAAAGTGAGGCCAGGTAAATAGGCTGAACTGAATCACTGTGGTGGTCATTGAATTGAGATACTATTAATTCTTCTTTCATTGAAACATTTAAGCAATTGGCTTTGTTGTGCACATATGTACAAGCATTGACTAGTTGGTTTGCTGTCCAACCCAAGTATGAGTGGAGACTGTTTTGCATCATTTTTCTTTGAAAGTTCACTGAGAGGGTATCATTGTTACTACAAGGACGTTCACACTGTTATTGGAGAAGTATATTCATGCTGCCAAGAGCCAGATAACTATCATGATAATTATGCTGTTAAAGTAATCAAAGGATCCAAACTTGTTGGCCATGTTCCAATTGAGCTATCAAAACTTTTCTGCAGATTCCTAGACAGGGGTGGTGTGATTGAAGCAGAAGTTATAGGGTCAAGATACAACTTGGGTCAGGGCAAAGGACTAGAAGGTCCCATTGATTACAAGTTCATTGCAAATTCCATGAAAGGCATCAGATATCTTTCTACAGCTAGAAAGGCATTGACCAACTTGAGACCAGACACTGCTGACACTATTATGATTGAAACTTTTCATTGAATGTACTGATTCACATGCAAATGATATAGATGAGGAGAGCCCTTTATTGGTTTTTTTTCTGTTTCCATTATATTTGGCTTGATCCTGCTCTGTGGGAATTCCAATTAATACAGATTTCATAACAAGTTGCTGCCAAACAAGATATTTGTTCTTTAACTGATTTTTCAAAAAGTTTGAACTAATTTTAACAATCATCGATGACATACACAGTGGGCTGATATATTGGCAAATAATCCAATTCCATTCTTTTGTAACCTATCTATCAATGAGTTTCCAGAAAAGAAATAAGAAACTTAAGAAACTTTTAGCCTAAATAGTTAAAAGGTACCATAAATACAAGAAACCTTCTAGCCTAAGGTGTAAAAATTTGGTTTCTTAAATGCGGGGCCTTACTGTATTATGTGAGCTTTTATGCAAACTTTCCCACATGGTAAAGACTGTCAAGGAAGCTTAGAAAAATGAGCAGTTTAGGTGGCTTTTTTCCTGAACACTGGATTTCTTGTAAATCTATGGCGTCAATGTAGGTTGCAATGTATATTTTTCTGCAATTAACGTGTTTGTTTTGCATACACTGACAGTGGTGCCTAGTATAAATGGGAAAAAATCGATTTGACTCAAACCAAACCGACATTCCTCCTCATTTTCTAATAGTCCAGTGGTGTAACTTTTATCTTACACCTAAAATGATAAGCTATATAAGGAAGTTACTCCTGAGTCCCCTCTGACCATATTAGGGCAACAGGGTTATCAAAAAGTGGTGTTCCAACTGCGTGGTGAGCATCAATAATGTATCTTTCAATTTCATATGGGGACATGTGAACCATGAAAACACCATATGATATGAAAACACTAATTACGTTTTAGAATAATTGCTCTGTATTGTTTTAGTGTTATGTAACAGATGTAACTCAACAGCCCCGTATCCCATAGACATTTCATAACAATTTGTCAGAAAAATTGTGCTGCATACCCCCACACTACCCAGCCTTACATACTTTTTGAATGATCCCTACATACTGAGTGTAGGGCTAGAAGAATGGAATGCTTGCATAGTTTAACTGGGAAGTGTAGTGTAGGATCTGGATAGATAGTATAGGGATTCCTGCTAAGATATGATCACAACCACGAAGTGCGCTATTTATTTTGATATACGATAATGGAAATAGAAAATGGTATATAGTTTATATGAAAAGTCACCTGTATGGCACAAACTTCTAATATTTAAGATGATACGATGTAAAAATAGGTACTGTTCGGATGTGGGATTTATTAAAAAGCAGTGTCCAATTCATTTCGATAACAACGATAGAACAGGAGTGATTGCAACAAAAAAGCAACCGGACAGCCTCTTAATATCAACAGTGTAAGTGAAATGAATGGTAAATATTGTGAAGCATCGGGGCAGTTGAAATTGCGGTGAAGGACCGTTAGATACATTGAGATCGTGTGGGAAGTTATGAGTATTGAATTAGTATGATATCCGCACTGAAGAAGTACTGTAAATCCTCGAATTAATCCCTCTTAAATAAGCCCCCATGCTAGAACTTCAAATTATTAATAAGCCCCCCTCGAATAAGCCCCCTCGAATAAGCCCCCATCCCAGATGATGATGAAGACGTTGATAAAGATTAATGCTTGGCTACGTCGAGGATTTACCGTATGTGTAAAACTGATGCGAGATTGGCCCTTAGGCAAAAAAGTGGTTGGGTATAGAAAATAGTTTGGGTATCAGCTCTGGTTGTTGACAATAGTGTACTGGGTGCTAAGGGTGTGTATGCACACTGTTTACATGTTTGGGTTGTATAGAAAAACGACTTTTATTGTCTGAGGCTCAAGTTTCTTAACTTTTCTCAAAATTGAGGCTGAGATTTTCTTAATAGTGTCTTAAGTGTTATTGGGGCAACTTGGCTAAGAGAGGTTACCATTATGTGTTTTAAATCGGTTAATAGTTGTTAGCCAAGATTATGAAACGAAAGTGTCGATCATCGTAGAGAAGGCTGTAAAGAATGAGCTAATTTGGATTTGTGACACATAAGGAACCCTTAAATAATTCTTTCAGGGAGGGTGTGGAAGACATCTGAGAGGGGAACCGAAATTCTGCTGACGTAAATGGAGGGAGAATGAAAAATAAACAACAGTTCAAGAGAAGGACTATGGCGGTGCGTCTGAAATCCTGGAGTGGGGATAAAATATTTATATAAATCTAAAAGGGGGGACGAAGAATCGATGAAATATATGAAAAGGTCTTCTACCCTCTCCCCACAAGTAATTAATTAGTCATGAGGAAAAAGGTAAATGTTAGAACTGGAGCCTAATGATTTTCCTAAGGTTTTCTTAAACTGTTGGGGATTTCAGCCTCATGTTCTGATAAACTATTGTCGTTTGTTTGTGCACAAAAAAAATACGCGTAGTTTATTTCTCGTTATGTTCTGTACTACGTTATTGTATATTTATGACGTACGCAATGACTACTTTGAAGTGGTATACATTGTATATGCAATTTCAACTGCATGACACAAATTTATAATACGTATAAAGACCGTATGATCCAATTCAAATTTCGATACCAACGATAAAATAGAAGTGATTGCAGCAAAAGAGAGAAAAACTCATAAATATCAACTGGTTCGCTTACAAATAACTGCCAAATATTGTGAAGAATCTAGGCAGTTGAAATTGCGTGTAAAGAGCTGTGGACACAGTTTGGTCTTGCTGGAGAGGGTCGCAGAGCCCAGGGGGGCAGTCCTAGATGATGACTGTGTGAAGTACCATGATGTCACTATGATAGTGGGCGCCATGATGTGTGCACTGAAGAAATACATGAAAGAATCATGCTTATTTTCGGGTACATTATCACAGGTTGGGCTGTAGATCGCAGTATACTGAGTTGTTAGGGGTGTGTAAGCAAGCCATGTACTGATGCTCGTGAAACGGCGGATGTGGAGTTTAGAGTAACTGCCAAATCGCGTGAAATTCTATGCAAAATTACTCCTTACGATAAAGACATTGGAAACAAAGGATAAAAAGTGCGATAGCACAAGGGTCATTGCAAGGAAGTCTTAACACATGCCTATTGCATATTTATGATGTACCCAATGAATACGTTAAAGTGGTAAACAGTTTACATGCAATTTCAAGTGCCCAGAGTTTTGACATCCTCAAAGATAACGCCCTTGAGGGATGAAGTGGGGTCTCTCAGAAAGTGTCATTGTAAATCAGCTTTAACAATGAAAAAAGTACGCATTGATGGAAGATACTATAGATAATAGGAAAGTGAGAGCTGTAATATGAAAAGGCGACTTACCTGATGTGAAAAGGACGAAGGTCTGTGAGTGTCGTAAACTACCACCATCTTCTCTACCAACACTCGCAAACAGACAATGCAGCATGGTTGTAGGCGGGTGACAATCATTGAACAACAGGATACCCATCAACCACGATCGAGAGATGACAGTTGATGGAAAGCAGACTCTCGTGTAGGTGAATGATAAAACAGAACAATGACAGTGAACAGGGAACTCCCTGGAAACGTTGTATTGCTCAACTGCTTGTGATACTGATAAACCCGTCGTAGGTAAGGGAGAATAAGCCAGAAAATGCGAACAGCCTCATATCAGAAATGTGTCGTAGTAGGATGATAGTTTTTTCAATACAACCACAACGATTATAGTGCCGATACATAAAAGTCAAAAATTACAAAATAGTTTAACCTAACGTCAATCAGACTTGATATGAATAACAGTACGTAAATCATATAGTCATAAGCGTGAACAATAAAATGAGGGTTTTAAAAATAATACTAAACAGACATCAGTGTGTCTTTAGCGGACTACATACATGCTAACATTCTTATATGAGTTTGTGGGAATTTAGCAGCCTGCATCATATTTTAGGTTTCAAAACGTATGGGTAGTAAAAGCAAATCGACTGGGCTCACCCCACCGAAGAGACAGTTGGAGATTCGTGGGAGACATCTCTGTTTGAAATGTTGTTAGTAATCTATAGTATATGAAAGAAACACTGCACTGCTGTAGGTTATACCATGCAGATTGGATAAATTGGGGGTAGTTTGATTGAAGATGAGGTGACATTATGGTCGTGTAAGGTCTGCATAGTAGTAAAGGGTGGAGTGTAAGGAGAGTGTGCATATTCATTAAGCTCTATGAACTGTGAGGGGAATACGGGGAAAATATGTGGATAGATTGGAAAGGAATGAAAAAACCTTCGGGTGAAAACATTTTTTGTGTCAAAGTGTGTTAAAAGGCGTCTTGTCTACAAATGAAATACTACTTTACTATGCGTTATATGAACTGTTTGTGGTGTGTCCTTCTGGTCCTTGTTGGCTTTTTCATCTTTGGTCTTGATACTCTTATCTGACTTTCTTGGGCGCTTTTTCCTACTCTTCTTTATAGACACATGTAACGTCTGTGCTGATCTGCAATGACAGAAGACCTAGTAGTATGGGTACTTGCGGTGTGATAATGAGTTATATGGGGCACAGAAGGTTGTGGGTTGGTGAGGAGATAATAGCCATATAGAAGAGTGTAAGTGTGACAATGATAAGATAATATGTGCGATAAAGCTGGGTGAAGCATACTTGATGCTTTCTATTCGGTTCCCTGTCTCGTCTGTTAATAAGAACCTTGTGTTCTTGTTGAAGTGGAGCGCCTTGGCAACCTTCCACTTCAAGGCTTTTATAGATGTGTCGCTTGGACACCGTACCTCCTAGGATAGAAGAGAGCTGAAATTAGTGTGGTATAGTCACTGGTTGTAAAACAATACAGTGGATACGAATAGAATTAATGAAAATTGGTGAGATGTTGGAATACTTTGATAATAAATGTACGCTTAACGTGGAGATATGACGTCATTTGAAGTGTAAGCTTGAAGTGTAAGATTAGGTATTGTTGTAAAAAAAGAGTGTATAATGTCAAAAGTAGTATCGCTGTATCTTGAAGAATGGGCTAGATTTGCGCATGGTGAGGTGAGGGTCAGATAATATTTGTAAAAGCTGGAAATAAAGGGTGTATAATGTGTAAGCTGAATAAAAGAGTTCTTGTAGTGTATATGTTTTGCTGATGGTATCCACTAAATGTCATGAAGTAAAAGAGTAAATCTAAGTAAGAAATGCAACCGAATAATAAGGGTAGGTTCCTGTTTGAAAGTGTGGTGGGAGAGGAGAGTGAGGGGAGACATGGATCTATGTAGATGTTCAGTTCAATGAGGTCGGTAGCCGTGCTTACAGTCGTAAATAAGTCAAATGTGGTTGAAAAGCTAATAAATGGGAAGTCTTATTAACCGGGGGGATGATAAAGTAACTTACTTATAGCTAAAAAGAACAGTCAAAAGGTGAATGGCATGGCATGGTACCTTTGCGAAAATACATAACGACAAATGCGATATCTGACATATAATTGACATTTGCCCTTGACTGCTCTACTGACTAAACTTAATAAGCTGGGTCTCAATAGTGTCTAGAGGGTGGGATACACCTGAAAAGTTAATACGTGTCCCTCTCTTTTGTTAAGCACCCGAGAGTAATGTGCGAAGAGTCAATTGTGTACAAATGTAAGATAGTGGCTATAGATGTGGAAAAAATAATGCATAGTACCGTTATCTTCTCTCTGAAGTGGATGCTATACGTCTTCTCTTCCATGGTTTGCTACCGTCGTGTTGAGAATGAAAATAGGGTGTGATGGTAATATGAATAGTCGCCTAAGGGTCATGGTATGCATGTACAACGGTAAGGGCGTATGTCTACTTCAGTCGGATGTTGGATGCTGCATGGGAAATGGGTGTCAGTAGAGAATAATAATGTTACAGGGAAAATCCGAAAGTAAGTGGAAATGGAGAGTTAAGTGGAGTACTCGATGTGATTGATAATGAGTTGGTATGTCGTTGGCGATATATTGTCTGTCTGATAAAATAATCCATGAATAAGTGAATACTTGTAGATGGTGTGTAGCTGAGGTCTACAGGCAAGGGAACATGGTGAGAAATGTGTCAAATAGTGTCACTAAGATAGTGCAACGTGTGATAGGGGTAATTGTGATGGGAGACATAAATATAGAAGAAATAGGGCATGATATGGGATGAATGAACAAATAAAGATGTTAAGAGGATAGCGTATGCACATAAATTGTAATGTGTAAGGCTCGTTAAAAGATCAGTAGTGTTTCATGCGTGGTCGAAAATTGGCTGAGGGCGCGTTGTTGAATTCTCTGCATAAGGGATTATAGTGTGGCATGCAGTGAATAGTGCTATATTGGAGAATCTGGGGTGGTAATGTGATCAATTTCGTGGGGGAAGGGTTCCAACTGATACATAAACAATGTGTAAGTGCAACTACAAATAATAGTGATTTTCAAATATGGGATATGTATGAAGACACCAAAGAGTTAAAAAATAAAAAACAGTTGCCGCGGGAGGAAAAAGTGATGCGAGCGGGTATGATACAGTAATGTGTTGCTATGGGCTTAACCCCCTCTCTCTGCTCAAGAATTGTCTCCGTTGTCCATTGAGGAGGAGTGAAGAGAAAATGAAGTGAGAAAAAGGTGGCTAGTCTCGTACACATGATCATCACAGTAGAACAGCCAGGATTAAAAAATATTATTAAACAAAGGTTTATCTAAAAGATGTTAGTATGCATCAAATCAATGTGTGAATATTGACTTTTTAAATATTGAAAACTGTTGTCTACTGAGCGTGATTAAGCTTGCCGTATCTATCGTCTTCAAGCGTACTTATTTTTGGTACTATTACTTGCTTTTAAGGGAGGGCATAATAGAGAGGGGGCGTAATAAATGTCTGCTCCTAAAGGGGGAGTATTGGAGAGGGGGTTTAATAAACAGTATCCTGTGATATAAATTGGTGTCACCAATGTGCGTGCAGTATGAAAAAACTGTAAAGTAATGACAGGGAATATCTAATTCAGGTGGATGATATACGTTGGATAGTGGATGGGCGTACATTGGGAAGAATGATGTGACATGCCATATCCGAGAAGTAGAGTACTGGTTGTCATTGCTAATGGGTAGATATGTGGATGTACAGTATCCTGGTATTGGTTGTCTGATAGAATGAATTAGAAATGTATCGATTTTGGCATATTATACGGAGGGCTTAACATAACTGACCATAAGGGAAATTACTGAATACGGTCATGTAGGAAGACACCATGGCAGCGTGTACCATCAGGCTGTTTAATGAGAAGGTGCTTGTCAGGGGGTACATAGGCGTACATGTTAGGGAAAAGGAGAAGAAAAAACATGGTATGAGATGAATAACCGGGGTATTGTATTGAGAAGGAAACTAAGTACGTTGTGTATAATGGAGGGGTATTACCTGTGATAATCAGGCTTGTGTGTAGCAAATACCATGGGGTATAGTGTAATGATCGATAAAGTAGAGGAGTGGATAGTTAGTGTGATATATGAGTTGTGTGTAGATTGTAGAAGTATACCTCCCGAAAGCAGATTTGTAATAATGTAGTGGAAGGGGGGACGTGTAATGATGGGAAGTGCTGTGCAGGCTGTGCATAAAAGAGTGGATGGGAAACGGTGCTATCAGTGGTAAGGAGTAAAAGTGAAATAAAATGGAGCCACAGGTGAAAGCTAAAATATACTTGAATAAGATGGGGGCTCAGCTCAACAAAATTGAAAAAAAAGTAGTGCATATGGAGGAAAGAGTGGAGGTGGCTGGAGCATTTTTTATGCGGACAACGGAGACTATTACCGCGATAAAGCGAGAATTGGAGGAGATAAAAAGGACTTGGGCAAGTGTGGCGGAGCAGATGGAAGAAATAGAGGAGCGGAGGAAGATGGAGGAACGTTTAAATGAAGAGTTTCCTATCGATGAGATAGAAGAAGGTAAATGTTACTTTCAGTTGTTTGCGCAAAATGTGCACTTTGTCTGTTAAATGTAATTGGTATATGTAGGGATTGATCGTTGTGTGTGTGTTGTATGTAGCAGTGTAAATAAAATAGGGGGCCCCGCGAATGGTAGTGTCCGTTCTGAAGGCCTGCCCACTGTAAAGAATGCGAAAATGAAAGTGATTGAAATTAAATGAATATTAACGTGTTGCAGGAGAAGAAACTGTAGACAGAAATGAACTGCAAGAGGTGGAATGTAGTGGACAAATGGCACTACAAACAGCTGGGAAGAAAGACGAAGAAATAGTAAATGTAGGCAGAATGGAAGAGGTTGAAGCTAGTGAAAAAGATGAAGAGATGGAAGAGAGACGGGTAAAAGATGAGGAAGAGAGTGCGATTAAGGACAGGGACACAATGGAACATGGAAGTGCATTGTGGTCATAAGCTTATTATATGTTGGTATAAAAATGTGTGAAGTAGCTGGTAGTTATTTCGTGTTAGTGAGTAATGTGATAGTGCATAGTGCGTAGGGAAAGTAATAATAGCTAAAGCTAAATATTAAACTGCTACCACTTGAGCAGGGAACGTAAAAACGTGAGACAAACCCAAGAATGTCTACATCAAAGAGCGTGGGAGAGGTGTGTTAATGAGCTTGTATTGGTGCAGAATATGGAAGGTCGTAACATTTGCTACGTTATGTAGGGTGTCTTCAGATAAAGGAATGTATGGTACTTAAGGAATTACCTGATAGTTAACGTGAAATGCTAAGGTGCAAACAACAATAGAGTAAATGTGAGTGATACCGTATCCTAATGAAATAACATGGGTACCTCTGAGGAGTAACAAAAGTACTTTCGGTACTGCATGGTGCAGGTTGATGTAATAAGAAGAATATTCCTCCAGTCTAGTGCGTGAGAGTTAATGCGGTATATCATGTGCGGAATGATCTATGGAAAGAGTAATGGTATTTGTAGCTATTATACAGAATGTAACTGGTGTAGTGTTGAATAATAACTGGAATCTATAACTGGAATCTATAACTGAAATCCGTGTCTTGTCTATGACTATTACAACAATCTCTGTGTGAACGTGCCCTGAACTACAAACGCGTGGTCTTGTAAGGAACCATTGTTTGCACGGAATTGCGTACAGATGTCAGCAATGATGACTGGAACTGTCGAATCCCTTCGTAGTTCTCATGCTCAACTATAACAAAATGACAAATTAACCACACTTACAGAACAAAATGTCTAAAAGGTCTAGCACTGATACATATATTGGGAGAACTTAGTACACACAAACAAACAGTCATTCCTAACAAAGGGAACAATGAAAATGTTGGGAAGGTTGAGTTATAATATCACAGTTCACTTGTCATAAGAGAATAGATACGGAGAAATGGATAAATCGAGAAATGAAGACTCCCTCAGTAGCCTTAAAAATGAGAAATCAGGAAATAAAGACTTCCTCAGTAGCCTTAAAAAAGGCGTGAAAATAGTAAAGGAGAGAGAGGGGAAAGTCTCCTTTATGACAGGTATAACTGGTATGAACAGGTCGCACGTAGTGTAGTGTGGAAAATAAAGTGATGAAGAAAAATAATGATATCCTATGTTGGTTGAATGCACCTGAAAAGCAATTTCGTAGCCCCGTAAACAAAGCGGCCTAACTAGTCAGATATAAGTCAGTGAAAATCTCGCCCAAAGACAAAGTACAAACAGCACGCTAATAGTCGTAGTATATCAGTAAATAATACAGCAAGCATCTCCTAAATATTATACCGAAACTTCTGTACTAACACAACGGTAACTTACAGGCGAAAATCAAGCGAACATGACAGGACCTGCCACGATCATATGACCCCCGAGCAGAGGCAATCGTATGGAATCTCCCTCAAAACATCGCACTAAATCTCCTCTAGCTGGCAAAGTAGTGATCATTCTAAACAAAACAATCCTGGTAAAACTAAATTGAAACCTTGTCAATGAAATAAGCCACTTACCTTATAGAAAAGAGACAAAATTCCACAAAGACTTGCAAGATATCCATCCACTTCATAAACATGCCCTCAACTGCAAACTTGCGGCCTTGTGTAAACACTATTGTTCGCAAACAAAGAATGAGAGGTTTCTGCGATCCTGATCTCACGTTGGGAATCCCCTCGCATTTCTATCTTCAACCTACAAGAAAATAAAGAGTGTAAGAATACCAACATAGCATAGGAATACTATTATGAACAGTTAGCAAATACATTACACGAACTTTGGACATCTGTGTACAAACCGTATTTAGATGTTTCTTGACTACTGGCAATGAGAATCGAACACACAGAGCAGTTGCTTCCATGGCTGAACTGAGGGGAATGGAAACTTCTGATAACAGTTATATTACCCATAAGAACTTACACCCTTATCACAGTTGCACAACAAAATAAAATCCTAGGCCCAACTGACTTCAGCAATGACCATATACAGCAGCCCATGTACCACAATTCATCAGGAAACACAACAATGTCCTATCCCATCTACGCACGCATTAAATTCAAGCAATAAATATAGCAATCCAGCAAGGAATACAACAATAAACATATAAGACGTATGTCATCAGACTGTTGCAAAAGACCCACAACGATCTAGAGAAAAAATTCAATCTAATCGGAGAGGAAGTGTCATGGCGAGTTACTCCCGAGGGAAGCTTGAGGAATCTCACTGCCCAAAATAATGATATAATCTGTGCAATATTAAACCTGTTTAGTAGACAGACAAAATAAAGGCAATCTAAAAACGAACCTTATTACATGAAAAAACGACTCACCTGGTACCAGACAGACGAAAGTTCACTTGAATTCACCCGGAAACAGCAAAGAACATCAATCGGTTTGGAGAAGAACTGTCAAGGCGGAAAATGCTCGAGGGAAGCGATTGTAATCTCGCTGACAATAGTGAACATAAGTGTCGAAAATACTATAGAAATTACACGCAGTTAACAGAGCAAAGACAGGCAATTTGAAATCAAACTTAATAGCTTTAGAACACCACTCACCTGGTAGAAAATACTTGCAATAGTTCCTTCCAAGTCAAAGGGCAAACTGTCCAAAGTAACAGCAACACGATTGCAGTGATCTCCAGTACATCCTAGCGAAATATACACTAAAATAGCAGAGAATACAACTGTATACTTCTCCTTGATACTTAATAAGAATTTAGCACGGTGATTTAGGGATTAGAGTAGAACGGCATGGGAAGCAACTGTCATGGTGATAATCCAGTGAGTTAGGGTAATGCGACTTCGCTGAAAACATTGAGATAAATAGCTGATAATCGTAGGCAAGGCACACATGCGACAAAGGACTAATTGGCAAACTAAAGTCGAAATGTTTTGTACGAAAGTAGCGACTCACCTGGCATGAAAAGAACGAAATTCTGTAATGGCGATGAACCTGCGGGGGATGGTCTTGGAATATTGCCGAAAACTTCGACATAAAGTGACCAAAACAGTAGCAGACGCACACATTAGACGAATTAAATACACGCAAATATATATGAAACGTTTTCAGCACGAAAAGAGCAATGCACCTGGTAGGAGAAGCGACCAATGTCTCCTCAACAACTGCCATCAAGAGCAACCCGAGCGATAACTGCCTGTGCTACCAAGAGAGCAGCCAATCCGTGCGAACAACAACAATGGAGGACAAAAGGCGAAAGACAAAGGCCAGAGGATGGCGAAAATGAAAGTGGAATATCTCGGCGAAAAAAAATGGGAAAATTAACAGAAAAAGTTCGGCACCCATTCAGACCATATCGGAACGTTGGGAAGACATCCAACCCAATGCACGAAGACCGGCAGAAGAAGTATACATCACGCGGGAACTGGCGGCACTTTTGATGGGAACAATGGTGGAGCTCATTTGCATTTTAGGGATCTTAGTATATAGAGACAGTTTCTTGATAGCCCGCTAGACGCGGGCTCCCCTACCCCCAACCACCGCTGGAGATTAGCTTTGGAAAGACTAAGATTAGATTAGTCGGAAAGCCCCGTAGCCTAGCGCAGGTATCCGAGCATTTTTTGCACACTTTTTTCTCGCAATTTTTTCGAGTTGACCAATGCAATGCTGATGGTCACGTGCTCCACCGCAGAGGCCCATGACGTCACCTTCCCGTGATCCTCATCGAAAATGCAGACCATGCTGCTTCGATGGGCGACTGCATTAGTCTTTCCAAGGCTAATCTCCAGCTTTGGTTGGGGGTAGGGGAGCCCGCGTCTAGTGGGCTATCAAAAACTGCTAGTCTTCATCATATCAATAGGGAATACATGGTGTCTGAAATCCCATAGACGTGCATAACATATAACTTATTGTGCATAACACCTCATGTGTCCATACAATACAAATAATATACTACATATACAGCTGTGTATAACTTGAAAATGAATAACTATCACTGCTATTGGGAATAAACTTACCTAATGAAATGTGTGCTGCTAGCTTGTACTAATTCCTTAACATACCACAATCACATGCATTCTCAAGCATGTACATCAATTCTAACATAAGGAGTCTAATTTGAAGTAGCAGGATAAATTTATATTGTACCAAGGTTACATAGTGTGCAGAACATTGTGGTCTCCATAGAATACAAACAATATACTACATATATAGCTGTGTGCTAATGAGAATGAAAACCCCGCACTGCTATTTGCATGAAGGTTACCAAATGATTATATGTGGCGCCAATGTGTACTACTTAATCCCTCACAATAGTACAACCACATGTCACCTGTATTCATATGCATAGAAATCAATTCTAACCTAAGGAGTCTAGTACAATGTAGGAAGGTAAAGTTGCATTGTATTACAGCTTAAATATTGCATATAAATTAAACTACATGAGTGCACCTGCTATGTGGTTGTAACCATTAATGTTCCTAAATCTCCTACATTGTGGTAATGGAAAGATATAATATATTGTATCTTGCAACTTATTATCCATACAACAGAATACTCTACTACATATGTTGCTGTATAGCAATGCACATGAATAACCTTCCCTACTATTTGAAGTAAGAATATGACATAAACAAATATGAGCCAATAGCTTGTACTATGAAAGCCCTTAAAACACCATCAATTATAGGTAGACATATTGGCATGGATATGACCTGGTACCTGAGGAGTCTAGTACAATGTAGCAGTTTACCAGTTGGTGTATATATATATATATATATATATATATATATATATATATATATATATATATATATATATATATATATATATATATATATATATATATATATATATATATATATATATTATACCATCATATAATAACTGCAGAAGTGCTTATTACATGAATGACATGAATAACAAAATCAGATTTCACCAAAAAATAGTAGTTGCAGGAAGGGGGAGGGGGGGAGTTGACAATACACGTGATGTTGCTAAGTACTACTTATTTATGCCTGAAATCTATATCATCATGTGCAGAATGATCTATGGAAATCAGTAATGGTATCTGTAATATGATCTCAGACAGAAAGGGACATATCTCCCAGCAAATACACAGTCTTCATAAGAGGAGAATGTATCTTCACTACACACAAATAACACTACTATACACACTGAAAACAACCTTGACCCTGATGTAAAAACCAAGGTAATATATAAAGTAATACAGTGATTAAGTTCCCATATATGGGGTACTTAAATAAATTAAACAAACATGTATCCATTAAAACTAGAAGGAAACCAAACGGGAAAGCAGAGCTATTAAGCTACACTGCTGCAACAGACTACATTAAGCAAAACTTTAGCTTTGGTTTAGATTGACTGTGTGGCAAGGCTAAATGATAATTAGAATTGAATAGCAATATCAAAACGTAAACATAACGGCCCAATTATGAGAGATCTTGAAATCCAATATATGAGTTTAAGGTAGCAACCCTATAAAGATTTCAGATTCTGCACTTGTATATCTACAGGAGCAAGCATGGCCCCAAATGTTAGGTTACATTGAATAAAACATTTATTGCTACAGCCTTCCACCAAAATATTAATAAATGTTTCCATGGCAACAATAAATCAATAGAACTAGTCTAATACTGTGACCTATTTTTTGAATACAAAGATGCATTCTACACCAAAAATCATTTTTGCAAATTCTTCTTCAGGCCATAAAGTAGTGTATGTAGCTTGGAAATATTTTTCCTAGTTTTTAAAAGCTATTTCTAGGGTGCAAATGCATCCCAGTATAATTTGGAACAAATCCAAAGGATAAGGTAGCCATGGAGGAAATTACTTAGGAGTCTCATCCTGGTAGATGCAATAGGTGCTATAGTCCCCTTATCAATGCAAAAAACTGGAAATTCATAATTAAACTAGTTCTGGAGATATTTTGGTCTGAAGTTTTTTTTCCACACAAATCGTGAAAGTTTCAGACACAGTTTTTTAGCTATTATTTACAACATAAAACTAATGTTGCAACTCAGAACTTCCCAGCAGCATATGTTTCTCCTTCCTGTTGGGCTAGCCTGTCATTCCACCCTTTTTTCAATGCTCTTAGCTGTTTCCTTCTCTTTTTTGCACCTTCTGACTGCTTGCAAGCAGAATGCATTTTTCTTTTCCTACTGCTTCTTTGAAGGCCTTGCTCTGTTTGAGAACCAGGATCAAGTGCCATAGTATTCAAGACATTTTTTATTGCTTCCTTACCATCATTCAGATGGCAAACAGCACTGGCAACTGCTATTTCCAGAGTTTTTTTCCCACAAAATCTTATTTTGGGGCAACGCTGCCAGATAAGACCATGCAGTGCCTCATTTGCATTCTGCGTTTTACCATGAAGGCACTTTGACAGTAAATCATCAGTTGCTAAGGTCTTGAAAATTGGTAAGACTAGTTCATGAACAGCTAAAGGTATATTAAGTGTTGGTGTAAATGTTGGCTCGTTCTTCTCAGCCTTTTGCTTTTGCCACTTGCACCAGCTATCAGTACTACGTGGGCAGAATTTATGGCACTGTTCTGGGTCTAGTTCTGAGTTGTGGAATAGGGAGGCATAAATTGATTTTTTCATGGCATAAATTGAATCTGTATTGGTGCGTATGGCTATACCAAGATAATTTTGCAGCTTGTTTACAACAGCATCAGTCAATCTGCCTTTACCTCCAATGCCCTTTCCATCTAGCAGCTTCTTTCCCTTCCAATCAATTTTCAATTGCCTTAGCCGAGACCCTACCCTTTTCTGTATGTGACCAGTGCACTCCAGTTTGGTGATGCATATCTGATCACCATATGGCTTTGCTTCCTGTACATTGGAAAATGAAGAACTGTCACCATCCCCAAGGTATTTGGTATATCTTAAATTGAATCGATCTACAGATCTCTTGAAAATCTGAATCGCACCAGCAGATTCCATGGATGAAGAGGTTCCTGAATGGTTTATAGGACAGATGTGATTCTTCTTCCAATCCATATATTCTACAGTGGCTGGGTCCCTGTCCCTCCACAATGCACAGCTCTTGCAATGCTTTGTAAGCACTGCATGATCTATGCATTTTGAGCCAGCCATACAAGTAACCACACCATTCATTGAAGAATACCCACGAGTCTGCCAAGTTCCATCTATGGAGACAGTACAATCAAGCAAGTCTGCCTCTTCAATATCTGCTTCTCTTCTAACACCAAATGCTACTTTCTTTTGGGATAAGTTAGATTCTTCCTGGAATGCCCAGTGAATTTCATCAAGACAATTTTCATAGCTGGTTACTGTCATTGGTTTGGCCATATTCATGATTGTGCAAAAGTTACACAGAGCCTCATAACCATTTCCAATTTCTCTAAATGCCAAAACAGTCCTGAGGTTCAAGTCATAAAATGGACTGGCTCTATCTTTGCCTCTAGTGTAAGAGCTTTGAGGCTTTGATGTACAAAAAGATGAAGAGAAATTGCAGTTTTTACATTTTACTACCAATGTGTGACACAAACCTTTCTTCTGGGCAAGGTCTATTCCCAGGAACAACATCTGATCACAAGCTGCGTTGGGGCATCTTGCAAACTGTGAAAAAACATCTTGCAAAATAGGAAAATGTATCAAAACATTTATATCATCTATATCGCCACTGAAATGACTTTCATCAACGTTGAATTGTTCAATGAATGGCCTATGTTGGCCTAGGCTGTTTGTTGAATCATCTACATCCTCGTTCTCTACGATAACAGAAGCAGGATTACTGCAATTCTCATCTTCTGTGTGCTGGTTTCCTTTGAACTTTCGTCTTCTTCTTAGTTTCAACCTATTTCGTTTACTGCCCATATCTCAAGATTGTAAGAATTGAACTAACGTAGATCACAATATAGTAAAAATCAAAAGCAGAATTGCATAGGATAGGCCTAATTGTGTCATGCATCAGCAAGCAACTATGGTGGCCTCAGTCTGGATATGGATCTGAATGACCTCATTCACAATATCAGGCTGCTTTGGCAATGTGCTTGGGGGTCTGTAATGGAAAATGTTGGGATACAAAAAAAGAGGAGAAAGCTTCTATCTTGTTGCTAAGGGTGTTTCTAAGACAATTTGTCCAACTAAGACTCTGTTAAAATGTCAATATTTTTGAAAGTTCAAAAGATAAACCAATACAAATTATTTCAGGCACTTGTATATGGTGTAGAGAATTAGTTTCGACTACATTGAATTTTTCTTGAGAGATTGACTTTTTTGACATTTTTCATAGGGTTGCTACCTTAAACTAAAGGGGGAAGAGCATGGTACACATCCCTAGTATAACAGGGTGAAATACAGCAGAAGCTTATGAATACCATAACTAAACATTAGCAGTGGCATAACAGCAATTTTAAAGCGAAAAGCAAGCGAGCCTAAATACAGTTGGTTAGATGATAATCCCCCCCTACAACAGGGTACCTTATGAGCTCTCAATGACAATTCCGTAAAAATATCGTGTTAATGGCAATAAAAGTAACCATTCTCAGGACTAAATACTTGCAAAGCTATATGATGTAATCCCACATAAAATAAACCATTTAGTCATTGCCTTCGACTCAATCGGATGCTATATCATTCCTTTATATTATATTGTGCAGCAGAAACATACTAATAAATCCTAGTGCCATAAGCAATAATACCGTCAGTGCCTTGTGAATTTTGCTATCAAACTGTAGTAGCAGTATCACGCTGATTTAAAACGAAACACGAACGGACGTTGAAGGAACATAGTCTAGATACCAAAGCGTGCTAGGCAAACTGACAGAAACTCGCTCCAAATCTGGCAAATAACAACATTGACAACTATCAAGAACAGTCACTGTAGGTTAGCTTCTCTTACAAAAGTATATTGAAGCATTTGACAGGAAAGAAGCCGCTTACCTCTTAGACAATGCATGAAACTCGAACCTACATTGCTAACTTGACAATCGCATCTGTGGAAACTCCCTCAACCACGAACATGCGGTCTTTCATGCAACCCATTGTTCCGACAGAAAGACATGCTGGAGTCATCTCGAATTTCAGCGCCACGTACAACAGAATTGACAGTCAATTGCATTAAAAAGGCTGAGGGGTACTACCCAGCCAACCTACAAAGTAATAAATAACCAATTCAGAATCAAACTTTTAGTACAAATCACCAAAGGATAAAGAGTAATCATAGTCGCCATTCACAAAACACCCGCGGGAACTGGATTTGATTCCATTGAAGCTGAGCTTGGCAAACCCCACAAATGTATTCAATCTAGACACAAAAAGAAAACGGGTTAAGCTAAACCAATTCAAAACAAATCGGTTAGCACAACTCACCGAAGGCTAGAGAGTAATCAGAGTCGCCATTGACAAAACACCTTCGGGCATTGCATGTGAGTCGATTGAAACTGCGCTTGGCAAACCCCATAACCTGTAGTCAGTCTAGAAAAGAGAAGAAAATGAATTACAACAAATGACAACGTACATTTTAATAGATTGTATAGTAATTTATAACACCTACCATGTCATGAGGCGCGCACTTTCATAAGATGATCATGGAATTTCCTTGAGAATCGGCGTAAACTCTAGTTGAAACTCTACAATAAAACGTACAGAGAATAAATACGACCTCACAACAAATATCAATGGGCTTATTAGAACATGTATAACACCTTACATAAGCAGGTTCCAAGTGACGCCAGGTTGAGAATCCATTGCCCCACGGTGATAGCTCCGATTTCATCTAAAGTGACTCGCAGAAAGTTCTAACGATTGTCCTACACCTAGAATCAAAATTAAACATCAGATCAAAGTAAAGTCGAGAAAACCCCTCGCTCATAGCGGCACACATGGGCTAACTGCTTGAGCATGATTTAGTAGCAAAACAATGACTATTTAGCACAGAATATGAAAGGGGCCTCGAGCAATCTGACACTGCCAACAGCCATGCATGCAACCTCGTGGGAAGTTCTCAACAATATCTCACGTAAAGGTCGAAAAAGTAAACAATCAATAAAGGACAGAGAGGGGCTACCAATAATCGATTCATGTAAGAGCAAGAAGAGGACTCACCTGCCACATGATCAAGTCTGTCTCCAAGAGTCTTCAAGCGAATGAACAATCTGCGAACACTCCCTAAACTGCTAATCTCTAAGTTGAGCACGCGGCTGCATCATGTTGCTAGCAGGGGAGGTCGTGCAATACCCAAAGTGCAATATAAAGAAGTAAATGTAACTGTAATTCATATAGAGACAGTTCAACGTGAGACCCCCGAAAAAAATACAGAAGCTCGCAGCTACCGGCTGGAAGGAGCGTCTGTTGTGCAAGTGTGCAGCCAGAAAACAAAGGAACCCATGGAGAAGGCAATAAGGAGATGGGCATGTGACAGAAACCACACGCGGTGTTGCTTCTAGTGCGGATTGCGAATTTCCGAATGCTACATACAGGCTTCAGTATGGAGAGACAATGAAACCTGGAATATCTCGAGAACCACAGAAGCTACGGAAACGATTTCTTGAAAGGGGGATGCGAAATCGAAAGTAGAACCCCAAGTGGACTTTGTAGCGATAGCTCCCGGCCCGTTTGGGAGGAGAAGTGTTGTATGTGAATCCCCGTCACGTGGTACAATTCGAGCCCTGTAATTGGTCAGGCATAAATTAGCATATAGGGATCTTAGTATATAGAGAAAACAATCCTGAAATCAAATCACCAGTAATCTGCACTATTGTTAAGTTTTGCTGCACGATTGTAAGGTTCTGCTACACGATTGTTAGTTGTCGCTGCACAATTGCAATTGTTTAGTTTGTTTAGATTCAGTGTCTTGAATTGCTGATGCTTCAGACTCAGAGACACTATTCAACATTTTGATGAGTCAGTTGACAAGACTTAGGCCCTGCATATCTCTAGGCACAAATGTTGTTCATTCCCTCCTCAAAGACAATACTGGAAGCATATTTTCAAAGACACTGTTCGTGGATTTCAGAACTGAAGGGCTGATCAATAATTATGTCTCGCTTTGGGGGTAGGTAGTTCTAAACGTGGCTTATGATTGTTCATAACTGTCTTCATTTTTTAAGCATCAAATGGGAAGGAAATCATTCCTCGCACTGCAGAACAAGTAACAGAACCAAGAGATTCTGTGCTGAGGGGATAAACAGCACAGCCGAACAAGGACAGTACAACCTCAAAGATTGGCAACCTGCTTTGAGCGTCATTCTATCGGTGACGTCGATTTTTGTGCTGCGGAAAGTGATATTGTAGAAATCGGTTATAAAAGTTGAATGCTTGTATTTATTAATATCGATAAGGAACCAGTTTGGACAAACGAATGACAATGATATATTTTTCATCCATATTAGACCTCTCTTTACCATTTCTTTGTTAGCACTTACTGTTGTTTCGGATGATGTCTATTGTGTGTTTCAAGAGAGAACCACTGAAAGAGAGGCAAATAATGTGAACAGCTGAAATATTTGTATGATACTGACAAAACTAGGCGTGGCAAACAGCCAGCTTTGAGCCACGCCCTTGCCTTAAGGTAGCTCTCTACCATTAAATAGCACTTTTTTGAAAAACTTTCGAATTTTTTTTTATTGGATAGATTTCTTCCTTAACATCATAAGAATGAGTGGGGGTAGATATTCCAACATATGAAGGCCCCAATCTGTCAATAAATAAACTTTTGCAATATTCAGTGCTGATTTTTGTCCTTGACAACGCCCTAGCAATGGGTCTCTACTGTCCTAAGTTCACACCAGTCCCTTCGCCCCCCTCTCTTTTTGAATAAGAGCTGTTTCAAGACCTTCTATTTTGAATCTGCCTCGCTTCCAATCACCCTATATACAGCTATAGTTGATTTGTGGCTTTGTCTTGTTGTTCAGTCTCAAACAGTGGAAAAAACGGATACTGTGAAAAGCAAGATCAGTCTTAAGGCTTAGATATGGGGAGTAGTAAACGGTATAGAGATTCACGTTCTAGAAAGAGAAGGTTTACTGAAAATCAGCACACTGTAGAGCACAAGAAAGCGTTAACTGATACTGATAGCCAAGCAGAAGTTTCAACACCGAAGGGACTGCCTAGGCCAATGATACCCACGTGTTTTGTAAATGACAGCAACGCATCCACCTCAGCAAGAAAGCTTGATCTAACTACGTCCACAGAGATTCAGGATACCCCTGAATCATTTGACTGTTTCATTTTTGTAAGCTTTGCCATTCTTCAAAGCATGATAAAGGAAGTTTCATTTTGTCATGAGTGTCATCGGCAGGAAACATTAAGGTTGGAAAATGTATCCAGTCGAAGAATGGGATATTGCTATTCGATCAGAGTCTACTGTGGTGAATGTGGATGGAGTAGAGAGTGGAAAACATCTGATACCATCCAGAAAGGTCACTCTTCTGGACAAAAGTTTTATGAAATTAATGTTAGAATGGTAGCTGGCTTCAGAGAAATTGGTCAAGGCTTAAATTCTATGGAAACATTTTCAAGGTGTCTTAATATGCCACCACCAATGTCTGCCGCTGCTTATAATAATGTTGTTGACAAGATGAAAGATATTTATTTTGAGGAAGCACTTAAAAGCACATCCAAAGCTGCTGCTGAGTTAAAGAGCAATCAAAGTCTAGGTGAGGGGCAAGTTGATTGCAAGGTATCAGTTGATGGTACCTGGCAGAGACGAGGATTCTCTTCTCTTAATGGCATTGTCACTGCCATTAGTAGTGACAGTAAAAAATGCCTTGATTATGAAGTCATGTCTAAGATATGCAAAGCATGTGAGAAATGGAGGTCATTGAGAGGAACAGATAAATATGAAAATTGGAAAGCTACCCACAAGTGCCCAGTAAATCATCATGGCTCCTCAGGAGCAATGGAGGCTGCTGGAGCTGTTAGAATTTTCAAAAGATCAGTACCTCAACACAATCTTAGATTTACAGGATACATTGGGGATGGAGATAGCAACTCTTTCTCCAGTGTAGTGGCTGCTGCTCCATATGGTAGTGAGATTAACATAGAAAAATTAGAATGTTTGGGTCATGTTCAAAAGCGGATGGGGAATAGGTTGCGCAATTTAAGAAAAAGCCTCAAGGGACAGCCTCTTAGTGATGGGTAGAAAGTATCAGGAAAGGGCAGGCTGAGTGACAAACTTATAAATACAATGCAAAATTACTATGGTCTTGCCATAAGGCAAAATACTGACAACCTGTATGCTATGAAGAAATCAGTTGGTGCAATTTTGTATCATCTAACAGAAAATGATGATAATGAAGAAAGACACAAATTCTGTCCAAGAACTGAAGATGGCTGGTGCAAGTATCAATCTGATAAATTAACAGGAAAAGAAACTTATAAAAGTAAAGTAAATTTACCAGCAGCAATTAAATCAGCTATATTGCCAATATTTCAAGACCTGAGCAAAGATGAGCTTTTGAGTAAGTGCCTACATGGATACACTCAGAATGCCAATGAGGCACTGAATAAGCTAATTTGGCAACGATGTCCAAAATCTACATTTGTTTCCAAAAAGACTGTAGATCTAGCAGCTGCATCAGCTGTTTTGTATTTTAATGATGGGTGCAGTGGACTTGATAGGATCTTTCAGAGCCTTGGTATCAAAAATGGAGGATATACAATGAAACTTAGTGCTAAAATTGATCAGCGTCGCATATGTAATATGAACAGAAAATCAACTAAGAAAGTAAAAAGAAGAAGGAAACTCCTAAGATCAATCAAGAAAGGGTTTCATGATGATAATGTTGAAAAAGAAGAACATGAGTATGAGACTGGGGGGGTTTTAGAGCAAATACATATGATGTTAATTATTTCAAACTTTTGAAGCTAGATTTCTTGATATTGCCATTTTGCGGATTTTGTAGCCTTTCAACAAAGCTAACTTTTTATATAAATAAGATATTACTGTGAAACTTGGTATGTAGCTTCCAATTTTTATCTTCTATGTTCTGAGGCTCACAAATACATTTACATTTATAGGGAGAAATAGTAACTTTCATTTGAAGTTATGCACTACTGCGAAATTTTGGCTAAGATAAGAAAATCTTGATTTAAACCAGTAGATAAAAGATAATTGAATATTCATTGGTTCAGAACATTCAAGATTATTATATGCTAATATCAAAATGTCCACAAATTCTGTATGTTGTCTCAATATTTGTTGAGATCTGTTGAAAGAGGGTGACCATTTTTTTAATTTATGACCACTCATGCATGGCTAATTAGTAAATTTCAAGTTTAAATTGATTTTTGCTATTCACCTACCTATATACTTACCTGACTGTAGCATAATTTTTCAAATCTGTTATAAGTCAAGAAATTTTGTCGTAATAGTAGAGAGCTACCTTAAATGTTTCCTATGTTGTGCAGCAGTCAGTTTTATTCCTGGATCTGCCCCTGTTAGTGGATATCCAAGGCTGTGGATTTTGGTTATTTGACCCAGACATTGCATCTCAGAAAATGAGGGAAGAAGATGACTTCCTGTTCACAACAGGAAATTTATCATTTGCAGCTTTGGACAACTTCTGTACAACACATATGTGAGGACACTGCGAAGACCCCTAGTGGGAGAAACAACCGGAACTAGCAACAAACAGAGAGGAAGGGATTTTGATTATCATGGTTGTTGCGAAAGATCTTGGTTTTGAAAAGCAATGTGTATTTAGTAAATTGTGTCTCGTTTTTGGCTTCATTCTTGTACGTAAGTTTGCTTTGTGCCGAACCGGGCCACATTTCTGGTGACCAAGACGTAACTATTTTATCAACGGGACTGTAAGTACAAAATTTCTCAATTCTGTTCTGTTGAACCATTGAACTATGATGTCTTCAAGAAGTGACCGGAAGAAGACTGAAAGTGGAGAAGCTACATCATCTGGAAATTTTGTTGATGTTTTTCTTGTGCAATTAATTGTGAGTACTATGGATTGACAGGCTTGTGTCTGATTTTCCTGTGTTTGTCTGCATCTCTCAGTCGGTGTTGTTTACATTAGGCCACCCCTGTAAATTGTGTCAAAAGCTGAAATGGCACAAAAAGAAGAAGAAATGGATGAGTTATTGTTAGAAGCTCATAGTTTACTCACAGGGCTTAGCAAGGATGAACTTTATGAAATTTGTATTAAGTTAGGAACGATCCCTGAATCACGTTATGCGAACAAAAGTCGTCTCGCAACCGTGAAAGTGGTTGTGGAAGACATTGAAAAGCAGATTTCAAAATGTAACGAAACTGAGAAGGTTGCATTTGTTAGGGATGTTTTGACGCAAGTTACGGAAATAAAAAGCGCAACTAGCGTTGGAGAGGAACAACAGACACAGGATTCCATTAGACAAACACTGGAAAAGGAAATAACTTGGTTGAAAGAAAAACTGCAAAGAGAAATGGAAGCGTTAAATGATCAAGTGAGTGCCATAAAAATGACAACGGGGGACAATGTGCAAACAGGGGCTGGAGCGGCGACTTCAGAAGTCAACTACCGGGGCTTGCAGTCAATTTGTAAGAGGGATTTCAGAATTGTCGGGACAGTGGGGGCCAAGGGTCAAAAGGATCAATTGTCCTATTTCAGCCTCAGTAGACAAATACAAAGTGGGAAAGAGAGGGGATATTCGAAAAAGAAGTTAGTCGATGGGCTTATCAAGTGCATTGTACCAGGACTACCCCTGAAAGATTATTTAGAAGCCATGCATGAAATAGGGTTGGAAACTATAATGAAACTAGTTTGCGCCCATTACCAAGAAAAGAATGCGAGCAAATTATATGCTAGCCTCACGAATTTGGCCCAGTCACCAGCAGATGAGCCACAGACTTTCTTATTACGCGCTCTGAATTTGCGGGAAAAGATCATTTTTGCATCGAAGCAGGAGGGAAGCAAGTTAAAATATGACACCAGCCAGTGCCAGTCCATGTTTTTACATGCGATTGAAACTGGACTTTTGAGCAACACCCTGAGAACGAGGATGCGACCTCACCTTCAACGTCCAGATGTCACTGATGCCGAATTGATCGCCCAGCTAAACCTAGCTGGCGCTGAGGAATCACAGAGAAATGCCAAATTAGGGATAGGCCAAATGGGGAAAACAAAGGTTATGCAAGTATCTGCGGAAGACAATTCAAAACTTAAAACAGGAACCCCCAAAAAGGGCAAAGAGGCTAAAGCTCCATTTGCTGAAAAATTGCTGTTGGAAATTCAAGCCATAAAAACCGACATAGCTGCTTTAAAACAGGATGTAAGGTTCACTTGTGCCCAGTCCCATGGGGAAGAGAGCAAAATGCCAAGGCAAGGAAAGGGAAGACCCCGTCGTGAAAATCTCTTACATAGTATAGTCAGTGCTGCAAGGAGTGTTATAAGAAGGGCGTAGGAGATGAGTGTACACACTGCTGGAAATGTGGGGACAGTAGTCATTTTGCGTACAATTGCCCCGGAAGGAAAGGACCGAGACGGGGAAACTGCCCCCGGCTGCTGTCACGGGACAGCCAGTAGCTGAGAAAAGTGATGTAGAGTCCCACCATTGTATAGGCTGCAAGAAACTGCACAAAACTCTTTTCATTTGTGCTGGATGCAAAACATCAAAATTTTGTAGCATGGTGTGTCAAGTAAAAGACTGGGCTAATTATAAACAAATTTGCCTAGCAATTTATGAATTGTCTGGAAAATTTGAAAAGCTGAACCTGGACGAGGTGACAGTGAAGATAGTAGGGTTTTTGTAAGCCATCTCACACCTCAGGGACAAGAAAAACTGTCTAAACTAGTGGGTCGAAATTGTTTGATTACGTGCAGGATGAATGGTGTCGAATTACCCATGCTATTCAACACAGGGGCACAAGTGTCAATTGTCAGTTCAAAACAGCTGAAAGAACATTTTCCACAGTCAGAGACTCAATATTTCAAGGACCTTTTCAATCAAAATGTTGAATTAGAACTCACAACAGCCAATGGGTCAAAATTGCTGTACAATGGTTGGGTTAAGATGGATTTCCAGCTTTTGAACTCAAATGGGGATCCTTTAGAAGTACCAATGCTAGTGACTGATTTTGAACTTGATCGGCATATTATTGGGTACAACGTTATTGAAGAACTTATTAAAAATCAATAACAAGTTTCAAACGAGGCTAACCTCATATCAATCCAATCAGCAAGTTTCTTCCAGATTCCACAGTCAAAGTTAAATGCTTTTGTGAACTTTATTGGGAGCAAAACAATATCAATATACTCAACTGTGAAGACAAGCAAGAAGGACATTATTGTCCCTAAGGGGAGTACAATTAAAGTTACCTGTCGCAGTAAAGTTGGATTAATCGGCCGACCAACACCCATGTTGTTTGAACCAGACAATGACATAAACCTCCCCCCTGGCTTGGAAGTACACAAGTCTTTGCTCACATTGAAAAGAGAAAATTGTGAAAGGATCGGAATATATGTCATGAATACCAGTGCACATGACATCATTCTGAAGGGACGCACATCATCAGGCGTCTTGCAGTTTGTGAGATCAGTGACACCAGTTGAATTAAACTTTAAAGATCATCAAGAAATGGAAGAAGGAGGAAAACCAGAAGCAAGCAGTACGATAGAGAATGTTGAAGTCAAGACCGTTCAAAGACAAGAGAGGGTTGAAAGGGATCTGAAAGTTGAAAGACTTTGATACCAAAAGTTACGTTAGGGAGCAACTTAAGTGAACGGAGTGCACAGCAAATGCGTTATGAAGAACAGGATGCTTTTTGCACAAGCAGTCAAGATGCAGGGTGTGCTGAGGGTCTTAAATATAAGATTATCTTGTCAGACCCTACCCCCGTGCAGAAACAGTACATTGCCATCCCAAAACCGCTGTATCCCAAATTAAAAAGATATATCGAGGATCTCCTGGATTGTGGGTTCATACAGAGGTCGAAATCGCAGTATAGCAGCTGTTGTGTGATTGTCCGGAAGAAAGATGGCTCCATGCGACTCTGTATAGACTATAGAGAACTAAATAACAAAACAACAGCAGATCGTCATCCCATTCCCAGAATACAGGACACTTTGGATAGATTATTTATAGGACCATATCCAGTACTCGCATCATCACAAGGACCAAAGTTGATTCAGCCAGTCCATTGTTTTATGCCGAGAGGACCTATTGTTTACTACCGTTAAGACTTCTGTCCAATTCGTTGGAACAGTTATTTTTGCAATTTGTATTTTATCATTTACCACCACAAGAATAACTCTAATATAACTGGAAAGTGTTTAGTTAAGCGAAAAGACTTCAGGAACATAAAACGAAAGCAAAAATCCTGAATGCGCTAAAACAAAGGACATTGCACCTAAATTGATTTATGAAATCGCTACGATAGTTTGGATAAGACATGAGAGACTTACACTACGCTGCGCAGCTGACAGGTTTTTTATCCAGTCGAACAATGATAAAAGTGGATTCACGTACGATTGCTGAACTCAAAGGACACATATTTTATTCAGTTGAAACATATCGAGACATCGAAATATTTGATTGACTTTTATATCATATGTCAGAGCATCAGAGATTATGAACTAACTTATCAAAGCGTCTCCCCAAGGACTTTTGTATCTCGGAGACCACAATGTCAAGAAGACATTCATTTTTGTGGGGAGAGTTTGAGGACACTGCAAAGGCCCCCGAGTGGGAGAAAAAAAACAGAACTAGCAACGAACAGAGAGGAAGGGATTTTGATTTTCATGGTTGTTGCGAAAGATCTTGTTTTTGAAAAGCAATGCGTATTTAGTAAATTGTGTCTCGTTGTTGGTTTCATTCTTGTATATAAGTTTGCTTCATGCCGAACCGGGCCACACATAAATGCAACATATATTGCAACCTATTGGGACAAGCACCAACAATCTAGGTCATTTTAAAGTAAAGCTATGTTTGTACTCTCAGCCAGTTATGGAATAATGTTGTTAGTATAATGCTATTCCAATAGTATAATGCTGTTATTGAACTTTGAGGTGCCCTCCCTCCCTAGTGGAGGAGCTTTTTAATGGGTGAATGATCAATTTATTTAATTATTTACTTGTGCTTATTTCTTTTCTTATGTTTTGTGTAATGGCCACAGGCTTGCTTTGTACTTGCATGCTCCCTGTGGTATTGTTTTGCATTGTTATGTTTTGTATATATTTATATTGATAAATAGAAAAATAGTTCAGTTCTGTTCTGTTATTATGATAAAGTCAAAGAAGCACATCACAATCTGAAATTGTATTTTATGTATAAGTACGCATGTTTTACATCTTTAGGCTCAATATCATTGCATGCAATTAGCCTGCAGTATTCTTCTCAAAAAGAGTGGTCGAGGAAATCATCTGGTAGCGTAAGGACTTTTGATAGCTCAGCAACCTCTTGCAGTTCTTCTTCCTTAACAGATATTCCTGTAATCAAAGAATATAAAGGACCTTAGAATCTGCAGTTCTAATAGTGGTAAAATTATCACAAGGACTTTCAATAGCTTGTTTAAATAAAAAGCCCTTCCCTAAGTGCGGCATAGATGTTTATGGTGCAAAATAATCCCCCAACCTCAAACAAGGAAATGATTGGTTAGCACCATAAACTCCAGTTTAACACTCTGAGCAATTACAGTTATCACAATTAGATTTTACAGTCCTAGATTTTTTCTTGGTAGCCATAAATAGTTCATTTTACTTTTCACTATATTACTTTTCATTTTGCAAGTGAATTTACTTTCATTCTGTATACTTCCATTGCAACTAACAAAAGCATACCACACTCCTCTAGTTCATATTCATCAGGAAAGCTGTGGATATGGTTAGGTACACCATTTGGAATAATTTGGTCTTTTTAGTGGCATATTCTGTGGCAATTTCAAATGCTGTCTGTAAATATATCTACTTCCTTCTGAACCACAGGAATCATGATATATGCAATTATCATTCTGAAGAAGAATATAACCAATTGAGTAAAACATATTTACAAACAAATGGCAAAGTCAACAAGGCTACTGTAAAGTGCAGGTCTGCAGGTCACGCACAATGTGGGCCACTGGCAGCTGCTTATATGTTTGTGAGAAGGTCATGTGTGCTATAAGTAATATAACATGTTCTGTAATGACAAACCAATACTACAAACTTTTGTAACAAGCTAAATACTCTGGGTTGCTTAACAATTTTTTAGACACAGCATTGTGTGTTGAAATCCAGCCCTTGTGTAACAGCACATTTTGGGGTTGGTTGCATATAGCAACATGTTTAGGCTTCACATCTTACTAGTATTGAAGTAGATACTTACAAGGTATGGTAGGATGTATACCGATAAATGTATATAAATATATCTGAGTTGGTGGCTGATTAAAAACTTCTGAGTAAGCTCCTATTTTCACTTGTGACCTGCATTTTACAGCTGCCAAAGTAAAACTTGAAGACTCTATACCATTAAAGTATTCTGCTGTTTTTTAACATACCTATGGGTTTGATTTGCAGGATTGTAATGGCCTAGATCCTTTAGCCACATCACCTGCTCTTTGAAATACTTTTCCATTCTCTCATGCAATTCTTTCCACCACCGTTCAATCTATAAGTACCAAATAGGCTGTGTCAAACTCACTAAGCACCTTATACAGCCATCGTGTACTTCTGTATTCCAAGCCATACGTCAAGCTATGTCCCCTTCGAATTCCTGAAAAGGGACTAGATCCTACTTTCTTTTTAAGGAAAACTTTGAAATACAAAAGAGAAGGGCCCATTGTCTATTTACAAATAGTGTATAGATACATTCATAAATGGTATTCCAAAGGCTTAAATCATGTGACTCTACAAAATTTCCCCACAGGTTGAGACCCCCTCACCCCTATCCATCTTCTCTTAAACTTCATACCAACTGGCACCCATTACCAGCATTAACAGTCCCTCTCTTATCTTACTAGGCTATCCAGTTTTGGTTTTCCATCACATACATGTCTTGTCGTGAATCAAATTTTGAATCATAGAAATACTGTCATGAATAAGGTTTTGCTCTGAAAAATAGCTCAGTACTTTGATAAACTGTCACACCTCACTATTAGATAACTCAGTACCTTTGAATAACTAACCTGATTTGATGTAAAAGGCCCATATATTACAGACTCTGTTGGATCATCGAATATCCCATACTTATCATGCAGATATGAATGAATGGTGGCCATACATCCAGTTTCGGCTCCTCAATCTACACAGAGTTAGGTAGGCATCATTTTTTACTCGTACAGGTACTCAAGGTACCAGCGCACACTTACAAGAGGGTCTGAAGTACTGGTCCATACACAAAGCCATAACAACTTGTGACTAGCAGTATCTATGCAGCCATAATTTGCCAAAGGAAATGTACTATTTTGATAACCCATGAGCTTGTTGTGGCCATCGAGTGAATGTACACAATTTGGCCCTTTGGACGTGAAATGACCCTTAGGTCTTCTTTCCTTTTTGCCAGGGGCACAACCTTTTAGACCCTCTGGATCCAAGTCAAACAGCACAGAATGTACCAAGTCTCTAGGCACTAGTAGGCCATGCATTTGACGAATCTGTTTTTGCATTGCTCTATGTCCTAGAAGATTCATTGGGCCTTCTAGTTCCTTACCAACAGCTGTTCTAATATCCTCTACGGACACAGTCAAACCGTTGCCATATTGATAGAGAACTTTGCTCACTTTGGAGAAAAGTGCCTACAAGGCATCATGGTATACGATGGCAGCAATAGGCTAAGAAAGAAATCGATTTTACTTGCACTTTGATTTGAAATGACTTTTATTTTTAGTTGCATTTTACTTTTACTTTTGTTTTGGATTGAATTTGATTTTAAATTGTGTTTTACTTTTGCTTTTATATGCATTTGATTTTTAGTTGTATATTAATTTTACTTTTGATTTGAATTGAATTTCATTTTAAATGTTACTTTAATTTTTTTGAAGGTTATTTCTGCTTTAATTTTGCTTTTATTATCTCAAAAAATTTGATGGCAGCAATAGGCCACCATAGATGTCCTTTGACTGTTTCAAATTACAGACCAATATCCCTTCTATCAGTTTTTAGTAAACTCATTGAGAGATTGATGTATCAGCATTTGTTTAAGTTTTTGGAAGTACACAATATCTTGCATAACTATCAGTTTGGTTTTCGTGCTAGTCACTCTGTTAATCATGCATTAATCAGTTTAACCGAATCAATAAAACACTCTTTGGATAATAAGAAATTTGGATATGGAATATTTCTTGACCTACAAAAAGCTTTTGACACCATTAATCATCAGATTCTCCTTGAAAAACTAAAGCATTACGGCATCCGAGGCATAGCTTTAGCATGGTTTAGTTCTTATCTTAGTAAAAGAAGTCAGTATGTATCCGTAAATTGTTGTAACTCAAATCATATGAATATTTCATGTTGTGTACCACAATGCTCTGTCTTTGGTCCACTTCTGTTCCTAATTTACGTAAATGATCGTCCTAACTCATCTTCCAAGCTATCTGTTTGCTGATGATACCAACATAGACTTTGAATCAGACAGCATAAATACTCTCCAAAAAGTGGTCAACATGGAACTTAGGTATGTCAAAAAGTGGCTGGATGCTAACAAACTGGCCTTGAATATAGATAAAGCAAACTGTATTATTTTTCATTCAGCTCAAAACCCATTGATTGACCATGTTAATATAAAAATTGGTAATCAACATATAAAACAAAATAAATATGTCAAATTCCTTGGACTCCTTTTGGATAAACATTTGAGCTCGAAGTATTATCTATGTGAACTTTATAAAAAACTATCAATGACTTGTGGTATATTCTTCAAAGTAAGGCATCTTCTCCCTATTACTGTTTTAGTCTCTTTTATATCATTCTTTATTCTCATCATTTCTGCAGTATGGAATCATTGTTTGGGGTCTCACTTATGAAGTACATACAAAACCAATATATCTTCTACAAAAGAAAGTTGTTAGAGCTATTGCCTCCAGGAGCTTTACATCTCCATCTACACCAGTTTTTTGAGACTTGAAAATTCTTAAATTATATGATTTGTTTGAATTAAAGCTGCTTACATTTGTTTATGAATCTGTTAACCTGATTTTCCCTGTCTTTTTCCACAACTTCTTTGAAATTTTGACAACTGTTCATCAGTATGATAACTAGGCAGGCTTCAAAAGGTGACATTTTTATTATTCAAGAAAACACCTTGCAGTATGGTTTAAGGTCTATTAGATATGCAGGTGCTAAGTCTTGGAACAACACTCCCACCACCATCACACAGTCCACTACAGTTACAAATTTTCATCGTAAGCTCAAATTGCATTTGCTCTCCACCAGATACCACCAATAGACTATTTTTGATGACTTTGCTGAACCGTCAAGATGTAGTATATCACTGAAATAATAAGGTTTTAATACAAGGGGGTGCTCTCTCCTCGATTAGTTTATCTATTGAGAAGGTTCCTCCTTTAAGAAATTCCTAGATGCAAACCACCTTGGATTTATTCACCATTATAAAAACGTAACTTCTTGTGGTTTTCTTTTTCTCATTATATGTTATTTTGTATCATATACTATCTGTTGTTGTTAAAATTGGTTGTTAAAACTTGCATGTTTGGAATTTTGAACAAATGACTTGAACTTGAACTCGAACTTGAAGTCAAATTCTTCGTAATTTTGCCACATCTATGCCTGTAGGAACGGGTGAACATTTTAAACCCTTGGAGAGGAGATTGATTTCCTCTTCCGACAGGGATCTGCAAGAAAGATTCACCACATTCACGCTAGAAAAACGTCCATTGGCTCTACCCTCCTCATTTAAGGCTCCTTCGACCCCTAGACTAACGTCACCCTGCCTGTTCTCATCACCTACACTGTTATTCATCAGTACCGGTTTCTCCGCTGCTCTTACATCCTTTCCACTAAATAGCTCTCCACTTTCCACTGTATACATATATATATATATATATATACTTTCCAATACTTTCCACTGTATATACATATATCACTATATACTAAGATCCCTATATGATAATTTATGCCAAACCAATCAGATTGCTTGAATTTGTACCACGTGACCTGATATCGCGCACACGATCTCCTCCCAGGGTATTTGTTCCATGGCCCCCAAATTTCTGTTGAGGGTAGCCATTTGGGTCTACTACTTACATAAGAAGAGATCTGATTTTTATCATTTTTTTGCCGAGTTATTCCACTTTCCTCTTATCGCCATTACCAGCAATTCTGTTGCTCCTCCCTGCTGGACCGCGTGTTGTCAGTTTTGCGAGCGGTCCTGTAGGACTAAGTAACTGTGTATGTTATCGCGAGGAGACTTTGGTTGCAGTTCTTCCAGGTAAGCCTGCTCTTTTTTCCTGAAATGGTTTGATTTATGAATTCCTGTATTTCCTTTGTCCATTTCATCCGTATTCTACTGTTACCAGCCATTTATTTCCATATCTTTCAACGAGATTCAGCCACCTTCCCTCGAGTGTATTACCGCCATGACAGTTCTTCTCAAAGCTGTTCGATTCTGTGTACTAAATCACCGTGCTTTTACGGCTAAATTGTGAAAAGATATTCAACATATGTTTGACTTTGTATTCCGTGCTAGATTATGGCAGGTTGTTTGCTTTTCATGCCTATTTAGATGACATGGAATGGCGTGCTTGCTGCTTTCAGTTGGCAATGTTGTGATTTGCACTACTGTAATATTGCCGTGTGACTTGGAGGAGAATTTCGTCGTTCAGCTTTCAGTTTAGTGCTTTTTTCGCTTGATTTCATTCGCTAAGTTATTCTTCTTTTCTTACTAAATTGTCATGAAATGATTACTGTATGTTTACTGTTCTTTTCCCTGGTAGCTTCGAATTTATTCATTGCTTTTACCACATGTACGAATGGCATAGGATATTGTTATGGTTGGCGATAAAATATTGGTATGTGGAATGCTTTCACTGAAGTATGTATAGGGCTATTGCTGAATTTGGTTACCCTAATTTTGCAGTTTTTACTTTCACTCTTTACTTTTGTCGTAGTGCGTACTGTGAAATGCGAGGGGATTCCCAAGTTCATCTCACGATCGCAGATACCTGTTGTCCTTTGTTGTGGATTTAATTGTGGTCTTTTGAGGGTGATTCCATTCCATAACTTTGCTTCAGGGGCAATAAGCTCACGGCAGTTCCCCTCAATTTAGCTTGATTTTCTCTTCTAAATTACCGATTTGTTACTGCAGAAGTATGGTTATGATATCGAGGAAGTATTTAATGCAATATTTGCTGATGTACTAGGAGCTTTTAGCTTGCTCTTGATTTTTAATATATGCACATGAGTTGGATGTTAGGATGTCTCAAGAGTTTGGGCACTTTGCTTACATTTGAGATATTGCCCTTACAGTCGAATATACTCCTTGATTTTATCATACACGTTTTACAGGCAAACACTAAGATGTTACCAACTTTATTCTCAGCTCAGTAACTCTTTTTATTTTGTTTTCACTGTATTTACAGTAGGCTTCATAGTTATTTCCACTTATAGATGGTAGAGTTATTCTGGTCAAGTCAAATTTAAGGGGTTCCACTATACTGAATGTTCTTCTGTTGGGACACAGTTGCCCTTCTTTCTGAGATCATTTGTTATAAATACCATTACCCAATTCCATTGATCATTCTGCACGTGATGATATACTCTTAAGGGAAGGATTAGTACTAGATATGACCATCACTATTATTGCCTAGACTTAATTTATGAAGCCCCTTGCCCCCACTGAGGTAATGCGTTCATTTGACATCTGAGTTGATGATACAGGATATATATTATTACTCATTTCAAAGAATTACTGACTTCCATAGATCATTCTGCATATGATATTATAGTTTTTTTAGGGGTGAATTAGTACTAGATAGCAATATTTGATTTATGGGGCCACTTTCCCCTATCCAACTACAATTATTGGTTGAAATCTGAATTTCACATGGTTGTAACAGATAATGTAGTACTGGATAGCTGCATTATTTGTTTTGTATAGCCATAACCTATGGACTCCCCCCAAGAACTCTGGCTGATATCTAATATGATCCATTGTGCTCAATCAATAGCTTTACACTCTGTTATATATTATATAAAGGTGTGATATAGGAATACTAAGCACTATTCTTTTGTTTTATCACCTTGAGCTACCAAGTCCTATCACAGATTCCAGTTGTATAACACCTACGTTTATGGATCAGACTTGATTGTGTACCTCTGTGGACAGGATTAGTGGTCACCTACATGATAACAGAACCACTCATACCTGCCAATTCATGTGCTTTATTGTATCTCTTATAACATCTTAAAATTATTTCCAGGACTCCTTAAGTTAGAGTTGAGTGAAGCAGGAGACAATATGTCATGTAGTTTCATTAGCTGCGATACCTGCGCTAGGATATGGGGCTTCTTGATTCTCTTCCTTTCCCTTTACTGCCCCGTAGCCTAGCGTAGGTATCCGAGCATTTTTTGCACAAATTTTTCTCGCAATTTTCTTCGATTTGCACAATGCAAGGCCGAAAGTCACGTGCTCCATCGCAGAGGCCCATGACGTCACCTTCTCGTGATCCTATGCGACCAGACCAAGCAACTTTCATGGGGGCACAGCGTTAGTCTTTCCAAGGCTAATATGCAACTTTTGAACTGGGGCTAGGGAAGCCCGCGTGTAGTGGGCTATCAGTACTAAGCTAGTCTCTATATACTAATATCCCTATATGCTACTTTATGCCACACCAATCACAGGGCTTGGATTGTACCACGTGACCCTCTATTCCCGGTGAACACTTCTCCTCCCAAACGGGCCGGGGGCTATCGCTAAAAATTCGGCAGCTGGTTCTCCTTTCCGAGTTACGTCCCGTACTGTAGAAATCGTTTCCATAGCTTCTGTCGTTCTCGAGATATTCCACTTTTCGTCTACCCTCCATACTGAAGCCTGTATGTAGCATTCGGAAATTCGCGATCGGCATTAGAAGCAACACCACATGTGGTTTCTGTCACGTGCCCATCTCCTTATTGCCTTCTCCATGGGTTCCTTTGTTTTCTGGCTGCATGCTTGCACCACAGACGCTCCTTCCTGCTGGTAGCTGCGAGCGTCCGTATGTATATCAGGGGGTCTCACGTTGAACTTTCTCTGTATGACTACATTTACATTAGTTCTTTATATTGCGCTTTGGGTATTGCACAACCTCCCCCTCTAGCAATATGATGCATCCGCGTTCTCAAATTAGAGATTGGCAGTTTAGGGAGTGTTCGCAGACTGTAGATTCGCTTGAAGACTCGAGGAGAAAGCCTTGATCATGTGGCAGGTGAGTCCTCTTCGTGCTCTTAAATGAATCGATTAATGGTAGCCCCTCTCTGTCCTTTATTCAGTGATTACTTTTTCGACTTTTACATGAGATATTTTTGAGAAATTCCCATGAGATAGCATGCATTGCTGTTGGCAGTGTCAGATTGCTCGAGGCCCCTGTCATATTCTGTGCTAAATAGTTGTTGTTTTGCTACTAAATCATTCTCAAACAGTTAGCCCATGTGTGCCGCTATGAGCGAGGGGTTGTCTCGACTTTACTTTGATCTGATGTTTAATTTTTATTCTAGGTGTAGGACAATCGTTAGACCTATCTGCGAGTCACTTTAGATGAAATCGGAGCTATCACCGTGGGACAATGGATTCTCAACCTGGCGTCACTTGGAAACTGCTTATGTAAGTTTTTATAAATGTTGTAATAAGACCATTGATATTTGTTGTGAGGTCGTATTTATTCTCTGTACGTTTTATTGTAGAGTTTCGACTAGAGTTTACGCCGATTCTCAAGGAAATTCCACGATCATGTTATAACAGTGCGCGCCTCATGACATGGTAGGTGTTATAAATTACTATAAAATCTATTAAAATGTACGTTGTCATTTGTTGTAATTCATTGTCTTTTCGTTTCTCGACTGACTACAGTGTAGGGGGTTTGCCAAGCTCAGTTTCAATCGACTCACATGCAATGCCCGAGCGTGTTTTGTCAATGGTGACTGTGATTACTCTCTAGCCTTCGGTGAGTTGTGCTAACAGTTATGTTTTGAATTGGTTTAGTTTAACCCGTTTTCTTTTTGTGTCTAGATTGAATACATTTGCGGGGTTTGCCAAGCTCAGTTTCAATCGAATCAAATCCAGTTCCCGCGGGTGTTTTGTGAACGGTGACTATGATTACTCTTTATCCTTTGGTGATTTGTACTAAAAGTTTGATTCTGAATTGGTTATTTATTACTTTGTAGGTTTGCTGGGTAGTACCCCTCAGCCTGTTTAATGCAATTGACTTTCGATTCTGTTCTACGTGGCGCTGAAATTCGAGACGACTCCAGAGTTGATCTTACAAGAGCAGTCCTGTTGTGTCGGAACAATGGGTTGCATGAAAGACCGCATGTTCGTGGTTGAGGGAGTTTCCACAGCTGCGATTGTCAAGGTAGCAATGTAGGTTCGAGTTTCATGCATTGTCTAAGAGGTAAGGGGCTTCTTTCCTTTCAACTGCTTCAATATACTTTTGTAAGAGAAGCTAACCTACAGTGATTGGTCTTGATAGTTGTCAGTGCTGTTATTTGCCAGATTTGGAGCGAGTTTCTGTCAGTTTGCCTAGCACGCTTTGGTATCTAGACTATGTTCCTTCAAGTTCCGTTCGTTTTTCGTTGTAAATCAGCGTGATACTGCTACTACAATTTGATAGCACAATTCATGAGGCACTGGCAGTATTATTCCTTACGGCACTAGGAGTTATTAGTATGTTCCTGCTGCAGAATATAAAATCAAGGAATGAGAGAGCATCAGATTCATTCTACGGCAATGGCTAAATGGTGTATTTTATGTGGGATTACACCATATAGCTGTGCAAGCATTTAGTCCTGAGAATGGTTACTTTTATTGCCTTTAACACGACTTTGTTTATGCGATTTTGAGTGAGAGCTCATGAGGTTGCCCTGTTGTAGGGGGGGGGGCATTATCATCTAACCAACTGTATTTAGGCTCGCTTGCTTTTCGCTTTAAAATTGCCGATAAGCCACTGCTAATGTTTAGTTATGGTATTCATAAGCTTCTGCCGTATTACACCCTGTTACACTAGGGATGTGTACCATGCTCTTCCCCCTTTAGTTAACCTCATATATTAGATTTCAAGATCTCTCATAATTGGGCCGTTATGTTTACGTTTTTGATATTGCTATTCAATTCTAATTAGCATATAGCCTTGCCACACAGTCATTCTAAACCACAGCTACAATTTTGCTTAATGTAGTATGTTGCAGCAGTGTAGCTTAATAGCTCTGCTTTCCCATTTGGTGTCCTTCCAGTTTTACAGGATACATTGTTGTGTATGTATTTAAGTACTCCATATATGGGAACTTAATCACTGTATTACTTTATATATTACCTTGGTTTTTATATCAAGGTCATGGTAGTTTTCACTGTGTATAGTAATGTTATTTTTGTGTAGTGAAGATACATTCTCCTCTTATGAAGACTGTGTATTTGCTGGGAGATATGTCCCTTTCTGTCTGAGATCATATGTTACAGATACCATTTCTGATTTCCATAGATCATTCTGCACATGATGATATAGATTCCAGGCATGAATAAGTAGTACTTAGCAACATCATGTGTATTGTCAACTCCCCCCCCCTTCCTGCAAATACCATTTTTTGTTGAAATCTGATTTTTTTATTCATGTTGTACAGTGTATCACTCAGTCATGCAATAAGCACCTCTGCAGTTATTATATGAGGGTATAATATATATTATGTATTTGATATTATTTTAAGTCTGCGAACACAAGCTATAAAGTCCTTTGAGGTATTAAAATTGTATAGTTGCTAAGTTTTTATGCCCCTTGCAGAATGTTATGTTAGATTAGAAAAGAATAATATACCAGATGACAGAGAAAATCTTGCATTTAAATTTAGGATGGAAACCTTTATCTATGACACAGTGTTAATGATTAGACTTTATTTGTATCCACAAGTTGACAATTGAATATAGCAGTTACATTAAAATGATGATGATGATGATGACGATGATGATGATGATGATGATGATGATGATGATGATGATGATGATGATGATGATGATGATGATGATGATGATGATTAGGAGTCAGTAAATTCAATCACCACATGTATTCATTTGTTAACTGTATATCCAGAGAGCTGTGTGAGTTATTTGTTTTAGGTCATACACAGTTATATATCCAGTAAAATATATCATTGCATTTAGAGAGAAAATACATAATATAATATTGTATAGAGGTTGATTAATTTAGTGTTATTTGATGGGAGATGATTAGTGGTTACAACCAACTGGTAAACTGCTACATTGTACTAGACTCCTTAGGTTAGAATTGATTTCTATGCATATGAATACAGGTGACATGTGGTTGTACTGTTGTGACTGATTAAGTAGTACACATTGGCACCACATATAGTCATTTGGTAACCTTAATGCAAATAGCAGTGCGGGTTCTTCATTCTCATTAGTACACAGCTATATATGTAGTATATTATTTGTATTCTATGGAGACACCAATGTTCTGCACATTATGTAGCCTTGGTACAATATAAATTTACCCTGCTGCTTAAAACTAGACTTGTTATGTTAGAATTGATTTCCATGCTTGAGAATGCATGTGATTGTGGTATCTCAAGGAATTAGTACAAGGTAGCAGCACACATTTCATTAGGTAAGGTTATTCCCAATAGCAGTGAAAGTTATTAATTTTCATTTTATACACAGCTGTATATGCAGTATAATATCTGTATTCTATGGAGACACCAATGTTCTGTACACTATTTAACCTCAATACAATATAAATTTACCCTGCTACCTAATACTAGACTCCTTAGGTTAGAATTGATTTCTATGCATATAAATACAGGTGACATGTGGTTGTACTATTGTGAGGGATTAAGTAGTACACATTGGCACCACATATAATCATTTGGTAACTTTCATGCAAATGGCAGTGAAGGTTATTCATTGTCATTCATACACAGCTATATATGTAGTATATTATCTGTATTCTATGGAGACACCAATGTTCTGTACACTAATTACCCTCAATACAATATAAAATTACCCTGCTACATAATACTAGACTCCTTATGTTAGAATTGATTTCCATGCTTGAGAATGCATGTGATTGTGGTATGTTAAGGAATTAGTACAAACTAGCAGCACACATTTCATTAGGTAAGTTTATTCCCAATAGCAGTCAAAGTTATTCATTTTCACGTTATACACAGCTGTATATGTAGTATATTATTTGTATTTTATGGACACATGAGGTGTTATGCACAATATATTATATGTTATGCACGTCTATGGGATGTTAGACACCATGTATTCCCTATTGATATGATGAAGACTAGCAGTTTTTTGATAGCCCGCTAGACGCGGGCTCCCCTACCCCCAACCAAAGCTGGAGATTAGCCTTGGAAAGACTAACGCAGTCGCCCATCGAAGCAGCATGGTCCGCATTTTCGATGAGGATCACGGGAAGGTGACGTCATGGGCCTCTGCGGTGGAGCACGTGACCATCAGCATTGCATTGGTCAAATCAAAAAAATTGCGAGAAAAAAGTGTGCAAAAAATGCTCGGATACCTGCGCTAGGCTACGGGGCTTTCCGCCTTCTCTTATACAGCCCCGTAGCCTAGCGCAGGTATCCGAGCATTTTTTGCACAATTTTTTCTCGCAATTTTTTCGATTTGACCAATGCAATGCTGATGGTCACGTGCTCCACCGCAGAGGCCCATGACATCACCTTCCCATGATCCTCATCGAAAATGCGGACCATGCTGCTTCGATGGGCGACTGCGTTAGTCTTTCCAAGGCTAATCTCCAGCTTTGGTTGGGGGTAGGGGAGCCCGCATCTAGCGGGCTATCAAAAAACTGTCTCTATATACTAAAATCCCAAAATGCAAATGAGCTCGCCCATTGTTTACATCAAAGGGACCCGTCTCTCGCCGGTGGAACGATCTCTTTCTAGGATTCTCTCCTGTTTCGCCTCAAAATCTGTCTCCTTCTTTACCGTTATCAGTTGGGTGGAAATCCAAAGTCACGTAATTTTACCGTTTTTCCTTCCTGAGATATTCCACTTTGAATCTTGCGATTTTGCGTGCTTTGTGTTTCCTCCTTTGTCCTCCATTGTTATCGTCAGCATGGATAGCACTGCTCTCAGTACAAGGTGTGTTCGATCGGGATCAGGTTTACTTACTTGTGAGTGGACTTTTGTTGCATTTCTACCAGGTTAGTAGCTATTTTGTCCTCTCTAAATACTGTATTGTAGTTCGCTTATATTTTATTCCTCGATTGCATTCGTTTTCTGGTATTTTAAGCAATTTTGTCGATGTATGGAGGTAGATTCGTACACCCTCCCTCACTGTTGTTCGATCGGGATCAGGTTTACTTACTTTTGAAGGGATGTTTCATGCATTTCTTCCAGGTTAGTAGGTATTTTGTCTTCTCTAAATGCTGTATGTAGTTCGCTTATCTTTCATTCCTCGATTGCGTGCGTTTTCTGGTATTTTAAGCAATTTTTTCGATGTATGGAGGTAGTTTTGTACACCCTCCCTCACTGTTGTTATTCGCCATGACACTTTAGCCACTAATTCGTCGCTTCATTGCTATCTGAAGATTCGATTCATCATTGCCAATCTTTATTCAATGAAATTATAGCACTGCTGCCTTTTAGATGCGATTTAAGGGTGATGTGAGGCCTGTATTTGCCTCATTTTCTAGGCCAAATTGGAAGAGCTTCCCTCGGGGGCATTCTCGCCAGGACAGTTCTCCCATCCGTTCGATTCTACTCGCCAGATTTCAATGCTTAAACTGGTAAGTTGTTGTAGCACATTTAACTGATGGTTCATGTTGTATTCTTTTGTGTATTGGGATAGTGTTTAGCTGGTTTGTCCTCCGTTTTAAATAAGATAAAGCGAACGTGACACTCTCAGTTGGGACATGGTTTGAATGCCACTGATGTTCCAGTTGGATGTTAAGGAACATTTTGTGGTTCTGTTACCAGGTGAGTCGTTTTCTAATGCTATAACGTTTGATTTCAAAATGCCTGTCTTCCCCCTGTCATCTGTGGGCACTTTCTATAGTATTTTCTACACTGATGTTCAATATTGCCAGCGAGATTGCAATAGCTTCCCTCGGGAGTTGTCCGCCATGACAGTTCCTCTCCATAATGCTTGATGATACTCTCTGTTGCCGTGTCAATTCTAGCGAACTTTCATCCTTCTACTACCTGGTAAGTCGTTTTTTCATGTAATAAGGTTTGTTGTCAGATTGCCTGTAATTTTTCTGTCTACTATACATGTTTCATATTACACACCTTATGTCAATATTTTGAGCGAGCTTCACTCGGGGGTATTTCGCAATGACACTTCCTCTCCGATCAGATTGATTTTATTCTCTAAATTGTTTTGGTTCATTTACCATAGATGGATGAAATGTTTACTGTCCTATTCCTTGCTGGATTGCTTTTTATACCTTGAAGTTAATGTGTGCATAAGAGAGATAGGAAATCGTTATCTTTCCTGATCAATTATCCTACATGAAATGCTGAATTTGAGCATTGATTAAGTGTTTTGGGTCTAAGTTTGTAGTTGTATATGTGACTTATTGTGTGACTTATAATTAAGAGTTTAAGGTCTTTTCGGTAATATGACTGTAATAAGAAGGTTGCGATCCCCCCTGAGTTCAGTCAAGGACACCACTGCTCTGTGTGTTTCATTCTCATTGCCACTAGCCACATAATATCTTAACACGGTTGTACAGAGGTCTATAGTGTGTATAATTTATGTCCTAACTTTTCTTGCTATTATTCCTATGATGTTTTGGTGTCCTTACACTCTTTATTTTGTTGTAGATAGAAATGCGAGGGGATTCCCAACTCAAGATCATGATCGCAGAAACCTCTCATCCTTTGTTTGCGAACAATAGTGTTTACACAAGGCCGCAAGTTTGCAGTTGAAGGCGTGTTTACAGATTGGAGGGATTTCGTTCAAGTCTTCATGGAATTTCGTCTCTTTTCTATAAGGTAAGTGGCTTATTTCATTGAAATTGTGTCGATTTTGTTTTACCAGGATTGTTTTGTGTAGAATGGTCGCTACTTTCCCTGTTGGACGAGATTTAATGCCGTGTTTTGATCGAGATTCCATAGGATTGCCTCAGGGGCCATACTATCATGGCAGGTCCCTTTAATGGTCGCTTGATTTCCGCCTGTAAATTACCGTTTAGTTACTACAGAAGTTTCAGTATACTATTCAGGGGATATTTACTGTATTATTTACTGATATACTACGACAACTTTTGATATACTAAGACAAATTTGGCATGTGCTGTTGATACTTTGCATTTGCGCGTGATTTTGAAAGAAGTAGGTATGGACAGTTAGGCCGCCTTCTTTATGCTTGATATGTTGTCAGTCACTTCTGGTTAGCTCTTAGTTTTTCCCACACACGTATTGTATGCTGGAGCTAAGATGTTATTCAAATTATTCCTTGGATTATTGGAATGTAATAGCTCTCTTTCCCGTTTGGTTTTCTTACAGTAGTTTGAGGAAAGTACTATATGTATTCTCTCTGAAACCGCGAGGGGCGTTTCATATTACTATCAGTCACTAATGCTGATGCCTTCCTTATTCTCAGTAGAACACTTAGTACTCTGAATCGCTGGTAAATTTATAGTTAAAAGTGGAAAGTTTTATACAGATATTTTGAATGTACTAATTCGTTGATACTTTGATGTATAGTACTATGCGTTTTCATGTTGGTCCTTCTTCATTTATTTACACTAATATTGTGTTCTACATTAGGTTTGTAGTCAACACACTTAAGTAACTTAATTGCAAGACTTTATTCAGTATAGTACTCTACTGGTTGCCTATGTATTTACAACAGACTAACAATCTTTATCTCCAAGAGTAATCGTTCTATTCAATATAGATTTCTGTGTTATTTTGGAGGAATCAGCCTATGGTTGCTTTAGTCCTAACTCTCCGTTTCATGGCAAACCAGCTCCCATTCATCCTAAGATTATTTGTTATAAAGACCATTAGTGATTTCTATTCGTCATTCTGCACATGATAATATGGTTTAACTGGATCAAGTAGTATTAGATAACAATGATTTGTATTGTTTACACTTGATTCCTGGAGCCTGGTCTTCAAGCCTGCTGCCCAGTTAACAGTATTGTTTGTAATCAACTGTTATGAGGGATTTAATGTGAATGAGTATTATGTATAAAAGGTTATGCCACATTGATACACAATTTCTGAGTTTCAACTCATTTTTGACTAGCACACTTATAGGAATATTCTGTAGCTGTTATGAACTTAAATTATGACGCATCTCTTTGCATTGGGATTGTATATTGCCTACTTGAATGCCTTAAGGTAGCTATTATAGGAGTTTGAAAGATATTACTGTGTGTGCCTAGATGATAATGGTATTCATACATTTGAATTGATGTCCTTAGATGAAACATGTACCAATATAGTGCTTGATTGTCTGCCTGTGGGATTTTTGTCACTAGCTTATTTCACTTTGAGATATCAGTTGTCACCACTACCATTACTACCTTTGATATTTCATTCTGTTTATGATGATATGTTGTTAAAGTTGTGTATTAGTTATAGCCAGCAACCTTATTTGTATTGTAATCAGTTGCCACATCAAGCCCTTCCTGTCAAGTACAGCTATGATAATAAAGTTGTTGTTATGATGCAAGCTCTATATTGTATCATTCATTGATAGGATGTACAGCTTTATGTGGTTGACAGGAGGTTAGGACTCATGTGATTTTGGTCCATACTATTGTTACTGTCGAGTTTGCTCTAGGATTACAAGTCACTATTATTTCAGTTTTGTACACTTATGGAGCAGTCATTAAGTATCTGGGGGGGGGGTGGGGGTGGGTGAGGGTTGAGGCACATGATAAACTAGATTCACCAATTTTGTTCCCCAGTTGGACATGCAAAAATATTCTAGAGCCCCAGATTAAATACTTTGCTGAGCCCAACACTTAATTTTTGTTATTGCTTTTATTACATCAGTCATTTTTTCCTGGATATATTAGTTGGAGAACCTTAGAAAGAGCATAGGTAATAGTATATGTGACTTTGTTCCACCACAAGGTGATATGCAGTATTGTAGGAGTACTAAGAGGTTATGAGTCACTTATCTACATACGCGTAGGCATGATCTATGCACTTTATTTTGGAGTCTTCTCAGATACTGGAAGTTTTTACAACTAAATATAGTACCTCTGGATAAATTATATGGAAGCTTGGATAAGTTACTTGACTGCAACCATCTATATGATGCCAGGGTTAAGGTATGTTTCTAAGTTGTACACCCCCCCTCCACAACCACCACCACCACCATAAGTACCTCTAATGCTTGAAACAAGACTTTGTGATTTCAGGCTCTATACTATATCTCAGTCATTGCCTTAACTCTTCATATGTAGACTATGAGGAAATGATGGCCTATTACCAAGCAATATTCTTTTATTGTTATGAACTTAAAGTATAGGTCCTTTCAGGTATTGTAATTAAATTGTGTCTAATTTATTGGGTCTTATTATGTAGTAAAGCAATTGGACAAGATTAATAGATAAAACCAGACAGAGTTTGCAGTGACATGCTCTATGGTCTACGAAGTGTTTACATTATACAGCAACATTGTTATATAAGACTCATTACATTAGGATTGACTCATGCAGGAGATATTATATGATGTATTTCCATTTATGCCTCATTGCACCCACCACGTTTAACAATTATATGCTTAGTTCATGTAATAAAGACTAGCTTAGTACTGATAGCCCGCTATACCTGGGGCCGTATGATCATGACAATTCCTATCATGGTCGCTTGATTTCCGCCTGTAAATTACCCTTTGGTTACTACAGAAGTTCGGTATACTATTAAGTGGGTATTTACTGCATTATTTACTGATATATTATTACAGTTTATAGTGCTGTTCATACTTTGCATTTGCATGTGATTTTGAAGGAAGTATGTCTGAACAGTTAGGCCGCTTCCTTTACGTTTGATTTGTTGTCAGTCATTTCTGGTTAGCTCTTGGTTTGTACCATACACTTATTGTGGACTGGAGCTAAGATGTTGTTCAGCTTAGTCCTTGACTTATTGGAGTGTAATAGCTCTCTGTCCCAGTTGGTTTTGTTACAGTATTTTCTGGAAGGTACTATGTGTATTCTCTCTGAAACCTTGAGGCGCGTTTCATATTACTCTCAGTCACTACAGCTGATTCCTTCCTTATTCTCAGTAGAACACTTAGTACTCTGAATCAGTGGTATCTTTATAGTGAAAGGTGCAAAGACGTATACAGATATTTTATGTACTAATTCGTTGATACTTTGGTGTATAGTACCATGCGTTGTCAGGTTGTTCTTTCTTGATGCCGTTAGGCTGACATTGTGTTCTAAAGTATGATTGTGGTCAACACACTTAAGTAAGTTATTCATAGGGCTTTATTCTGTATAGTACTCTACTGACCACCTATGTATATACAACAGTCTAACAATCTTTATTAGGTACAAGAGTCTAATCGTTGTATTCACTATAGATTTTTGTGCTATTTTGGAGGACTCAGCTTATAGTTGCTTTAGTCCTAACTCTCCGTTTCCTGGCAAATCAGCTCCCTCTCATCCTAAGATTATTTGTTATAAAGACCATTCATGATTTCTATTCATCATTCTGCACATGATAATATGGTTTGTCTGGATCAAGTAGTATTAGATCACAATGATTTGCCCTGTTTAATATTAATTCCTGGAGCCCCATCTTCCAGCCCACACCCTAATTAACAGTATTGTTTGTAATCAAATGTTATGAGGGACTTACTGTAAAAGAGTATTATGTATAAGGGGTTTTGCCACACTCATGCACAATTTCTGAGTTTCAACTCATTTCTAACTAGCACACTTTTAGGAATATTCTTTAGCTGTTATGAACTTAAATTATGAAGCATCTCTATATATTGTCATTGTATATTGCCTACTTGAATGCCTCAAGGTAGCTATTGTAGGAGGTTGACAGATATTACTGCGTTTGCCTAGATGACAATGGTAATCATACATTTGAATTGATGTCCTTAGATGAAACATGTACCAATATAGTACTTGATTGTCTGCCTGTAGGATTTTTGTCACTAGCCTTTTTCACTTTGAGATATCAGTTGTTACCACTACCATTACTACTTTTGATATTTCATTCTGTTTATTATGATATGTTGTTAAAGTTTTGTATTAGTTAGAGCCAGCAACCTTATTTGTATTGTACTCAATTGCCACATCAAGCCCCCCTCTGAAGTATAGCTATGATAATAAAGTTGTTGTTATGATGCAAGCTCTATATTATATCAGTCATTGATGGGATTTACAGCTTTATATGGTTGACAAGAGGTTAGGACTGATGTGATTTTGGTTCATACTATTGTTACTGTTGAGTTTGCTCTAGGATTATAAGGCACTATTATTTCAGTTTTGTACATTTATGGAGCAGTCATTCAGTATCAGGGGGGGGGGGGTGGGGGTTGAGGCACATCATAAAATAGATGCAACAATTTTGTACCCCAGATGGACATGCAAAAATAGTCTAGAGCCCCAGATTAAGTACTTTGTGGAGCCCAACACTTAAGTTTTGTTGTTGATTTTATTACAGTATTCATATTTGTCCTGGATATATTAGTTGGAGGTCCTTAGCAACAGCATAGGTAATAGTATATGTGACTTTGTTCCACCACAAGTTGATATGCAGTATTGTAGGATTACTAAGAGGTTATTGGGTACTTATCTACATAGGCATAGGCATGATCTATGCACTTTATTTTGGAGTCTTCTTATATAGTAGGATTTTTTACAAATAAATATAATACCTCTGGATAAATTAAATGGAAGTCTGTATATGTTATGTGACTTCAACTATTTATATGATGCTAGGTTTAGGGTATGTTGCTAAGGTGTACACCCCCCCCCCCCCCACTGCCATTAGTACCTTTAATGCTTGACATCTGACTTTGTGATTGCAGGCTGTTGTACCCCAGTTGGACATGCAAAAATATTCTAGAGCCCCAGAGTGAATACTTTGTGGAGCCCCAACATTTAATTTTTGTTATTGATTTTATTACATCAGTGATTTTTTCCTGGATATATTAGTTGGTGGTCCTTAGTAACAGCATAGGTAATAGTATATGTGACTGTGTTCCACCGCAAGTTGATATGGACTATTGTAGGATTACTAAAGGGTTATGAGGCACTTATCTACAGAAGCTTCGGCATGATCTATGCACATTATTTTGGAGTCGTCTCAGATTGTAGAATTGTTTACAACTGAATATAATACCTCTGGATAAATTGTATGGAAGGTTGGATAGGGTATTTGACTACATCCATCTATATGATTCTAGGTTTAAGGTATGTTAGTACATTGTACACCACCACCACCACCATAACTACCTTTAATGCCTGACATCTGACTTTGTGATTTCAGGCTGTATGGTATATCTCATTCATTGGCTATCCATCTTACTATGCAGAATATTATACAGTGATGTTGTATTAGCAAGCAATATTCTTTTATTGTTTTAAACTTGAAGTATAGGGCCTGTCAGGTATAGTACTTAAATTTTATCTAATTTATTGTGTTGTATAATGTAGGATACCAGATTGGATAAGAATAATGCCTAGAACCAGATAGAGTTTGCAGTCATACCTCTTATTTGATGTGACATACTATATGTTCTCTAAAGTATTTGCAGTATACAGCAATATTGTATAAGACTCATTACATTAGGATTGAGTGATGCATGACATAGTGTGTGATGTATAGGGCCTTTCAGGTATTGTAATTGCATTTTATCTAATTTTTTGGGTCTTATTATGTAGTATACCAGACTGGGCAAGAATAATGCCTAAAACCAGACAGAGGTTACAGTCATACCTCTCATTTGATGTCACATACTAAATGGTCTTTGAAGTGTTTACATTATACCGGAAGATTATTGTATAAGATTCATTACATTAGGATTGAATCATGCAGGAGATATTGTATGATGTATTTCCATTTATGCGTCATTCAACATGCACTTTAAACAATTATATGCTTAGTTCATGTAATAGAGACTAGCTTAGTACTGATAGCCCGCTAGACGAGGGCTCCCCTACCCCAGTTCAAAAGTTGCAGATTAGCCTTGGAAAGACTAATGCAGTGCCCCCATCCAAGCTGCATGGTCCGCATTGTTGATGAGCATGGATGAAAAAGCTCGCACAGGATCATGGGAGGATGACGTCATGGGCCTCTGCATTAGAGCACGTGACATCTGGCTTTGCAATGGAGAAATCAACAAACATTTGCGAGAAAAAAGTGTGGAAAACTGCTCAGATACCTGCGCTAGACTATGGGGCTTTTTTCTCTTTCTTTTTCATCCTTAAGAGCCCCATAGCCTAGCGCAGGTATCCGAGCAGTTTTCCACAATTTTTTATCATTACTAAGCTATCATTACTAAGCTTCTCTATACACTAAGATCCCTAAAATGCAAATGAGCTCACCTATTGTCTACATCAAAGGGACCTGCACCCGCCCGGTAACGAGAACAACTCCTGGACTGGTTGTTGGATAGCCCCATCGACCCTCTCTATCGTACCCGAATGTTCTGAATGGGATCCGAAAGGTTTTTTTTTATTTTTATTATTTTTGTTTGCCGAGATATTCCACTGTCATTTTCGCCATCTTCTGCCCTTTGTCTTTCGCCTTTTGTCCTCCATTGTTGTCCTCCGCATGGATAGCCTGCTCTCTTGCTAGCACAGGCAGGTTTCGCTAGGGTTGCCCTTGATGGCAGTTGTCGAGGAGAAATTGGTCGCTTTTCCTACCAGGTGAGTTGCTCTTTTTGTACTTAAAATGTTTCATATATGTTTCCATGTATGTGCTTCATCTAATATGTTCATTTTCAACTGGTATGGTCACTATATATCTCGAAGTTTTCGGCGATATTCCAAGACCATCCCCCGTGGGTTTATCGCCATTACAGCTCTAGAGCCAACTCAAGGAACATTTTGTCCTTTTGATGGCAAGTGAGTCGCTAAGTTCGTACAACACATTTCGACTTGAGTTTGCCAATTAGTCCTTTGTCGCATGTGTGCCTTGCCTACGATTATGAGCTATGTATCTCAATGTTTTCAGCGAAGTCCCACGAACCTCACTCACTGGATAATCGCCATGACAGTTGCTTCCCATGCTGTTCCAATCTATTCCCTAAATCACCGCGCTGTTTGTGCTAAATTGTTATTTAGTATAAAGGAGAAGTTTACAGTTGTACTCTCTCCTATTTTAGTGTGTATTTTGCGAGGATATATTGGAGATAACTGCTGTCGTGTAGCTGTTACTTAGGACAGTGCCCTCAAGGTCACACTTTGTGCATTGACTTGGAAGGAACTGTTGTAAGTATTGTCTAACAGGTGGGTGGTTTTCCAAAGCTATTAAGGTTGGTTTCAACTTGCCTGTCTTTGCTCTGTTCACTGTGTGTAACTTCTATAGTATTTTCGAAACTTATGTTCACTATTGTCAGCGAGATTACAATAGCTTCCCTCCCGGATTTTCAGCAATGACAGTTCCTCTCTAACACGATTGATGTTCTTCACTGTTGCTTTGTGAATTCAAGCGAACTTTCGTCCCTCTGGTACCAGGTGAGTCGTTTTGTCATATAATAAGGTTTGCTTTTAGATTGCCTTTATTGTTTCTGTCTACTAAACGCGTTTAATTGCACAGGCTATCTCATTATTTTGGGCAGCAAGATTCCTCCAGGTTCCCTCGGGAGTAATTCGCCATGACACTTCCTCTCCGATCAGATTGAATTTATTCTCTAGATCGTTGTGGGTCTTTTACAATATTGTGATGAAAGACTTCTTATATTTTTTACTGTTGTATTCCTTGCTGGATTGCTATATTTATTGCTTGAATTTAATGCGTGCGTAGATGGGATAGGAGTAATTCGCCATGACACTTCCTCTCCGATCAGATTGAATTTATTCTCTAGATCGTTGTGGGTCTTTTACAACATTTTGATGAAAGACTTCTTATATGTTCACTGTTGTATTCCTTGCTGTATTACTATATTTATTGCTTGAATTTAATGCGTGTGTAGATGGGATAGGACATTGTTGTGTTTCCTGATGAATTGTGGTACAGGGGATACTGAATATGGTCATTGCTGAATTCAGTTGGGCCTGGGTTTTTATGTTGTTATTTTATTGTGATAAGGGTGTAAGTTTTTATGGGTAATATAACTGTTATCAGACGTATCCATTCCCCTCAGTTCAGCCATGGAGGCAATTGCCCTGTGTGTTTGATTCTCATTGCCAGCAGCCCAGAAACATCTAAATACGGTTTGCACAGAGATGTCCAAAGTTTGTGTAATTTATTTGCTAACTGTTCTTAATAGTATTCCTATGCTAGGTTGGTATTCTTACACTCTTTATTTTGTTGTAGGTTGAAGATAGAAATGCGAGGGGATTCCCAACTTGAGATCAGGATCGCAAAAACCTCTCATCCTTTGTTTGCGAACAATAGTGTTTACACAAGGCCGCAAGTTTGCAGTTGAGGGCGTGTTTACAAAGTGGATGGCTATCTTGCAATTCTTCGTGGAATTTTGTCTCTTTTCTATAAGGTAAGTGGCTTATGTCATTGAAGAGGGTTCAATTTAGTTTTACCAGGATTGTTTTGTTTAGAATGATCACTACTTTGCCAGCTAGACGAGCTTTAGTGCGATGTTTTGATGGAGATTCCATACGATTTCCTCTACTCGAGGGTCATATGATCGTGGCAGTTCCTTTCATGTTCGCTTGATTTTCGCCTGTGATTTACCGTTTTGTTACTGCAGAAGTTACGGTATAATATTTAGGAGATGCTTACTGTGTTATTTACTGATATACTAGGACTTTTATCGTGCTGTTTCTACTTTATCTTTCCGCGAGAGTTTCACTCACTTATAACTGAATAGTTAGGCCGCTTTCTTTACGTTTGAGCTGTTGTGGGCCACGTCTGCTTAGCTCTTGCGTTTTAGGATACATTCATTGTAAGCTGGAGCTAAGACATTGTTCAAATTATTCGTTAGATTATTGGACTGTAATAGCTCTCTTTCCCGTTCACGTTTGTTGCAGTATTTTGAGGAAAGTAGTACGTGTATTCTCTCTAAAACTTCGAGAGGTTGTTCATATTACTCTCAGTCGCGATAGCTGCCGCGGTACACTTTGTATTGTAAATCACTAGGGTATTTATAGTTAAAAGTGCCAAGCCTTATACGGATATTTTATCTACTAATTGGCTCATTATATGGTGTATAGTACCGTGCCCTTTACGGTAGTTGCGTCTTGATTCATTTACACTGATATTGTATTCTAAGTTAGCTTTGTATTCAACACACAAGTATCTTATTCACAAGGCTTCATTCAGTATAGTACTTTACTAATTTCCTATGTACTAATAGCAGTCTAACACCCTTTATTTACAACAGTCTATTATTTGTGTTCACTATATGTTTTAGTGTTTGGTTGACTTTGTATGTGGGCACTTTGATACTAAATGTTCTTTTCCTGGGAAACCAGCTCTGTGCCTTGCTGAGATGATTTGTTATAGACACCATTAATGATTTCCATAATCATTCTGCACATGATAACATTATGTTTGTTGGTGAAGTAGTTTTGGATAACAAGTATGTGTATTGTGTAGACTTGATTCCTGGAGCCCCGCCATCCAGCCCCCACCTCACTTACCAGTATTAATCATAATCAACTATTATGAGGGGTTTGCTGTAAGAGATTATTATATATACAAGCTTATGCGATAGTCATACACAATTTTTGTGTGTGAAGTCTTTGTGTTATAATCTACAGTATCTGTTAGGAATATTCTTCAGCTCTGATTCACTTGACTTAAACAGTTATCATTAGGCATTGACATGTCAAAAACCTAATTGAATCTAAATATTATAAGAGTTTGAAAGTGGTTACTATTACTACGTGTGCCCAACTGATGTCCTTAGACCAGAGTTGTAGCAGTATATTACCTAATTGCCTGCCTGTATGATTGTCTCACTAGCCTGTATCATTGTCAGATATCAGTAGTTGCCACTAGCATTATCACTTTTGATTTATCATTCTGCATTTTGTGATATGTTGTTAAACTTTTTTATTAGTTACAGCTAGCAACCTTATTTGTATTGTATTGAATAGACATATAAAGCACCCCTCCTATCTAACACACAACTATTGTTTAAATTTTATTTGATGATGCAATCTCTAAAATTTTATCACTCTTTCTTAAGAGTTAGAACTTTATATGTTTGACAAGAGTTTAGCATTCACTTACATGATTGTGGCCCATAGTATTGTGACCTTTGAGTATGCTGTAGGATTACAAAGGAATAGTATTTTAATTATGACCGCTTAGACTATAAAATTCTGAGGTAGTGTTATTGCATAAAGCCTACTTTAGTGCCTAGATGGTACTGAATGATACTAAAGACTCTACATTATGTGTTTCATTTAGTAGTTTATTGTAACAACCATTTGCGCTACTTAACTGCTATATTTATATACTGGAGACTAGCGGTTTTTTTTTGATAGCCCGCTAGACGCGGGCTCCCCTACCCCAGTTACCCGCTGGTCCTGTCAAAATCAATTTGCAAAGTAGCCTTGGAAAGACTAACGCAGTGCCTCATCCAGGTTGCATGGTCCGCATTGTCGATGAGCATGGATGAAAAAGCTTGCATAGGATCAAGAGAAGATGACGTCATTGGAGCGTGTGACATCCGGCCTTTGCAATGGACAAATCAATTAAACTTTGAGAGAAAAAGTTGTGCAAAAATGCTCGGATACCTGCGCTAGGCTATGGGGCTTTAGAGGATGAAGCAGAATGTCCAAGAGCCCCATAGCCTAGCGCAGGTATCCGAGCATTTTTGCACAACTTTTTCTCTCAAAGTTTAATCGATTTGTCCATTGCAAAGGCCGGATGTCACACGCTCCAATGACGTCATCTTCTCTTGATCCTATGCAAGCTTTTTCATCCATGCTCATCGACAATGCGGACCATGCAACCTGGATGAGGCACTGCGTTAGTCTTTCCAAGGCTACTTTGCAAATTGATTTTGACAGGACCAGCGGGTAACTGGGGTAGGGGAGCCCGCGTCTAGCGGGCTATCAAAAAAATCTCTATATACTAAGATCCCTATATGATACTTTATGCCAAACCAATCAGATTGCTCTAAATTGTACCACGTGACCAATTTTTAGCCCGATTTTAATGACACTTCTCCTCCTAGACCTGTTGGGGGATTATGACCAAACTCGGTTTAGGGGTTCACCTTGGGGTCTACTTACTCATAAAGGAGGGATTTTTCCATATCTGGTCTTTTCGCCGAGATATTCCACTTTCAACTTATGGCCATTGCTTTCCTATACCCTCCATCATGCTCACTTGACACCTCTGCGCAGGACTGTTGCTTTCACGTTGGCGAATGTTCATGTAGGACGATGTTGCTGTGTGTGATCGCGAGGAGACTTTTGTCATTGTCTTTCCAGGTAAACTGACTCTGTTTTCCGTAGATAGATTTATTTAAGATTCCATGTATGTCCTTTGTCCATTTCATCTGTATTCTGCTGTTGCCAGCCATTTATTTCTATATCTTTCAACCAGATTCAACCACCTTCCCTCGAGGGTATTGCCGCCATGACAGTTCTTCTCCAAGTTGTTTGATTCTATGTGCTAAATTACCGTGCTTTTACTGCTAAAGTTTGAAAACATATTCAACATATGTTTGACTTTCTATTCTGTGCTAGACTATGGCAGGTTGTTTGCTCTTCATGCATATTTTGATGACATAGAATGGTGTGCGTGCTGTTTTGAGTTGGGAATGTTTTGATTTGCACTACCATAATAATGCCATGTGACTTGGAGGAGAATTTCGTCGTTCAGCTTTCACTTTAGTGCTTTTTTCGCTTGATTTCATTCGCTAAGTTATCCTACTTTTCTTACTAAATTGTCATGAAATGATTACTGTATGTTTACTGTTGTATTCCCTCTGGTAGCTTCGACTTTATTCATTGCTTTTACCGCATGTACGAATGGCATAGGATATGGTTATGTTTGGCGATAACATATTGGTATGTGGAATGCTTTCACTGACGTATGTATAGGGCTATTGCTAAATTTGGTTACCATAATTTTGCAGTTTTTACTTTCACCCTTTACTTTTGTCGTAGTTTGTATGGTGAAATGCAAGGGGATTCCCAAGTTCATCTCACGATCACAGATACCTGTTGTCCTTTGTTTTGGAATTTACTTGCGGTCTTTTGAGGGTGATTCCATAACTTTGCTTCAGGGGCATTAAGATCATGGTAGTTCCCCTAAGTGTTGCTTGATTTTCTGTTCTAAAGTACCGTTTTGTTACTGCAGAAGTATCATTATGATATTCAGGGGGCATTCAATGCAATATTTGCTTATGTACTAGGAGCTTTTAGCTTGCTCTTGATTCTTAGTATATGTACATGAGATGGATGTTAGGATGTCTCAAGAGTTAGGCCACTTTGTTTACGTTTGAGATATTGCCCTTCAACTCGAATTTTACTCCTTGATTTTATCATACATATTTTACAGGCAAACACTAGGATGTTACCAACTTTATTCTCAGCTCAGTAACCCTCTTTTCATTGTAGTTTCGCTCTATTTACGGTAGGCCTTATGGTTATTTCCACTATAGATGGTAGAGTTATTTTGGTGAAGTCATATTAAAGGGGTTCTATTAAACTAAATATTCTTTTGTTGGCACACAGTTGCCCTTCTTTCTCAGATCATTTGATATAAATTCCATTACTGAATTCCATAGACCATTCTGCACATGATGATACACTCTTAAGGGATGAATTTATCATGCCCCCACTCAGGTAGTACCTTCATTTGAAATCTTAGTTGATAATGCAGGATATATATTATGACTCAATTCAAAGAATTACTGACTTCCATGGATCACTCTGCATATGATAGTATAGTTCTTTTAGGGATGAATTAGTACTAGATAGCAACATATTGATTTATGGAGCCACTTTCTTCTATCCAACTACCATTATTGTTTGATATCTGAATTTCACATGGTTATAACAGATAATTTAGTACTGGATAGCTGCTTTATTTGTGTTGTATAGCCATAACCTATGACCTCCCCCCAAGAACTTTGGTTGAAATCTAATATGATGATTCATGCTGCTCAATCATTGGCTTTACACTCTGTTATATATATAAAGCTGTGATATAGCAATACTAAGCAATATTCTTTTGTTTTATCACCTTGAACTACACAGTCCTATCACAGATTCCAGTTGTATAACACCTACATTTATGGTTCAGACTTGATCCTTTACCTCTGTAGACAAGATTAGTGGTCACCTACACGATAACAGAAACACTCATACCTGCCAATTCATGTGCTATATTGTATCTGTTATGACATCCTAAAATTACATCACCAGATTTTACAAAACTCCTTAAGTTAGAATTGAGTGAAGCAGGAGACAATATGTAATGTAGTTTCATTAGCGCCTCATTGTAGAGAGCATTGTAAACAATTCTGTGCATAATTCATATAATATAGACTAGCTTAGTACTGATAGCCCGCTAGAACGCGGGCTTCCCTAGCCCCAGTTGAAATGTTGCATATTAGCCTTGGAAAGACTAACGCTGTGCCCCCATGAATGTTGCATGGTCTGGTCGCATAGGATCACGAGAAGGTGACGTTATGGGCCTCTGCAATGGAGCATGTGACTTTCGGCCTTGCATTGTGCAAATCGAAGAAAATTGCGAGAAAAAATTGTGCAAAAAATGCTCGGATACCTGCGCTAGGCTACGGGGCTTCTTGATTTTCATCCTTTCCCTTTACTGCCCCATAGCCTAGCGCAGGTATCCGAGCATTTTTTGCACAATTTTCTTCTCGCAATTTTTTTCGATTTGCACAATGCAAGGCCGAAAGTCACGTGCTCCATTGCAGAGGCCCATAACGTCACCTTCTTGTGATCCTATGCGACCAGACCATGCAACATTCATGGGGGCACAACATTAGTCTTTCCAAGGCTAATATGCAACATTTCAACTGGGGCTAGGGAAGCCCGCGTTCTAGCGGGCTATCAGTACTAAGCTAGTCTCTATATACTAAGATGCCTAATATGCAAATGAGTCGCCGGCCAATCGGTTCCCTCCATTTTGTACCACGTGACCCGTTTTTTGCCCCTATCTAAATGACAATTCTCCTCCCAGGCCGGTTTGGGGATCGCCACCAAACTGCTCTTGGGGGTTCTCCTGGGTGTCTACTTACTCACAAAGGAGGGGTTTTTCGATATCTCTCTTCTTTCCCGAGATATTCACAAGTTAAACTTACGGTCATTTCTCTCATCTACCCTCCGCCGTCGACATTTTGTACCTCTGCGCAGGATTCGCTCTTTCAGTTTGGCCAGTAGACATGGAGGACGATGACGGTGCTTTGCTGTTGCGAGGAGAATTGGTCGCTTTTCTAGCAGGTAGGCCCGTCGTGTTCTTCCTAGATGGGTGATCTAACAGTGTGTGTATTTAATTTGTCATATTTATCAGTTGTCTGCCGTTGTGAGCCCTGTATTTGCCCTCTTTTAGGCCTGAGTGAAACAGCTTCCCTCGGGGGCATTATCGCCATGACAGTTCTTCTCGATCCGCTCGATTCTTGTTACCAAATTACACTCCTTTGACTGGTAAGCTGCAATGAGAGATTTGACTCGTGTGTCATGTTGTATTCCTTGGTAGGTTAAGGTAATGTGTATTTGTTTTTCACCCCTGTTATATAGCATATAGCATGCGTGTAACTCTCAAATCAGGAATGGTTTGAATGGGACTAATGTTGCAGTGAGAAGTGAAAGAACATGTCGTCGGTCTCCTACCAGGTGAGTGGTTTCCTTATTCTATAAAAATTGATGTCAAATCGCTTATCTTTCCTCTGTCCATGCGGTGCATTTTCTACAATCGTTTCGACACTTAATTTCAGTCTTGCTAGCGAGATTCAGACACCTTCCCTCAGTGATTGTCCGCCATGACAGTTCTTCTCCAACACGTTTGATGTTATTCGCTGTTGTTTGGTGAAGCCGAGCACACTTTAGTCCGTCTGCTACGAGGTGAGTATTTTTATTTCAAATTGCCTATCCTTCCTCTGAACACTGTATGCATTTTCTATGTTATTTTCGACAATTAATTTGCGATCTCTCTTAGCGAGATTCCAACACCTTCCCTCGGGGATTTCCGCCATGACAGTTCCTCTACTACAGGATTGACGTTCCTCACTGATGCCGGTGAATTCAAGCGAACTTTCGTCCATCTGCTGCAAGGTGAGTGGATTTTTATGCAATAAGGTTTTATTGTAGATTGCCTGTATTTTTCTGTCTACTATACCCGTTTGACATTGCTCAAGTTATGTCAGTATTTTGAGCGAAGAGATTCCTCGAGCTTCCCTCGGGGGTATTTTGCCATGACACTTCCTCTCCGATCAGATTGATTTTATTCTCTAGATTGTTGTGGTTTGCTTATAGGATTTTGATGAAATAGCTGTGACATATTTACAATTGTATTCCTTGGTAGATTTGTATTTCTTTCTTGGCTATAATGCTTGCGTACATGATATAAGAATTCGTTATGCTTGCTGATGACGTTGTGCTACATGGGATGCTGAATCTGGGCATAGCTGAAGTCTGTTGGGTGTAATATTCAGCTTACTGTTAATATTTTAAGTTCTTATGGGCAATGTAATTATTACAAGGGGTTTGCATTCCCCCCTCAGTTCAGTCAAGGAAGCAACTGCTCTGTGTGTTTCATTCCCATTGCCAGTATTCAAAAAACATCTAAATATATTTGTATAGAGATGTCCAACGTGTTTGTAATTTATTTGCTAACTGTTTTTAATATTATTCCTATGATATTTTGGTGTGCTTACACTCTGTATTTTGTTGTAGGTTGTAGATAGTAATGCGAGGGGATTCCCAACTTGAGATCATGATGGCAGAAACCTCTCATCCTTTGTTTGCGAACAATAGTATTTACACAAGACCGCAAACTTGCAGTTGAGGGCGTGTTTGCAAAGTGGATGGATGTCTTGCAATTCTTCGTGGAATTTCGTCCCTTCTCTCTAAGGTAAGTGGCTTATTTCATTGACACGGTTTGTGTGTAGTTTCGCCAGGATTTTGTTCTGTAGAATGGTCGCTACTTTGCCAGCTAGACGAGATTTAGTGCGATGTTTTGAGGGAGATTCCATACGATTGCCTCTGCTCAGGGGTCATATGATCATGGCAGTTCCTTTCATGTTCGCTTGATTTTCGCCTGTAATTTACCGTTTTGTTACTACAGAAGTTTCGGTATAATATTTAGGAGATGCTTACTGTACTATTTACTGATATACTAGGACTTTTAACGTGCTGTTTGTACTTTGTCTTTGCACGAGATTTTCAGTGAATTATAACTGAGTAGTTAGGCCGCTTTTTTTACGTGTGAGATGTCAGTCACTTCTTCTTAGCTCTTGCTTTGTAGGATACACTTATTGTAAGCTGGAGCTAAGATATTATTCAACTTATGCCTTAGATTAGTGGAGTGTAATAGCTCCCTTTCCCGTTCACTTTTGTTGCAGTATTTTGAGAAAAGTAGTACGTGTATTCTCTCTAAAACTTCGAGAGGCGGTTCATATTACTCTCAGTCTCAATAGCTGATGAATTGCTTATTCTAAATCACTGGGGTAATTATAGTTAAAAGTGACAAGCCTTATACGGATATTTTATCTACTAATTCGCTGATAATATGGTGTATAGTACCGTGCGTTTTACTGTAGTTGGATTTATTTACATTGATATTGTAGTTTAAATTAGCTTTGTATTCAACACACTTAAGTAGCTTATTCATGAGGCTTTATTCAGTATAGTACTTTACTAATTTCCTATGTACTACCGGCAGTCCAACACGGATTATTTACAGCAGTCTAATATTTGTGTTCACTATATATTTTAGTTTTATTTTGGTTGAATCTGTATGTAGGTACTTTTCTGCTAAATGTTCTTTTCCTGGCAAACCAGATCTGCACCTTGCTGAGATGATTTGTTATAGACACCATTAATGATTTCCATAAATCATTCTGCACATGATAACATATTTTTAGTGGGTCAATTGGTGTAAGATAACAAGCATTTTTATTGTATAGACTTGATTCCTGTAGCCCCACCTTCCAGCCCCCACCTCACTTAACAGTAGTCTTCATAATCAAATATTATGAGGGACTTGCTCTAAGAGATTATTATGAATACAAGCTTATGTGACAGTCATACACAGTTGTTGAATTTGAAGTCTTTGTGGAATATTCTAGACCATCTGTTAGGAATAGTCTTCAGCTCTGATGCACTTGAATTAAACAGTATGATTAGGCATTCCCATTTCAAACAGCCTACTTGAATCTAAATATTAAAGCAGTTTGTAAGTGTTTACTTGGTGTGCCCAATTGATGTCCTTAGACCAGAGTTGTAGCTGTATATTACCTGATTGCCTGCCTGTATGATTTTTTCACTAGCCTGTATCACTGTCAGATATCAGTTGTTACCACCAGCATTATCACTTTTCATATATCAATCTACATGTGGTGATATGTTGTTAAAGTTGTCCGTTAGTTAAAGCTAGCAACTTATTTCTATTGTATTGAGTAGACATATACAGCCCCCCTCCTATCTAACACAAAACTATTGTTTAAATTTTATTTGATGACGCAATCTCTAAACTTTCATCACTCATTCTTAAGAGTTATAACTTTATGTTTTTAACAAGGGTTTAGCATTCACTTACATGATTGTGGCCCATAGTATTGTTACCTTTGAGTATGCTCTAGGATTAGAAAGGAATAGTATTTTAATTATGAATGCTTAGACTATAAAATTCTGAGGTAGTGTTATTGCATAAAGCCTACTTTAGTGCCTAGATGGTACTGAATGATGCTGAAGACTATACATTATGCGTCTCATTTAGTAGTTTATTGTAAAAACCATTTGCACTACTTAACTACTATATTTATATAATGGAGACTAGCGGTTTTTTTTTATAGCCCGCTAGACGCGGGCTCCCCTACCCCAGTTACCTGCTGTCCCTGTCAAAATCAATTTGCAAATTAGCCTTGGAAAGACTAACGCAGTGCCTCATCCAGGTTGCATGGTCCGCATTGTCGATGAGCATGGATGAAAAAGCTCGCATAGGATCAAGAGAAGGTGACGTCATTGGAGCGTGTGACATCCGGCCTTTGCAATGGACAAATCGATTAAAATTTGAGAGAAAAAGTTGTGCAAAAATGCTCGGATACCTGCGCTAGGCTATGGGGCTTTTGGACATTCTTTTTCATCTTCTAAAGCCCCATAGCCTAGCGCAGGTATCCGAGCATTTTTGCACAACTTTTGCTCTCAAATTTTAATCGATTTGTCCATTGCAAAGGCCGGATGTCACACGCTCCAATGACGTCACCTTCTCTTGATCCTATGCGAGCTTTTTCATCCATGCTCATCGACAATGCGGACCATGCAACCTGGATGGGGCACTGCGTTAGTCTTTCCAAGGCAAATTTGCAAATTGATTTTGACAGGGCCAGCAGGTAACTGGGGTAGGGGAGCCCGCGTCTAGCGGGCTATAAAAAAAAACCTCTCTATATACTAAGATCCCTAAAATGCAAATGAGCTCTCCATTGTTTACATCAAAGGGACCGGTACCCGCTCTTGTGATGAATACTTCTTCTAGAGCTGTGCGATTATTAGGCTGAAACGTTTGTCAGAGGACCCAGTTGTCGAGTAGACGAATTAATTTGTTTTTCAAATTTTATGTCGAGATTTCGCTGAGATAGTCCACTTTCTATGTCGCGAATTTGAGGCCTTTGTGTGTTGCCTGTTGTCTTCCATTGTTATCGTCCGCAAGGAGAGCACTGCTCTCACATCAAGGCGTGTTCGATCTTGAGCAAGTTTGCTGCTTTTTTGAGGAGAACTCTGTTAGGTTTCTACCAGGTTAGTACCTATTTGTCCTACCTAACTTCTGGTGTTTAGTTCGCATATATCATCTTCCTCTATTGCCTGGGTTTTCTGGTGTTTTAAACGATTTGTTTTCATGTATCGAAGCGGTTTCCTATGCCCTCCCTCGCGTGTGTTATTCGCCATGACAGTTGGGCAACTAATTCATCGCTTTATTGCTATCTGAAGATTCGATTTATCATTGCCAGTCTTTATTCAATGACATTATAACACTGCTGCCTTTTAGATGTGATTCACGGGTGATGTGAGCCCTGTTATTTACCTGTTCTGTTTCAGGGTAGATTGGAAGAGCTTCCCTCCGGGGCATTCTCGCCATGATAGTTCTTCTCCATCCGTTTGATTCTGTTCGCCAGATTTCAATGCTTTAACTGGTAAGTTGTGCTAACAGATTTAGCTGATGTTTTATGTTGTATTCCTTTGTGTATTAGGATGGTGTTTAGCTGTGTTACCTTCCCTTTTAAATAGGATAAACCGAACATGAAACTCTCAGTTCCGACATGGTTTGAATGCTACTAATGTTCCAGTTGGTAGTTGAGGAACATTTTGTGGTTCTGTTACCAGGTGAGTCGTTTTCTACTGCTATAACGTTTGATTTCAAAATGCCTGTCTTTCCCCTGTTCTCTGTGCGCACTTTCTATAATATTTTCGACACTTATGTTCAATATTGTCAGCGAGATTGCAATAGCTTCCCTCGGGGGTTTTCCGCCATGACAGTTCCTCTCCACCACGTTTTATGTTGCTCTCTCTTGGTGGGTGAATTTAAGCGAACTTTCGTCCTTCTACTACAAGGTAAGTTGTTCTGTCATGTACTAAGGTTTGTTGTCAGATTACCTGTAATTTATCTGTCTACTTTACATGTTCCATTAGACACGTAAGGTCAGTGTTTTGAGCGAGATTCCTCTAGCTTCCCTCAGGGGCATGTCGCCATGATACTTCCTCTCCGATCAGATTGATTTTAGTCGCGAGATTGTCTTGGTTCTTTTACAATATTAGGATGAAGTGTTTACTGTCCTATTCATTGCTAGATTGCTGTTTATACCTTGAAGTTAATGCGTGCGTAAAGGAGATACGAAATCATTGTGTTTGCGTATGAATTGTGCTATATGAAATGCTGAATTTGGGCATTGATGAAGTTTTTTAGGTCTAAGTTTGTAGTTGTATATGTGATTTAGTGGTAAAAGGTGAAGGTCTGTTGAGTTATATAGTTGTAAGTAGAATGTTAGGTTCCCCCTCAGTTCACTGAAGGAAGCCACTGCTCTGTGTGTTTGATTATCATTGCCAGCAGCCACAAAATATCTTAACACGGTTGTACAGAGATGACTAAAGTGTGTAAATTTTAGTTCCTAACTTTTCTTGCTATTATTCATATGATGTTTTGGTGTCCCTACACTCTTTATTTTGTTGTAGGTTGTAGATAGAGTTGCGAGGGGATTCCCAAGTTCAGATCACGATCGCAGAAACCTCTCATCCTTTGTGTCCGAACAATAGTGTTTACACAAGACCGCAAGTTTGCAGTTGAGGGCGTGTTTACAACGCGGAAGGATGGATGTCTTGCACTTCTTCATGGAATTTTGTGCCTTCTCTATAAAGTAAGTGATTTATTTCATTGACATTGTATCGATTTATTTGTGCCAGGATTGTTTTGTGTAGAATGTTCGCCACTTTCCCAGTTAGACGAGATTTAATGCCGTGGTTTGATCGAGAGTCCATACGATTGCCTCGGGGGCCCTATGATCATACGAATTCCTTTCATGTTCGCTTGATTTCCGCCTGTAAATTATCGTTTGGTTACTACAGAACTTTCGGTATACTATTCAGGGGATATTTACTGTATTATTTACTGATATAATAGGACAGTTTAGCGTGTGCTGTTGATACCTTGCATTTGCGCATGATTTTGAAGGAAGTGTCTGAACAGTTAGGCCGCTTTCTTTAGGTTTGATTTGTTGTCAGTCACTTCTGGTTTGCTCTTGGTTTTTCCCATACACTTATTGTAGGTTGGAGCTAAGATGTTGTTCAAATCATTCCTTGGATTATTGGAGTGTAGTATCTCTCTTTCCCTTTTGGTTTTTGTTGCAGTATTTTGAGCAGTACTACGCGTATTCTCTGTAAAACCTTGAAGGGCCTTTAATAGTACCCTCAGTCACCACAGCTGATGCCTTCCGTATTCTCAGTAGAACACGTAGTATTCTGAATCACTGGTATATTAATAGTTAAAACTGCCGGGTCTTTTACAAATATGTTATTTACTAATTCGTTGATACTTTCGTGTATAGTACCGTGCGTTTTCAGGTTGTTCCTTCTTGAGTTATCTACGTTGATATTGTGTCATAAATTAGGGTTGTAGTCAAAGCACTTAAGTAACTTATTCACAAGGCTTTATTCAGTATAGTACTCTAATGATTGCCTATGTATTTACAACAGTCTAACAATCTTTATTTACAAGAGTCTAATCATTGTATTCACTATAGATTTTTGTGTTATTTTGGAGGACTCAGCTGATGGTTGCTTTAGTCCTAACTCTCCGTTTCCTGGCAAAGCAGCTCCCCTTCATCCTAAGATTATTTGTTATAAAGACCATTAATGATTTCTATTCATCATTCTGCACATGATAATATGGTTTTGCTGGATCAAGTAGCATTAGATACCAATGATTTGTATTGTTTAGACTTAATTCCTGGAGCCCCATCTTCCAGCCCGCACCCTAATTAACAGTATTGTTTGTAATCAAATGTTATGAGGGACTTACTGTAAAAGAGTATTATGTATAACAGGTTATGCCTCACTAATGCACAATTTCTGAGTTTCAAATCAATTTTTACTAGCATACTTTTAGGAATTTTTTTTAGCTTTTATGAAGTTAAATTATGAAGCATCTCTATACATTGTCATTCTATATTGCCTACTTGAATGCCTCAAGGTAGCTATTATAGGAGTTTGAAAGATATTACTGGGTGTGCCTAGATGACAATGGTATTCATACATTTGACTTGATGTCCTTAGATGAAAAATGTACCAACATAGTACTTGATTGTCTGCCTGTAGGATTTTTGTCACTAGCCTATTTCACTTTGAGATATCAGTTGTCACAGTGACCATTAGTACTTTTGATATTTCATTCTGTTTATGATGATATGTTGTTAAAGTTTTGTATTAGTTAGAGCCAGCAACCTTATTTGTATTGTACTCAATTGCCAGCTCGAGCCCCCCTCTCAAGTACAGCTATGATAGTAAATTTGTTTCTATGATGCAAGCTCTACAATATATCATTCAATGATAGGATTTACAGCTTTATGCGGTTGACAAGAGGTTAGGACTCACATGATTTTGGTCCATAATATTGTTACTGTTGAGTTTGCTCTAAGATTACAAGTCACTGTTATTTCAGTTTTGTACACTTATGGAGCAGTCATTACGTATCAGGGGGTGGGGGTTGAGGCACATGATAAAATAGATTCAACAATTTTGTACCCCAGTTGGACATGGAATAATATTCTAGAGCCCCAGATTAAATACTTTGTGGAGCCCCAACATTTAATTTTTGTTATTGATTGTAGTACATCAGTCATTGTGTCCTGGATATATTAGTTGGTGGTCCTTAGCAACAGCATAGGCAATAGTATGTGACAGTGTTCCACCACAAATTGATATGCACTATTGTAGGATTCCTAAGAGGTTATGAATCACTTATCTACATAAGCATAGGCATGATCTATGCACTTTATTTTGGAGTCTTCTCAGATAGTAGACGTTTTTACAGCTGAATATAATACCTCTGGATAAATTGTATGGACATTTGGATAAGGTATTTGACTACAATCATCTATATGATGCTAGGTTTAAGGTATGTTACTAAGTTGTACACCACCACCACCACGACCATAACTACCTTTAATGCTTGACATCTGACTTTGTTATTTCAAGCTGTATAATATATCTCATTCATTGGCTTTCCATCTTACTATGCAGAATATTTTAAAGTGATATTGTATTACCAAGCCATATTCATTTATCATTATGAACTTGAAGTATAGTTCCTTTCAGGTATTGTAATTAAGTTCTGTCTAATTTATTGGGTCTTATTATATAGTAAAGCAATTGGACGTGATTAATAGCTAAAACCAGATAGAGTCTACAGTCATACCTCTCAATTGATGTGACATACTATATGTTCTCTAAAGTATTTACATTATACAGCAACATTGTATAAGACTCATTACATTAGGATTGAGTGATGCATGACATATTGTGTGATGTATAGGTCCTTTCAGGTAGTGTAATTAAATTCTGTCTAATTTATTGGGTCTTATTATGTAGTAAAGCAATTGGACAAGATTAATAGCTAAAACCAGATAGAGTTTACAGTCATACCTCGCATTTGACGTGACATACTATGTGGTCTATGAAGAGTTTACATTATACAGCAACATTATTATATAAGACTCATTACATTAGGTTTGAATCATGCAGGAGATATTGTATGATGTATTTCCATTTATGCCTCATTGCACACACCACTTTAAAACATTATATGCTTAGTTCATGTAATAGAGACTAGCTTAGTAATGATAGCCCGCTAGACGCGGGCTCCCCTACCCCAGTTCAAAAGTTGCAGATTAGCCTTGGAAAGACTAACGCAGTGCCCTCATCCAAGCTGCATGGTCCGCATTGTCGATGAGGATGGATGAAAAAGCTCGCATAGGATCATGAGAGGATGACGTCATGGGCCTCTGCAGTTGGAGCACGTGACATCCGGCTTTGCAATGGAGAAATCAACAAAAATTTGCGAGAAAACAGTGTGCAAAAATGCTCGGATACCTGCGCTAGGCTATGGGGCTTTGGGCATTCTTCTTCATCTTCTAAAGCCCCATAGCCTAGCGCAGGTATCCGAGCATTTTTGCACAATGTTTTCTCGCAAATTTTTGTTGATTTCTCCATTGCAAAGCCGGATGTCACGTGCTCCAACTGCAGAGGCCCATGACGTCATCCTCTCATGATCCTATGCGAGCTTTTTCATCCATCCTCATGGACAATGCGTACCATGCAGCTTGGATGAGGGCACTGCCTTAGTCTTTCCAAGGCTAATCTGCAACTTTTGAACTGGGGTAGGGGAGAACGCGTCTAGCGGGCTATCAGTACTTCTCTATATACTAAAATCCCAAAATGCAAATGAGCGTGCCCATTGTTTACATCAAAGGGACCCGTTTCTCATCGGTGGAACGATCGCCTTCTAGGATTCTCTCCTGTTTCGCCTCAAAATCTGTCTCCTTCTTTACCGTTTTCAGTTGGGTGGAAATCCAAAGTCACGGAATTTTACCGTTTTTCCTTCCCGAGATATTCCACTGTGAATCTTGCGATTTTGCATGCTTTGTGTTTCCTCCTTTGTCCTCCATTGTTGTCATCCGCATGGATGGCACTGCTCTCAGTACAAGGCGTGATCGATCGGGATTAGGTTTACTTACTTGTGAGTGGAAGTTTGTTGCATTTCTACCAGGTTAGTAGCTATTTTGTCGTCTATAGCTACTGTATTGTAGTTTGCTTATATTGTATTCCTCGATTGCGTGTGTTTTCTGGTATTTTAAGCAATGTTTTCGATGTATGGAGGTAGTTTCGTACACCCTCCCTCGCTGTTGTTATTCGCCATGACAGTTTAGCCACTAAGTCGTCGCTTGATTGCTATCTGAAGATTCGATTTATGTTATTTACCTCTGTTTTGGGCAGATTTGAAGAACTTCCCTCGGGGGCTGTCTCGCCAAGACAGTTCTTCTCCATCCGTTCGATTCTGGTCGCCAGATTTCAATGCCTTAACTGGTAAGGTGTGCTAAGAGATTTAGCTGATGTTTTATGTTGTACTCCTTTGTGTATTAGGATGGTGTTTAGCTGTTTTATCATCCCTTTTACATAGGATAAACCGAACGTGACACTCTCAGTTCAGACATGGTTTGAATGCTACTAATTGTCCAGTTGGTAGTTCAGGAACATTTTGTGGTTCTGCTACCAGGTGAGTCATATTCTAATGCTACAACGTTTGATTTCAAATTGCCTGTCTTTCTCCTGTCCTCTGTGTGCACTTTCTATAGTATTTTCGACAGTAATGTTCAATATTGCCAGCGAGATTGCAATAGCTTCCCTCGGGGGTTTTCCGCCATGACAGTTCCTCTCCGCCACGCTGTATGTTACTCTCTCTTGGTGGGTGAATTTAATTCGTCCTTCTACTACCGGGTAAGTCGTTTTTTCATGTAATAAGGTTTGTTTTTCAGATTGCCTGTAATTTTTCTGTCTACTTTACATGTTTCATTAGATACATTATGGCAGTATTTTGAGCGAGATTCCTGTAGCTTCCCTCGGGGGTATTTCGCCATGAAACTTCCTCGCCGATCAGATTGATTTTATTGTCTAGATTGTCTTGGTTCTTTTACAATATTGGGATGAAATGTTTACTGTCGTATTCATTGCTAGATTTCTGTTTATACCTTCAAGACAATGCGTGCGTAAAGGAGATAGGAAATCTTTATGTTTGCATTTGAAGTATGCTATATGAAATGCTGAATTTGGGCATTAATGACGTGTTTTGGGTCTAAGTTTATAGTTGTATATGTGATTTATTTTTAAGAGGTGAAGGTCTTTTGAGTAATATAACTGTAATTAGAAGGTTGGGTTCCCCCTCAGTTCAGTCCAGGAAGCCACTGCTCTGTGTTTCATTCGCATTGCCAGTAGCCACACAATATCTTAACAGGGATTTACAGAGATGTCTACAGTGTTTATATTCTATTTGCTAACTGTCCTTCATATTATTCCTATGATGTTTTTGTGTCCCTACACTCTTTATTTTGGTGTGGGTTGTAGATAGAGATGCGAACAATAGTGTTTACACAAGACCGCAAGTTGCAGTTGAGGGCGTGTTTACAAAGTGGATGGATGTCTTGCAGTTCTTCATGAAATTTCGTCCCTTCTCTATAAGGTAAGTGGTTTATTTCACTGATAAGGTTTCGATTTAGTTTTACCAGGATTGTTTTGTGTAGAATGGTTGCTATTTTCCCTGTTTGACGAGATTTAAGGCTGAGGGGTTTTCATCCCCGTCCTCTTCACTCAGGAGGAACCTATTGTATGTGTTTCACTGCCATTGTCTGTACCCACAAAATAACTGATAACAGTTGCTGTAAGATGGGCAAAGAGTTCTATTTTACTTGCTTATTGTCTTTCATATTATTTCTGTAGCGTTTTGGTATCCTCTGCATCTGAAGTGTGTTGTAGTTTGCCATGAGAAATGCGAGGGGATTCCCAAGTCACTCACCATCGTAAATACCTGCAATCCTTTGTTCAGGAACAATGGTCCCTTCACAAGACCGCATATGTGGTGTCGAGGGCGTGTTTGCAGAGAGTAAAGTTGTGTTGCATATTTATATGGAATTTCGTCGCTTTATTAGAAGGTAAGTGGTTTATTGTATGTAGTAGCTTTTGATATACGCTTACAGGTGTTTATTTCGTAGATTCCTTGCCTTTCTACCCCTCAGACAAGGTTTACTTGTGATGTTTTGTTGAAAATTCCATTACTCTCATTCCTCTTCTCTCATGGCTTCCTTACTTCCAGTGCACTGTGTATTCTAAATTCCCGCTGTAGTTTTAGCTAACATCGTCAAGTGTTATACAGAAGTTTATGTACTAATTCATTGACATATGTGTTGTGTAGTTGTGTGCCTTTGCTGCAATTTCCTTCTTGACCTATTTACACTGATATTGTGATCTAACTTACTTTTGTATTCATCACACTAGGTAACTTATTCACGAAATTTTACTTTAACTACAAGAGCCTCATGGTTGTAGTCACTATATATGATACTGCTATTTGTTTTTATGCTGAATGGTCTTTTACTGCAAAACAGTTTCCCTGCTGTCTATGATCATTTGTTAAAAATACCATTAATGATTTCCACCTTCATTCTGCACATGATGATATAGTTGTACGGGATTAATTACTACCAGATAGCCACAGTATTTGTATTGAATAGACTTCACTTATGCAAACCCCCATCCCCCAGTCCATTGGGGGGGGGTCGTACTATAGTTTGTACTCAACTTCCTTTACGTTTGAACTCTATGTAAAGTCCATTTAGTCAATTCATTCACTTAGACTGGCCAATATTTACATTTGAACTCTATGTAAAGTCCATTTAGTCAATTCATTCACTTAGACTGGCCAATATACCATTACAAATACCAGCATGCAACTTTTGTACACTTTCCCGTATTCTACGCTATCTGACGTATTTCCGTATGTTTGTATGAAGAAAGTTTTATCAGAGCATATGAGCACTTGACGCATCCATTCACTTGATTCGAGAATATTTTTAGATGCATATTACCATCACGACATCATACCTACCCCGGAAGCCGGAACCTTGACACTAGGTGTGATGTTTACTCGCATGATGCGTCTAAATGGGTTGTTTCGCCACTGCAAATTCTATACTTCGTAAACAACCAGGCCTATAGTGCGTAATTCACCCTATTCGCATGCGTACACAATTATCAAGCACATAGTGTTGATTGACACGACCGCTCCTATTTTCCGACTTGAGTCATAAGATTCATGCATACCCGCTACGGGTTTAGTCTTCGGCAAGCAACATTAGCAGAAGGTTAACGTGCGACAGAAGAGCTATTTGTTTTATTGTTTCAGGTGAGTGCCCTTTTGCACTGTTATTTTCCATTTAGTCTCACAGACTGGTTAGTGACATTCCTTTATTTCGTTCCTATACCATTGTCGACATAAGTTACCGCTACCTGGACCACAGCTAGGAATTTGTGAGGGCAAGGGCCTAAACAAGAACAGGCTCACTGGCCACTTTCTAACGAGATTAGATAAGCCTCTGTGGTTGTTGGGGTTTTTAAGGGTATTTATTTTAGGCCATCTTCTGTCTCTCCGCCTTTTGCATTAATAGCATTGTACCAAAGTGTATCAACAGGAGATCCCTGTCTTCACATTTGTATTAGTTTCCGTTTTATGTGTATTAGTTTATATATTGTTTACGTATGGTGTTATATCTTGCCCTCACGATTGGGCTCTTTGGTGTTACATCTTGCCCTGAGGAGTACGCCAATGTCAGCACTATCGGCTGTGAGAGCATTTTACTTGAATTTCACAATGACTTTATATTCTCTCCTACATTCCATTTGCTCTCTATAGCACTCATGTCCTGCCTTGATATGTTGTGTTCTATGTTCCAATCTTCATTTGTTCATTCCTATTTATCCTAGACCTGTTCCACGCGATTCGACAGGAATCATAGACCGTCTACACTTTGGTATGTCAATTAGATCTTTCATGTCATTTTATTGTCATTCTGGTACGTACTTGTGATATACGGATAATTCACAGGTTGCATAACATGTCTTAGGGGAGGAATGGTACCTTGATTTGTTACGTTGTTGTTTACTTACTATATAGGGCTATACCTCTCGTCGTTACGAGACGGATAGGGAGGGATGGTTTCAAAAACAGTAAATTCACCGTTGCATTACGTACCGGGTAAATGACCCCATGCAACTTGGTGCACTACACGCGTTTTTTATAGGGAGCTGCACGTACAGTGCCGAAGTATTTTAACGGACTTATACTATGACACAAACTGTCTGTAAGACACCTTCCACTGTGAATCATTTTATAGCACCAACCAATCAAGAACTAGGACTCTGGTTCCATTCCTTTGAAGCCAACATCCATATAGATTGTTTCCTATGCCTGCGTTGGATCTGCCACTTTTCATTAGTCTTGCGTTAGTAAATTTAGGGCAGAAGTAAGGATTTCAATGGTGTACGTGTCTCTACCATTTTTATGGCATGAATTGTTCACTGACCATTAAGACACTGTTAAGTAACTTTTAGTGCTACACTTTGATAATTGGAGATCTAACAATAAGGAGCTGTTGCAGCTAAGCCTTCAGCTAGCTTCCTTAGACAAAACGCGTGTTTACCTTCAGGCCTTGAATTAGTCTCCTGGGGGCGTATTCATTTCTGATACTTTTTGGGCAACGGTATATTCCAGGAGAAGACTTTTTGGAGGCGACTTATACAATTATTTGACATATGATGGATACAAAGCTACTTTTCAACGCTGCCATTCTCCATGATAGTAGAAGAACAGTCTACATTTAATCATTAACCTTTATCAAACGGCTTATTAACAATTTGGGTACCACCACGGGGGCTTATTCTAGGAGGGTTTTTTCGAGGGAGAGCCACTTCGAAGGTATAAAGTACATATATATAGACCAGGACATATTACGTGATTCATTCTCCACGCATGGGCGCTAGGTGTTGCTTACGTATATTTTTCCTGGAAATACACATATTTTATATAAGAACGTGTTTTATAAGAAAGTAGCACTTGATTCGTCAAAAGTTAAGGAACCTAAGTAGTGGATTTTGCACACCTAAAGTTTAACATCCTCTTACCCAGTGGAGATAAGCAAGCAAAACTATGAATAAATAACATCATGTGACCAAGTAGAGTTATTAAGAGATCCAATAGTCTGTATATACGGAGGACACATGATTTCATCCAAAATTTTCAGATTAGAAACACGTGTTATGTACTGTGTTGAGGTCTATTAACTAAGAAATGCACATTTTACTTAAGATAGTCTTAAGACAGTTTGAGTACCGTAATTGCCAGATTATTAAGACAGTTTGAGTACTGGGGTCAGTTTAAACTTTCTTATAAAAAAAATACATGTAGCCTCAGTTTTGCCATTTTTTCCTTTTATAATCATTACTCATATTGGAGTGGTAGATTACAATGGTAGAAAGTAATGCCAGCATGTTTAACTTCTTCATTGGGCAACTGCGCAACAGTACCGTATTCCCTATTACTTTTTTGAAGCTGTTTGTTTGTATGATCTTGTAAAAGACTACCTACATTCTTCCACTTTTCCTCCCTCTTTGAGCCTGCTATTACCTCTGTAAATTTTACTTCTTATTTATTCCTGGCAATGTTGTTTTCTCATGCCATACTTTTTTATGTCATTGGTATGTAGTTCAAAGATTGCACTTTTCTCAGAAACCCCCTGCCACCCACTACAGATTGGCCTTTGAATATACCTATTTGCCATATCATTATCTGGGAATTGTTTAGCAGTGAAGTACTTATTTATTAGTGGAAAGTTCTACATATTTCTAGCATGGAGTAAGCTCCCTTTTGTCGTTACCGCTTTCATAGTACTAACTTACTACTATTTTGGTCATGTACTGCACCCATTAGACTTATTTCCATTATCTCTCAACCGTTCTGTATTTTATTATACGTTGTTTATAACACTGAGTTCTATAACATAGTAGTACTCGGGACCATATTACATCTAGAGCCCTCAGATCTACCAAATACAGTATATTATGCAACGTGTCAGTGCAAAATACTTTCATTAAATGTAAATCAAGGTGGGTTCAAGGAAGAGAAAGTTGGTACCACAGTTCTTCGCGTCAAATATTAACACACATAAAGAGATCAATAGCTTAATTTTTTTATTTCTCTTGCATTTAAACTGTATTACAGTGAACCAAGATAGTGCCATGGAAGCTTATTTGAGGGTGAGGGCTTATGTCTTAGAAATAATCTTGAGGTTGGGGACTGATACCATAGGGCTTAATCGAAAGAGGAGGCTTATTCCAGCCATTATGGTATGTTCATTTTCTCTTCAGAAATCACTTTTATTGTCTCTCTTCCTCTGTGTTCTACATGCGATTAAAAGATACTGGAATGGATGAATAGATCCCTTCCTTAAGTTTTTCTTTGTGTTATACGTGAGTCATTATTTACAATGGTATCTTTGCCATGCGGAATACTAGGTTATTTTGCTGCTCTTTATTGTATTCAGATATTTTCCAATTGTCACTAGGACCACACCCTGGTCCCTATCCACCACAGATTGCTTGGGGGGGGAGTTGTTGAAATCAGTGTACCAAGCATTCACCTACCACATGGCCTCCTAGCCCCCAGTACTATTCAAACTCCTTTTAATAATACTTTCCATTAGTTTCTATAAAATAATTTAAAAGGACACAAAGGAACTTCCAGTGCTCTGTTGTAAACAAAACATTACCCCATTACCCTCTTTGTTACAACTTTACAGGGGCCGTACCTCTTAACCACCACCTGGCTACACATATAATGACATCCATCAAAGCCATAGACTTGTGTACACTGCCTGCATACATTTTTAACACTATTGTCTATAAAAATACAATGTTATAGCTTCATCACGAGCTACATATGTTGTGTATTTCAGGTTTACTTAGGGACCAACGTTTCACTTATCAACTTTGGTAAGGAATATCCTATCATGGAACTCTTCTGGGGTGTTGCCTACACACTTTTCAGAATACATTAAAACCACTCTTCACCTGAACATAGGAATATTGTGCCTCACTAGAACATCACATATTTTTACACTAACATAAGTCTGTATAATTTACTTTCTGTATTCTAGATTTTATGCAGTGAAAGTTTATTGCCTTTAACTACTATATGGTAGATTTCAACAGTTTTGTCCTAGAATTTTGATGTACCATAACTTACTTAGTATTAATAAGTTGTTAGCATTATCCTCATTTATGTTTTACTCTATCCAATTGACAGCTCATACTAAGTACCAAATTGTTTGTATACATGTGCAACGCTTATCAGTTTGCCCCCGTGCAGGTACCTCTAAGTCTACAATAGATATTTCCAGTCTTTTGTGATTTATTCACCCTGACTTAACACTTCTGTCTTTCTTCCCCAAATTTCATACCATCATTCACAATTTACTTTGAGATGTCATCTGTTTTATATTATTAACAGTTTGCTTATTCTCATTTCTTTACCCTTGTGGGCTAATTACCACATTTTCTAAGTATTGCACATCTTTCATCTGAGCCATATTCTAGGTAGCATTTTACTTCCTATACTCCCATCGACCCAACATTTTATTTCACTTCATAGTTATTTGAACTATGCCCCGTCTTCGACGAGCACGCGTTGTTGATAGAAGGAGGCGGTACCAGCGGCGCGACAATATGCGGCAGCGACGGCAAGCAGACAATCAGCCTGCACAAGCCAATCATGATCCACATATCATTGCTGCAGTGAATGACTTGGCCCAATTGCAGCTCCAACATCCAGTTGCACATGCAGCCATTGGGCAGGCTGCGCCACCACCAGCTCTACCCAGGGACAATGCAGTCATTCACCAAGTACCCATTCAGTTACCAGCACCGCATCGCCTTGGTGACATGAACAACCAGTGTCCACACTGTGCAGCAAGATATTTCCAAGAAGAGTGCATTGTACAACATGTTTTCACCAGATGTTGTTTCCAGGGAAAAGTACTGTTGCCACCACTTCAGCTCCCGTCACACAATATTGTCGAGCTTTTCAGTGGTGACACAGCGCATTCCCGTCACTTCTTGGAAAATATCCGCCACTACAATGCATCAATGTCAATGGCTTCTTGGAATGCAACACTCAATGAACATGCTGGAAGGGGACCACGAGTTGTTACAATTCATGGTCAAGCCTACCATCTCACAGCTGCACAAGAAGCTCCACAGGGTATGCCACCTCAGTATGCACAGTTATACACCCTTGAGACCAATGCAGCAATGCAGGAAAGGGTCAATGATCCACGCAATCACAACCTCCGGCCTGAAATTATGCAACTTCTGCAGGATGAACTACTTGCTGTCAATCCATATGCACGGCAATATCACAATATGGGTCACATCCTTGAAAGGGAAAGGCAACTTGTTCCTGCATCCAATCAGCCTGTTCGGCCTGTCAAAATGATAATTGCAACAAGGCCATTCCAAGATAGGCAATATGCTAACCGAACAACAACTGAAATTGCAGCAGTATATGTTGGAAATGATGGTGCTGCACCCAATCCAGCTGACCGAGATCTTGAAGTGTATCCTGCACAACCCAATGCACCCAACACAGTCAAGATCAAGGCAACATCACCAAACGCAGACCCAATGACTTACCCATTGCTGTTCTTTCATGGAGAAATGGGCTGGAGTGTTGACATTCAAAGAAATGTTGTACCCAATGAAAGGCAGCAAGGGGCAAGACGTAGAGCACGACTATCATTAAACGAGTTCTATGCTTTCAGAATTGCTGTGCGTAACAATTTCTCCACCATTCATCTTTCCCGTCTACTGCTTCAACAGTACCTGGTTTATGCTTTCACCAAAATAGAGGGAAATGAATTAGCTTACATCAGAACACACCAGCAGCAACTGCGTGTTGAATCATACCAAGGCCTGATGGATCATATAGAGAGACGTGCCCAGGCAGAAGATGTAAATGTAGGCCGCATTGTCATTCTGCCATCAAGCTTTGATGGCAGTCAGAGAAACATGTACCAAAAGTACCAAGACGCGATGACTATTGTAACAAAGCATGGAAAACCAGACATTGTCCTTACAATGACAGCAAACCCAAAGTGGCCTGAAATTCAAGACAACTTGCTTCCACATCAAACTGCAAGTGACAGGCCAGATATTGTCAGCCGTGTCTTCAATTTGAAACTCAAAGAACTCCTTGATGATCTTCTTGAGAGACATATACTTGGACATGTTACTGCATTTGTTTATACCATTGAATTTCAGAAAAGAGGTTTGCCACATGCACACTTGATCTTATTTCTAGCAGATGCTGACAAGCCTCAAACAACCCAAGATGTTGATCGACTGGTATCTGCAGAGATTCCAGATCCACAGGTGCAGCCAGAATTCCATGACACAGTCAAGAGGCACATGATGCATGGCCCATGTGGTGACTTGGACGCTGATTGTGTATGTATGGAGAATGGTGAATGCAAAAAACATTTCCCAAAACCTCTCCAACAGCAAACTGAATTCAGTGTCAATGGATATCCACTGTACAGACGACGTGGACAACACCGAGCAGAACTGCGTCGCCACACTGTGAATGACTCATGGGTTGTACCACACAATCCCCAGCTACTCATGAAGTTCAATTGCCATATGAATGTAGAGGTATGTACAACTGTCAGAAGTGTGAAATACATTTTCAAGAATATCCACAAAGGCAATGATGCTGCACATGTCGAAATCAGACAGAACCATCTCAATCATGATGAGATATTGCAGCATCTAAATGCACGCTATGTTGGACCACACCAGGCAGTTTTCAGAATAATGCAATACAAGATGCATGACAAAAGCCACATTATCATTCGGCTTGCAATTCACTTACCTCTTCAACAAAATGTACATTATCAGAATGGCAATGAACAACGGGCACTTCAACGCAATGAACAAACAATGTTGACTGCATTTTTCAAACTCAACCAATATGATCAAAATGCACATCAATATTTGTACCATGAGATTCCTGAGCATTACACATTCAATAAAAGTGCAAAAAAGTGGAATCCTAGACAACGGGCAAGTGCCCCAATCATTGGTCGAATCTATCAAGTTCAGCCCTCTGATCCACAACGATTTGCTCTTCGCCTACTTCTTCTGCACCGAAGAGGAGTGACATCATTTGAAGACATCAGAACAGTTCATGGTCACACCCATGCAACATTCAAAGATGCAGCAAGAGCAATGGGGTTGCTTGAGGATGACACCGAACACAGGCGCTGTTTACAGGAGGCTGCAGTCATGAGCATGCCTTCACAACTGCGCTAATTATTTGCCACATTGATGGTGTTTCAAACTCCATCTGACATCAGAGCCCTCTTTGATGAATTCAAGGAAGCCATGTGTGAAGATTACATCAGACATGATCAACTCCATGACCCAGAAGTGACAATGCAAGATAGACACATTCATCTCTGTCTATGGGATATTGACACATGCCTCAGGGTTCATGGTAAGTCAATGTCAAATGTTGAATTTTTTGATCTTCCACAGCTTCCACACAATTTCATACATCCACAGAATCAGAATGAACACATTGACATTGTTCGTGAAAGACAGCTGGGTGAGCAAATGCTCCAACAACTCAACATTGATCAGCACCATATTCACGACACCATTGTCGATGCCATAACAACAAATTCTGATCAGAATTGCTACTTTGTGGATGGACCAGCAGGCACAGGTAAGACCTTTCTTTATAATACTATAGTTCACAACCTTCATGCTTTGGGACTAAAGGTGAAATGTATGGCATATTCAGGAATTGCCAGCACATTGCTCATCAATGGAGCAACAGCACACTCGACATTTCAAATACCTATTCCTTTATTGCCTGATTCTACATGTAACATAAAGAGGCAAAGTGCTAGAGCTGAAATTCTCAGAGAAACAACAATATTTATCTGGGATGAAGCATCAATGATCCCAGCAGATGCACTAAAATCTGTAGATGTCCTTCTCAGAGACATAACACAGGTTAACAGGCCATTTGGGGGTAAATTCATGTTTCTTGGAGGTGATTTTCGACAGGTTCTCCCAGTTGTTCCTAGAGCAGGTAGAGAACAGACTGTTCGCCAATGCATCATCAATTCACACTTGTGGCATCACTTCCACCAGTTTTGACTTGTGACAAACATGAGAGCCACTCAAGATCAGACATACACAATTCTCTGAGTGGCTCCTCAGAATTGGCACTGGTGAAGAGCCACATGATGCAAATGATCAAGTCACCCTCCCACGTGAGATTATGACTGATTCACGGGATGAGATGATCAACTTTGTTTACCCACCAACTCAGCCTGGTCATGCAGATCTAATGCAAGATCCAGTATACATGTCAGAACGTTGCTGCTTTACACCACTGAATGAAAACTCACATGAAATCAATGATCTCATTCTACATCAACTCCATGGACCAGTGCACACGTATCTCAGTACAGATAGAGTTGTCACTGATAATCCAGAGGAAGCAGCAGCATATGCAATGGAATTTCTCAATGCACAAACCCCAAGTGGATTGCCAAAACATACATTGGAACTCAAGGTATGAACACCTCTCATCTACTTCATGTGTATCATATACGCCATCACTTTTCCATGATTATTCCTTTTACTGACATATCTTCATATTTACTCCTTTTCCCTCTCATCTCCATTATGATGTCACTTAGGCTACCTTCACATGAAAAAGTTCGAAGCGCTTTGAAACTCGCGGCGCTGTGAGTTCAGTTCGGTCGCTAGGATTTTGTTGTCTTTCACATGATGACCTTTTGGCGGGTTAAAACTTCTCGCGCTTGCGCGTTGACTCCAAACGTACACAAACATGGCGCCCTTACGAGACGATATTCAGCGACAAATAACGATTATATCTGTTATCAAGTTACTATTGACCATGGTTTCAGCGACTCTGCAGCTTCATTTAGTATTGTTTCTTCAACTCACTTTTCAATATCAAGCGCTGAAGCAGCAGGCATCAGAAGCAATTCAGGAGAGAAATTATGCTCTGCACCGATATCGACACCTGCAAAACAGGTATTTAAGAAAGAAAAAACGCAATTGGAAAAACCCTGGACGAACGGAGCATTGGTGGATCAGTATGCTGGGTGGTCAAATGTTGCCTGAAGAATGGATTATAAATTTTAGGATGTCAAGCAAGGATTTCCTAAATCTTGAGGAACAACTACGGCTGCACATTAAGCCACGACAGAACTCCTTCAGGGGTGATACTATTAGCTCTGTCAAGAAGCTTGCAATGACTCTTTATTATTTGAAAGACCAAGGATCTTTAAGAATGACGAGCAATGCTTTTGGTGTAGGGCTTTCCACTGTGTCAAAGTCTATTCGCCAGGTATGCCTTGCTATTGTTGCAGTACTTGGACCACGACTCATAAAGTTTCCTACTACAGCAGAAGGCCTTGAGGAGCTCATTCAAAGATTTGAAAGCAAGTTTGGGTTTCCTATGGTTGTTGGTTGCATTGATGGAACCCACATACCCATAAAGCAGCCAAATGAAAATGCACATGACTACTTTTGCTATAAAATGAAATATACATTAAGTGTTCAAGCAGTTTGTGATCAAAATGGTTGTTTTCTTGATGTTGACTGTTCATGGCCTGGAAGTGTGCATGATGCAAAAGTGTTTGCAAATAGCTATATAAATAAGCTCGTTCAAGAAAACAAGCTTCCAAATATTGAAAGAAAATTATCTGAGGATGATACTTGCTCAGTTGGTCCAGTGCTTATAGGGGATCCTGCATACCCATTGCTGCCAGGGCTTTTGAAGGAATATAGCAATTGTAGCAGTGACGCTGAGATACTGTTCAATACAAGGCTGCGGTCAGTGCGCAACCAAATTGAATGTGCATTTGGCAGACTAAAGGCTAGGTGGAGAATTTTAAATCGACCAATAGACCTTGGAATTGAGTTTGTTCCAACCGTTATTTATTCCTGCTTCATTCTCCATAATTACTGCGAAACTGTGAAAGCACCTGTTAGTAATGATGCCATACAAAAAGAATGTGAAGATGCAAGAGCCAAGCAGAGCTGTACCCATCACTTAGAGAAACACAGATTATACTCCTATAATTCCTCAAAGGGTAGATTGTTAAGAGAAAACTTCAAGAAATATTTCAAAAACACTCAGTAGCACTGGTTATATGCATAAAATTAGAGAGTGAAAGATCAAAAGCTACAAATACTGTGAAAATTTTGTTAAGCCCTGGTGGATATTTATTTTTTAGAGATATAAGGGGTTTGATACAGAGATTGGGGCTTATTACTAACTTGATATCAATATTTTTTACAAATGGTATTTGCATTCCCTCTGGCATGGTGATTTTTGCTTTACTTGGGGGCTTCATAAAGCTTTTATGTTATACATATTCTGAATAAGAAACAAACTTTCTGCCTACAGCTTGGAGATGTCATAGTGTTTTGCCAAATTCAGTCTCAGATGTTTCTTTAATGTTTCTTAAGTTTCTGAAGCTTACAATAGCAATAGCTACCCAAATGAGGCAACTGTGATACAAGAAAGAGAATTATTAATTTTCATGAAGCATGTAGTGGCTGTTGTTTCTATTTCATTTGTAGTTTGATCAAAAAATTCTACTGAAACGACTTATTTTGAAATTAACAGCATTCTTGTGTTTCTTATAAATTTCTTAAATTTCCTTAATTTCAGACTCAGTTTTCTTTAAGCATGTTTCTTACCTTATATAAATTTTAGAAACAGTAAAAGTTACATGTGTTATGATACTAAAGCATTCATATTTTCTGATTGGTTCAAAGTTTTCAACTTGTGTTGGCTATTTCAATTATTCATCTGATCTGGAGACATCAAGATTTCTTTCATGCCTTTGGCATTGTGCTGGTTGATGACCATGATTGAATTGTGCATATGGATGATTCATTGGCTGGTATTGCTGGTTTAGATTTGTCATTGCTTGGGCCAACATTAGAAGACCATTACCCAAATGCTCCCCAAGATTGTTAATAGACTGTGCCATTGTTTGCACCATTGTTTCCATCCCTTTAGCTGTCCTGTCAAGGATTTCAGCATTCTTCTTTTTAAGTTCAAGCTCTTCCTTTGCAACTTTTACCATTACCTGATCTCTTTGCTGGGCAGACAAGGGTTTCTCTAGCTTTCTTCTTTTATTTTCACTTACTTTTATCTTCTTTGGCTCATCTACTGCACTTTCTTGGGTTTTTTTTCCTTGTCCTTTGGCATAGGGATTCTTCTTCTTCTGTTAGATCAAATTCATCTGTTTCAGGCTGTACATTACTTTCCATCTCTTGCTCTGAGGAATCTATGTCACGATCCATTCTGCTGTCCATGATTTCATCATCTGGACTTGAAACAACAGGACCTTTTATTTGGTTCACTGAGGGGCATCCACCCCAAATGGAGACAAGGTGATCCCAATTTTCTATAATCAGTCTTCCACTGCCAGATCGTGTTCCATCTACTACAGCTTTTTTAAAATTTTGCCTCAACTGCTTAACTCTATACTTAATTCGGTTATAGCCAACTTTTATTTCTTTCTTTTCAATGACAATATCTCTTTGGAGGAGAGCTCTTTCACTCTCAGAAATTTCACTAGGAATAATTGTAGTAGCTTCAGGCCCAAAATCTTCTCCTGGGAACATTCTGGCCATCATTTTCCTGATATCTTCATACAATTGTATGAGGTCAGATTCCATATCTTTGCCATCAAAATCCTTTTGTATTTTATAGTCATACAGACAGGAAACTAATGCATCCAGCTTTTCTTCTGTCCATTTCCATCTTGGCACACAAACTGCATTCTTTCTTTCCTTTTTTTCCTCTTTCTCAATCATGGAACAGCTAGCATCTTCTGTTGAAGAGAATCGTGATCCTGCATTTATAGATGTGTCATCCTCATACTCATCCAGTGATGTTGAATCCTGATGTGCATTGGCACTCTCCTCTTGGTATTGCACGAAACTAAACAGAACAATGTACTTGTAACAATAAATGATCATTGATGAGATACTGAGAGAATGGAAATTCAAGGGTGATTTTTCAAAAAATGGATATTTGGGAGGGGGCTTATTCTAGGAGGGGGCTTATTACACAGTTTTGCATTTTCCTCAAAGGCTGACTGAAAAAATGACATAATTTTCTCAATCAAGTACACTAAAACAACCAGAAAGGCTATTTCGCAATCGAAATTTTATGGTCGATAACGATTTTTTTACTGTCATCACGAAAGTGACGTTTCATTCTGCCTTTTTGTCTGCAGTGAGGGGAAATAATATTGTATGGCCATTACTCTGCAATTATGCTTCCCTCGAATAAGGCCCCATGGGAGCTTATTGGAGAGGTTGCTTATTTGCAAACAATGAGTTTCTAGGTGGGAGCTTACTGGAGGATTTACGGTAATAAACTATCAGTGACGCGTGGTTTATGGCCTAACTATGTTATGTGTTTCGTATATGATCAGTTCTTCAGAAAAATGTGGCTTTTTGAGAATGAAATACTACCTTACCTTTCCCTATTTCCTTGTTGCTTCATCTTCAAAGCTTTCATCATCTCACACGTAGTTCTACTTCTGTTGTTCTGATGTATAAATTTGTCGCAGTGGATGCTCATCTAGCGCCATTAAACTGATCGATTCACGCTGCTTTGAGATTTCGCAGCGCTTTGAAAACCCGAAATGAGTTCACAGCGCCGTGAAGCTCATTTCACCCTAGTCCATGTGAAAACTATGAGGGCTTTGACTACACACCGAACTGAATTCACGGCGCCGCGAGTTTCAAAGCGCTTTGAAATTTCTCATGTGAAGGGGCTCTTACAAGTTCTATTAGCTCTTTCAGTTACATTTCATACAATGATCAGCCACTGCTATGTTCTGCAAGTCCATATCTATATCCAATTCACCTCTAGGACCTCTCATATGCAGAACAGAGTTTTTCCTACACTTCTACATATCCCAAACCTCTTATCACTCTCTCATGCTTCTCCTTATCTACTATACAGGTTGGTGCAACGATACTTCTATTGCGAAACATCAATCCTAAAAAGGGACTCTGTGATGGCACATGTCTCATTGTCAGAGACCTGCAAAAGCATGTCATATGTGCAGAAATCATCACAAGTGAGTACAGGGGCCAGTATGTGATGCTACCAAAGATAGCATTGTCATCACAAGAGTCTGCTCTTCCAATCAACATTGCCAGGTGCCAATTTCCTGTCAGACTGGCATACTGCCTTACAATCAACAAAGCACAGGGACAATCACTAAGGTATGTTGGAATTTACCTTCCAAAACCTGTGTTTAGTCATGGTCAATTGTATGTGGCAGTCTCCAGAGCACAATCGCTTTCTGGCCTCAAAGTATTCACATCAACTGGTAGACTAATAAAAAATGTTGTTTACCGTGAAGTCCTCACATAAACATTCACATTGAGGACCAATCATCTTGCGGTGTTTCACATACAGTGACTGCATGTACCACCACAACGCCTGGCTAATGACTCTATAAGCACCTTTCAACTATCACTATCTTTCTTAACCCGTTAATGAGGGGTTGTTGGAGACGGGTTAAACTGTTTTGCGGTATATCAATGTGTCATCATTGTTCATCATCAACCAATCACTAGCTCTTCAATGTGGTCACCCAGATGTTGTTGTACGTGCCTCTTTATAAGACAGTTAATCTTGCATAAATCTCACCCTTGCATGGCATTATCTTATTGTTGCTCTGATAATTTGATAGTGACATATGTTATATTTAGTTTATTTAATTATTACAGTGCTATACAGACAGATGCAACATTAATAGATAACTGCACTGTAGAAAAGAGTATCAGATTAATTACAAATATTGGATGCCTTATGCAAATATTCAAATTGTTATGTGTATGAACTTATCAGCTCTGCAATATCTAAGACGTCCACTAGGTTGTTATGAATTTTCTGGCCAAGTCACATTTCTTGAAACATTACAATATTTCATTGAACAAGGCACTGCACCATTATAGACAGACAGAGTTACACAGTAGCAGTACACAACTAATATATCAAAGATCAGTCTTAAGACTCACCCTTGCATATGTCATTGTTATACTTTCTGTCAAATTTTATATGATCACCATATTCAGGTTTTAGCTCTTTTAGCTTGCTACCCAATTGTAACTAGTTGTGTATTATGCGAGAGGGTTCTCTCCAAATCAGGGAATATCCAGTATTGTCAGGTTCATTCAGGGGTAATCATTGGGAGAAGACAGATTCTTCACAGAATCAGGAAATATACGTGGAGTTGTTCAAAAGCTACGACTCTTTTGTCACTGTCAGTCATTTATTTTCCCATTTTCCACTCAAATGGTGTAGTTCTCTGTGTTTTGAAACCAAAAGAGTTGAAACGGCAAGACTAGGGCCACGGTTCTCCTATCTGCCAAATCTATCTGAAGAAGTGATAGATTATAACTGAGGGCAATATGAATACCTGGGGTACTGTTGGAAAATGAGTAGCCTTTCACTGAAAATATGAGGAGAAATCAAGACATTTTCTACTAATATATCAGTGGCAACTCTCTGCACTGTCTGTCCTGAGCGGATGGATCCTTACAACCATGCACAATTGTATGTTTGAGCTCCTGCTTTACATCTTCCTGCCTATACCACTCCATACGTCGTATGTTGTGGTTCATGTGAGCGCCTCATAGATCCATTTTATAGTGATTGGCGGTGCTTCCTCACTCATGACCACGCACCACTTAGTCAGGCACAGATGAACACAGCCATTTATGTTGGCCATTGCTTCTTAATGACTAGCGATACATTGATGTACTCACATAGAGTCGTCATCACACAACACAATCAACACCGCAAATACTTGAGGGGGTATGCCCACTTTCATAGTGGGTTTCAACTGTGGGAATCTCGGGTTCTATTTCTTAGCATTCATATATTCGTATGTTTGCGCACATGAGCCTGTGATTTCTTATGTGATGACATCAGTGGTGCTTATGCACTTCGGTGCATGCAGTCATCTGTACAATTCACTTCCATGGCAACATATATGCTACAAACAACAAGCTGTCAATGGTAAGTACTAAGTAAGTATAGTATCAAATTCTTCCTATCTGTTCTTTGCAATCTTTTTTATCATTTCATGTGTTATATGTGAAACCTGTTGCTGAAGAACAACATACATGCTATTAATTGAGCTGGAGTCCCCAAGCTGTGCCACATCTATTCTTTAACAAACACTAGGAACCCAATACTGATGCAATATACTTATATTCCTGAAGAACTATATAATTACGTTCTTTGTTCTTTCTCTTTTCACTTGCACATGCATGATTTCATTCCATACCTATGAACACTTTGTATTTCTTGCATTGAGGTACCTGCGGTATGCATGTTGCTGCAGCCTACAAGTTTTTGCTTCCCTACCACTGGCTAATTCCAACAACACCCTTTATTTACATCTCAGGGCCCAACATAAGACTGCCACTCATAGCCTGTAGTTTTTAGCCAGCAACAAAATGTCCACTTTACTGATTGTACTGATTTGTTCATATGTATTTACGCACTGTACGCTGTTTGCCATTCGGATACTCTCTTACACTTACAGGCCTCCTATCCTCCTGTACTATGTTATGCTCTTGCAACCCATGCACCCTTTTGGATATCACTGTATACACCCTGAAACTCAATGAGCTACCTCAGCACTTCAATACACACAGATCGTATGTGTATAAATAAGATTATTTGCAATACATGTTACCATTGCCTACTTTTCACCTGTGATATAGCACCATTGTTGTGTAATAACGTTTCTTTATAGTAGACTTACACACTTATTATGTATCTCGCTTTAGTTAGAGAAAAGTATTGAGCAATACAGATAGTCCTCTAACACAGCACATACATTTTTGACTATTGCGGCATTAGTAAGAGTGCACTTATGTGCTATATACGCCCATCAAATATCACTACAGGAACCTACCCCCAAGTTCTTCCCGACATAGTGTTATTATGACTGCATTTGCAAAATCTTCTATGTACGGTACCTTAGCTACAGATATGTTTTTATTACTGTACTATATTCCACCACAGTTAGCACAATGGTAGACACACGTATTGTTCGAAATAAGTATTGCTATTAGGAAGCAAACAGTATATGTAAAATATCAGTAAGCAACCAAGTATCATATTTTAGTAAAGCAGGATGTTAGCTCCACCATAAGTATTTCTCACACTCATTTTTAATACGCAAAAGAACTATCACATATTCAACTTTCAAGATGCAACAAGATATTCAATGCACAGAGTAACCATCCCCAAGCTAAATGATGAAGACAAGCTTCTGTGTTAGACAGATGGTATTTAAATGTGATTGTCCACTGTTTGATTGAGCTGATTACTACAGATCAAATTCACTATGCAACTCTTCAGCTATCAAACGTTACATTCATGCAAATGACATCAACTTCGTCATATACTTATGCATGTATTGTCATGTGCACTGGACCAGCCTTGATTTTCAGTGGGCAATTGTATCCTTCACGACTTCATTTGACATTTCCTTGACTGATACAAGGAGAGATGATGTGGCACGAGTAGTAAGTACACACTGTACAGTACCAAAGCACAACAAAATGTTACAGCCCCCAGACTTGTGCAGATTCATGTCTACAGATAGACAGCAGGCAGAACATCAGTAAATGCCACGGAATAAGTAAAGACTGTGCATATAAACACTGAAAGCTGCAAATTTATGTGTCGTTTCTATGCACTCTCTAGCCCCGCGCCACAGGACAGTGATAATCTCAATCTACTTAGGCCCGATATCCACAATGTGTTTGGGCTCACTTTGAATACTGTCCTATTTAGACTATGGTCCATATTATGCACTTGCGAAATGATACTGGACAATCAAATACCACCAATATACTCACGCCAGTACTCTTTCTTTCTTATCTGACCATGGTAACTCTGGAAAGCATTCAAATTGTCCGTGAAGACCCACAGGATCAGACAGTGCTAATAAGACCTTCCTTAGTAGTTCACGACAATCACCCGTAATATATCTATAGTTAAGCTCTTTCTCTATATGGTTATTTACTTCGTACTTAGAATTTATCATATCTTAGCATTAATTTTCTGACACATGCACACAACATATCACTGTGCCTTAATGTAATCTTTACACGCCAACATACACCACTTGCATTCAACCCCTTAATATGAACTATGAACCCCATTATCCCACATTATCCTAGAGTAGTATCATTATGATGCTATTACCGTAACCCTCCCCGTTTCTTCATAACATCACTTTTAGTTTGTCATGTACGTTCACACCCCTTTCCTTTACCTAAGACAGCAGCTCTTACCCTTATACCCAATGACCTTTTTATATTCAACTCAACAACATTTCATATGTTACCCAATTCCCATTTCAACTTTAGTTAGCAGATAAACCTTTGAGCTTATTCTCAACTTTTTGTGTTATATGTTACTTAAATATAGTTACTCGGGTTATGCGTTTTCAGGTTCACTTGTGTGTTGTTGCCAAGGGAACTTGTTATGCTTCCCCCAGTGAGTTTTGCACCCCAACCATTTTTGGCTACATAAAATACACGGTCTGCTATTTTCAGCCAGTTCCCCCAGCAAATATCTTAACTCATAGCAGAGTCATTTTTCCATATATGCTACCATAGTACTACACACCCTCCCTATTCAAATAACAGTTGTATCGTTTTCTCCCGCAAAACTCACTGAAATAAGGATTACCCAAACAAAGGATGCAACCTTGACGTGGTGTTTGGGCTTACAACCAATGCATCTAGCAACAACACAGACTATATCTACTATATTTAGAGCCACAATTGATTTTAGACCTTACTAAGCCTCATATTTTCATCATACTAGACACAAGTTTCTACAATATTATGACACAGACTAGCTTAGTACTGATAGCCCGCGTCTAGCGGGCTATCAGTACTTCTCTATATACTAAGATCCCTAAAATGCAAATGAGCTCGCCATTGTGTACATCAAAGGGGCCGGTACCTGGTGTTGTGACGAATACTTCTTCTAGAGCTGTGCGATTATTAGGCTCAAACGTTGGTCAGAGGCCCCAGGTGTCGAGTAGGCCAATTAATTTTTTTTTCAAATTTTTATCTCTTGATTTCGCCGAGATATTCCAATTTCTATTTCGCGAATTTGAGGCCTTTGTGTGTTGCCTTTTGTCTTCCATAGTTATCGTCCGCATGGAAAGCACTGCTCTCACTCCAAGGCGTGTTCGATCGGGATCAAGTTTGCTGCTGTTTTCAGGAGAATTCTGTTGGGTTTCTACCAGGTTAGTACCTATTTGTCCTACCAACATTCTATTCTTTAGTTCGCTTATATATTCTTCCTCGATTGCCTGCGTTTTCTGGTATTTTAAACGATTTGTTTTCATGTATCGAAGCGGTTTCCTATGCCCTCCCTCGCGTGTGTTATTTGCCATGACAGTTGGGCAACTAATTCATCGCTTTATTGCTATCTGAAGATTCGATTTATCATTGCCAGTCTTTATTCAATGACATTATAACACTGCTGCCTTTTAGATGTGATTCATGGGTGATGTGAGCCCTGTTATTTACCTGTTCTGTTTCAGGGTAGATTGGAAGAGCCTCCCTCCGGGGCATTCTCGCCATGACAGTTCTTCTCCATCCGTTTGATTCTGTTCGCCAGATTCAATGCTTTAACTGGTAAGTTGTGCTAACAGATTTAGCTGATGTTTTATGTTGTATTCCTTTGTGTATTAGGATGGTGTTTAGCTGTGTTACCTTCCCTTTTAAATAAGATAAACCGAACATGAAACTCTCAGTTCCGACATGGTTTGAATGCTACTAATGTTCCAGTTGGTAGTTGAGGAACATTTTGTGGTTCTGTTACCAGGTGAGTCGTTTTCTACTGCTATAACGTTTGATTTCAAAATGCCTGTCTTTCCCCTGTTCTCTGTGCGCACTTTCTATAGTATTTTCGACACTTATGTTCAATATTGTCAGCGAGATTGCAATAGCCTCCCTCGGGGGTTTTCCGCCATGACAGTTCCTCTCCACCACGTTTTATGTTGCTCTCTCTTGGTGGGTGAATTTAAGCGAACTTTCGTCCTTCTACTACAAGGTAAGTTGTTCTGTCATGTAATAAGGTTTGTTGTCAGATTACCTGTAATTTATCTGTCTACTGTACATGTTCCATTAGACACGTAAGGTCAGTGTTTTGAGCGAGATTCCTCTAGCTTCCCTCAGGGGCATGTCGCCATGACACTTCCTCTCCGATCAGATTGATTTTAGTCGCGAGATTGTCTTGGTTCTTTTACAATATTAGGATGAAGTGTTTACTGTCCTATTCATTGCTAGATTGCTGTTTATACCTTGAAGTTAATGCGTGCGAAAAGGAGATACGAAATCTTTGTGTTTGCGTATGAATTGTGCTATATGAAATGCTGAATTTGGGCATTGATGAAGTTTTTTAGGTCTAAGTTTGTAGTTGTATATGTGATTTAGTGGTAAAAGGTGAAGGTCTGTTGAGTTATATAATTGTAAGTAGAATGCTAGGTTCCCCCTCAGTTCACTGAAGGAAGCCACTGCTCTGTGTGTTTGATTATCATTGCCAGCAGCCACAAAATATCTTAACACGGTTGTACAGAGATGACTAAAGTGTGTATATTTTAGTTCCTAACTTTTCTTGCTATTATTCATATGATGTTTTGGTGTCCCTACACTCTTTATTTTGTTGTAGGTTGTAGATAGAGTTGCGAGGGGATTCCCAAGTTCAGATCACGATCGCAGAAACCTCTCATCCTTTGTGTCCGAACAATAGTGTTTACACAAGACCGCAAGTTTGCAGTTGAGGGCGTGTTTACAACGCGGAAGGATGGATGTCTTGCACTTCTTCATGGAATTTTGTGCCTTCTCTATAAGGTAAGTGATTTATTTCATTGACATTGTATCGATTTATTTGTGCCAGGATTGTTTTGTGTAGAATGTTCGCCACTTTCCCAGTTAGACGAGATTTAATGCCGTGGTTTGATCGAGAGTCCATACGATTGCCTCGGGGGCCCTATGATCATACGAATTCCTTTCATGTTCGCTTGATTTCCGCCTGTAAATTATCGTTTGGTTGCTACAGAACTTTCGGTATACTATTCAGGGGATATTTACTGTATTATTTACTGATATAATAGGACAGTTTAGCGTGTGCTGTTGATACTTTGCATTTGCGCATGATTTTGAAGGAAGTGTCTGAACAGTTAGGCCGCTTTCTTTAGGTTTGATTTGTTGTCAGTCACTTCTGGTTAGCTCTTGGTTTTTCCCATACACTTATTGTAGGTTGGAGCTAAGATGTTGTTCAAATCATTCCTTGGATTATTGGAGTGTAGTATCTCTCTTTCCCTTTTGGTTTTTGTTGCAGTATTTTGAGCAGTACTACGCGTATTCTCTGTAAAACCTTGAAGGGCCTTTAATAGTACCCTCAGTCACCACAGCTGATGCCTTCCGTATTCTCAGTAGAACACGTAGTATTCTGAATCACTGGTATATTAATAGTTAAAACTGCCTGGTCTTTTACAAATATGTTATTTACTAATTCGTTGATACTTTCGTGTATAGTACCGTGCGTTTTCAGGTTGTTCCTTCTTGAGTTATCTACGTTGATATTGTGTTATAAATTAGGGTTGTAGTCAAAGCACTTAAGTAACTTATTCACAAGGCTTTATTCAGTATAGTACTCTAATGATTGCCTATGTATTTACAACAGTCTAACAATCTTTATTTACAAGAGTCTAATCATTGTATTCACTATAGATTTTTGTGTTATTTTGGAGGACTCAGCTGATGGTTGCTTTAGTCCTAACTCTCCGTTTCCTGGCAAAGCAGCTCCCCTTCATCCTAAGATTATTTGTTATAAAGACCATTAATGATTTCTATTCATCATTCTGCACATGATAATATGGTTTTGCTGGATCAAGTAGCATTAGATACCAATGATTTGTATTGTTTAGACTTAATTCCTGGAGCCCCATCTTTCAGCCCGCACCCTAATTAACAATATTGTTTGTAATCAAATGTTATGAGGGACTTACTGTAAAAGAGTATTATGTATAACAGGTTATGCCTCACTAATGCACAATTTCTGAGTTTCAAATCAATTTTTACTAGCATACTTTTAGGAATTGTTTTTAGCTTTTATGAAGTTAAATTATGAAGCATCTCTATACATTGTCATTCTATATTGCCTACTTGAATGCCTCAAGGTAGCTATTATAGGAGTTTGAAAGATATTACTGGGTGTGCCTAGATGACAATGGTATTCATACATTTGACTTGATGTCCTTAGATGAAACATGTACCAACATAGTACTTGATTGTCTGCCTGTAGGATTTTGTCACTAGCCTATTTCACTTTGAGATATCAGTTGTCACAGTGACCATTAGTACTTTTGATATTTCATTCTGTTTATGATGATATGTTGTTAAAGTTTTGTATTAGTTAGAGCCAGCAACCTTATTTGTATTGTACTCAATTGCCAGCTCGAGCCCCCCTCTCAAGTACAGCTATGATAATAAATTTGTTTCTATGATGCAAGCTCTACAATATATCATTCAATGATAGGATTTACAGCTTGATGCGGTTGACAAGAGGTTAGGACTCACATGATTTTGGTCCATAATATTGTTACTGTTGAGTTTGCTCTAAGATTACAAGTCACTGTTATTTCAGTTTTGTACACTTATGGAGCAGTCATTACGTATCAGGGGGTGGGGGTTGAGGCACATGATAAAATAGATTCAACAATTTTGTACCCCAGTTGGACATGGAATAATATTCTAGAGCCCCAGATTAAATACTTTGTGGAGCCCCAACATTTAATTTTTGTTATTGATTGTAGTACATCAGTCATTGTGTCCTGGATATATTAGTTGGTGGTCCTTAGCAACAGCATAGGCAATAGTATGTGACAGTGTTCCACCACAAGTTGATATGCACTATTGTAGGATTCCTAAGAGGTTATGAGTCACTTATCTACATAAGCATAGGCATGATCTATGCACTTTATTTTGGAGTCTTCTCAGATAGTAGACGTTTTTACAGCTGAATATAATACCTCTGGATAAATTGTATGGACATTTGGATAAGGTATTTGACTACAATCATCTATATGATGCTAGGTTTAAGGTATGTTACTAAGTTGTACACCACCACCACCACGACCATAACTACCTTTAATGCTTGACATCTGACTTTGTTATTTCAAGCTGTATAATATATCTCATTCATTGGCTTTCCATCTTACTATGCAGAATATTTTAAAGTGATATTGTATTACCAAGCCATATTCATTTATCATTATGAACTTGAAGTATAGTTCCTTTCAGGTATTGTAATTAAGTTCTGTCTAATTTATTGGGTCTTATTATATAGTAAAGCAATTGGACGTGATTAATAGCTAAAACCAGATAGAGTCTACAGTCATACCTCTCAATTGATGTGACATACTATATGTTCTCTAAAGTATTTACATTATACAGCAACATTGTATAAGACTCATTACATTAGGATTGAGTGATGCATGACATATTGTGTGATGTATAGGTCCTTTCAGGTAGTGTAATTAAATTCTGTCTAATTTATTGGGTCTTATTATGTAGTAAAGCAATTGGACAAGATTAATAGCTAAAACCAGATAGAGTTTACAGTCATACCTCGCATTTGACGTGACATACTATGTGGTCTATGAAGAGTTTACATTATACAGCAACATTATTATATAAGACTCATTACATTAGGTTTGAATCATGCAGGAGATATTGTATGATGTATTTCCATTTATGCCTCATTGCACACACCACTTTAAAACATTATATGCTTAGTTCATGTAATAGAGACTAGCTTAGTAATGATACCCCGCTAGACGCGGGCTATCAGTACTAAGTCACTATATACTAAAATCCCTATATGCAAATGAGCCCAGATCAAAGAGGCCGACACCCGAGCCTGTAACCTGTACTTCTTACAGGGCTATGCACGGATGCCCCTCAGACTTCTGTCAGGTGTTTCCACTGTGGAGTAGGTTTGTGAATTATTTTTGCAAATTTTTCCCTTCATGTTTCGCTGAGATATTCCAGTTTCTCTTCGTTGACTTTGCGTGCTTTGTCTGTCGTCTATTGTCCTCCATTGTTGTCGTCCGCACTGGTTGTACTGCTCTCATTACAAGGCGAATTCGATCGGGATCATGTTGACTGTGTTTCGAGGAGACTTTCGCTGTTTTTCTACCAGGTTTGTAGCTACTTTTTCCTCCCTAGATGCTGTACTATAGTTCAATTATATTTTCTTCATCGATTGCGTGCGTTTTCTGATGTTTTACGCAATTTGTTTCCATGTATCTAGGAAGTTTCCTACAGCTTCCTCGTGGTTATTATTCTTCATGACAGTTGAGCAACCAATTCGTCGCTTCATTGCTGTCTCAGGATTGGATTTAGTATTGCCATGTTTTATTTCAAGACACCTATTATTAAGGGGTGAAGTTCCTTTGAGTAATATAACTGTAATTAGAAGATTGTGTTCCCTCTCAGTTCAGTCAAGGAAGCCACTGCTCTGTGTGTTTCATTCTCATTGCCAGTAGCCACAAAATATCTTAACACGGTTGTACGGAGATATCTATAGTGTCTATGTTTTATTTCCTAACTGTCCTTCATATTAGTCCTATAATGTTTTGGTGTCCTTACACTCTTTATTTTGTTGTAGGCTTTAGATAGAAATGCGAGGGGATTCCCAACTCAAGATCACGATCGCAGAGAAACCTTTCATCCTTTGTTTTCGAACAATAGTATTTACACAAGACCGCAAGCTTGCAGTTGAGGGCGTGTTTACAAAGTGTATGGATGTCTTGCAATTCGTCATGGAATTTTGTGCTTTCTTTATAAGGTAAGTGATATATTTCATTGACACAGTTTCGATTTAGTTTTACTAGGATTGTTTTGTGTAGAATGTTCGACACTTTCCCAGTTAGACGAGATTTAATGCCGTGTTTTGATCGAGAGTCCATACGATTGCCTCGGGGGCCCTATGATCATACCAATTCCTTTCATGTTCGCTTGATTTCCGCCTGTAAATTATCGTTTGGTTACTACAGAACTTTCGGTATACTATTCAGGGGATATTTACTGTATTATTTACTGATATAATAGGACAGTTTAGCGTGTGCTGTTGATACTTTGCATTTGCGCATGATTTTGAAGGAAGTATGTCTGAACAGTTAGGCCGCTTTCTTTAGGTTTGATTTGTTGTCAGTCACTTCTGGTTAGCTCTTGGTTTTTCCCATACACTTATTGTAGATTGGAGCTAAGATGCTGTTCAAATCATTCCTTTTATTATTGGAGTGTAGTAGCTCTCTTTCCCGTTTGGTTTTTGTTGCAGTATTTTGAGCAGTACTACGCATATTCTCTCTAAAACCTTGAAGGGCCTTTAATATTACTCTCAGTCACCTCAGCTGATGCCTTCTGTATTCTCAGTAGAACACTTAGTATTCTGAATCATTGGTATATTAATAGTTAAAAATGCCGGGTCTTTTACAAATATGTTATTTACTAATTCGTTGATACTTTCGTGTATAGTACCGTGCGTTTTCAGGTTGTTCCTTCTTGATTTATTTACGCTGATATTATGTTATAAATTAGGTTTGTAATCAAAGCACTTAAGTAACTTATTCACAAGGCTTTATTCAGTATAGTACTATAATTATTGCCTATGTATTTACAACAGTCTAACAATCTTTATTTACAAGAGTCTAATCATTGTATTCACTATAGATTTTTGTGTTATTTTAGAGGACTCGGCTTATGGTTGCTTTAGTCCTAACTCTCCGTTTCCTGGCAAAGCAGCTCCCCTTCATCCTAAGATTATTTGTTATAAAGACCATTAATGATTTCTATTCATCATTCTGCACATGATAATATGGTTTTGCTGGATCAAGTAGCATTAGATACCAAACGGATGCCCCTCAGACTTCTGTCAGGTGTTTCCACTGTGGAGTAGGTTTGTGAATTTTTTTTGCAAATTTTTCCCTTCATGTTTCGCTGAGATATTCCAGTTTCTCTTCGTTGACTTTGCGTGCTTTGTCTGTCGTCTATTGTCCTCCATTGTTGTCGTCCGCACTGGTTGTACTGCTCTCATTACAAGGCGAATTCGATCGGGATCATGTTGACTGTGTTTCGAGGAGACTTTCGCTGTTTTTCTACCAGGTTTGTAGCTACTTTTTCCTCCCTAGATGCTGTACTATAGTTCAATTATATTTTCTTCATCGATTGCGTGCGTTTTCTGATGTTTTACGCAATTTGTTTCCATGTATCTAGGAAGTTTCCTACAGCTTCCTCGTGGTTATTATTCTTCATGACAGTTGAGCAACCAATTCGTCGCTTCATTGCTGTCTCAGGATTGGATTTAGTATTGCCATGTTTTATTTCAAGACACCTATTATTAAGGGGTGAAGTTCCTTTGAGTAATATAACTGTAATTAGAAGATTGTGTTCCCTCTCAGTTCAGTCAAGGAAGCCACTGCTCTGTGTGTTTCATTCTCATTGCCAGTAGCCACAAAATATCTTAACACGGTTGTACGGAGATATCTATAGTGTCTATGTTTTATTTCCTAACTGTCCTTCATATTAGTCCTATAATGTTTTGGTGTCCTTACACTCTTTATTTTGTTGTAGGCTTTAGATAGAAATGCGAGGGGATTCCCAACTCAAGATCACGATCGCAGAGAAACCTTTCATCCTTTGTTTTCGAACAATAGTATTTACACAAGACCGCAAGCTTGCAGTTGAGGGCGTGTTTACAAAGTGTATGGATGTCTTGCAATTCGTCATGGAATTTTGTGCTTTCTTTATAAGGTAAGTGATATATTTCATTGACACAGTTTCGATTTAGTTTTACTAGGATTGTTTTGTGTAGAATGTTCGACACTTTCCCAGTTAGACGAGATTTAATGCCGTGTTTTGATCGAGAGTCCATACGATTGCCTCGGGGGCCCTATGATCATACCAATTCCTTTCATGTTCGCTTGATTTCCGCCTGTAAATTATCGTTTGGTTACTACAGAACTTTCGGTATACTATTCAGGGGATATTTACTGTATTATTTACTGATATAATAGGACAGTTTAGCGTGTGCTGTTGATACTTTGCATTTGCGCATGATTTTGAAGGAAGTATGTCTGAACAGTTAGGCCGCTTTCTTTAGGTTTGATTTGTTGTCAGTCACTTCTGGTTAGCTCTTGGTTTTTCCCATACACTTATTGTAGATTGGAGCTAAGATGCTGTTCAAATCATTCCTTTTATTATTGGAGTGTAGTAGCTCTCTTTCCCGTTTGGTTTTTGTTGCAGTATTTTGAGCAGTACTACGCATATTCTCTCTAAAACCTTGAAGGGCCTTTAATATTACTCTCAGTCACCTCAGCTGATGCCTTCTGTATTCTCAGTAGAACACTTAGTATTCTGAATCATTGGTATATTAATAGTTAAAAATGCCGGGTCTTTTACAAATATGTTATTTACTAATTCGTTGATACTTTCGTGTATAGTACCGTGCGTTTTCAGGTTGTTCCTTCTTGATTTATTTACGCTGATATTATGTTATAAATTAGGTTTGTAATCAAAGCACTTAAGTAACTTATTCACAAGGCTTTATTCAGTATAGTACTATAATTATTGCCTATGTATTTACAACAGTCTAACAATCTTTATTTACAAGAGTCTAATCATTGTATTCACTATAGATTTTTGTGTTATTTTAGAGGACTCGGCTTATGGTTGCTTTAGTCCTAACTCTCCGTTTCCTGGCAAAGCAGCTCCCCTTCATCCTAAGATTATTTGTTATAAAGACCATTAATGATTTCTATTCATCATTCTGCACATGATAATATGGTTTTGCTGGATCAAGTAGCATTAGATACCAAACGGATGCCCCTCAGACTTCTGTCAGGTGTTTCCACTGTGGAGTAGGTTTGTGAATTTTTTTTGCAAATTTTTCCCTTCATGTTTCGCTGAGATATTCCAGTTTCTCTTCGTTGACTTTGCGTGCTTTGTCTGTCGTCTATTGTCCTCCATTGTTGTCGTCCGCACTGGTTGTACTGCTCTCATTACAAGGCGAATTCGATCGGGATCATGTTGACTGTGTTTCGAGGAGACTTTCGCTGTTTTTCTACCAGGTTTGTAGCTACTTTTTCCTCCCTAGATGCTGTACTATAGTTCAATTATATTTTCTTCATCGATTGCGTGCGTTTTCTGATGTTTTACGCAATTTGTTTCCATGTATCTAGGAAGTTTCCTACAGCTTCCTCGTGGTTATTATTCTTCATGACAGTTGAGCAACCAAGTCGTCGCTTCATTGCTGTCTCAGGATTGGATTTAGTATTGCCATGTTTTATTTCAAGACACCTATTATTAAGGGGTGAAGTTCTTTTGAGTAATATAACTGTAATTAGAAGATTGTGTTCCCTCTCAGTTCAGTCAAGGAAGCCACTGCTCTGTGTGTTTCATTCTCATTGCCAGTAGCCACAAAATATCTTAACACGGTTGTACGGAGATATCTATAGTGTCTATGTTTTATTTCCTAACTGTCCTTCATATTAGTCCTATAATGTTTTGGTGTCCTTACACTCTTTATTTTGTTGTAGGCTTTAGATAGAAATGCGAGGGGATTCCCAACTCAAGATCACGATCGCAGAGAAACCTTTCATCCTTTGTTTTCGAACAATAGTATTTACACAAGACCGCAAGTTTGCAGTTGAGGGCGTGTTTACAAAGTGTATGGATGTCTTGCAATTCGTCATGGAATTTTGTGCTTTCTTTATAAGGTAAGTGATATATTTCATTGACACAGTTTCGATTTAGTTTTACTAGGATTGTTTTGTGTAGAATGTTCGACACTTTCCCAGTTAGACGAGATTTAATGCCGTGTTTTGATCGAGAGTCCATACGATTGCCTCGGGGGCCCTATGATCATACCAATTCCTTTCATGTTCGCTTGATTTCCGCCTGTAAATTATCGTTTGGTTACTACAGAACTTTCGGTATACTATTCAGGGGATATTTACTGTATTATTTACTGATATAATAGGACAGTTTAGCGTGTGCTGTTGATACTTTGCATTTGCGCATGATTTTGAAGGAAGTATGTCTGAACAGTTAGGCCGCTTTCTTTAGGTTTGATTTGTTGTCAGTCACTTCTGGTTAGCTCTTGGTTTTTCCCATACACTTATTGTAGATTGGAGCTAAGATGCTGTTCAAATCATTCCTTGGATTATTGGAGTGTAGTAGCTCTCTTTCCCGTTTGGTTTTTGTTGCAGTATTTTGAGCAGTACTACGCATATTCTCTCTAAAACCTTGAAGGGCCTTTAATATTACTCTCAGTCACCTCAGCTGATGCCTTCTGTATTCTCAGTAGAACACTTAGTATTCTGAATCATTGGTATATTAATAGTTAAAAATGCCGGGTCTTTTACAAATATGTTATTTACTAATTCGTTGATACTTTCGTGTATAGTACCGTGCGTTTTCAGGTTGTTCCTTCTTGATTTATTTACGCTGATATTATGTTATAAATTAGGTTTGTAATCAAAGCACTTAAGTAACTTATTCACAAGGCTTTATTCAGTATAGTACTATAATGATTGCCTATGTATTTACAACAGTCTAACAATCTTTATTTACAAGAGTCTAATCATTGTATTCACTATAGATTTTTGTGTTATTTTAGAGGACTCGGCTTATGGTTGCTTTAGTCCTAACTCTCCGTTTCCTGGCAAAGCAGCTCCCCTTCATCCTAAGATTATTTGTTATAAAGACCATTAATGATTTCTATTCATCATTCTGCACATGATAATATGGTTTTGCTGGATCAAGTAGCATTAGATACCAATGATTTGTATTGTTTAGACTTAATTCCTGGAGCCCCATCTTCCAGCCCGCACCCTAATTAACAGTATTGTTTGTAATCAAATGTTATGAGGGACTTACTGTAAAAGAGTATTATGTATAACAGGTTATGCCTCAGTAATGCACAATTTCTGAGTTTCAACTCAATTTTGACTAGCACACTTTTAGGAATATTCTTTAGCTGTTATGAAGTTAAAGTATGAAGCATCTCTATACATTGTCATTGTATATTGCCTACTTGAATGCCTCAAGGTAGCTATTATAGGAGTTTGAAAGATATTACTGGGTGTGCCTAGATGACAGTGGTACTCATACATTTGACTTGATGTCCTTAGATGAACCATGTACCAACATAGTACTTGATTGTCTGCCTGTAGGATTTTTGTCACTAGCCTATTTCACTTTAAGATATCAGTTGTCACAGTGACCATTAGTACTTTTGATATTTCATTCTGTTTATGATGATAGGTTGTTAAAGGTTTGTATTAGTTAGAGCCACCAACCTTATTTGTATTGTACTCAATTGCCAGCTCGAGCCCCCCTCTCAAGTACAGCTATGATAATAACTTTGTTTCTATGATGCAAGCTCTACATTATATCAGTCATTGATAGGATTTACAGCTTTATGCGGGTGACAAGAGGTTATGACTCACATGATTTTGGTCCATAATATTGTTACTGTTCAGTTTGCTCTAGGATTACAAGTCACTGTTATTTCAGTTTTGTACACTTATGGGGCAGTCATTAAGTATCAGGGGGTGGGGGTTGAGGCACATGATCAAATAGATTCAACAATTTTGTACCCCAGTTGGACATGCAAAAATATTCTAGAGCCCCAGGTTAAATACTTTGTGGAGCCCCAACATTTAATTTTTGTTATTGATTTTATTACATCAGTAATTTTGTCCTGGATATATTAGTTGGTGATCCTTAGCAACAGCATAGGTAATAGTATGTGACAGTGTTCCGCCACAAGTTGATATGTAGTATTGTAGGATTACTAAGAGGTTATGAGTCACTTATCTACATAAGCTTAGGCATGATCTATGCACTTTATTTTGGAGTCTTCTCAGATAGTAGACGTTTTTACAGCTGAATATAATACCTCTGGAACATAAGCTTAGGCATGATCTATGCACTTTATTGTGGAGTCTTCTCAGATAGTAGATGTTTTTACAGCTGAATATAATACCTCTGGATAAATTGTATGGACATTTGGATAAGGTATTTGACTACAACCATCTATACGATGCTAGGTTTAAGGTATGTTACTAATTTGTACACCAGCACCACCACTACCACCATAACTACCTTTAATGCTTGACATCTGACTTTGTGATTTCAGGCTGTATAATATATCTGATTCATTGGCTTTCCATCTTACTATGCAGAATATTTTAAAGTGATGTTGTATTACCAAGCCATATTCAGTTATCATTATGAACTTAAAGTATAGGTCCTTTCAGGTATTGTAATTAAATTCTGTTTAATTTATTGGGTCTTATTATATAGTAAAGCAATTGGACAAGATTAATAGCTAAACCCAGATAGAGGTTGCAGTCATACCTCTCATTTGATGTGACATACTATATGTTCTCTAAAGTATTTACATTATACAGCAACATTGTATAAGACTCATTACATTAGGATTGAGTGATGCATGACATATTGTGTGATGTATAGGTCCTTTCAGGTATTGTAATTAAATTCTGTCTAATGTATTGGGTCTTATTATGTAGTAAAGCAATTGGATAAGATTACTAGCTAAAACCAGATAGAGTTTACACTCATACCTCGCATTTGACGTGACATACTATGTGGTCTATGAAGTGTTTACATTATACAGCAACATTATTATATAAGACTCATTACATTAGGATTGAATCATGTAGGAGATATTGTATGATGTATTTCCATTTATGCCTCATTGCACACACCACTTAAAAACATTATATACTTAGTTCATGTAATAGAGACTAGCTTAGTAATGATAGCCCGCGTCTAGTCTCTATATACTAAGATCCCTATATGCTAATTTATGCCAGACCAATCACAGGGCTCGGATTGTACCACGTGATCCTCTATTCCCAGTGAACACTTCTCCTCCCAAACGGGCCGGGGGCTATCGCTAAAAATTCGGCAGCTGGTTCTCCTTTCCGAGTTACGTCCCGTACTGTAGAAATCGTTTCCATAGCTTCTGTCGTTCTCGAGATATTCCACTTTTCGTCTACCCTCCATACTGAAGACTGTATGTAGCATTCGGAAATTTGCGATCGGCATTAGAAGCAACACCACGTGTGGTTTCTGTCACGTGCCCATCTCCTTATTGCCTTCTCCATGGGTTCCTTTGTTTTCTTGCTGCATGCTTGCACCACAGACGCTCCTTCCTGCTGGTAGCTGCGAGCGTCTGTATTTATATCAGGGGGTCTCACGTTGAACTTTCTCTGTATGACTTACAGTTACATTAGTTCTTTACATTGCGCTTTGGGTATTGCACAACCTCCCCCGCTAGCAATATGATGCATCCGCGTGCTCAAATTAGAGATTGGCAGTTTAGGGAGTGTTTGCAGACTGTAGATTCGCTTGAAAACTCGAGGAGAAAGCATTGATCATGTGGCAGGTGAGTCCTCTTCGTGCTCTTAAATGAATCGATTAATGGTAGCCCCTCTCTGTCCTTTATTCAGTGTTTACTTTTTCGACTTTTACATGAGATATTTTTGAGAAATTCCCACGAGATAGCATGCATGGCTGTTGGCAGTGTCAGATTGCTCGAGGCCCCTGTCATATTCTGTGCTAAATAGTCGTTGTTTTGCTACTAAATCATGCTCAAACAGTTAGCCCATGTGTGCCGCTATGAGCGAGGGGTTGTCTCGACTTTACTTTGATCTCATGTTTAATTTTTGATTCTAGGTGTAGGACAATCGTTAGAACTTTCTGCGAGTCACTTTAGATGAAATCAGAGCTATCACCGTGGGGCAATGGATTCTCAACCTGGCGTCACTTGGAAACTGCTCATGTAAGTTGTTATACATGTTGTAATAAACCCATTGATATTTGTTGTGAGGTCGTATTTATTCTCTGTACGTTTTATTGTAGAGTTTCGACTAGAGTTTACGCCAATTCTCAATGAAATTCCACGATCATGTTATGAAAGTGCGCGCCTCATGACATGGTAGGTGTTATAAATTACTATAACATCTATTAAAATGTACGTTGTCATTTGTTGTAATTCATTTTCTTTTCGTTTCTAGAGTGACTACAGGTTATGGGGTTTGCCAAACTCAGTTTCAATCGACTCACATGCAATGCCCGAGGGTGTTTTGTCAATGGCGACTGTGATTACTCTCTAGCCTTCGGTGAGTTGTGGTGACAGATTTGTTTTGAATTGGTTTACCTTAACCCGTTTTCTTTTTGTGTCTAGATTGAATACATTTGCGGGGTTTGCCAAGCTCAGTTTCAATCGAATCAAATCCAGTTCCCGCGAGTGTTTTGTGAACGGCGACTATGATTACTCTTTATCCTTTGGTGATTTGTACTATAAGTTTGATTCTGAATTGGTTATTTATTACTTTGTAGGTTTGCTGGTTAGTACCCCTCAGCCTTTTTAATGCAATTGACTTTCGATTCTGTTCTACGTGGCGCTGAAATTCGAGACGACTCCAGCGTTGATCTTACGAGAGCAGTCCTTTTGTGTCGGAACAATGGGTTGCATGAAAGACCGCATGTTCGTGGTCGAGGGAGTTTCCACAGCTGCGATTGTCAAGTTAGTAATGTAGGTTCGAGTTTCATGCATTGTCTAAGAGGTAAGGGGCTTCTTTCCTTTCAACTGCTTCAATGTTATTTGCCAGATTTGGAGCGAGTTTCTGTCAGTTTGCCTAGCACGCTTTGGTATCTAGACTATGCTCCTTCAAGTTCCGTTCGTTTTTCGTTGTAAATCAGCGTGATACTGCTACTACAGTTTGATAGCACAATTCATGAGGCACTGGCGGTATTATTCCTTACGGCACTAGGAGTTATTAGTATGTTTCTGCTGCAGAATATAAAATCAAGGAATGAGAGAGCATCAGATTCATTCTATGGCAATGGCTAAACGGTGTATTTTATGTGGGATAACACCATATAGCTGTGCAAGCATTTAGTCCTGAGAATGGTTACTTTTATTGCCTTTAACACAACTTTGTTTACGGGATTTTGAGTGAGAGCTCATGAGGTTGCCCTGTTGTAGGGGGGGGGGCATTATCATCTAACCAACTGTATTTAGGCTCGCTTGCTTTTCACTTTAAAATTGCCGATAAGCCACTGCTAATGTTTAGTTATGGTATTCATAAGCTTCTGCTGTATTACACCCTGTTACACTAGGGATGTGTACCATGCTCTTCCCCCTTTAGTTAACCTCATATATTAGATTTCAAGATCTCTCATAATTGGGCCGTTTTGTTTACGTTTTTGATATTGCTATTCAATTCTAATTAGCATATAGCCTTGCCACACAGTCATTCTAAACCACAGCTACAATTTTGCTTAATGTAGTCTGTTGCAGCAGTGTAGCTTAATAGCTCTGCTTTCCCATTTGGTGTCCTTCCAGTTTTACAGGATACATTGTTGTGTATGTATTTAAGTACTCCATATATGGGAACTTAATCACTGTATTACTTTATATATTACCTTGGTTTTTATATCAAGGTCATGGTAGTTTTCACTGTGTATAGTAGTGTTATTTTTGTGTAGTGAAGATACATTCTCCTCTTATGAAGACTGTGTATTTGCTGGGAGATATGTCCCTTTCTGATTGAGATCATATGTTACAGATACCATTTCTGATTTCCATAGATCATTCTGCACATGATGATATAGATTTCAGGCATGAATAAGTAGTACTTAGCAACATGTGTATTGTCAACTCCCCCCCCCTTCCTGCAAATACCATTTTTTGTTGAAATCTGATGTTTTTATTCATGTTGTACAATGTATCACTCAGTCATGCAATAAGCACTTCTGCAGTTATTATATGAGGGTATAATATATATTATGTATTTGATATTATTTTAATTCTGTGAACACAAGCTATAAAGTCCTTTGAGGTATTAAAATTGTATAGTTGCTAAGTTTTTATGCCCCTTGCAGAATGTTATGTTAGATTAGAAAAGAATAATATACTAGATGACAGAGACAATCTTGCATTTAAATTTGGGATAGAAACCTTTATCTATGACACAGTGTTAATGATTATACTTTATCTGTATCCACAAGTTGACAATTGAATATAGCAGTTACATTAAAATGATGATGATGATGATGATGATGATGATGATGATGATGATGATGATGATGATGATGATGATGATGATGATGATGATGATGATGATGATGATGATGTTGATGATGATGATGATGATGATGATGATGATGTTTAGGAGTCAGTAAATTCAATCACCACATGTATTCATTTGTTAACTGTATATCCAGAGAGCTGTGTGAGTTATTTGTTTTAGGTCATACACAGTTATATATCCAGTAAAATATATCATTGCATTTAGAGAGAAAATACATAATATAATATTGTATAGAGTTTGATTAATTTAGTGTTATTTGATGGGAGATGATTAGTGGTTACAACCAACTGGTAAACTGCTACATTGTACTAGACTCCTTAGGTTAGAATTGATTTCTATGCATATGAATACAGGTGACATGTGGTTGTACTGTTGTGACTGATTAAGTAGTACACATTGGCACCACATATAGTCATTTGGTAACCTTCATGCAAATAGCAGTGCGGGTTTTTCATTCTCATTAGCACACAGCTATATATGTAGTATATTATTTGTATTCTATGGAGACACCAATGTTCTGCACATTATGTAGCCTTGGTACAATATAAATTTACCCTGGTGCTTAAAACTAGACTTCTTATGTTAGAATTGATTTCCATGCTTGAGAATGCATGTGATTGTGGTATGTCAAGGAATTAGTACAGGGTAGCAGCACACATTTCATTAGGTAAGGTTATTCCCAATAGCAGTGAAAGTTATTAATTTTCATTTTATACACAGCTGTATATATGTAGTATATTATCTGTATTCTATGGAGACACCAATGTTCTGTACACTATTTAACCTCAATAGAATATAAATTTACCCTGCTACCTAATACTAGACTCCTTAGGTTAGAATTGATTTCTATGCATATAAATACAGGTGACATGTGGTTGTACTATTGTGAGGGAGTAAGTAGTACACATTGGCACCACATATAATCATTTGGTAACTTTCATGCAAATGGCAGTGAAGGTTATTCATTGTCATTCATACACAGCTATATATGTAGTATATTATCTGTATTCTATGGAGACACCAATGTTCTGTACACTATTTAACCTCAATACAATATAATTTTACCCTGCTACATAATACTAGACTCCTTATGTTAGACTTGATTTCCATGCTTGAGAATGCATGTGATTGTGGTATGTTAAGGAATTAGTACAAACTAGCAGCACACATTTCATTAGGTAAGTTTATTCCCAATAGCAGTCAAAGTTATTCATTTTCACGTTATACACAGCTGTATATGTAGTATATTATTTGTATTGTATGGACACATGAGGTGTTATATGTTATGCACGTCTATGGGATTTTAGACACCATGTATTCCCTATTGATATGATGAAGACTAGCAGTTGTTTGATAGCCCGCTAGACCCGGGCTCCCCTACCCCCAACCAAAGCTGGAGATTAGCCTTGGAAAGACTAACGCAGTCGCCCATTGAAGCAGCATGGTCCGCATTTTCGATGAGGATCACGGGAAGGTGACGTCATGGGCCTCTGTGGTGGAGCACATGACCATCAGCATTGCATTGGTCAACTCGAAAAATTGCGAGAAAAAATTGTGCAAAAAATGCTCGGATACCTGCGCTAGGCTACGGGGCTTTCCGCCTTCTCTTATACAGCCCCGTAGCCTAGCGCAGGTATCCGAGCATTTTTTGCACAATTTTTTCTCGCAATTTTTCGAGTTGACCAATGCAATGCTGATGGTCATGTGCTCCACCGCAGAGGTCCATGACGTCACCTTCCAGTGATCCTCATCGAAAATGCGGACCATGCTGCTTCAATGGGCGACTGCGTTAGTCTTTCCAAGGCTAATCTCCAGCTGTGGTTGGGGGTAGGGGAGCCCGCGTCTAGTCTCTATATACTAAGATCCCTATATGATAATTTATGCCAAACCAATCAGATTGCTCGAATTTGTACCACATGACCCATTTTTAGCCTGATTTTAATGACACTTCTCCTCCTAGGCCTGTTGGGGGATTGTGACCAAACTTGGTTTAGGGGTTCTCCTTGAGGTCTACTTACTCATAAAGGAGGGATTTTTCCATATCTGTCCTTTTTGCCGAGATACTCCACTTTCAACTTATGGCCATTGGTTTCCTATACCCTCCACCATGCTCACTTGACACCTCTGTGCAGGACTGTTGCTTTCACATTGGCGAATGTTCATGTAGGACGATGTTGCTGTGTGTGATTGCGAGGAGACTTTTGTCACTGTCTTTCCAGGTAAACCGACTCTGTTTTCTGTAGATAGATTAATGTAAGATTCCATGTATGTCCTTTGTCCATTTCATCTGTAGTCTGCTGTTGCCAGCCATTTATTTTTATATCTTTCAACCAGATTCAACCACCTTCCCTCGAGGGTATTGCCGCCATGACAGTTCTTCTCCAAGTTGTTTGATTCTATGTGCTAAATTACCGTGCTTTTACTGCTAAAGTGTGACAACATATTCAACATATGTTTGAATTTCTATTCTGTGCTAGACTATGGCAGTTTGTTTGCTCTTCATGCATATTTTGATGACATGGAATGGCGTGCGTGCTGTTTTCATTTGGGAATGTTTTGATTTACACTACCGTAATATTGCCGTGTGACTTGGAGGAGAATTTCGTCATTCAGCTTTCAGTGTAGTGCTTTTTTTGCTTGATTTCATTCGCTAAGTTATCCTACTTTTCTTACTAAATTGTCATGAAATGATTACTGAATGTTTACTGTTGTATTCCCTGGTAGCTTTGACTTTATTCATTGCTTTTACCGCATGTACGAATGGCATAGGATATGGTTATATTTGGCGATAAACTATTGGTATGTGGAATGCTTTCACTAAAGTATGTATAGGGCTATTGCTGAATTTGGTTACCATACTTTTGCAGTTTTTACTTTCACCCTTTACTGTCATCGTAGTTTGTATGGTGAAATGCAAGGGGATTCCCATGTTCATCTCACGATCACAGATACCTGTTGTCCTTTGTTTTGGACTTTAATTGCGGTCTTTTGAGGGTGATTCCATAACTTTGCTTTTCAGGGGCATTAAGATCATGACAGTTCCCCTAAGTTTTGCTTGATGTTCTGTTCTAAATAACCGTTTTGTTACTGCAGAAGTATCATTATGATATTCAGGAGGCATTTAATGCAATATTTGCTTATGTACTAGGAGCTTTTAACTTGCTCTTAATTCTTAGTATATGCACATGAAATGGATGTTTGGATGTCTCAAGAGTTAGGCCACTTTGTTTACGTTTGAGATATTGCCCTTCAACTCGAATTTACTCCTTGATTTTATCATACATATTTTACAGGCAAACACTAGGATGTCACCAACTTTATTCTCAGCTCAGTAACTCTCTTTTCATTTTGTTTTCGCTCTATTTACAGTAGGCCTCATTGTTATTTCTACTATAGATGGTAGAGTTATTTTGGTGAAGTCATAGTAAAGGGGCTCTATTAAACTAAATATTCTTTTGTTGGCACACAGTTGCCCTTCTTTCTCAGATCATTTGATATAAATTCCATTACTTAATTCCATAGACCATTCTGCACATGATGATGCACTCTTAAGGGATGACTTTATCTTGCCCCCACTCAAGTAATACCTTCATTTGAAATCTTAGTTGGTAATGCAGGATATATATTATGACTCAATTCAAAGAATTACTGACTTCCATGGATCACTCTGCATATGATAGTATAGTGTTTTTAGGGATGAATTAGTACTAGATAGCAACGTCTTGAATTATGGAGCCACTTTCTTCTATCCAACTACCATTATTGTTTGAAATCTGAATTTCACACGGTTGTAACAGATAAGTTAGTACTGGATAGCTGCTTTATTTGTTTTGTATAGCCATAACCTATGAACTCCCCCCAAGAACTTTGGTTGAAATCTAATATGATGATTCATGCTGCTCAATCATGGGCTTTACACTCTGTTATATATATAAAGCTGTGATATAGGAATACTAAGCAATATTCTTTTGTTTTATCACCTTGAACTACACAGTCCTATCACAGATTCCAGTTGTAAAACACCTACATTTATGGGTCAGACTTGATCCTTTACCTCTGTAGACAAGATTAGTGGTCACCTACACGATAACAGAACCACTCATACCTGCCAATTCATATGCTATATTGTATCTGTTATGATATCCTAAATTTATATCACTAGATTTTACAAGACTCCTTAAGTTAGAATTGAGTGAAGCAGGAGACAATATGTAATGTAGTTTCATTAGCACCTCATTGTAGAGAGCATTTTAAGCAATTCTGTGCATAATTCATATAATATAGACTAGCTTAGTACTAATAGCCTGCTAGAACGCGGGCTCCCCTAGCCCCAGTTGAAAAGTTGCATATTAGCCTTGGAAAGACTAACGGTGTGCCCCCATGAAAGTTGCATGGTCTGGTCGCATAGGATCACGAGAAGGTGACGTTATGGGCCTCTGCAATGGAGCACGTGACTTTCCGCCTTGCATTGTGCAAATCGAAGAAAATTGCGAGAAAAAATTGTGCAAAAAATGCTCGGATACCTGCGCTAGGCTAAGGGGCTTCTTGACTGTCTTCCTTTCCCTTTACTGCCCCGTAGCCTAGCGTAGGTATCCGACCACTGTTTGCACAATTTTTTCTCACAATTGTCTTTGAGTTGCACACTGGAAGGCCGAAAGTCACGTGCTCCATCGCAGAGTCCCATAACGTCACCATCTCGTGATCCTATGCGACCAGACCATGCAACTTTCATGGGGGCACACCGTTAGTCTTTCCAAGGCTAATGTGCAACTTTTCAACTGGGGCTAGGGGAGCCCGCGGTCTAGCGGGCTATTAGTACTAAGCTAGTCTCTATATACTAAGATCCCTAAATGCAAATGAGCTCGCCAATTGTTTACATCAAATAGACCGGCCCCTGATGCTGTACAGGATACTACTCCTTGGATAGTTGGGGATCGGTCTCAGAGTCTCTACGTAAGTCTAGATTGCAGCGACGGTCTGATCGTGTTTTTATCGTTTTTTGTTGCCGAGATAGTCCACCTTCTCTGAGCTTCTTCGCGGACCTTTGTCTGTCCTCTATTGTGCTCCATTGTTATCGTCCACAGGGATGGCACTGCTCTCAGTACAAGGCGTGTGGGATCGGGATCAGGTTTACGGATTTTTGAGGAGAAGTTTGGTGGATTTTTACCAGGTTAGTAGCTATGTGTCCTCTCTAAATTCTGTATTGTGGTTCGCTTATATTCTATTCCTTGATTCAGTGCGTTTTCTGGTGTTCTAAGCAATCTTTTTCGATGTATGGAGGCGGTTCCGTACACCCTACCCTCGCGATTGGTATTCGCCATAACAGTCGAGCAAGTAAATCGTCGCTTCAATGGTATCTGAAGATTCGATTTATCATTGCCAGCTTTTATTCAGTGAAATTATAGCACTGCTGCTCTTTAGATGCGATTTACGGGTGATGTGAGCCCTGTATATGCCTCTTGTTTTAGGCCAAATTGGAAGAGCTTCCCTTGGGGGTATTCTCGTCGCCATGACAGTCCTTCTCCATCCGTTCGATTCTGTTCGCCAGATGTCAATGCTTTAACTTATAAGTTGTGCTAACACATTTAACTGATGTGTCATGCTGTAATCTTTGGTGTATTAGGATAGTGTGTAGCTGGTTTTTCCTCCGTTGTAAATAGGATAAACCGATCGTGAAACTCTCAGTTCGGACATGGGTTGAATGCGACTGATGTTCCAGTTGGAAGTTGAATAACATTTTGTGGTTCTGTTACCAGGTGAGTCGTTTTCTAATGCTATAACGTTTGATGTCAAATTGCCTGTGTTTCCCCTGTCCTCTGTGGGCACTTTCTATAGTAGTTTCTACACTGATGTTCAATGTTGCGAGCGAGATTGCAATAGCTTCCCTCGGGCGTGTTCCGCCATGAGAGTTCCTCTCCACCATGCTTGATGTTATTCTCTGTTGCAGTGTCAATTCAAGCGACCTTTCTTCCCTCTACTACCAGGTAAGTCGTTTGTTCATGTAGTAAGGTTTGTTTTCAGATTGCCTGTAATTTTTCTGTCTACTATACATGTTTCATATTACACACCTTATCTCAGTATTTCGAGCGAGCTGCCTTGAGGGGTATGTCGCCATGACACTTCCTCTCTGATCAGATTCATTTTATTCTCTAAATTGTCTTGGTTCTGTTACAATATTTGGGATAAAATGTTTACTGTCCTATTCCTTGCTGGATTGCTGTTTATACCTTGAAGTTAATGCGAGCCTAAAGGAGACAGGGAATCGTTATCTTTCCTCATTAATTGACCTACATGAAATGCCGAATTTGGGCATTGATGAAGTGTTTTCAGTCTAAGTTTGTAGCTGTATATGTGGCTTAGTGTGTGATTTATAGTTAAGAGTTTAAGTTATTGTCCGTAATATAACTGTAACAAGAAGGTTGCACTCCCCCTCAGTCCAGTCCAGGAGGCCACTGCTCTATGTTTCATTCTAATTGCCACTAGCCACAAAATATCTTAACACGGTTGTACAGAGAGGTTTTACAGTGTTTATATTTTATTTGCTAACTGTCCTTGATATTTTTCCAATCATGTTTTGGTGTCCTTACACTCCTTAGTGTATTGTTGGTTGTAGATAGAGATGCGAGGGGATTCCCAACTCAAGATCATGATCGCAGAAACCTCTCATCCTTTGTGTCCGAACAATAGTGTTTACACAAAGCCACAAGTCTGCAGTTGAAGGCGTGTTTACATATCGGATGGATATCGTTCAAGTCATCCTGGAATATCGTCCGTTCTCTATAAGGTAAGTGGTGTATTTCATTGACAAGCTTTCAGTTTAGTTTTTCCAGGATTGTTTTGTGTAGAATGGTCACTACTTTCCCAGTTGGACGATATTTAATGCCGTGGTTTGATCGAGATTCCATACCATTCCCTCGGGGGCCAAATGATCATACCACTTCCTTTCATGTTCCCTTGATTTCCGCCTGTAAATTACCGCTTAGTTACTTCAGAAGTTTCAGTATACTATTCAGGGGATATTCACTGTATTATTTACTGATATACTAGGATATTTTAGCGTGCTGATAATACTTTGCATTTGCGTGATTTTGAGGGAATTATGTATGAACAGTTAGGCCGCTTTCTTTATGTTTGATATGTTGGTCCTCACGTCTGGTTAGCTCTTGGTTTTTCCCATACACTTATTGTAGGCTGGAGATAAGATGTTGTTCAAATTATTCCTTGGGTTATTGGAGTGTAATAGCTCTCTTTTCCGTTCGGGTTTTCTACAGTATTTTGAGGAAAGTACTATGTGTATTCTCTCTGAAACCTTGAGGGGCGTTTCATATTACTCTCAGTCACTAAAGCTGATTCCTTCCGTATTCTCAGTAGAACACTTACAACTCTGAATCAGTGGTATATTTATAGTGAAAGGGACAAAGTCTTATGCAGATATGTTATGTACTAATTCGTTGATACTTTGGTGTATAGTACCGTGCGTTGTCAGGTTCTTCCTTCTTGATTTATTTATGGTAATATTGTGTTCTAAATTAGCTTTGTAGTCATCACACTTAAGTAACTTATTCACAAAGCTTTATTGAGTATAGTGCTCTACTGATTGCCTTTGTACTTACAACAAGCTAACAATCTTTATTTACAAGATTCTAATCATTGTATTCACTATAGATTTTAGTGTTATTTTGGAGGACTCAGTGTATTCGTGCTTTAGTCGTAACTCTCCCTGTCCTGGCAAACCAGCCCATCCTAAGAATATCTGTTATAAAGACCATTCATGATTTCTATCCATCATTCTGCACATGATAATATGGTTTTACTGGATCAAGTAGTATTAGATAACAAGTATTTGTATTGTTTAAACTTAATTCCCAGAGCCCCGTCTTCCAGCCCACACCCCTGTTAACAGTATTGTTTGTAATCAAATGTTATCAGGGACTTACTGTAAAAGAGTATTATGTATACAAAGTTATGCCACATTCATGCACAATGTCTGAGTTTCAAATCATGTTTGACTAGGACAGTTAGAGGAATATACTTTAGCTTTTCTGAACTTAAATTATCAACCATCTCTATACATTGTGGTTGTATATTGCCTACTTGAATGCCTTAAGGTAGCTGTTATAGGAGTTTGGACAATATTACTGCATGTGCCTAGATGACAATCGTATTCATACATTTGAATTGATGTCCTTAGATGAAACATGTACCAATATAGTACTTGATTGTCTGACTGTAGGGTTTTTATCACTAGCCTATTTCACTTTGAGATATCAGTTGTCACCACTACCATTACTCCGTTTGATATTTCATTCTGTTTATGATGATATGTTGTTAAAGTTTTGTATTACGTAGAGCCAGCAACCTTAGTTGTATTCTACTCAATTGCCACATCAAGCCCCCCTCTCAAGTGCAGATTTGATAATAACTTTGTGTGTGTGATGCAAGCTCTACATTATATCATTCATTGATAGGATTTACAGCTTTATGTGGTTGACAAGAGGTTAGGACTCGCGTGATTTTGGTCCATAATGTTGTTACTGTTGAGTTTACTCTAGGATTACAAGGCAATATTATTTCAGTTTTGTACATTTATGGAGCAGTCATTAAGTATTAGGGGGATGGGTGTTGAGGTACATGAGAAAATAGATTCAACAATTTTGTACCTCCGTTGGGCATCCAAATATATTCTAGAGCCCCAGATTAAGTACTTTGTGGAGCCCAACACTTAATTTTTGTTATTGATTTTATTACATCAGTCATTTATGTCCTGGATATATTAGTTGGTGATCCTTAGCAACAGCATAGGTAATAGTATATGAGACTTGGTTCCACCACAAGTTCATATGCAGTATTGTAGGGTTACTAAGAGGTTATTAGTCACTTATCTACACACACATAGGAATGATTTATGCACTTTGTTCTGGAGTCGTCTCAGATAGTAGAAGTCTTTAGACCTGAATATGATAGGGTATTTGACTACAACCATCTATATAATGCTAGGTTTAAGGTATGTTATTAAGTTGTACACCCCCCCCCCCTACCAACACCACCACCATAAGTACATTTAATACTTGGAATCTGACTTTGTGAATTCAGGCTGTATAATATATCTTAGTCATTAGCTTTCCATCTTACTATGCAGACTATTATAAAGTGATGTTGTATTACCAAGCAATATTCTTTTATTTGTATGACCTTACAGTATAGGTCCTTTGAGATATTATAATTGCATTACATCTAATTTATTGGATCTTATTATGTAGTAAAGCACTAATTTATTGGGTCTTATTATGTAGTAAAGCAATTGGCCAAGATTAATAGCTAAAACCAGATAGAGGTTGCAGTCATACCTCTCATTTGATATGACATACTATATCGTCTATGACATGTTTACATTATGCAGCACCATTATTGTATAAGACTCATTACATTAGGATTGAATCATGGAGGAGATATTGTATGATGTATGTCCATTTATGCCTCATTGCACACACCACTTTAAAACATTATATGCTTAGTTCATGTAATAGAGACTAGCTTAGTACTGATAGCCTGCTAGACGCGGGCTCCCCTACCCCAGTTCAAAAGTTGCAGATTAGCCTTGGAAAGACTAACGCAGTGCCCCCATGAAAGCTGCATGGTCCGCATTGTCGATGAGCATGGATGAAAAAGCTTGCATAGGATCATGAGAGGATGACGTCATAGGCCTCTGCATTGAAGCACGTGACATCTGGCTTTGCAATGGAGAAATCAACAAAAATTTGCGAGAAAAAATTGTGCAAAAATGCTCGGATACCTGCGCTAGGCTATGGGGCTCTTGAGGATGAAACAGAAAGAGAAAAAAGCCCCGGGGTAGGGGAGCCCGCGTCTAGCGGGCTATCATTACCAAGTCTCTATATACTAAGATGCCTAATATGCAAATGAGTCGCCGGCCAATCGGTTCCCTCCATTTTGTACCACGTGACCCGTTTTTTGCCCCTATCTAAATGACAATTCTCCTCCCAGGCCAGTTGGGGGATCGCCACCAAATTGCTCTTGGGGGTTCTCCTAGGTGTCTACGTACTCACAAAGGAGGGGTTTTTCGATATCTCTCTTCTTTCCTGAGATATTCACAAGTTAAACTTACGGTCATTTCTCTCATCTACAATCCACCATCGACATTTTGTACCTCTGCGCAGGAGTCGCTCTTTCAGTTTGGCCAGTAGACATGGAGGACAATGGCGGTGCTTTGCTGTTGCGAGGAGAATTGGTCGCTTTTCTAGCAGGTAGGCCCGTCGTGTTCTTCCTAGATGGGTGATCTAACAGTGTGTGTATTTAATTTGTCATATTTATCAGTTGTCTGCCGTTGTGAGCCCTGTATTTGCCCTCTTGTAGGCCTGAGTGAAACAGCTTCCCTCGGGGGCATTATCGCCATGACAGTTCTTCTCGAGCAGCTCGATTCTTGTTACCAAATTACACTCCTTTGACTGGTAAGTTGCAATGAGAGATTTGACTCGTGTGTCATGTTGTATTCCTTGGTAGGTTAAGGTAATGTGTATTTGTTTTTCACCCCTGTTATATAGCATATAGCATGCGTGTAACTCTCAAATCGGGAATGGATTGAATGGGACTAATGTTGCAGTGAGAAGTGAAAGAACATGTCGTCGGTCTCCTACCAGGTGATTGGTTTCCTTATTCTATAAAAATTGATTTCAAATCGCCTGTCTTTCCTCTGTCCATGCGGTGCATTTTCTACAATCGTTTCGACACTTAATTTCAGTACTGCTAGCGAGATTCAGACACTTTCCCTCAGTGATTTTCCGCCATGACAGTTCTTCTCCAACACGTTTGATGTTATTCGCTGTTGTTTGGTGAAGCCGAGCACACTTTAGTCCGTCTGCTACGAGGTGAGTCTTTTTATTTCAAATTGCCTATCCTTTTGGACATTCTTTTTCATCTTCTAAAGCCCCATAGCCTAGCGCAGGTATCCGAGCATTTTTGCACAACTTTTTCTCTCAAATTTTAATCGATTTGTCCATTGCAAAGGCCGGATGTCACACGCTCCAATGACGTCACCTTCTCTTGATCCTATGCGAGCTTTTTCATCCATGCTCATCGACAATGCGGACCATGCAACCTGGATGGGGCACTGCGTTAGTCTTTCCAAGGCTAATTTGCAAATTGATTTTGACAGGGCCAGCAGGTAACTGGGGTAGGGGAGCCCGCGTCTAGCGGGCTATAAAAAAAAACCTCTCTATATACTAAAATCCCTATATGATAATTTATGCCAAACCAATCATATTGCTCCAAATTGTACCACGTGACCTGATTACGCGCACACGATCTCCTCCCAGGGCATTCATCCCATGGCCCCCATATTTCTGTCAAGGGTGGCCATTTGGGTCTACTACTTACATAAGAAGAGATCTGATTTTTATCATTGTTTTTTGCCGATTTATTCCACTTTCCTCTTATCGCCATTACCAGCAATTCTGTTGCTCCTCCTGCTGGACCGCGTGTTGTCAGTTTTGCGAGCGGTCCTGTAGGACTAAGTAACTGTGTATGTTATCGCGAGGAGACTTTGGTTGCAGTTCTTCTAGGTAAGCCTGCTCTAGTTTCCTGAAATGGTTTGATTTATGAATTCCTGTATTTCCTTTGTCCATTTCATCCGTATTCTACAGTTGTGAGCCATTTATTCCCATATCTCTCTACGAGATTCAGCCACCTTCCTTTGGGGTATTACCGCAGCGACAATTCTTCTCCAAGTTGTTCGATTCTATGTACTAAATCACAGTGCTTTTACTGCTAACTTGTGAAAAGATATTCAACATATCTATGACTTTGTATTTGATGCTAGATTATGGCAGGGTTGTTTGCTTTTCATGCCTATTTAGATGACATGGAATGGCTTGCTTGCTGCTTTCAGTTGGGAATGCTTTGATTAGGACTACCGTATAGTTGGCGTGTGACTTTGAGGATAATTTCGTCGTTCTGCTTCCAGTTTAGTGCTGTTGTCGCCTGATTTCATTTGCCAAGGAATCCTACTTTTCGAGGGTGATATCATCATGACAAATCTTCCCGAGCCATTCGATTCTCTCTGCTAAATCATAGTGCTTTTGCCGGTATGTTGTGATAAACCATATAGAGGGTATTTCATGTTGTATTTTGTGGTATATCATGGTGTATTTTGCTAACTTTTTACGCTTTGTTGCCTGATGGGATAACATTCGGGAAGCTTTCAGTTTGGGTTGCTTTTGCATGATGTGAAGTTCCAGTTTTACTTTGAGGAAAATAAATTAAGGCATGATAACATATTGACCAGTAGCGTACTGAAATTGTTTTTTCTAACTTCTAAAGTTTCCCGTGTTTTTTCTGTATGTGGTTGTTCATTGTGTTATCTACTATAACTCTGACAGGTTTGTAGCCCTCCCCCTTATAGTTTAAGCTATGAAGAGGCTGCTGTTCGTCTTTCATGTCAGGTATGAATACAAGCAAACTACGTGACTTGCTAAGTTTCTTGAGTGTTAGCCATAAAACGTAATGGTATCCTTCAATCCTCATTCTGGTGTAGTTTCTCTAGAGACATGCGAGGGGATTCCCAAGTTCACCTCACGATCGCAGATACATTTGATCCTTTGTTTTTCGAACATCTACATTATAGAATTGTGACTGCAAAGGGTTCTGGAAGTTGTTTGGCAGATTCCTACTGGACTATTTAATAATTGCTGGAATTTTTAGCGTGCTGTTCACTTTCAGTTATGCTAGGCCACTCTGACATTGTTTACAGTTGAGACCGGTCTGGGTTGAGATGTTGTTTGTAGCTTCTACATAGCTCTTTATGTTTGCAACACAGTTATTTTAGGCTAGAGCTGGATGTTATCCAATTTAGTCTGTGGATTATTGCAGTTTGATACCCTGTCTCTGTTTCTTTTTCTTGCATTAGTTGAGGAAACAGTCGTGTGCATTCTCTCCATATTCTTGAGGGGCGTTTCATATTACTCTCAGTCCCTGTAGATGATGCCTTACTTACTTCCAGTACAGTTTGTAGCTGAATCCCAGTACTCTTTATTTACAACACTTTTATATTTCTTTTCACTATGGATCGTAGTGTAACTTTTGAGGAGTCAAATTAGGGGTTCCTGTATCCTGAATGTTTCTTTGCTGTAAAACAGTTGCTATAAATTCCATTAATGATTTCCATAGATCATTCTGTACATGATGATTCAGTTTAAAGCGATTACTTACTATTAGATAGCACGATCATTGCTATTGTGTGGACTTGATTTTTCCGAGTCCCTACCATCAACTCCCCCCATCCCAAATATGTAATTGAGAATACTGTAATTACTCGAAACCTGATTTGAAGATTAATATTCTATAGGATGTTACTTGTACATAGCAGTATTCTTTTATTTTTATGAAGTAACACTATGGAGTCCTCTGAGCTATTATAATTCGATACAAGCTAATTTAATTGCTAAGTAAAGCTAATATACCAGATAACAAAGGACTACTGGATGCAACCATATTACAGGTTTATGGATCAGATTTAAGTGTGTACCTGTATGGAGAAGATTTGTGATCACCCACTAGGTCATAGCCCTAGTCATTCCTGTCAGTTGATAGGCTATTTTTCTATATGTTATACACTGTTACAATTATACTACTAGATTTTCCAACACTCTCTATATTAGAAGTGAAGTATGCAGGAGACAATACTTGATGTAGCTCTTTAATGTCTCACTGTAAAGACCATTTTGAAGAATTATGTGCTTATTTCATATACAGGAGACTAGCTTAATACTGAAAGCCCGCTAAACGCATGCTCCCCTATCCCCAGGTCAAAAGGTTACAGATTAGCCTTGGAAAGACTAACACTGTGCCGCCATCAAAGCTGTATGGTCTGCATTTGTGAGGAGGAAGAATCCACAAAGCTCGCATAGGATCAAGAGAAGGTGACATCATGGGCCTCTGTCATGGAGCACGTGATCTTCGGCCTTGCATTGTGTAAATCGAGAAAAATTATGAGAAAAAATTATGCAAACAATGCTCGGATACCTGCGCTAGGCTACGGGGCTACTTGACTTTCATCCTTTTTCTGTACAGCCCCGTAGCCTAGCGCAGGTATCCGAGCATTGTTTGCATAATTTTTTCTCATAAGTTTTCTCCATTTACACAATGCAAGGCCAAAGATCACGTGCTCCATGACAGAGGCCCATGATGTCACCTTCTCTTGATCCTATGCGAGCTTTGTGGATTCTTCCTCCTCACAAATGCAGACCATACAGCTTTGATGGCGGCACAGCGTTAGTCTTTCCAAGGCTAATCTGTAACCTTTTGAACTGGGGATAGGGGAGCACGCGTTTAGCGGGCTGTCAGTATTAAGCTAGTCTCTACATAACTAAGATCCCTATATGCTAATTTATGCCAGACCGATTACAGGGCTCGGATTGTACCACGTGACGGGGATTCACGTACAACACTTCTCCTTCCAGACGGGCCGGGGGCTATCGCTAAAACTTCCACTGGGGGTTCTACTTTGGATTTCGCACCCCCCTTTCAAGAAATGGTTTCCATAGCTTCTGTGGTTCTCGAGATATTGCACTTTTCGTCTTCCCTCCATACTGTAGGCGATATTTTGTATTGGGCGATTGGGGATCAAGCTCTAAGCAATGTTGCTCACTGTATGTGGTGTCTGTCACGTGCTCTTCTCCCTATTGTCTTCTCCATATGTCCCTTTGTTTTCTAGCTGCACTCTGCCACCACAGGCGCTCCTTCCTGTAGTTACTTGAGAGCTTCATTCTTTCGATCGGGGGGTCTCCTATTCCTTTGTGACTGCAATGATACCATATGTATTTTAATGAATGATTGAGTCTGCTTATGGCACAAAGTCCCCCGTTTCCAATTTGATGCATCCTTGTGCTCAACTTCGTGGTGCAGTTTTGGGAGTGTTTACAGACAGTAGATTTGTCTTGGAGATTCGAGGAGAAGTTCGTTTTCATGCGGCAGGTGAGTCCTTTTCGTGCTCTTACATGAATTGATTAATGTTAGGTAGTCCCTCTATGTCCTTTCTGTATTGTTTGCTGTTTCCAATCTTACAAGAGAAATTTGCGACAAATTCGCATATGATTGCATGTATGGTTGTTGGCAGTGTCAGATTCCTTTAGGTCTCTTAAATATTCTGTGCTAAATAGTTGTTGGTTTGCTACTGAATTATGCTCAAACAGTTAGCCCATATGTGCCGTCATGAGTCCTTTCTGTATTGTTTGCTGTTTCCAATCTTACAAGAGAAATTTGCGACAAATTCGCATGTGATTGCATGTATGGTTGTTGGCAGTGTCAGATTCCTTTAGGTTTCTTAAATATTCTGTGCTAACTAGTTGTTGGTTTGCTGCTGAATTATGCTCAAACAGTTAGCCCATATGTGCCGTCATGAGTGAGGGGTTTTCTCGGGTATACTGTAATTTTATCTCTGTTGTGGAGACTACATATTATAAATCGACATATAAATGCGCCGATCTATTTGTAAATAGGGCATTTCTTTTACTCCATAATAGTCAATGGGTACCCTTTCAGTTAACTATTTATGTAATACGTGATTTTCCTCAGTAGAGTAGTGTATGTACCTCTGTGATACTTTAGAGTGCATTTTATATAGTAGCGTCGTTTTCACATGGTCAACTAAAGTGGCAGGTTTATGCTAACTATAATTCGGCTTGACAGCTGGTTACCTGCCTCCTGAGATCAATTCTTACACATACCATATGTAATTTCCATCATCATCCTGCACATGATAGTATGATTCGTGGGGTGAATTAGTGATAGCTACCTAACTTACTTTTCTTACTCTCAAAACATTATCTATACATTCGCCCCTAACTCCAGTACTATTATTGAGAGGCACTTGATTCCATTGATCATACTGAAAATGATAAGAGTTAAGCATGCCGCTTTGTATACTACTCTCCATGTACTACAAGATGGTAGTGCTATACTGATACAACAGACATTAGCTTATGACTTATTTCTATGTAATGCAACACAGCATAATATGAACTTTTATGATGTATTTCGCTTTGAATGTCGCTATTTATTTACCTAGACTAACTGCAGCATTGCATAATTTGTGATTACCACCGAGTATGGTGCAATATTAAACTCCGGAAACTGTACGATTCACAATACCTGAGATGTGACCTCACACCATCACTCTAACTAGCGTGTGTCTCCACGGCACATCTGTTAATGTGCCATTGGCCAATTATACCCTCCCCATGCACAGCACTTAGCCGCAATACGCAAATAGTTTTCATTCTTACGACCACCCCTGTGTGGACTTTCCCTATAACATTCATTGGTGGCACCATTCCAGTTTAGTCTTGATGAGGAATCATCTCCAATAGAAGACTTGCGCTCAATAACTTCGTGCTTCGAGAGGTTTAGGGTGAGTTTATTTCACTAACATCTCTTCTCTTAGTTTCGGATTCTTTTACTTCCTTTCATTTATGTCTGTAGTAAACTTACCATTTTGTTGTGTTCTTGAAATATGCTGTGCCCTTCAACTTCCATGTAAAACTGTACTTATATCAGTAGTATAGGCCTTATTATATTGGATCTCACTTACGTTGCAAATACACAATACTATTTGCCATTACAATCAGAGGGGGTGTATAACGAACCACCACTTTCCCTTCCCATGGATACTATATACTTTTTTCTAAGAATAATGTTAATAAGAATATCGAAGCTGGAAGCTCACAGGACCTTCGACTTTATGTGCATTTTAGAGTTTTATATAGCAAAATAGTTGCGAATGTTATGATACGACTAATCCGTTCTGGGAGTCAGTACAGTGGGCTATGAAGTAATACGAATGACACTTAGGACTATTTTAAATATAACTTGCCGTTGCATTTTGTTCGTGAAATATGCTGTGCCCTTCAACTTCCATAGAAAACTGTACTTATATCAGTAGTATAGGCCTATACTGTAAGTCATTATATTGGATCTCACTTACGTTGCAAAGTCGCAATACTATTTCCCACTAGAATCTGAGGGGGTGTATAACGAACCACCACTTTCCTTTCCCATGGATTCTATAGAATTTTTATAAGAATAATGTTTATAACAATATCGAGGCTCAAAGCTCACAAGACCTTCCACTTTATTTGTATTTTAGACTTTTATGTAGCAAAATTATTGCGAATGTTATGCTACGACTAATCCGTTCTGGGAGTCAGTACAGTGGGATATGAAGTAATACCAATGACACTTAGGACTATTTTAAATATTTTCTAAGGCTCAAAATATTAAAAGTTAGGACTATTGAGGCTTGCCGAAACATCAACAGGTTTAGCCATTAGTAGTATAGGGTATACCAGTGGTTCCCAACCTTTTCAAATTATTTTGCATAGCAGTCCCCTCCTACAATACCACTCTTTTCCCCATCAGGAATGAATACCTGTTTTCATAGGTTTCCTTTCAAGGGAAATACATGTCACCAGCGATACAGGCTAATAGACCATTGGCACCGGGGACTCCAGTTTCGTAACCACTGGTATATATTTAACTGCAAACCCACTGATGTCATGTTCGTAGCTGTAGACTTTGGTTCGCAACCATTGTTTTCACTTGGTTGTCATAAAGCTTATAGAAGATGAGAAATCATAAATAGTTGGGAAACCCATTTAACATCTTTGAAACCGCTTTTAAGCACTCTCGACTATACATTTACATCTGGAGGCTCAACTTCACAGAACTTCCTCTGTTTGCTTTAACTACAACAGAATCTACCCTTACTTCATGCTTCAACCCTCTGTAGGGTGCAAGAAAGGAACCCGTTTATTTACTTCAGGAACCAGATTACTGTGGCACCTTAGTTACTTTTCGCTGTGATTCATTTGACCATCGAATTATCTTCATAATCCCTTGCGTAATTCAATATACTTTAATATCTTACTGATGTATCCGAGTTTTCATTAGATTTAATTTGTGCTTCAGTTCTTAGAGACACTTATCAATCAGACTTTTTGCTATTACAGTATCTGATAACTCATTGTTTGTATATACAATTTTTGTAGTTATTGTTCCACGTTGAATCTGTGACTGAGTAGACGTTGGTGTGTAGTGTATCTGATTTGTTATATGTAAGTGATCAGCCTTCCCATCTTACTCTACTCTCATTCCTGTAGCCATAGAGGATTTCCAATACTTATCATGAATTATGTTCTCATAGTACTGCCATCCATTATCATTGTGTAGAATGAACACAAGTTATTCTATTATACGTCACATCTCATGTCACCTGTACTACATGCATTTTGTTGTTTTTATAAGAAACAGGTTATAAGAAACGGTAGGCTCGATTTTCCGAAAGTTAAGAAACAACCATTCCCAAATTGAATAAAGCTAAGAAACTTTTATACTTACGTCAGATGAGCGTCTTCAATCTGTTAAGGAGGATAGCAACTTTGTCTCAGCTGTGAGACTGCTCCATAATTTTGCCCCTCTGTAGAAGAACAATATTTGCCCGTTTCAGATATTTTTCATTGAGTGGAGTAGGGAGAATTTTTGGAAAGCATTGCTTGCAAGTTTTGTGGAGCAGGGTTGTTGAGAGACTTAATACACCATCGGTTATCATTCTTCAATTAGGACTTTAACTTAGTTTATCTCTGACTGTGAGTGAACTGTTTACTTTACCTTGGAAGCATGTTTAACAACTTCATTACCCAAGACCTTTAAAAACCATGTGAGAAACTTTTGATAGCAACATTCGCAGAAAATTTAAGAAACTGCCTACCAGCACCGGACCTTAGTTTCTTATAAACAAAATACCTGCATTTACGTAAGTGACCGACACTTTCTGTTTTGTATAGTCCTGTCAGTAAACCATGTGATGCTAGGCAGCTGAACTCCATCTAACTATTGTTAAGGTTCCCGTTAATTCCTCCAGTTTTCTTCGGTTTTACCTACATTCACAACATTCTCTACAAGATGTTTTCCTTTTCTGTAGTTAACAGTCACGACCTTTTTCTCACACTGGTCTGTCCATCTTATTTGACATATGTAAGTCCTATTACTCCTTCATTTATAACTACTTTTATTTTTGTAGGAATCTTGACTTCTTCCATAGTTGTTCTTACTTAAATTAGAAAAGACATTACTTAATAGCATACACTGCGCCAGTTCTACTCCGAACGAAGATTTTATTTTCGACTACCTATTGATTTTGTCTCGGATTTGATTCTATTGAGAGGGGCTCTCGTGACCCCTATTTGTCATTGTCGACCATTTCATATTTTCCACCTTGTGCTTTACCTCTTACTGACAATCACTTTTTCATGCTAGATGTTTACTGTTCTGTTCTAAATTGGAACCGAGAAACTTTTTCAATTACCTATAGTAAGTCACCAAATTTGTTCAGTGTATTTTTGCCTGAAATATATTATAATAATAATGACAATATTTATACAGGGTAACCTCTTCAACGTGGTGTTCGGTGTAGTATGTGAGGGGTAGCACCTGTGTAGACCTGTCAGTCGCACATTCCGGTCATTCTGGATGTGGATAGGAACTCTGGTCCTCCACTGCTACACAGCTCTCACTTATGGCTCCAAGTAGTTGGTAGTGCACACCAACGGCCACACCATGGTACATCACCTCGACTGGTGAGCTAAACTAAGTAGAGGGTATCAGTAATCCGTTTGGGTTGCTGTAAAAGGGGACATCACCCCTGTAAGTGCATGAAGTCTGGAGTGGCAGAGGAGGCAGAAGATCTTTAAGAGAAGACAATGGCTCCAAAGGCACAACAGCAAAGTGTGAGGCACACTCAGGGCATACTCTTGATGATGAAGACTTGTGGCCAGCCTCCGTGGAAGGGATTAGGGCCCCATCATGTAAATACCAATAGTTTGTTATGGATCTGGTTAATAGAATTGAAGAAGATAGAGAAGGACGAGTTGAGCCCCCTGCGACTCTTCCGGATTCAAATGACAGGGAAGAAGTTAGTAGCCATCCGGCTAATAGGGCTGCGAATGACGATGGCCACCCAAACCCAACTGGAAGGAGGTTGTTTGACAATGCAGTACTGAAAACTAGAGGTGAAATCTTAAATATTGGGACGTGGAACGTCAGAACTTTGTATCGATCAGGAAAGCTAGACAATGCTGTGCAGGAGATGAATAGAATGAGCATTGACATACTGGGACTATCGGAAGTGAGGTGGACAGAGAATGGAATAATAGCAAAGGACAAATATACCATGATATATTCAGGAGGAGATGAACATAAAAATGGAGTAGGTATCATTTTAGGGAAAAGATTAGTAAATTCAATCATAGGTTACTGGCCGGTATCAGACAGAATAATAATGGTGAAGATAAGAGGAAAGCCTTTCAATGTTAATATAATACAAGTGTATGCTCCCACTCAAGATCATGCACATGAGGAAATTGAGGCTTTCTATGAAAAGGTAGAGAATGTGATTCAAAGGATTAAATCTGGAGAGGTTACATGCATAATTGGCGACTTTAATGCTAAGGTAGGAACCACGTTAGAGAATACAGTTGGAAGATATGGGCTAGGAGACACAAATGAACGTGGTGAAAGGCTAATAGAGTTTTGCCAACAGCACACTCTAGTAATCACAAACACATGGTTTCAGCAACATCCAAGAAGGCTCTACACATGGCAAAGCCCAGACAAAGAAACTCGAAATCAAATAGATTACATTATGATAAACAGCAGGTTCAAGAATGGAGTTAGAAGAGTCAAGACATACCCAGGAGCAGATATCAATTCAGATCATAACCCAGTAGTCATGAAATTGAAAATTAAGCTTACAAAAGTACAAACAAAGAGAAGGCAAGGTCAGCTGAATCTAGATATGTTGAAAGAGGAAAACATCAGAAGTAGGTTCAATGTTGCAATTCAAAATAAATTTGATGTTCTTAATGTAGAGGAACAGGAACAAGCACCAGATAGTACAGATACAGTACAGGGGAAATGGGACTATGTAAAGAACGCTTTACATAGAACTGCACAAGAGATTCTACCGAGAAAAAGTATTACTAAGAAGCAGAAGTGGATGACAGATGACATTCTAGACAAAATGGATCTCAGAAGAATAGCCAAAAATAATGATCCAAAGCAATATGACAAGTTAAACCGAGAAGTTATTGACATGTGTGGAAATGCAAAAGAAGATTGGATGATACAGCAATGCCAAGAGGTGGAGGAACTTGATAGGGGACACAAAGTTAAGGAGATGCATAATAGAGTAAAACACCTGACAACTTTAAAATCAAGTAAACGGAGTTCTGGATGCATAGAGAGCAAAGATGGAAGGATACTGTTTGAACAAAAAGACGTAGCAGATAGATGGGTTGAATATATAGCTGAATTGTATGATGATGAAAGACAGCCCTTGTCAGACAACAATGCTCTTACTGGTAAGGCAATCCTAAAGTCAGAAGTCAAGGCAGCAATTAGAGCAATGAAAAGAGGGAAGGCCACAGGCCCAGATGAAATATCAGCTGAGGTTTTGGCAGCATTAGATAGCAACAACCTAAATATCATCACAGAGATATGCAATGACATCTATCACACTGGTTTTATTCCAAAAGACATGAGACAATCAATCTTTGTGCCTATACCAAAAAAGCCAAATGCACACAGTTGCTCAGATTTTCGTACCATAAGTTTGATGAGTCATATGACAAAGCTTTTATTGAAGATCATACAAAAAAGGGTTATAGCAAAAATAGATCAAGAAATTAGCATCTTTCAGAGTGGTTTCCGACCTAGGATTGGAACAAGAGAGGGTATATTCAATCTAAGAATTATTTGTGAGCGAATTATTGAGCTGGGACAAGACGTTTTTATCTGTTTTATTGACTATAAGAAAGCGTTTGATAAAGTGAAACATTCCAAGCTGATGGAGTGTCTAAAGGAAATAGGAATTGATGAAACAGATTTGAGAACTATTGCAGGGCTATACTGGGATCAAACAGCTGTGGTTAGAACAAAAACAGAGTTTTCATCAGAATTTAGCATCAAGAGAGGTGTTCGCCAGGGATGTGTCCTGTCACCAAATTTATTTAATTTGTATACAGAGAAAATCTTTAAAGAAGTAATAGATAGAAATGGAGTTAATATCGGTGGTATGAATATTAATAATTTGAGATATGCGGATGACACAGCACTAATAGCCTTAAATGCAGCAGATTTACAGACACTACTCGATAAAGTAAATACATGTGGGAAACCGTATGGAATGGAGATGAACATCGTAAAAACAAAGAGTATGGTAGTTAGTAAAACGGCACATAAATAATAGATTTAGAACTTGACGGAAAGCCAATTGAGCAAGTATCTAAGTTCGTTTACCTAGGGCATATGATAAGGGAAGATGGCAGAAGTGATGCAGAAATAGCGCGACGTATTCTAATTGCAAAGAGAGCTTTCGCTAACATGAAGAAATTGTTGACATGCAGAAACATAAACATTAGTTTGAGATTTAGGCTATTAAAATGCTATGTTTGGTCTACACTTACCTACGGAGTTGAAACATGGACCATTTCAAGGGCTATGAGTAGGCGATTGGAAGCATTTGAAATGTGGTGCTATAGGCGAATGTTAAGGATATCATACACTGAGCATAAGACGAATTAAGAGGTGTTGGGCATGATGAAGATAAAGAGACTACTGATTGATAGTATCAGAAAAAGGAAGGCCAAATATTTCGGGCATATGGTAAGACAGAATGGGCTACAGAGACTTTTATTAGAAGGGAAAATAAACGGAAAAAGGGGAAAAGGAAGGCCAAGAATTATATGGGCAACTAACATCAAGGACTGGACAGGAAAGACTTATGGCGAATGCGTGAGAGCTGCGGAGAACAGACAAGAATGGAGGTCCATAACAGCCAACCTGCTGGGAGCAGATGGCACAAGATGATTGATTGATTGATTGAACCTCTTCAACACATGAAGTGCTGTTATCAATGAGGGCCCTGTATCTAAAACTATGATATGTTACAATAATAAAGAAATATAATAAGTAAGTATAACTGGTCAAAACATTTAGAAATGTAAATTACGCATTCCATTCAGCCCAGATCCTTACTCTCGGGTGCTAATACAAAGGGGTTTTAATAGGTGGAGGTGGGAACTTTTTTCAACAACTATTAAACACGGGGTTTATTAACCAGGGGGATTGTCCAAATAGGAAGCCTCTCATGCGGTAATATAACACCTGGTTCTATGGTCAAAGAACATACTTATAACTACATAGAACACTCAAAACGTGAATGCAGTGGCGTATTATATTTTCGAATCTACAACACAAAGACAAGTTGTGCCTGAAATATAATTGACATGGTCCTTTGATGCTTCACCTTACTGCAACTAATAAGCGAGGAGGGTCTTACTACGGTCACCTGAGAGTAAGTGTTATGCTTGGCTAATTGTAGCTTTCCAATATCTATTATAACGAGCATTGTCTCCTGTATTTATTCATATCATTTCACCTTCATGATACAGGGAAAGTGACTTCTGTAGATCCCAGTGAGTAGAGTACTTACTAACAGACATTACACTTTATTCTTCTTCACACTGGGCAGGCACGCATTACTAACTCACTATTTTTGCCAGATTCTTACTGACCTGTTGTCAATTTGGAGTCAAGTTCAGTTTTAAGTTACATTTTGTAAGTCATCTTCTTTGCAACTTTTATTGTCAACTTGCGTTTGCCTCTCAATTTTACTATCGAGCGCCTGAGATTACTCTGATGTCACTATCATTATCACAGTAGCGAGATGGCTTCATCTTTACATACTGAAGTTATGTCAGTCATGCACACTTGACAGCATTCTATTCATTCAGATTCCAGTTTTTAGAGATATTCACATTACCTTAATTATTCACATAGCCATTATTTCATTATTGTTCTATATCTTTACAGTTGTCATCTTGAAATATCAAATACTATATTTTCATTTCATTGTTCCTTTTAATGTCCCGGTGTTTTAACATATCACAAAGGTTTGTTTGTTACTATATATAGTACCTTACTTTTTCCTTTTCTAATTCTTTGATTATCCATTAATTTCTTTCACTTTACATAGTTATTTTGAATATGCCACGCTTACGGCGACAACGCTTTGAAAATAGACGTAGAAGGCAACAGCAGCGCGATTTACACCGGCAGCGAAGACGGGGGCAAGTAGATCAGGCACAGCGCAATAATGACCAACCTATTAATGCGGCTGCAAATCAACTGGCCGAATTACAATTGTTAAATCGAATTCCCAATCTAGCTATAGCACAGGGGGTAGTAGAACCGCAATTTCCCGAGGACAATGACATTTTTGAAGAACTCAACATTCACTTGCCAGCAGCACATAGACTTGGTAATATAAACAACAGGTGTATACACTGTGGAGCCAGGTACTTCCAGGAAGAATGCACAACACAGGGCATCTTCACCAAGTGTTATTTCCAAGGGAAAGTCACCCTACCAGCGATTGCAGTCCCGCCTCACAACTTTGTTGAGCTTTTCAGTGGTGACACAGCACATTCCCGTCACTTCCTGGAAAACAGTCATCACTACAATGCCGCATTGTCCATGGCGTCTTGGAATGCAACACTGAATGAGCATGCAGGTAGAGGACCACGAGTTGTAACCATTCACAGTCAAGCATACCATCTCACAGCTGCACAAGAAGCTCCACAAGGTCAGCCACCTCAGTATGCGCAACTATACATCTTGGACACAAATGATGCAATGCAGCAGAGGATCAATGATCCACGTAATCACAATCTTCGGCCTGATATCATGCTACTTTTACAGGATGAACTACTTGCAGTCAATCCATATGCCCGGCAGTATCATAATATGGGTCACGTCCTTCAAAGGGAAAGACAAATTGCTGCAGCAAACAATATGCAAGTTCGGCCTGTCAAAATGATAATTGCAAAACGGCCTTTCCAAGATAGGCGATATGCCAATCCAACTACAACAGAGATTGCGGCAGTGTATGTTGGAAATGATGGTGCAGCACCAAATCCAGCAGACAGAGATCTTGAGGTGTATCCAGCACAACCTAATGCTCCCAACACAGTCAAGATCAAGGCCACATTCCCAAATGCAGACCCTATGACATATCCATTCCTGTTCTTCTATGGAGAGTTAGGTTGGAATGTTGACCTTCAACGAAATATGGGTGCCAACGAACGGCAGCAAGGGGCAAGACGAAGAGCACGACTCACTTTACATGAGTTTTATGCATATAGAATTGCAGTACGGGACACTTTCTCACCAATTCACCTCTCACGCCTCTTATTCCAGCAGTACTTGGTTGATGCCTTCACAAAAATAGAAGGAAATGAACTGGCATATATCAGAACACACCAGTCATTGCTGCGAGTTGAGTCATATCAGGGGCTAATGGATCACATTGGCAGACGTGCTCAAGCAGAGGATGTAAATATAGGACACATAGTAATTTTACCATCAAGTTTTGAAGGCAGTCAACGAAGCATGTATCAGAAATACCAAGATGCAATGACAATAGTAGCAAAACTTGGCAAACCAGACATTTCTCTGACAATGACAGCAAACCCAAAGTGGCCTGAAATTCAAGACAACGTACTCCCGCATGAAAATGCAAGTGACAGGCCAGACATAGTCAGTCGTGTCTTTCATTTGAAATTGAAGGAGCTCCTACATGACCTTATTCAGCAGAATGTTTTGGGTCGAGTAAATGCATATGTGTACACTATTGAATTTCAGAAACGGGGTTTGCCGCATGCGCACATGGTTTTATTTCTTGCAGATGCTGACAAACCAAGAACAACTGAGGATGTTGATCAGTTGGTGTCTGCAGAAATTCCAGATCCACAGTTGCACCCAGAATTCCATGACACAGTTAAGAGACACATTATGCATGGCCCCTGTGGTGATTTGGATCCTGAATGTGTCTGCATGGTGAATGGTCAATGTAAAGAAAAGGTCCCTAAACCTCTGCAACAGCAAACAGAGTTTAGTGTAAATGGTTATCCTCTGTACAGACGACGTGGGCAACACAGAGCTCACCTACGTCGCCATGCAGTGAATGACTCATGGGTAGTACCGCACAACCCAAATTTGCTGATGAAGTTCAATTGTCATATGAATGTGGAAGTGTGCACAACAGTTAGGAGTGTGAAGTATATATTCAAATACATCCACAAAGGCAATGATGCTGCTCACATTGAAATTAGGCAGAATTACCTCAATCATGATGAGATCTTGCAGCATCTTAATGCACGCTATGTCGGACCGCACCAAGCAGTATTTAGAATTATGCAATACAAGATGCATGACAAAAGCCACATCATTATCCGACTGGCAGTTCACCTTCCACTTCAGCAGAATGTCTATTATCGTGATGGCAATGAAGAAAGGGCTGCTCAAGTTGGTCAGAATACCACATTGACAGTTTTTTTTAAGTTGAATGAAGAGGATCACAATGCACATCAGTATCTATATCATGAAATTCCAGAGCACTACACATTCGACCAACGGGCCAAGAAATGGAACCCACGACGAAGACAGACAGCACCTATCATTGGTCGTATGTATCAAGTCCAACCCTCCGATCCACAGCGATTTGCTCTTCGTTTACTCCTTCTACACAGGAAGGGAGTGAAATCATTTCAGGACCTGCAAACAGTTCATGATCAGGTGCATGACACGTTCAAAGGTGCAGCAAGAGAAATGGGGTTGCTTGAGGATGATACTGAACATAGGCGTTGCTTACAGGAGGCTGCAGTCATGAACATGCCATCACAAATGCGCCAATTGTTTGCCACATTAATGGTGTTTCAAACACCATCTGACATCAGAGCCCTTTTTGATGAATTCAAGGAAGCAATGTGTGAGGATTACATAAGGCATGATCCGCTCCATGACCCACAAATTGCATTGCAAGACAGACATATTCATCTCTGTCTCTGGGATATTGACACATGCCTCAGGGTACACGGTAAGTCTATTTCAACTGTTGATTTTTCTGATCTTCCGCAGCTTCCAGGTAATTTCGTCCATCCCCAGGATCAGACTGCAAACACCAACATTGCTCATGAGAGAGAACAGGGTGAAAGAATGTTGCAGCAGTTGAACCAGGATCAGCGGCACATTCATGACACCATTGTCAATACCATTACAGCAAACTCTAATCAGACATGCTACTTTGTGGATGGACCAGCAGGTACAGGTAAGACCTTTCTGTACAATACTTTAGTACATAACCTTCAGGCTTTGGGAATAAAGGTGAAATGTATGGCATATTCTCGGATTGCTAGCACATTGCTCATCAATGGAGCCACAGCACACTCCATATTTCAAATACCCATCCCATTACTGGCTGATTCTACATGTAATATTAAAAGGCAAGGTACACGAGCTCAAATTCTAAGGGAGACAACAATATTTATTTGGGATGAAGCATCAATGAGCCCAGCAGATGCATTAAAAGCAGTTGATGTCCTCCTAAGAGACATTACCCAGGTTAATAGGGCATTTGGAGGTAAGGTTATGTTTCTTGGGGGTGATTTTCGCCAAGTTCTTCCAGTTGTTCCCAGAGCAGGTAGAGAAGGCACAGTTCGCCAGTGCATCAAATATTCTCATCTTTGGGCACACTTTCATCAATTTCAACTGGTTACAAACATGAGAGCCATTCAAGACCAAACATACAGACAATTTTCTGAATGGCTCCTGGGGCTTGGCACAGGTGACGAGGTACATGATGAGCATGATCAAATCACACTTCCTGCAGATATCATGGCCCAGTCACTGGAAGACATGATCACTTTTGTCTACCCTCGCACACAACCTGGTGATGCAGCTCTCATGGAAGATCCATTATACATGTCAGACCGCTGCTGCGTAACCCCATTGAATAAGAATTCACATGCAATTAATGATATGATTCTCAGCCATTTGCAGGGACCAGTGCACACATATCTCAGTACAGACAGAGTTGTCACTGATGATCCAGAAGAAGCAGCAGCATATGCAATAGAGTTCCTGAATGCACAAACACCAGGTGGACTACCAAAGCATAAACTGGAACTCAAGGTAGGACCTTCCCCAATTTCACCTAATTATCTGACTTCACAGTTTTGTCTGAAAGTCTCTCTTTTAAACTATTTAGTTGTGAACAAATTGACACTTGCCTTCTCATCTTCATTATTGTTGTCTGATGGTACCTACAATATACTTCTGTCATTTCATTAGCCATATATAACATATAACTATTTCTCCTCATTTCTATGAGAATTGGTTGCCACATATCATCATTCTTCCCTGTATAGCATGCAAGATATAATTATATATTTTATACCACAATATTATTTCAACTACATCATGGGGATATTGCATTCTACATCTTTCTTCATTATTTTTCCAATAGGTTGGTGCCACCATAATTTTGCTAAGAAACATTAATCCTAAGAAAGAACTCTGCAATGGCACCCATCTCATAGTCAGAGACTTACAAAGACATGTAATTTGTGCAGAAATCATAACAAGTGAGCACAGAGGCCATTATGTTATGCTACCAAAGATAGCACTCACGTGGCAAGATTCTGCTCTGCCAATCAATATTGCCAGATGTCAATTTCCTGTAAGACTTGCATACTGCCTTACTATCAATAAAGCACAAGGTCAGTCATTAAGGCATGTAGGTGTTTATCTTCCAAACCAGTCTTCAGTCATGGTCAGTTGTATGTAGCAATGTCCAGAGCAAAATCATTTGCTGGCCTCAAAGTCTTCACGTCCAGTGGAAGACCAACCAGTAATGTTGTCTATCGTGAAGTTCTTGCATGATTCACTCACTTGCATACATAGTAATCACATGCTAAGGTATCATAAACAATGCCCAAGGACTGTTGTGTACCCAACTGTCCAGTACTCGCAGAGGGCAATTGCAACTGACATATCTTGCCCGTGAACAGGCCCATTAGCCTGTTATGTGCCAGCAGAGGGCAGTTGCAACTGACATGTCTTGCCCTTAAACAGGTTCACTACCCTGTTATGTGCCATCAGAGGGCAATTGCAACAGACATGCCTTGCCTGTAAACAGGTCCACAAACCTGAAATGTACCTGCAGAGGGCAGTTGCAACTGATATGTCTTGCCTATTGACAGATCAATCAACCTGTCATGTACCAGCAGAGGGACACACTTAAATTTAATTTTAGCATTACCAGCATGTTCAACAGACATTTCACATACACAGGTAATAGGTCCCGATCATGAGGGTAAGAGGCAGGGTATATTCTTTATATATTCCTCTTATTTATGCATATGATGACTTATTCAAAAGAGTGCAAAACCTACACATGAACTTGACCATGATATATTCGGGGCATTTCTGTACAGATTCCACTACTTCATTTGGACACTATGACACACTGTACCTTGCTGTCATTATATTATTCATAATTATACACTTTCATTTAGCCAATTTCTTCTGAGCCACATAATTGAAGGACCTCTCTTTACACTCAAACACTGAGCCTCCTTCTAAAAGTCAACTAAGTAAATTTATTCAAATTTTGTAAAGTGACTATTTATCCCTCCAGTTATTTGGCACAGAACTCTATATACCTTTATTATTATATTTGCTACGTAGATGTTCTTTAGATTTTGTTCCCACTTCTATACCATTTATTCCTGAATTTGATTGCTAATTTTATTATCTACATATACTTTACATTTAATTCATATTTGTATACCATATATCCATACAATCAATTAATACCTGTACATGACTTGATTAGTAATGTTTCCTATGTACATGTTATTTAAAATTAGTTCATATTTGTATACCGTAAATTTGGACAATCTGTTAATACATATATGTGATCTAAGTAGTAATGTTGCTATATACATACTCTTCACATATACATCAAATTTGTAGCACATGTATTCTTTAAGATCAAACAACTTGCGGTGTTCTTCGGCATGTCTCCCGATATTGCCTAGGGCAACATGTCATCCTCCCGCCACTGAGTTTTGTACACCCAACACCATTACCCATTTCAATCATGCTCACATATTTCTGCTACCTCCATATTTTTACTTAGAAAAATCAACTACTTAAACTTAAGCTGCTACATGTCTTACACCCAACCCCATAAACAAGCAAAGTGTCTTTTTCATTGAACAAACCTCAGTGAAATGAGGAATACTCAAACAAAGGATGCTCCTTGAGGTGGTGTTTGAGCTTTAAACCAATGCATCCGGCAACATACCAATCTACCATTCATGTACCTACACTAATATTTGTAGACACCTATCTCTATGTTGCATATTTAACTACAGTAAGAGAGGCAATAACTTATTGAAACATGCTTCACTTATAAACAGAAGACTAGCAGTTTTTGATAGCCCGCTAGACGCGGGCTCCCTACCCCCAATCACACCTGGAGATTAGCCTTGGAAAGACTAATGCAGTCGCCCATCAAAGCTGCATGGTCTGCATTGTCGATGAGGATCACAAGAGGGTGATGTCATGGGCCTCTGCGAAGGAGCAAGTGACCATCAGTCTTGCAATGGTCAAAGCGAAAAAAATTGCGAGTAAAAATTGTGCAAAAAATGCTCGGATACCTGCGCTAGGCTATGGGGCTGTATAAGAAGAGGAAAGACTAACGCTGTGCCCCCATGACAGTTTCTTGGTCTGGTCGCATAGGATCACGAGAAGGTGACGTCATGGGCCTCTGCGATGGAGCACGTGACTTTCTGCCTTGCATTATGCAAATCGAGGAAACTTGCGAGAAAAAATTGTGCAAAAAATGCTCGGATACCTGCGCTAGGCTACGGGGCTTCTTGATTTTCTTCCTTTCCCTTTACTGCCCCGTAGCCTAGCGCAGGTATCCGAGCATTTTTTGCACACTTGTTTCTCGCAAGTTTCCTCGATTTGCACAATGCAAGGCAGAAAGTCACGTGCTCCATCGCAGAGGCCCATGACGTCACCTTCTGGTGATCCTATGCGACCAGACCAAGCAACTGTCATGGGGGCACAGCGTTAGTCTTTCCAAGGCTAATATGCAACTTTTGAATGGGGCTAGGGAAGCCCGCGTGTAGCGGGCTATTAGTACTAAGCTAGTATATATATATATATATATATATATATATGAAAAGTCTGTTGGTACTACAGAACTTCAATACAGCACGAAAACGCAGTACCATTTTTTAACCATACTGAAAAGCTTTGTTTCGTCCGACACTTGTCAGAGTATGAAACGTCGGATAGCGACCAAAAGGTGAACCAAAATTTATAGCCAGATATGCGGGTACACGTGATATGATGACTAATGTGTCCAGTTAGCCATATGATTGGCCTCTTGGCACCTATTCACCATTGTTTACTTGAAGAGTCCAAGTGAGAAAATATATATATGTTGTGATATATATATATATATATATATATATATATATATATATATATATATATATATATATATATATATATATATATATATGTTGTGATTTATAGTGAGTGAGTCGTGTAGCTTATTATAGTTTATGTAAATAAATATTAGCCTCACGTCATATAGTTAATTTAGTAGACGCTGCATAGTATGTTAGCATGTTTAAGTAGCTCCTAGGTCAAAGGGTATAGGACTTTTTGAGGTGCTACCGTTACACATAACACAACAATTTTGGAGGTCCCACCGAGATAGAAGGAATAAGGAATAAAGATGCCTCGAGTACCCCAGATCATTAAATTTCGTGGAGATAATGAAATTAGTATAAAAAGATGGCTGGCACAGTTCGAAGCGCTATTAGATGCCTTAGGTATCAAGGATGAGCATACATCATGGCGAAATTTACTTATTTGTTATTTAGACGAGAGCGCATTCACCGTTGCTTCGAACGCAGTAGCTGGCAATGCAGATTTAACATATACGGAGTTGAAGAACATATTAAAGGACAAATTTAGTGGGTCAGATTATAGAAGGGCACTGGAGTGGAAGCTACGTTCATTAAAGTTCAGAAAAGGCATGGAAATTCCTTCATTTATTCACGAGTTGAAAACGGCTATTGAGGAATTATATGGATTAACAGATGAGTCAGCGGTTGAATTAAATGCTATTAACCATAGTATGGATAATCTTGACGATGCACTGAAATCTGAAATAAAGATATTACAACTGTCTGGCAATCTGAAGCTGGAAAGCCTTATTGAGGTACTGGACACCAAGTTGGAAGGGCACCCATTTGGAGCAAGTGCAATGAAAACTGACATAGTCGACCACTAATGATCGTGGTTACCCAAGGAATAAAACGAACGAAAGAGTAGATAAACTTGAAGATATGATGGGGACATTGCTGGCAGAATTTAACGATGGAAACGACACTCGTTCACGAGATAATATACGAAGAAAGATATGTGATTACTGTCAGAAGATAGGACACATTAGATCGCAATGCCACAGGTTGAAAACGTGTACCAAATGCCAAAAGAAAGGGCACATTGCCAAAGTGTGTAGAGAATCAAAGGAATACAGTTCTGGCAGAGCAGGCGCTTCTAAAACATCTCTAAAAGGTGCTTCTGGAAAAGCTCAAATAGATACTAACGAAAGCCAGGTTACATTACAACCAGTTTCAAGGATCACACTTCATGTAGAAGTTGGAGGTAGAGAAATTGAAATGCTGTATGACCCAGGAAGCACATACAGTATAATAACTAGAGAACCATATGAAAGCCTTCAAGTGCGTCCCCCTATAGATCCTGTGACGAACACTGGAGTGGGAGTATCTGGAGGGACTTTTCAACTAGATGGTGTTGTATATTTGAACTTTTAAATTTAATGGCACAGATGGCTCAAATTTTACGATGGAATGCCAACCCGTCTTGGTATAATCGCAGATTACATCAAATATTTTAGGCATTCAGACAGAACAGCAGTTTAATGGGGTCGTAAGAAATCAAGAGAATAATTCCATTACTTTCATGGGTAAGGACAGGGACAAAAATGTGACTGTTCGGTATTACAAAGAGCAAACATCAAAAGGCTCAGCATGTGTAAGGATTGCAAAAGCAACTATGGTTCCTGTAAATACGGTTAGAATGATTCCTTCAAAGATTAGAGAAAGTTTGAGAGCTGAGCAGGGATCCAGAGCATTTTTATTTTACCCTCTCGAAGTTGAGGATGGAAGTCTAGAAATTGCGGACTTAGTAATGGACAAAGTCACTAAACACTTACGCATTCCAGTCTTTAACAATACCAACAAAGACATTATTTTTGAAAAAGGGGACATTATCGGGTTTGTAAAGCCAATCAAAGAAGAAACTACTACAAGCATTCCTACTGCCAAAGTTGACACATGTGAAACAGATGGAAAATTGGAACATTTGGATGGTGAAATTATAAGAGAGGTAGAGCAGATGATCATTGATTATAAACAGATATGTGAACAAAGCAAGAAAAAGGGGATCGAACTTGATATTAAGCATCACATAACTCTGAAAGACCATACCCCCGTTTCTGCACCACCACGTCGTATTCCATACAGTCAGCGGGAAGATGTAAAAAAGCAGATAGACACTTTGCTAGAACAAGCAATAATAGAGGAATCACATTCAGCATTTGGTGCGCCCATTGTTATCCCCCGCCATACAAGACAAAATTCTACTGTTTTAATAAGGTCTATTTTCATTCTTATATGGCATACAATTTGACTTTATAAGGTCAATTTATAAGGTCTTCGGCTATTATAAGGCCTAATTTCTCAATATTTATTTTTATAAAGTCTGATTATATAAAGCGTGTTTTCATAGTGTATTTTCATAAAGTGTACTCCTATGAATAGTGATTTTATAAGGTCTCATTTTTCATAAAGTCTAATTTCTTATAAAGTGTATTTTTATGGACTGTATTTTTCCTAAAGTGTGCTTTTATAAGGTGTAATGTTTCATAAGGTCTAATATTTCATAAGATCTAATATTTATGAGCTCTGGTTTATGAGCATGCGCAACGGTGGTAACTTTAGCGGAACAAAAATGGCGCAGAGACAGCATGTTGACGAGGATGCCGAGGAAAAGGTGAAGTCCCTTGTTGGCAGCATTCTATTCAGTTCTTCCGTACCAAGGAAGTTGTGTTACTACCAGATTCGAAGGCAGAGCTGGTTTTGAGGCCTCCAAGAAAGGCTGTGCTCATGGAGAGGGGTTTAGTGTTGAGTGAGCTGATGATCAATAAAGGATGGTCCGAACAGGAAGGTATAGAATACCTGGAGGGCTGCTTTCAAGACAAATTGCAGGATTTACTATCTTTTTCAATGCCATTTAGGTGAGTGACTTCTGTGTCTTTGATGCTATGCAGACTTGCTGTTTGAAAGTCTACTGATAAGTGTGTGTGATCTAAATTCCATTTAAATCATGGAGAGGCTACTCTAATATGTCTTACAACACTTTCCAGGGAAATAACTATTTGTGACATCAGTAGGCAATAATACTTACCCCTTTTGGGTGAGATCTGAAAACAGTGATGTAGCTAGGGGGCAGGGGCTGGTCACCCCAATAGCAAAAGTTTTGTCTGCCAAAAGAACACATCTACAAAAAGTCTGCACTTCTGTCATAAGAAGAAATTCTTAGTGTCAAAAAATCATTCTTGTAATACTTTCTTTGTTGATAAACCAATTAAACTGCTATTTCTGTAGAATAAGTTTTTGTCTTCCCCCAGAATTCTCCCTCCCAGACTTTTTCTTTTGCCCCCCTTGCCAAAAATTAACCCTAGCTATGCCACTGTCTGAATACATACAGAGTTTGCACTTAAAAGAAATCACACACACTTATCAGTAGACTTTCAAGCAGCAAGTCTGCATAGCATCAAAGACACAGAAGTCACTCACCTAAATGACATTGAAAAAGATAGTAAATCCTCACTATAGCACGAAAAAGCGGGAACATTGCTTTAGCATACTGAAAGCTTTTTTTCGTCCGACACTCGTCAGAGTATGAAACGTCGGATAGCGACCGAAAGGTGAAACGAAATATATAGCCAGATGCGGGTACACGTGATATGATGAATAATGCGTCTATTTGGCTCTATGATTGGCCAATTAGCACCTATTCACCATTGTTTACTTGAAGAGTCCAAGTGAAAAAACGAACTCTTTTTGTTTACACAAGACTGGGTTTTGAGTCTTGATGTAAACCGATTCCAAAACACCTAAATGAAAGGACGATCTTGCTTGCCCAATGATCCGAAAATTATCGTCTGTATATGTTTTGGCGCATTCTGGATTTGTAATAAGATGTTGTCCTATGGCCGAATCACTTTTCATTTTAGAAATAGAGTTTTTACACATACGAGGTGGCTGTTCTCTTGTTGTTGTGTTTTTCGTCCTGATGCTCGTGGGGACATGTTGTTTTATTCTGTCTGCTAGTCTCTGCGTGGTGCGCCCTACGTACCGAGCTTCACATCGGCACGAAAATTCATAAACTACACAACTTTTTTGAGTGGTAGGAACGCTATCTTTTTTAGCAGATGGTAGCATGACTCTAGTGTTATAAACCGCACGGGGCTTCACAGCATAGAAGCAAGATGTAATGGCTTTGTTAATTTGGTTTTCAAATTTTGAAGAAACATTTCCAATCCAGGGCAATTTTAGGTAGACCGGGCACTTTTCAGGACCAAACTGTTTTTCTGATGAAATGTTGGCTAGTTTTTCCTTAATGCAAGAAACAAGGACATCTTCTGGATATCCATTGTCAATAAGCAGTTGTTTTATTGTGCCCAGCTCAGAATCTAACTTGGTTTTAGAGCAAATCATAAGTGCCCTGTGAAGTAAAGTTTTTATAAGGTTGATTTTTCTAGCTTTTGGGCTAAAGGAATTCCAACGGATGTATTGACCAGTAAACGTTGGCTTCCTGTAAATGCTGGTGAGAAATCCAGTGCCCCCTTTCTCAACCGAAACGTCTAGAAAATTCAAGGAGTTGTTTTGCTCCTTCTCTACTGTAAAATTTAGGGCTGGATGCAGTTGGTTGAGGTTGACGTGAAAACGGTCACATTCCAGCTCAGAACCGAAAATGACAAAAGTATCGTCAACATAACGAAAGTAGACACCTGGCTTTATGGTGTTATTGAAAAGTCTACTTTCATGAAAACCCACGAAAATATTTGCCAAAGCTGGCCCCAAAGGGCTGCCCATTGCCACTCCGTCTAATTGTTTATACATCTGGTTGTTAAAACTAAATTCCACTCCTCGCGTAGCAACTAGCATCAATTCTTTGAAAGTATCCTCGGGGAATGGAGGGCAATCAAGCTGACCTCTATACAAAGCATCAGCACAAATCCCTATGGTCTCATCTAATGGCACGTTGGTGAATAGACTGCTGATGTCAAAAGAGCACAGAAATGTTTTGGCAGGGTCAACGTTATAATTTTGGATAAAGTTGGAAAATGTAAACGAATCTTTTACGCAATTCGAGGAGTAGAGTTTTAGGACCGGGGCCAAAACTTCTGATAACCATTTAGCAAGTTCATGTTGAGAGGAGCCAATCATAGATAAAATGGGCCGAAGTGGGATGTCTTCTTTGTGCGTTTTCGGTAAGCCATACATACGTGGGCGCTGTGAGCCTGTGGGTCGAATCCTATCATAAATATCACGAGTCAGGATTTTTTGGTTAACTAAGTCTAAGAGACGTTTTTGTAACTTCTGCTCGGTCTTGGCCGTATTATCATGCTGATCAACACTGCCCATGTTAAAAAACTTGGTTTTATCGTCGAGTATATAGCCCATCTTTTGGATGTAATCACTTTTGTTTAAAATGACGACCCCAGAACCCTTATCAGGTTTAGTGATTAGGATCTGTTCATTAGAACGCAAGGATTTGATAGCCTGAAAATGTTCTTTATGCATACTAAAGTCTCCTAGGTCGACTGGAGTGCCACAGTAAGCGTGTGCCAAATCGCTTAGCTTGGCTTTTAGAGCATTGAGCTCGTTGGATGAAATTGGCTTGTGCCTGGCAAGTTGAGCGTATAAAATTTCAAATTCTGCAAAAACCTCCTCTCTGTTTACACTTTTTGGTGGAAGACAAAAATCAAGGCCATTACTCAAAACAAACTTTTCCGTATCAGAGAGAGAATAATCCGAAAGGTTTAGAATATGTTTCTCCTTGTCACTCAACATGCCACCAAAACGCTTCTTACGTAAAAGTTGAATGTTTCTATTGTGTTTTTCGTTAGTAGCATTTTCAGTCCGCTGATCAATTTCGGAAAGGTAGCGGCAAAATCGAATTAAGTCAAAAAATGACAAAACGTTGCGAATTTTGTTCCATTCTCGATCATATGCACGTTTTGTGTGCCAAATTTGAGCGTTGATCTTTTCAATTTCATCATTGAGAAATGCACGCTCAATTGTAGGGCTGTGCCTAGCACAAGATCTAGAAATCCGAGCAGAAATGAATTTTGGTGAAACACGATTTGCTAAACAAAGTTTATAAAACGATATAGAGAACTTAGCCGTTCTAATCTTACCTCGTAGCTTTACGATGCTGTTCAGATCTCCGATCTGCTTCTTGGAGTACCTCCGCCGAAAATACGTGAAAAGTCTGTTGGTACTACAGAACTTCACTATAGCACGAAAAAGCGGGAACATTGCTTTAGCATACTGAAAGCTTTTTTTCGTCCGACACTCGTCAGAGTATGAAACGTCGGATAGCGACCGAAAGGTGAAACGAAATATATAGCCAGATGCGGGTACACGTGATATGATGAATAATGCGTCTATTTGGCTCTATGATTGGCCAATTAGCACCTATTCACCATTGTTTACTTGAAGAGTCCAAGTGAAAAAACGAACTCTTTTTGTTTACACAAGACTGGGTTTTGAGTCTTGATGTAAACCGATTCCAAAACACCTAAATGAAAGGACGATCTTGCTTGCCCAATGATCCGAAAATTATCGTCTGTATATGTTTTGGCGCATTCTGGATTTGTAATAAGATGTTGTCCTATGGCCGAATCACTTTTCATTTTAGAAATAGAGTTTTTACACATACGAGGTGGCTGTTCTCTTGTTGTTGTGTTTTTCGTCCTGATGCTCGTGGGGACATGTTGTTTTATTCTGTCTGCTAGTCTCTGCGTGGTGCGCCCTACGGACTAGGAAAAACTAGCCAACATTTCATCAGAAAAACAGTTTGGTGCGCCCTAGGAAAAACTAGCCAACATTTCATCAGAAAAACAGTTTGGTCCTGAAAAGTGCCCGGTCTACCTAAAATTGCCCTGGATTGGAAATGTTTCTTCAAAATTTGAAAACCAAATTAACAAAGCCATTACATCTTGCTTCTATGCTGTGAAGCCCCGTGCGGTTTATAACACTAGAGTCATGCTACCATCTGCTAAAAAAGATAGCGTTCCTACCACTCAAAAAAGTTGTGTAGTTTACGAATTTTCGTGCCGATGTGAAGCTCGGTACGTAGGGCGCACCACGCAGAGACTAGCAGACAGAATAAAACAACATGTCCCCACGAGCATCAGGACGAAAAACACAACAACAAGAGAACAGCCACCTCGTATGTGTAAAAACTCTATTTCTAAAATGAAAAGTGATTCGGCCATAGGACAACATCTTATTACAAATCCAGAATGCGCCAAAACATATACAGACGATAATTTTCGGATCATTGGGCAAGCAAGATCGTCCTTTCATTTAGGTGTTTTGGAATCGGTTTACATCAAGACTCAAAACCCAGTCTTGTGTAAACAAAAAGAGTTCGTTTTTTCACTTGGACTCTTCAAGTAAACAATGGTGAATAGGTGCTAATTGGCCAATCATAGAGCCAAATAGACGCATTATTCATCATATCACGTGTACCCGCATCTGGCTATATATTTCGTTTCACCTTTCGGTCGCTATCCGACGTTTCATACTCTGACGAGTGTCGGACGAAAAAAAGCTTTCAGTATGCTAAAGCAATGTTCCCGCTTTTTCGTGCTATAGTGAAGTTCTGTAGTACCAACAGACTTTTCACATAGTAAATCCTGCAACTTTTCTTGACAGCAGCCCTCCAGGTATTCTATAACTTCCTGTTCGGACCATCCTTTAGTGATCATCAGCTCACTCAACACTAAACCCCTCTCCATGAGCACAGCCTTTCTTGGAGGCCTCAAAACCAGCTCTGCCTTCGAATCTGGTAGTAACACAACTTCCTTGGTACGGAAGAACTGAATAGAATGCTGCCAACAAGGGACTTCACCTTTTCCTCGGCATCCTCGTCAACATGCTGTCTCTGCGCCATTTTTGTTCCGCTAAAGTTACCACCGTTGCGCATGCTCATAAACCAGAGCTCATAAATATTAGATCTTATGAAATATTAGACCTTATGAAACATTACACCTTATAAAAGCACACTTTAGGAAAAATACAGTCCATAAAAATACACTTTATAAGAAATTAGACTTTATGAAAAATGAGACCTTACGAAATCACTATTCATAGGAGTACACTTTATGAAAATACACTCTATGAAAACACGCTTTATATAATCAGACTTTATAAAAATAAATATTGAGAAATTAGGCCTTATAATAGCCGAAGACTTTATAAATTGACCTTATAAAGTCAAATTGTATGCCATATAAGAATGAAAATAGACCTTATTAAAACAGTAGAATTTTGTCTTGTATGGCGGGGGATACATTGTACCTGTTAAGAAACGTGATGGATCCCTTAGGCTATGTGCTGACTACAGGCAACTCAACTCGAGAACAGTGGCAACTCCCTTTCCAATTCCTCGAATCGACGAACTTCTGGATAAGCTGAAGGGATCTAAGTATTTTACACTGATAGACTTAAAAAGCGGGTATCACCACATTGACATTGCTGTTGAAGACCAACATAAGACCGCATTTGTGCTACCCAATGGAAAATACATGTGGAAGAAATTACCTTTTGGATTAATTGGAGCTCCGTTTACGTTTGCAGAAGCCATGAAGATGGTATTACGTGGAACAGAAACGTTTGCAGCCTGTTATTTTGATGATATACTTTGTCATAGCCCAACCCTTGAATCGCATAAAAACCATGTACAACAAGTGCTAGAAAAGCTAGGAAAATCAGCCATGACGATTAAGTAGAAGAACTGTGACTTATTTCAAAAGGAAATCGACTTTGTTGGGCATAGGGTTTCAGGTACTGGCATACTACCCCAGAAATCAAGGATCTCCCAGGTGGTTGACTTTGTAACACCCAAGAATTGCGACCAATTACGTTCCTGTTTTGGATTAGCCGGTTTCTACCGTACATTTATCGAAAACTATTCACCTTATGTGGAACCTTTGTTTTCATTATTTCGTAAACACAAATGTTTTGATTGGAGTCAAGACTGCCAACTTTCCGTCGATGCACTTAAATATGCACTGAAAAGTGCTGAGTTACTTGTTTACCCGGATTTTACAAAGCCGTTTGTACTTATTACCAACGCTTCAAACTGTGGTATCGGATTTGTTTTATCGCAAGAACATAATGGAAACTTGCAAACCCTGCAGTTTGGAGGCAAAGTGCTAATGGCAGCTGAATGGAATTACTCCACTACTGACAAGGAATTACTGGCTGTTTATTTCGCTGTTAAGAAGACAGAAATCTATCTTTGTGGTCACGATTTTGTTGTATTCACTGATCACAAGCCTTTAATATACTTGAAACAGTCAAAGACATATTGCACAGACGCTATAGATGGATTGAATATCTGGAGGAAATTGGAGCACACATCCAGTACATCCTGGGAGGACAGACTGTCATTGCAGATTATATAAGCCGCAATGGTCAAGACCGCACAACGAAACTTACTGTTCTTGGTGTTTCATCCTTGTATTTATCTAGCGATCTCTATCAAAACAACGAAATTATTGCGGAGCAGCGAGACGACCAAGACCTGCAGTTGGTAAGGCAATACGTAGACAGACGCTGTGAGTCTAATTCTACTAACATTCTACCTCGTGGTTATAAACGGTATGCAAGTAATATAAGTGTTTCAAATGAGGGGTGTTTACTTTTTCATCACCACACCAAAAATTTTATTATTTTACCAGAGAATTTAAGACAAGAAGTGTTAGATTTGTGCCACTCAGATTGGGCTTCGGGACATTTTGGAACGTTTAAGAAACATAGACGACTTTTAGAGCGGTTCTGGTGGCCAAATATGATCGATGATGTAAAAACGTTAGTTGGAGCGTGTGACATTTGTCTTCGTGTTAAACCCCAAACTAGACTAAAGCAGGCAATGGGAAAGCGTGCTTTTCCATCTAAACCACTTGATATGATATCAATTGACTTCCTCGTAGAGTTTCCTGTAACGTCGAAGGGAAACATACACATTTTAGTGGTGAATGATGTATTCTCTAACTACATACAATTATATGCTGTGAAGAATCGACTTGCGAAAACTGCAGCGCGGTGCTTAGCAGATTATTGTTTATGGGTTTGGAATCCCAGCAAACTTACTTTCAGATCAAGACCCCGCCTTTGAAAGCAAACTTTTCCAAAACTTGGCGATGGAATTAGGCCTTAAAAAAATGCGTACCACTGCTTATAATCCAAGATCCAATGGCCTCACTGAGCAGTCAAACAGTATGGTTAAAAACTATCTAACATCTGTTATAGTTCAGTATGGACAGTTTCGTAATGTTTGGGACAGTTATCTCCTTGAAGCTTGCTTTGCGTATAATACCAGCATACATTCATCTACGGGTTTTAGCCCCGCTGAATTAATGTTTGGCTGGAAATTCAGAGTACCACTGGATGTTATTTATGGGACTCCAGACAGCCCCGTGATAGAAACATCGGTCCATCGCTTTCGTGACAATCCTACTAGGATGTATAATGTAGCGCGAGAACAAATGAATCTGCAGCAAGAGAAATATCAAACGTACCACGATAAGAAAGTGGCTGACTCCGTGCTGAAAATGGGTGATCTCATGTATGTATTCCTACCATGCTTAGGGAAAACTAAGTTAGTTTCTCGATGGAATGGACCATTTAAAATACATGCTGCCTTCCATCCAAATTACAGCATTAAGATATCTACAGATAAAGGCCCTATAGTCAAAACAGTTACTAGAGATAACTTAAAGCTGGTCAAAAATCCGGAATTGCATAATGAACAACCTATAGCCATGCCTGGATCGTATATCCCTGATCCCGGATCTAGAAGTTTTACCGATAACGTGGAACATTTGTCAAGTGATGAATCGTCAGTTGAGGACAATAACGAACCAGAGCATCGTTACAACTTACGGCCAAGAGATCCGACTGGATGAGTATTTAATGATCGTATTATTCATTACTGTACAACCGGTTTAGACAAAGCTTACTAGTCGTCCTTGTGCTATAACGACTGCATTAGAACTATTATCTGTTAGTTATGCATTTTTCGGTTAACACATGTTATTCATTTATCTACATTTTAGCTTGCTCTGTTGAAGTATACCCTTGTTTGTTCGCATACATTTATACTTTCAATTCATAGTTTTAATAAATACATAGTATTAATATTCTTAGGGGGGAGGAAACTGTTGTGATTTATAGTGAGTGATTCGTGTAGCTTATTATAGTTTATGTAAGTAAGTATTATCCTCACGTCATATAGTTAATTTAGTAGACGCCACATAGTATGTTAGCATGTTTAAGTAGCTTCTAGGTCAAAGGGTATAGGACTTTGTAAGGTGCTACCGTTACACATAACACAACATATATATTTATTATTATGTCTGTTAAATATACATCTCAAAGCAAGGTATTAAATGCTTTGGAAATCAAAATGTGATTGCGGATAACTGCCTGTCATCAAAGGAATCACATTACTTTCTCCTTTACTAAAGGTACTCAGCAGCTAAGTACCAGTCTTAATATCCGGGCTGTACCTAATAAAGCTGTTTTTTGTGCATGTTCAATCTTCAGCGTAATTCCAATATCTTTTACAAACTTATCAAATCTAGTAGATACTGCTCCTAGAGCACCAACAACCACTGGAATGACCGACACCTTTCGTATGTCCCAAAGTCTAGCGATTTCATCCTTTAAAGGTCCATATTTCTCTATTTTTTCAAGTTCTTTTTCCGGGACTCTAACATCTCCAGGTATTGCAACATCAATTATCTTTACCTCATTTTGTACTTTATCAATAATAACAATATCTGGTCTTCGAGCTTCTATTTCCTTATCACACTGTATAATACAATCCCACAAGATCTTTATATTATTACTTTCAACTACTCCTTTCGGTGAGTGTTCATACCATCTTGCTTTTGAATCAATATTATATTTTTTACAAAGTTTCCAATGAATATATTTCCCTACATTGTCGTGGCGTCTTTTATACTCTTTCTGGGCCAACTTGCTACATTCACTGACAATATGTGAGACCGTTTCACTTCTTTCTCCACACATCCTACAAAGAGGGGATTCAATGGTCTTGTCTATATAAAATTTAGTATTATTTGTCCTTATCGCTTGTTCCTGCGCACTACAAATCAAAGCTTCCGTACAACCCTTCAAATCACTGTCCTTTAACCATTTCCAAGATTGTACGCTGTCTTTTCCATCTAAATCTCTCAAATATTGACCATGCATAATTTTGTCTTTCCAAGAATTGTAAACCCTACATCTCTCGTTCTTTTTATAAATTGTTGGATTCACAACATCCTCTGTATTAAGTGTCTCGTTGTTCCTTACTGCCACTAGTAATGGCTCCTCCTGGTGTTTGATATACCATCCAAGACTGTTCTCCTCAGTCATAATGCAACTTTTGCAACTAAGCAGGCCTCTCCCTCCCTTACTTCTTGGTGCATACAATCGATCTACATCACTCTTTGGGTGGAATTCTTTATTCATCGTCATAATCTTTCTAGTTTGTCTATCCATCTCATCAAGCACATTTTTACGCCATTTCAGAATCCCTGCCCCATATCTCAACATTGAGATTGCCCAAGTATTGAGGGCTTTTATTTTGTTTCGACCATTTAATTTACTTCTCATTACAAGCCTTGCCCTCCTGAAATACTCGCTTTGAAAATTCCGAATCATATCCTTCTCTCGTACAGAATCGAACTCCAATATTCCTAGGTACTTATAACCTTCTTTATCTATATCCTTTATGGTATCACCTGATGGCAGCTCTATTCCCTCAGTTAACGTCACTTTTCCTCTTTTCATAATCAGAACTCCACATTTTTTAATCTCAAATTCCATCCTAATGTCATTACTAAATATCTGAACTGTCGATAGTAGGCTATTTGTCTCTCTTTCATCTTTTGCAAACAGTTTCAAATCGTCCATAAAAAGAAGATGATTCAGCTTCTCGCCACTTTTAAGGGTATACCCACATTTTACTTTCCTCAGAATTTGAGTAAGGGGTATCATACACACAACAAACAACAGTGGAGATAAGCTATCTCCTTGGAAGATACCTCTCTTTACTTCAACTTAGCCAAAAACTCCCCGTTTGATGATAAATTGATGTTCCAACTCTTCATTGATCTTTCTATGAAGTTTACTATATTGTCAGCAACATTGGCAAGCTTCAAACTCTCAATTATCCAGGAATGGGGAATCATATCGTAAGCCTTCTTATAATCAACCCAAGCCATGCCTAGGTTGGTATGTCTTTTCCTGCAATCATTCATTACTGTTTTATCAATAAGCAGTTGATCTTTTGTTCCCCTACTTTCCTTCCTACACCCTTTTTGTTCAATAGGAAGCCTGTCATTTGAATCAAGGTAATTATACATAGCAGTTGAAATTATTCCTGTCATTAGTTTCCACATGAGGGGAAGACAAGAAATTGGCCTGTAGTTGTCAACAGCCCTACCTTTATTTGGATCTTTCTGGCACAACACGGTATTACTCGTGGTCATCCATCTAGGAATCTCGGATCCATTTACGATCATAACATTCATCTGATTAGCTATTCTGCTGTGAAGTGTTGTAAAGTGTTTCAGCCAGTATCCCTGAACTCCGTCAGGCCCTGGACATTTCCAGTTAGGAATTTTCTTTGTTTGCTTTAATACCATCTCAGTTGTAATCATCAAGTCTGTTTGCTTCTCATGATAAACCCCCTCCTGTTTTAACTCCTTAAGCCATTCGGCCTTTTCATTGTGCTTAACTTCCTTGTCCCATAGATTGCTCCAGAATTCCTTGCTATCTTTAGCGTCAGGTTTCTCATAATTACCTGTTTTACCATTTAGTTGTTGGTAAACTTTTTTCTGGTCTTGCTGGAACAACTTATTGATTCTGAATTGTTCAATTCTTTGTTCGTATCGTTCAATTTTCTTACTCTTCGCTTGCAACCGCTGTTTCAGTTCCTCTAATACAACGTCTACTCCTTTATTTTTAATGAAATATTTTCTATCCAGGATTCTATATTTAACATCTTTCTTAAGATCACCTTTTTTCTTACGCTCAAGTAGATTTATGTGCCTTCGTATCTCTGTCATCGAAGATTGAATTCGTCTTTTCCACCACGGCTCTTTGGTATTTCTCTGTCTCATTTGAACAGGTTTAAGTCCAACTGCTTCTCCTACATAGATAGAACAGGCTTTAATCAAGTCGTTAGTTCCACTCAAATTCTCCGTTCTTATATTAGTCAAAACTCTATTCACTTTGTTAACTTTTTCCTTCAGGACACTTCTGTCAACCTTTTTAAAACCAACAAACTTTTTAGTTAGATTTTCATCAATGATGTGATTTATTCCTTCTATAATACCTCGTTCTTCCTCTTCAAGTTCTTCATTATCTTCAAAAACACAACTATTTGTGATACCTGATCCATCAAGACTCTCGTCTCTACAACTATCAACTATACCATGACCCACGACCTCCTCAACCTCGTTACAAATGTTATATTTCAATACTCGACGTTTTATTTCCTCAAGTTCTAGATTTGTCAGCCATCCATTCTTTCTTATCATGTGGGCCTGATCACAAAGCCTTTGTTCAGTCACTACCATTTGGCATCTTTCTTTCCAGATAGCATGCATTCTTCTCCTATAACCTCTAAGTGGCTTTCCTTCCTCATCCATCGGTTTGCTCAAGAAATAGCACTCCATCACAGCTATATTTACCTCCCTATTCCAACTCTTTCTGGCAGTAGCATGATGACGGTCGGGCCTGCGCTGCTCATCCACAGGACACCTACCGGACGAGACACCTTCACATGAAGTTCCAGTGCCATTCACGCCGTTATCTATTTCAATATTCTGGTACATTTTCACTCATAAATGAGGATTGGTTGATATAGGGTTAGCCATCCCTAGTGTTTTTATCGTGACACCATCACTAGGAGGGCTGCCAACCAAGGCTGAAGAGTCCCCCCTACCCATGAGACAGACTTGCCCCCGCCGGACGCAAAGCCAGTATTTCATGGTCTCGGGGAGAGCTAACAGGTACTACACCTTGCTCAAGGGTGACCTGGAGGTAATTGTAGCAAAGGGTAACCTCATTCTCCCACGTCGAAACTCTACAACCGGATGCAGTTTAACGTCATGCCCAGGACAATATTTATTATTATTATTATTATTATTATTATTATTATTATTATTATTATTATTAAGATTGCTCTTTATAACAGGTTTCTACTCTCCAAACTTTCTTGGCACTTCACTGTTGCTGATCTTCCTAGAACTTGGGTATGTGAACATCTAGATAATGCTGTTGCTAAATTTATCCGCAAATGGCTAGATCTTCCTATCTCTGCTACTCTAAGTAATATAACTCTTCCCCAAACTAAATTCGGTCTAAATATCCTATTTCCTTCCACTAAATTTGCTCAATGTCAGACCGTCCTACGTAATGTTCTTAAAAACTCTCAAAATGAAGATATAAAGGCACTCTGGAAATTTACATCAAGCCACACTAATATTCAATATGATATGTATAGGAACACTAAGGAGGTCATAAAAGCCATTCATGATGAGCATGAGGACCGACTCAAAACTCACCTGATTTCTCAAGGTTCCTTCTTTTCTAATATAATTGACAATTCTTTATCTAAAGTAAACTCTGTTCGGTCTTTAGCTCAACGAAATTTGCCTAAGAATATCTTTAACTTTACTATTCGCTACATCAACAACTCTCTTTTGACTCGCAAGAATCTTGTTAAATGGGGCATGTCACCAACTTCCGATTGTTCATTCTGCTTACTTCCTGAAACTCTCCTTCATGTCGTTTCAGGTTGCAATACTTATCTAGTACAAGGCAGATACACTTGGCTCCACGATTCTATCCTTAACTTCCTAGCGTCATCTTTTCAGTCCGTTCGTGACTCTATTATCTATGCTGACCTTCCTGGCTTTCTCAATCCTTGTGTAATAACAGGTGACAGTCTTCGCCCTGATCTACTTCTAGTCCTTCCAAATAAATGTCTCTATATTCTGGAACTAATGGTAGGATTTGAATCAAATATAAGGAAAAATTCTCATAGGAAACATACAAAGTATCACGACTTAATCAAGCAACAGGAACATCTTTTCACTGAAGTAAAGTATGTCAACTTATCTGTCAGCACTTTAGGGGTTTTCGATCAGCTATCACTAAGCTTCCTGGACATGCTAAAGGACCTAAATTATGACTCCAGCACCAGAAACTATATAACCCGAAAAATCACCACTATTGCCATTCGAACGACGTATTATATTTTCTGTCGTCGGAATAAAGATTGGGACAATCCTGGACTGCTGTTTTATTAATCAATATATAATGTACAATTGTTTTTTTCTTTCATTTGTTCTTTACTTCGTGTACTGTATGTATCCAAGTAGCCACCTGTAGACTACCTTACCGAGCGAGGTCTGCAGTGTATTTTAAGACATTTTCAACGTTTGTATTATTGATTTATTTAAAGTTGGCTTTCTAATTGAAATAGCTAAAATAACAACTAATTAAGGCCAACTATAAAAAAAAGAAAATAACTTATAATTTACAATGCAAAAAACACTAAAAAAAGACAAAATTAATTAATCCACAAACCCCAAATCTTTTATAAAAACTCTACACAATCTGCAAGTGGATGAATCGCCATTCCACTGTTTTATTTTTCTTTTGAATTCTTGAATTGTGCTGCAGTCTCTCAAACAACTTGGAAGTGAGGACCATAAAAAGCAGCCTCTGTATTGAATATTCTCAGTACCATATATTGTCGTCCTTACTTTCGGCAGTTGCAAATGATTTATATTCCGCAAACTATAATAGTTGTCTCTTTCTGCAAAAATGTCTTTCATAAAAGTTGGGTTAAGATCGTTCTTTGTCTTGAAAATCTCTATCATAAGCAACTGCAGATTGCGTTGGTGTGTGGTTACAGAACTATTTACGTTATTTACAAACTCATTTCCACTATCTTTGCACACAATTCGCAATGCTTTTTCCTGAATTTTGTTCACCTTAGAGTTGATTGTCCTGTCATGGAACATCCATACGAGTGGACAGTAAGTGAATTGTGATTTGATAAATGCATCCATCAGCAACTTTAATTTGACAGGGTCCATATAATTAGAGAGGCGGGCAAGTGCATGCAATTTTTGGTTTGCCTTTTTGCATAAGTCTTCGACATGTTTTATGAAACTTAATTTTTTATCAAAAGTAACTCCCAAAAGCTTTTCATAATCACTTTCTTTAATTGTAGAGTTTCCACTGTTGACTACTGAGCCTTTACATTTGTTACCAAATATCATAAGATGACATTTGTCTTCATTAAGTTTCATGTAGTTCTCTGAAAACCATTTTGCGAGTACTGCACTGTCTATTTCTAATCTATTAATTATAGTATTGAGATCTGAATTGCATGCATAGATAGTGGTGTCGTCAGCATAGTTACAAATGTTGGTATTATTTACAAAGAAGAAAATGTCATTTATGAAAATATTGAATAAAAGAGGCCCTAGAACTGATCCTTGTGGTACCCCTATCGTAACATCTCTCCAACTACTATATGAGCTGTTTATTTTGACTCTTTGTTTCCTCTTTGATAAATAGTTTGTGATAAGCTTGAGAGCATCCCAGCCGAGACCATAAGCTGCTAGTTTTGCAATCAAAAGATCCTGATTTATGCAATCGAATGCTTTAGAAAGGTCCATCAAAATTGCTCCAGCTAGTTCCTTATTGTCAAGACTTGCTTTACATTTTTGTAGAAAATTTAACAAAACGTGCTGCGTGTTATATCCTTTTCGAAAACCACCCAAAAGTGGAGAGAAAAAGGTGCCAATGTAATCAAAAACCTGACTATACATGATGCGTTCAAAAACCTTAGAAACGGCTGGAAGTAGGCTTATAGGCCTATAAGTTTGTTTTCTCATGTAATCATCTTTCTTGTAAAGTGAAGAAATGTCAGCGAGTTTTAGATCATCTGGGAAAACACAGTCATCCACAAGGTTGTTGAAAATTCCAGTCAGTGGCAATGAAAACAGATCCGCAATTGCTTGAAGTATTTTTGCTGGAATGGCTCCTTGCGGTGACGCCTTTTTAGGATCTAATGTCATTAACTGGTTGAACATTTCTTGGACAGTAATTTGGTGGAATGAGTAACTTTGAGAGCTGTTAACAGCAGCCCTAATCTTAGCAATACTAGGGTGGCACTGGAAACGTTGAACAGTCGTTTGTAAAGTATCCTGCGAAGATATATCCAGGTTTGTGGAGTCCTCTTCACAAGCTACACCCAAAGTTTTGGTAATATCAACAAAATAACCATTCAAGATTTCTGCAACCCTAGTATCGTCTGATTCAACAACATCGTCCTCGAGAAGTGTAATACTAGCATTTCCTTGAATTTTGTTCGAAAAAAGGGGCTTTACTGTTTTCCAAAACTTTTTGTTGTCGCTCACAACTTTTGGGTCCAGTTGATTATAATATGACCTTTTGTTTTGACGGAGCAATTTTACGCAAGAGTTTCTTTGCTTTTTAAAAGCAATCCAGTTCTCATTTGTCCTATTTTTGTTAAACCTATTCTTTAATCTAGTACGCTTCATATTTGCTTTTCTAAGTTCTTTGGTCATAAAAGGGCCGTCATTTGCTCGAACGTACTTCTTCTTGCATGGAGCATACCTATCTAGCACTTTTTTAGAAATTCCATTGACAGTCGTGAAATCTTGATTGCCATTAGAATTAGAGGTAAGCTCTTCCTGCAGTTCCGCTCTAAAAACTGAGTTATTGAATTTATTATAATCCCTGTATGTTATAATTCTAGGGCCTCTTTTACGAAAGCTTCCTTTCAAAGCGGTAGCTATCATAACGTGGAAGTCCGACAGCCCAGTTTCAATTGTTGTAGTATTTTTAAGTCTTGTGATATCATTAGTAAGTATCAAATCAATGCAAGTTGAACTGTCAGATTTAAAACAAGTAGGTTTCTTAACGACATTTTCTACATTACAGCTGTTCATGAAGTCTTTCAAAGTTGAATTTTCCTCGCCAAGGTTAAAATCCCCAACGATGAGAAAATTTTCATAATTGGTGAAATAATGCTCCATGTTTTTACTGATTTCTTCGAAGAAAAATTTCTCTGATTGAGATGGAGGACGGTAAATGCCAATAAGAAGCCATTTTATTTTGTGAAGATTTATTTCAAGGACTTTAATTCACTCGTTGACTCTGTTAAACCACTCGTTGAAACTTCTTTTGCAGGAACACCCTCTTTTATATATATCAGAAGACCTCCCCCATGTCGATTCCTCTCTGCTCTTAGGGGTGGCATATAGCCATCAATGAGAAATTGATTCGTTGGGAAAGTTTCGTCTATTTTCGTCTCTGCTATTATTAGGATATCGATATTTTTAGAAATAAGGCATGTCAATGCTTCTAATTTATTTCTAATTGAATTGATATTCAGGTGTGCAAGTAGTAAACTGTTTTTATTAGATAATCGCAACTTTTTTAGAATCAAACTGGCATCTACATCCTCCTCCTCATCATGAGGGTTATCTAATCATCATTAGTAACTACTTCGTTAGGCTGTAAAGTTCTTTTTTGAAATTTTTCGTTTTGTCCATTAAGGTTCTCCTTCGATTCACGGCTACTACAGACGGTAGGTCAATCCCGCAATGCAGATATACTATTCAAAGCAAGCTTACCATCTCCAGTGTGATTCAAGTGCAGGCCACTGCGATTCAAATGTGTGTGAATGTTAATGTTACTGTTGTCAATAAAAGGACACTTGTTTTTCTTGCAGAAGTCTTCGAGAATCCTGTTATCATTCGCGGTTCTTTCATTTATAAATGCATCCTCTCTGCTGATAATGCCGGATACAAAAACTGTATTATCCTCGGTTTTCAGCGTTTGTGCTAAAGCGTAAATGTTCTGTGCAATTTTGGCGTCTTCTTTCTCTTCTCTGAATTCATTTGCCCCTGTATGTAGTACTACACGATCTGGCTGTTTCTTCATCGATGGGACAGCATGGAAAGACATATCATCGGTCATCGCGCCAGAGAAACTTTTCACAAATACTTTTTCGCCATATTTCATTCTCATATGCCTTCCATCGAGATTCTTCACCATCGAGTCGCCAATTATAACCGTAGAAACTGATTTGTTTTCCAACTTTTTTTCCTGTGTGTTTACTGTGGCATCATTGCTGTTACCATTGGTATTTTCCGTGGATTCTTGTTTATTGCTCGCCACAGTGCTGTCAGCGTTGTTTGTTGTTGTTTTCAACCGATCTCGTTTCTTTTTGCTTGATCGAGTTTTCTGTTTGTTTGTGACATTGTTCTCAGGAATTATACTTTCTTCAACAATGTTGCTATTGTTGTAACTTTCTGCGATTTCAATACCGCTTGTTTGTGCCTTTGTCTCGCCTCCCATGAGGTTTCACACTTCGTTAGCAGAAAATGGCCTCCTCTCCTCTTTAGGGTTTGTCAGAAGCTTGTCGATTATGGCCTGTGTTTGCACTAACTGCCTTTCCAAAGATAGGATTCTATCTTCCAAACTGCGGATGAAACATCTTTCGTAGTCAATGGGCTTATTTTCCTGATTTCGCATTAACTTTTCATTTTCCTTAAGGCTTTGCATGTCCGCTTGAAAAGCGGAAATTTTGTGGAGAACGTGTTTCTTGAAATCCTGAAAATCACTGCGAAAATCGGCACCATGGTCTGTTGTATTGCTCTGCGGTACATTCGTCAGCTGTGGTTCTACAGCTACATTACCATCATCAGTTTCATTGGATTTCTGTACCGAATCTGAGACCAATGAATCTCTTTCATCTTCGTTCGACTCGCTGGTTTTGTCTAGGCCCTTGTTGTAAGCAAGGAGTCTGGCAATCAAATCGTCTTTCTTGCCTTTCGTTGTAAGGCCTTTCTTCGATAATTGGAATTTCAATTCCGCAACGCTTAGTGCCATGCTTTCTTTATCAGTTATCTCGCTCATATTTAGACTTTCAAGCAAAAAATAAGTGTGTGTGTCGCAGCTGAAAGTCACACGTCCGTCGCAGCTATATGTATATATATATATATATATATATATATATATATATATATATATATATATATATATATATATATATATATATATATATATATATATATATATATATATATATATATATATATATATATATATATATATATATATATAAAATGGGCTTCTCCCATGAAATGTGCAAAGCCTCTTTGATTTTAAGTTTGATGATAGGTACTTGCTGTATCTATAACCGTGAAACAATTTTTACATGGAGTTGAAGTCTTTAAATGCTTAAAAATATGCGAATTCTTATCAGTGAACAAATGCTCACGCACTCATGTAGATAAATGATAAGATATTTCGCCAGAATTACATCCCGCACAAGTAAATGTATATACTACACACGAGCGAAGTGATTTCTTCACACGATCCTTAACTGCAAGCAAGTTTTTAATTTTAAAAGAAGAAAAAGCTAATTTAATATTAAGATTATTGCAATACTTTTTAGGAAGTATACATACCTTACGCTGGGTAAAATTAGAAAGTTTAAGGAATGGCAACGTAAAATAAATGGTAGAAGTATCAGTAGCTGATTTAGAATTATTAGAACTATGGACATTATCAAGATAAGAATGGACTACTCTACTTATTAAGCCTTCAGGATATTGATTCTTTTTTAATATATCGAAGAGATTTTTAACATCATCATTAAATTTAGCAAGAGTGTTATTAATTTTGTAAGCTCTGTCAACTAAGGTGCGGATAAGACCAATTTTATAAGAATAAGAGGTAAAGCTGTTGAAATTAGTAAGAAGTCCAGTCAAAATAGTTTTATGATATACTGCCGTTAAAAGATTACAAGGATCCTTATTACTGATACAAACATCAAGAATAGCCAACATCTTATTACTTTCGTTCTCCATGGCAAACTTTATATTGGGATGTTGAGAGTTAAGAAAATCAAAGAATACTCAGGCATCTTGTTCATCATTGAACAAACTGTGTATGTTAATTATTATGTTCATGAGTGTGTGAGCATTTGTTCATTTGTTCAAGAATTTGCATATTTTTAAGCATTTAACGACTTCAACTCCGTGTAACAATCTTTGCAGTGAAAATTGCTTCAAGGTACTAGATTCAGCAAGCAATTATCATACCTTAAAAAGTAGGGAAGCACTCCACATCATGTGGGAAAGGCTTACCTTAAATAAGCAACTGCAACATTATACTATTTAATTGAGCTTTTAGCTTTCGTTGTTTAACTGCCACATTCTTTCGTCCTTTCTTCCATTCCTCTGTTTGATTAATATATTCGATTGATAGTGTATAGTTCTTATTTGTTGTAACATTATCTTAGTCATTTCAACAGATGATGGTTTGAGTACCAAGCCGAAACATGTCTTGGAAATTTAAAAACATAGTCGATTTGTAGCAATTCCATTTTTTAGTTACCTTATGCTCCACTCCACTCATTCATTCAATGCGTGTTTTTCTACAGTTCATTGCCATCATTTCCTCTCGACTAACATCACACTAAAATTCCATTGCATCATAACACCTTGCTCTTTGTTCAGGTCTAATTTCACACAGTAGTTTTTCTTCAACACATTGCCAAACTTTACCTAGCCCTTCCTTTCCAACAGAGATTTTATTTACTTCATCTTTATACGTAATTCCGGGGAGCAAATAGATATACCAAATCATAATTTGTAAATAGTCAGTTGATTTCTATCGTGGTGAAGATTACATACACAAATACGATTTACTGTCTAGCGGCCTGCAACATGCATTTGTACAAAGTAAAGAGAAGTACAGTGGTGAGATCGTTCGTTTTATTATAACAAGAACTTTAAGTCTCAGTTTTGAAAATTAAAAACAATACAATCAAGAATTGCTAAAGTGGTGACCGAGCCTACAAACTACTACGCAAGTTTCATTGTTTATTCGCTGATTGTTTTGATTGTCTATTACTGTTTGTATTCGTACTTGCCATTTTACACAACCGTTTTAATTGCCATTTCCCCATCATCATGTTTGATCCACCGACCACCGCTAGTTCATCCTCTGCTGCTCCTGTCGCCTCCCACGACCTCAAGCTGTCCATGCCGTCTCTCTGATATTACCACCTTTCTGGCCTACCGATCCTGTTGTCTGGTTTGCCCAAGTTGAAGCACAGTTTCTGACTTGTGGTATTACCTCTTAATCCACGCAAGTTTCGTATGTCATTGCTTCGTTACAACCCGAAATTGCCCAAGAAATTTGCGACCTTTTGATTTCTCCCCCAACTGAAACTCCCTACGATGTTTTGAAAGCTACACTCATCAGCCGTACTTCCACTTCTGAACACAAACGCCTCCATCAATTGCTCATCGCCGAAGAACTCGGAGACCGCCAGCCCTCTCAACTCCTTCGCAAAATGCGTCGGCTCCTTGGTGACCATGTCCTCGAGGATGGTATTTTAAGGCAATTATTTTTGCAACGTTTACCTCAGACCATTCAGCTTATTCTTGCTTCGACACCTCAGACTGTCTCCCTTGAAGACCTTTCTTTGCTCGCTGACAAAATCCTTGAAGTTGCCACACCTCATCCGTCTGTTGCTGCTCTTCCTCCACGTACCCCCCCACCAACCATGCACGAACATAGCCAACAAATCGCTGCTTTGCATGGCCAGGTTAATCAGTTACCTGCTTAACTTCAGGCCCTCTCTACTCAACTTGATTCACGTGATCAGTCTCGTTTTCATGGACGTAGTCGCTCTTGTTCTCGCTTTTCTAGGCCTTCGTTTTCCCATTCACCTAGCTGTACTTGTCTGTCTCCATACTGTTGGTATCATGAGCATTTTGGCACTGCCGCCCACAAATGCAACCCACCTTGCACTTTTCTCTCTGACACACATACTCCAGTCTCTCACACTGCAACACCACAACAGTAGGAAACCTTCACCGCCAGCCACTAGCGGCGACTAGTCCAGCTGGCTCTTCCACCACCAGTCGCCTATTTTACGTCACCGACCGTACTACTGGTACTCGTTTCCTCGTTGATACCAGCACTGATGTCAGTGTTCTTCCCCCTTCTGCTGCTGAAAAACGTAACCCTGCCTCCATGATTCTCCAGGCTGTCAACAAATCTGTCATCTCTACTTGTGGCGAAAAATCCATGACCTTGGATATCGGACTTCGCCGTAGTTTCAGATGGATATTCATAATTGCTGACCTTCCCCTCCCTATTCTGGGAGCAGATTTTCTCGCCCATTTCGGACTTAGAGTTGATGTTCGCCATCGCAAGCTCATTGACACTACTACCGGCCTCAGTCTTAATGGTATTCAGTCTGCTACAGTTTCACCGCACCCTGTTTCTCATTTCCCTGCTTCTACTCCTTACACAGATATATTGCACAAATTTCCGAACATTTCCCATCCCTGCTACAATGAATTGTCTGTTAAACATTCCGTCACCGATCACATTCGCACTACTGTACCTTCTGTCTTCTGCCTTCCTCGCCGCCTTGCTCCTGATCATCTCAAAGTTGCTAAATCTGAATTTGATCACATGCTCCAGCTTGGCATCATTCGTGCTTCGGACAGTTCTTGGTCTTCTCCACTCCATATGGTCCCCAAACCTACTCCTGGTGATTGGCGTCCTTGCGGCGATTATCGTGCTTTGACCAGAGTCACTCTGCCAGACTTTTATCCCATACCACACATTCATGACTTTTCCTCTTCACTCCATGGCAAATCCATTTTCTTCAAGATTGATCTTGTCCGTGCATATCATCAGATTCCTGTCCACCCAGATGATGTTCCTGAGACCGCCATTTGCACACCTTTTGGCTTGTTCGAGTTTCTGCGCATGCCTTTTGGTCTTCGTAATGCTGCTCAAACTTTTCAACGTTTCATTGATGAAGTTCTCCGTGGCCTCGATTTTGTGTATGCGTACATCGACGATGTCCTGATTGCCAGTTCTTTAGAAGCTGAGCACCTGACACACCTGAATATCCTTTTCAATCGTCTGTCAGAGTATTGTATTGTCATCAATCCTTCGAAGTGCATTTTTGGTGCTGCGTCTCTTGAGTTTCTAGGCCACCAGATGTCAGTTCATGGTATCTCTCCTCTTCCACAAAAAGTGCAGGCCATTCAAGACTTTCCTGCTCCATCCTCCTTACGCAAGCTCCGTGAATTCCTTGGTTTGGTTAACTTCTATCGTCGTTTCATTCCACACTGCGCCTCACTTGTCCAACCACTTACTGATCTCCTATCACCAAAGCAAACCAGTACCGACTCATTTCACCTCTCCAAGGGTGCACTATCTGCCTTTCAAGATGTGAAAACCGCTCTTGCCAAAGCCACTCTCCTCATTCATCCTGGTCCATCTGCACCATACTGCCTTATGGTTGATGCTTCTAATGTCGCAGTGGGTGGAGTTCTTCAACACCGCGTCAATCACACCTGACATCCTATTTCCTTTTTCTCCAAGCGTTTGCAGCCTGCTGAAACCAAATATAGTACTTTCAGTTATGAGCTACTCTCTATTTATCTCTCCATCCGCCATTTTTGCCATTTCTTAGAGGGACGTGAATTTTATGTTCTCACCGATCACAAGCCGCTGACACATGCTCTCTCTTCTTCATCATCACGTTATTCTCCACAGGAAACATGCCACCTTGATTTCATCTCCCAGTTTACTTCTGACATTCGACATGTTCACAGAAAAGACAACCCTGTTGCCGATGCTCTTTCTCGCATGGATATCAATACACTCAATGCTCTCGATCCTCTGCCTCCTCTCGGCTATACCCTCATCGCACAGGCCCAACAGAATGACTCAGGTCTATCTCAACTCAAGTCCACATCCTTGCATCTCCAAGCTCTGCCCTTGCCATTTTCCACTGGAACCATACTCTGCGATACGACCACTGCCTCACCACGCCCATACATTCCTGCACCTTTTTGCCGTCGTGTTTTTGACCAGTTTCACAACCATTCTCACCCTGGAATCCGTGCCACTCAACAGTTGATCACAGAACGCTTCGTCTGGCCTGGCATAAATTGAGATATCCACCAATGGACCCAATCCTGCCTCCCTTGCCAACAGTTCAGTGGCGTAGCTAGCGGTCATGCTTGTCATGCTGAGCATGACTAAACATTTCCAAAAACACCATTCCCATTTTACGTACAAAATTATTTAGCCAGCTAGTACCCGCTAGTAGTCTCTCTTAAATTCGCTGAGGTATCCCCCGGAATTTTCTATTTGATTCAGTGTATCCCCCTGAATGTTATAGTTCACAGGGTAGCCAGCTTTGTCATGCTATGATTCTTCGATTGAAGCTGACCAGAAGATGCCCTATGAATTTAGTCATGCCCATGTCACTGGCACCCTCTGTTTGGTCATGCTCAACTGTGCCGGATAATGCAGTCTCTTTGTAATGCAAATGTAATGCAGTGGAGAAGAACAAAGCTTGGTCATGCTTTTTCGAAAGAGCATGACTGATTGACCTGATGAGCATGACTGATCGTTCTGCTTAGCATGCCTGATTGATGCATATTGTACAGTGCCACAGCAGAGCCCTGTGAGAAGAGCAGTCATGCCAATTTCTGATAGCATGACCTAATAACCCTGTGTCCTTTTCTGGCTGTTGCTGAAGTCTGCGCTGCTGTTCCCTTTGACAAACGGCCTTCGAGGTAAACATTGTCGGAGTGAACCAAGTAATAGCTCAGAACGTAGCACAAGAAGATCGCCTTGATAGGAATATCGTGTTGCAAATCGTGATGAGATCAGTTTGAACTTAACACGACTGAAATGGGAATTGTCGAACCAAACACAACCGGTGGCTTATGCCGAATGTTGCTGAACACCAATTGACTGCTGTTCATGTGAGGCACTCGAAGTGCTATTTGTTGGGGTTGCTTCCCATATTAGCCTGTATATTGTTGATGATTCTTTGCATTGAAGGGATCAGGCCTAACCGGTAGAGAGTGATTGGCCCAAAACCGCACCATACTAGAAATGCGAGGTGACTAAACTGCTAAAGTGTGTACTCGCCAACTACCATTAACAAATGTGTACTTAGTGACTGCTGTTTGGTACGGCACTATGGTAAGACAAATTGGAAGTAGAAATGGGACAAGACGATTTGGCCTAAGGTCAGGAATGCACAAGCAACTGTTTAAGCAGATTTTATTCATAATGTAGAACTGTAAGAACAATAGGAAACATGTATAAAATTTGTTTATTTAGAATGATCTTTTAATCATATTATGAGTGTACAGACCTCTTAGATATGTGGACAGTGATTATAAGTTGTTTTGGAAGCAGAACAATCCACAAGAACTCTCCTGTTTGTGTATAAGTATTAGAATTTGTGGTTGATCTAGGGGGAATGGTAAAATGTGATTTACGCACTGTTTGTGTATGGTCATTATAGTCTATTGATCATGTTCATGATGGATTATTCGTATCATTGATGTAGCTTCTCAGATTTGCATGTATAAAACACTTGAAATTATATTGGGGTGTGTGTGAGGGGGGAGTTATTGATTTAAATACGTTAGTCACCACAACATTTCAAAAGCCTCTCTAACAGATTTATGATGAAGTTGAAGTGAGGTGTACAGTATGAGTAATTTTCACTTTCCCCTCACATTTATGAGCGGCATTCTTTGGCAGCAGTTTGTTACTTAGGCCTAACTTCTGTTGGGCTAAGGCTGTGTGTGCAGACATTTTAGTACACTCAAGGGCATGTAATGACATTGTTTGTATGATGATTTTCATCAGCCAAGGGGGGGCATGTCTTGGTTAAAAGGGCGTGGCCATATTCCATGACAGGTAGAGCATGACCAACCAACTTTGTTCAGCTACGCCACTGCTTGCCAACGTGCCATAGTACACCGTCACACTGTCACCCCCCCTGGGAACTTTCACTATGCCTGATGCATGCTTTGATCATATTCATCTCGCTATCGTTGATCCTCTTCCACCATCCCAAGGTTGCCGTTATCTCCTCACATGTATTAATTGCTATACCCGATGGCCTGAAGCCATTCCTATTCCTGACATAACAGCAGAAACTGTTGCCCGTGTGTTCGTAGCGAGCTGGATCTCTGTGTATGGTGTTCCATCTACAATCACCACTGATCGCGGTGCACAATTCGAAGCCTCTCTCTTTGCCACTCTTACCCACCTCCTTGGAATCAAGCGCATACACACCACTGCATATCACCCTTGTGCTAATGGAATGGTAGAACGTTTTCATCGACACCTCAAAGCAGCATTCAAATCATCATCTGATTCCTCCAAATGGACTGAGCTTCTTCCACTAATCCTCCTTAACATCCGATGTACCCTCAAACAAGACTTACAATGTACTCCCACTTAACTGGTTTATGGAACTACTCTGCGCCTCCCTGGACAAGTCTTCGCTCCATCTTGTACTGACAAGCAACTTGACCCAACCATTTACGCAGATCGTCTGTCATCTTATATGCAGCAACTTCGTCCAGCTTCTCCTCGTCTACAAGCTCCATCATCACATGTACCAACCAATCTGCCTACCTGTACTCACGTTTTTGTTCGCCATGATGCCCTCCGAAAGCCATTGCAACCCCCGTACGATGGCCCATACAAAGTTTTATGCCACCAAGCTAAACAGTACACACTTGACATCAATGGGAAACGGAGTACTATTTCACTCGATCGCTTGAAGCCTGCCTGCCTTGAACCACATCTCACACCAACGCCATCCATCACCCCTACAACTGCGTTGCCTACTCCTCTTCACTAAGCACAACCACCCCGTACTACTCGCTCGTGATGACGAGTTCATTTTACTGATCGCTATGGAACTAATTGACATTTGTTTACTTGAACTTGAACATTTTCTCTTTTATTCCTTTTCTCCTTTTAACTTGTTTGTTTACTGCATTTTGAATGTCACATTCCACGTGCATTCTAGTGGGGGGAGCCTTGTAGCAATTCCACTTTTTTAGTTACTTTATGCTCCACTCCACTCATTCATTCATTGCGTGTTTTTCTACAGTTCATTGCCATCATTTCCTCTCGACTAACATCACACTAACATTCCATTGCGTCATAACACCTTGCTCTTTGGTCAGGTCTACTTTCACACAGTAGTTTTTCTTCAATACATTGCCAAACTTTACCTAGCCCTTCCCTTCCATCAGAGATTTTATTTACTTCATCTTTATACGTATTTACGGGGAGCAAATAGATATACCAAATCATAATTTGTAAATAGTCAGTTGATTTCTATCGTGGTGAAGATTAAATACACAAATACGATTTACTGTCTACCGGCCTGCAACGTGCATTTGTACATAGTAAAGAGAAGTACAGTGGTGAGATCGTTCTTTTAATTATAACAAGAACTGTAAGTCTCAGTTTTGAAAATTAAAACCAATACAATCAAGAATTGCTAAAGATTTTCTTCATGTATTATCTGATTTTATAATATTGAGAAAGTGAAAAGATCAACAAACACATTGGGCGCACAAAATGTGCATAAAAACGCCAATGGATTAAAATTCGCAGCTTTTTGTCATTTTTGACTTTGTTCGGTTTTGCTGCTACCTTTCGGAAATTGATCAGCAGACAGAAAATGCTACAAAAGAAAAACACGACAGAAACATCCAACTTTTATGTAGGAAATGTTTTGGCGGCTTGTTGAGTGAGAAAGAAAAACATATTCTAAACCTTTCCGATTATACTCTCTCTGATGCGGAGACATTTGTTTTGAGTAATTGCCTTGATTTTTGTCTTCTGCCTATAAACGTAAACAGAGAGGAGGTTTTGCAGAATTTGAAATTCTATATGCTCAACTTGGCAGGCAACAGCCAATTTCACCCAATGAGCTCAACTCCTTAAAAGCCAGGATAAGCACTTTGGCACACGCTTACTGTGGCACCCCATTTGACCTAGGAGATGTCAATATGCATAAAGAACATTTTCATGCTATAAAATCCTTATGTTCCAATGAACAGATCCTAATCATAAAACCTAATAAAGCATCTGGGCTTGCCATTTTACATAGAAGTGTTTACATTCAAAAGATGGGCAATATTCTCGAGGATAAGACCAAGTTTTTACATATGGGCAGCGTCAATTTGCACAGCAATACGGCCAAGAATGAGCAGACGTTACAAAAACGCCTCTTAGACTTAGTAAACCAAAACATCCTGGCTCATGTTTACGATAGGATTCGACCCACTGGCTCACAGCACCCCTGCATATATGGATTGCCTAAACACATATAGAAGATACCCCATTTCGGCCCATTTTATCCATGATTGGCTCCTCTCGACATGAACTTGCAAAGTGGTTAGCAGAAACTTTGGCACCGGTCCTAGAAACCTACTCCTCCCATTGTATAAAAGACTCCTTTACATTTGCCAATTTTATCTAAACTGCAACCTAGACCCTACCATGGCACTTCTATGCTCTTTTGACATTAGCATTCACAAATGTGCCATTAGATGGGACCATAGGGATTTGTGCTGATGTTGTGTATTGAGGTCTCCTTGATTGCCCTCCATTCCCTGAGGACACCTTTAAAGTGAAGATTAGTTTTAACAACCAAATGTATAAGCAATTAGCTGGAGTGGCAATGGGCAGCCCTTTTGGGCTGGCTTTAGCAGACAGTGTCGTGGGCTGTCATGAAAGTAGACTTTTTGATAACACTGTAAAACCAGGTGTCTATTTTAGATATGTCCAACATACTTTCGTCATCTTTAGTTGCGAGCTGGATTGTGACTGTTTTCATGAAAAACTTAACGTGCTGCATCCAGCTGTAAATTTCACAGTAGAAAAAAAGCAAAACAACTCCTCGAGCTTTCTAGATGTTTTTTGGTGGGAAAAGAGGGCACTGGATTTCTTATCAGCATTAGAGTGTTTATGATTTGTGACGCGCTTGAAGAAGATGCAGCTGAGAGGTCTAGACACTAGTGCCACCGGGTGATCCCCCTTCCTGCAAGAGCATCCTTATGACTTTCAGAACATCAACAGAGACAGTCTCATGTTCAGTTAAACGAAGATAACATTGAGTAAGTATTGTCAGTAATTTTTTATTCATTAACTCTTACCTGTTGTAGCTATTTCAAGAGATACATTATCTTTCACTTTATCATCTTATTTATATGATACAACTCTATGGCTACAGCATACTGATTGTTTTTGCAGCAACAAGTGTTTGCAATGGCCGGCCAAGAAGACATTGGAAAGCCACAGAAAAAAGTCCAGACGTTCATAACTTACCCTACTCGTATGCAGCAACAACTGCTAGAGAAACTTACTGTGCTACTGCGTTATGAATAGTACACCGTCTTAGAGTGTTATGAATAGTACACCTTCTTAGAAATTGTATGGATTTTGCATGTCGTAGGTTACTATTGTAAGCTCCGTTTGCAATTTTAACTTCCGTGTTAGGCTACAAGAGATGGCAATCAAGTAGTATTACAAATAATTGACTATTATTTGTCAATTTGTTCTGGTAGCACATTCATGTTAATTACCTACATTCTCTCTTGGCAATTTGCGCTGTAAAGAATAAATAGCCAACAGTCAGCAAGATAGTTGAAACTTAAGCAGATCAAGCTTTAGACTTAAATTGCCGGCATGTTTTTCTGCTTGGAGACAACAGTCAACTGTTATGGAGGTGTCTAATCTGAGGAATCTTCTCTGTAGATCTGACAATTAAACTGTTCCATAGGTCAAAAATGAACTGGACAAGATCACAACATCATGTTGTGTAGGGAGAAGATAGTGGTAGAGCCCTACCAATATGAAATTGGTTGTCGTGAACGCGGCCACTGTTGGGAGAGAACCGCGACAAATTTTACTTACAAAAATCACCCCACCCCCCCTCACAAACAGTTGCCTATGAATTGCAAGTGTTTAGCCCTTCCATATTGTTCTCAAAGTACGCTCCAAGCATGTTAATCATGGGTAGAAAATCTGACTTTACAATTTCAGTTTATCAGGAGTGTGCTGCTTCTTTAGTTTCTGCAAAATTCTATCTCGAATTCTCATCATCTTCAGTATTCTATTGTTTATCCATGGCTTATCTCTGAGTTTCATTTCATTTCTACTCCAATTGTTGACTGGAGCATGCTTATTTGTTACAGTATTAAAATCTTTCACAAATTTGTCAAATTTAATATTCACATCAATGTCACCGTTTTCCAAATAAGCAAAATCAATGTGGCATCATGGTTGAATACCTAAAGAAAGTTCGCACTTTATCTTATGATATAAAAAGACATGTGAAACCTGTTTTGCTTATCAACATTTGTTATAAAACTGACAGTTTCATGTTTCAATTGGGCACGTTATACAATTCATTCTATTACAAGGCCTTATTTGCTGCTATTGTACCTTCTTGATACTTTTAGTTGATTTTGTGAAATAAGAAAGATTAAAAAACCAGTCCACAATCCCTACTTTTCATCATGTGTGTATGAGCTTTGGTACAAATGGTGGCTTTTAAAAAACCTTGTTGTGGAGCTGTGCGTAGGTGAATGAGAAAGAACTAGGGCCAGTCAACTTGAGAAAAGAATCAACCCTTCCTGAAATATTCATTGATATCTGGTGGTTGTACATCAAAGTAGTTTGCTGTTGATGAACCAGACAAGCAAGTCATGGCGTTTCTCAAAAGGGCACAGACTATGTAAATTTTACCAACAGCACTCATCCAATTTTCAAGTATTTCTTAAAATCAGCAAACTTAGAATAATTTATGACATCCCCAAAGACCCATTCCACTGCAACACGGACTTTGCTCATTGAGGAGTTAAAGGCAAGTTCCTCATCTGTCAAAGCCCCCCTTCTTATGATGGGACATTTTAGGTGAACTCTTTGTGGGTAAGCAGGGTCACCATAGATGCAGAGGGGATGTCTATTTGGGAGAAAGAGTGCTGTTCAAGGTTATCTAACAGCCCTGACATTGCAAGCAACCCGCTGTCATGTCTGCGACCCTCAACTGGCCCAAAGAGGTGTGCAATTAAGCCATTCGGGGTGACAACGGATTTGAATTTAATGGCATGGACTCTTTTGCGACCATTGTAGACAAGGCGTTGATTCCTACTTGGTCTACAAATTGGTCTTACTGTTCCATCAATAAATCCCCAGCAGTTGTGAAGAGCTGCCCCTTTTGAATATAAAGCATCTGCATATTTTTCTAGATATGCTGGGGACAGGTATGGTTGGTGCAAGTCCCTCAACAGATAACCAAACCTGGCATAAATCATGTCGATAACAGTGTTGGCTATCGTGCACAGCTGTGGAACTTGCCTGCCAAATCTTGGCACTAAATTACAGTATCGGCAAGGATAAGCCAGTCGTTTCAAACAGATGTAAAGAGCTTCAACTGCATCCACCTTCCATCCATTATAGCAACGTATCAATTGAGGGATTCTCAGTGCGTTGACTAGGCCCTGTATATCTTTCTTGGCGAATCTAATTTCTACCAGGCATTCACCTTTGCTCATTTGCTCCAAATCAAATTTATCATAATGCCAATACAGCAGATGTCCATGGAGGTTCACTTGACGATTTAGATCATATAACAGTATGAACTCCTCATCGTCAATGTCTCTCAAATGGTCCACTTCCAATAGTAGATCGTCCATTGTTTTTCTACCGATGTGTCTTCTTAAGCATGCACTAAATCATAATCAAAATATCTAGAGTAAAGGAGGACGCAGCAGCTTGTGACCCTCCGCAGCGTCTTCGTTAAGCGCATCACGATTCATAAACATTCTAAGTACAGGAAGCCAACGTTTACTGGGCAATACATCCATTGGAATTCCTTCAGCCCAAAAGGAAGAACAATTAGCCTTATTAAAACCTTAGTTCACAGGGCACTACTGATTTGCTCAAAAACTACATTAGGCTCAGAGCTTGATAACAAAATAGATATCGAGATGAAGTCTTTATTTCTTGTATGAAGCAAAACCTTGCCACCTTGTCTGCGAAAAAACCTTGTGGTCCTTAGAAGTGCCCATTTTGACTAGAAGTGCCCTGGATTGTCGTCTACAATACTAAGGTCATGCTACCATCTGCTATAAAAGATAGCATTCCTACCACTCAAAAAAGTTGTGTAGTTTATGAATTTTTGTGCCGATGTGAAGCTTGGTATGTAGGACGCACTACGCATAGACTATCAGACAGAATAAAACTGCATGTGCCCTTGAGCATCAGGAGGAAAATCACTACGATAAGGGAACAGCCACCTCGTATGTGTAAAAACTCTAATTCTAAAATGAAAAGTGATTCAGCCATAAGACAACATCTCATTAAAAACCCAGAATGCACCAAAACACATTCAGATGATAATTGTCGGATCATAGGCAGGGGCGTCGAAACAATTTTGAAAGTGGGGGGGGCTAATTAATCGGATTCACCAGGGTTGCGGATAAGCTCAGAAGTCTGCTTTTTTGTGTTGGCTAGAGCATCACATTTTAAAGTTTTCGAAATATGAACATATAGGAAATGGTCTTTTGTGGTACCTTGTTCTAAAAAAATTTGTTGAATGATAAAAGTTCAACATCTTATTTCATTACATCTTCAGCATATAACTTCTACAAAGTAGCATGTTTTATAACAAAGGATTCTAGTATTTTAATTTTAGTTAGATGCTTTTACCATATGCATGATGGGAAAGCATTCAATTAAATGCGCTCAGTGACATTTAAAGTACCGAAAGCAAGGTTTTATTCATAAATGCACCTTTTCCTACAAACATACCATTTACTCCAACGCATCAAATCTGCCTAGACCAGACCTATGCTGCCGCTGTGGTAACAAAAATGGAGCGATTCCTTTGTAAATTAATGCTTTCAGAAAATACTTGTACTAAAGCTCTATCTGAAATATAGTTACAAATCGGATTTGGTAAAAGTTCCAAAATTGTTGTATCTCACACTATTCAACGACACAAAATCATTGGCAACGCTGATCACATCCAAACCATCTAACAAATCCTTGTATGTGTGCAGGAAAGTTAAGGCATTGAACCTTGACGGTGTTATGCTCTATCTGGTTTTGATTCGTCTTGCGACAGAAAATGATCTTTCTGGGGTAGCACTTGTGGCGGAGTTTATGGGCAGCAGTTGAATTACAATCATAACATTTGGACACAACAATCTGGTGTCTGATGTTGTTTCTTCCATAGCTTTTAAGATGTCATCGAAGTGGTTGGCCTTTTCCTTGAAAATCTGTTTAAAACTAGAAGCTCAGTCTTCAAAGCACTTACGTCTACATCATCAGTATACCTTGAATGCATCCAGGCTAATTCATCATTGATCTCCTCTCCAACAATAGATTTTAGTAATAATGTTTCCATATTAGCAAGCGCATCAAAGCAAGGCTTATTAAATCTTTCACTCAGAGCCAAAATCATGCCATCAATGGCTTCAAAGTAGATTCTCCGAAAGTGGTCTTAAGCTGTAGCATGTGTGCAATTTGCCACACCTGATGCGTTTCCATCCAGGTACTGAAGTATTGAATAATTTGGTTCTTTTCGCGGCTTTCGACCCAAGCTTGGCTCCTGGATAAAATCATACTTTTCAGCCTTTCTAACCGTTGTTTCATAAAACAAAACAAAACAAAACTTTCATCGTTGCGCATGGTTTCAAATGTTTTCTTGGTTAATTCAGCATTTCTTGTCCCTGATAAAGCTGAAATTTTGTGCGATTGAAGAGTTTTTGACAAATTGTCAGTCAAGGCGTATAGCTTGTGGCTTAGGTGTAGAGCGAAGTAAAATTCAAATTTTTCCATTTGAGATTTGCATCCAATCACTCTGGATTTGATATCCGTTTCCAGCGACTGTGATAAACATGACAGCCAAAGTTTATAGAAAGAAGCATAGTTATCAATGATTCGCCGAAAGCAATCAGCACAAACGGTCCAACGAGTTGCAGGTAATTTTTGAGAGGCTTTCTGGTTTGAACAAGTTTTCTTCGCTGTCCTCATGCTCCCGTTCAGACAGGGACTTCTAAGTAATGGTCCATATGAAATGTCAGACATGCTGGGACAACACGAAAGTAAGGACCGGATGAAATGTCAGACATGCTGGGACAACACGAAAGTAAGGACCGGATCCTATCTTGTGAACAGGGAATCAGTTTATTGTTTCAATATCTTTTATGCTTTTTCCTTTTATGCTCCACTGCTAAAAAGTGGGGGGGCCAGTGCCCCCCCCGGCCCCCCCATGTTCGACGCCCCTGATAGGGCAAGCAAGATTGTCCTTTCATTTCAGGGTTTTGGAATCAGTTTACATAAAGACTCAAAACCCAGTCTTGGGTAAACAAAAAGAGTTCATTTTCTCACTTGGACTCTTCAAATAAACGATGGTGAATAGGTGCCAAGTGGCCAATCATATGGCTAACTGGACACATTATTCATCATATCATGTGTACCCACATCTGGCTATAAATTTCAGTTTACCTTTCGGTCACTATCCGACATTTCATAATCTGATGAGTGTCAGACAAAACTAAGCCGCTCAGTATGTCTAAACCATGGTACCCTTTTTCGTGCTGTAGATAAGTGTAATATTCAAAAATTAAGTGGGAAAGCCAACTGAATGGTGTGGAAGCTAGCAATCACTTCGAACTTGCAGTATCATGGCTTTGAGGAAATACTCACAGGTAACTTGACAATACCAGAAGACTTGCTAGCAGATGCCAGTGCAGAACATAACAGGAGTTATAGTGAAAAATTAAGGCTGTATAAAAGAGCGAATGCCTTTGCTATTACTCTAATTACTACTAATGTAGAAGGGGCAGTACTGCAATTACATCTTATGTTGGGAAATGCCAGGGAAATGTGGGTCAAACTGGAGACTTCATATGAACTGAAGTCTGAGCAAAGACTGGAGCACTTGTATTTACAACTTCTAGAGTACAAGATGGAGACAGGTGATTCTGTTGCAAAATATGTTTCCAAGTTACAGAAGCTCTGGATGGAGTTGAATGAAGAATCATGGATAGTGGATAAATGCAAAATCCCAGGTACTTTGTTAATTATGTGAATATTGAGTACTTTGCCAAATGAATACTTTGAGCTTCGTACACCTTGGGAATGGGGTCATTCAATTAGTACGTACACTCTAAATTGCCTAAAATGTGACCCCCCTCCCCCCTCGTACACACACATACGCTTGATACTCACCACCCTTTTACATACGTACTCCTGGTTGTTTGACCCCCCCTTTTCTCTATAAGAAAGTCTTTCACGAGACATTGAAATGATCACTTCAAATGTATTTCACGAAAAATATATAATTCTGTTCTAACAAATGGCCACGTAGGGTATAATATGGCACCACAATGGCCTAGTCGGTTGACGGAACCCGAGAGGGCTAGGTAATAGGGGCTCTCAAATATACATAACTCATCGCATGTTTCCTAACTGGCATGCTAGACAACGGCGAAAAACTGGGTGTTCAGCCTTGTAAATGCCACTAGGTAATGCCACTATTACTATGGGAAAATATCACTGGGTTCCAGTTTATTCACAATTCCTAGGGGACACATTGTTGGATTCGGCCTGCGGGCCGTATGTTTGACACCCCTGTACTAGAAGTAAGTTCAACTGAATACGTACTTCATTAATTAATTGTTTCTGGAGGGTCCTTTGCAAATGGAAATATTGCTGGATGTATGCAAAAAGCTGATAATTTTTTGCTTTGCGTACTTGCTTCATGTATCAACCCCCCTCCCCCTTGTATGCATCCGTACGCATTTGCTTGACCCCCCTCCCCCCTTTGTGCCTACGTACTAAATGAATGACCCCAATCTGTTCCTATAAGTGAAAGGACAGTAGATTATCTGCTTGAGCAACTCACAACAGTTGAAACCAGCCTGCGAATAATTACTGAAGCCACACCTGTAAAGGTGTATGTTGAGTTACTCATTATCATCTCGGCAGAGTGACAGAGGAATAAACTACAAAGTTTGATTTGATAATTTATGAATAGTAAAACAGCGATATTAGAGCATGACAGCTAATGAGAAAGCAACGATAACGATTCCATAGAAAAGCGTACAGCCTCGCTCTCCTGCAACATAGGATAAAGAGTTTGATATTTCAACACCCCCACTCAAACATTAAATCCTACTTGAACAAAACAATTGATAAAAATGCAAGTTCCTTGAAGTCCTATGAAAATAAAAATCCTATAGAACTGTCATAATGGTCTTCAATAAAGTTTGTAACTTTGGTCTTGTCATTGGTATTGTAAATATATCAGGCAAGTTTTCTTGGGAAGACACACATTGTAGAATAATATTACCACTTTTTATTTCTGATGGAATGAAGTGATACGTGATGTCAATATGTTTCTTCATTTGATTTCTGATTGGATCTTTTGCTACCACGATAGCACTTTGATTATCAACAAATAACGTCAAAGGTTTTTTAAGAGGTGCAATTTCAATGTCAGTCACAATTTGTTTCAAAAATTTGGCTCCTTGAGTTGCAACAGTGGTTGCAATGTACTCGGCCTCACATGTTGGTAGTGCCACTGTAGATTACTTTTACTTTTCCATGACATTGCACCACCATCTTTGTTTAACAAGAAACAATACCCTGAAGTACTCTTTCTATCCCCTGAACTTCCCCAATCAGCATCACTGTATCCAGTAAGTGTTAAGCCATCTTCACACTTCTGAAAGCATAACTTGTGATTCATAGTCCCTTTCAGATATCTGAATACTTGCTTTACAGCAATCCAATGATCAACAGTAGGATTGTGTGAATACTGCGCCAACTTTGCAACAATCCAGGATAAATCTGGTCTTGTGCACGTCATAGCATATATCAAACTTCCAATGGCTCTGCGATAGTTTTGTGAATCAAATGCTTATGCATCTTCTGGGAATGTCAACTTTTAGGCAGGTTTAAATCGAGAACGAATACGAAGTCGAGGACAAGGACTCTTACTCGCAACTGATCTGTGCACGTTTGGCGGTAATCACCTCGGTCCTAGTTCTCTACCGCCAATTCAGGACGAAGATTTTTCCAGACTTCGGTGCATAGAGAACAAAGTTTGCAAGTCAACCAAATTGTGCTATATCGCAGCGAAATTCTATTCGAAATGAGCGATAACAATAAAGGTCAACACAGAGACGTCTTTGTTTGGACAACCATGCATGAAAAGTGCCTAATAGCACACTTGTTGGTAGTGGAGCCGTACACTTTCAAGCCATGCTCAAAGGAGAAGGGCCTAGCCTGGAAGAAAATTGCAGACAATTTAAACAGTTTGTCAGAACCCAAATTTTGTGTCACCCACAGATCAGTCTGCGATAAATTTAACAAACTTCTTGAAAAGTTTAAACAAAATGAAAGAATCAAAGCGAGGGCTTCTGGCATTGAAGGGGTTGACTTTGACGAAGTATATCGTGGGCTCATGGACATTAGTGAGAGAATGGAGGAGGCAAAACTAATATTAAATAATACAGATGATAAAAGCCGAGAGAAGGAAAATGGAGGGAAGAGAAAGGCAGATGAAATAAGGAAGATTGCGATGGAAAGACTCAGCGAGATGAAGAAAAGGAAGGAGGAAGATGGTAGGGAAGTTACGCCAAAGAGGAAAAGAAAGTGTATGGAGGCAATGGCACTTGTGGAGCAGGGCCTAAAGATTAAGGAGGAAAATGCTAAGATGGAGAGGGCAATGAGGCAGTAGGAACTGGAGGAGAAACGTCAGGCAAGAGAAAGCCTAAATCAAATGACGCAGGCCCAACACGAATTTATGGCAAGCATGCAAGCTCAACAGCAACAGTTTATGCTGCAGATGCAGCAAAGTCAGATGCAAATACTTTCATTTATGAAAGACTGTTTTGCTTCAATTGCTGATAAAAACAGTAAAGACACTTAATTAGAAAGTATTGCTTTTACATAAACACATATATTCTCTGTTACAGTTTAATTAAGTTGAAAGTATTCTTCAAGTATTGGAGGATCAATTCCAAAAAGTCTGCTTGTAGAGGAGCCATAAAGGGATGCCCGTCCATTATGCAGAAGTGCACATACTTTGTACATAGTTCCAACCTCTAACAGGCCTATCCTCTGGTTCTTTTTAAAATCTAACAATGCAAAATAATTCAAAATTTCTCCAAACACCCATTCCACAGAAACACAGACTTTGCTCATTGCTTGATTAAATGCCTTCTGCTCCTCTGTCAAATTATTGTTTTTGTATGGTGCTTGCAAGTGTGGCCTATGTGGGTATGCTGGATCCCCATATATGCAGAGTGGTTGCCCATCTAAAGTGTTGCAGTTGTCCTGTAGCATCTGAAGCAGCCCAGATTCTCTTAGCATTCTTGCATCATGCCTTTTTCCCTCTGTAAAGGAAAGTTTAATTTTCTTCTACCATTTTTACATAAGTTAGGAGTTCCAATTCAAAAATTCTACAATTTTGAAAATAAAACTACTGTTGTCATGACATTATATTGCTGAGAAGTGCATTGTGAGGAAAGAGGTAGAAAATTAAAGAATACATACACACACCTTTTTGCAAGAACACAACCTAAATTTAGCAAAACATTAAACACAAGCCCGAGGCTGAAGAACTATTATAACACATTGATAAGCAAGAGAGACCATCCCATATGTATCATTTGGCGTATGGGCTGGCAATAAACCAGAACATCCAATTATGATGATGTGTCTACACCCCACCAATATAAGAACAACTTAAGAACAATTCAGCCTGAAAATTTGGGACAGAATAAGGACAGCCATCTTGAACCTCAAGTTCATATATATATATATATATATATATATATATATATATATATATATATATATATATATATATATATATATTTATTGCATCTAGAAGGTAATGTTTAAACAGCAATTTTTATGAAAAACAATAAATACTTTGTACTTACCAACAGGCCCATAGAGGTCTGCAATAAGTCCGTTAGCTGCTACCACTGATTGGTATTTCAATGCATGCATGCGTTTGTGACCATTGTATACTAATTTCTGGTCTTGCCCTGGACGGCAGATAGGACGGACAGTTCCATCTACAAATCCCCAACAGTTCTCCAGTGCTTGGCTTTCACCAAAAACAGACCTAGCATAGCTTTCTAGTTTATCTCTTTGCAGCCCATCCTGGTTAACTGTTGTCAACAAATGACCAAACATACCTGAAACATGCATCATTACTTGCTGTGAAATTAAGCAGAGCTCCAGCTTTGATCGTCCAAACCTTGGGATCATGTCACTGAAATGGCATGGGTAGGCAAATCTTCATAAAAGAATGCAAAGTCCTTCAATGGCATTTGCTGTAGTCCCATTAGGACAAACAATTTTGTTAGGTATTTTCAGCCCTTCTACAAGACGTGGTAGATCGTTTTTCTCAAACCGAAATTCAGATAGGCAGTCATCCTCATTTACACAACAAAGCGAGAATCGTGGGTATTTCCAATATGGAAATACTGAGGCTGTCTCTTTACTCGCTGCAACAAGCAATAAAAATTCTTCTTCTTCTATAACATCAGCACTGTACAGAGATATCGCTGTGAGAAATACATCATCATTGGCCATAATTGTTTTTGTCGGGTGCGTACGTTCTCTCAACAAATCTACACACTGTTCCAGTCGAGAACGAGAATGGCCGATTCCCAGCAGTCATTGCGCTTGGACCTCGTCCTCGTCTTCCTCTTCGTTCTCAATCAAACCTCCGTTTTGTTCACTTGGTGGTGACTTTGGTTTGCAGTCCTTCAAATCTTACTTCTTTCAAGAACCTGTTTAATATACATTTCTTGATCCATAGTGATTTTATCATTTTTAACTTTGAAATCAATACCAAGGAATCGTAATATTTTTCCCATATCCTTCATCTTGAATCTTTCTGATAACATGGTTTTCACTTGTTCTAGCATAACTATAGTGCTTGATGCTACAATGATATCATCAACCCATACTAAAATTACTGCAACATCTTTACCACTATGCTTCACATACATGCATGGATCAGCTAAGCTTTGGTGAAAACCTTTGTCAACCAGATGATAATTTAGCAAATTGTTCCAGTTTCTACCGCTCTGCTTTAAGCCATACAATGATTTGTTCAGCTTATAGACTAACTTTGTGCCATCTTTTCCTGAAATCTCATAGCCCTTTGCTTGCTCAAGATACACTTCACAGTCAAATGGCGCATTCAGATAAGCACTTTTTATATCCATCTGGTGAATAATCAAATCATGTTGTGCAGCCAATTGCATTAAAACTCTCACTGATGCCATCTGAGTAGTTGGAGTATAAGTTTCATTATAGTCTATATCTCTTTCCTGGCTATAGCCTTTAGCAACATATCTGGCTGTAAAATGTGAAGTGCAATCTGTACTTTTCTTAATAACATATACCCACTTGCCCCCCACTGTTTGTTTACCTTTAGGTAATGGGGTAAGTGTAAATGTATTGTTCTCTCTTAATGAACTCATTTCTTCATCAATAGCACCGTTCCAGCCATATGAATCAGAGCAATTTACAGCTTCAGTATATGTTTGAGGAACATCTCAAACAGTATAACAATATTCAATATTGCAACTTACATTGTCTTCATCGCTCTGATCATCTCCAGTAACATGGTCATTTAGGTACTCTGGCTGTATTCTGTGTCTCAATGGATATCTCCTTGTGGGCTCTTGATTATCCTTATCTAAAGTTGTGGTACTTGTTTCATCACTTGGTAAAATAACCCTGTGGTACTGATCATGAAATGCATCATCTTGCTCAACATCTTTAGACATTGATGAAAATTTGTTAGTGAAAGTTACACATCTCACCTTCTTTACAATTCTCCTGCCTTCAAAGTAAACATAGTATACTGGATTGTACTTTTCATAACCTATGAAAAAGTCCTTTCTCTGATCTCGGATCTAATTTCTTCTTTTCTTGTATGTATGCATAGCATACAGTGCCAAAAATATTCATAGTCTTAACATTGGGCTTCTTCAACATATTCACTCCTGATACATCTAACCTTTCCAAAAGGAGAAACATCTGCTAAAAATGTCCTTGTAGCTTCAACTGTATCACTCTTTTGTTTTAGAAAATAGGTCATCATAAGCCCTGAGTAGTCATCTGTGAAATTGAATTTGAATCCATCAATGCTGACAGGGTCAAAAGGGCCAGAGAGATCACAGTGTACCAGTTCCAATGGCATCTTTGCCTTTTCATCAGGAGTTCATGACCTGACTTCACACATTTTACCAAAAGTACAAGTTTCACATGGTGGGTTCAATGTCTTTGTATCAATATTCATTCCATCAACAACATTTGGTAACTTCTGAACGTCATTGAGATTACAGTGCCCAAATATCTTATGCCATGTATCAACATCATGAGTTGCCTGCCTCACAGATTCTGCCTTACAGTTGTTCAACAAAAAAGACGTTCATTCTTCCTTATGTTAAATCTTGTGCCATCTTTTGCTGTAAGTGAGACTCCATCAGAAGAAAAATCTATTGTGGCACCCTTTTCAGTTGCTGCTTGCACAGAAAATATGTTCTGTTTGTAGCTTGGAGGAAAAATAAGCATTTTGTAAAAATATGGAATGCATAGTCCTATTGGTATCTTGCAAGATTGATTCAGCAGTACCCCTTTTGAATGCAACAATATTACTTCTTGAACCATCAGCTAATTCAATATAATGATTTTAAGGATCAAATGATTGATCAAATGATAAAAGTTTTGATTCATCATTAATAATATGGGTTGTTGCACCACAGTCAACCAACAAATTAACATCTTCAAGCTGAATTTCCATATTAGGGTCTCCTCCTATTTTGAAGAAAAATTCGACTTTTTCCTCAGTACATGTAGCTACTCCTTTATTTACCAGATTCACCTTGCTAACACTGTTTTTCTCACTCTCCTTTCTGCAACATCTAGTGTCATGTGTGTTTGAGTTATAATTATCACTGCACCTCTTTTGTTTAAAATCAACAGCTTGCTGTCCTTTTTTCTTACACAGATAGCAGGATATTTGACTAGGCTGTCTAAAATTCAACTTCATATCCATATCAGATTTACTTGTGACGTGCTCACTTTCTTCATAACTACGCAGTGAAACTTTGATTTCTTGAAATGTCGGCTGTTGTTCTTTCAGGGTAATAACTGTTTTGAAAGAATTGAAACTAGCAGGGAGTCCCTTTAGAACCATTGCAATGAGGAGAGAGTCCTCAATCCATGATTTCAAGATAAATTCTTGCGTGAAGTTGGCGCGAAAAGTCTGCATTCTGATTTGCTGGTTGCAAAGTTTGGACAACATCAAAGCGTTGTGATCAGAGTTTGTGGTGTTTTGTTCTAAAAGTGGAAAACCGATTTGTCTTCTAGTCGAGAAAATGGAAGATTTTCGAAATAAGAGTTTACAGGAAAGTGATATAGTGAAAATAAGCATTTATGACTTACGCCATTTCTTGATTTTGAAAGGAATAACAGTTATGAACAGCAGAAAAGCAGAGTTGGTAATGCTGGCGAAAGCGGCTCTCATTTTAGGCCTTCGTACAAATGTTGATCACCATGAAGGCAAATTAGACCTGGAATAAAGGCTACTTATCAAAGGGACCAGAGTGCCAGACCCATTTTCGATTCCGGAAAATCAATATACGAATAGACTGAATCATGTACCAACTTTTGGTATCAAAGATATATTCACTTTTTTGATCTTCAAATCCAGTGACTACAATAGGCAGAAAATAGCGTCTTACAAGGCATTTGAAGAGTATGGCCTTTTTCAAGATGGGTATGTCGAGGAGCTACGAGTGAGGGAAGTGGAAGATGGCCATTTTGTGTTTGTTGGAGCTGTAAAACCAACTATGATCTCTCAAACAAACTGTGGGGCAAAGTCTTACAAACTTTGGTTTGTTATGAATGGTGAAAGAAAGACCCATGGGGGCCAACACAATAATACTATGTGGTCACCCACAGCAGGCTCAATTTTCTCAGCTTATTGTTTGTGTCCAGGTGGACAAGATGGTGCATGCAAACACGTTGCTGCAGCTCTATATTCTCTGCATGATTGCATTCATCCTGAAACTGGGCCAACTGATGAGCTATGTTACTGGAAAAAAAGGGAAACAAAATCAACAAAGCCAGCTCCAATAACAGCAATCAAGATTGGCAAAGCGTCATCACTTATGAAAAAGCATGGAATGGATAACAGGCAAAGTATGAAATCACAGCAGAAGCCCAAAGCTGTCAAGCAGAAAAGTAAAGCTAGAGGCCCTTTGAAAAACAACATTACATATGACCCAAGAGTTCCATCTGATAGAAATGAATTCTCAGACACTGACCTCAATATCATAAAACACAAACTGACTGAGTTTATGTGTGTTGCAGGAAACTTTATCACCAGTGATAGTGAAGATGATGGTTTTGAAGATGATGAGTTTGAAACAAACAAGCAGACAGATCCTTTCATTTTCCAGAAAGTTAAGGTATTTCTTCGTAATGGAAAAAGCAGCCATGCTGTATTTTTCAATGAGTTGCAGATTTCAGATAAAGAGAAAGATTTATTGAATGCAGCACAAGAGATCAAGGAGAATTCTGGAAGTTCCAGAGACGAGGTTTTATAACATCAACAAAAATAAAGGAAGCTTTTACCCGACAAGCAGCAAGTGATTGTGACAGCACCAAAATATGATATTCAGTTGCAAAGAGACTACTAGAAACAGATTTGATGAGCAAATACAGTAAATTGCCTGCTCAGCTTCAATATGGTAGAGACAATGAGTCTGAGGCCCGCAAGGAATACAAAAAGCTCATGACCACAACTCATACCAATTTCAATCTCCGTGCCTCTGGGCTTCAAGTTTGCACCCAACATCCATACATAGCTGCAAGCCCTGACAACATAAGATCATGTAAGTGCTGTGAGCCAGGAATAGTTGAAGTCAAATGCCCCTATAAAAATAGAAATGTGCATCCAAGGAAAGCATTTTTGGACTCAAGCATAGGTGTAATTATTCTTGAAGATGGTACATTCACATTAAGCAAAAATCACAAGTATTATTTCCAAGTACAAGGCACAATGGCTGCAGTGGGCATTGCACATTGTGACTTGGTTATCTTTACACTGAGTTCAGAAACTGGAAGTGATGGAGGAATTTTTATTGTCAAGGTTCCTTTTTCAAAAGAGTTTTGGAACAATGTGATATCAAAAACTGAGCAATTGTATTTGAAGTGGATGCTTCCACTTATATTTGAAGAAGTACAGCAGAATGAAACTGGTGACCAATCGCAATTAGAAGCAAACATTGTGAAACCTGCAGAAGTGAATGAATTGATGAAAATAGATGACTCCACATTGAAAGCAAATGAAATCATTAACTCTGAGGAAGTCAACAACAGGCAATCAGATGAACTAGTCACATTACAAGGGGTACCTTTGTTCAATGAGGACATAGACTCACTAGCAGATCAAGGCTGGTTGACTGATAATGTGATTGTGATGGGTACCAGGATGCTGTTGCAGCAAAGGGGTGCACCAGCCAATATTCATACGCTGGAGTCAATTTTGTACCGCTCATTATCTGAAAACATGAAATTAGGGAAAATTATTGAAGAGGCAAGGTTAAAAGCATCTGCATATGTAAGGGACATACCACCAAACAGTGTTTTAATAGTGCCAATTTGTGAATATGGTCATTGGTTTGCTTTGATTCTTGCAAGCACAAGCATCATTGTCATGGATTCATTAAGCCATTCATGTGGTGGTATTGTCACAAGAAATTATCAGATAGATCTGCTACTGAATTTTATTCAGGTAAGATTCCAGTTGACTTGGCTTGATTTACCCAGGTATGTAATGATGGTGCCACAACAAGCCAAGAGTACAGACTGTGGGATGTATTGCTACTGAACATTGCAAAGTTTTTAGAACCTGAGATAATTGAATGTTATGTTCAAGATAGCAGTAAGTTTTGTCAGATGGATCACACTGCTTGGTTTAATCAAGACTTGGTGCAAAGAGAAAGAACTCTGATCAGACAGTTCATTGCTGACAATATCGCAAACTAGACATTACTCTGTAAATCTAAAAATGGTCAAAAATTGTTCTGCCATGCTTTTCACTAGATAGTGAGGACAATGAAAATAATATATGGAATTTAATTGCTCTAAATGTACTTTCTGAACAGCCCCAAATAGACCATATAAAACGTTCACTAAGATTTGTTCTGGGATGTTTTCATTTTACACAATATGCTGATGTGTATATTCTCAAGGAGAACAAAACTCTCTTTGGTTCCTTATTAGAAAACCTGCATTTAGCCTTTAGACCACTATTTTTGCTGCGACTTTGCAGACTCAATGGCAACTTGGAGGACGCTTTGCCCCCACTTGCCCCCATAATAACTGCTACTGCCATAACTAATTCTATTTCATTTGGTTTTCAGTATGAGTGAAAATGCTATGAAATGCTTCTATGAATTGCTTAAATCAAAAGAATTCTAAACAAATTCATGTTACTATAGTGGCATATATCTCAACTAACCAAATTGGTACCTAAATTTGCTAAAGAAACACAAACTGATATGATGCTGTCCATGTGGCTCTTCTGTGTCATTTTTTGTTGATTGCTTATAATTTTGAAAGTTTTTAGTCTTCTTATTGCTCGCTCAATATGTATTCTGATGTTTGACACTTTTCTAGCTTTTGTTGATCCCTTTGGCTGTAGTAGTCCTAGTTTTAAAGATGGGGGTATTTGAAGGTAGCATCCCTGTAGAGATAGCATTCCTCTTATTTGAAAACCTTTGTCAGCCATAACCTTGTCACCAGATTTGAGACAGTCTAGAAATCCAGACCTTTCTACAAGCTCCTTGTCTGATACATTACCAGACCACAAAACAGATGTATAAGTTATGTAGCCATTTGTATTGCATCCAATAAGTAGTTTGTATGTGTTATCATTTTTATAAGAACTATAAAGTTGCTTTTGTGCCGCAGGAAGACTGGGGGTCTGGCACTTGAACTCCACTGTATCAATAATGGCACGCAAACCTTTAACAAATTCTTTTGGCTCTCCATTTGTCTTCAAAACTGCCTGTGGGAGATGTTTCTTGTTTTGTCTGACAGATGGAAACCTTCTAAGAAACTTAAATTCTTCAGATAAAAATAGATTCCATGTTATGAAATGTTACTGGCTAATGCTGCTGATATTCCAAAAAGATCAGCTATCATTTTATTGTCAGTTCCCCTTCTATTTCGAGTGAGGGTGAGCAAAAACTCTTCCCAGGTACTAAGGCTACGCTGCCTTGCATTTCTGTGCTTTTTGGGTACCTTGCCACGCCAAAGTTGCAGTCTATGTGCCTTTGTTCTCATTAATGAAAAAATATATTCCAGCAGTTCTTTTGATTTTATCCCTACATAGTACATGGGGTTAGCAAGGATGACTTTGACAAAGATGCATTAGAATAATGGACTCATAATGGACTTGCGAAAAACAGGAAGAACCTGTCAACGCTATAGACTCTTATTGTTTAATTACGTAACATTATGTTAAGTTCCGCTTTTATGCATGTCAATAGTCATATATCATTTTATTCGCTGCGACAACATGTGTGTTCATGCTTTCCAATAATTTTAACAGGTTATGGGCCCAGAATAGGCTAGTATTTAGGAATAAAACGAAATAATAAATTGTTGAAGTAAGTTTCTGGGAAACTGAAGGATGGCTTCGACAATTGATGATTCTGCATCATTGCGAATTGAGAAATTCAAAGGGGTGAATTTCCACCTTTGGAAATTCAACATGCAGATGGTATTGGAAGAAAATAATCTATGGGATATCGTATCTGGAGAGGAAGTTGAGCCTGAAGACGAAGGTAATTCAAACGAAATGCAGATACAGAGATTCAGAAAACACGAGAAAAAGGCCTTCGCTACGATCTGCTTATCTTTGGGGGATGAGCAACTGTTGCTAGACCGCTCAGCAAAACCAGCAAAGGAAGTATGGGAAAAATTGGAAAACCATTATCAGGTAAAATCATTAGCAAATAAATTATTTCTGAGAAAGAAATATGTTTCATCATCAATGTCCCCAACTGATAATATGATGGAGCATATAAATAAATTGAGATCGCTTGCAGAGCAACTAGAATCTATCGGTGCTCCTGTACCTGAGGACGACCAAGTAGCAACATTACTGTGTAGTCTTCCCGAGTCCTACAGTAATTTACTTGTGGCATTAGAATGAAGAATTGAAGATTTAAACATGGAATGTGTCCACGTGGTACATAGATTTCGGTGCATCACAACACATGACTGTTAGCATGGAAATGATGGACAATTATGTTAAATTTTCAACACCTGAAATTGTTCGTTTAGGAGATAACAGAGAGGTTAAAGCTTATGGTAAAGGCACTATTATGCTTAAAGTCAACGCCCAAGGAAAATGGAACAATGCAACCTTAACCGATGTGCTATACGTACCAAGTCTGGCTAAAAATCTATTTTCAGTGAGTGCTGCTACAAGAAAAGGATTGACAATTTCATTTGACAACAATACTTGCAAAATTGCGGATAATTCTGGGACAATTTTGGGGAGTGGTAAAATGCAAGGAAAGTTATTTGTTCTTGATGCTGTGGAGATTCAGAGAAATATTCATGATGTGAAAAGTGCTGTTGCAAACAATTCTGAGGAATTATGGCACCAAAGATTTGGTCATTTAGGAAAGAACAATTTACGACTGTTGCAAGAAAGAAATCTTGTTAAGGGAATGAACTTTGTACCTGTTGAAGAACAAGAGACGTGTGACAGCTGTGTAAAAGGCAGACAAACAAAAGCTCCATTTTCTAAGGAAAATGCTACTCGAGCAACAAAAACCTTGGAAATTGTTCACAGCGATGTCTGCGGCCCAATGAGAACCAAAAGTCTTGGTGGAAGCAACTATTTTGTAACATTCATCGATGGTAAATCTCGGTATACAGCAATTTATTTCATGGAAAGAAAAGATCAAATGTTTGATAAGTTCTTGGAGTATGAAGCAATGGTTGAGAATCTTACTGGTGAGAGGATCAAATGTCTACACACTGACAACGGTGGTGAATATTTGTCTAAAGCATTTAATGATCATTTGAAGAAGAAAGGCATCAAACGACAGCTGACCTTGCCAGGAACACCACAACAGCATGGAGTTGCTGAACGTGCAAATCGTACAATTCAAGAAACAGCAAGATCCATGCTATGTGCTGCAAAATTACCTGACAGTTTCTGGGCTGAAGAAGTTTTGACTGCAGTCATTCTGAAGAATAGGAGCCCTACAATAGCTGTAAAAGATGCAACACCTTATGAGGAATTCACTGGAGACATACCAGATGTAAGCAATATGAGAGTTTTCGGGCGTACTGCATACATGCACATACCAAAAGAAAGGAGACACAAGTGGGATTATAAAGCAACAAAATGCATATTTATTGGATATAGCATTTGTCGCAAGGCATACAGACTATGGAATCCAGATACAAAGACAGTATATGAATCGAGAGATGTGATATTTATGGAAAAAGACTTTGATAATCGTACTGTTGCTGAAAGATCAGTACAAGAATCTAACAGCAAAGCAACACCAGTTTGTGAAGAAGACATGTCTGATGAAGAAGCATCCATTGATAAAAATCAAGATGTACAGTTAGAGTGAAATGAAGAAGAAGTACTTGAAAAAGATCAGCCTCCACTTCAACGTTCATGCAGAGTAAGGAAAGCACCAGATAAGCTCAGAATGATACGTGGAAATTGGTGGGAATGCGAGGACGCTTTGAATACATACTCAAGTGACATTCTTGAAGAGCCTAAAACATTCGAGGAAGCATTAGAATCGACTTCAAGCCTTGATTGGCAGCAAGCAATGAACAATGAAATTGAATCTCATAAGAAAAACGAAACTTGGACTCTTGAGAAGCTCCATACAGGATGAAAAGCAAGTGATTGTCGTTGGGTGTACAAGATAAAGCACAATGCAGATGGCTCAGTAGAAAGATACAAAGCGCGCCTTGTAGCAAAAGGGTACTGCCAACAAGAGGGTATTGACTACGAAGAGACATTCTCACCTGTGGCACGCTACACCACTATTAGATCAATTATTGCTATAGCAAACCAGTTGGACATAGAACTCCATGAAATGGATGTTGCAACTGCCTTTTTGAATGGAACCTTAAAGGGAGAACTATTCATGAAACAGCCAGAGGGGTATGCAAAAAGGAACAAAGAAAATCTCGTTTGTAAATTGCAAAAAAGTATTTACGGCTTAAAACAAGCATCCAGGTGCTGTTATAATACCATGCATGATTTCTTGAAAGAACTCGATTACAAACAATGCAGTTCTGATACATGTTTGTACACAAAGCAAGTGGGAGCAAACTTTGTGATAATAGCTTTATTCATAGATGACCTGCTGATTGCTTCAAACAACATGCAACTGTTGCAGAATGAAAAGCGATTATTAAGTGGCAAATTTGAAATGAAGGATCTTGGAGAAGCTCACTATATCCTGGGAATCCAAATAAAACGCGACAGGAGCAAGAAGCTTACAATGCTGCATCAATCAAAGTATCTCATGCAATTACTTGAGACATTTGGAATGAAAGACTGTAGACCAGTCATGACTCCACAAGATCAAAACATTAAACTTCTGCCAAATGAAGAAGAAGCACATGATAAAGCTAAGTATGAAGCGCTTATTGGTAGCATAACATATGCTGTAACAGGAACCAGACCTGATCTTGCCCAAGCGCTAGGGTCATTGAGTCAATTTTGCTCAAATCCTGGAACAGAACATTGGGTAGCTGCAAAGAGAATTTTGAGATATATAAAAGGATCTCTAAATTAAGGTATAGTGTATGATGGATCGAAAGAAAACAATTTCAAACTTATGGGCTATACTGATGCAGATTGGGGAGTCAACCCAAATGGCAGAAAATCACAGTCAGGTTATGCATTCTTCTTATGTGGTGGCATCGTGAGTTGGACGAGTAAAAAGCAGACAACTGTAGCTCTTTCGTCCACAGAAGCGGAATACATAGCAGCTAGTCTTTCCACTTTGGTTAAAAGCCTTACTTCATGATTTGAATTTTGAACAAACAGAGGCCACTGCGATTAATGAGGACAATCAAGGGACAATTGCGTTATCTAAGAATCCGAAGTACCACTCAAGAACCAAGCATATTGATATGCGCCATCACTTTCTACGTGATAAAGTTGAAAAGTCAGAGATTGTGCTCAGCTATTGTCCTGCTGAGGAAACGGTTGCAGACGTTATGACTAAGCAGTCAGCAAAGATACGTTTTCAGAAACTAAGAGAACTTATGGGACTCTTCAATGACATTTGCAGACATTCTATTACAATTTTTCTTATTACAATATCAAAGTTTTGTTCTTCGTTATGTTTTTCGAGTGGGAGTATTAGAATAATGGACTTATAATGGACTTGCGAAAAACAGGAAGAACCTGTGAACGCTATAGACTCTTATTGTTTAATTAGGTAACATTATGTTAAGTTCTGCTTTTATGGATTTCAATAGTCATATATCTTTTTGTTCGCTGCGACAACATGTGTGTTCATGCTTTCCAATAATCTTAACAAGATGTGTCGAAACCTAGTTTTTTCATCTGGCTGTACTTCTTCATGCTCTTGGTCAGATGACTGGATACTTTCATATTCATATTCATCAGCAAAATTTGAAGGGTCATTGTCTACCTCCATCGAGCTGTTGTTGTCTTCCCTGGGAGTCTGCAAAGCTTCCGTATGGCAACTTTCAGCAAACGAGAGCACATTATCTGCTGCCAAATCAGCACGTTTTGATTGTGTTTCTTCTGCAAATTTCTGCATCTGACTGAGAATATCAGCAACTTCGCGTACTTTTTCTGCTGAAGCCTGCATTACATTTTCCTGCCAGGCATTGTTGTCTTCAATATTGACTGGAGCTTTTTGAATGCATGCTTGTTTTGCACTCATTTCTCCCTCTTCTGCTGGCCGTACCAGTGGATGCTTATTGTACCTTCTCTGGAAAGCTCGGTCCACCTTTTCACAACATTCCACTGATACAGTAGCTGGAAGTGGGTCTGGACTTTCGTCAGACGGCCCATTTTCACCGATAAACTGCAATGAGCACATGTAGTGGTGATATGAAAGTTTTTTTAATGACAGTTGACAACTAGGCCATCGACAAGCATGAATCCATCGTTGTGCCTTTGCTGCATTCCTTACTTTTCCAGGAAAATGCACAAATTTTATCGGTTCCCCATATCTGTTTATCATCACTGATGATTGGGCTTTTCTTGAGTCATTTCTACAAGTTCCATGAGAGCAGGTTTTTACCATTTTTTGATTCAATAACGAACAACTTTCAATACAGCACACTAGCAAGCTTAATCACAACAAACGAGGTTGTCCAAGCTTTGCGATCAGCCAATCAGAACGCAGTATTTTCGTGCCACTTGCGCACTAAGAATTTATCTTGAAATCGTTGATTACTTCGCCAGAGCTTCTAAGGGCTGCTGCTGCAGCTTCAGCACAAATTATGTAATCTGTTATGGTCTCTTCCTCTCCTTTACTAAGGGTCGTTAATTCAGTATATAAAGCAATTACCTTTGGCTTCCCTTGGCTCATGTAGTGATCTCTCAAAATTTCTAGTGCCTTTTTGCCATTGTCTTTGGCGTCTCTCATCGCTAATGCCAAGCTTCTATCATCTAGAAGTTGAATCCTTTCAGCATATATATCAGTGTTATTTTCTGCATCCGGTTTGTGTTTATCCAGCTCTTTCTTCACCTTCAGCGTATGCAGATAACCCAATAACTTTGCTTTCCATAGCTCATATTTCCTTTCATTTCCGTTGAAGATCAGGCGCGTTCTGGGCCCATAACCTGTTGAGGTACTCATTGCCATCTTGGCAGAATGACGGAGCAATAATCTACGAAGTTTGATTTGATACTTTATGAATAGTAAAACAGCGATATTAAAACATGACAGCTAATGAGAAAGCAACGATAACGATTCCATAGAAAAGTGTGCAGCCTCATTCTCCTGTAATATAGGATACAGGGTTTGATATTTCAACAGTATATTTCCATAGGACTGCATCGAGCGGAAAATGCTCTTGAGCTTTTCTCCTCAGCAGCATATTGGGGATCCCATGTGACAATGACCATGTCACTGTGGGCATTCCCTTTTCGTGCAGTTTTCTTGAACCGGGAAAACATGGCTGCTCCAAATAGAAACTTGCTGCTGCTCTACAGCCTAACAGTACTTTTGCTTTGTTGCTGGTATCTACGCTGAAAGATCATTCGACAGTGAATAGTTACCAGGAGGATGTGGATTAGAAAGCTCCTTAAGGAAAGACCACAAAAGGCGTGTACAACGTGCTAGTTAAAGATCTAATGCTTTTTGATAAGAAATATTTTTTCATATCATTTTGGATGCTGCTACAAAAATGTGAAGAACTTCTTTCATGGATTACACTGCTGATTTCCAAATCATCAAAAATTTGTGATGTGATGACACCGAGCAAACGCCTGTGCATCACCCTTCTGTACCTAGCAAGTGGAGATGCTCACATTTCTATAGCCAGTAGTTTAAGGGTCAGTCCTGCCACTGTTGGTAGAATAATACATGTAACATGTGATGCACTTTGGAATGAAATACTAGTACGTGGGTTTCTCACTGTTGCGCATACTCACGCTGAGTGGAATCAAATAGCAGCAGATTTTTAGCACAAATAGAACTTTCCTCATTGCTTGGGTGCTATAGATGGTAAGCAGGGGTGGATCCAGAGATAAAACTGACTGCCGCACAGCACAAGAGACATATCAGTAAAGGGGCGTGGCCCAAAGGCTGTGTGGTGGCAACACCCACTTTTTACCAGTAGCATATATTTATGATTTTTGTGGAACTCGCTTCACTTCCGGCAATCCTCCTATATCATACAATAGCCTTCATTCTTTGAAGTACGATAGTGAGCGTACAGTTATCAAGACAGCCATAGTTTGACTTTCTACTTGTTTTTCAAAATTTCATATCAAACTCATGTCTGTTCTATTTTGTTGGCTCAGCATAGAACAAAGAAAATAATTGATTGGCTCTCCTGAAGTCTGTCAGACTTTTCTGGATCCATATCTGCGTATTACAAGTCAAACCATCAGTTTTCGGACCCATAGAGAAAGTATCCGTCATACACTAATACTTTATATTATAAAACTAATAACCTTTCATTTTCTCTAAAACCCCACTATAATTTACTAAATCAGTAATCAATGTACTTTTGATGAGATGGCTCCACCATTCAATTAAAATTCATTTGTCTGCATTTCATGTATGCATTATATAATGCAAGTCAGGACCTCTACTCGCTTGGATAACAAAACGGAAGAGTGTATGTTCCTAGCACCATAGTAGTACTGCCCAATGTAGACCTAAGTCAATTTACAACAGTCTTCCTGACTGTAATAGCTTGATCACAATGATATAGAAGCACCGAAGGCGCTAGATGTCTAGCTCCGCAGTTTTCCTAGTATACAAAGTGAGGCAACTTTGCAAACGGCTGCCATTTGCATTAGTGGCAAAAAGTGAAGTTCCGCGTACAGAGTTCTTATGGAACTTGAATAATGTGCGACGTATTTTGTGGATTTGACTGGTCAAACTCTCTTGAAATATGGTAAGTACTAATTATTAGTATTCTCTCATGCTATTTTCATAGGGAATTAACCGCTTTCATAGGAAAATAAGAAGTTTTTTCACTATTTGGTCTTAATCTAGAGGCCTATTACTGGAGGTACATTCATTCATTTTCCAGATAATATTCTCAATATCTGAAGGTATTATTAGGGCCAGAGAATAAATTATTTGAGTTATTATGACTTCCACGAACAATACTTTTTATTTCAGATAATGCCAAAAAACGCCTGATGGTGCGGAAGAAGACAACTCAGATCGCGCAGTTATGTTTGTAAGAAATTATGGTGCTGCCTCGTTTTCAATTTATTTATCCTTTTTATTTTTCTTTTATTTGTTGCAAGCGGGGGTTGATGGCTGGTGGCTGAGGTTGTTTTTTCCATTAGTTGTTGTTGTTTTATTGGGTTTTAATTTGTTGATTTGAGTCAGTTTTTGGTTTTTGAGAGTTGAGGCAAGAAGCATTTTGGATAACCTATAGATAGAACCGTGAACTACTAAAAGATACTAAAGAACAAGGAGACGACAATAAAGACAAAGAAGACGACAACGACTGAAGAACAAGTACCATTGAACATTCTTTCATTCATTCTTTCTTTCATTCTTTCTTGGATAATCGGACCCTTTGGATTGTTAGTCGATTTTTATATTCTTTTGTTTTTATTGAATTTAATACAGTCCTCTTGAGCGAAAAACCAGCGATATTTCTCACATGGTCAAGTCGAGCCGGATTCAGAGGAAATTTGTTATGACACGGTTATTGTTATTATCTGGTTATACTTTTGTAGTTTTGAGTTAGAAGTTTGAGTTATAATGTCTTTAGAAAACGAAGGCACCGATAATCCCCCGAGATCGGCTACGATATCATTGTCGCTCACAAAAAAGAGAAAAATAAGAGGAGGCTTTCGTGCTCATTCTACCAAACTGAGCACAGAAGCAAAGGAGCTTCTTTCACAAGATGAACCAGACATTTTAAAACTAGAGCATTTATCACTTTCTTTGAAAGAGAAAGTAAGAACTTTGCAACATATCGATGATGAAATATTCAATCTTCTTAGCGACGATGAGGTGGAAGCTGAAGTAATTAATTGTGAAGAACTTAGATCTGAAATTCAATCTCTAATCGTCAAATTAGATTCAAGAACTGAGGCCTTAAAGAGCAAAGCCAGAAATCAAGCTAGCTCAAATTTATCACAGCCTAGTCCTAGCAGCTCTGGCTTAGGTGTAGCGAGTAATCAAAATACAACAAAGCTGCCAAAACTGCAGCTTCCCAAATATGAGGGAGATCCCAGAAAGTGGCAAGAATGGTGGGATGCCTTTGAAATTATACATAATAGTACAACGCTTGCATCTGTAGATAAATTCAGACACTTGAAAACTTTGCTAGAAGGGCAAGCGGCAAAAGCGATTTCAGGTATTCAAATGACTAACAGTAATTACGAAGAGGCCATAGATATTTTAAAGAAGCGTTTTTCACAGAAGCAGATAATACTTAACGCGCATATGGAAGCTCTGCTTAGTTTGCAAAAAGTATCAAGTGAAAGGGATATTAGAAGCCTTCGAAAACTCTATGATGTTATTGAAATAAATGGGCGTAGTTTAAAAACAGTGGGAATAGATTTCAAGCATGAAATTCGCTTAATTATTACGAAAGGAATAAAGGGAGAAGAATGGGAACTTGATGGCATTTTGAAAACATTACAAGGAGAATTAGAGGCATGGGAACAGAGTAATCAGTTACAATTGAAGCAGTCTCTCGGGAATTTTACAAAACATGCCCAAGGAAATCACCATTTTATGACATCAGCATTAGTTGCCAAAGGAAGGAAAATTACTTGCTCGTTCTGCAATGGATCTCACTATTCAGCAAAATGTGACATTGTATTGGATCCTAAAGCGAGAAAAGCTATATTACGAAAACAAGGTCGTTGCTTCGTTTGTTTAAGAAAGAATCATTTATCAAAGGATTGTCGGAGTAATGTGAGGTGCTACGATTGCAGGGGGCGTCATCATGCCAGCATCTGTGATCAGCATGCTCATGCTGGTTTCACTAATCCTCTACAGTGGCCGCAACCTCCAGGAGCACAGGGTAGTAATCTGGTGAAAATAAACCCTCAGGATGGGGTAATGCCAATGATTGATCAAAGTCAAGGTCATACAGCCACTCAATGTGGGGTAAAATTCCGGCCAGCTGTGAGTTAAAGCACTAATTTAAGTGAGCCGCAAAAGCCACGCTCTTCGGCCACCACGATGTACATTGACTCAAAAATTGAAGTTCTCTTGCAAACAGCGAAGGGGTACATATCGGCACCAAGCAATCAGGAAAAATCAGCAGTTGCCCGCATTATTTTTGACTCAGGAAGCCAAAGATCATATATTTCACAGCGTTTACAAGATCATCTTTCCCTGCCTATGACTGGAAATGAAGTAGTAACGATAAAGACTTTTGGGAACGATGAAGGGCAGACTCAGTCGTATGACATCACACAGTTTAGTGTGCGAAACCCCTACTGGGATACAACTTTGTTCATGACAGCCTATGTTGTCCCTGTCGTTTGTGCACCATTAAGAAATCAACAATTAACTTTTGCCGTTCAAGCATACCCGCATCTTAGGGGACTTCCACTCGCTGATTTCCAAACCGAGTCCAGTGTACTTGATGTTGATATTTTAGTCAGACTGGATTCATACTGGTCATTTATGACAGGGGGCTGCATTAAAGCAGATAATGGTGGACCAGTCGCTCTAGAAAGCAGGTTGGGCTGGGTTTTATCTGGAGAATTACAAAACTGCAAAGAAACAAGCTCAACAACAACAAATTTTGCCCAAACACACGTTTTGTTTGCACAAGAGCAGAATCTTAGTGATCAAATTTCGAAATTCTGGAATTTGGAAAGCATTGGAATACATTTAGAAGAGGAAAATTCTGTTTACCGACAATTTGAAGAACAAATTCGTTTTACAGACAGTCGATACGAAGTTAAGTTACCGTGGAAACCTGAGCATCCTGTGCTGCCAGATAACTATTCCCTCAGTAAAAAGAGACTTCAAGGACGTCTTGCGAAACTAAAGCAAAATCGCGAGCTTTTTAAAGAGTATGATTCAATTATTAAGAGTCAGGAGGAAATGAGAATTATTGAAAGAGTAAATGATGAAGAATGTACGGTAGGAAGGACACATTACTTACCACGTCATGCTGTTGTACGACAGGACAAGGCAACAACAAAGGTACGAGTCGTGTACGATGCGTCTGCCAAAATATATCGTGGAGTTTCGTTAAACAACTGTTTATATGAGGGACCCTGCTTGTTGAAGACTGTGGCAGAAATTCTTGTCAGGTTTCGAATGTACCCTATTGCACTGACGTCAGATATAGAAAAGACATTTTTAATGATATTGATCCACAATTCAGACCGGGATGCCTTGCGTTGTCTGTGGTATGAAGACATTGATAAATCAGAGTCAGAGTTGGTGACATACCGTTTTTGTAGAGTGGTTTTCGGAGTATCTTGTAGCCCATTTCTGCTGAACGCGACATTAATGAAACATATTGAAGGGTATACATCACAGCACGGTGAAATATGTAATAAAATTTTGAACTCCTTATACGCAGATGATATAAACACTGGTGCACATACTACTGAAGAAACAATTGAGTTATACAAGAAAGCTAAGCAAATAATGAAGGAAGGGGGATTTAATTTACGAAAGTGGAGATCAAATTCAGACAAAGTAACGAAAGAAATTATGAATGATTCAGCGTCAGATGTCAACAAAGTTATGCCAGAAAGCCCGTTGCTAGAAGAAGAAGATGAAACATATGCTAAATTGACAACGAAAAAATTATCAGCAGAAGCATGTGAAGACAAAGTTCTAGGCATTCCTTGGAAGAGTGATACAGATGAACTGATCCTAAAACTATCACATTTGAAGCAAATTACACTGAATCAGCCAATTACAAAAAGAGCTATATTGAAAACTATTGCAAGCATTTTCGACCCCCTTGGACTTAACAGCCCAGTCACAACTCCATTGAAGGTGTACTTGCAAGGAATATTTCAGCAAAAGTTGGGATGGGACGAGCCCTTATCGAATATAGTGCAAGAGGAATGGATCTCAATAGTTAATCAACTTGAGAACGTGGGAGAAATATGCCTTCCACGATATTATTCTGGTAAAATCAAGGAAAAAGCAGCTAAAATTCAGTTAATTGGATTTTGTGACAGCTCAGAGAAAGCCTATGCTGCTTCTGTTTATGCAAGAATGACAGTGAATGATGAAACAGCAGTTAAATTGGTCATGTCTAACTCTAGAGTTGCTCCAATGTCAAAATTAAGCATACCACGATTAGAGTTACTTTCATGCTTGATTCTTGCTCGTTTGATTATTGCCGTGAAAGAGATGATCAATGCAGTAGTAGATGTTGATATAGTGCACTGTTATACGGATTCAATAAGCGCACTCTATTGGATTAAAGGACTTAATAAAGAATGGAAGATATTCGTAGAAAACAGGGTGCAGGAAATAAGGAAGCTTGTCAAGCCTGAATTATGGTCACATTGTCCCGATAAGGAAAATCCTGCAGACATACCGATGAGGAAATCTAACATTTCAAAGCTAGCCAATCGATCTGAGTGGTGGTATGGCCCCGAGTGGCTCAAGCATAAGGATTTGCCTTGTTTTGATAAATTGAAGGAAGTTGATGTACCTCAAGACTGCTTAAACGAACTCAGAACTCGCAGTTCACCAGGAACGTCCACTTTGATCTCAACTGTAGAAGACGTGCCAAACATACAGAAACTATTTCCATTAGAACTATTTCAAGGTGCAGATGAAAATGAGACTGAAGCTAGCTACCAGGTACCTACCCAAGAGAAACCCAGAAGGAAGGCAGCAGAACTGGCAAGAGAGAGGATTGAGCTCATTGACCAGCTAGAGGAAGAAAGCAGTGCTGAGACAAATTGAAGACTTTGATAGTAGCTGGTCAAGGGGGGAGTGTAAGAAATTATGGTGCTGCCTCGTTTTCACTTTATTTATCCTTTTTATTTTTCTTTTATTTGTTGCAAGCGGGGGTTGATGGCTGGTGGCTGAGGTTGTTTTTTCTATTTGTTGTTGTTGTTTTATTGGTTTAATTTGTTGATTTGGGTCAGTGTTTGGTTTTTGAGATTTGAGGCAAGAAGCATTTTGGATAACCTATGGATAGAACCGTGAACTACTGAAAGATACTAAAGAACAAGGAGACGACAATAAAGACGAAGAAGACGACGATGACTGAAGAACAAGTACCATTGAACATTCTTTCATTCATTCTTTCTTTCATTCTTTCTTGGATAATCGGACCCTTTGGATTGTTAGTCGATTTTTATATTCTTTTGTTTTTATTGAATTTAATACAGTCCTCTTGAGCGAAAAACCAGCGATATTTCTCACAATGTTAAAATAAGTACTAAGACCAGGCAAGAGGGCCTAGGCCGGAAAGAAGTAGAGTGCATTTGATGGATTTTGAACCTATGTTCTTATCACTGTTTCAATTCCATCCTGGTAAAGGTAGCCAAGCACTGTCTTTCTCAAATATCTTGCTGGGTTGCATTTGAGATGGTCGTCAATATGTGGATTACAATGTTGTTTACATTCCTTTGAATAGAACAAGTTTTGTGGATTGCAATGTACCCAAGGATTGCCTCTTTATAAGTTGACAGGTGGCATGCATCTAATTTGGAAGAAAGTTCTGTTATATCTTGGATAGATGGGTGGCTATGGTCATCTTTTTCAACAAGAGGTGCATTTCTTTTGTTCCATTTCAGAGAAAAAGTTGAACCAGCAGAGTTGCTTTCAAAAGTTAAACAGTTGGTGTGTTTTGAACCTATAATGGAATTTCTCAGAAGAAGTTTCCTAAGGCTAGACTTCAGTTAAGCACTATCTGACTTACTGTTAAATCCACTCTTTCCCTGTATGCAAGCAAAGAGCAATTTGAGATTGTCTTGTGACAATTTGTATGTGAGAACATATTTGAAGTGGTGTTCTTCCCTTGTTAGTAAACCATATGATAATTGATTGATACCTAAAGCAGCAATGATGAACCCAATCAGAAAAGTTTTTCTTCTGTGTGTTATTAGGGGGGGGGGGGTCCTGCCTTTGTCTCTTTGTCTTCAATGTTATCAAATATGTTATACTTTCCTCAAATATAATTGTCCACCTTGCATAGTCATGAAGGAATAGGGAATGGAAGGCACAAGAAAACAGACACAAGAAGACATATGTTATAGTTTTCCAAGGAATGATATAACTGAACATTATTACGAACAGGGATTTTATTAGTTTTCACATTTCTAGATGTTTTCTTTTCATCCATCAAACTAAATGCTGTCTCTGTTGTCCGCTCATAGCAAACTGAGATAAAGTCAATCCCGACAAGAATGGTTCTGTAAATGATCTCATAGGATTTTCAGACAAGTTCAATATAGTTATATTTATCTTTGTGATATAACTGATTTCCTGTGTGCAAAGACCACTGACAACATATCACTGCAGCTTGATTACTCCACGCATTGTTCCCAACAATAAACGTCTCATTAATTATTGCAGTATGAGTAGGCTTTGCTATGCTTTGCAGCACCTGGAAAGTTGAAAGACAGATAGCCTGAAGTGATGGAAAACATGACCCAAGGAAATAGAGTAATATGTCTCACAATACCCAAAAACAATGGCAATGGGTGTCGTTCCAAATTTCTCACAAAGTTATCGGATTCTTTTCGGCCTAGGCGTAGTTACTGCTAGATTTGTTTTGCCATAATTTGGAGATACAGGCAAGTCTGGCATGAACTGAAACTATATCTATAGCTCTTGGAGGTTATACTTTATCTAGTAAAGTGTTTTCTAGCCAAAATTCCTTCACATAGTTGAAAGTATCGAGAAGTCGAATGAATGCACTTCTCGTTCTGCCAAAAGCTTCTAAGTTCCCTCCGTTGCAAATAAAGTTCTTATTTTCCCAACAAAACATTTCATTTCGCTGGAGGTAGTATGAAAGAATAGTAATAGCTATTACCTACCATATTTCAAAGGAATATGGCCAGTCAAATCCATAACATTCGCCTCTAATATGTCAAGTTCTATAACAGCTCCTTATGCAGAGCTTGACTTTTTGCCACTAATGCAAATGGCGGACGATTTCAAATTTACCTCACTCTGAGTCGCGGAGTTAGATATCTAGCGCCTTCGGCGCTTCTATATCATTGCTTGATCATCACCATGATGGGGATGTTCTGTCTGGCACACAAGATGAGTGCCTTCAGTATAGACAAATGCTTATTGGCTTCAACTATACCGTCACCTGATTGCCTATAAGTTGTGGTTACATGTTCAACATGACATTTCAAAATTTTGAGGAAAGTGTTTGTAGTCATAGGAGATATTCTGTGAATTTGAACATATTTTCAAGCTCCTTCTACCTTATTAGGTCAAATAAGGATATAAGATGCATTCATTAGCATATGGAATCTGAAGGAATTCATATCCATTCTTTGACAAAATCACAGCAATTGAAGACAAAAAGCTGCACCAATGAACCCAGAATAAGAAGGGCAAAGGTGCATTGATAACAATGTAGGGATAAACCTTCTATTCTTTAAGATTGACACACAGGGCATCTAACCTTTGCACCTGGTTTCTAAATCTTCTCCACAATTTCAAATATGAAACAATCTTCTAGTGTCACAGTTCATAAAAACTGATGATAGCAAAATTGCACAAACTAGTGGGGGGGGGGCATCGATAGGGCTCCTTCCATACATTACATCAGTATCACAAAGAGTAATAATACTAACAGAGAAATGATTCAATGAGGAGGTAAAGTATGTTGATAAAAAGTAATTTCTATAGAGTTTACATGGAAAAGAAAATTTTATCTGCTTTCTTTTGAGTAGCCAGAGGAATCCATATATGTTGTAACAGTGTAAGTAATCACAGTGATGACTGGCACACACAGTATGGTATGGCTTAGAAGAGAATCAATTTTTTTGGTGCTATTTCCTTCTTTACACAAAAGGAACCTTTTTGCATTCTTACTGCATATATTCTTAGGAGAAACTAGGTCATAAAAACCCTGATAGACAGCTGACTACCTGCAACTCCACCAATCTAAAGATATGGAGATACACTCCTTTTATAAGATCCAGTAAAAATTGAGGTTCCCGCTGGCTGTTCTTAATTTTTCAAATTTTCAGTGTGAATTGCTCTTAAGTTGTTCCTGAATGATTGGGGTGTAGGCAATTTAGACATTAGACAATACACTGTACAAGAGAACATTGGGTGTTTATGAAACTGGTATTATTCACGTTGATGATTTGGGTGTTTCAAAGTTACAAAAGTTACACAATTTGCTAAACAATAGACTAAATACTAGACATATATATCATAGTGCCATTCATACTTTCAAATTTTTCCAAGTATTTGCTTACTATCCACTCTGGCTGTCACCCTGTCAGAATCTTCTCTATAGAAGGCAGACAGTATCTGGTAGATCTAGGTCTAGATCTAGATCTAGAAATAATAGTAAATAGTCAGCTATATAAGTAAATACAATGAAGCAAAAACAATTGCAATGTATCAAACAAAATAGGCCAATGGATCTAAACGAAGAGAGTCTAATGGACTTAGGGAAAAATCTACTTTCAAAATGTCATGTTGGATGATACCATCTTGGTTCATAAAGTGAAATTTAATACCTAACAGGAAACCTCCGCTTTGCTGGGGAGGATGCATAGTTTCTTCATTGGTACAAATCTTAAAGTGGACCTATTTCAGTTAGGCCACCATATTCAAGTATGAGCTTTGATATAACTTCCAAACACATTGCATTGGATCTCGTGAATAAGATATCCAGTGATATTAGTAGACGTTAGTGAATAAACCTTCAGATGAAACTCCGTGTTGTCACCCAGTAGGCGTATAACACATGAGGGACAGACTGATACTGTCCTCAGTTAGCCTGTCTTCCATAACCAAATCTTTATAGACGTGCACAAGATGTAAGTTGAGTGGCATTGCACTACAGCCCAGCTTTCCTGACTGCCGCTCAATGTTTAATCAGAAAGACTGCCTATTGTTTTCAAATTTGACATGCCGCTCAATTTTTTGATCAAAGGTGCCTTCTATTGTTCTTAAATTGAAATGCCGCTCGATTTTTTGATCAAACAGTACCGCCTATTGTACTCATGATTGAAATGCCGCTCGATTTTTTGAAGGCTAGACAATTACTTTGAATAGAACTGACATCTTACACAATGAATTTTGACATGTTCTACAAAGCAAGACTGCCATAGCTCTATTGTTACCAAAATGCTGCTCTATTGTCTGAGGTGCCACACCAAAGTCCGATGTAGACCTACATTCTTTAAGTCTATCGTGTTCGTCTTCAATACTCTGAAAGCAGTGATGACGTCATGGTATGTAATAGTTTTGACTGCCGCACAGGCAGCGTGTGCGGCGTCCTGGATCCGCCTCTGGTAAGCATGTCATCTTTCAGGTGCCGGCACACAGTGGCTCTGAGTATTTTAATTATAGAAAGACTCATAGCATTGTTTTGCTTGCAGTGTGCAATGCAAACTATGAGTTTACTCTACTCGATATTGGAGATGCAGGCTGGCAAAGTTGCATGGTCTGGTCGCGTAGGATCACAAGACGGTGATGTCATGGGCCTCTGTGACAGAGCATGTGACTTTCCGCCTTGCATTGTGCAAATCGAAGAAAACTGCGAGACAAAAGTGTGCAACAAATGGTCGGATACCTACGCTAGACTACAGAGCTTCTTGACTTTCTTCCTGTCCCTTTACTGCCCATTACTACTACAATCTAGAACAAAATCAAGAGTGTAAGGACACTAAAACATCACAGCAATAATATCAAGAACAGTTAGCAAATAAAACATACACACTATAGACATCTCTGTACAACCGTGTTAAGGTGTTGCGAGGCTACTGGCAATGAGAGTGAAACAAACAGAGCAGTGGCTTCCTTGACAGAACTGAGGGGGAATGCAACCTTTTTAGTACAGTTATATTACCGAAAAGAACTGTAACCCTTAACAATAAGTCACATATGCAACTACAAACTAAGGTCCAACAAACATCAGCAATGCGCAACTTCAGCTTTCCATGTAACACACTCCATCTGTTGACATTTTATTCAGCCGTATTGGCCGCCATGTTTGTTAGTGTTTCTTATTTTCCCACCTTTTCTTTTGTTCTTACATTGCTTATTCATAATGGTAGCCTAGTGGCGTGTTTTCATTCGTTCGTGAAGATATTTTTATGTAGCACTGATCATATATAATATTTTGTTAAATTTATTTGGTTCCCTCATCATGACTGCAACAGGTTATGGGCCCAGTGCCAGCAGTCAATGGCAGAACATATCTTTCGATGGTGATGAGAGAAAATTCGAGCTGTGGGAAGTTAAATTCCTCGGGTATATGAAACTCAAGAAGCTGAAACATGTTCTTGTTAGTCCTGTGGAGGGAGTCACAGATGAGCAAAATGAGATAGCATTTTCTGAACTGATTCAGTTTTTGGACGAACATTCAATTTTACTTGTCATGAGAGATACCAGAGATAATGGTAGAAAAGCATTTGAGATACTTAAACAACATTATGCTGGAAGTAACAAACCAAGGATTATATCTTTGTACACACAACTTACCTCCCTGAAGAAGAACGCAAATGAATCGATCACAGACTACATTTTGAGGGCAGAGTCAGCCGCCAACGCTCTGCAAAATGCCAAGGAAACTGTTAGTGATGGACTTTTGGTGGCAATGGTTGTGAAGGGGTTACCAGACGAGTTCAAACCATTTATTGCTGTGACAAATCAAGCTGAGGATATCACTCAATATTTTCAGAAATTCAAACTAGCTTTAAAAAACTTCGAGAACACTGAACAGGCAAGAACAAAGCCAGACAGCAAGTCAACTGGTAGAAATAAGTCCATAATGAAGGCCCAGGATTATTACCATCATAAACATCAACCGAATCCCAACATCACTTGCTATAACTGTGGAATATCTGGTCACAAATCACCTGAATGCAGTAAACCAAAAGCCAATCATGCCAAGAAGTGGTGTAGCCATTGTCGTTCACCTACACATACTGATAAGAATTGTCGAAAACAAAAGAACAGCCATCACCCTGTAAAGTCTGCTGTCGAACCGCCAGAAAGTAATCATACGTTCACTTTTAAAGTTAGTGATGATGGACTTTTCCTTGATACTGAAAGTGCAGAAAAATTTCTTGTTGACTGTGGTGCGACTACCCATATCGTAAATACTGATCTCAACTTTATCGAAACTGACCATTCATTTAAACCTGAAGAACACTTCATTGAGCTAGCTGATGGATCAAAAGCAAACAACATTGCAAAGAAAAGAGGGACTATTCTTATATCTTTGTTGTCTTCAGAAGGAAAAGTTTTCACATCAAAACTTGAGAATGTTTTATACGTACCATCGTTTCCCCAATGCATCTTTTCTGTCCAAGCTGCGACTAAAAAGGGAGCCAAAGTAAATTTCGATAGAGATCATGCTGTATTGATAGCACCAGATGGAACCACTTTCCCAATTCAGCAACATGGTCGTTTGTACTACTTATGCAAAACCAATGTTAATTCGGACAGAACTGAGAGTTTACAAATGTGGCACACAATTGTGGGAAATTGTAATACCCAAGACATTAAAAAGTTGACAAAAGTAGTCAATGGGATGAAGGTCAATGATACAAATGATTTTGACTGTGAAACTTGTATCTTGTCTAAACAAGTAAACACTCGTAACAGAGGAGCTGATGTGCATGCCACAGAATCTTTTGAATTAGTGCACACTGACCTTGCAGGTCCCATTGATCCACTTGCAAAAGATGGCTTTAGATATGTCATCATTTTTGTCGATGACTATTCAGGATGTACTTTCACTTATTTCCTGAAGGAAAAATCAGATGCAGTGAAAGCAACCGAGAAAGTCATGGCCGACATCAACCCATACGGTCGAGTCAAAACCTTCAGCTTCAACGCAGACATTTTCCCTGCCGGTGATGTCCAACATGTCAGGAGTGATAATGGTGGTGAGTACATATCAGCAGAGTTCAATTCATTACTTACCAGGAATAAGATCAAACATGAATTTTCAGCCCCTCACTCACCACACCAAAATGGCACAGCTGAAAGAAATTGGCGTACATTGTTTGATATGGCTCGTGCTATACTTATCGAGTCTGGCCTACTTACATGCACCGATTGACCAAGAAATCTATGTCAACCAGCCAGCTGGATACTCAACCGCAAACAAAGTTTGGAAATTGAATAAATCGCTCTATGGATTGAAACAGAGCAGCAGAAATTGGCATCAAACAGTGCATGATTATCTTATGAAACTTGGGTTCAACAAATCAACTGCTGACCCATGCATATTCTTCAAACGTGATGGTAATGATGTTACAATCCTACTCGTATGGGTCGATGATATCATTGTTGCTACAAGCACTATCAATTTAATGTCAGATATCAAGTCCAAACTTTCTTCGAAATTTAGTATGAAGGACGTTGGAAGCTTGTCGTCATTCCTAGGAATCAAATTTGTTCAATCTGATGCAGGAATTACCATGTCACAAGAGCATTACCTCGAAAATGTTCTTAAATCTTTTGGAATGAACAACTGCAAACCTCGTTCCACACCTTGCGAACAAAACCTAAAGTCCTATGAAGAAGCTATCTCAACACCTTAGTTGTCCAACATCCACAGATTGGGCAATGTTGAAGCATGTTTTTCGCTATATAAAGCACACTGTTGCTTATAATTGACTTTCACCAAATCACCAAATTTGAGAATCAATGCGTTTTGTGATGCAGATTGGGCATCATCTTTACAAGATCGACACAGTATCATTGGTTACGTCATTAGTCTAAGTGAGAGTGGACCACCAATAAGCTGGAAATCAAAGAAGCAATCGTCCGTCGCCTTATCAACATGCGAGGCTGAGTACATGGCGTTATCCATTACGTGTCAAGAGACAGTCTATCTCACTAGATTATTGAATGAGTTACTGCCGTCCAACCTTCAACCTGCGATCATCAAAAATGACAATCAAGGAGCTTTAGCACTTGTCAAGAATCCAGTGAAGCACATCAAGTCCACACATATTGATATTCGCTATCATTACGTGCGTGAATGTTTCAATGATAATAAGATCACTTTGGACTCTGTTCAATCAGATAAGAATGTAGCTGATATCCTTACAAAGCCTCAGAAAAGACACTTTTTACATCAATTCGGACAATTTTTATTTGCACAATAGAAACTTGACCTCAAGAGGGGGTGTTGACATTTTATTCAGCCGTATTGGCCGCCATGTTTGTTAGTGTTTCTTATTTTCCCGCCTTTTCTTTTGCTCTTACATTGCTTAATCATAATGGTAGCCTAGTGGCGTGTTTTCGTTCGTTCGTGAAGATATTTTTATGTAGCACTGATCATATATAATATTTTGTTAAATTTATTTGGTTCCCTCATCATGACTGCAACACCATCAGGAAAGATAATGATTTCCTATCTCCTTTACGCAAGCAGTAAATTCAAGAAATAAATAGGAATCTAGCAAGGACTGCAACAATTAATATATCACAACATTGCAAAAGAACAAGGGCAATCTAGGGAATAAAATCAATCTGATCAGAGAGGAAGTGTCATGGTGAAATACCCCCCAAGGGAAGCTCGAGGAAGTTCGCTCAAAATACAGATATAATGTGTGTAATATGAAACATGTATAGTAGATAGAAAAATTATAGGCAATCTGAAAGCACGCCTTATTATATGAAAAAAGACCTACCTGGTAGCAGAAGGACGAAAGTTCACTTGAATTCACCAACTAAGAGAGAATAACATCGAGCTTCTCCCTTATTTTCATTCACAAGAGCCTGTGTTGTTTCAGTCACATTCTCCATTAAGGTTGCAAAATGTTTATCAAAGTTTGAAACATCAGATGCTCTCTTCCTTCTCAGTCCAGTTCTGTATGCTTTTGGATGTTGTTTATGTTCTGCAGCAGGACTGATAATGGAATTATCTGGGTCTGGAGAGTCTTGGATAGACGGGGAAGACAAAGGATTGGAATTAGATGATGCAGGTGATGGTGATGGAACATTGCTTTCTGTACTTTTGCCTGTTACCTTCTCATGCAGGAATTGAAGCTGTGAAAAGTATCTACATCTTGGCAAAGTGTGGGCAGCTGACCCTGATTTCGTCATTTCTGTTCGTTTTGTAAGGCATCACTTCAGATTATCCCTCAGAGTTGTCTATTGCCCTTTCAGGAATGTCACTTCAAAGACAAAATGAAATTGAATAAAGTGTATTAAGAATTAAATTATATTGAAGGGGCCCTGACATGATTTTGAAAGCGGAGGAGAGCAAATACTTCATTCATACAAAATCTTGGGGAAATTTTACGAGGCTTGACAATATCATGAAAGCTTTGTAGGTTGTATAGCTAAATAATAAAATATGCGTACCTGACTTTCCAAACTGTGATGATAGCTTATCCCATGCACCATTCTGTATATTTGAGTCGTGGTGAGACCTTGTTGCTGTCTTCCACAAACATGGATACCCCTCAATGTCAGCAATGAAAGTCTTGATATCCCAGCTGCATGGTGCAGTTTGTTCTTTGTGCAACATATTTGTTGCAGCATCTAAATAAGTAAGTAAATGACAATGATATTCGCTATTTGCAGGTGCATGTATATTCACTGACCAACAAGGATGTTCTATCTAACAAATGGCTTGAGTAGCTCATTATCTCCTTCAAATTAGAGAATCCACTTAGGCTGCATTTTACTCAACTGGGCTATTTCCAAGGTGGCAAGGCAAATCGTCTGCATTGTGGTGATTCGATTTCATTTGCTGTTGTGGCCATTCCTGACTTTGCTGCTGCAGTAACAGTTGAAATACTTGGAAGTTAGTAATATTTGCCACATGTCCTTGCTCACTTAAACATGTGCTTTCATCTTCAGCCATCTTGGAAGTGGAGATGCCCTGTGTGTTGCAAAATGTTGACAGATTCCTGTAATCTGATTGATTACCAAACTGGAGAAGAAAAAGCACACGAGCAAAAGTAGAATGAGTTCAACTTCTCCTCCTGAGCTCAAGAGGACAAAGAGCACCTGGGTCGGAAAATGCAGTCGTATGGAAACATACCTTAAGTACTGATGTGTCTGCTCTCCTTGGCAAGACACCATCAAAAGTTAAGTATAACAATAGTAGTTTTTTAAAGCCAAAGAGGGACATGAGTAAGGTTAAATGTTATGGGTGCAAAAACGTTTGGACATTTTAAGAATAATTGCCCCAATGGTAAGTCTGCACCTTCAAAGTCTAATGCTAGTATTTCTGCATTGTTTGGTGAGGTGTTGTTGACATCAGTGCCTGCTGATGGTATATGGATAGCAGACTCAGGGGCAACACAACACATGACAAAATTAAAGGATTAGTTTGTGAATTATACAAGCTTTAATACACCAAAACCTGTAACATTGGGAAACACAGGTGTCATATCATGATGGCATATGGAGAAGGTGACATTCAAGTGGAATCCTTTGTAAATGGTGCATGTTTCAGTCATACATTGAAAAAGGTGTGGTATGCCTCAGATGTAGTCAAAAAGCTGTTCTCAGTTCCAGCTGCAGCAGGCAAAGGCATTACATATCATCTAAACAGATTTCAGCATTCACTTGTAAAAGAAAACAGAACTCTGGTTGTTTGTGAAAGACATAATGGGCTGTATAAGCTACATTTGCATGCAGTTTTGCCAAGCAATCCAGTGAAGGCAGTGGTTGCAGAGAAAACTGAAAAACTGCAGGTATGGCATGAATGCTTGAGTCATCAAACCAAATAATATATTGAAAAGTATTTAAAGAAAAATAACATCAACTATATCAAGGATGGTGACTGTTGTGAAGGTTGTGTTCTGGGCAAGCAGAGGTGGATCGAGGCATTCGCAACACCAAAGTTGTCAAAGATCTCTTTGTATAGAACTTACCTTTCATTCTTGTTTGACAATAATCAAATCAAAACCTCACTATCTGTCAACAACCCCATGTCATAACTGTGGTAACATTATATGTTGTTTATCTTTGGCAATACTTGCTATTGTACATTGTTTTTGGGTTCCTCTCAAGTATTGTTAGTTTGGGTAATCCCCAGCATCATAAATTACACAGAGCCAATTATTGTGTGGGACCTTCGCATACAATTAGCATCTACTTATATGAGCATGCATAGAGAAATAGTACGTGAAAAGTGTACCCCCAAAAGCTGTGCGAACTTTGGAATAGATGATGCTATTAGTATGTCAAAAATCAATAGGAAAGTGTATGGAGAAAATGGTTGTGCAAATGTCGTGAAGGTAGAGGCGACGGATGTTATATGGAAGAGAGCGGGGGATAACCCTATACTACCTGTCTTGATAACTAAAATATCCAGCTGACAGGAGTCAATTGCAAAGTGAAGAAGTAGCATGAATCTATGAAGGTCTATTGGCAGTCTCCATATGGGATGTGAATGGCTCTGCAAACACTTATACCAAAGACGATAGCAGCCCAATACTGTAGCTATTCTGTTTGTATTTGTGGCATTTGTTGCCATCAATTTCAGTTAGGCATGCACGGTAAACACTTGGATAACCAACGATATCTGTAGGAAGTGTAGACCAAGCTCCCGTTTTGTTACAACAATGATATATGCCAAGACTGCAAGTCGATAACACTCAGTGAAAGGTTAATTAATACTAGCATTTCTAAATGGTGAACAAATACCCCTAGGCTTGGACCGTAGTGGGCTACTCGTTTTCAAATTTATTTATCTGCAATTCTCACCAGCTGACAATTTGATTTACTCACAAATATTTGTCAGAAAGCTAGCTAGACCTCAATGTGTACTCGATTTACCTTATGGGGAAGGTGTCATTATCAGGTGATGTGTACTGAAAGAAATTATTACTTTTTTGGCATAAGATAGTGGTCAATAAGAAACTAGTGCTCTAAGGTTTCAGGTAGAGATTGCTTCAATAGTTCCTACTCCTTGCTGCTGACTGAAAATGAACAATCATTGCATTTATTACGTAGATATTACGGGCTCTCTCTGCTTTAAATGGGGTTGTACTAGGTAGCAGTATTGGGGTTGGAATAGGGACTCTGCATGTATGGTTTGCAGGTGTGGCTTATGGGTGTGGTTATTTGGGCATGTCACTTATTTTGCAAAGTCTGCGAATGTCAAGATTTGTCCTGGATCTGCCCCTGTGGGTAAGCATCATAGGAAAAGCTTTGGCACCAGATGAATTGTGACAGCAAAGCCAGATGATTTAATTCATGCTGATATGTGTGGTCCACTGGACCATGATAGTTTCAGTGGACACAGATATTCTGTTTTGTTCAAAGATGATTTCTCAAATACCGAAATGTTTACTTTCTGAACAAGAAAAGTGAAGTTGTGGATAAATTCAAAATATTCCTAGCAAAAAAGAGTTTTAAGACACACTGTTAAAGAGTTATTAACAGATGGTGGTGGAGAATTTGATGACAGAGATTTTACAAAGGTGACTGAAGACAATGGAATCCAGCATCGTCTCACCATGCCATTTACACCTGAGCAAAGTGGATTGGCAGACAGGGAAAATCGAACATTAGTTGAAGCAGCTTGTTCAATGCTTCACAGTAAAGAAGATTTACCTAGAAAATTATGGGTTGAAACTGTGAATACAGCAACTTATGTTATCAATCCCAAAGGATATGAACCTAATATACAGTAGTAAAGTTTCTAAAAGTCTCGCAGGATATAGTGATGCAGACTTTGCTGGTGATAGAAGTACAAGAAAACCGCACACTGATGTAGTTTGTTTGCACAATACAATGTCCATTTCTTGGACTAGTCAGAGACAAAAGTGTGTTTCACTTTCAAACACTGAAGCAGAATTTGTAGCTGCGAGTGAAGGAACAAAGGAATTATTATCGTTGAGTTGTCTTCTTGGAGATATTGCAAATGAAGGAGATCTTCCTGTGTTACATGTGGATAACATGAGTCCAATACAGTTAGTAAAGAATCCATTTTTCCACAAAGGTCAAAACATATTGATGTTAAATACTACTTTGTTAGAGACATGTTTGAAAGCGGTAAACTGAAGGTGGAGCATGTAGCAACAAATGAGCAACTTGCTGACTCATTCACAAAACCTCATATTAAGCAAAAATTAAAAGCCTTCTGTGGAATCATTGGACTGCTTTAAATATGTGAACTTGATAAACATTTTAGGGACACTCATGGTAAAGATGAGTTACAGGGAGTGATTATTCTAGAACCTTATACCTTAAACCTTATACTTATGTTATGTTATGTTTTAATGGACATTTAAAGCTTAAAGGGACATTTATGAAAGGACTTCGATTCATGAACTACATTTTTAAAGTGAGAAGGAGTATTAGAAATATCACTTTACAAATGTATTGTTGCGTAACATCCAGTTAGCCTTGCTTTAGTGTTAGTTGTAGAAAAATGTGGCGATCATGTTCGATTTTAACCAAGATACAGTTAATATATATATATATATATATATATATATATATATATATATATATATATATATATATATATATATATATATATATATATATATATATATATATATATATATATATATATATCTGTGTGTGTCTCTGTGTGTGTGTGTGTGTGTACCCACATGACCTACGTTGTGGGGACATGTCATGGTTTACACACCCACGTTGTGGGGACTGTCGTAGTTGTGGGGACCCAATATGGGTCCCCACAACGTACATGGTTTATTTTTATCTAGAATGCTGATTTGAATCCTGAGGAGCCTTTTTGAGAAGTCCCCACAAAGTGTGTATCATACACAACTGTGTACGTTGTGGGGACCTGTGTATACTCATGTCAAATTTCAACCACCGACGTTGTACGAACCGACATACACAAATGTGTACATTGTGGGGACCTGTGTATTTTCAAGTCAAATTTCAACCACCGACAGTGTACGGACTGTCTCCACAGAGAATGTATGGAATGTTATATACGAAAATCAAATCAAATCTGATATTGACAATAGTATCATAAAGCCTGGTTTTCATATATCGTAATTCATCGGCGATCATCGCCAATGCAGGTTCCCGATGATCGGGGATTGTCCCCGACGGCTTATGACTTATGAAAACTGCACTATCGGCGACCATCGGGGATCATCCCCGATCATCGGGAAAGTCAAACATGTTTGACTTTCCCGATGGTTCCCGACGAACAATAGCTTGAAAAACAATAGATTTACAAGATTTGTTGTTGTTGATGATGCTTCTTGTCTCGTTGGGAGAGAAAATGAAGTGCATAAACCAGTTATCTAGCCTGAACTTGCCAGAAGCTTCCGATGCAAATGAAAATGACGCTCTTTTTATGGAGATTATTAGAGAGTTTCCTACTATATATAACAGGACTCATTCTCAGGAATCTTGAAGAAAATGATAAAACACATTGGTTGATTTAAAAAACTGGCTCATTACATCTTTAGAAGAAAAAAATTCACACCGACTACCCCAAATGGAATGAATAATCCAAATTACCTGAAAAAATATTATTCTCTGTCCTGTAATCTCATGTCCTGCACCAGTGTATTGAAATGGCCTAGCTCAATGCGAGCTTGAAATATTCTGCGAACCCAAAATCGTTTCTTTTTGTATTTTTTGCTTTGGAGAAGACATTTCTTTTTCCTTACAAGTACAATTATGGATAGGAGATGTGTTTGGATTTCTAATTCTCGCCATGGAACACACTGTACATACGCCATAGCCAAGGAACTCTCCAGTTTCCACTGAAACATTGGCGCTAAAAATGTTCTTTTTTCATCGGGGATGATCCCCGACCATCAGGGATCGTCGCAGACCATCGGGGATGATCCCCGATCATCAAGAAGTATTGTATCGGCGATGATCGCCGATGAATTACGATATATGAAAACCAGGCTTTACCCATCATACTTGTGATTCATAAATAAGGATTAAAGCAGAAAAACTCACCACTTACGTGCATCAGAAAAACTCACCACTTTAGTGCATCTGTCCCTTTTGCTGTGCAGGTAGTTGTCTGACTGCCTCGCTATAGCTCACATCTCACGGGCAATTAGGATGTTGTCCAACTAAGTCTGACCGACTAAACTTAATCGGCCTTCACTGAAAAGTGATAAGCTTAAAGTGTTCTTCATTGTTTAGTACACTATTTCGCATTGGTACGTTCCACTTCATTGTTGATAATTCCCGGTGCCATAGATCACAAGAGCTGAAGAATTTATCAAACTGACAGCTTTGATCTACGAGTACAAAGATATTATACCGAATATGCTAAACCTTTATCTGCGAAATATGAAGCAACCTGTATGCGTGATTCTTCTTTTCTTCGATGTACTATACTCTAAATGAAATCAACAGAACATATCTGCATTCATCATTTGAGAATGTTATCAATGCCATTAACTTATAGGTATGCTTTCTTGAGAGATAAAGGCTGTCAAGTAATATATTTCTATTTTGTGATATGTTTCCTCTTCTAGTTCAAATTAACAATTCGATACTAGGACCTGAAACCTGGTGTGATTACCCTTTACGTTATTTTTTCATAATGAGCAAGATAAGCCTATAAATCTATTCAATGATATACTCTATTCAACACACAAAGAGAGCATGGAAATATTAAATAAATTAGTGAGAATAAGTGTATAAGGTATCAATCAAATTAGTTTGGGAGGAATTTAGAAATTCTAAGAAACATCAGAGAACCTTTTGCAACAACTATAAGAGCTCTTTCATACTGGTTAAGTAAAGCTAACAAAACATCATAATGTATAGTTTCTAAGCTTCACTTGCGGAAAACGTCATCACTATCGAAGCCAATTTCTAAAGTAAAGCTCATTTCTAATTTTTTCAAACTTCAATATCATTCTCATATAACTAAAATACAATCATACGTCTCTCTACAGCTAGGCAACGTACAACTGGCTGTCAGGTTAACTACATAACAAAGCAAAAAGGAAAAAAAAATTACTAAATGGATTAGAATGTAAAATAAAATGAAATAAGAAAAAAAACAAAAAAAAAATTGACAGTAGTTCTCATAAGTTTAGTAAGTCGGGGCTTTTCCACGGTTTATTTCGGCAGCAGAAAATAAAGTATGTACTTCTTATAGTTATGTTGATGAGGTTAGATAAAATGTGTTTTTGGACTTTGTTGTTAAAACCGAGAGATTTAAGACGATCAATAAAAGATTCAGAGGAAGACCCAATAGTGCCAAGGGCCCCCATAGACAGATTTATAAATTTGATTTGTTTATAGTTTGGAAGAAGAGTTTATTGTAGATGGTGATATTTTGAAGCCTTGCGCTCACTATTGATTTGTATATTAGTCTCAAAACCAATAGTGAGCTCAAGAATATACAGGACGTTTTCCTTAGTAATTATGAGAAGATCGGATCGGAACGCAGTACCTGTGATAAAAGAAGGGGATAGAAAAGTAGGAAGATCCGCATATAATGAGCAATCTGGAAGTGTGGAAAAGGTCTTAGCTATGGAATTTAAGACAGAATCATGTCTCCAGGTATACCTACCATGCTCTAGATACAGCTTACAGCTAGAGACAATGTGTTGTAAAGATTCAGATTGAAGGCAAAAGGAACATGCTGATGATTGAGAGATGGACCACTTTGAAAGGTTTTTTCGAGTTGCCAATGTGTTTGTTAAGTATTTCAGAGAAAAGTTGAAAATATTCTTGGGCAGTTTTTGTTGAACGTTTGACCATATGCTGGTGGTAACCTTTGAAGCGTATGTAAAAACCAATGAAATAACTAGCCCTTGCGATGTTAAGTCACTTGTTATACGATGATGGTGATGAGTTTGAGTGGATTTGAGAACTTGCTTTGCATTTCTGTACTGATCATATTGAATGTTGGTAAAGGTGTTAGAATCCTGCCACAAAGCCTTTATATCAGAATTAGGAGAAGATTTTAACACATTCCGAATTATGGTTTGGCATTGTATAAACTTGGTAGATGGAAGAATGAGACTCAAGCCATAGTTTGATTTGCTGATTATGAGATTACTTAAGGTGGCGCTTATTGGCAATTCAAACCACCGACGCACATAATCCGCAACTTTGTTATCTAGGTTTTCAATTACCCACGTTTTGCTAAGATCAGCTATTGTGAGGTGCCAAGAAATTTTACAGAGAACATGGCGGTGGTATAGCAATAATTTATTTTTAGGATGGCAAGGGATTTTATCAATTGTACATAATAAGTCATTAATGGTTTCCAATAAAATAGACCTGTGCTCAACGTTGTCCATAGAGAAGGAGAAGTATCTGCCGAGATATTTAAAAGAACTGCCAATGTTGACAGTGGGAACGAGATCATGATTAATGATAAGTTTAGGCAAAAATTGGACAGATGAGGTTGAAGACTTTTTGATTCCAAATGAGGAGCATTTATCAACCCTCATGGTCATATCAGCCCAAGTACACCATCTAGAAAAATGGTGTAGTAAAAGCTGATTCTCATGTTCCAGACTCGTAATAACAGCTGCGTCATCGGCAAACTGAAACCAGTGCAATGGATTTAAAGAGGATGTAGAAAAACCACATTGTGTAAACTTAGGATCGGAGATATATCTGATAAAGGTATTAAAGCATAGATTGAAGGTTAACGGGCTGAGACAATCACCCTGTAGAACACCCCTTCCCACCTTTATAAATGGAGTTTTAAACGACTTGGTAATGATAGATGTATGAAAATTAGAATAGAGATTGCCAATGATTGTTTGGATATGCAATGGGATATGATGGTATTTTAGTACTTCCAGAATAAGAGTATGATGTACTTCACCGAATGCATTCTTGAGATCAAGCAAGGTGATAACAAGAGACCTTTGTTTCACTCGTGCTTTGTTGATTACGTGCGCCATTTGAGCTGTGTGTTCAAATGTGCCTGACAGTTTAGGGAGAAAGCCCTTCTGGATTTTGTGCTCTAGATAATTAGTAGAGCTCAAATATGAAAACATGGAGTCATGAACACAGGAGGTAAAGATCTTCAATGGAACACTTTCAAGGGTTATTGGCCTAAAGTTGGAGGGATCCGAAGTATCACCTTCCTTTTGAACGAGGACTGTGCATGCCCGTTTCCAATTCATAGGAATCTCACCAGACTTCCAAAGCAACGAGAATAGTTCGGTTAAGTATGTTCTGAGATAAGGGCAGCGCTTGAAAGGAATAACAGAAACTTTATCGAGAGGGCAGGGTGATCCAGAAGCTTTCATTCTACGAACAATCTTGGTTATTTGTTCGTAGGAAGGAGATGAAAGATTGTATGGTATTGTAGGCTGAGGCAGGGAAGGAATCCAGCTTGGCATTTTGAATGACTTGGATGGCTGTTTAGCAAGGAAAAAGTCTCTGAAGAAAGTAGTACAGGTTGTCATATTAAAAGAAGGAAAAGGTGAGGTACCGCTGTTTAGATTGGTTTTCACATACCCCCAGAAATTGTTTTGAATTCTGATATCATGGGCACATTCAGATGTTGGAATCTCAGCGGAAGTGCGTATCCTATTACGTAATAAGCGTGAGACATACCTAATTTCGTTCGGGGAGGCCTGGGACTGTTTTAAAAATTTTAAAGTTGCTTTTAACGACTTTTTTGGCAAGTCTTTATATTTATTGACCAATTCATCGCTAATAAAATCGTCCGAGTAACCAAAATTTTCATGGAAATAGTTGTAGATAGTAGAGTTCATAAGGTCGATTGAAGTATCGATACTTAACGAGTGTAGTCCAGAAATCGGTAGCGATACCATACAAAACAAATTTGCATCCTTCCACTGATCATCAGATGTCGGTAATTTACCTCCAGGCTTGACATCAGGGATAGAAGTAGTTATGTTATTATCCAAATCTTCGTTGTACTTGTCGTTGTTGTATGAACCAGTAAGGTTCTCCTTTACGAATTCAAATGTTTCGTCAGTAAGATCCTTGACTACCCGGCAAGTACGATGATGCATCTTAAGGCCACGTATACCTTTACATATTTTTCCGCAGCAACATTTCACGCTATGACAATTGCTAGTAGACAACGATGTATTGGTATTTCCAGAATCAAGTAGTACTTGCGAATGAGACTGCTGTTGAGACTGTTGATTTCCATTTAAGTTATCACCAGTTTTAAAGTTCATCTTTTTCTTACATCGCCACGAATGGCGGCCTAGCGATTTAAAATCGTCTCCACAAAATGAGCAAATCACCATTACAGCGAAAAGAAACAAAACACTCCGTCTCAGCATCTTTGAAGCACACGAAAGTAACGACAACCAACGTTAAAAATATGCAATATAACGAACCTGACAAGAAATAACTGTAAAACGGTAAGGACTGTGCACAAACACAACTGTTGCGTAGCTCATAATAATAATAATAATACTATAGTAATAATAAACATACGGACTTTAAGTTGTTGAATTCAAAAATTGCGGAAGGGGAGAAAGTATTGGCCATTGTAAAATTTGCAATGTGGAATTCATACTTTATACAAGACTGTACACTTGGTTACTTCAGAACAATAATAATAGTCTTGGGCAATAATGATGATTATAAATCAGCAAATGCAAGGGCCTGGAAATTGAAATGGAGAAAGTTTTAATACAGTACTACCTGTATTACTGGGGGCATTAGGTATGATAAAGAAGAACACTGAAGGTCATATCAAGCGAATCTCAGGGAAACCTTGTTTGCAAGAACTACAAAAATAGTACTGAATGGGACGGCTCATCTACTGCTATGTATGCTATCCATATGATCAAATCAAATGCTATAGTCATGAAATGTGTAAAACTTTACCCTCCTGTGCCCTAGGTTATAGGATTTAATGAAGTAAACAGAATAATAATAATGATGATAATGTACAATTTTTTAAGGATGTTGCTTTTTAATGTTCTCCAGTCAATCTTTTTCGTATCTTTTAGCCTTTGTAATTGTATTTCTTACAAAATCTTTTATCACTGTCCATTTACGCCTTTCAAGGACTGGATTCTCCAACAAACATTTAGCACAAGGTAACTTTCCAGGAACGATTCCCTTCCGTATGGTATCTCGGAAGAACTGTAAGACTGCAGTTTGCTCTGCTACTGACCATGGGTTCTTCTCAATCTGCAATTTCTTTGCATGTTTCTGCCCTTCTGAAGCAACAAATTGTGTTTGAAATACTAAAAGATTACAAGTAATCACAATTAATATTTCCATTACAATTGCAAAGGTGCAAGAAGAGGAAGTTTATATGTGCTTTCTTCTAAGCCTCCAGTCAGCTGGACTGGATAGTGGAGCATGTATGCAACAAATGCCCAGCACCACCCGTTTGCAGAGAATAGTCTTGATCACCATCGAAACTGTGGTCAACTACGACACTACCATCAGGGGATACAAGTCACTAAACTGCTTTTGCCTATAATACTAGGTAAAGTGTTTGCCCAGGCTATGAACTTCTGTGCTCAATATACCATTTGATTATACCATACATGAAAAACACTTAAGGCAGATATCCTTTTGTTATAGTGAGGCTAAGGTTTAAAATACAATACCTGAAATTCAAAAGTAATCATTAAGTCAGTCTATCAAAACTGAAAATGTCCTCTCCTTCTCAACCTTTGGTACCTTTATGCAGCTTTCAAAACTGTCAGAAATGACCAAGATAGTGATGTGAAATAATCCTAACTTCTCTACAGAATCAAGTAAATAGCCTTTCAAAAGGTTGTGAAAGAATGTATACCTTACTGTTTGATGACTTCATTTATATTTTGCAAGCTTCCTCTTGCTGCTCCTCAGTGCTATTATTGTTCCCACTTGATTTATGTTCATTTGTCAATGTCTCACCTTCGTCATCATTTCCTTTATCATTTGGTACTGGAAGGTCTAAAAGTCAGATAGCTGCAATAACACAAATGCAAAGCATGATACAATGCAATAAGAGGGGATTTTTTTGACATCATTAACCCGTTCCAGTTTCAGACAAGTGATATAAGAGGAAAACGTTTTATCTTCAATTTGGAACTACAACGTGAACAGTCTGTAAGTCCAGGCACTTCCTAATAGATTGAGCCCTCATGGAATTAAGTGAAAGTGTTCATGCTATTTAATGTTCCATTTCATAAAGACCTCGACAACTCATGTGATAGGAAGCAGCAAAGAATACTTACGAAGTAGCAAATAATAGTGGTGTGATTATACATTGCCACTATTTGTCCTTCTCGTTGCAAAAACATTCGAGTTAATGAAAGGAAGGTACCCGATATCGAAATCAAATATTCTTCCAGAGTTTCATGGCTTGGTTGTCTAGTGCCTACAGATTAATCTTCTTGAAAATAAGTCACAATTATAGTAATGGAATCATTGAGCATGGACTGATTTTAAGCGGACAGTATTCTTTCCAAGAAAAAGATTGAGTGGTGAGTATTACAATCAGCTAGAAGCCAATCACACTGATGACATTCAATGTAAAACTGCGAGTTGGATTGCTCAGGGCAGATTATGGCAATTCTTGTTTAGCTGTTTAGTCTGATATCGACTTAACGCATGATTCATCATGGAAGCTATAAAGTTAGACAACAAAAATTAACCATCTAAGTTAAAATCACTTAGTTTCTTGCCCTGCCATCTTAATGCATTGCCTTCATCTACAGCTAGCAATAATTGGCTCACTTTGGACAATTCCAGGGTAGAATCGTGCAACCGGTAATACTCTCTGTGGACTGCAAGATCGTGCCCCATGTGACGGGCAAGCCACTCTAGCTCAGACTCTTTAAGATCGATAATCTGTGACACCGTTGCCACATATTTTCGAAGATGAGTACTTTTTACTGCAGATGGGTTTTGCAGCTCACAACGGGTGACAAGGGCATTTAAACAGTCGGGGCCCCTTAAGAAATTTAATGAATCTCGTGTTGGGGCAGCAAAAACATATTTATTGCTTGGATTGACACCAACTCTATCTCTCATTCGAATGAGAGCTTCAATAGATTTTACTATTTCTGCAGTCATCAGAACGGGAACTTTCCTTGCCCTTTTCCCTCGAAGATACACAAGGTCTAGTCTGCAAGATAATTCAGAAGGTGGCAATTCAATATTAGTCATTAGACAAAGAAGAAGTGACTACTATCATGGAGTTACGTTCTGTCATAAAACTGTAAAAATATGATATTATTGTAGCTTTGAGTAGAAAATACTTTACGTAACTTGCCCAACAAGGATACCTACAGGCATGGAATTAAAAGTTGGCAGAGCTCTATGGAACATGAAGTAAAAACATTCATCACCTTTTACACAATTCTACCTCAAGTGGTTGGAGTGAAAGAGAAATTTCTTCCATGCTGATTTCAGTCCATCTTGGTCTTTCAGTGAACTGACTTATCTGAATCTTTGAGCCCTCATTTCCACGGCGTTTATTAAAAATAATAATTCTGGCAACCGTTAGCTCTACAAGAGATCTCCACTCTTGCAGAGTTGGCTGACTGAGAAGCCTTTGTGTTGAGGCTGGAATCTCCTTCATTAATAACTCTCGTAATTTAATTAGGTCCCCAGTTAGAGGAAGGATGGGGGTTTTATTAAACCTGTTATCACTAAGCGATCTTAGAGCTGCTGTCGAAATCTTTGTGGACCAATCACTCTCCAACAACTCAAGGAATGAATCAACCGATTCCTTTAGATCTTTCTCTCTCTTTCTCAAGGCGACCCCCCTAAGAAGAGCAGCGCATCTTTTGAGAGAGTGGCCACTTTTGAGAGCAAGGGAAGGTGTTTTGACTGAGGCCAGATTGTCATTATCCTCATTAATACTGAATGTGTACAACTCCCTTGTCGCTTCAACGATATCGTCAAATGACGAAGGTGTTATGAAGTCTGACAAACAACAATTTTCTTTTCCAGGCCTTGTTCTTAGCATTTCTAGCAGCCTTTCTAATGATCTCATCTTTTGGGAGATGTATGCTGCCCTACTCGATCCATCCTTTTCAAACAGTGAATAGCCGAATTTTACAATAAGCTCATCATTTCTAGCTACGAAACTGGTTCTGTCCTGTCTCATTATTGAAAAGATCGAGTTTTGCATCGCATCCATAGATTGCTCTTTACTACCATTGAGCAGCATTTCGCTTTCATATTGCAGCTTTCGACTTATTGTGCCATCTGAATCCAGCAATGCTTTTTCATTGAAAGGACAATGTGCAACATGCCTCCATAGTTCATGTTTTTGCACGAATCCCAAGCAATAAACACATGGCCTGAATTGGTTGTATTCAACAATTTCATCAGGTCCAGGTCTTCGAATACTTTTCAGTTCACCACCACACTGCAGTACTTTAAGGTTATGATAGAAATCTCCTTTCAGTCGACATTTATCAATTTCCTTCATTTGCAGCTCTTTGTCCGACATTGCTTCGATTCGCAAAACTTCTGGCTCATTTTTGTGCGTAGTGCGAAAATGGCGAGGAATTTTTTGAACCTCTATACCGCAAAAGTAGCATGAATGGAGCTTATTGTACGTTTTTGTACCATATCCAGTCTTCAATGCATGTGGGACAGTGACTATGGAAAAGCAAAATGCACATTGTAAATAAACTGAAAGACTAAGCGTTTATGCTGCATCTGCTTCAAGTGGCACGTTAGATTAGAAATTTCAAAATCTACTTATACAAGCAATATCAATACAAGATTTTATTCTCAAATGAAAGGAATGAGATACTTGAATAGACTGAGTTGTGCGCTAGAGTAAATTTGCATAAAGTGAGGATTGAATTAAATTTCTGATAAGATAAAAGAATTGCAACATATCTTAAACTGCAAACTGCAAAATCAGCAATTCCTGTTGAGAATAGTATTACCTGGTTTCTTTTAACTGAGTCTGTTATGAGACCTGTTGAACAGTTTCCTTCTGCAATTCAACGTGGATTTTAGTTCCGTTGAGCTAAGTCGGAATTCAATTTACGTCTCTCTTGAGTAGTCTTTTCATCTAAATAAAATGAGAAAGTCTCTCTGTGAGCTACAATCTTTATAGTTTGGAACTACATGTCAGAGCCTAACAATAGCTATTCATAATGAAGTTTCGTGGAACCATTTTCAGACCAATAATACCTGTCAAATCTTGGCCTTGCTTGCTTTCTGCTTTTGGCGTTGATTGCTTTCTCTTTTTTGGTATGAATGATTCATGCTCTTCATCAGTACTAAAACTTTCCAAAGAGTCTGAGTCAACCTCGCTTGATGATGGCTTATTCTCAAAAGTTGGATCCAGAACACGGTCATCTTCACTTGAATCCTCAGGAATGTCGTACTGTCTCTAAGAAATATAGGAACTTTAATAGGCATTGAGATGGGAATGTGGATATATCCACTTCATTTTCAACAAGATAATATGCTGCCTACAAAGACAGTAACACCTATGAATTTAGGGGTTTATAAAATGGAGACGCTTTCTAAATTCTTTTTCTCAATTGAAAACCTTGTAAGGAAAACTGGGCCAAATTTTAACAGTTAAATCAATAGAGTTTGTAGCTGCATAGATAAATTGGTAACACTAGAAAACCTCCATAGCATTTAATCTTTTAACAGAAAATGAATAAACACAGTACAATAACAAATGATGCAAACAAATACTCAGTGAGGTCTATGCTGAGAAATTCTTTCTTCGATGAACTTACATATGAGTCACTGCCTTCTTGTTCCATCTCTTCATCTGTGCCTACTATATCCGGAAAGTCCCCATTGATTCCAGAATCATTCTTCATATCATTCTAGATTATTTAAAAATATAAAAAATTCTGAAAGCATGGCTTTTAGTATCATGGTACTAGTTACAAACTTGCATGGAGCCTCACAAGGTTTCATGCAGTCTCAGAATACCCCAAGAAATAAGCTATTATATCAACAGCATTGTAAAATGCCTTTACAGGTAAAATATTTTCAAACGAAACCGGGACATTTAATCAACTTACATCTGCAATGCTATCTTGCAAGGAAATGGATGGCTGAGACATATCCCTTTCCATCGTACATTCATCTATTGCTTTAGACGCTAGAAGTTCATAAAACTCATGGTTATGACAGCATAGAAAGCTATCTTTGCAAGTATTCTAAAAATCGTTATTAGAGTACACAAGCAATGTCTCTATAAAATCCAGAGTAATCAAATAACAAAAGTGCAGTCAAGATCAGTACCATTATCATTCCTCGCATATGAATTGAGAGAGCAAGATGTAAAACATCAAGCGAAGTTATTGAGTTTGGAGTACGCTCGCTGCTTAAGACTATCCAAGGAAACAAGAATAATTTCACTCAACTATCAAGAACAGGCACAGTTAACTCCCTACTTTGTTGCCAAATCACATATTACTTTAATTTTTTTCCCCTGTAAGCCACTGATTGGGCCCAATGACTATCGCGATGAAGCTAAGATAAAACTGCAAAGTGGTAAAGAGAAGGGCAGTACGAGAATATAACTTGCTCTCAAGCATGTATTCGAAAGCGTGAACCAATAGTTCAGTTGCTAGAGCAAATGAGGTGCAGAGCATGGAGTCACGAGTTCCAATATTGCTAGGATTAAATCTGTTTCGCAAGCGTAACAGCTTGCTAAAGTGTTGCTATAAAGAGAAATCATACCACCAGCTTGCAATGGCTTTATTTCCAGTAAAAACTCGTCCCTTGCAAGGACTTTTTCAGCTCCCTTGAAAATAAAGTGTGAAAGTCTGTCCAACTAAAGCATTTCTCAACTGTCTCTAACCACTGCAAGTTGCATCCAACCTTTAATTAGTGAATAATTTGTGGAGACTACTAACATTATTGTTAGTATTATTCTGTCCTCCTATTCTTGAAAAGAACATATCACAGTTGAAAGACTAGTCTATCTATGCTGACTTATCTTCTTTTCCATAACTTAGTTTGAATAGTTGAGATACATATAGACCTGATATTTTCTTGCATACTAAACGCTGTGAATTATTCTGCCTCGTTTAACATACAGTTGCCTTTGAGACTAACCTTAAAGGATTTCCTGGATTTCCTGTGGTTATTTTCGGATTTTCTTTATGTTTTTGATATATATATAGATATATATATATATATATAGATATAGATATATATATATATATTATATATATATATATATATATATATATTATATATATATATATATATATATATATATATATATATATATATATATATATATATATATATATATATATATATATATATATATATATATATATCTATATATATATATATATATTGGTATTCTTTCAATATCCCATACTTGCGGAGTTGCACTTGTTAGTTCACATATGGGTCCAGCTCACCTTACGATACAACTTAATACATCCCAGGCAGAGACCACCCAACCATACAATCATCTTAAGTACAATTAACAATGAACACTGTGCGCTGCTACCCACAGACAACAGATCAAAACATACCATTAACGACTCAAATGGCAGATATATACTTGGAGACAATTCCTCAACGTCACTTTCAATCACAACCTCATCGACAATTAGAAAACCATGAGCATTGAAATATTACCAATATGTACTACGTTTTAGTAATCAGCACGCATCACATAACAGTACAGCCCTGATATCAGGCTGCTGAATGTAACTACGAACCAAACGTTGTATCTTCATTTCAAAGAAGAAAGTAGTACTTCACTTGAGAGCATCTCATGCACATGTCTCCACCTACCATAAATGAATATCTGTCACAGAACAAATGAGATTAATGTAAGTAGCTGAACAGACACCCTTCAAAGCTATTTCACATTTACCATTGTTTTCTTTTGACATAGAAGGTGTGCTGCAACTTGGATTGCTTTTCTAAATTTGGAAACGAGAGCATTGTGAAAGGCGAAACGTTCATTGAATTTCATCTTGAACAGTAAATAGACGTGAATACACAAACTGCATTCAATTTGACTGATTGATGTAGTAGATCACACACTGATGATATGGACACTGGCAAATATAGTTTTGCAACATAGACCTTTTATGGTCAGATTTACTATAGAGAACCTCACAACCTACACCTGACTACCCCCTTTACAACAATCTCACCCCCACTCTCACCCCTACCCCTACCCCCACCTTCATCCAAATATCAACCCCCGCTCCCCACCTCTATCTCCCTTTCCCCTCCCCACACGCTACGCAGTATGTTTAGGATTATTCATTATAATTTTCAACTCATATGTCACCAGATGGTGTCTGCGTATTGTAGTCTAGCAAATTTAGTTTAAAAGTTTCAAGTCCCCACAATGTGTGTATGCATAACATACTGATAAGGAAAGACGCAGAGGCCCTATGTCCCCACAAGGTGTGTATAAAGTTTTAAGTATGGAATGTGCAGCAGAGAATATATAAGTCCCCACAAAGTGTGTATGTGCTCTATGTGCATTAAATGAGTTATAGAGACAGGATGTCTCCTCATAGCGTGTACATCTCTATCCACGAAGATATAGTGCTGAATTAGGTAGTCCTTACCCCCCGCCCCTCCAAATGTGTGCATACATGTTGCGTTTATTGTGTGAGATGGAAGATGCCGTTTTCTGTAGATTACTTTAAATTTGTGATGTATAGAGAGAGATTCTTGCAACCTATGTATTTTCGTGAAGATGTAACTCGAGTAAAGTTAGAAGTTGTAGCTACCTGTTTTCTCCATGGAAGATCGTTCAGTCCATAATCATATCTAAGTTCTTCATTAATATGGATATCCTTTGTGGCAAATAGACAGAGATGTGGAACTTTATCAGCAATAACTTTCCGCATTTTACAGTTTCCCATTCCACTGTCATTGACCAGCCTGCCAAGTCTATCTGAAGGCCTTGTTGCATCAATGCTAAAACAAAATAGGCTTGGCAATAGTCTTCAATGTGATGTCATGTCAAGCAGCTTCTGTTTTCCTGTCATCTCATGTACAACTACACATAATTTCTACTTAACAGATTCCGTGATTTCTTGACATATTTCAACAAAGTTAAGTCTTTACCATTAGCAGCATGTTTGACCAATTATTATATGCGTAGCTGTATAACTTTACCTACCAGAGCTCTTTCGCTTCATTCTTAAAATAGAACATATAACTTCCAAATTCTGCTTCACTGTAGTAGGTCTCTCGCTTGGTTGCTTCTTGCTTTGTTATCAGTTCGCCAACATACTCGACAAGAAAGGATCCGGGATGAATGACATTGTACCCAGCATTAACAACTCCCCAGCCTGCAATGTCAATGGTTTACATTCTGGTCAATAATGCAACAGGTTAAAAGGGTTGAGTTCCTTGTTAGAAGTAGCGATGTTTCTTTAGATAGAATTGCCTTGTGAATTGCCAAGAGAAATAATGAAAGAAAGCAAATATGAGGAATGGTATACGATTGAGGTGTATGGCTTTGATTCTGCGCTACCAGTCATGAGTCAACAAATCAGGAAAACATATCTTCATCATTGCTTATAAATTATTTTCCAGAGGCATGAATTATCTATAGAGCTCTCCTTATAAAAATTTCTAGAAAGAAGGCTCAAAATTATAGTTGCTGTGGTTACTGCATATTTTCATTTCATTTGATTTAATCTTATTTTGCCACAACATCCATTCAGTTAAACATGATACCAAAAGAAAATAGAGTACAGTTGAAAGTGACAGTGCTTCAAGTAATATAGTAATTGTATGCTCTATTTCTTCGGGTAATAGCATGACAATTTCACAGAATAGTACATAATATCTGTAAAAGTGTACTTCACCTATCTCATCACTAATATGTTGTTTGGCAAGGCCAAGTTGATCCTTCCCAATCTTTATCCAATACCGAGCAGCCTCGTAGTCCGGCTGCTGTGCAAAAGTCAACTTTCTTCTTGATTGCTATAGACAAAATCATAAGTTACCATTACTCCTTACCAGTGAATGTAGAATGAGAGTTAGCCTTGGAAAATGAAAGTTTAATCCCTGATTTGACATATACTTTTGCAGCCAAATTTTATAAATTGCATGAAATATACAAATCGGTTGCATGGCATGTTTGAATGAGAGTTAATCATTGTATGCAGACAACAAACATCCTCACCGTAGCTCTTCCAGAGTTTTGCATAGCCATGCTGTGCTAAAATAATGAATGTTAGAGAAAGATTAAGAAGGCAATAGTGAGAGATACTATCAGCACTCAGAGCAAAATGATAGAAACTCTACAGATATCTCTATATACTAAGATCCCTAATATGCAAATGAGTCGCCGGCCAATCGGTTCCCTCCATTTTGTACCAGGTGACCCGTTTTTTGCCCCTATCTAAATGACAATTCTCCTCCCAGGCCGGTTGGGGGATCGCCACCAAACTGCTCTTGGGGGTTCTCCTAGGTGTCTACTTACTCACAAAGGAGGGGTTTTTCGATATCTCTCTTCTTTCCCGAGATATTCACAAGTTAAACTTACGGTCATTTCTCTCATCTACCCTCCGCCGTCGACATTTTGTACCTCTGCGCAGGATTCACTTTTTCAGTTTGGCCAGCAGACATGGAGGACGATGGCAGTGCTTTGCTGTTGCGAGGAGAATTGGTCGCTTTTCTAGCAGGTAGGCCCGTCGTTTTCTTCCTAGATGGGTGATCTAACAGTGTGTGTATTTAATTTGTCATATTTATCAGTTGTCTGCCGTTGTGAGCCCTGTATTTGCCCTCTTTTAGACCTGAGTGAAACAGCTTCCCTCGGGGGCATTATCGCCATGACAGTTCTTCTCGAGCCGCTCGATTCTGGTTACCAAATTACACCCCTTTGACTGGTAGGTTGCATTGAGAGATTTGACTCGTGTGTCATGTTGTATTCCGTGCTAGGTTAAGGTAATGTGTATTTGTTTTTCACCCCTGTTATATAGCATATAGCATGCGTGTAACTCTCAAATCGGGAATGGTTTGAATGGGACTAATGTTGCAGTGAGAAGTGAAAGAACATGTTGTCGGTCTCCTACCAGGTGAGTGGTTTCCTTATTCTATAAAAATTTATTTCAAATCGCCTGTCTTTCCTCTGTCCATGCGGTGCATTTTCTACAATCGTTTCGACACTTACTTTCAGTACTGCTAGCGAGATTCAGACACTTTCCCTCAGTGATTTTCCGCCATGACAGTTCTTCTCCAACACGTTTGATGTTATTCGCTGTTGGTTGGTGAAGCCGAGCACACTTTAGTCCGTCTGCTACGAGGTGAGTCTCTTTATGTCAAATTGCCTATCCTTCCTCTGAACACTGTATGGATTTTCTATGTTATTTTCGACACTTAATTTGTGATCTCTGTTAGCGAGATTCCAACACCTTCCCTCGGGGATTTCCGCCATGACAGTTCCTCTACTACAGGATTGATGGTCTTCACTGTTGCCGGTGAATTCAAGCGAACTTTCATCCATCTGCTGCAAGGTGAGTGGATTGTTATGCAATAAGGTTTTATTGTAGATTGCCTGTATTTTTCTGTCTACTATACCCGTTTGACATTGCTCAAGTTATGTCAGTATTTTGAGCGAAGAGATTCCTCGAGCTTCCCTCGGGGGTATTTCGCCATGACACTTCCTCTCCGATCAGATTGATTTTATTCTCTAGATTGTTGTGATTTTTTAACAGGAGTTTGATGAAATACTTATGACATATTTACTATTGTATTCCTCAGTAGATTTCTATTTATTTCGTGGCTATAATGCGTAAATGGAATAAGAAGTCGTTATGCTTCCTGATGAATTTGTGCTACATGAGATGCTAAATCTGGCCATTGCAGAGTTCTGTTGGGTTTAATATTTGGCGTACTGTTAATATTTTAAGTTGTTATGGGCAATGTACTTATTACAAGGGGTTTGCATTTCCCCTCAGTTCAGTCAAGGAAGCAACTGCTCTGTGTGTTTCATTCCCATTGCCAGTATTCAAAAAACATCTAATTATATTTGTATAGAGATGTCCAACGTGTTTGTAATTTAATTGCTAACTGTTCTTAATATTATAACTATGATATTTTGGTGTGCTTACACTCTGTATTTTGTTGTAGGTTGCAGATAGTAATGCGAGGGGATTCCCAACTTGAAATCATGATCGCAGACACCTCTCATCCTTTGTTTGCGAACAATAGTATTTACACAAGGCCACAAACTTGCAGTTGAGGGCGTGTTTGCAAAGTGGAAGGATGTCTTGCAATTCTTCGTGGAATTTCGTCCTTTCTCTCTACGGTAATTGGCTTATTTCATTGACACGGTTTTGATGTAGTTTTGCCAGGATTTTGTTGTGTAGAATGGTCACTACTTTGCCAGCTAGATGAGATTTAGTGCGATGTTTAGAGGGAGATTCCATACGATTGCCTCGGCTCGGGGGTCATATGATCGTGGCAGTTCCTTTCATGTTCGCTTGATTTTCGCCTGTAATTTACCGTTTTGTTACTACAGAAGTTTCGGTATAATATGTAGGAGATGCGTACTGTGTTATTTACTGATATACTAGGACTTTTATCGTGCTGTTTCTACTTTGTCTTTCCGCGAGATTTTCACTGACTTATAACTGAATAGTTAGGTCGCTTTGTTTACGTTTGAGCTGTTGTGGGCCACGTCTGCTTAGCTCTTGCTTTTTAGGATACACTCATTGTAAGCTGGAGCTAAGACATTGTTCAAATTAATCGTTAGATTATTGGACTGTAATAGCTCTCTTTCCCGTTCACTTTTCTTGCAGTATTTTGAGGAAAGTAGTACGTGTATTCTCTCTAAAACTTCGAGAGGTTGTTCATATTACTCTCAGTCGCCATAGCTGCCGCGGTACACTTTGTATTGTAAATCACTGGGTATTTATAGTTAAAAGTGCCAAGCCTTATATGGATATTTTATCTACTAATTCGCTGATTATATGGTGTATAGTACCGTGCGTTTTACGGTAGTTGCGTCTTGATTTATTTACTCTGATATTGTATTCTAAGTTAGCGTTGTATTCAACACACATAAGTAACTTACTCACAAGGCTTCATTCAGTATAGTACTTTAGTAATTTCCTATGTACTAACAGCAGTCTAACACCCTTTATTTACAACAGTCTATTATTTGTGGTCACTATGTGCTTTAGTGTTTAGTTGACCTTGTATGTGGGCACTTTGATACTAAATGTTCTTTTCCTGGGAAACCAGCTCTGTGCCTTGCTGAGATGATTTGTTATAGACACCATTAATGATTTCCATAATCATTCTGCACATGATAACATTATCTTTGTTGGTGAAGTAGTTATGGATAACAAGTATGTTTATTGTGTAGACTTGATTCCTGGAGCCCCGCCATCCAGCCCCCACCTCACTTACCAGTATTAATCATAATCAACTATTATGAGGGGTTTGCTGTAAGAGATTATTATATATACAAGCTTATGCCACAGTCATACACAATTTTTGAATGTGAAGTCTTTGTGGAATAATCTACAGTATCTGTTAGGAATATTCTTGAGCTCTGATTCATTTGACTTAAACAGTTATCATTAGGCATTGCCATGTCAAAAACCTACTTGAATCTAAATATTATAAGAGGTTGAAAGTGTTTACTATTACTAGGTGTGCCCAACTGATATCCTTAGACCAGAGTTGTAGCAGTATATTACCTGATTGCCTGCCTGTATGATTGTTTCACTAGCCTGTATCATTGTCAGATATTAGTAGTTGCCACTAGCATTATCACTTTTGATTTATCATTCTGTATTTTGTGATATGTTGTTAAACTTTTTTATTAGTTACAGCTAGCAACCTTATTTGTATTGCATTGAAAAGACATAGAAAGCCCCCCTCCTATCTAACACAAACCTATTGTGTAAATTTTATTTCATGATACAATCTCTAAAATTTTATCACTCATTCTTAAGAGTTAGAACTTTATGTTCTTGACAAGAGTTTAGCATTCACTTACATGATTGTGGCCCATAGTATTGTTACCTTTGAGTATGCTGTAGGATTATACAGGAATAGTATGTTAATTATGAGCACTTAGACTATAAAATTCTGAGGTAGTGTTATTGCATAAAGCCTACGTTAGTGCCTAGATGGTGCTGAATGATGCTGAAGACTATACATCATGCATTTCATTTAGTAGTTTATTGTAACAACCATTTGCGCTACTTAACTACTATATTTATATACTGGAGACTAGCGGTTTTTTTTTGATAGCCCACTAGACGCGGGCTCCCCTACCCCAGTTACCCGCTGGCCCTGTCAACATCACTTTGCAAAGTAGCCTTGGACAGACTAACGCAGTGCCCCATACAGGTTGCATGGTCCGCATTGTCGATGAGCATGGATGAAAAAGCTCGCATAGGATCAAGAGAAAATGACGTCATTGGAGCACGTGACATCCGGCCTTTGCAATGGAGAAATCGACTAAAATGTGAGAGAGCAAAATGTGCAAAAATGCTCGGATACCTGCGCTAGGCTATGGGGCTTTTGGACATTCTTCTTCATCTTCTAAAGCCCCATAGCTTCGCGCAGGTATCCAAGCATTTTTGCACATTTTGTTCTCTCAAGTTGTAGTCGATTTGTCTATTGCAAAGGCCGGATGTCACGTGCTCCAATGACGTCATCCTCTCTTGATCCTATGCGAGCTTTTTCATCCATGCTCATTGACAATGCGGACCATGCAACCTGGATGGGGCACTGTGTTAGTCTGTCCAAGGCTAATTTGCAAAGTGATTTTAACTGGGCCAGCGGGCAACTGGGGTAGGGGAGCCCGCGTCTAGCGGGCTATCAAAACAATCTCTATATACTGGGATCCCTAAAGTGCAAATGAGCTCGCCTATTGTTTACATCAAAAGGACCGCCACCCACTGGGTAATACGAACTCCTCATAGGATCTTGGTCGGATTGCCCCCAAACTTGGCCATTGGTTCCCGCCTGGTCTGAATGCCACTATTATGTTTTGCTTTATTTTTACTATTTGTCTTCACTGAGATATTCCACTTTCTATCTGGAAACTTTTTCGGCTTTGTGTGTCATCTTTTGTTCTTCATTGTTTTCGTCCACAACCATAACCTGCTCTCATTACAACGTGAGATCGCACTTGTAGAGGATGTTGTTGGAATTCGTGGAAAATTTCGTTCTCTCTGTGGCAGTTGAGTGGCTGTTTTCATTTGAGAGGTTTGTTGTTGCTTGCCTGTAGCTACTTCGCTGATTATCAGTGGTTTTCTTCCCTTTTAAGCTATATATTTCCATGTTCTCAGCGAGATTGTGATACTTTTACTCGAGGGTGATATCACCATGAAATATCTTCCGAGCAGTTCGATTCTCTCTGCTACATCATAGTGCTTTTGCCGTATGTTGTAACAAACCCATGTAGAAGATATTTCATGTTGTATTTTGTGGTATATTGCTGTGTATTTCGCTTACTTTTTACACTTTGTTGCCTGACATGGAATAACATTGAGGAAGATTTCAGTTTTGGTTGTTTTTGCTTGAGGTGAAGGTCAAGTTTTATTTTGGGGAGAATACAGTAAGCTGTAATAAAATATCTACCAGTAGAGTACTGAAATTATTTTATCTTATTTCTTTAGGTTTTTACGTGCTTTTTTGTATGAGGTTTTTCGTTGTGTTCTCTACTATAACTCTGAGGGGTTTGTAGGCCCCCTTATAGTTTAAACAATAAAGGGACTGTTCTTCGTCTTTCATGTCAAGTGTGATTACTTGGAAACTACGTGATACATTCGTTTACAAGATGGCTGAATATTTTGTACTTTACTTGCTAAGTTTCTTGTGTTTAAGCCATATAGCGTTTTGGTATCCCTCGATCTTTATTCTGCTGTAGTTTGTTAGGAGATATGCGAGGGGATTCCCAAGTTCATCTCACGATTGCAGATACATTAGATCCTTTGTTTCCGAACAACTACATTATAGAATTGTGACTGCAGAGGGTTCTGGAAGTTGTTAGGCAGAAGCTACGGGAATAGTTAATTGCTAGGATTTCTTCACTTCTTGCTTACACTCGTCAGTTGGAGGAAAGGATGTCGCTATGCTAGGCCACTTGGACATTGTTTACAGTTGAGATGTTATTTGTAACCTATACATGACTCTTTATTTTTGCAACACAGTTATTGTAGGCTAAAGCTAGGACGTCATCCAATTTATTCTGCGGATTATTGAAGCTTGATACATCTCATTCCATGTCTTTCCCTTGCATTATTTTGAGGACACTATCGCGTGCACTCTCTTGAAAACCGTGAGGGGCGTCTCATATTATTCTCAGTCCCTGTAGCTGATGCCATCCTTATTCCCAGTACAGTTTCCAGCTAAATTCCAGTACTCTTTATTTATAACACTTTCATAGTTCTTTTCACTATGAAATGCGTCGTTGCTTAAAAACAGTTGCACTCCTTTCTATGATCATTTGTTATAAATGCCATTAATGATTCCATAGATCATTCTGTACATGATCATATAGTTTTAAGGGAGTACTTACTACTAGATAGCATGATCATTCCTATTGTGTAGACTTGATTTTGGAGCCCCTGCCATCATCTCCCATCCCAAGTAGTGTTATTGTGTGAAACCCCGAGTTGATGGTTTATATTGTATAGCATGTTACCTATACATACAATAGTGGACAAAAGTCCTTGGGACACTTAGAAGAAACAGATAAAAAACCATTTTCCTCTACATATTGTCATAGTTGCTACAAACATGCACCCCCCTTCCCCCTAGAACAATGTTGATTCGTTTTTGGTACATTTGAAGTTGGCGTGCACGCGAAATTTTCCCATTATCGCAGGTACTTCTCCAGAAAACCAACATTGTTTCAGGGGGAGAGGGGAATGAAAGTTTGTTGCAGACTGCAAAAAGTGCGAAGTGTCCCAGGACTTTTGTCGGGTATTGTCTGGTATTTAAATTTTTCAAAACACGTTATACCTGCAATGTGTTGGTTGGTCAAGGGGTAATCGATGGTGCTAAAAACGATGGTGATATTTAAAATTCTGTAAGTCATCTCTGTGACGTCATGTCACGTGGGTGTCTATCATTCTGTCCCTCCGGCAGTGCTCCTACTCAAATCGGTATTAGGACATAATTTTTATCTTCCAAAAACAATGTAATCGACGAAACGAGCCTCACGAGACTTATCTTGAAAATATAGGAACAGTTCGAGCAACATAGCTTGCAAAAACGCTCTAAATACCGGCTTTACTTTAACTTTGCCAGAACTTGCAAACGAGGCCAAGACAGACGTTAGCACATGTACTAACGGTAGTATTGCTATGGTTACGCAGATGCAGTCCGTAACTTATTAATTTCACCATTCGTTCTTATTCAAATTCCTAAAATATATTCTGCTTATGTATTTTGGCAACTTTTTCTATACAAGAGGCGTTATATGTGCACTGCTTTTATGGCTGGTGTGTTAACTGGCTATGCATTACAGTTCAAAATGTACCCAAGAAACACCCCCATTGAAAACATTCACTATTGATTACATATGCCTGTCTGCATGGCGAAATTTCATGAATACTTCCGTTATCAGCAAAACAGACAGAACAGACGGCAGGGATATTCAAAGTCTCCTTCGTGTTACACAATTACTAGTTAGCTAAAAAGAACAACGATCAAAAGTACATTCACACTAGTAATCTAAATGGCTTCACTAGATAACAACAACAATTTATTGATGCACTAGAGATAGAGACAATAATGAATGATGCCAACCGCCAATATGTTCGTCAGATTCACATGTCTGGTGAAGAGACAGTCACTCTATGCGGCTGTTGTTTTGCTCATTGGCAGTTTATTGTTACATTTTGTCACTTCAGATCAATGCTGTAATTGCCCCTCCCTCTGTCCTTTTTGTACCTATGCTTTTGTGTGCAGCTTGACAACAACGGAATGCGATGAGTATCCCGCAGTGTGTTGTTGCTATGCATTCCACAGTTTACACGGTTTACACCAACAGTTTACACTTGCAAAAAGCTCTGTATTTCTGCATACGCTTAGTATTTAATTTGTGTAAAATACGTAAAAGATGTACACAATATGTGTACACCCATCAATAATATTCAAGTTTATAGAAAACGTAGTAGTGGTATGAAAATTGGCCTTTTTCCACGGTTTACACTTTCCAAGGTATTAAGAGTTAGGTCATGTGATTCTTTATGCAAAAAAGTGTAAACCGTGGAGTTTTTCCTCATTATTTCCTTACCAGTATACTAAAAAATTCATGAAAAATCACTAAAGCATGTACATAGATAGTGTACACCTGGCATGGTGATCACCTTTTTGCTTTCGTCAAGGAAAGCACCCTTTTTCGCCTGATTTTCAAGTGTAAACTGTGAGTGTAAACCGTGTAAACAGTCGCTAGTGCATATTGTTGTTGTTGTTCAGTCTGATTTGCATTGAAGGACGCTGAGCCGTGTACTGTATTGCATGTATTATATTCCACAGAACGTAGTTTGTCCACTTTATTTTGTCAAATAATCATTTCCCGCATCTTTCCACGATTCAAACTGACTGTTAAGGTGGTCAAGGGGGCTAGAAGTGATAACAGGTTGTACAGCATACCATATATTATCACCATCGAATTTACTTGTGTGCTCATTATCTGGGTCCCCGAAGATGGGGAGGCCTTGTCCCTCCCCTCATAGCCTTTCTGGCCTCTTCAGAGGGCCTAAATCTGTTCTGTCATGACTTAAAATTTCTGAGAAAACGACCCTTCTCCCTTCTAGTTAGTGCTGGAGGCTCACAACTCTTTTTCTGGATGGTTTTGACTCCATACACTGTTTGCCTATGCGTTTACTCTAGATTTAGAGATCCTACGCCGAGTTTTGATTTCACTATGCAGCAAGTTAAACTCCTTTCGCCACAAATTAACAACTTCATTCTTCTCATCAGTAATTTTCGCTTCTCTCGTCATCTCATTTCAATCTCTGTGTACCCTTATGGTACACTTTTGTGGCCATCTGCAGCCGCCTATGACAGTTGTTCAATTCCTACAGTCAAGCTCACGATTACGAGGCCACGTCTTTAATACGATGTTAAGCGCAAACTACTGCTCATAATTCTTCTGCGTTTTTGCTATATAGAAGCTAGAGCCTCATATTTTTGTGAGCATGACGTACAGTTGCACTCGTGTGTACAAAAGTACTGTTTATATGCACCTTCAAGAGACAAGCCCAATAAATTTACCCTGTGACGTCAGCATGACGTCATAGGGTAAAGATACATAAAAACTGTTGTCACTATCGTAATCAGCGCCCCCGAAAACCCTATGATCGCCCATGATTGCAGCCAAATAGCTTTTATCTTTCAAATTTGATACCAGACAATAGTGGACAAAAGTCCTTGGGACACTTAGAAGAAACAGATAAAAAACCATTTTCCTCTACATATTGTCATAGTTGCTACAAACATGCACCCCCCTTCCCCCTAGAACAATGTTGATTCGTTTTTGGTACATTTGAAGTTGGCGTGCACGCGAAATTTTCCCATTATCGCAGGTACTTCTCCAGAAAACCAACATTGTTTCAGGGGGAGAGGGGAATGAAAGTTTGTTGCAGACTGCAAAAAGTGCGAAGTGTCCCAGGACTTTTGTAGGGTATTGTAGCAGTATTCTTTTATTTTTTTTGAAGTAAGACTATGGAGTCCTCTGAGGTATCAGAATTCTATACAACCTAATTTAATGGCTAAATAAAGTTAATATACCAGTTAACATAGTGTTACTGGATGCTACCATATTACAGGTTTATCGCTCGGACTTAATTGTGTGCATCTTTGGAGAAGATTTGTGATCACCCACTATATCATAGACATAGTCATACCTGTCAATTGATGGGCTATATTGTATATGTTATGCACTGTTACAATAATACCACTAGATTCTACAACACTCTCTACGTTAGAATTGAAATATGCAGGAGACAAAGCGTGATGTTGTTCACTAATGTCTCATTCTAAAGAACAGTTTGAACAACTATGTGCTTATTTCATATATAGGAGACTAGTTTAATACAGATAGCCTGCTAAACGCGGGCTCCCCTTATCCCAGTTACAAAGTTGCAGATTAGCCTTGGAAAGACTAACACTGTGTCCCCATAAAAATGCATGGTCTACATTTTCGATGAGCAAGGATGAAAAATGCTCGCATAGGATCACAAGAAGGTGACATCATGGGCCTCTGTTATGGAGCATGTGACCTTCGGCCTTGCATTGTGCAAATCGACGAAAATTGCAAGAAAAAATTGAGCAAGAAATGCTCGGATACCTGCGCTAGGCTATGGGGCTGTACAGGAAAAGGTTGACAGTCAAGAAGTCTGTCCAAGGCTAATCTGCAACTTTTTAACTGGGATAATGGGAGCCCGCGTTTAACTTCACTATATACTAAAATGCCAAAATGCAAATGAGCTCAGATCACAGGTGCTGCCTCGATAGCTTTTGAGCATTTTCTTGAGAAGACCCTTGCTTCCACTGGGATTCGACTCCTACTGGATCGTAGTGTCTGTTCCCTATATGTGCAAACCGTTTTGCTTTTCTTTTTATCTATTTTTCCTTGCGAGATATTCGAAGTTCTCTCCTTCAACTTCGAGCACCTTTGTTGTCCTCCATTGTTTTCGTCCGCAACCACGTAAACTGCTCTCAGTACTGGTACAGTTACCTTGGTTCGTTCTTGGTTGTTGTAGTGGAGAAAGTTTGGTCCATTTACTGCCAGGTGAGTCGCTATTTTCGTACTGCAGAGTTCCATTTTAGTTCGCCAGTATGTTCTTTGTCTAATGTCTGCATTGCCTACTTTTATGAGCTATTTCCATCAATGTTTACGCGAAATACCAGCGCCCTCTCTATCTACATTATCACCATGACACTTCCCTTCCATGCCATTCGAGTCTAATTGCTAAGTGACGTTGCTGTTCGTGCTAGATTCTGATCAACTATTGGCAAGAAGGTTACAGTTGCTTTATGTGCTATAATGTTGCCTATTTTGCTTGCGTTTGCCCTGTATTCACAACAGGTCGGATTGCGATCGCTTAGCTTACATCTCAGGGAGTGTCCTCGAGGTCATACATTGCCCTTTGAATCAGAGGACAAAGTAGTCGGTGTGTTCTAGATGGCAAGTCTCTTTTTCTCCAACCGAAAGGTGTTCTTTGAGTTTACATGTATATGCTTTATCAACAGTGCGTGTTGTCTACTGTTTTCGGATACCTATGTCGATGTTTTCAGCCACATTACAACACCTCCCCTCTGAGCTATTATCGCCATGACAGTTCCTCTCCAAGCAGTTTAAATCTGTTAGCAAAATCAATGTCCTTTCCCTACTAAATAGTGATGCACCATAATCAAGATGTTTACTGTTCTTATCCCTCCTATATTAGAGTCTATTATATGCTTCTTGACATGGGTTTAGATTAAGATCGATAAGGAATGCTGAGCTTTCAGTTAACGGAATTTGTTGCTGTGGATCGATGCTGCCCTTTGACCTGAAGGATAGTTTGCACTTACTGCTACTAGGTGAGTCACCTTTGTCATTAGAAATGTTTCATAACTGTATTTGTTTCCACTTACTTACCCCAGTTTCAGTATTAATTTGAAATTTGAATTTATGTACTATTGGTGTTATCTTACTGTTGACTTAAGGTCTTGTTAGGGCCTATGTGATTTTAATGGACTGCTGCTTTCCTTTTCTTCAGGTCATTTGTTACAAATACCATTACTGATTTCCACACGTCATTCCGCACATGACCAACATGTTCTATGCGACGATTTTCTACTAGCAACACTTAGGAATACCAGATATCAGTTGCAGGTTTCCTTGTATCAATGATCACACTACCTGTTATACACACTGCCAAATCATAAGGGGTCTGTACGCAATCCGTTCAGTTTGTTGAGTTATAATGTCTTTCGCATACTCCATATGGCAGATGTTATTGCATATTCATGAGGTAGGCAATGAGTACTTTCAAATTCAGTGCAAAGGATTTTTAATACCTACTTCCCCTCCCATATGCAGCATCTCGTATTACACCTAACCTGCCATGGGTGATTTGCACAAATCTCCCTCTATATGCTGGCAATCCTCTTAATAGATCACTTGGTGTTTAGTACCAATTTTGCAGTTACTATATGAACCTGCAATCATGAAGTCTCCCGTGCACTATTTGTAGCACAACTGTAGTACAATTGGCTCATAGGATACAACAGACAAACTACTCCATCACGTTCAATGACTTTTAACCTATACACACATGCACACGTTATCATATATGGATATAGCTATACCATGATTACATCGACTCATTGACTGCATTATATTGCAGGGATATTCTAACCGATTACTTACGAGGGGGAGGGCCAGAAACCTTCTACTTCATAGACAGGTACTCTTAGGTGCATTCCTGCTGGGGGGGTCGCATTAAGCGGGGGTTGACATTTTTGAAACAATGCTATTAACGGGGTGAGATCGAATTTATACAATCATTTTACTACATGACATGTTCAAGGTATGACTCAAAAGTAAGTTTGAATAACAGCACTAAATGACTCTAATGAGTAGTCTCATCACATTTAGCATGCAATAATTAGTTACACAATTTCACAACGACACTAATACTCTCCTAAACTTAGGCATGTTTCGGCATATAAACGAACCATCTCTCTACTTGTCACAAAAGTGAAAGTGAGAAAATTATCACACTGAACTTACAACCCAACATCTAAAATAAATTGCAGTCGAAGTCTCAATAAGAGCGAGGGATTGCAATACTTTAAAAAAGTCATTAGCGAGGGGACGGCACTTAAGCACCATAGAGAACCCTGTAACTACCTTACGACCATATTGGTGCACTCGCTGTAGTTATTGAAATCGTTTTCTCTATTCTCTCCACCTCTTCGCATCTTTCTTCTTCTACCGCACCTGCAGCCTTCCCTCCAACCGCTACAACGTCGCACTGCATGGACACAACTTCGCATGTCATCACGACAGCCTCACATGTTTCTTCCTTCCCTACAGCCTCGCATCTTCCGTCTTTTCCTTTACCTTCTTCACTTGTCCCGTCCTCTTTACCGGCGTCCTTTCCACCTTCCTCCATTTCTTCTTCAATATCGAAATCCTCATTGAGGCTCTCTTCCATGATAGCCCTTAGTTTGATCTCCTCCATCTCCTTCACTATACTGCGCCATGTTTCCTTCATTCTGCTTATCTGCATCTTTTCCACGTTTACATTGTCTTCCACTCTATGTATTGCAGATCGTGCCAAATGTAGACATTCTTCCACTACCTCCATGTTCTTCTCCGCTCTCTTTAGCTCTGCCCCCAACTTTTTTATCATTATTTTCATCCTCATTCGTGGATCCATTTTCTCACTTTGTTCTTCTTTACTTCCACCTGCTCCACACTTCAACTGAGACCCACATCGTATATCCATTCTTTTAACCACACAGTACCCATTAGTCACGTGAGCATCCACACCCCTTGCACTACACACACTATTGTTCCCCTTTATACCACTCAGAGGTACATTTCTACTTCGCTTATTACTAATTCAGATGATAATTCGCCAAATATAGATACTGTCATATTTTTTGCGAGCACAACCGGTACCCTAAACAACATTATACCATATATCTGGCAACGCCTGTTTACGTCAAAGACACTAGAAAAGGAAGAGGAAACCTTATAACTTCTTACTGAGTTACGTCTTCATTTCTTAACATAATAAACAGGGCGCTTTCTGACCATACATCATCAGAACACATTTACATAGGCACCAAGCAAGTTACACTTCTATCAGGTAACACCACTACGTCATTAGGGCAATATTACACAGGAGATACTTCAAAACTTATTTACTTTAAACTCTACACACCCATTCATTGCACTAATGGCATCAGGATGTTTCATCAGAAATAGATAGTGACAAAATTCAAGCTAGCATCATTGAGCTATTTACATCAGCAGCTGGTACGAGCATACGCGTCAGTGACCCACACGAGTAAACACAGGAGATTTCCTGAGTTGTTTACTTTCCACTCTACCCCTTAACTAATTAATATCATAGTGACAGGATGATTTGTGAGACATACACAGTGCCTAAAGTTACAAACCCCTAAGGTACCCTAATCACCTATCGACCCTTCCATTCATTACAAACATTTACGGTCACATTCAGTACCCTCAACTGACACTGTCCTTCTTCTTACCAATGCAATGCACGTATTCATTCAGTCCCGTCTATCAGCCAAAAACACTACGTCATTAGCATAATAATAAACAGGAGATACTTGAAAACTTATTAACTTTCAACTCTATACACCCATTCATTGCACTAATGGCATCAGGATGTTTCATCAGAAATAGATAGTGACAAAATTCAAGCTAGCATCATTGAGCTATTTACATCAGCAGCTGGTACGAGCATACGCGTCAGTGACCCACACGAGTAAACGCAGGGGATTTCCCGAGTACTCTACTTTCCACTCTACCCCTTACCTACTTATAATCATAGTAGCACACAGTGCCAACTGATTCGTCACACATTATTAGTGCCATTATTTACAGACTCGCAAAGTACCCATTCAATCATCTTCAGTTGTACCCCCTACCACCATACACAGTACAACCATTAAACTACCTGCATACAACGTAGTGACTGTATGGCACACCGAGACTCTGTTGTCCATGTATGATCACGTACATCTCCACCATACCTCCACAGTACAATACATATTACAATTCGTCGATCATCCACCTCCTCTCCTATATACCCGTTCCAATTTTTTGTCAGGCACAGCTTCTTCGTCCTGTCCTGCTCTCTGTACCCCAACTGAAGAGTTCTCATACAGTTTACGGACAAGTGAACAACATTATAATCTTAAGTATGATCCATATGCATACACTTATGTTGTTTGTAAGACACTGCCTATAAGGAACGACTACTGGGTCACAAACATTTCATAACCATAGGATACATTTATAACAGTATATATTTCGGCAAGTATATTTTATTCTTTACAGCTTCCTATTATTACCTACAGGTTCTTCCTATCCTGACTATTTAAATATAAGGACTCCAAAATACAAATTTCATGACATTATACTTTATCAACCTCTTAAGGAACACTGAATATTGAAATCTCCAGACCATTAAGAACCTCGAGTACTCAACGTCGACCCTGCATCGACTTTTTGTCTTATAACACGCCATCACTGTATCATTGTACTGATATTACTCTTGGAGTGAGGCTATCCCACCATACAGAAAAAAGTGTAGGATTATACCAGTCAACCAACAAGAAGTACGGCACATAGGTTCTTTCCAAACTAAATCTAAATTATTCTCCTATTAGTTTAGTTTTGCAACCGCTCACCATGTAAACGGGAGGCTAAACTTTCGTGGTCTTTATCAGACAACAGCCTTTTTCCCGGCCCAAGAAACCTACCCGTACTACCCATGTGACGAGACCATGCGGCCGTAGTAGCCGAGTGATACAGTGGGGCTCCATTCTTCGTCTCTCCGTCAATAAAAGGCAGCACACACCCCTATTACATCAGTTTTTGTTCAGTTGGAGAGATGGGTGACAAAATATATGAAATACATTTCATGGAGAAAACAACGGGAAGTCACAATCACGCTGTTTTTTTATCAAGGTCTTTGTAAATGAGCTTCGAAATACTAGATTTCTGGCATAAAACCAAGGGAACTTTAGAAATACCGCCTCGTGATTTTCTTAACATTCCCTTACGAGTTTTACATTTTCAGCCTCACTTTCCTAGCCACGGTTTTCTTGTACCCAAATGTTTATTTTTATTAACCATAACATACCCTGGACGTACTCTCCACCCTTTTTATTGCATATTCATACTACAGAGAGTATTTTACGATCTTTTTTCACCTTAGCAATTACACTGGAACCCCGAGGGGAGCATCAAACACTTCAAATGGCGCATTGCGGCAGCCATGAATATTGACAAGAAAACGAAGTTTCTCATGACGGATGCTACGGGAGACATGCTTAAAGATATACGGTAAGTGCCACATATTTTCTGAAATCCTCACATCCAACACCCATACAACACTATTTCACCCTATGCTTGCACTACCGAGCTTTGACCACTGCCACTACATTTACTCAACTGTGAACCACACCAGCAATACTACTTTTACTCTACGTATCTTGTCGATTAGCCATACCTCCAAAGTATCCTTGCATTACTACTGTTTAAAGCCATCTGTCATCAACACCATGCCATCCCTACCCAATTCATCACTCACACAATAGTGTTTTCATTCCCACACTGCAGCACAGACATTTTTCTTTCTCCGTACAGGGCAACATACATAGCACCTGTACTTCGTCATGAAGTCTCGATTATTCGTACATCACTCATATATTTCACCACTTTTCCCATTGCCATTTCTCCACTGAAATCTTCTACACACTACCCTAGGTCCTCTCCGTCACATCTTAATCTCCTTTTCGTAATTCTAGGTCTGCATCCAATATACATATTAAAATAACTGGAACACGGAGACTGCGAGCCAGACAGAAAAAAACTAAAAAGGCAAAGAAGACACCTCACAACCAAAGAAAGACTACCGGGCAAAGAAAACGCGTAACAGTCAATTATACTTTAACAGTATAAGTGTATTTCACCTCATAACAAACAGCCTCTTTTCTGTGTCGTGCATTCTACTTCACTATATACTAAGTACCCACATAACCAACTCCATTATACAAGCCCTGGGTGTATAGGAGGAGACAGTTTCAGTTTCAGTTTCATGTTTTAAATTCCACTTCATACAATTCATACATAGTTTACCATACTAACAAAGAACTAAACTTTAAGGAGATACAACAATTACAGAAAGATAATGAATTGATACAAAAATAAATATATAAATATATTCAACTTGCATGAAGGGAATTACTTAGAGGAGGAGCTCTCTCAATAGGTGAACTAATCGAGGAGAGAGTACCCCCTGCAATCCTATGATGATCTCAAATGATTTTGGTCAGATTTATACAGTTACAAACAATAAAATAGAAATCATGCAAATATCAGAAAATAGCTCAGGATTGTTGATCGGCAGTCTTCAATAAGTAAATTTTCAGTTGCTTTTTGAAGGACATTTTAGATGGAGTATTACCGAGTTCTACTGGTAATTCATTCCAGAGTTTAGCACCAAGATATCGAATTGACTTAAGACCGTATTGAAGACTGTCCTTATGGAATAAGTACAGATCACCTTGACTGGCCTGTCTTGTGGAATACCGATGAACAGATGAACTGAATAGATAAAAGTTATGACAACAACAGGGTGAAGTTTTATTAATAGAGACATATGGTGTACTTATACTCTACCTTCCAACTACCCCTGCACAGGCCCTGTTCAGTACGCCAATCTATCACATGTGGGCCGTGTACTGCCCTACTACTCATACCTGGTACTAAACAACTGGTACTGACTAATACCACGCATTTCATTCCCATTCAATATTACCTACTATTCTACAACCTGTTGAAAATATACCCTGCTCATTACCTATCTCGGTACACTCAGCCTCCGTTTTTCACCCTTGTTGCAGGACTCTCCTACAAACATTGACACTTTAATACACAGAGATCCTAATAAACCTAAAGAGGTCGGACATTCTTTTTAACAAATATGCGGGGCAAGAGGTTGCATATTCGCAACCTAACAGTAGGTGAGACATAGACTAGACTACATACACATAACGTATTCACACTACGACACCAAACTTTCGCTGCAACACGCACCCCTCCTATTGTCCTATCGCAGTACTATCAACACTATACAACACAGCCATTCATTTAGATAGTATACTCGATTTAACATACTGTAACAACTGTTCTACCACTTCATCTACCTTTTACTTTCACATATTAGTTTACCATTAGTTTACCACTTTCTCCCACGTCCAACTGTTTGCTTGAAGCAAGACTGCCTGCTACATGGCATTGTACAAGGCATTGTCGGTTTCCTAAACAGTTACACCCACATCACATGTGCAGCGCTTAATACAAGATGCAACACTTATCAAGTTTCCAGGTTTCTTCTCACCCCCACCCCCATTTATTAGTCCAGATTTTCCAGGTGTTCTATTACTTAGCGCATGACAGGCTTCCTCTCTGGAACATCCCCCAGATAATAACCCCCCCCCGTTTATTATTTTTTAAAAAGTTCCCACCCCCCTAACTAGTACGACCCCTTGTACTAAGCACCCGAGAGTAGCTACTATCTGCTAGATATACTCCACGTGTATTTTACCATCTCTCTTCTAGCAGCACACGTCCTATCTTTCACCTTCACAGACCTGTCAACCTAGAAGTTTTATCTCCTAGAGATCCCGGATTTTCTCACCTTCACACACCTGTCAACCTAGAGTTTTCAACACGTTAACACTCTAGAGTTCCCCATAAGAAACACAGGCAGACTTGCCCAATATTTGACAACCTATGGTCGGCAAATAAATTAAAACAAAAATAATTATGATCATTAGAATTGACAGTGCCTTCATACTGATTCTATCATTCAGAATTTTCATTTAACAGTCTTCCAGATATGTGCATTTTAGATTTGTCATATATGATAACCTTGTATGTTCTTTCTATTAGATGTTCAAAAGAAGACCAATAATCTTTGGTGTCTTTGTTTTCGTTACCATATGTAAGTTTTTACCTTTGTTCACTTTCTCCACTTCCATTTATTTCGTTTATCACTCGTGCCCTACAGGCTCCAGAAAAATGTCCAACCTTCCTCAGTTTGTGACATCTTCATCACTACCCTTCCTCTTTTAAGACACTGACAACAAGCCGACGACCTTGTACTCAGCATTATGAATATAGACACAGACAACCAGCCAACGACCTTGTACTCTGCATTGTGACTGTCTCATACAGTATTACTCTTGACGATCCATGCCTCTCACACTTTATGGTACATTATCTGAAAACCTTGGCTGAACCTGCATTGTTTATATACCGTAAATTATCTTTTAAACCCCCCGGGGGCTTATTGATTTCAAGCACTCTAGAGGGGGGCTTAATGAAGAGGGAGGGCTTATAAGAGAGGGGGGCTAAATACATTTTTTGAAAATATTTAATAGTATACTGCATATTTGCTATTTGCAAATAGAGAACAATATTCAACTTGATTAGTTTATACGTTCCCAGCAGAACAAACAATATTGACAGATTATGTGGTAACCGTTAATATAGAGTGATTTTGTCCGCAGAAAGTCAATGACCGACTTTGATACTTTGAAGGTTTGAAAATATTGTTAACTGAGCGTGATCACGCTTAGTGTACTTACTCCTATCAAGCTTAGCTATGCTTTGTACTATTCAATATTTTATAAGGGGGGGCTTAATAGAGAGGGAGGCTTAATAAATTTTTTAGTTCAGACAGGGGGGGCTTATTAGAGAGGGGACTTAATTGAGAGGCGGGGCTAAAGAGAATTCACGGTAAGTGACTAAAGCTTCCTCAAATAGGACATGGAAAGCCATGACTTTTTCTCGACTCTGGTGCCCTATATCATATGGTGCCATTCACCCAGTACATACACTCTAAGACACAAAGAGCTACGCAGACAAACGTTTACAGTCATACACACGTAAAGTCTCTCTCCAAACTGAACACATCCCAGGTACTTTTCACTCACTACTTACTTGGAACGTATCCCACTTGAATACAACTATCATTTGACGCTCATACACCTGACACCATTCTACTCATGAAACCCTTACTTTTACATTTCTCCCGTGTTCCTTACTTTTTGGGGACTACAGATTTGCGATAAACAATAGATTAACATATACGACAGCATAGAGTCACAACGTAAAACTACATGGCTTTGCAGGAGGGGCATACCTCCCCAATGTATAACCGTTTACAGGGGGGAAGGGCAATCCACCCTTCATACCTACTTACTGTACATAGTATCTCAATGAGGCCTTTACCATATCTCACTCTGTATTGGATGCACGTGTTTTCACCTTATTACTAACATTCTTTGATGGTCAATCTTACGCATGACACACAGTATCTGCCCCATAATTTCATTTTGACGGCAATTAGTTATTACTCTACACTACCGAATACTCAGCGGAATGGATATACTCCCAGGGGGTGGAAAATTGTTAGAAAGGTACTACCAGGTGCTTTTAGACTTACAGCAGGGGTTAGATAATAGGTCCAAGTTACCTACAAAACACAGCATGATGGAGTACTAGCATGCAACGCTATTCAACACTTTTCTTTCCTGCAGATAGATATTGAAGTAAATGTATTGTTATATAAGTATCTGTCTTTTGGCAACTCAAACGTCCACTATCTAAAACACTATCATCTCTAGATATTCAGATTCTCTACACGTCATACTAGGGGACCCGACTAAAAGCAGGGGGGCTAGATAAAATCAAATAATCGGCAGGGGACGATTGTTCCGCACTCTAGAGTACAGTGCTATGGCAAATTCATACATAACGTTTCCTGCTGCTCAGGAAAGGTTATCTATGACTTCCTCATACTTTACACCTATAAAGTCATAATTTATACCTCTTACTTCCCACACTTTTCTCCTGGTCATTATCATACAAGGTTGCGACAACATCCGGAAAGCCTGGACAAATGTCCACTTTTTAAGACAGTCAATGAGACTGTGGAAACACCAGGGAAAATGTTGGACAGACATATAACTCACTTAAAAGTCAGGATATTGTTTTTCGATTAGACTTTCTCATTATCACACTCTTCTTGGGTCTTTTATTCCTTCCCATTGCCCTACAATCTTAAGATAGTCAATATCCTTGCAGTAAAATGGGTGTGGCCACATAGTCACGGCTCTTAATGCGTGTACCCTACTAAATTCCTCCCAGTTTGTGATATGCTTATAGACAAGTCGATGACAAGTCACGGAAAAGTCAAGGAATAATACTTTTCATTTTCTGTGGCAACCATCTCGTATATCATTCTTGTTTCTTACATATACTATCACATACGCACATACAACTACATACATTAGTATACCCATTATTGATCTTCATTTACCAGCTAAACTTAACCCATACCACAGAACTATCATATATTCTCTACTTTTCTCATCTTCTACTGCTACATATACCCTGTCCTGACTCTTCCTTTCTTTCATACAGATTGTTTAATACCTCAGGATCTCCTCATCTTCATAACTCGTGTACACAGAATGGTCTTAATCTATTCCACATGATTTTCTTGCCTTTCTCATTATATTATCAATAACATAAGTCATTACCTGTTTTCCTTCTTATTTTACATCTACTCTTACCCCACGGCTTACCACCTACTAGTTATATCATACATATTACACAGCACATCTCTTCCACAGTATTTTGCACACGGTTCTCACACCTCTTTTCACCCTTAATTCTTTGCACACCCTAACCATTTATTACAGATTCATTTACTGTTTCTCCCCTACATATATCCCACTAGATCCTATTCGTGATTTTCCACATTTCTTTCATTACACATTGTGACTTATATTTCGTATTTTACGCATTCTGTTGCCGCTTATAGTCAAGTGCGCCTCACATTCACTAGCACTTCATATTTTTTATCCAAGGCATCATGGCATACCACATAAGTAACAATTGCATACGCATTCCTATCCACATGACATTTTGATCTACTGACGCCTTGTACTTGAAGGCAGAAGTTCATGATCAATTGTTTCTCTAACAGGCACTTCAGTTGAAGTACTGTATACAACGACCTTCGTTTCCCTTCACTCTACCCTACCTACCTACCTTTGCACCCAGTTACCTGTTGTGTCAGTGCAACATATATTTGAGAGCACCTTATATTCTTTTCTCAGCGTCATTCTTATGACATATACTCCCGGGCATCTTACATTCGAGGGGTTACTTATACTTGAAAGCCATACGCTATATAATTTTCTTATATAAAATCCTCTTTCAATACACACAGATATTACACTCATGCCTCATGTGCATAGACTACGTGTGGACAATAGATGCAGGCGAATCCAACATCATAACCATGTCAATCATCAACTACAAATACAGAATCTGCCTGCACAAGCCATTAATGATCCACCTGTCATTGCTGCAGTGAATCACCTGGCCCAATTGCAGCTGCAACATCCAGTTGTACAAGCTCACATACCACAGAGGCCACAGCAGCCAGATCCTTCACAGCAGGTTGACATCATTCAGTTCCCAGCCGCACATCACCTTGGTCACATGAACAACAGGTGTCCACATTGTGCAGCACGATATTTCCAGGAAGAGTGCACTACACAAAATGTCTTCACCAGATGCTCTTTCCAGGGAAAAGTAACCTTACCACAAATTCAGCTCCCATCAAACACCATTGTGGAGCTATTCACTGGTGACACAGCACATTCACGTCACTTCTTGGAAAACATTCGCCACTATAATGCAGTGATGGCAATGGCTTCCTGGAATGCAACAGTTACTGAGCACGCTGGTAGGGGACCAAGAGTTGTTACACTTCATGGCCAACCCTACCATCTCACAGCTGCACAAGAGGCTCCACAAGGTATGCCACCTCAGTATGCACAGTTGTACATCCTTGACACAAATGAAGCAATGCACCAGAGGACCAGTGATCCACGCAATCACAACATCCGACCTGACATCATGCAGCTTCTGCAGGATGAACTACTTGCTGTCAATCCATATGCACGGCAATATCACAACATGGGTCACATCCTTCACCAGGAAAGACAACTAGCTGCTGCAAACAATCAGCCTGTGCGTCCTGTCAAAATGACTATTACAACACGACCATTTCAAGATAGGAGATACTCTACTCCTACAACGACAGAGATTGCAGCAGTGTATGTTGGCAATGATGGTGCCGCACCCAATCCAGCAGACCGAGATCTTGAGGTTTATCCTGCTCAACCCAATGCACCTGACACAGTCCAAATCAAGGCAACATCACCAAATGCAGACCCAATGACTTACCCATTGCTGTTTTTCCATGGAGAAATGGGCTGGAGTGTTAACATTCAGAGAAATGTTATAGCAAATGAAAGGCAACGAGGGGCAAGACGCAGAGCACGACTATCAGTAAACGAGTTCTATGCTGTCAGAGTTGCCGTGAGAGACAACGTCTCCACCATTCATCTTTCCCGTCTATTGCTTCAACAGTACCTGGTTGATGCATTCACAAAAATAGAGGGAAATGAATTAGCTTACATCAGAACACACCAGGAACAACTATGTGTTGAATCATACCAAGGTTTGATGGATCATATTGAGAGACGTGCAGAGGCAGAAGATGTGAATGTAGGCCGCATTGTCATTTTACCATCAAGCTTTGAAGGCAGTCAGAGAAACATGTACCAAAAGTACCAAGATGCGATGACGATTGTAACAAAGCATGGAAAACCAGACATTTTCCTCACAATCACAGCAAATCCAAAGTGGCCTGAAATTCAAGACAACGTACTTCCACATCAAAATGCAAGTGATAGGCCAGACATCGTCAGTCGTGTTTTTAACTTGAAACTCAAAGAGCTTCTTCATGATCTTCTTGAGAGACATGTACTTGAACATTTTACTGCATTTGTTTATACCATTGAATTTCAGAAAAGAGGTTTGCCACATGCACACATGATCTTATTTTTTGCAGATACAGAAAAACCACGTACAACCCAAGATATTGATCGAATTGTATCTGCAGAGATTCCAGATCCACAGGTACAGCCAGAATTCCATGACACCGTTAAGAGGCACATGATGCATGGCCCATGTGGTGACTTGGACCCTCATTGTGTATGTATGGAGAATGGCGAATGCAAAAAGCATTTCCCAAAACCTCTCCAACAGCAAACCGAATTCAGTGTTAATGGATATCCACTGTATAGACGACGTGGACAACACAGAGCAGAACTGCGTCGCCACACAGTGAATGACTCATGGGTTGTACCACACAATCCCCAGCTACTCATGAAGTTCAATTGCCATATGAATGTAGAGGTCTGTACAACTGTCAGGAGTGTGAAATACATTTTCAAATATATCCACAAAGGCAATGATGCTGCTCACATTGAAATCAGACAGAACCATCTCAATCATGATGAGATATTGCAGCATCTCAATGCACGCTATGTTGGACCACACCAGGCAGTTTTCAGAATAATGCAATACAAGATGCATGACAAAAGCCACATTATCATCTGGCTGGCAATGCACTTACCTCTTTAACAGAATGTACATTATCAGAATGGCAATGAACAACAGGCACTTCAACGCAATGAACAAACAACGTTGACAGGATTCTTCAAACTTAACCAAGATGATGAAAATGCACATCAATATTTGTACCATGAGATTCCTGAGCATTACACATTCAATAAAAGTGCAAAAAAGTGGAATCGTAGACAACAGGCAAGTGCCCCAGTCATTGGTCGAATCTATCAAGTTCAGCCCTCTGATCCACAACGATTTGCTCTTCGCCTACTTCTTCACCGAAAAGGAGTGACATCATTTGAAGACCTCAGAACAGTTAATGGTCAAGTGCATGCCACATTCAAAGACGCAGCAAGAGCAATGGGGATGCTTGAGGATGACACCGAGCACAGGCGCTGTTTACAGGAGGCTGCAGTCATGAACATGCCTTCACAACTGCGCCAATTATTTGCCACATTGATGGTGTTTCAAACTCCATCTGACATCAGAGCCATCTTTGATGAATTCAAGGAAGCCATGTGTGAAGATTACATCAGACATGATCAACTCCATGACCCAGACATGACATTGCAAGATAGACACATTCATCTCTGTCTATGGGATATTGACACATGCCTCAGGGTTCATGGTAAGTCAATTTCAAATGTTGAATTTTCTGATCTTCCACAGCTTCCACACAATTTCATCCATCCACAGAATCAGAATGAACACATTGACATTGTTCGTGAAAGGCAGCTGGGTGAGCAAATGCTCCAACAACTCAACAGTGATCAGCACCATATTCATGACACCATTGTCGATGCCATAACAACAAATTCTGATCAGAATTGCTACTTTGTGGATGGACCAGCAGGCACAGGTAAAACCTTTCTTTATAATACTATAGTTCACAACCTTCAGGCTTTGGGACTAAAGGTGAAATGTATGGCATATTCAGGAATTGCCAGTACATTGCTCATCAATGGAGCAACTGCACACTCCACATTTCAAATACCTATCCCTTTATTGCCTGATTCTACATGTAACATAAAGAGGCAAAGTGCCAGAGCTGAAATTCTGAGAGAAACAACAATATGTATCTGGGATGAAGCATCAATGATCCCAGCAGATGCACTAAAATCTGTTGATGTCCTTCTCAGAGACATAACACAGGTTAACAAGCCATTTGGGGGTAAATTCATGTTTCTTGGAGGTGATTTTCGACAAGGTCTCCCAGTTGTTCCTAGACCAGGTAGAGACCAGACTGTTCGCCAATGCATCATCAATTCACATTTGTAGCAACACTTCCACCAGTTCCGACTCGTGACAAACATGAGAGCTGCTCAAAATCAAACATATACACAATTCTCTGAGTGGCTCCTCAGAATTGGCACTGGTGAAGAGCCACATGATGCAAATGATCAAGTCACCCTCCCATGTGAGATCATGACTGATTCACAGGATGAGATGATCAACTTTGTTTACCCACCAACTCAGCCTGGTCATGCAGATCGTATGCAAGATCCTACATACATGTCAGAACGTTGCTGCTTAACACCACTGAATGAGAACTCACACGAAATCAATGATCTCATTCTACATCAACTCCATGGACCAGTGCACACATATCTCAGTACAGATAGAGTTGTCACTGATAATCCAGAGGAAGCAGCAGCATATGCAATGGAATTTCTCAATGCACAAACCCCGAGTGGATTGCCAAAACATAAATTGGAACTCAAGGTATGAAACCCTTTGATCTACTTCATGTGTATCATATAGGCCATCACTTTTCCATGATTATTCCCTTTACTGACGTACCTTCATATTTACTCCTTTTCCCTCTCATCTTCATTATATCACTTACATTACAAGTTGTATTTACTCTTTCAGTTACATTTCATACAGTGATCAGCCATTGCTATTTTCTGCATGCCCATATCTATATCCAATTCACCTCTAGGACCTCTCATATGCAGAACAGAGTTTTTCCTACACTTCTACATATCCCAAACCTCTTATCACTCTCTCATGCTTCTCCTTATCTACTATACAGGTTGGTGCAACGATACTTCTATTGCGAAACATCAATCCTAAAAAGGGACTCTGTAATGGCACATGTCTCATTGTCAGAGGCCTGCAAAGGCATGTCATATGTGCAGAAATCATCACAAGTGAGTACAGGGGCCAGTATGTGATGCTACCAAAGATAGCATTGTCATCACAAGATTCTGCTCTTCCAATCAACATTGCCAGGTGCCAATTTCCTGTCAGACTGGCATACTGCCTTACAATCAACAAAGCACAGGGACAATCACTAAGGTATGTTGGAATTTACCTTCCAAAACCTGTGTTTTGTCATGGTCACTTGTATGTGGCAGTCTCCAGAGCACGATCGTTTGCTGGCCTCAAAGTATTCACATCAACTGGTAGACTAACAACCAATGTGGTTTACCGTGAAGTCCTCACATAAACATTCACATTGAGGACCAATCATCTTGCGGTGTTTCACATACAGTGACTGCATGTACCACCACAACGCCTGGCTATTGACTATATAAGCATCTTTCAGCTATCACTATCTTTCTTAACCTGTTAATGAGGGGTGTTGGAAAGGGGTTAAACTGTTTTGCGGTACATCTATGTGTCATCATTGTTCATCATCAACCAATCACTAGCTCTTCAATGTGGTCACCCAGATGTTGTTGTACATGCCTCTTTATAAGACAGTTAATCTTGCATAAACCTCACCCTTGCATTGCATTATCTTATTGTTACTCTGATACTTTGATGGTAACATATGTTATATTTAAGTTATTTAATTATTACAGTGCTATACAGACAGATTCAACATAAATAGATAACTGCACTGTAGAAAACAGTATCAGATTAATTACACATATTGGATGCCTCATGCAAATATTCAAATTGGTATGTGTATGAACTTATCAGCTCTGCAATATCTAAGACATCCTCTAGGATGTTATGAATTTTCTCGCCAAGTCACATTTCTTGAAACATTACAATATTTCATTAACAAGGCATTGCACCAATATAGATAGACAAAGTTACACAGTAGCAGTACACAACTAATATATCAACCATCAGTCTTCACAATCACCCTTACATATGTCATTGTTAAACTTTCTGTCAACTTTTATATCATCACCAAATTCAGGTTTTAGCTCTTTTGCCTTGGTACCAAATTGTAACTATTTATGTATCATGCACGAGGGTTGTATCCAAATCAGGGGAATCAGGGAATATCCTGTAATTTCAGATTCATTCTGCGATAATCATAGGGAAAAGACAGATTCTTCAAAGAATCGGGGAATATACATGGAGTTGTTGACAAGCAAAAACTCTTTCGTTGCTGTCAGTCACTTATTTCCCATTTTCCACTCAAACGGTGTAGTTCTGTTTGTTTTGACACCAACAGAGTTGAACGGCAAGTATAGGGCAATGGCTCTCCTAACCGCCAACTCTATCTGAAGAAGTGATAGATTGTAAGTGATGGCTATATAAACTCTGGGTTACTGTGGGGAAATGAGTAGCCTTTTACTAAATAAGAGAGCAAATCAAGGAATTTCCTACTAATATAGTAACACTCTGCACTATCAGTCTAAACAAAGAGAGCATGTACCTCAATATCTCCTGAGTGGATGGATCCTTACAAACATGTACAATTGTATGTTTGAGCTCCTGCTTTACATCTTCCTGCCTATACCACTCCATACGTCGTATGTTGTGGTTCATGTGAGCGCCTCATGGATCCATTTTATAGTGATTGGCGGTGCTTCCTCACTCATGACCACGCACCACTTAGTCAGGCATAGATGAACAAAGCCTTTTATGTTGGCCATTGCTTCTTAATGGCTAGCGACACATTGATGTACTCACATAGAGTCGTCATCACACAACACAATCAACACCGCAAATATTTGAGGGGGTATGTCCACTTTCATAGTGGGTTTCAACTGTGGGAATCTCGGGTTCTATTTCTTAGCATTCATATGTTCGTATGTTTGCGCACATGAGCCTGTGATTTCTTATGTGATGACATCAGTGGTGCTTATGCACTACGGTGCATGCAGTCATCTGTACAATTCACTTCCATGGCAACATATATGCTACAAACAACAAGCTGTCAATGGTAAGTACTAGGTAAGTATAGTATCACATTCTTCCTATCTGTTCTTTGCAATCTTTTTGATCATTTCATGTGTTATATGTGAAACCTATCGCTGCAGAACAACACACATGCCATTAATTGAGTTGGAGTCCCCAAGCTGTGCAACATCTATTCTTTAACACACGCTAGGAACCCAATACTGATGCAAAATACTTATATTCCTGGAAAACTATATACTTACGTTCTTTCTTCTTTCTCTTTTCACTTGCACATGCATGATTTCATTCCATACCTATGAACACTATGTATTTCTTGCATTGAGGTACCTGCGGTATGCATGTTGCTGCAGGCTACAATTTTTGCTTCCCTACAACTGGCTAATTCCAACAACACCCTTTATTTACATCTCAGGGCCGAACATAAGACTGCCACTAATAGCCTGTAGTTTTTAACCAGCAACAAAATGTCCACTTTACTGATTGTACAATCACTAACATTTTGTTCATATGCATTTACACCCTGTACGCTGTTTGCCATTCACATACTCTTTTAGACTTACAGACCTCCTATCCTCCTGCACTATGTTATGCTCTTACAACCCCTGCACCCTTTTGGATATCACTGTATACACACCGAAACTCAATGAGCTACCTCAGCACTTCAATACACACAGATCGTATGTGTATAAATAAGATTATTTGCAATACATGTTACCATTGCCTACTTTTCACCTGTGACATAGCACCATTGTTGTATAATAACGTGTCTTTATAATAGACTTACACACTTATTATGTATCTCGCTTTAGTTAGAGAAAAGTATTGAGCAATACAGATAGTCCTCTAACACAGCACATACAATTTTTGACTATTGCGGCATTAGTAAGAGTGCACTTATGTGCTATATACTCCCATCAAATATCACTACAGGAACCTATCCCCAAGTTCTTTCCCGACATAGTGTTATTATGAATGCATTTGCAAAATTTTCTATGTACGGTACCTTAGCTACAAATATGTTTTTATTACTATACTATAGTCCACCACATTTAGCACAATGGTAGACCCATGTATTGTTTGAAATTAATATTGCTATTAGGAAGCAAACAGTATATGTTAAACATCAGTACGCAACAAAGTATCATATTTTAGTAAAGCAGGATGGTAGCTCCACCATAAGTATTTCTCACACACATGTTTAATACGCACAAGACCTATCACATATTCAACTATCAAGATGCAATGAGATATTCAATGCACAGAGTAACCATGCCCAAGCTAAATCATGAAGATAAGCTTCTGTGTTAGACAGATGGTATTTGAGTGTGATTGTCCACTGTTTGATTACATTGATTACTACAGATCAAATTCACTATGCAACTCTGTAGCTATCAAACATTACATCCATGCAAATGACATGAACTTCGTCATATACTTATGCATGTATTGTCATGTGCACTGGACCAGCCTTGATTTTCAGTGGGCAATTGTATCCTCCACGACTTCATTCGACATTTCCTTGACTGATACAAGGAGAGATGATGTGGCACGAGTAGTAAGTACACACTGTACAATACCAAAGCACACCAAAATGTTACAGCCCCCAGACTTGTGCAGATTCATGTCTACAGATAGACAGCAGGCAGAACATCAGTAAATGCCACGGAATAAGTAAAGACTGTGCATATAAACACTGAAAGCTGCAAATTTATGTGCCGTTTCTATGCACTCTCTAGCCCCGTGCAACAGGACAGTGATAATCTCAATCTACTTAAGCCCGATATCCACAATGTGTTTGGGCTCACTTTGAATACTGTCCTATTTAGACTATGGTCCATATTATGCACTTGCAAAATGATACTGGACAATCAAATACCATCAATATACTCACGCCAGTACTCTTTCTTTCTTATCTCACCATGGTAACTCTTCATGGTAACATCCTTATCTCTTCAAGGATGTATCAAAACAGGAAGAAAGCAAAGAATGGTGTTAAAGTGAAGCTGGATCTAACGAGAAGAAGACGTGGCATCTTGACTCAAGCGATTGAGTTTGGTGAGAAACATGAGCTAATAGACTTTGTTTTTACAGATGTAAACTGTAATCTTGCTGTAAGGCTAAAAGATGGAGGTTTTGTGTATTTTGAGTCTCTTGACGTTTTGAAGCAGAGGGTAAATGGACCTTAAGTAAATCATCATGTTGTGTATTTTTGTTTTTATTTGTTTTTTTTTTTCAAAATAGTTGTTGTTAAAAATATTTTACTGAAAAATTTGACCTTACGTAATCCACTTAACTCATGAAAGAAACAGACAAGAAACCTAGTATACCTTGCAACAAAATACTTCTGAAAATTACACTCCTTGCTATGCATTTTCTCCCATTATGCTCCTAGCGGTAGCCCATATAAGAGGTTGCTATTTCCATTGTCTTTTTTTATATTTTATATATTTGTTTCTAATCTGTTTTCTTTTTGTTGAGTGTAGTTATCAAATTCCCTTTTTCCTTAGCTGTTGTTTACCCCAGACCCGTAATTATAATTGCATAACATTCCGTAGTCTGTTGACCAAAAATGAATATGACCAGGGATATGAGATTTATAGATGCGTGTAGCGAACAATTATGTGCAAGTGGGAGTTGCAGGATGGCAAAGGCTTAATTCACTATGAGTCCCTAAAGAATTTAATTGGTTCTTGACAATAGCTTCTTCAGCCTTTGATGTGTTATTTCAATTCTTATACCTTGGAAGGCGTGCATCTTACTGCCTGTTACTTTTATGCGGGGATGTCCATCCAAACCCAGGCCCGCGGGATAATAAATCATTGAAGTTCTTTCATTGGAATTTAAATAGTTTATCTGCTAGAGGACGAATAAAGATACCCCTTATTGAAACTTATGATTCCCTCTACAACTATGACATTATTACTATTTCTGAAACTATGCTTGATCAGTCTGTGACTAATGATGATATTTCTATTGAAGGGTTCAGCAAAGAGATATATCGTAGTGATCATCCCAGTAATACCAAAAATGGAGGCGTTTGTCTTTATTTTCGCGAAGGTTTACCTATTACGAGACGGACTGATCTAGAGTTACTCCCTGAAATGATTTTAAGTGAGATCACATTAGCATGTAAGAAAATACTCTTTGGGACCTTGTATCGTACTCCGAGCCAGAATAGTCAGCAGTTTGAAACTTTCATTGATAGATTGCAAGAGGCATTTGACAAAATGAAAGCAGAAAACCCCCATTGCATAATTTTAACAGGAGATTTTAACTGCAGATCTACAATATGGTGGACTGAAGACATTGAGCAACCAGAGGGTACTGCGTTGGAGGAACTTATTGAAACTAATAGTCTGTATCAACTGATTGAAGAGCCAACTAATATACGTAATGAGGGAAGCTCTTGCATAGACTTGATTATTACTGATCAGCCAAACTTGTTTGTTGCACATGGTGTCCACCCCTCCCTGGATGAGCATTGTCAACACCAAATTATTTACGGTAAACTTAATGTATCTTTACCATCTCCCCCTCCATATAGAAGAATTATCTATGACTACTCGAAAGCGGATGTTCCTGTGATTAGGGAATCAATTTCTAACACTGATTGGGCTTCTTTATTTTATGGACTTAACCCCACAGAAATGGTTGATAAATTTGCCAATGTCTTGTCAGTACTATTTTCCTTGCATATACCTAATAGGGTTGTTAAATTTGATGACAGGGACCCACCATGGATGAAGCAGGAATTAAAAACTGCCATCAAGCGTAAGCATAGAGTATATTCTAAGTTTGTGAAAAGAGGCAGGAAAGTGGAAGAGTGGAACCATGTCAAAAATCTTCAAAATGAAACAACCAGGATGATCATTAATGCTAAAAATGAATACTATTTAAACCTTGGTAGAAGGCTATCAAATAAATTAAATGGTCCCAAAACCTATTGGTCTATACTCAACAGACTTATCAGCAAAAAGAATGTTACAAACATACCCCCACTCCTTGAAAATGGAAAATTCGTAACTAATGTTGAAGCAAAAGCAAATGTATTTAATGAATATTTTGTCGCAAAATGTAAGGAGGTGGAAACTGGTAGTACTATTCCAACATTTATCCCGCAGTTCCAAATGCCTTTATCAAATATGAATATTGACAGGGACAAAGTTTATCAACTCATTACATCATTAGATACTAGTAAGGCTCATGGATGTGATGGAATCTCTGCAGCCATGATTAAAATCTGTGATAAATCAATTGTGGAACCTTTATGCTGCATATTTGAAAGATGCCTGGAAACAGGCTTGTACCCCACACAGTGGAAAAAAGCTAATGTTATTCCTGTACATAAAAAGGGGTGTAAGCAGAATAAATGTAATTATCGGCCTATATCCCTCATTCCAATCTTTGGAAAGATCTTTGAAAAATTGCTATTTGATGTCATTTATGATCACCTCTGCAAAACTGATTTAATATCACCACATCAGTCAGGCTTTCGTCCTGGGGAATCCACGATCAACCAGTTACTTTTGATAACACATAATATTTATAGAGCATTTGATGAGACTCCTAGTAAAGAAACGCGGGCTATTTTCCTTGACCTTTCTAAGGCGTTTGACACTGTCTGGCATGAGGGTTTAATATATAAGTTGAAAGCTAATGGGATGACTGGAAATATTCTCCAGATTTTGCAAAACTATCTGACTGATCGGAGGCAACGGTTTCTGTTGAATGGAAAAAGCTCTAACTGGGATATCGTATCTGCTGGTGTACCACAAGGCTCAGTTCTTGGTCCCTTACTTTTCTTAATTTATATCAATGATATAGTTCATAACGTAAAGTGAGATATTAAATTATTTGCAGATGATACATCCTTATTTATGAAGGTTCGGGATGTAAATGAAGCTGCACTTGATCTAAGTAGGGATTTAACTAAAATTAGTTTATGGGCTTGGCAATGGAAAATGAAATTTAATGCTGATAAAACTGAGGAAGTTGTATTTTCTTGTAAAAGAGAAAAATCGATACATCCTATTCTTAAATTAGGGGATGAAACCATTTCCACAAATTCTGAACATAAGCACCTTGGAGTGATTCTTGATTCGAAACTGAATTTTAAAAGTCACGTAAGAGAAGCTATCTTAAAAGCACGAAGAGGAATTGGCTTGCTAAAACATCTTTCAAAATATGTGTTAAGAGAGGTTTTAGACCAAATTTATAAGCTTTATGTAAGACCTCATTTAGATTATGGGGATATTATATACCATAAATATGATCCAGATAAGCAACTGAACTTCACTGAACAGTTGGAGCAGACGCAATATAAAGCAGCACTAGCAGTATCCGGGGCATGGAAGGGTACCAACAGGTTAAGACTTCTTGAAGAGCTTGGATGGGAAACACTTTATGATCGTAGGCGGTATCGAAGGCTGTGCCATTTTTTTGTTCTTTCCAAGTCCAAAACCCCAGTTTATCTTTATCAAGAAATTCCAGAACAGCGAACTGTTGAGTATAATTTGAGAAACACTCGCTATTATGAGCCGAATTTAAGTAGGACGGTCCGTTTCTCAAATTCCTATTTTTCGAACATACTAGATGAATGGAACAAATTAGATAAAGCAGTTCAAGGATCTCCCTCCATTTCAGTATTTAAGAAAAACTTGTTGCAAATCATTAGACCTTTAAAAAACCCAGTTTACAACATTTGTGATATTGTAGGTGTTAAAATACTAACAAGGCTTCGAGTCAAGTTCAGCTCCTTGAATGAGCATAGATTTAGGCACAACTTTGAATGTTTGAGTCCAGCGTGTGTTTGTGGAGCAACTAAGGAAGACACTGAGCACTACCTCCTGCACTGCCCACAGTTCTGTACTTTGCGCCAAACTCTCCTTGGTCAAATATCAGATGTTGGTTTTGATATAGCTAACATGACTACTAAGGATCTTTGTTATTTGTTGTTGTATGGTAAGCCTAATGGAAGCACACTTATTAATAGAATGATATTAGAAGCAACAATATCCTTTATTAAATCTTCTAAAAGGTTTGAATAACTACGTTGGGGGGTAACAACAGCCACACCCTTCTCCTTTGTTTGTGTTTGGTTTAGTTTTCGTAACTGGCTCATGCTGAGGGCAATGGTAGTCTCTAACCCTAAAAAAATTTTTCCTTCAGACAGCATGTTCTATTTTTAATGTTTGATATTTTGGAACACGCGTTGTCGTGTGCGTATGACTGCCATTGACCTCAGCATGAATACCTACTTTGTACTTTGTAATTAAAAAATGAAATTGTAAGTGGCACTTGTAGTGAGGACTCGGTGACACCATGTCTTTCCTCACTGCGAGTGTTCACAAGAAAATGTATTTTTATTTTTCTTTTTAAGAACTTGTTTTTATATGATAAAAAAAAAAAAAAAAAAAAAAAAATGGTAACTCTGGAAAGCATTCAAATTGTCCATGAAGACCCACAGGATCAGACAGTGCTAATAAGACCTTCCTTAGTAGTTCACGACAATCACCCATAATATATCTATAGTTAAGCTCTTTCTCTATATGCATATTTACTTCATACTTAGAATTTATCACGTCGTAGCATTAATTATCTGACACATGCACACAACATATCACTGATGCCTTAATGTAATCGTTACATGCCAACATACACCATTTGCATTCAACCCCTTAATATGAACTATGAACACCATTACCCCCACATTATCCTAGAGTAGTATCATTATGATGCTATTACTGTAACCCTCCCCGTTTCTTCATAACATCACTTTTAGTTTGTCATGTACATTCACACCCCTTTCCTTTACCTAAGACAGGAACTCTTACCCTTATACCCAATGACCTTTTTATATTCAACTCAACAACATTTCATAGGTTACCCAATTCCCATTTCAACTTTAGTTAGCACATAAACCTTTGACCTTATTCTCAACTTTTTGTGTTACTTAAATATAGTTACTCGGGTTATGCGTTTTCAGGTTCACTTGTGTGTTGTTGCCAAGGGAACTTGTTATGCTTCCCCCAGTGAGGTTTGCACCCCAACCATTTTTGGCTACGTAAAATACACGGTCTGCTATTTTCAGCCAGTCCCCCCAGCAACTACCTTAACTCATAGCAAAGTCATTTTTCCATATATGCTACCATAGTACTACACACCCTCCCTATTCAAATAACAGTTGTATCGTTTTATCCCGCAAAACTCACTGAAATAAGGATTACCCAAACAAAGGATGCAACCTTGACGTGGTGTTTGGGCTTACAACCAATGCATCTAGCAACAACACAGACTATATCTACTATATTTAGAGCCACAAGTGATTTTAGACCTTAATGAGCTTCATATTTTCATAATACTAGACACAAGTTTCTACAATATTATAACACAGACTAGCTTAGTACTGATAGCCCGCTAGACGCTTAACACTTCATCTTCTTTTACAGCCCCGTAGCCTAGCGCAGGTATCCGAGCATTTTTAGCACTATTTGTTTGCGCAATTTTTCAACGATTGTTTCATCTTCTAAAGGCCTGTAGCCTAGCGTAGGTATTCCAGCATTTTCAGCACAAGTTGGGTTGAGTTGACCAATGAAAGGCTGAAGGTCTCATGGTCCTTCACAGAGGCTGATGACATCACCTTCCCATCATTCTGTGCGCTGTTGTGATTGATGAGCATCACAAATGTGGATCATGTAGCTGTGGTGGGGGACGGTGTTAGTCTTTCCAAGGCTAATCTGCAACTTCATTTAAACTCCCAATGCGGGTAACTGGGGTAAGGGAGCCCGCGTCTAGCGGGCTATCAGTACTAAGTCACTATATACTAAGATGCCTAAAATGCAAATGAGCTCCACCATTGTTCCCATCAAAAGTACCGCCAGTTGCCGCGTGATGTATACTTCTTCTGCCGTTCTTCTTGTATTGGGTTGAAAGGTCTCCCAACGTTCCGATATGGTTTGAATGGGTGCCGAACTTTTTCTGTTAATTTTCCCATTTTTTTCGCCTAGATATTCCACTTTCATTTTCGCCATCTTCTGGCCTTTGTCTTTCGCCTTTTGTCTTCCATTGTTGTCGTCCCCATGGATAGGCTACTCTTTTGGTAGAACAGGCAGTTATCGCTCGGGTTGCGCTTGATGGCAGTTGTAGAGGAGAAATTGGTCGCTTCTCCTACCGGGTGAGTTGCTCTTTTTGTGCTGAAAACGTTTCATATATATTTGCGTGTATTTACTTCATCTAATATGTGCGCTTTCTACTGTTGTGGTCATGTTATGTCGAAGTTTTCGGCGATATTCCAAGACCATCCCCCGTGGGTTTATCGCCATTACAGACTTTCGTTCTTTTCATGCCAGGTGAGTCGCTACTTTCGTACAAACCATTTCGACTTTAGTTTGCCAAGTAGTCCTTTGTCGCATGTGTGCCTTGCCTACGATTATAAGCTATATATCTCAATGTTTTCAGCGAAGTCACACGACCCTAACTCGCTGGATTATCGCCATGACAGTTGCTTCCCATGCCGTTCTACTCTATTCCCTAAATCACCGTGCTATTCGTGCTAAATTGTTATTAAGTATCAAGGAGAAGTATACAGTTGTATTCTCTGCTATTTTAATGTATATTTCGCTAGCAAATCACTGCAATCGGGTAGCTTTTACTTTGGACAGTGCCCTTAAGGTCACAGTTTGCCCTTTGACCTTGGAAGGAACTATTGTAAGTATGTTCTACCAGGTGAGTGGTTTTCTAAAGCTATTAAGGTTGGTTTCAAATTGCCTGTCGTTGCTCTGTTCACTGTGTATAACTTCTATAGTATTTTGGACGCGTATGTTCACTAATGTCAGCGAGATTACTAATAGCTTCCCTCAGGGATTTTCTGCCATGACAGTTCCTCTCCAACACGATTGATGTTCTTCACTGTTGCTGGGTGAATTCAAGCGAACTTTCGTCCCTCTGGTACCAGGTGAGTCGTTTTTTCCTATAATAAGGTTTGCTTTTAGATTGCCTTTATTTATTCTCTCTACTAAATGTGTTTAATATTGCACATGTTATATCATTATTTTGGGCAGCGAGATTCCTCAACCTTCCCTCGGGAGTAATTCGCCATGACACTTCCTCTCCGATCAGATTGAATATATTCTCTAGATCGTTTTGGGTCTTTTACAACATTGTTATGACATACTTATTATATGTTTACTGTTGTATTCCTTGCTGGATTGCTATATTTATTGCTTGAATTTAATGCGTGCGTAGATGGGATAGGACATTGTTGTGTTTCCTGATGAAGTGTGGTACATGGGCTACTGAATATGGTCATTGCTGAATTCAGTTGGGCCTGGGTTTTTATTTTGTTATTTTATTGTGATAAGGGTGTAAGTTCTTGTGGGTAATATAACTGTTATCAGAAGTTTCCATTCCCCTCAGTTCAGCCATGGAGGCAACTGCCCTGTGTGTTTGATGCTCATTGCCAGTAGCCAAGAAACATCTAAATACGGTTTGTACAGAGATGTCCAAACTTTGTGTAATTTATTTGCTAACTTTTCTTAATAGTATTCCTATGCTATGTTGGTATTCTTACACTCTTTATTTTGTTGTAGGTTGTAGATAGACATGCGAGGGGATTCCCAACTTGAGATCAGGATCGCAGAAACCTCTGATCCTTTGTTTGCGAACAATAGTGTTTACACAAGGCCGCAAGTTTGCAGTTGAGGGCATGTTTACGAAGTGGATGGATATCTTGCAATTCTTTGTGGAATTTCGTCTCTTTTCTATAAGGTAAGTGGCTTATTTCATTGACAAGGTTTCAATGTAGTTTTACCAGGATTGTTTTGTTTAGAGTGATCACTACTTTGCCAGCTAGATGAGATTTAGTGCGATGTTTTGATGGAGATTCCATAGGATTGCCTTGGCTCAGGGGTCATATGATCATGGCAGTTCCTTTCATGTTCGCTTGATTTTCGCCTGTAATTTACCGTTTTGTTACTACAAAAGTTTCGGTATAATATTAAGGAGATGCTTACTGTATTATTTACTGATATACTAGGACTTTTATCGTGCTATTTCTACTTTGTCTTTGCGCGAGATTTTCACTGACTTATAACTGAATAGTTAGGCCGCTTTGTTTACGTTTGAGCTGTTGTTGGCCACGTCTGCTTAGCTCTTGCGTTTTAGGATACACTCATCGTAAGCTGCAGCTAAGACATTGTTCAAAGTATTCGTTAGATTATTGGACTGTAATAGCTCTCTTTCCTGTTCACTTTTGTTGCAGTATGTTGAGGAAAGTAGTACGTGTATTCTCTCTAAAACTGCGAGAGGTTGTTCATATTACTCTCAGTTGCCATAGCTGCCGCGGTACACTTTGTATTGTACATCACTGGGGTATTTATAGTTAAAAATGCCAAGCCTTATACGGATATTTTATCTACTAATTCGCTTATTATATGCTGTATAGTACCGTGCGTGTTAGGTAGTTGCGTCTTGATTTATGTACACTGATATTGTATTCTAAGTCAGCTTTGTATTCAACACACAAGTACCTTATTCACAAGGCCTTATTCACACGTACCTTATTCACAAGTATAGTACTTTACTAATTTCCTATGTACTAACAGCAGTCTAACACCCTTTATTTACAACAGTCTATTATTTGTGTTCACTATATGTTTTAGTGTTTGGTTGACTTTGTATGTGGGCACTTTGATTCTAAATGTTCTTTTCCTGGGAAACCAGCTCTGTGCCTTGCTGAGATGATTTGTTATAGACACCATTAATGATTTCCATAATCATTCTGCACATGATAACATTATGTTTGTTGGTGAAGTAGTTTTGGATAACAAGTATGTGTATTGTGTAGACTTGATTCCTGGAACCCCACCATCCAGCCCCCACCTCACTTACCAGTATTAATCATAATACAACTATTATGAGGGGTTTGCTGTAAGAGTTTATTATATATACAAGCTTATGCCATAGTCATACACAATTTTTGAATGTGAAGTCTTTGTGGAATAATCTACAGTATCTGTTAGGAATATTCTTCAGCTCTGATTCACTTGACTTAAACAGTTATCATTAGGCATTGCCATGTCAAAAACCTACTTGAATCTAAATATTATAAGAGTTTGAAAGTGTTTACTATTACAAGGTGTGCCCAACTGATGTCCTTAGACCAGAGTTGTAGCAGTATATTACCTGATTGCCTGCCTGTATGATTGTTTCACTAGCCTGTATCATTGTCAGATATCAGTAGTTGCCACTAGCATTATCACTTTTGATTTATCATTCTGAGTTTTGTGATATGTTGTTAAACTTTTTTATTAGTTACAGCTAGCAACCTTATTTGTATTGTATTGAATAGACATATAAAGCCCCCCTCCTATCTAACACAAAACTATTGTTTAAATTTTATTTCATGATGCAATCTCTAAAATTTTATCATTCATTCTTAAGAGTTAGAACTTTATGTGTTTGACAAGAGTTTAGCATTCACTTACATGATTGTGGCCCATAGTATTGTGACCTTTGAGTATGCTGTAGGATTACAAAGTAATGGTATTTTAATTGTGAACGCTTAGACTATACAATTCTGAGGTAGTGTTATTGCATAAAGCCTACTTTAGTGCCTAGATGGTACTGAATGATACTAAAGACTATACATAATGTGCTTCATTTAGTAATTTATTGTAACAGCCATTTGCACTACTTAACTACTTTATGTATGTACAGGAGACTAGCGGTTTGTTTTGATAGCCCGCTAGACGCGGGCTCCCCTACCCCAGTTACACACTGACCCTGTCAAAATCAATTTGCAAATTAGCCTTGGAAAGACTAATGCAGTGCCCCATCCAGGTTGCATGGTCCGCATTGTCGATGAGCATGGATGAAAAAGCTCGCATAGGATGAAGAGAAGATGACGTCATTCGAGCGCCTGACATCCGGCCTTTGCAATGGACAAATCGATTAAAATTTGAGAGACAAAAGTTGTACAAAAATGCTCGGATACCTGCTCTAGGCTATGGGGCTTTAGAAGATGAAGAAGACTGTCCAAAAGCCCCATAGCCTAGAGCAGGTATCCGAGCATTTTTGTACAACTTTTGTCTCTCAAATTTTAATCGATTTGTCCATTCCAAAGGCCGGATGTCAGGCGCTCAGTAACACAACATTGTACGGGGGAGGGGGGAAGCTAGGTATGGAAAAGTGTGAAAAATCTGCAATTCAGTCCAACAATGTTTGCAACGATTGTAGGTATGGAAAAGTGTGAAAAATCTGCAATTTGTTCCAACAATTTTGGCAATGATTGTATATCTGAACAGTATGGAAGATCTCACAGTAACTGTGGTAATATTTCTTGCTCACTCAAATAGGTTTGAGATTTTTGCAACTCTATCAGCGAAAATTCCTCTTCATTTGTTTAGAGGTACTTTCAGGCAACAGTTTGACTTACTATTGACACAAGCTACTATGAAGGGTCATGTGTCACATACAGTTACTGACTATTTAGATCAAGGGACTAATGTCTAGTTTGTAACTTACTAGAACTACCATTAATCCAAGAATATAGGTCTTCTTTGATAAATGACGTCATGCATTATTCCTTTCAGTATTGATGCAACTCAGCCAACAAATTGCCTTGGAAGGCTTGTAAACGATAGTGTTGCGGGAAACTGCAAAGTGCGCCAGGTTCTAGTAGATGATGTTCCCCATCTGTGTCTTTTTGCCACACGAGACATTGCTATGGATGAGGAGCTGAGATGTTACTATAGTTTGTGCGATCTTCCTTGGCGAAAAAAGGTAACTGATAGTTGACATTGTAGAGATCTTTCAGCCCATCAAATAGAAGTAAACTACCAAAGACATATAAGCTGTCTTCATCAATACTACCCATACTATCTTAGGGGCTGTTGAATACTTATGTCATTCCTTAGGGTTAGGTGGTCTCACACATTTTTCAAGACTCTCCGAGACGGTAAAGTAGGGGAGAGCTTTTACATTATTCATGTCCATGGTGTCAGATTATCAACAGAGACAAAGTATCAACAGAGCATATATTTTTCTAGGAAAATACAAGTCATTGTAAAAAGGCAAAGAGAGACCCTGATCATCACGAGAATAGCGAATGTGTAAGGGTAACTATTGTAACATACATATTACCATTCTATGCAGCAGGGTATACAGGAACTGTCTTGTGTCCTGCTTTCCATATAGATTAGTCCAAAGCGCATGTAAAATACACACTGTTAGTGACATACCCTTCATATAGCTTGTATTTAAAGCACAGATGCAAAGTACATAACTACCTGGAAGATACAGTTCGTATATACCATTTTCGGGAAACAAGGCATTTCCTTAATTCACTTTATATAAACATGGTATATACAATGCCATAACTAAGTTCTGGGACTACTGTTTATCCATCTGAGGTTTTAAAGGCAAACTGTATGCACACCTTTTGGGGATATGCAATTGATATACCTTACTTTTAAATCATGGCTCATACACACTTTCTGGGTTTAGATATATGAGAATAAGTACTGTCCTTTATAATCTAGTAACAGACTTTGTATTGTTTTGTAGGTTGGTTCATCGCTACCGCCAGCTACTGAACAAGCACTATGTCTGCTGGCCAAGTCAAAGGGTTTGGTATGTAGTTTAATATAGCACTAGGAATCTAGTCAGTTGCTAATAGCCTAGCCTTTTTGTATGCAAGCCAAACTTTACTGGTTGAAACTGAGCCCTATAGCTTCATGGCCATAGATATAGTAGTAGGAATCCAAATTAGTAGATAACGCATATATCCTTCAGTTATATGGAGAGCTTTTCATGAATGCATTTTTATTGCTTCTCTGTGAAAAGTTCATTCCACTTCAGTAGTCAAATTCATAATGCACATGTTATGGGCTTTCCTGGGAGGTGGAATGTATAGGATATCAGGGACAATTGCATCTTGCACCATCAGTGGTGGCTTTAGGGGGGGCCATGGCCCCAGGCCCTGCGCTATCCAGAAGGGTCCCATATCTAACAAAAGCTTGAAAAGAAATCTCAGACACTTTAAAACAAGGGCCCGGCAGATGACGTCGGCTCTGGGCCCCACGATCCCTAAAACAGCCACTGTGTTCCATTACAGCTACCTATTTATCCTGACTTTTGGGAATGATCTGGTAGCAAAGTCTTTACACTGTGGGGATGACATAGGTAATTTCCCAAATAGTATTTAACATAAAATAGTTAACTAAGTACAAAATCAAATGAGATTACAAGATATTCACCTACTAGGTCGCTCTGCCGTCTTTCTCAATGTTGGGTCAACGACCTAAATTTCTTGTTAACAGAGACAGCCATGACAATGTCCTCAATGCCAGGGCAAAGAAAATACCGAGAAGCTGATAATGAGGCCGGTACTAGGGCGCGATATTTTTCAAATGTATTTGATTTTCTCTGGTATCCCAGGGACCCCCATCTCAGGATAGTCGATGACACAGGCATGACTGCACATTGCTTATCTAAATCACTACACGTATTTTTATAAGAAACATGTTTGCAAGAAACATCAGGCCGAAATTAGCCAAAAGTTAGGAAACATGTAAGAAACATGGGCAAGTCGAGCTTGGAAAGTAAACTTGAAAAAACAGTTGTGTTAAGAAATTGTTTATTGGGTAGAATGATTTAAGCATCTATCAAGAAGCATCAACAATTCCAATGGAACAAGAACTTGAACTGTCAATTTCTTGCTTTACAGTTGCCCAATCTGAGTTTTTGTTGTAATTAAAAGCTTCAAGAAGTTTAAAAAACATTTAAGAAATGTTTGAGGGTGGAATTGGCAAAATATTAAGAAACATCCAGGTTGAAAGCAGAAAGTTTGCTTCTTATAACAAATAACGTGTATACCATGCTATTTTTATCAACTCAACATAACATGAGGATAAAATTTAAAGAAGGTTATGGTAATGAAACAGACTCCTCTTGATTTTAGACATGCAAAGATGGAAGTTTGACTCCAATTTCAAGCTGCAATGTTGTTACTGGTAAATATGACACATCTGTGATTGATGCCTTTGTCGATAAGTCATCAATCTCAATTACGCTATAGAGTAGAAGATAGAACTGTGAGCTGGAAGTCCTATCAAATGAAGTCTGTTGTGTACGTGAACTGACTTGTGATTTAATAATGGAAAGTGAGATTAAAAGATTGTAGCAGTAAATGTTGTTTGCTATTATTTGTTATGTTATATTTATTGTAGATAGTATGTTGTTATGTTGTTTTAGACAATGATGTTTTGGTGGAAAGTGACGTCAAAGATAAGCTAATATGCAGCAGTCCTTTGCCACAAATTCCTATAATTGTAAGTCGCATAATTATATTAGCAACTTATTGCATCTGCTACAAAAAAGGAAGCAAATTGCAAGGAAACCTTTCTTCCATTCATGTCACTCCAAGTCAATATGAAAATACCAGCACATACTATTCTAGGAAAAGGGAAAAGCAAATAGAGACCCTAATCATCCCATGAATAGTGAATGTGTAAGGCTAAGTAATGTATAGTTGCTTCAGGCACTGCATATCACTATTTTGAAAACCGTACACTACGTACATCAATTTAATATTTCATTTGATACAGCCAGTGTTTTTATACACATCGTTGGGGATCTGCTTTATGTATTGGGTACTATGCATGATCGTAGGTGCTATAAAAGGAGGGAGTGCACACTGTCTGAAGACATATTATATTAGTGGATCTGGCTATAAAAGCAAGAGAAATAATTTCTTCTGGCGACATACTATTTACATGTTTTACCAAATCAATGTATACACACACTTTGTGGGGACACATCACGTATGACTCATGATATAAATGCACATCGTATGTGCACTTTGCGGATATGTCATATTGTGTCTAAGTAAATCAGCACTTGAAAGGTACACCTTATGAATATAACGCTTTTCTTGTATGTCACTTTAGGTTAGACAGTGATATCATTAGTAATGTCTTTATTCTACAACTTTTTGTTTTTCATGTAAGGCAAGAAACAAGGGATTTGAGATAATTGAAAACACCACTGCTTGTGAGCCAATCGAAGATGTAAGTACTTTTCTGCTGTATATCCTTGCACATGCTGAGGTTAATATCGATTCTGTTGGATTTATTCAGTTTTGTTATCACTGCTTTGTTTTGATTATTGTGCATCAAACACCATTCAAGAATGCTGACATATTTTATGCTATGGAAAATTAGATCCGGCTGCCTTTGAATGCAGTCTTTATTTGTCCCTTTTTGAATCTTTTTCCTTTAACCCCATCCTCTAGTAATTCAGTGATTGATGCATACAGTATAGGAACTGAAGTCATTAATATTATATAGCTATGCCATTCTGTTTTGAGACTAGGTGTTGTTATATTGCATTTTAAAGAAATACCATTGGAAGGATCATAAATCTGATTTTTCTAACTATCCTGATTCTAGCATGATGTAGCAAATGATTCTGGTTTGCATGGGGATTTCCCAGAAGTCGAAAGTACTGATGAAGAAGACACTGAAGGGTGCAGTGATATGGTAAATCCTTTCCTATTCAGAAACTATTTGCCTCCATTTTGACATTTATGGACAGAAACGGCTCTACTCTGTATGTTTGACAAGCAAACATTGTAAACTATCCTATATTCAAATGGTCCCTTTGTTCAAGTTAGGTATCAGTTTAGTATTCTTTCAACATATGAAAATTTCATTTAATAGAAAGATCCATGTTATCCATCAAGCGATGAGTTAGATGAAACTGATGAGAGTGGAGGTGATCCAAAGTATAAATGCTCACCCAACCATGAGGAGTCAGACAAAGAAGATACCGAAAGCAATGGCGACTTTTCGACAACAAGTAACTCTGGTGAGACCTATTTCAGTTTTAAACGTTTGCAAAATAGAATCGATGTCTCAACACTTCAGTGCATCCAAAGCCAGATAAAGTGTGTCCTTTTGGCAAAAGGGCATGAGGCAGGATCATTACTTTCCATCATTTGTCAGTCATATGTTAAGCAGACTGAATGATTGTTAACATATTTTCACTAGCCAGTTAAAAAATCTGGGAAACTACTGTTAAATATTTGCTTGCCTTGAAAATAATGATAATTCTTTTCATAATAGATGTCAATTTAAACACGTCAGGCAATCGTGAAAGGACCTGTCAAGAGACAGTGACATCAAAACGCAGTGAATCTATGGATTTCAATGATGACATTCAAAGTAGATAGTCCCCTACAAAAGTAAAAGGACTTGTGAATAGGGATCTCTATCTTGTTGACTAATATTGAAGTTAATGAAGTGCAGGGCGTCTGGTTTTTTCTAACCTTACAGTTGGAGACTTATCTCTATGGGATTTAAGCAGTTAAAGAAACCAGACAATCCATTGTGATTCTTGAGTTCAACAGGCTTAAAATCATTCTGCAATCATACTGTAATCATTTTGATTTATATATTTGCAATACTTTGAAGCTTCTTCAATGATTACAGGTGATTGTAGCTCACAATCCACTTCAATGTATTCCATCTCCAGTTTCTAAGGGACCTATCATTACTTACCTTTAGGGAGGGGGTGGAAACCATTCTCATACATTTGATGTAATTTTCATCCACCATCTCAGATTTATGTCAAAATGTTGGTCCCTACTCCAGGGCTACAGAAGAAACTCCGTATTTCTTTTAAAATGCTGCCTATTTGTCATCCCCCCTCCATCTGAGTGACAAGAATTTGGTCCCCCCTCCTAGATGTCTTCCACCTCCTCCCCTGGAGGAATTAATTGCACGTCCCTAAGCATCTTACATATCCAGATCACACTAGTCTTACCTCTATCCTTATTACTTCACATTTCTATAAGTAAAGGGGTATATCATACTTAATTTCATCTCTTTAGGCAGTTGTAGTGCCACAAGCATCAAAAACTGACAATGGCTCTAGGCTATACTGTTACCTTAGGAGTACTCAGAAAAGAGATTTCTTAATTGGTCACTGATATAAAATACTGCGATAGAATAGCTAACAAAACAGAACAAGTGGAATATATACAAAAAGGAATAAGGCGGTCCATTATATCTATACGGGGGTAGCGTTGTCCTACATTTCTCCCCTCCTTTATAAGTTTAAAGCATAATCATCTAACAAAAGTGTCCGATGGTACAGTTCCTTCGATCACTCTTTGTCTTCTTTCTCTTAATGGATAGCGTCTTACAATAGGTCCATCGTTCTCTGTATCAGATGTGGACTCCTCAGAGCTGTTCGAATAGTTCATATATAATGTTCGTCTCTTCGATTCAACGTTCAAGTCCTTACTAGGCGTTATCTGGGCTTTCGCTTTGGGTCCCTTGACTGGAGAAACTGACTCATGCGATTTGACGGGTGTTATTCGATTGTGGTGGACTACCTTTTGATTCTTATTTGAATCATTTTGGATTCTGAAATTTAACCCGTTTGGGAGGCATTCGACTATAGTCCATGGTCCATTCCTGCGCGGGGATAACTTCTTGTTTTCTCCGGTCTTAAAATACTTGGTACGCAGCCATACTTTCTCCCCCGTGTGGTAGCTATGAAAGAAAATGTTTTTGTTATATTGCTTCAGCATCTGTTGGCGAGTTAGGTTGAGTTGCATTGCAACGTGTTGGTAGACTTCCGACAGACGAATCTTGAGTTCTATTGCATATTCTCTGGCAGATGTTGCATCTTGGTCACTGGGAGTTGCTGAGTGATTGAACAGGAGATCTTGTGGCATAACTGGTTTTCTCCCAAAGACAACGTAATATGGAGTGCACTTGGTGGAAGAGCTTTCTGTTGTATTCAAGGCGAAAATGACTTCGGCCAAAATTGAACGCCATTGCTTCTGGGGAATCTTACGGTCTAGTAAAGTTGCGCAAAAGACTTCACAGGCACTTCGAATGTTTCTTTCCGCAAAACCATTTCCTTGGCTGTGGTAAGCCGACGACCTGCGTTTCTCAATATTGAATGTGTTACATAATTTGCGAATGGTTTGTCCGTCAACGTTGGATCCCTGATCGGATAGTAAATAGGAGGGACAACCGTATTTTAAGATCCATGAATTGAAGGCAGCTGATGTGACTGTGGGGGCTGATTGATTCTGAAGTGGCACTCCTTCGATGTATTTTGAAAACACATCTCCTATAAGCAAGATGTATTTGTAACCATTATCATCTTCTGGCAAGGTGGCTAAGTCGATGGAGACTAACTGCATGGGTGCATTGGGTTCGAATAGTGGCAGCAAGGGTGCTTTTGGTGTCTGACGATCGCTTTTTGTTTGCTGACAAATGTGACAACTCTGGACGAATTTGTGCAAATACGCAAACATGTTTGGCCAGTAAAATCTGTCTTTGATAAGAGCATACAATTTGTCTGTACCAAAGTGGCCTATTTTGTGAAATTTGGAGACAACAAATCTTCCCAACGATGCTGGCAATCCTGGACGACCAGATTTAGTCAGGACATCATTTTCTTGTCGAAGTTGATTAGAGACACGCTTTAATCTACCTTCTGTCACTGTCCCACCACTAGCAATTAATCATTTAGAGGGGCCAATTACTGGATCATTGTTTTGTTCTTGAACAAGTTGTTCTAGAAGTGGTTTTCCATCAATATCTATGGTATACACTTTGTCATCAAAGATGGTTTCAAATGCTGTCAGATCATCATTTTTGGTGTGTGTACGTGACAACGTATCAGCTTTGGTATTCTGTTTTCCAGGTTTGTAGCAGACAGAATAGTCATATTCTTCCAAGTCCGAAAGCCAACGTGCGAATTTACCTCGTGGATCCTTCATACTTCTGAGGTGTATGAGGGGGTTGTGATCGGAATGTAGAATGAATGATGTTCCTGCTAAATATACATGCCAAGTGCGAACTGCAACTAACAGGGCATATGCCTCTTTACTGTGTGCTGACCAGTTTTGCTGTGATTTGTTTAATGTTGTCAACAAATAGGCAACTGGGTGGATTGTTCCATCTGGCTGGTCTTGCGAAAGGACTCCACCCACGGCAATGTTACTTGCATCCACTTCGACAATAAATGTTTCTCCACAACGAGGGAAGGCCAGAACTGGTTTGCCACATACCTTTTCTTTGAGGGTGGTAAATGCAGTTTGACAGGTTTGATCCCAGGCATAAATAACTGAATCATTGGTTAATCGATTTAGTGGCTTACTGATTTCTGCAAAGTGTTGGATAAACTGGCGATAAAACCCTGCAAGTCCAAGGAATCTCTTTAGTTCTTTCTTGGTAGAAGGACAGGGGAAATCACGTATGGCGTTAGTTAACCGTTGCTGGGGTTGAATGCCATTAGCAGATAGAACATATCCCAAAAAGTCAACTGTCTGATGAGCAATAACACACTTAGAAGCTTTTAAGGTAATTCCTGCAGAACGAAGCCGTGTAAAGACAGTCCGTAATTGAGGCAAATGGGTATCAAAAGTTGGTGTAAAAATCACAATGTCGTCCATGTAAGCGAGTACTCGATCTGCTGGAAGTCCTGAAAGACATATATCCATTAAGCATTGATACGAGGCACCCACTTTACAAAGACCATAAGGGGTTACTTTGAATTCACATTTGCCACATGGAACTGAAAAGACTGTCTTTTCTCGATTTTCAACACTCAAGGGTATCGACCAGTATGCGGATGCTGCATCTAAGGTGGACGAATACATAGAGCCAGACATCTTATCCAGTACATCTTTGACATGAGGCAGGGGATAAGTGTCCTTTTTAGTGACATCATTAAGCTTGTGAAAATCGCATACAAATCTCATTGAGTTATCCTTCTTTTTCACAAGAATCATGGGGCTATTCCATGGCGACTCGGATGATTGGATGATATTGTTGGCGAGCATTTCATTTACCTGACTGTTGACTTCGGATTCCCATGCAGTTGGGATGCGGCGTGTCTTTTGGTAGACCGGTAAGAAATCTTCGGTGTTGATCTTGTGCTCAATTAGTCGGTTCTTCTCAGGTCGCTTAGGGTTAATAGCACAAATATCTCTGTACTCCTGTAGCAATTCCTTCACTTTGCTTTGTTCATTTGCAGAGAGATCCTTGGATACATTAACAGCAGGAGAGTCACCACTAGCCATGACGGGTAGTGACAAGGGCATTGAATGTTTGACTGCATTTACGTCAGTGCCGACAGGGTTTAAGAAGCCAATTGCCTGCCTATTGTTTAGCTGAATAGCTTTTTGGGTTACGTTCATGACTAGTACTTTAAAAACTCCACCAGAATCAGGTAATGAGCGTGTTCGAGCACTGTAAATACCTTGAAGTGCACCAATCTGTTTATTTGGCTCAAAGTCACCTGCGAGTAAGGCAATGGATGGGTGACATCTAGCAATAATAACTGTTTTGGTCCTGGCGGGTATGTGAGTGGTTTCTGCAACTCGTACTTTCTGTGGTTTGTGTATCGTGAGTCCGGCTAGCCATGTGTTTCCTAGCTTAAGGGCCTGTTTATATGAGGAGGGCCAGCCCTCCTAGGAGGGCTAGCCCTTGTAAGAGGGCTAGATTTTATTTTGCATTTACATGTGAATTTTCCAGCTCGCTTAGGAGGGCTGGCAGACACTCTCCTTCGCAACGTGCTGCAACGCGGAGGAAACTTCGGCACCAAACTTACTTCAACATGGCAGATAAAAAGCATCTTCTTCTCATGTGCTCTCAATTGATGACATTTTTTACTGCACTAATATTACAACAATACGGCCTTCTTACTCTTTGGAAAATTCAACACATGAACCAATGCAACCAAATGATAAGCTATCTCCAACGAAAACGAAATTATTGGTTATCGAAATTGAAACTAGCAAAGCAAAGAAGATTGCTGAGGAAGAAAAGGAGATGCTGGGTAACTTTTGGGAAGACTGAGCAGTGGTGGAAAAATATGATAGGTGGGATGGTTGCTGAGGAGAACTGGAAGAAAAATATCCGAATGACGCAAGAAATGTTCTATGAACTTGTGGAAGAACTGAGGCCATACATTTTTCCTGACAATTCTACGCCAAATTATAGAGCACTGAGTGCTGATAAAAAGGTAGCAATCACCCTTTATTATCTAAAAGACACAGGGTCTTTGATAATGACAGCTAATTTGTTTGGCATAGCTGTTAGCACAGTATCTTGTGTCATTGTACAAGTTTGCAAAGCCATTGGAACAGTTCTAGGGCCTAAGTATTTGAAGCTTCCGGAAGACCAAAATGAAATGAGACAAAAAGTTTCAGAGTTCGAAACAAAGTTCGGTATGGTTCAAGCCTTTGGTTGTATCGATGGGACACACATACCTATCAAGCGTCCTGTTCAGAATCCTCAAGATTACTTCTGTTACAAAGGCTATTACTCCTTGAACGTACAAGGAGTGTGTGATTATCGAGGCCAATTCATGGATGTTGAGTGCAGATGGCCTGGTAGCGTTCATGACGCAAAAATGTTTTCTAACTCATCAATACATCGTAAACTCAGAAACAACGAATTGCCTCAAACATTTCAAACAGTAACACCTGGTTGTGTAAAGGTTCCAAATTATTTGATAGGGGATCCAGCCTATGCACTTACTCCATACTGCATGAAAGAATTTGAAACATGTACGAAAAATGAGCAAGTTATGTTTTAATGTTCTTCTTCGTGCCGCAAGAAATCCTATTGAGTGTGCATATGGCAGGCTGAAGGCAAGGTGGTCAATTCTGACAAGAAAAGTTGATTTGAAACTGGAATCAATACCTATTGTTATTTATGCATGTTTTGTCCTGCACAACTACTGTGAGAGAAACAACACTTACATTGATGAATTTCAAGTCAGAGGACAATTGGATATTGGCAAGCAGAATGAAATTAAGAACCAAAATAACCCTGATCCAATTTACTCATGTGATGCTGGGGAAGGTGAAATAATAAGAAACATCTTGGTAGATTCTATAAAGGATAACCTTCCAGATGATCTTGTAGAGGAAATTGATTAAAAACTGATCATTCATGAAAACTAAGTGTGGTTATTATCTAGATAAGTAGCATAGACATAAACAAACATTACCCCAAAAGTGATTTTTTGAAAAATGTTGTGTTCAGAAGTGATTGAAAAAGATCTAAAAAAGTTGACTATATGTACTCTCTTCTTCCTGATTTTGATTTTGCTGCCTGTGTTGACCATTGACAGGGCTTGGCTGCTGAAATGCTCTTTGACCACTACTAACATATGGATCTTGATAGGGGAATCGTTGAAGAGGCTGGTTTTGATAAAACATATTCTGGTTTGTTGGAGTCATCATTGCATGGGCCATCACTTCCAAAGACTTGCAAATTCCAGCCCCTATTTGCACCATGGAATTGCTCATTCCATGTAATGCCTTTGCAAATGAATCAGTGGATTCGCGCATTGCTGCAGCCAAATCCTTTCTCAACTGATTATTTTATTTTGTTTCGTTCAACAACACCTGGTCACGCTGAGCTGCTGACAGTGTCTTTTGCATATGCTTTCTCTTGTTATCTATGAGTTTTGGCACCTGACTTTCACTTTTCCTTTTTCTTCTGTCATTGCCAATATCAATTTCTGATCTTTCCCCTTCTTGAAATTCGTCGTCATCCTCACCAGTCCCATCATCAGACAGGGATTCAAGTACATTGCTTTCCAGACGATCATCAGTGTTTACGTTATTAAACGTGTCACCATCTATGCCAAATGGCAGTGGTTCAGTGGCTGCACTGCCTCCCCATAGTGATACTAATCAATCATAATGTTCAAAGACAATCTTCCCGCTCCTGCTCCTGCTCCCAGTAGTCACTGCCTGAGAAAATGCCTGCCTACTTTCCTTCACTTTTTCTTTCACTCTTCCATAGCCCTTCCTTATTTTCTCATTGTCCCTCTTGACTACTTTCATATGCTGAGCTTTCTCTTCCTTCGACATTTCAGCCATTGGTATATCAGAGATAGATACACACAGTGGACCAAACAATTCTTGGCCCAGTGTTTCTCCCTCTTGAAAGTGTTTTGCCATCTCCTCCCTTAGCCAGGTATATTGCAATGGCCTATCGCCATCAAAGTCAACGTTTTTGTATTCCATTTGACTCTTATAATTTTGGAGGCATGGAATCAGCGTATCGATCATATCAGCGTTCCAGCGAAATTGCTTCGTTTTCGACTTGTCTTCTTTCTTCGAAGAACAGGGCTTGACAAAAGTCGTACAGTTTGCCTTGGCGGCCATGTTTTATATTTGTGCTGGACGAGAGTTCATACGCATGCGTAAAACGATTATTTTCAGCCCGCTTAAGAGGGCTGGCCCTCTTAATTGCATTTACATGGGAAATTTCCAGCCCTTCCAGGTGAGAGCTCGGGTATGCAATAGCGAGATCTCGCCTAGGCGGGCTGGCCCTGCTCTCATGTAAACGAAAAAGGATTTTATGAAGGATTATACCAGAGCCTGAGATATCGGCAAAGAGGGCTAGCCCTCTTAGGAGGGCTAGCCCTCCTCCATATAAACAGCACCTAACTCTGTTGTGCTGAAAATCAAGAGTCATTGATCCAAATTTTTCCATTAACTCTCGACCCAACAAAATATTTGCTGCTCTGTTTGTTTGAATTACATGGAACTCTTGGGACTTGGTACAATACATGCCCTTTATCAAAATGGTGAGTGTTACCTTTCCTAAAATGTTCATTTGATTTCCCGATGCATCGATGAGGGTGTCTAAGGTAGGTGTTACGTGTTTGGTAATGTTCAACCGCTTTAACGATTCAGACTCTATTATGGAAACCCCTGCGCCAGAGTCGAGCAAAACGTTGGTTAAATGGTTATCAATTATGGCTTTCAACACAACAGTGGACATATTTTGGCCCTGAACTACTCTTTTGAGTTTTGTTTCAACTTGGGCAGAGGTTTGATCTTCTTTGTGGCCATATAGTCATTGATAATTGGGACAACCTTTGTCCCATGCATCGTGTCCCTTTCCCCCGCAAGCGTGACAAAATCTTTGTGGGCAAAAACGATACAAGTGTCCTGTACTCTGACATGATCTGCATTTCAAATTTCCTTGATTCACTGCTGGTCTCCCCCATGATGTGCTACGATCTTGCGTATTTCTTTTGGCTCTACGGTTGAAGCAACCCCCATAGCCACAGCCCTGACCGCCGCGGCCACGATGTCTGGCCATTCCTGCGTAATTCACTTCTTCTTCCTCAATACCCCCGGTTGCAGCGCTGAGTCCAGTCGATTGAAGTTTTTCAATCACTTTGGCGGCAAGTGAATTTATTATTGTTGACTCGTCGCTAATCTGATTTACAGTATTGACCCTTGACCCAGTGCATCGAATGGCGTGGATCCCAGCCAACTCCAACCGAGCTGTTTCATCAGCGAGTTTATTGATATCACCTTCTTCAAATTCTTCAAGGATTTCAACGCGACTTGCATATCATTGTGTACACCTATCACGAAATAATCTTTCGCAATTGTATCTTGGACTTTGTTTCCAAATGAAGGGTATGCGAGCTTTACAAGTTCTTTGAGCTTATAGGCATAGCTTTGTGCAGACTCACCTTCCTGTCTTGAACGTTTTCCAAGTTGATCGAGGGCTTCTTCACGGTTTCTTTTTCCTCGTTCGAATTCCTTCAAGAGCTCTGCTTTTACTTTAGAGGCGTCTTTTCGATCTTCACTGGACATTCGCAGATATACATCGAAAGCAGGGCCTTCCAATCTACTGGCTATCTCTTGCGCAAGTTTTTCTTCAGTGTAACCTTTCAAAGAGCTTTGAATTTCTACTTTCGTTAGAAAGACTTGTATGTCTCCGGTTCCATTGAAAGTCAGCTTTCCGTGAAGCGAATCCATAATATTCTATCGCAGTAATGTTACCTTAGGAGTACTCAGAAAAGAGATTTCTTAATTGGTCACTGATATAAAATACTGCGATAGAATAGCTAACAAAACAGAACGAGTGGAATATATACAAAAAGGAATAAGGCGGTCCATTATATCTATACGGGGGTAGCGCTGTCCTACAATACGACAAGACATCCTCTTGCTATTTCTGTGGAGAAGAGACCACCAGACTGCCAAGGCACCTGAGAACTCATCATAAAAATGAGCCAGAACTACTTCGAATAGAAGCAATAACTGAGAAAAAGTTACGGAACAATGAATTTGACCGTATACGACTTAAAGGCACCTTTTACCACAATCTAAAAGTGCTCAAGTGCGGTGGTGAGCTTAAGGTCATAAGACGCCCAAGTGAAGACTTATCATATCGACAATTTGTGCCTTGTACACATTGTCTTGGGTTTGTTCAAAGGAGAGAACTATGGAGGCACGCTGCTCGATGTCGTCTAAATGACAAGCATCCAGGTGAAGATGAATCTAAAAAGTATTCAAAGCTGCAGTTTGAAAGTGAAATGCTGCTGTATGGCAGTAAAGATGATACACACAGCAGTGCATTTAAGCAGTCAGTCATCTCAGTGCTTAGACAAGACATGATTTCATTTGTAGCTAAGAGGGACACACTTATATTGAAATTTGGCCATGCCCTTTTTGAAAAGGACGGGTCAGCCAGAGCAACTTATATTACACAAAAGATGCGATCTCTTGCAAGACTGCTTATAGAGGTTAGGAAGGTTGCTAGCAAAGATAGTGCTGATATGTCAGGAGTCATTTCACCAACACATTTTGATCACATAGCTTTAGCCACAAGAAATCTTTGCAGCTACAACCCAAGCACCCAGGATGAACACATGGCAAGTTTCCGGAAGCCATCTCTTGCTGTAAAGCTGGGACACACCCTTAACAAGGGTGCAATGATTCTTCATGGTATGGTTTGTGGCAAAAAAACCTTGACGTGAAGCAAAATGTAGACTTATTCCTGGAGTTACTCGAATCAGAGTGGTCAAGTAAGATTTCTTGTTCTGCCCTAAGAACGCTGAACGATGCTCAGTTTAATAAGCCCCAGTACTGCCACAGACAGAGGATCTTATAAAACTTTGAGAATATCTACTACAAGAGATTCCAAAGAGCACAGAGGAGCTCCTGTTGAAGCCTGAAGTGAATATTTGGAGGTACTTGTCAGAGATCACTGTAGCCAGGATTCTAACTCTGAACAAAAGGTGTGGAAATGAAGGTGCTAAGGTGGAATTGTCCCAATTTCTTAACCGTCTGAAATGGGACCAAATTAGTATCAAAGAAATGACATGATCGCTGAAGCCATTAGAGCTAGAACTCTGCAACAGGTAACATACTTTTTATCTAATGAGACTTCAATGTCAAACAATAAATTTAAGTTGACACTCTGAATGAAACTAAATAGGAAAAGGAGTTCCTCAGCAACAGTTAACATTGAAAAGTTATTGGAGCAAGATCCTCATAGCTTTCTATGCACATCTGACATATGTCACTAGTAATCATATTTTTTCTCATAATATGCTGTCTCTCCCAGACACCAGCTGACTGGGAAACTTGTTTTCCATGTAAGGTCTAACTACTGTTATACTGACCCCTAGGAAGTCTACTGGTACTGCACAAGTTTAGATCCAGGATCTGGTTATAAGTTAGAAATTAAAGTTCATCCCCAGAGTGTTTCTTTGCGACAGGATTCTTCAGGATATTGACGATAAGCCCTTTGAAATTTAGCAATGATGACTTGAATGAGTTTTTTGCACTTTTTAAGTTTCCTTTCTAATTTTTTCTCAGTCATTACTTCATTTTCATATTCCTTTTTAGAATGGACTTGGTGTATGTACGAGGGAAACACTCAAGGAAGGTGCCAATTTTACTAACAGCGGAAATTGTCAATGCCATGAGAGCTCTTATTAAAACCAGACCTGCTGTTGGGGTGTCTCATGAAAATAAATATATTTTTGCAGCACCTTCAAGGGGCTCAATGAATCATCTTTGGGGTCCAGATTGTTTAAATGCAGTAGGTAAACACTGCAACTTGAAGAATCCAAATGCAATCAAGAGCACTCAATTGCATAAATATGTAGCGACTGTCTCACAGGTAATTGATCTTACCAATTCTGAACTTGACTGGTTGGCTAGACATATGGGCCATGACATAGCAGTTCACTGGGAATACTACCGGCTCCACGACTCATCTCTAGAACTGCCCAAGGTTAGCAAACTCTTGCTTGCAGTAGATGAAGGTATTGCTTCAAACTGGCTTGGAAGGAATCTTGACCAGATCCAGCTTGATGGTTAGTTGACGAAATTTGTAAAATGTATATTTTCCAAGTAAATATAAGCATAGAAACTATTTATTCATGATATTCTTTATAAGCGGTGTTAAGTTATTCAAGGATTCCTGCAGGTTTGTGTCTTTTCTAGTCTTGAATGCCTGTCATAATGATGGGGACTGCTAACTAATAAAGTCCTACATGGTACAGTACAACTACAATGTCCTTTCTTTTAATTGCATATGCTATTCATTCTCATCCTGTTATATTGTGCAAAGTATTCTATTTTCATTATGCAGTTATATACTGTTGCAACTATATTGTGCTTATGAGTGCTCATAGCATAAAAATACATGATTTGTGACACCCATGCACTGTTATTTTTCAGATCTTCCTATGGAACAAACAGAGGAAAGTGCCGAAGAGCAGAGTGATGATGAAACTGAAGCTATCGGATGACCTGCCATTAGTGATTCAGAGAGTATCCCTGACAAGGATGGTAAGATCATTATTACACCTGTCAATGGATGCTTTTTGGATTTTGAGCTACTGGTTCCTGGCGAGGTTCTTTTAGAATAAGTAATGTTAATAGGCTATCTTAAGCAAAACTAGCTATTCACAACATGGACGCTGTTGTCAGATTTGACGCTCTTTGGCATCATATTTGTTGTATTAAGAGTCATATTACCTTATATGTATTCACGTTGTTGTTGTTGAAAAAGATTAGCTTACATGCTGCTATAAAGAGGGCGCATCTTTTCTTATCCAAAACCTTATAACTTGATCCACAATAACACAACATGGTGACAGGAGTAAAATTATAAATAAAGAATCATATTCATCTCTGGGTGCGGGAAGTGCGGTCTTAAGCATACGTGTGGTGACTTAGAGGCGCCTGTGACAGAGAAGGAAGCAGTACTTGACTTAGGTCCATCAACTGATTCAAGATGGCATCGTTTCAAGTGAGTACACCGGACAAATTCAACTTTAAACCCGAAGATTCGGAAAGATGGATCCGAAGATTTGAAAGATTCAGGATTGCATCACAATTGGATAAAGAAAATGCAGCGGCTCAAGTGAATACATTGATTTATGGTATGGGTGACAAGGCTGACGACATATTGGCATCATTACAATTGACCGATGAAGAAAGGGCTTCTTATACAACTGTAAAGGGAAAATTGGATAAATCTTTCATTATCAAGCGCAGCATAATCTATGAAAGGGCAAAATTCAACCTTCGAGTGCAAAGAGTTGGAGAACCTGTTGATAATTTTATCACAGACTTATTTAGTTTAGGTGAACATTGTGGCTTTGGAAACCTTCATGATGAGCTCATACGGGACAGGATTGTTGTAGGACTATCCGACAAAGGCTTATCAGAAAAGCTGCAACTGGGAGCAGAAAGAATTGGTACATCACCAGCAAGGAATCTTGCAGCAGAAATTTACCTCCATTGGCTCAAGTATTGACCAAATTCAAGCCAAGAAGAATGCAGGTAGCACAAATTTTAGACCAACCCAAAAAGGTAATAAAATTAAATCGAATTTCAAATGCTTTCGCTGTAATGGCTCTGTACATCGCAAGTCAGAGTGTCCTGCTCGTGATTCTTTCTGTCATGCATGTCAAAAGAATGGCCACTGGAAACGAGCTTGCACAAGTTCTAGAAAATTAGATGAAGTTTCGTCAGAATTTGATAATGAAACATTTTTGGGTGAAGTAGTTGATGTAGTCAACTCAAGTCAACAGCCTTGGCAGGCAGAAATATGTGTTAATAACAGCCCATTGACATTTAAAATTGATACTGGGGCAGATGTGTCTGTTATTCCTGCAAAAGTACTTTCACAGTTAGACACTAATGACACCCTCAAGCCTACACAGAAGATTTTGCTAGGACCTTGCAATTACATATTGAATTGTATTGGCAAATTTGAGGCAAAGTTGATGTCCTGCAATTTTTCTATTGATGATGAACTTTTTGTTATTGATGACCTTGATAGAGCACTATTGGGGAGAAAAGCCTGTAAACATTTGAACCTTATTCAAAATCTTGCTGAAATTAAGAATGTTATTAATGCATCTCACATTATGGACGAGTATCCAACACTTTTTCGTGGACTTGGCAAGTTGGAGGGAGAGTATCACATATCCCTCAAGGATGATGCAAAACCATTTGCTCTAACAGTACCAAGGAAAGTGCCACTACCTTTGTTGTCACAAACTAAAAAGGAAATTGATAGAATGCTTGAATTAGGTGTTATAAGACCAGTTCAAGAAGCAACTGATTGGTGTGCACCAATTGTCATTGTACCCAAGCCCAATCGTAAAGTGAGATTGTGTGTAGATTTAACACAATTGAATCTTAGTGTCAAAAGGGAAATTCACCCTCTTCCATCTGTAGATCATATTCTAGGAAAACTGGGGAATTCCAAAGTTGTTTCCAAACTTGACGCCAACATCGCTTCTTGGCAAAGAACATTGTCAGAAAATAGTCAGTTGCTAACCACATTTATTACCCCATGGGGATGATACTGCCTTTTAAGACTACCTTATGGTATTACAACTGGCTCCGATCAATTTCAAAGATGTATGGCAGAGAAACTTATTGGTCTTGAAGGAGTAGAATGCAACATTGATGATATATTGATACATGGAAAAACTCAAGAAGAGCATCATCAACAAATTGCATGCTGTGCTGAACAAGCTAAAGGAAGCACATATCACGTAAAATCCAGACAAATGTGAATTTAGTAAGACATCTATCAAAATTCTGGGTCACATTGTGAGCTCAGATGGAATAAAACCAGATTCTGAGAAGATCAAATCAATTCTCAATTTACCTGTGCCAAATAATGTTGCAGAAATAAGATCATTTTTGGGCATGATAAATCAGCAGAGTAAATTTGCCCCTGATTTAGCCACCAAGACGAAGCCATTATGAGATCTTCTCCACAAAAGCTCTACTTGGACCTGGGGGGGCACCACAACAGAAAGCTTATTAGGATATCAAAATATGCCTTACTGAAGCTCCCATATTGGCACTGTATGATTGCAATAAAGAAACCAAGATATCAGCAGATGCCTTATCATATGGCATAGGTGGTGTTGTATATCAACTTCAGGATGATAGCAATTGGAAACCCATTGCTTATTTCTCAAGGGCATTGACACCAACTGAGACAAGATATTCACAAATAAAGAAAGAGTGTTTGGCGTTCACTTGGCTGGCAGAACATGCAAGTGATTATATCCTTGGAAAAGAGATTACAAGGGAAACAGACCACAAACCACTAGTGCCTCTACTTACAACTCATAGCATTGATCAATTACCTCCAAGAAGTCAAAGAACGAGGATGAGATTGATGAGAGTCCACATCAAATCTTTGGTACATATACCAGGAAAGGAAATGTACACAAGTGATATGCTGTCTAGGATGATACCTAATGGTGGAAATGTTGTACAACATGAATGGGAATCAGAAATCAGTGACTATGTGTCTTCAATTATTGATACCATTCCTATATCTGACATACAATTGCAGCAGCTGATAGAGGCACAAAATGAAAATGAGGTTACAAAGAACGTACAAGAATATTGTCTGGAAGGATGGCCTGAGAGACATCAGTTAGCAAGTGCAGTCCATCCATACTGGACAGACAGAGGTGAACTAACCATAGTCAAGGATATTCTACTTAAGTCTACTAGACTAGTTATCCCATCAGCAATGCGGTTGGAAATCTTGGACAGAGTGCATGAGGGCCATCAGGGTATTACTAAATGTAGAGAAAGGGCTAAACAAAGCATTTGGTGGCCTGGAATGAGCAAACAGATTCAAGATATGATAGAATGCTGCAGAGTTTGTAATGAACACAAGAAAAACAGCACAGAACCATTGATCCCAACTCCCTTTCCAGATCGTCCTTGGCAAATCATAGGACTAGATTTTTTCAAGTTCAAGACAGTTGATTTTCTCATAGTAGTTGACTACTACTCAAGATACATTGAACTTGGTGCAATGAATAGGAACAAAAACAGCTTCAGAAGTCTTGCGTGTTCTAAAGAGTTTATTTGCAAGACATAGGATACCAGAAACACTGCGTTCAGACAATGGCCCACCCTTTGATAGTGCTGATTATTTAGCACTGCAAGAGAATGGGGCTGCAAAGTAGTAACAAGTAGTCCAGCTGTTCCAAGATCAAATGGAGAAGTGGAGCGTGCAGTACAAACGGCAAAGAATATTTTGAAAAAGTCAAGTGAACCAGAAAAAGCATTACTAGCATATAGATCTACTCCATTGCAATCTGACTATTCACCTTCACAGCTACTAATGGGTTGTGTCATACGATCAACACTACCTACACTTGACTCAAAACGTAATCCAAAGCTACCAGAACTAGCTACCTTGAGAAGAAGAGAAGATGAGAGTTGAACACAACAGAAACTTTGTTATGACAAGAGACACCGTGCAATACCACTTACACCATTGAAGCCGGATTCAGAAGTAAACAGTACTACACATCATGAACAAGGAAACATCATAAAGCCAGCAGACACTCCAAGATCATACTATGTGCAGACACTAACCAAAATCATTAGAAGAAATCGTGAGGACATTGTTCCATTAAACCCACACAAACACACAAGGAGTCCAGACAGACAAGTGCAAACTACACCTGTAGAGAGTCCTGACAGGACAACTGAACTAAACATATTGTCAAGACCTAAATGGAACATAACACCAACAATCAAAGCATTAGAGAACATGTCTTTGAGCTAACCGAAAGAGGGAGATGTTGTATTAAGATTCATATTACCTTATATGTAGTCACGTTGTTGTTGTTGAAAAAGATTAGCTTACATGCTGCTATAAAGAGGGCGTATCTTTTCTTATCCAAAACCTTATAACTTGATCCACAATAACACAACAATATTTTGTTGGAATATGGATCTTATGTCTTATTGAACTACTGTGTCTATAATTTGGCACCCACTATGTTCCTTTAGATAAGGTTACCAGAAAGCAAACAACCAAAACAATGCGATGGGGAAAGGAGGAGTTGTCTGTGGTGCTAAACCACTATGCTACCAACATCAAGAAAGGAGTTTTGCCAGGAAAGGCAGATGCAACAAAGCTCATTGCAGAAAACACACTGTAGGACATGGCAGAATGTTAACAAGTTCGTAAGAAATCACATAACCAAAGCAAGAAGACCGCATTCAAAGTAGACACTAGTATTTAAGTAATGAGAAATAGTGCAAGAGTTTTTAACTCAAAATGCTTACTTACAGGGACTGGTGGGGGGGGGACTGACTTCCATCTCCATCCAAGATCACATAAGAATATTTGACAGCATATCTGTTTCTGACAGCAGGAGAAATAGGATCAACATTTTCCTGAAATAGTGGGGCTTCAGTCCCCCAGCCCTCCAGTGGCACCGTATCTATAATTGATCTTCACATCGCCATAACCAAAACCAAATTTTACTTTACAGTTACACTTTGAGGTTGTCCATTAGGTTCAAATTACGGCAAGATGTTAGGACCTGTGTACACTTTATCTAGACAATAGCCAATTACTTTACTTTGTTTCTTGCCATTTCCATGATCTTGTATACAGCATGCATCTCAGAATTTGGCTGTCAATTTGTACATTTTTATAGATAAGTAGGTAGCCTTTCTCTCCTTACCAAGAGATCTAGGGGTAAAGTTCGTGTTTTCCAGTCACTGAAAATCTTTGTTGATTGTAAATTAAGTATGTCTATGAAAAGCCCATGATTCATGCATGTTAGTTAAGCTAGTTTATCTATGTTAAATATAACAATGATACTGATGAGGCTTCGTTGTGATTTATGGATTTATTATATAGCTTAATGTAGTCTTGTTAGCAGAGTTTTAGTAATTGCAGTATTTGATTGTTAAGTTAATGGTAAAGATTGTCAAGGAAAGGATAATTTGTAATATAGAAAAAAGTTGAAATTTTAAAAAAGTTGTAGTTTTTTCTAGAGTACTTATCCTATAGTACAACCTCATTACTTGTACCTTGGATAAGTGAGACTGTCGATTATTCAGACTGACATTCCTTCCTAGTGGAGTAGTCTACCAACATCAGGCAAAAATGCTCTGTTTAAGTCATACGACAGATAAACTATAATTCTGCTTAGTTCTATGGATTCTGGATTTCCCCTCAGCCAATATATTCAGCATTTCTATGATTAGCGATTAGCGATGTGATTTATGGTGAAGTAAAGAAAACCAACAAGAATTCAATAGGCTATTGAAACACTTGTTAACTTTTCAATGTTCACAGAAAGTTGAGAAATAACAGCAATCAATTTGAAAGGCAGATGAAAATTGCAATTCTTTTCAAAAAGTTGAGAGGAAAATGAATTACCTTTCAATCTTTAATATGGTCCATGTGAATATGAGTGTGCATTGCCCAATACTTTGAAGATGGCTAGGCATATCTCAAGAAAGCCCAACTTAGCGAGATATTCGGTTAATTAGGAAACTATTAACTCGGACCAATGTCCCAAACCAACTGACAGTATGCTCTAGTGAGATTCTATTGTATATTGAGGAATGTAAGATAGTATGACTTTTAATACTCGCAGTTTATGCTGCTGATTTTAATTATTGTAGAAGATAAGTTTTGGCTAAATGTTACAGTTTCACGTAGTTTAATGGTGAAGGAGGTCTAGAAAGTATCATCCTATTAAGATATCAATACTTCTTCATTTTGTCTCATGATTTCATGATGGTACTTTACTGACTAAAGCAGGACATTTGTAAAGATATGGATTACTGTAGACCGATGGGTGTGGTTGTTCTTCGCAATTACATGCTGGAATTGTCGGAAACTAAAACCAGCAATGTACGCAATAAAAAGCATGTATACACTCAAATGGGATGCAGTCATTTAGGGGCAAATGTTATCATTAAGTCCATATACATGTAATGGTTTGGATTTGTGTTAGCTTTGATGATCTTATGACAGTGGATAGCAGTGTGCCCTAATCTCAAGGCTATAAATTTACCAATTACACATACACAGCTTCTATTTACAACATTGCAGAATGAAGTAAGTATACCCTTGCTTAAGATGATAACGTAAACAATGATGAGTTACTTAGAGGGGAATATACTACCTTTGTTTAATCTTATGGTTAATAATACTTGGATAGTATAGGACTAGCTTAGTACAGCTAGCCTGCTAGAACGCGGGCTTCGCTAGCCCCAGTTGAAATGTTGCATATTAGACTTGGAAAGACTAACGCTGTGCCCCCATGAATGTTGCATGGTCTGGTCACATAGGATCACAAGAAGGTGACGTTATGGGCCTCTGCGATGGAGCAGAGCGCGTCCTAGCGGGCTATCAGTACTAAGCTAGTCTATATTATATGAATTATGCACAGAATTGTTTACAATGCTCTCTACAATGAGGCGCTAATGAAACTACATTACATATTGTCTCCTGCTTCACTCAATTCTAATTTAAGGAGTTTTGTAAAATCTAGTGATATAAGTTTAGGATGTCATAACAGATACAATATAGCACATGAATTGGCAGGTATGAGTGTTTCTGTTATCATGTAGGTGACCACTAATCTTGTCTACAGAGGTAAAGGATCAAGTCTGACCCATGAATGTAGGTGTTATACAACTGGAATCTGTGATAGGACTATGTAGTTCAAGGTGATAAAACAAAAGAATATTGCTTAGTATTCCTATATCACAGCTTTATATATATATATAACAGAGTGTAAAGCCCATGACTGAGCAGCATGAATCATCATATTAGATTTCAACCAAAGTTCTTGGGGGGAGGTCATAGGTTATGGCTATACAACACAAATAAAGCAGCTATGCAGTACTAAAGTATCTGTTACAACCATGTGACAGTCAGATTTCAAACAATAATGGTAGTTGGATAGAAGAAAGTGACTCCATAAATCAAAATGTTGCTATTTAGTACTAATTCATCCCTAAAAAAACTATACTATCATATGCAGAGTGATCCATGGAAGTCAGTAATTCTTTGAATTGAGTCATAATATATATAATGCATCACTATATACTAAGATGCCTATATGATAATTTATGCCAAACCAATCAGATTGCTCGAATTTGTACCACGTGACCCATTTTTTGCCTGATTTTAATGACACTTCTCCTCCTAGGCCTGTAGTGGGATCGCAACCAAATTCGGTTTAGGGGTTCTCCTTGGGGTCTATTTACTCACAAAGGAGGGATTTTTCCATATCTGTTCTTTTTGCCGAGATATTCCACTTTCAACTTATGGCCACTGCTGTCCTATACCCTCCGACATGCTCACTTGACACCTCTGCGCAGGACTGTTGCTTTCACGTTTGCGAATGTTCATGGAGGACGATGGTGCTGTGTGTGATTGTGAGGAGATTTTTTTCACTGTCTTTCCAGGTAAACCGACTCTGTTTTCTGTAGATGGATTGATTTAAGATTCCATGTATGTCCTTTGTCCATTTCATCTGTATTCTGCTGTTGCGAGCCATTTATTTCTATATTTTTCAACCAGATTCAACCACCTTCCCTCGAAGTTATTGCCGCCATGACAGTTCTTCTCCAAGTTGTTTGATTCTATGTGCTAAATCACCGTGCTTTTACTACTACATTATGAAAACATATTCAACATATGTTTGACTTTCTATTCTGTGCTAGACTATGGCAGTTTGTTTGCTCTTCATGCATATATTGATGACATGGAATGGCGTGCGTGCTGCTTTCATTTGGGAATGTTTTGACATGCACTACCGTAATATTGCCGTGTGACTTGGAGGAGAATTTTGTCGTTCAGCTTTCAGTTTAGTGCTTTTTTCGCTTGATGTCATTCGCCAAGTTATCCTACTTTACCAAATTGTGATGAAATGATTACTGTATGTTTACTGTTGTATTCCTTGGTAGCTTGGAATTTAGTCATTGCTTTTACCGCATGTACGAACGGCATAGGATATGGTTATGTTTGGCAATAAAGTAGTGGTATGTGGAATGCTTTCACTGAAGTATGTATAGGGCTATTGCTGAATTTGGTTACCCTAACTTTGCAGTTTTTACTTTCACCCTTTACTTTTGTCATAGTGTGTATGATGAAATGCAAGGGGATTCCCAAGGTCATCTCACGATCGCAGATACCTGTTGTCCTTTGTTTTGGAATTTAATTGCGGTCTTTTGAGGGTGATTCCATAACTTTGCTTCAAGGGCATTAAGATCATGGTAGTTCCCCTAAGTTTTTGCTTGATTTTCTGTTCTAAATTACCGTTTTGTTACTGCAGAAGTATCATTATGATATTCAGGAGGCATTTAATGCAATATTTGCTTATGTACTAGGAGCCTTTAGCTTGCTCTTGATTCTTAGTATATGCACATGAGATGGATGTTAGGATGTCTCAAGAGTTAGGCCACTTTGGTTACGTTTGAGATATTGCCCTTCAACTCGAATTTACTCCTTGATTTTATCATACATATTTTACAGGCAAACACTAGGATGTTACCAACTTTATTCTCAGCTCAGTAACTCTCTTTTCAATATGTTTTCACTCTATTTACAGTAGGCCTCATGGTTATTTCCACTATAGATGGTAGAGGTATTTTGGTGAAGTCATATTAAAGGGGTTCTACTAAACTAAATGTTCCTTTGTTGGGACACAGTTGCCCTTCTTTCTCAGATCATTTGATATAAATTCCATTACTGAATTCCATAGATCATTCTGCACGTGATGATATACTCTTAAGGGATGAATTTATCTTGCCCCCACTGAAGTAATACCTTCATTTGAAATCTTAGTTGGTAATGCAGTATATATATTATGACTCAATTCAAAGAATTACTGACTTCCATGGATCATTCTGCATATGATAGTATAGATTTTTAGGGATGAATTAGTACTAGATAGCAACATTTTGATTTATGGAGCCACTTTCTTCTATCCAACTACCATTATTATTTGAAATCTGAATTTTACATGGTTGTAACATATAATTTAGTACTGGATAGCTGCTTTATTTGTTTTGTATAGCCATAACCTATGAACTCCCCCCAAGAACTTTGGTTGAAATCTAATATGATGATTCATGCTGCTCAGTCATGGGCTTTACACTCTGTTATATATATAAAGCTGTGATATAGGAATACTAAGCAATATTCTTTTGTTTTATCACCTGGAATTACACAGTCCTATCATAGATTCCAGTTGTATAACACCTACATTTATGGGTCAGACTTGATCCTTAAACTCTGTAGACAAGATTAGTGGTCACCTACACGATAACAGAACCACTCATACCTGCCAATTCATGTGCTATATTGTATCTGTTATGACATCCTAAAATTATATCACTAGATTTTACAAAACTCCTTAAGTTAGAATTGAGTGAACCAGGAGACAATATGTAATGTAGTTTCATTAGTGCCTCATTTTAGAGAGCATTTTAAACAATTCTGTGCATAATTCATATAATATAGACTAGCTTAGTACTGATAGCCCGCTACAACGCGGGCTCCCCTAGCCCCAGTTGAAATGTTGCATATTAGCCTTGGAAAGACTAACGCTGTGCCCCCATGAAAGTTGCATGGTCTGGTCGCATAGGATTACGAGAAGGTGACGTTATGGGACTCTGCGATGGAGCACGTGACTTTCGGCCTTGCATTGTGCAAATCGAAGAAAATTGCGAGAAACAATTGTGCAAAAAGTGGTCGGATACCTGCGCTAGGCTACGGGGCAGTAAAGGGACAGGAAGAAAGTCAAGAAGCCCCGTAGCCTAGCGCAGGTATCCGACCACTTTTTGCACGATTGTTTCTCGCAATTTTCTTCGATTTGCACAATGCAAGGCCGAAAGTCACGTGCTCCATCGCAGAGTCCCATAACGTCACCTTCTCGTAATCCTATGCGACCAGACCATGCAACTTTCATGGGGGCACAGCGTTAGTCTCTATATACTAAGATGCCTATATGATAATTTATGCCAAACCAATCAGATTGCTCAGATTTGTACCACGTGATCTGATTCTGCCTACACGATCTCCTCCAAGGGTATTTGTCCCATGGCCCCCAAATTTCTGTTCAGGGTAACCATTTGGGTCTACCACTGACATAAGAAGAGATATGATTTTTATAATTTTTTTTCGCTGAGTTATTCAACTTTCTTCCCATCTCCACTCACAGCAATACTGTTGCTCCTCCCTGCTGGACCTCGTGTTGTCAGTTTTGCGAGCGGTCCAGTAGGACTAAGTAACTGTGTGTGTTATCGTAAGGAGACTTTGGTTGCAGTTCTTCAAGGTAAGCCAGCTCTATTTTCCTGAAATGGTTTGAGTTAAGAATTCCTGTATTTCCTTTGTCCATTTCATCTGTATTCTACTGTTGCCAGCCATTTATTTCCATATCTTTCAACGAGATTCAGCCACCTTCCCTCGAGTGAATTACCGCCATGACAGTTCTTCTCAAAGTTGTTCGATTCTGTGTACTAAATCACCGTGCTTTTACTGCTAAATTGTGAAAAGATATTCAACATATGTTTGACTTTGTATTCGGTGCTAGATTATGGCAGGTTGTTTGCTTTTCATGCCTATTTAGATGACATGGAATGGCGTGCTTGCTGCTTTCAGTTGGCAATGTTTTGATTAGGGCTACCGTATAGTTGTCTTGTGACTTGGAGGAGACTTTCGTCGTTCTGCCTCCAGTTCAATGCTTTTTTCACTTGATTTCATTCGCTAAGGTATCCTACGTTTCTTACTACATTGTGATGAAATGGTTATGGTATGTTTACTGTTGTATTCCTTGCTAGCTTGGAATTTATCCATTGCTTTTACCACATGTATGAATGACATAGGATACGGTTGTGTTTGGGGATAAAGTCTTGGTATGTGGACTGCTTTCACTGAAGTATGTATAGGGCTATTGCTGAATTTGGTTACCCTAATTTTGCAGTTTTTACTTTCACTCTTTACTTTTGTCGTAGCGTGTACTGTGAAATGCGAGGGGAATCCCAAGTTCATCTCACGATCGCAGATACCTGTTGTCCTTTGTTTTGGATTTAAGTGCGGTCTTTTGAGGGTGAGTCCATAACTTTGCTTCAGGGGCAATAAGCTCACGGCAGTTCCCCTCAGCTTCGCTTGATTTTCTGTTCTAAATTACCAATTTCTTACTGCAGAAGTATGGTTATGATATCGAGGAAGTATTTAATGCAATATTTGCTGATGTACTAGGAGCTTTTAGCTTGCTCTTGAGTCTTAGTATATGCACGTGAGGTGGATGTTAGGATGTCTCAAGAGTTTGGGCACTTTGCTTACATGTGAGATATTGCCCTTACAGTCTAATATACTCCTTGATTTAATCAAAAACGTTTTACAGGCAAATACTAAGATGTTACCAACTTTATTCTCAGCTCAGTAACTCTCTTTTTATTTTGTTTTCACTGTATTTACAGTAGGCTTCATAGTTATGTCCACAATAGATGGTAGAGTTATTCTGGTCAAGTCAAATTTAAGGGGTTCCACTATACTGAATGTTCTTCTGTTAGGACACAGTTCCCCTTCTTTCGGAGATCATCAGTTATAAATGCCATAACCGAATTCCATAGATCATTCTGCGCGTGATGATATACTCTTAAGGGATGAATTAGTACTAGATATGACCATCATTTTTATTGCCTAGACTTAATTTATGAAGCCCCTTGCCCCCACTGAGGAAATGCCTTCGTTTGACATCTGAGTTGATGATACAGGATATATATTATTACTCATTTCAAAGAATTACTGACTTCCATAGATCATTCTGAATATGATAATATAGTTTTTTTAGGGATGAATTAGTACTCGATAGCAATATTTTGATTTATGGGGCCACTTTCCCCTATCCAACAACCATTATTGTTTGAAATCTGAATTTCACATGGTTGTAACAGATAATTTAGCACTGGATAGCTGCATTATTTGTTTTGTATAGCCATAACCTATGGACTCCCCCCAAGAACTTTGGCTGATATCTAATATGATTCATGCTGCTCAATCAAGAGCCTTACAGTCTGTTATATATTATATAAAGGTGTGATATAGGAATACTAAGCAATATTATTTTGTTTTATCACCTTGAACTACCAAGTCCTATTACAGATTCCAGTTGTATAACACCTATGTTTATGGATCAGATTTGATTGTGTACCTCTGTGGACAATATTGGTGGTCACCTACATAATAACAGAACCACTCATACCTGCCAATTCATGTGCTACATTGTATCTGTTATAACAACGTAAAATTATTTCCAAGACTCCGTAAGTTAGAGTTGAGTGAAGCAGGAGACAGTATGTCATGTAGATTCATTAGTGCCTCATTGTAGAGAGCATTTTAAACAATTCTGTGCAGTCAACAATTCGTATAATATAGACTAGCTTAGTACTGATAGCCCGCTAAACGCGGGCTTCCCTATCCCCAGTTCAAAAGTTGCATATTAGCCTTGGAAAGACTAACGCTGTGCCCCCATGAAAGTTGCTTGGTCTGGTCGCATAGGATCACGAGAAGGTGACGTCATGGGCCTCTGCGATGGAGCACGTGACTTTCGGCCTTGCATTGTGCAAATCGAGGAAACTTGCGAGAAAAAATTGTGCAAAAAATGCTCGGATACCTGCGCTAGGCTACAGGGCTTCTTGATTATCTTCCTTTCCCTTTACTGCCCCGTAGCCTAGCGCAGGTATCTGAGCATTTTTTGCACAATTTTTTCTCGCAAGTTTCGTCGATTGGCACAATGCAAGGCCGAAAGTCACATGCTCCATCGCAGAGGCCCATGACGTCACCTTCTCGTGATCCTATGCGACCAGACCAAGCAACAGTGGCGGATCTAGACATTCGCCACATTCGCACTGGCGAATGTCAGGATTTAGATCCTTCTGAAAACTCTTAAAAGGTCTATTGAAGCATTTTAATGCTTAAGTATTTTTAATATATGCTTTGACGTTTTAGATTGTTGCAATTGTTAGTTAAAGCTTGTAGGTATCCTTCGTAACCCGAATCACCTTTCCCATGGCATCTATCCGAGCAAGTGCCTCAGACACCCACCTCGTTTTCATTTAGTACTTGGATGCATTCCCCTCCCCCAGGGTAATCTCCAAACTTCACTACTTTCAGGAGCCAATAAGATTCGTGGCGAATGTCAAAATTTTTTATAATAAATTATAGCTGCGTGCGCTTATGAGATCAAAGGTAAAAAGTACCCACAAGAATGTTTGCGAATGTCTGACGTCAAAGGAGATGTCCAGGGTAAAAAGCGAATAGGAAAAAGCAATGGGAGAAATGGTCTTGCGAATGTGGCGAAAGGAAGTGAGATCATGATGCAAAGCTAGAGAATGGGGATAGCCACAAGAACTTGGGAGAATGAAAACCTCGCTTTAGTGCTGTGCCTGCTCTGTTGACATGCCAGAGTGGAAGGTTTACAACGATTGAAATATTGAAAACTTGAAATTGGAAAAGTCTCAGCGACACATTTTGGAATTCTTGCATCAAATATCAAAGTGGATGAAACAGGAAGATTCTAATGGCATAGAAGAAGTCTCTTAGAATACCGAAGCTCTCTGGACATGCAAACTCAAAGGAGCCTTAACAATGTTATTTCCTATAAACTAGATGAGGTCGCTAATCTGTGCTAGGAGTACCATGGCATCACAGGTATATTTTGAAAAAAGTCAGACTGCAGTGCCCATAACGTATGATGTATGTGTACATTCAGAACAATGCTTCCTGGACTGATCATCTTTGTGCATCTTGTACCAGCAAAATGCAACATGGAAACAAGAGTATGAAAAGGATTCAGCAAGTTGAACAAGTTGCCATGTTTTACTAATGTTAATGCCTTAATTGTTTTCTTATTCTGGTTCACACGTAAGTTCATTGCTGATAAAAATTGCTTTTATAATGCTGTTTCTTTAATGGTAATTGAGCATGAAATTTCATACCATCTACTCCAAGCCTTTTATTCTGCAGAACTTTGTTTTTATCCGGATTTTTATGCCTCTCATCCACATTTTATTACTATTCTGGCAAAAAAGAGAACTTCTGGCCTTCTTGAAACAATTTTCTCCCTATCAATAACATTCCAAGCAAGTGATCATTTTGATAAGTCTCTGCAAAAATATGCAGGTTGTGTCAAGCTTGAATTAAATTCTCAAAGCAGAAGATGGAACCCCTCAACAAGTATGGCATTACCAAGTATTTTAGGATTGCCAACTTTTTTTCCTTTATCCTGAAACTGGCAATAGACATGCCATTTCTCCAAGGGTTGTACAGGTCCATTTAGGAGAGATGAAGTGTTAATTGCATTCCATCAAACCAATGTGCATAGTCTGTGCACACCCAAAAGGCAAAAAGGCATTATACAAGCTTGATAATATAGTTCCTGTATTTACTATCAATGATGAAAGTCAAATATATTCTATACAGAGTCATATACTGATAATCTTTCCCCCAAAACTAAGAAAAGTGGAATCAATATCTATCAACTCCAGCATATGCATTGCTGCCTTTCATAAAATGAAGATACCAGTTTTAAGTTAAGGGAGTTGTTCAGGGAAGTATTGATGATAAAGAAAAGCTGGATGAAAAGCCCCCTTTTGCCACTTTTGGTTCTGACATTGGCTCCTTTTATCATGAAACTGATTAATCAGAAGAGTTCTGGTTTAAATCAAGTTTCATTATGGGTGGTTGACAAGAGGTGATTAGAAAGTTTTCAATGGTTTAAAAGGTCCAAATGTCTTAATGCAGTACCTTTTGCCTTACATGTGCATTATTTGGGCATCCAGTTGATTCAAATACCTAAAGATTGAACAGGCTAAACACAGAACCTTTTTCTGACTGATCTTGTGGCTCCAGGTTTAGTTCAGGACCATGAAAGTAAGTCAGAAATTCATAAAACTTCCATATTGACAACACAGGACTTTTTAAGCACTCTTGAAAATAAGAGACATCTACTGATTTGATTCATAGTAAAATTTTAAGCCAGACAGTGTCAGTGAATTGAACCAAACCAGCACCAATAGTAAAGACAATCCTGTTGTGTAGAAGACAAAACATATCTGTAATAGGCCATAGAGCTGACTTATCATAATGTTTCAGTAGACTATGGGAATTTCCAGGCAATGTTGAACTTGAGGGTGGATAGCTTGAGGATGAAGTTTTGAAGATCAGTTTGAAACAGCTACTCAAAATGCAACTTGGAGATGAAAAGCAACTCACAATGAGGTACTATTGTGTTGTGCCGAAGTAATTACTGAAGATGTAGTCAGTGACATTAAGAAAAGTAAATCCTTCTCTTTTCTTGCTGATTAAGTCACAGATTGCTTCACTAGGGAACAAATGCCCCTTGTCTTGCAACAGTAAAATCAGAATATGACAGTTATGTCTTATCAAAAATAATTACCCCTCAACGACGCTTGAAAGTTCAAATTACAATTTATTGTCTACAATGCATTGGAGACTTTCATTTATAAGAAACGAAAGTGGGCGTGGTTTATGGGCGTGGTTCTTAGTTTTGATGGTTTTGCGAATGTCACGATATTTCCTAGATCCGCCCCTGCCAAGCAACTTTCATGGGGGCACAGCGTTAGTCTTTCCAAGGCTAATATGCAACTTTTGAACTGGGGCTAGGGAAGCCCGCGTTTAGCGGGCTATTAGTACTAAGCTATTTACCAACTAAGATTTCAAATGAAGGTACTACTTGAGTGGGGGCAAGATAAATTCATCCCTTAAGAGTATATCATCACGTGCAGAATGGTCTATGGAATTCAGTAATGGAATTTATATCAAATGATCTGAGAAAGAAGGGCAACTGTGTCCCAACAAAAGAATATTTAGTTTAATAGAACCCCTTTAATATGACTTCACCAAAATAACTCTACCATCTATAGTGAAAATAACCATGAGGCCTACCGTAAATAGAGCGAAAACAAAATGAAAAGAGAGTTACTGAGCTGAGAATAAAGTTGGTAACATCCTAGTGTTTGCCTGTAAAATATGTATGATAAAATCAAGGACTAAATTCGAGTTGAAGGGCAATATCTCAAACGTAAACAAAGTGGCCTAACTCTTGAGACATCCTAACATCCATCTCATGTCCATATACTAAGAATTAAGAGCAAGTTAAAAGCTCCTAGTACATAAGCAAATATTGCATTAAATGCCTCCTGAATATCATAATGATACTTCTGCAGTAACAAACCGGTAATTTAGAACAGAACATCAAGCAAAAACTTAGGGGAAGTACCATGATCTTAATGCCCCTGAAGCAAAGTTATGGAATCACCCTCAAAAGACCGCAATTAAAGTCCAAAACAAAGGACAACAGGTATCTGCGATCGTGAGATGACCTTGGGAATCCCCTTGCATTTCACCATACAAACTGCGATGAAAGTAAAGGGTGAAAGTAACAACTGCAAAATTATGGTAACCAAATTCAGCAATAGCCCTATACATACTTCAGTGAAAGCATTACATACCACTATTTTATCGCCAAATATAACCATATCCTATGCCTTTCGTACATGCGGTAAAAGCAATGAATAAATTCAAAGCTACCAGGGAATACAACAGTAAACATACAGTAATCATTTCATGACAATTTAGTAAGCAAAGTAGGATAACTTAGGGAATGAAATCAAGCAAAAAAAGCACTAAAGCGAAAGCTGAACGACGAAATTCTCCTCGAAGTCACACGGCAATATTACGGTAGTGTAAATCAAACCATTCCCTAATGAAAACACCACGCACGCCATTCCATGTCATCAAAATATGCATGAAGAGCAAACAAACTGCCATAGTCTAGCACAGAATAGACATTCAAACATATGTTGAATATGTTTTCACAATTTAGCAGTAAAAGCACGGTGATTTAGCACATAGAATCAAACAACTTGAAGAAGAACTGTCATGGCGGCAATACCCTCAAGGGAAGGTGGTTGAATCTGGTTGAAAGATATAGAAATAAATGGCTAGCAACAGCAGAATACAGATGAGATGGACAAAGGACATACATGGAATCTTAAATAAATCTATCTACAGAAAACAGAGTCGGTTTACCTGGAAAGACTGTGACAAAAGTCTCCTCGCGATCACACACACCAACATCCTCCTACATGAACATTCGCCAACGTGAAAGCAACAGTCCTGCGCAGAGGTGTCAAGTGAGCATGGTGGAGGGAATAGGAAAGCAATGGCCATAAGGTGAAAGTGGAATATCTTTAGAAGATGAAGAATAAAATCAAAAAGCCCCATAGCCTAGCGCAGGTATCCGAGCATTTTTGCACAATTTTTTCTCGCAAATTTTTGTTGATTTCTCCATTGCAAAGCCGGATGTCACGTGCTCCAATGCAGAGGCCCATGACGTCATCCTCTCATGATCCTATGTGAGCTTTTTCATCCATGCTCATCAACAATGCGGACCATGCAGCTTGGATGTGGGCACTGCATTAGTCTTTCCAAGGCTAATCTCCCACTTTTGAACTGGGGTAGGGGAGCCCGCGTCCAGCGGGCTTTCAGTACTAAGCTAGTCTCTATTACATGAACTAAGCATATAATGTTGTAAAGTGGTGTATGCAATGAGGCATATATGGAAATACATCTTACAATATCCCCTGCATGATTCAATTCTAATGTAACGAGTCTTATACAATAATGTTGCTGTATAATGTAAACGCGTCACAGACGACTTAGTATGTCCCAACAAATGAGGTAGGACTGCAACCTCTATCTGGTTTTAGCCATTAATCTTGTCCAATCTGGTATAATACATAATAAGAGCCAAAAAATTAGATAGAATGCAATTGCAATACCTGACAGGCCATATACATCACACAATATTTCATGCATCACTCAAACCTAATGTAATGAGTCTTATACAATGTTGCTGTATAATGTAAGTACTTTAGAGAACATATAGCTTAGTACTAATAGCCCGCTAAACGCGGGCTTCCCTAGCCCCAGTTCAAAAGTTGCATATTAGCCTTGGAAAGACTAACGCTGTGCCCCCATGAAAGTTGCTTGGTCTGGTTGCATAGGATCACGAGAAGGTGACGTAATGGGCCTCTGTGATGGAGCACGTGTCTTTCGGCCTTGCATTGTGCAAATCGACGAAACTTGCGAGAAAAAAGTGCGCAAAAAATGCTCGGATACCTGCGCTAGGCTACGGGGCAGTAAAGGGAAAGGAAGAAATTCAAGAAGCCCCGTAGCCTAGCGCAGGTATCCGAGCATTTTTTGCACAAGTTTTTCTCGCAAGTTTCGTCGATTTGCACAATGCAAGGCCGAAAGTCACGTGCTCCATCGCAGAGGCCCATTACGTCACCTTCTCGTGATCCTATGCAACCAGACCAAGCAACTTTCATGGGGGCACAGCGTTAGTCTTTCCAAGGCTAATATGCAACTTTTGAACTGGGGATAGGGAAGCCCGCGTTTAGCGGGCTATCAGTACTAAGCTAGTCTATATTATACGAATTGTTGAATGCACAGAATTGTTTAAAATGCTCTCTACAATGAGGCACTAATGAATCTACATGACATACTGTCTCCTGCTTCACTCAACTCTAACTTAAGGAGTCTTGGAAATAATTTTAAGTTGTTATAACAGATACAATGTAGCACATGAATTGGCAGGTATGAGTGGTTCTGTTATTATGTAGGTGACCACCAATATTGTCCACAGAGGTACACAATCAAATCTGATCCATAAACATAGGTGTTATACAACTGGAATCTGTAATAGGACTTGGTAGTTCAAGGTGATAAAACAAAATAATATTGCTTAGTATTCCTATATCACACCTTTATATAATATATAACAGACTGTAAGGCTCTTGATTGAGCAGCATGAATCATATTAGATATCAGCCAAAGTTCTTGGGGGGAGTCCATAGGTTATGGCTATACAAAACAAATAATGCAGCTATCCAGTGCTAAATTATCTGTTACAACCATGTGAAATTCTGATTTCAAACAATAATGTTTGTTGGATAGGGGAAAGTGGCCCCATAAATCAAAATATTGCTATCGAGTACTAATTCATCCCGAAAAAAACTATATTATCATATTCAGAATGATCTATGGAAGTCAGTAATTCTTTGAAATGAGTAATAATATATATCCTGTATCATCAACTCAGATGTCAAACGAAGGCATTTCCTCAGTGGGGGCAAGGGGCTTCATAAATTAAGTCTAGGCAATAAAAATGATGGTCATATCTAGTACTAATTCATCACTTAAGAGTATATCATCACGCGCAGGATGATCTATGGAATTCGGTTATGGCATTTATAACAGATGATCTCCGAAAGAAGGGGAACTGTGTCCCAACAGAAGAACATTCAGTATAGTGGAACCCCTTAAATTTGACTTGACCAGAATAACTCTACCATCTATTGTGGACATAACTATGAAGCCTACTGTAAATACAGTGAAAACAAAATAAAAAGAGAGTTACTGAGCTGAGAATAAAGTTGGTAACATCTTAGTATTTGCCTGTAAAACGTTTTTGATTAAATCAAGGAGTATATTAGACTGTAAGGGCAATATCTCACATGTAAGCAAAGTGCCCAAACTCTTGAGACATCCTAACATCCAGCTCATGTGCATATACTAAGACTCAAGAGCAAGCTAAAAGCTCCTAGTACATCAGCAAATATTGCATTAAATACCTCCTCAATATCATAACCATACTTCTGCAGTAAGAAATTGGTAATGTAGAACAGAAAATCAAGCGAAGCTGAGGGGAACTGCCGTGAGCTTATTGCCCCTGAAGCACAGTTATGGAATCACCCTCAAAAGACCGCACTTAAATCCAAAACAAAAGACAACAGGTATCTGCGATCGTGAGATGAACTTGGGAATCCCCTCACATTTCACAGTACACACTACGACAAAAGTAAAGAGTGAAAGTAAAAACTGCAAAATTAGGGTAACCAAATTCAGCAATAGCCCTATACATACTTCAGTGAAAGCATTCCACATACCAAGACTTTATCCCCAAACACAACCGTATCCTATGTCATTCATACACGTGGTAAAAGCAATGGATAAATTCCAAGCTAGCAAGGAATACAACAGTAAACATACCATAACCATTTCATCACAATGTAGTAAGAAACGTAGGATACCTTAGCGAATGAAATCAAGTGAAAAAAGCATTGAACTGGAGGCAGAACGACGAAAGTCTCCTCCAAGTCACAAGACAACTATACGGTAGCCCTAATCAAAACATTGCCAACTGAAAGCAGCAAGCACGCCATGTCATCTAAATAGGCATGAAAAGCAAACAACCTGCCATAATCTAGCACCAAAGTCAAACATATGTTGAATATCTTTTCACAATATAGCAGTAAAAGCACGGTGATTTAGTACACAGAATCGAACAACTTTGAGAAGAACTGTCATGGCGGTAATTCACTCGAGGGAAGGTGGCTGAATCTCGTTGAAAGATATGGAAATAAATGGCTGGCAACAGTAGAATACAGATGAAATGGACAAAGGAAATACAGGAATTCTTAACTCAAACCATTTCAGGAAAGTAGTGCTGGCTTACCTGGAAGAACTGCAACCAAAGTCTCCTCGCGATAACACACACAGTTACTTAGTCCTACTGGACCGCTCGCAAAACTGACAACACGAGGTCCAGCAGGGAGGAGCAACAGTATTGCTGTGAGTGGAGATGGGAAGAAAGTTGAATAACTCAGCGAAAAAAAATTATAAAAATCATATCTCTTCTTATGTCAGTGGTAGACCCAAATGGCTACCCTCAACAGAAATTTGGGGGCCATGGGACAAATACCCTGGGAGGAGATTGTGTAGGCGGAATCAGGTCACGTGGTACAAATCTGAGCAATCTGATTGGTTTGGCATAAATTATCTTATAGGCATCTTAGTATATAGAGATAGTATATCACATCAAATGAGAGGTATGACTGTAAACACTATCTGGTCTTAGCTATTAATCTTGTCCATTTGCTGTACTACATAATAAGACCCAATAAATTAGATAGAATTTAAGTGCAATACCTGAAAGGACGTATACTTCAAGTTCATAATGATAAATGAATATGTGGTGGTACTACAACATCACTTTAAAATATTCTGCATAGTAAGATGGAAAGCCAATGAATGAGATACATTATACAGCCTGACATCACAAAGTCAGATTTCAAGTATAAAAGGTACTTATGGTGGTGGTGGTGGGGGGGGGGGGGCGTACAACGTAGTAACATATCTTAAACCTAGCATCCTATAGATGGTTGTAGTCAAATACCTTATCCAAACTGCCATATAATTTATCCAGAGGTATTATATTCAGTTGTAAAATATTCTACTATCTGAAAAGACTCCAAAATAAAGTGCATAGATCATGCCTATGCTTATGTAGATAAGTGACTCATAACCTCTTAGCAATTCTACAATACTGCATATCAACTTGTGGTGGAACACAGTCACATATACTATTACTTATGCTGTTGCCAAGGACCACTAACTAACCTCTTAGCAATCCTACAATACTGCATATCACCTTGTGGTGGAACACAGTCAGATATACTATTACTTATGCTGTTGCCAAGGACCAACAACTAATATATCCAAGAAAAAAACTAACTGATGTAATAAAATCAATAACAAAAATTAACTGTTGGGCTCCGCAAAGTACTTAATCAGGGGCTTTAGAATATTTTTGAATATCTAACTGGGGTACAACAGCCTGGAATCACATAGTCAGAGTTCAAGAATTAAAGGTACTTATGGTTGTGGTGGGGAGGGGGGGTGTAAAACTTAGTACCATAGCTTAACTCTAGCATCACATAGATGGTTGCAGTCAAATACCTTATCCAAACTTCCATATAATTTATCCACAGGTATTATATTTAGTTGTAAAGAAGTCTACTATATCAGAAGACTCCAAAATAAAGTGCTTAGATAAGTGCCTATGCTTATGTAGATAAGTGACTCATAACCTCTTAATAATCCTACAATACTGCATATCAAGTAATTGTGCAACAAAGTCACATATACTATTACCTATGCTGTTGCTAAGGACCACCAACTAATATATTCAAGAAAAACATGACTGATGAAATAAAATCAATAACAAACTTAAGTGTTGGGCTCCACAAAGTACTTAATCTGGACTTCTAGAATATTTTTGCATGTCCAACTCAGGTACAAATTGTTGAATCTATTTTATCATGTGCCTCAACCCCCACCCCCTGATACTTAATGACTGTTCCATAAGTGTAAACAACTGAAATAATAGTGCCTTATAATCCTAGAGCAGACTCAAGAGTAATGATATTATGGACCAAAATCATGTGAGTCCTAACCTTTTGTCAACAACATAAATGTGTAAATCCTATGAATGAATAATATACTGTAGAGCTAGCATCATAAAAACAAATTTATTATCATAGCTGTACTTCAGAGGGGGGCCTGATGTGGCAATTGAGTACAATACAAATAAGGTTCCTGGCTATAACTAATACAAAACGTTAACAACATATCATCATAAACAGAAAGAAATATCAAAAGTTGTAATGGTAATGGTGACAACTGATATCTCAAAGTGAAATAGGCTAGTGATAAAAAGCCTACAGGCAGACAATCAAGTACTATATTGGTACATGCATCATCTAAGGATATCAAGTCAAATGTATGAATACCATTGTCATCTAGGCACACCCAGTAATATCTGTCAAACTCCTATAATAGCTACCTTGAGGCATTCAAGTAGGCAATATATAATCACAATGTATAGAGATGCTTCATAATTTAAGTTCATAAAAGCTAAAGAATATTCCTAAAAGTGTGCTAGTCAAAACTGATTTGAAACTCAGACAGTGTGCATTAGTGTGGCATAACCGTTTATACATAATACTCTTTTACAGTAAGCCCCTCATAACATTTGATTACAAACAATACTGTTAATTAGGGTGCGGGCTAGAAGATGGGGCTCTAGGAATTACTATTAAACAGCGCAAATCATTGTGATCTAATACTACTTGATCCATTAAAACCATATTATCATGTGCAGAATGATGAATAGAAATCATTAATGGTCTTTATAACAAATAATCTTAGGATGAGAAGGGAGCTGATTTGCCAGGAAACGGAGAGTTAGGACTAAAGCAACCATAAGCTGATTCCTCCAAAATAACACAAAAATCTATAGTGAATACAGCGATTAGACTCTTGTACATAATAAAGATTGTTAGACTGTTGTATATGCATACGTGATCAGTAGAGTACTATACAGAATAAAGCCCTATGAATAACTTACTTAAGTGTGTTGACCACAATCCTACCTTAGAACACAATGTCAGCCTAAAAACACCAAGAAAGAACAACCTGACAACGCATGGTACTATACAACACAGTATCAACGAATCAGTACATAAAATATCTCTATACGACTTTGCACCTTTCACTATAAATATACCACTGATTCAGAGAACTAAGTGTTCTACTGATGTAGTAAACAAATAGTAGAATAACTAGTAGCTCAATAATATCGATCTTTCATAAGGCCTACTATAAAAATCAATCAAAATCAGAATGAGACTAAGCTATATTTATTGGGTCTGTATTGTCTCTATTGTTTAGAGGGGACAACACTATCCCCCTCCCTAGTTCTTCCTCTTTGTGATGCTGATCTAGTTCTGTTCGCCAATATATTCGAAATGTCTACTTTACACCAATTGTCTGCTAATAAGTCCCCTTCGATATCAGCTGTACTTCTTGCTGGCGCACCATCTGTATTATGTTGCTCAGTAGTGTCTGCAGTGTCTGTTCCATTTCCTCCCACTTGACTGTTTTCAATGCGGGTAGGAGAGTGAAAGCACTGGCGTTCCGTAACATCAGGCAAGTCAGCAAAGATATCACATGTGCTAGCATGGGTAGTTGCTGGGCCAGGGGTAGGAGTATATGATGGACTTACCAGGTGATCAGACCTGGGAGGCATATACTTTAGCTGATTGACATGGACAGTGGGGCTCACTTGGCCGCGATGGTTGACAAGCTTGCAATTGAGATCACCTATCAATTGAGTAATTGTCCAGGGACCAGACCATTGTGCTTGAAAACAACGAGAAATGCCGGTCTTTTGAGGAGGGTGCCAGAGCATGACTGTGTCATTGACTTTGTAATGGTGTTTAGAGGCTGTCTTATCATATTGCTGTTTCATTCTGTCCCTGCTCATATCAAGGGTACAACGAACATCAGCAAAGGAGCGTTTAAGGCGTAGGCCAAGGTCAATAGCAAATGCTTGTGCTTGTCTTACGTGATGAGCAGCAGATTGTTGAACAAGCAGTCTTGGGGATGCACTGCATAATAATTCAGTAGGTAAAGAAAGCTTTGCACCAAGAAGCAGTTCAGCAGGTGTAACTTTAGTGCTATTATTAACACTTGAACGAATAGCATAAACAGCGGACTGCAGGTACAAAGCCCAATTGCATCCATATTGGTCAACCTGTTTCTGTACACAAGATTTCACTTGTTTTACCATTGCCTCGGAAAGGCCATCACCTTGTGGGTGAAGGCAGGAAGATTTAGACTTACCAATGCCTAAGATCTTAGCAACCTCCTGCATAACACTACCATGGACATTGGAGGCACCATCACTGTGCAAACGTGTCATGATACCATACCGACAGATCCATTGGTCATGAATTGCTCTGGCAATGGTGTGAGCAGATATTTCTTTGAGAGGGACAACTTCAGGCCATTTGGTAAAGTGGTCAACAAGGATGAGGGCGTATCAAAATCCATCGCGAGAAATAGGCATAAAGGGGCCAGCTAAATCATAGCAAACAAGTTCAAAGTGGTCGGAGGACTGAATTGGTTGGAGCTGGTCCTTGTGATATCCATGAGGGGGTGGATTGAAAGATGCACAGGTGGTACAGCTTTTGACCCAGTTTGATACATCTTCCTTAGCATTGGGCCAGAAATAATGAGCATGAAGGCGGGCCCATGTGCGGTCAATAGCAAAGTGACCAGCAGATGGGTGATCATGGCAAAGCTGTAGGACATGTCCACGTAATGCTATTGGTACAACGGTGCAATTGTGCCACTTCAAGAGGCCATCTGGAGACAGTAAAAGGTGATGGCGATATCGCCGTAAAGAGCCGAGGTGGGACACATCAAAAGTTTGGTTATTAGAGGAGACATAGGTAATGGCAGCTTGGATGTGGGGATCCTGGGACTGTAGAGCTCTGAGTGAGGCTATCGAAACATCGGGATGCAGTTCCTCTAGTAAGTTGACACTGTGTAGGCGACTGAGGCAGTCACTGATAGCATTATTCTTAGATGGAATGTGTTCTATGTGATAGGAAAACTCGGAAAGCTGCAATGCCCAGTTCAATAACTTGCGACTCTTTGGGCTGCGTTTGCACTGGAGGAATGATGTGACACGATTATCAGTACGTAGGAGGAAAGGTTTACCCAAGAGATAGTGGCGAAATTTCTCAGTAGCAAAGACGATAGCATGGGCTTCTTTCTCTACAATATTCCACTTTGATTCAGTGTCATTGAACTTTCTACTGGCAAAAGCAACAATGTAGGTGTGGCCGTCACTTGAATTGCAAGCTTTGAGACATGCACCTTCACCTTTATCTGAGGCATCAACTTCAAGGATGAAAGAGTCATCACTAGTAGGTGCACGTAAAACTGGAGCAGAAGTGAGAAGCTGCTTTATGGTCTCAAAAGCTGTTCGGGCATCAGATGACCAAGAAAATGAGGAGTGCGGCTTGGCAAGTTCATGTAGAGGAGCTGCAATAACAGAAAAATTGGGGATAAAGCGATCACAGAACTGGGACATGCCTAAGAACTCTTTCAAGGCTTTGGCAGTTGTTGGGACTGGAAAAGCTCGGATACATTGGATGCGTGCTGGGTCAACACAAATTTGGCCCTTGTCAATTATATGGCCTAAATATGGCAAGGTAGTTTGGAAAAACTTGCATTTCAAAGCATTCAGTGTTAAACCCGATTGGCGAATTCGATGTAAAACTCTGCGTACATTTGAAAGATGTTGTTGGAAATCAGAGCCTTTAATTACCACATCATCATAGAAGGGTGGCAGAATGCAATCACTTAAATCTGAAAAGGTCTGTTCCATAGTATGTTGAAAGAGTGACGACGCTGGTTTGATGCCCTGTGGCATCACATTCCAAGTCCACTGACCAAAACCATAGCCTGGGGAGAAAGCAATGATGGGTTTGACGCGAGCAGCACAAGGAATATGGTGATATCCACTATTGAAATCGATAGAACTGACAAACTGTGAACCAGAAACAGAGTCCAGGCATTGTTGTAAGGATGGAGAAGGCCAGCCTGAATCTTTGATGGCTGGGTTAAGGAAGCGATAATCAACCACTAGGCGATAGCGATCTGTAACATTAGAGCTATTGGAAACATTCTTTTTGGCAACAAGTACTGTAGCAGCATGATAGGGGGAATCTATATGCTCAATAAGTCCATGATCTTTATAATGCTGTAACAGTTCTTTGACAATGGACTGCTGATGTAGAGGCACACGCCGTAAAGGCATCGAAATAGGAGTTGAATGGGTCAGATCAAAGTCAAATTCAGTAACTTTGGCTTTACCGATTTTTGTATTAGACAAAGAGAAAATGTCAGAGAACTCAGCAAGCAAGGTCTTGGCTGCATGGAATTGTGAAGGAGGCAAATGTGTCATTTGTGAAGTCAGATGAGTCATTGGATCTGAGTCTGGAGATAATGACAAGGGTTGTGTGGTTAATGAAGTTAGGGCATTGATTGATTCCTTAGAAAGGGCCGAGAATTCATCAAAGTCATATGTCCCCAGGGCAACTTTGGTGCCCTTACCAATTACTTTGGAGACATTAGAGCAATTAACAATTGTTGTGTGCACACATGAATTTTGATGAATTAATTGGTTTAGAGATGGTACCACTTTAAGATGAAGCCGTTCTTCAAAAGGTAAATTGCCATCAATGAGAACAGCTGGTGCCGAAACTGGACGCAAGGCATCAAGGGAAAATCCTTTTGCTATTGTCAGAATACGTAAAGCTTGACCGGGTGGAATAGTGTACTTGGCGGTAGTCATGAAAGCAATGTTATCCTGAACAGAAGGTTGAGAAGATATAGAGACAATGGACTGTTCCAAATGGAGAATGTTTCTGGAATTATCAACACCCCAATGGCTAAACTTGTTGAGGAAACTCAAACCAATAATGCAAGAATAAGGCAACTCATCAATTATTACAAATTCAACAGTATGTGATACAGCTGGTTGTCCTATTACAAGTGGTACTTTTATTGTGCCAGAGGGCTTCATCACTTTTCCATTGGCATCAAGGATACCTGGGCCAAAATAAGGCGTTAATGTCAAATTCTGCAAACATCGACTTCCAGTAAAACATCTTCTAGCTAGACAGCAAATAGTTGCACCTGAATCAAGCATCGTAGAAATGGACTGACCATTGAGTGTGCCAGTGATCCAAAGCAATTTTGATTCATTCAACAAAGATGATCGAGATTCGTGTTCGTGAGGGGTCATTGACATAATGTTGGCTGGCCCAGTATGACCCTTTACTGGGGGCCCCAGAAGTTTCCCGACTGCTGCCTAAAAGTCGCTTGTTGCTGCCTAAAAGCCAAACAATCACGCTGGATGTGATTTAAACCATTGCAAAAATAGCAGCGAATAGGTTGTCGTCCTCTTCCCTGTGCAGGGCACAACTGACTATCTCCCATAAAGCCTTGAGAAAAACCTCTGCGTGATTGCCCGCGGCTGCTCCGCGGAGAATAAACAACGGAAGTGTCGTGGCGCTGATGGGATGGCCTGAACAGAAGCTGCTGCTTAAATGCATTAATCTGCTCTTGTTGTTCGTCGAACTTCTGCATTGCAAACTGATTTTGTTGTTCAAACTTACTGGATAAAGAGAGAACTGCCTCCAAAGTTTGATCTAATGGAGATGCAGCAGTCAAAACAGTGTCAGGAACCGTGGGGGCAGCAGTGGATGGCAAAGAAAGATGAACCGAAGCATCACGGCTAGCTTTGAGCAAATCTTGATGAGAAACCTTTTCGTCATACGGATTAGAGCAGAAGATAAATATATTTCTTCGCAAAGTATCTGAAATCCCTTGCAAAAACTTACGCTTTACGGCATGGTTGATGACGTTAGTGTTAGCTTGAGGGTCAGCAGCTTTGTATAGTTGGAAAAGGTGAGTCATGAATTCTTCCTCACTTTCACCGATCCTGTGCACGCAACGCTCAAAAGCGGTCATGTGTGCCTCGCGGTCGGAGTCAGAGTCAAAAACGGCATTGAGTTGCTTTTTAAGCTCACTATATTTTTGTGGGGCGCCTTTGTCTTCTTCAAATTGATCTAGGACGGCTTTAGCACGGCCATCAACACATAGCATAAGGATTTGTCCAACCACGAGGTCCTCAGACTTCTCAGCGATAACGCAACATCTGTCAAAATTACGAAGCCATTGGCGTAAATCAACATTGCCATCGCCAGTGAACTTTTCTAACTTGGAAAAAATGATGTTGAAGGAAGACATACTGAAGTGGTGCGGTTCGAAAATACTCCTGACACCAGTGTAGTAAACAAATAGTAGAATAACTAGTAGCTCAATAATATCGATCTTTCATAAGGCCTACTATAAAAATCAATCAAAATCAGAATGAGACTAAGCTATATTTATTGGGTCTGTATTGTCTCTATTGTTTAGAGGGGACAACACTGAGAATAAGGAAGGAATCAGCTTTAGTGACTGAGAGTAATATGAAACGCCCCCCAAGGTTTCAGAGAGAATACACGTAGTACCTTCCTGAAAAAACTGTAACAAAACCAACTGGGACAGAGAGCTATTACACTCCAATAAGTCAAGGAATAAGTTGAACAACATCCTAGCTCCAACCTACAATAAGTGTATGGTACAAACCAAGAGCTAACCAGAAGTGACTGACAACAAATCAAACGTAAAGGAAGCGGCCTAACTGTTCAGACATACTTCCTTCAAAATCACATGCAAATGCACAGTATGAACAGCACAATAAACTGTAATAATATATCAGTAAATAATACAGTAAATACCCACTGAATAGTATACCGAACTTCTGTAGTAACCAAACGGTAATTTACAGGCGGAAATCGAGCGACCATGAAAGGAATTGGCATGATCATACGGCCCCAGGGCAACCTTATGGAATCTCGATCAAAACATGGCATTAAATCTCGCCTAACTTGGAAAGTAGCGACCAATCTACACAAAACAATCCTGGTAAAAATTAATCGAAACATTCTCAATGAAATAAACCACTGACCTCATAGAGAAGGGACGAAATTCCACGAAGACTTGAACGACATCCATCCACTTTGTAAACACGCCCTCAACAGCAAACTTGCGGTCTTGTGTAAACACTATTGTTCGCAAACAAAGATGAGAGGTTTCTGCGATCTTGATCTGAAGTTGGGAATCCCCTCGCATTTCTATCTACAACCTACAACAAAATAAAGAGTGTAAGGACACCAAACCACCATAGGAATAATATGAAGGACAGTCAGCAAATAAACTATACACACTGTAGACATCTCTGTACAACCATGTTAAGATAGTTTGTGGCTACTGGCAATGAGATTGACAAACACAGAGCAGTGGCTTCCTTGACTAAACTGAGGGGGGACGAAACTTTCTTGTTACAGTTATATTAACGAAAAGAACTTAAACTCTTAATTATAAGTCACACAATAAGTCACATATACAACTACAAAGTTAGACCCAACACACTTCATTAAATGCTCAAATTCAGCATTTCATGTAGCACAATTCATCAGGAAAGGTAACGACTTCTTATCTCCTTTAGGCTCGCATTAGCTTCAAGGTATAAACATCAATCTAGCATCGAATAGGTCAGTAAACATTTCATCCAAATATTGTAATAGATCCAAGACAATCTAGAGAATAAACTAAATCTGATCGGAGAGGAAGTCTCATGGCGAAATACCCCCCAAGGGAAGCTCGCTCAAAATACTGACATAACGTGTGTAATATGAAACATGTATAGTAGACAGAAAAAGTACAGGCAATCTGAAAACAAACCCTACTACATGAAAAAACAACTTACCTGGTAGTAGGAGGACGAAAGTTCACTTGACTTGACCCGGCAACAGCGAATAACATCAACCATTGTGGACAGGAACTGTCATGGCGTAAAACACCCGAGGGAAGCTATTGCAATCTCATCTCGCTAGCAACATTGTACATTAGTGTTGAAAATACATAGAAATTGCGCACAGAGGACAGGGGACAGACAGGCAACTTAAAATCACACGTTTTATCATCAGAAAACGACTCACCTGGTAGCAGAAGCACGGCATCTTCTTGAACTTCCAACTGGAACATTAGTCGCATTCAAACCATCTCCGAACTGAGAGTTGCACGTTCGGTATATCCTATTTAAAAGGGATGACAAACAGCTAAACACTATCCTAATACACGAAAGAATACAGCATGAAACATCATTTAAATCTGTTAACACAACTTACCAGTTAAAGCATTGACATCTGGCGAACAGAATCGAATGGATGGAGAAGAACTGTCATGGCGAGAAAGCCCTGGAGGGAAGCTCTTCCAATCTCCTCAACAAAAAGAGGTAAATAACAGGGCTCACATCACCTGTACATCACATCTAAAAGGCAGCAGTGCTATAATTTCATTGAATAAAGACTGGCAATGACAAATCGAATCTTCAGATAGCAATAAAGCGATGACTTAGTTGCCCAAATGTCATGGCGAATAACATCAGTGAGGGAGGGTGTGCGAAACTGCCTCCGTACATCGAGGAAAATTGTTTAAAATACCAGTAAACACAAGCAATCCAGGAAGACACTATAAGCGAACTACAATAGAGTATCTAGAGAAGACAAAATAACCTGGTAGAAATGCAACAAACTTCCCCTGAAAAGTAAGTAAACCTGATCCTGATCGCACACGCCTTGTACTGAGAGCAGTGCCATCCATTCGGACGATAACAATGGAGAACAAAGGAGGAAACACAAAGCACACAAAATCGCAAGATTCAAAGTGGAATATCTCGGGACGGAAAAATGGTAAAATTACGTTACTTAGTATTTCCACCCAACTGAAAACGGTAAAGGAGAGAGATTTTGAGGCGAAACAGTACAGATTCCTAGAAGGAGATCGTTCCACCGGCGAGAGACGGTTCCTTTTGATGTAAACAATAGGCGAGCTCATTTGCATTTTGGCATTTTAGTATATAGAGATGGCAAACTTCATTACTGCAATTTATGACACCATCGAAATGCAAACGGTAGTAGAGCCTAGAAGTATAGCGGGCTTTTACAGTGAGTAAGAAATTATTGGGCATGATTTAAAAGCTTTAACATATTGATCAATGTACTAATACATGAGGGCGATCCAAAATAAGACTTTTTAAAGTTTGTCTATAATTTGTCCCCACAAGGACTGGGTTGAAAAAGTGACACGAGTGTAAAAATGTCCCCACAAGATACACATACACTCAATACACACGCCTTGTGGGAACACCACAAAAACCATGCAGCAAGCCTTGAAATGACCTTTTAAAGGTATGTAGCCAATGTACCTTGTGGGGACAGGTGTTTTGTCCCCACAAGTATGACAGTCCCCACAAGGCTGGTGTGTAGTTACATATCTGTCCCCACAACGTAGGTCATGTCAGCACACACACACACGCACACATAATGACATGAGCCACGTTGTGGGGACTCTATAGTTACATCAACATTGTGGGGACTGTATAAACTGTTCAATAGCTCGCTACAGGAAACTGACAGATATTCAATGATTAGCCACAACAAACCACAGATTCAAGACGCACCTCCTGCATTCCTTTGTGTCCGTTTTGGAAAGTGTGTATAAACGTAGTGGGGACTCTCAGTATACATCAACAATGTGGGGACTTCATTGTTATACTGTTTGTTTTGCCTTGCGCTTTACTGCAGTGAATGCTTCCCATTCAACAATCGTTACTTGATTGAACAGCAAATAATGCAGTATAGGAAAGAGGTTTAAGGTTTATACAGCACTTGTGGGGACATGCCTGGATACACACTTTATGGGGACACTTACTATAGCAATCATTCATCCAGGGTGCATTCCTTGTTTTAGGCCCAAAGATCTTCTGTGTGCACTAAAATCTATGTGCGAGGTTCAGCGTGAAAACTAGAGGGAAAAAAGTGGAGTATCCAAATTCTTGCATAGCTAGTTCGTGAAACAGAATGGTGCAGGACTTGATTCCTTTTGTTGGCTTCGGCTGGTGCTGTAGAGACTTAGTTGTTGATGCACCACATACTCATTAGCACACCTTTGCTGTGCTGTCTACATGGAATGCACTCTAGTTACCCGTAACTACGCTCACTAATCGCCCCTTTTCCCTATTTTTCAATTTTGAATATCTTTCTGACCACCCAGTTACTAATTTTAAGCAAGGTGCCAAAGCAAGGGGCACTGGGGAACACTGCCCCTTACTGTTTCAAGAAGGGGAAGTGCAGAAGCTCCCTTTTCGTCAATTTATTGAGTTCGGTGGAAGTGGTTCAGAAAAAATTGCAAAAATATTCCTACCTACCTTAACCGCATTTAGTTTACTTTAGATGCTTCAAGGGCAGTGGCGTAGAGGCATAAGATGCCAGGGGAGCTTTGCCCCCCTTGAATCACTGCCAGAAGGCGCTAAAGCAAGCATATTGAATATTTTTGATTGAACTATGCAGGACCATTTTTATTCAATTTTAAATTATTTTCAATTGAAAATCAACTGAGCGTGATTTTAAGGGGTGCCAAACTAGCACAGTAAAGTGTTCGATTGAACAGATAAGATTTGTCTATTATTTTCTCAATTGAAAAGTGGCTGAGCAAGGGCATCTGTTAAGAAAATTTGAATGCTGGATCAAAGCCATACGAAGGCCCCGTTTTATTTGCAGAAAGGATTCATCTGTATGCTTCATAATTCTCTAAGCATATGACTGTAGATAGCTGACTTGGGTAGAGGTGGGAAGATGTATAGAAGCCCGATTTAGAAAAGGGCCCAATCTTCTGGAGTTAGTTGGCACACAATTGTGCATCCATTGGAATAGACCTGTAGGAATACAAGAGCTCTGAAGGCTCTTGAGCTATGCCAACTTTTCCCTTCCTGTTCAATGTTTTTACAACTGACTTATAGCCGTGTTACAAGTGAGTTGGTACATGCATGCAATGTGAAATGGAGACGTTGGTGTAGCTTCTCAGCATGAAAATCAATGATGAAACAAACATTATATTCTGTAGAAAGGCGTTTTCTGATGTTTTGACGGACATTAATGCTGATTTCCACTTACAGAAAATTTTCTGTGGGCAGAACAGAACAGAAAAGCTCATGGGCATGCGTGTGGGTCACGTGAACAGGAAAATTTTCTGTTCTGTTCTGTTCTGTTCAGATGATCTGTACGGAAAAGACGCCGTATCATGTGGCAGGCCAATCAGGTAGTTTTGCTGCATGATGTGTGCATGTAAACAACACGCTACGGCCACTTGGTGATGGACAGGCCAAATACTCTCCTACCAAGGATTCCCAGATAAAGTTTGAAGTTTAATAAATTATTATTCGTGAAGGGTTAGTACGACATTGTGCTGCAATTGTTGTTTGGGCATCATCCGTAAAAAAGACATCACAAGGTTAGTGCTTACTGCTTCTGTATTCTAGGAGCTACTATAGTCAATATTTTCTCATATTCTGTCGGGCTCATGCAAAAGTACGTAAAGAATAGGGCATGATCATGAAGTTTCATCTCCTTTATCGACAAATGAAAATCTTTCACTTTTCTCACTTGGTTAATCGTGCTCACTTTTCTTTTGTGTTTCCTTTAACTCATTGGATTTCGAAGTAATAGTAGCTTCTACGTCCTAACATTGAGGCCCATCATGTTTACAACCGACAGATTTCCTATCCTATTTGCACAGAGAAGTGGTAATTAGCAGAGCAAACTTTCCGTTCCGTTCCTAGGAAACGTTTCTCTTCTGTTCCTGTCCGTTAAAAATTATCTATAGGTGGAGATCCACTTTACCTTTCTGGGGCCAAGCCCCACACCCCCATTTCCATCACATTGAGCTATGGAATGGGCTAACTGGGCCACTTGCCCCAGTAATGACAATATGACAAGCTGCTCTGAGTTAAGCAAAAATGTACCATTATTAGTCATAAAGTAGTAACAGTGCTAGAAACAATTTTTTGTCATTTCAATAGAACATTTTACTATCATCACATCCAAAAACGATGGATAATGCTACTGCCAATTAGCTTTCTCTCAACTGCTGTAGGGGGAAAATCTATTACACAAAGCAAGCTTATGGTAGCCTATAAGACCTACTGTAAATTGTTTTCTTGGGCATTTTTTGAAATTGTTTTGTCAGACTGTTTGGCACAGCTAACAGAGATGCAAACAGGAAAAGAAAGGACTGAAGCAATTGAAAAAAAATTGAATGCTCTTTAGAAGATACCAAGCAAAATTAGCTTGACTGATAAAAATGTCGTCTAATTTCTTATGAAGAATTGCAATGCAAAATTCAGGAAACTTGCTGAGAATAGACAAAAAGTTACGCATTCCCGGTGATCTCAGAGGATCTAAATTAAACACTTTTCCTGCGGCAACATGTCCCCGGACCCCCATGCATGTTTACATTTAGCGAATGGTGTACTATTATTCCAGCATACTTGGCTATCATGCCGTATCCCCAGTTACACTTTGCAGGGTCATATTCTGTGGAAAATATGCAAACTTTCTAAGGGGCCATTCACAAAGGACGTCCCAGCACATGGGGGGAGGGGGGTCTGGTGAAATAGGACAAACTTGGACATAGGGGGAGGGGGTGTTTGCGCATTGCGGACGTCCAGGTGTTCAGAATGTTGCAACAAGACATTTTTACTATGGTCCTATTTTGGATTGATCCTATCACCAAGTACATGTTATTGCATCGGCGATTTATTGCTTTCTGGATAGTCAAAGTTCATGCCAAGCGATGGCCAATGATTTATGAAGCAGTCATTCACAGAGACTGACGTCCTAGACGACGAGTGAAGTACCGCACAACTTGTTCCGTTCTTTGCATGTTCTGTTTAGCTGGACATTACCATATGACAAAAAATATATATATATATATATATATAGTGTGTTTGGCATGAAATAGACGGACGTCCAAGGGGGAGGGGGGTCGTTGGAAACGGACAATACCGGACAATAGGGGGGAGGGGAGTCTAAAAATTCAACTTTTTAACGGACGTCCTTTGTGAATGACCCCTAACTAAAATTTAGCAACTCTGTGTGGGAATAAGTAGGAACATAAACATTCCCGTGATTTCAGAAAATCTAATGTATTCACTTGTTGTTAGCTACAATTGCAAAATGTAAGATCTTAGTTGAAAAGGGGTGCCAAATTTCATCTGGTCCCCAAAGAAATTCTATGGCACCACGCTACTGTTGAAGGGTGAACCAACTGTTTTGGTGCCAATCCCTCTTTTACATTTACTTAAAAACAACTTCGTGTTGGGGTACGTTGAGAATGCAAATTTAAAATCTGTCTATTTCGAGCTCTTGTACTTCACACTTTAGCTTCCTCAAACGATCTTCTCATGCACCTTGAAATCATCCTAACAAACTTTTAAAAAAACCTGCAGGATTCAGAACTCTGTAATTTGAACTGTTTAAACTCGACCAACTTTGTCAGCCCTCAAAGCAAAAACCTTCCCAATTCGAACTTTCTACTGATAAGCTGGTGACAGTAGTAGTTTTGTTTATTAACGTCTTTCAAACTTTATGCGATGGAAATACAGTACTGATATTCACTTGGGATATGTCCTTGAGAAAATTACTTTGCATGCACTGAAAGAATCAAGAAGGCACTATGATGAACCTCAGTAAAGAACACTGAAACACCAGTGGTGTAGCCATGGGGCCAAGGGATGTGGCTGCCCCACTAAACATGACACTTCTGGTGGTCGGGAGACCCTCAAATCTGCAATAAACTTGATGCATTGGAAGGTAGCTGTACAATAGTAAGTGCAGCTGCTCTTTTCTATCTGGAAAAAGGTAAATCTTTATATACAAAAGAGCGTTTCCCTAATACATAAAGGGTGTGGTCAAAAAAGTTTTCCAGGAGAGGACTCCACCCCCAGCACCCATCACTGTCTCTTTCTTTATATCGGATGCTGATTTAAGGCCCAGCATGACAGGATACTATAGACTACTAGCTCTAGTTAACTCCATAGTATCCAAGGGATTTCACAAGCCTTCTGACCCCACCCCTGATTACACTCTTGCCCCGGCTACATCACTGCGAAAGACAAATAGTACTGCCTATTTTGATTCTGTGTTTTTATTTCAAGGCCACATTTTACTTTTGTGTTTTTATTGCAAGGGCAACAGATTTTTCTTTATTTAGCAACTGTTCAACAACTTGCACATTTTAGGTTATTACTATGAAATGAAGATTTATGAAACACTTGCACAAAATCCAGAGAGTTGCATCTTTGTTTGAAATAATGGTAGCTGCTGGACTGTTTCCCATAATTCCCAATGTCTTTTGGAAAGTGAACTCTTATGTTACATTAGCTTTCCATATCCCAAATTGATGAGACAGTAGAGTGGTAAATGTGCCCTGGTTGCACATTTCATACGTTAGACTATCTGTATGCAATCTACTCAATAGTGTAGAAAGACAGAAAATGGCCATTTGACCAGTAAACCATGCAATTTTAATACCTTACATCTCGTGAACTAACAATTTTTGACAGCTCTTTAAGCCTAACACAGCCCTGTACAACACGATAATGATTCGGCGCTAGTGCAGTTTTGCACCTCACATGGAAATACAGGTGCTACCCCAAACCATGATACACCATTCGATAGCTTTTGAGATGCTCTTTCACATGAGACCATCTATGGTCAGATCGGTGACTTTTCAGCCAAGTTAGCGAATGCATGCACTTTGAACCCTACTGTCATCAAATGTCTTCCCAAATGCGTTTTCCGCCAAGTCACATAACCAAAAACAAACCGTACTGGCATGTTACAGTGAAGCCATGTAGGCCGGTACGGATGTAGTGAAACACTTCCAATCGCTATGATAATAGCTGCACTTACCTTAAACGTGCAAATGCAGCCGCCAGTCCATACTAAGATGAACCTTGCCGTACCAGGTTGGCGCCATACTGAATGCACAGAGTATGCTGGCGGTGCCAAAAATGCTGGCATAAATTTGGCGCCTAACCTTCCATCTATACCTTCCACCTATTTGAAGAGCCTCGCTCTCACATATGAAATGGTAGTAACCAGAAGCGTCATCCATCAACTAACTATTTCTTGGAGAACGTCCACTACTGGACAGGGGGACAGTCGGATCACGGGCTCACAACCAGTGTTCTTACAGGTCTGGTCCAGGGCAAACAATACTATCCCTGTTAGTACTGTAATACTGCTACTTTAGATTGGAGCTATAGTTGAGAGATTAGGACTGATATTTAGTAGCTTGTAGAAGTACTAGTATCTTTAATCACATTTTGTTATTTAGTATTGTATGTTGCATGTATATTAGCTATTCGGACTCTCAGTGCTTGAGTAAGACTGAGGAGTGCCATCTCGTCGTTTGTTGCATGTATATTAGATATTCGGACTCTCAGTGCTTGAGAAAGACTGAGGAGTGCCATCTCATTGTTTGTTGCAGGTATATTAGATATTCGGACTCTCAGTGCTTGAGAAAGACTGAGGAGTGCCATCTCGTTGTTTGTTGCATGTATATTAGATATTCGGACTCTCAGTGCTTGAGAAAGACTGAGGAGTGCCATCTCGTTGTTTGTTGCATGTATATTAGATATTCGGACTCTCAGTGCTTGAGAAAGACTGAGGAGTGCCATCTCGTTGTTTGTTGCATGTATATTAGATATTCGGACTCTCAGTGCTTGAGAAAGTCTGAGGAGTGCCATCTCGTTGTTTGTTGCATGTATGTTAGATATTCGGACTCTCAGTAATTGAGAAAGACTGAGGAGTGCCATCTCGTTGTTTGTTGCATGTATATTAGATATTCGGACTCTCAGTGCTTGAGAAAGACTGAGGAGTGCCATCTCGTTGTTTGTTGCATGTATATTAGATATTCGGACTCTCAGTGCTTGAGAAAGACTGAGGAGTGCCATCTCCTTGTATGCTGCATGTATATTAGATATTCGGACTCTCAGTAATTGAGAAAGACTGAGGAGTGCCATCTCGTTGTTTGTTGCATGTATATTAGATATTCGGACTCTCAGTGCTTGAGAAAGACTGAGGAGTGCCATCTCGTTGTTTGTTGCATGTATGTTAGATATTCGGACTCTCAGTAATTGAGAAAGACTGAGGAGTGCCATCTCGTTGTTTGTTGCATGTATATTAGATATTCGGACTCTCAGTGCTTGAGAAAGACTGAGGAGTGCCATCTCGTTGTTTGTTGCATGTATATTAGATATTCGGACTCTCAGTGCTTGAGAAAGACTGAGGAGTGCCATCTCGTTGTTTGTTGCATGTATATTAGATATTCGGACTCTCAGTGCCTGAGAAAGACTGAGGAGTGCCATCTCCTTGTATGCTGCATGTATATTAGATATTCGGACTCTCAGTAATTGAGAAAGACTGAGGAGTGCCATCTCGTTGTTTGTTGCATGTATATTAGATATTCGGACTCTCAGTGCTTGAGAAAGACTGAGGAGTGCCATCTCGTTGTTTGTTGCATGTATATTAGATATTCAGACTCTCAGAGCTTGAGAAAGACTGAGGAGTGCCATCTCGTTGTTTGTTGCATGTATATTAGATATTCGGACTCTCAGTGCTTGAGAAAGACTGAGGAGTGCCATCTCCTTGTATGCTGCATGTATATTAGATATTCGGACTCTCAGTAATTGAGAAAGACTGAGGAGTGCCATCTCGTTGTTTGTTGCATGTATATTAGATATTCGGACTCTCAGTGCTTGAGAAAGACTGAGGAGTGCCATCTCATTGTATGTTGCATGTATATTAGATATTCGGACTGTCAGTGCTTGAGAAAGACTGAGGAGTGCCATCTCGTTGTTTGTTGCATGTATATTAGATATTCGGACTCTCAGTGCTTGAGAAAGACTGAGGAGTGCCATCTCGTTGTTTGTTGCATGTATATTAGATATTCAGACTCTCAGAGCTTGAGAAAGACTGAGGAGTGCCATCTCGTTGTTTGTTGCATGTATATTAGATATTCAGACTCTCAGTGCTTGAGAAAGACTGAGGAGTGCCATCTCATTGTATGTTGCATGTATATTAGATATTCGGACTGTCAGTGCTTGAGAAAGACTGAGGAGTGCCATCTCGTTGTTTGTTGCATGTAGGTTAGATATTCGGACTCTCAGTGCTTGAGAAAGACTGAGGAGTGCCATCTCGTTGTTTGTTGCATGTATATTAGATATTCGGACTCTCAGTGCTTGAGAAAGACTGAGGAGTGCCATCTCGTTGTTTGTTGCATGTATATTAGATATTCAGACTCTCAGTGCTTGAGAAAGACTGAGGAGTGCCATCTCGTTGTTTGTTGCATGTATATTAGATATTCGGACTCTCAGTGCTTGAGAAAGACTGAGGAGTGTCATCTCGTTGTTTGTTGCATGTATATTAGATATTCGGACTCTCAGTGCTTGAGAAAGACTGAGGAGTACCATCTCGTTGTTTGTTGCATGTATATTAGATATTCGGACTCTCAGTGCTTGAGAAAGACTGAGGAGTGCCATCTCGTTGTTTGTTGCATGTATATTAGATATTCGGACTCTCAGTGCTTGAGAAAGACTGAGGAGTGCCATCTCCTTGTATGTTGCATGTATATTAGATATTCGGACTCTCAGTAATTGAGAAAGACTGAGGAGTGCCATCTCGTTGTTTGTTGCATGTATATTAGATATTCGGACTCTCAGTGCTTGAGAAAGACTGAGGAGTGCCATCTCATTGTATGTTGCATGTATATTAGATATTCGGACTGTCAGTGCTTGAGAAAGACTGAGGAGTGCCATCTCGTTGGTTGTTGCATGTATATTAGATATTCGGACTCTCAGTGCTTGAGAAAGACTGAGGAGTGCCATCTCGTTGTTTGTTGCATGTATATTAGATATTCAGACTCTCAGTGCTTGAGAAAGACTGAGGAGTGCCATCTCGTTGTTTGTTGCATGTATATTAGATATTCAGACTCTCAGTGCTTGAGAAAGACTGAGGAGTGCCATCTCGTTGTTTGTTGCATGTATATTAGATATTCGGACTCTCAGTGCTTGAGAAAGACTGAGGAGTGTCATCTCGTTGTTTGTTGCATGTATATTAGATATTCGGACTCTCAGTGCTTGAGAAAGACTGAGGAGTGCCATCTCATTGTATGTTGCATGTATATTAGATATTCGGACTGTCAGTGCTTGAGAAAGACTGAGGAGTGCCATCTCGTTGTTTGTTGCATGTATATTAGATATTCGGACTCTCAGTGCTTCAGAAAGACTGAGGAGTGCCATCTCGTTGTTTATTGCATGTATATTAGATATTCGGACTCTCAGTGCTTGAGATAGACTGAGGAGTGCCATCTCGTTGTTTGTTGCATGTATATTAGATATTCAGACTCTCAGAGCTTGAGAAAGACTGAGGAGTGCCATCTCCTTGTTTGTTGCATGTATATTAGATATTCGGACTCTCAGTGCTTGAGAAAGACTGAGGAGTGCCATCTCCTTGTATGCTGCATGTATATTAGATATTCGGACTCTCAGTAATTGAGAAAGACTGAGGAGTGCCATCTCGTTGTTTGTTGCATGTATATTAGATATTCGGACTCTCAGTGCTTGAGAAAGACTGAGGAGTGCCATCTCATTGTATGTTGCATGTATATTAGATATTCGGACTGTCAGTGCTTGAGAAAGACTGAGGAGTGCCATCTCGTTGTTTGTTGCATGTATATTAGATATTCGGACTCTCAGTGCTTGAGAAAGACTGAGGAGTGCCATCTCGTTGTTTGTTGCATGTATATTAGATATTCGGACTCTCAGAGCTTGAGAAAGACTGAGGAGTGCCATCTCGTTGTTTGTTGCATGTATATTAGATATTCGGACTCTCAGTGCTTGAGAAAGACTGAGGAGTGCCATCTCCTTGTATGCTGCATGTATATTAGATATTCGGACTCTCAGTAATTGAGAAAGACTGAGGAGTGCCATCTCGTTGTTTGTTGCATGTATATTAGATATTCGGACTCTCAGTGCTTGAGAAAGACTGAGGAGTGCCATCTCGTTGTTTGTTGCATGTATATTAGATATTCAGATTCTCAGAGCTTGAGAAAGACTGAGGAGTGCCATCTCGTTGTTTGTTGCATGTATATTAGATATTCGGACTCTCAGTGCTTGAGAAAGACTGAGGAGTGCCATCTCCTTGTATGCTGCATGTATATTAGATATTCGGACTCTCAGTAATTGAGAAAGACTGAGGAGTGCCATCTCGTTGTTTGTTGCATGTATATTAGATATTCGGACTCTCAGTGCTTGAGAAAGACTGAGGAGTGCCATCTCATTGTATGTTGCATGTATATTAGATATTCGGACTGTCAGTGCTTGAGAAAGACTGAGGAGTGCCATCTCGTTGTTTGTTGCATGTATATTAGATATTCGGACTCTCAGTGCTTGAGAAAGACTGAGGAGTGCCATGTCGTTGTTTGTTGCATGTATATTAGATATTCAGACTCTCAGAGCTTGAGAAAGACTGAGGAGTGCCATCTCGTTGTTTGTTGCATGTATATTAGATATTCAGACTCTCAGTGCTTGAGAAAGACTGAGGAGTGCCATCTCATTGTATGTTGCATGTATATTAGATATTCGGACTGTCAGTGCTTGAGAAAGACTGAGGAGTGCCATCTCGTTGTTTGTTGCATGTAGGTTAGATATTCGGACTCTCAGTGCTTGAGAAAGACTGAGGAGTGCCATCTCGTTGTTTGTTGCATGTATATTAGATATTCGGACTCTCAGTGCTTGAGAAAGACTGAGGAGTGCCATCTCTTTGTTTGTTGCATGTATATTAGATATTCAGACTCTCAGTGCTTGAGAAAGACTGAGGAGTGCCATCTCGTTGTTTGTTGCATGTATATTAGATATTCGGACTCTCAGTGCTTGAGAAAGACTGAGGAGTGTCATCTCGTTGTTTGTTGCATGTATATTAGATATTCGGACTCTCAGTGCTTGAGAAAGACTGAGGAGTGCCATCTCCTTGTATGTTGCATGTATATTAGATATTCGGACTCTCAGTAATTGAGAAAGACTGAGGAGTGCCATCTCGTTGTTTGTTGCATGTATATTAGATATTCGGACTGTCAGTGCTTGAGAAAGACTGAGGAGTGCCATCTCGTTGGTTGTTGCATGTATATTAGATATTCGGACTCTCAGTGCTTGAGAAAGACTGAGGAGTGCCATCTCGTTGGTTGTTGCATGTATATTAGATATTCAGACTCTCAGAGCTTGAGAAAGACTGAGGAGTGCCATCTCGTTGTTTGTTGCATGTATATTAGATATTCAGACTCTCAGTGCTTGAGAAAGACTGAGGAGTGCCATCTCGTTGTTTGTTGCATGTATATTAGATATTCGGACTCTCAGTGCTTGAGAAAGACTGAGGAGTGTCATCTCGTTGTTTGTTGCATGTATATTAGATATTCGGACTCTCAGTGCTTGAGAAAGACTGAGGAGTGCCATCTCATTGTATGTTGCATGTATATTAGATATTCGGACTGTCAGTGCTTGAGAAAGACTGAGGAGTGCCATCTCGTTGTTTGTTGCATGTATATTAGATATTCGGACTCTCAGTGCTTCAGAAAGACTGAGGAGTGCCATCTCGTTGTTTATTGCATGTATATTAGATATTCGGACTCTCAGTGCTTGAGATAGACTGAGGAGTGCCATCTCGTTGTTTGTTGCATGTATATTAGATATTCAGACTCTCAGAGCTTGAGAAAGACTGAGGAGTGCCATCTCCTTGTTTGTTGCATGTATATTAGATATTCGGACTCTCAGTGCTTGAGAAAGACTGAGGAGTGCCATCTCCTTGTATGCTGCATGTATATTAGATATTCGGACTCTCAGTAATTGAGAAAGACTGAGGAGTGCCATCTCGTTGTTTGTTGCATGTATATTAGATATTCGGACTCTCAGTGCTTGAGAAAGACTGAGGAGTGCCATCTCATTGTATGTTGCATGTATATTAGATATTCGGACTGTCAGTGCTTGAGAAAGACTGAGGAGTGCCATCTCGTTGTTTGTTGCATGTATATTAGATATTCGGACTCTCAGTGCTTGAGAAAGACTGAGGAGTGCCATCTCGTTGTTTGTTGCATGTATATTAGATATTCAGACTCTCAGTGCTTGAGAAAGACTGAGGAGTGCCATCTGGTTGTTTGTTGCATGTATATTAGATATTCAGACTCTCAGTGGTTGAGAAAGACTGAGGAGTGCCATCTCGTTGTTTGTTGCATGTATGTTAGATATTCGGACTCTCAGTAATTGAGAAAGACTGAGGAGTGCCATCTCGTTGTTTGTTGCATGTATATTAGATATTCGGACTCTCAGTGCTTGAGAAAGACTGAGGAGTGCCATCTCGTTGTTTGTTGCATGTATATTAGATATTCGGACTCTCAGTGCTTGAGAAAGACTGAGGAGTGCCATCTCATTGTATGTTGCATGTATATTAGATATTCGGACTGTCAGTGCTTGAGAAAGACTGAGGAGTGCCATCTTGTTGTTTGTTGCATGTAGGTTAGATATTCGGACTCTCAGTGCTTGAGAAAGACTGAGGAGTGCCATCTCGTTGTTTGTTGCATGTATATTAGATATTCGGACTCTCAGTGCTTGAGAAAGACTGAGGAGTGCCATCTCGTTGTTTGTTGCATGTATATTAGATATTCAGACTCTCAGTGCTTGAGAAAGACTGAGGAGTGCCATCTCGTTGTTTGTTGCATGTATATTAGATATTCGGACTCTCAGTGCTTGAGAAAGACTGAGGAGTGTCATCTCGTTGTTTGTTGCATGTATATTAGATATTCGGACTCTCAGTGCTTGAGAAAGACTGAGGAGTACCATCTCGTTGTTTGTTGCATGTATATTAGATATTCGGACTCTCAGTGCTTGAGAAAGACTGAGGAGTGCCATCTCGTTGTTTGTTGCATGTATATTAGATATTCGGACTCTCAGTGCTTGAGAAAGACTGAGGAGTGCCATCTCGTTGTTTGTTGCATGTATATTAGATATTCGGACTCTCAGTGCTTGAGAAAGACTGAGGAGTGTCATCTCGTTGTTTGTTGCATGTATGTTAGATATTCGGACTCTCAGTGGTTGAGAAAGACTGAGGAGTGCCATCTCGTTGTTTGTTGCATGTATATTAGATATTCGGACTCTCAGTGCTTGAGAAAGACTGAGGAGTGCCATCTCGTTGTTTGTTGCATGTATATTAGATATTCGGACTCTCAGTGCTTGAGAAAGACTGAGGAGTGCCATCTCGTTGTTTGTTGCATGTATATTAGATATTCGGACTCTCAGTGCTTGAGAAAGACTGAGGAGTGCCATCTCGTTGTTTGTTGCATGTATATTAGATATTCGGACTCTCAGTGCTTGAGAAAGACTGAGGAGTGCCATCTCGTTGTTTTTTGCATGTATATTAGATATTCGGACTCTCAGTGCTTGAGAAAGACTGAGGAGTGCCATCTCATTGTGTGTTGCATGTATATTAGATATTCGGACTCTCAGTGCTTGAGAAAGACTGAGGAGTGCCATCTCGTTGATTGTTGCATGTATATTAGATATTCGGACTCTCAGTGCTTGAGAAAGACTGAGGAGTGCCATCTCGTTGTTTGTTGCATGTATGTTAGATATTGGGACTCTCAGTAATTGAGAAAGACTGAGGAGTGCCATCTCGTTGTTTGTTGCATGTATATTAGATATTCCGACTCTCAGTGCTTGAGAAAGACTGAGGAGTGCCATCTCGTTGTTTGTTGCATGTATATTAGATATTCGGACTCTCAGTGCTTGAGAAAGACTGAGGAGTGCCATCTCATTGTATGTTGCATGTATATTAGATATTCGGACTGTCAGTGCTTGAGAAAGACTGAGGAGTGCCATCTCGTTGTTTGTTGCATGTATATTAGATATTCGGACTCTCAGTGCTTGAGAAAGACTGAGGAGTGTCATCTCGTTGTTTGGTGCATGTATCTTAGATATTCGGACTCTCAGTGGTTGAGAAAGACTGAGGAGTGCCATCTCGTTGTTTGTTGCATGTATATTAGATATTCGGACTCTCAGTGCTTGAGAAAGACTAAGGAGTGCCATCTCGTTGTTTGTTGCATGTATATTAGATATTCGGACTCTCAGTGCTTGAGAAAGACTGAGGAGTGCCATCTCGTTGTTTGTTGCATGTATATTAGATATTCGGACTCTCAGTGCTTGAGAAAGACTGAGGAGTGTCATCTCGTTGTTTGTTGCATGTATGTTAGATATTCGGACTCTCAGTGGTTGAGAAAGACTGAGGAGTGCCATCTCGTTGTTTGTTGCATGTATATTAGATATTCGGACTCTCAGTGCTTGAGAAAGACTGAGGAGTGCCATCTCGTTGTTTGTTGCATGTATATTAGATATTCGGACTCTCAGTGCTTGAGAAAGACTGAGGAGTGCCATCTCGTTGTTTGTTGCATGTATATTAGATATTCGGACTCTCAGTTCTTGAGAAAGACTGAGGAGTGCCATCTCGTTGTTTGTTGCATGTATATTAGATATTCGGACTCTCAGTGCTTGAGAAAGACTGAGGAGTGCCATCTCGTTGTTTTTTGCATGTATATTAGATATTCGGACTCTCAGTGCTTGAGAAAGACTGAGGAGTGCCATCTCATTGTGTGTTGCATGTATATTAGATATTCGGACTCTCAGTGCTTGAGAAAGACTGAGGAGTGCCATCTCGTTGATTGTTGCATGTATATTAGATATTCGGACTCTCAGTGCTTGAGAAAGACTGAGGAGTGCCATATCGTTGTTTGTTGCATGTATGTTAGATATTGGGACTCTCAGTAATTGAGAAAGACTGAGGAGTGCCATCTCGTTGTTTGTTGCATGTATATTAGATATTCCGACTCTCAGTGCTTGAGAAAGACTGAGGAGTGCCATCTCGTTGTTTGTTGCATGTATATTAGATATTCGGACTCTCAGTGCTTGAGAAAGACTGAGGAGTGCCATCTCATTGTATGTTGCATGTATATTAGATATTCGGACTGTCAGTGCTTGAGAAAGACTGAGGAGTGCCATCTCGTTGTTTGTTGCATGTATATTAGATATTCGGACTCTCAGTGCTTGAGAAAGACTGAGGAGTGTCATCTCGTTGTTTGGTGCATGTATCTTAGATATTCGGACTCTCAGTGGTTGAGAAAGACTGAGGAGTGCCATCTCGTTGTTTGTTGCATGTATATTAGATATTCGGACTCTCAGTGCTTGAGAAAGACTAAGGAGTGCCATCTCGTTGTTTGTTGCATGTATATTAGATATTCGGACTCTCAGTGCTTGAGAAAGACTGAGGAGTGCCATCTCGTTGTTTGTTGCATGTATATTAGATATTCGGACTCTCAGTGCTTGAGAAAGACTGAGGAGTGCCATCTCATTGTATGTTGCATGTATATTAGATATTCGGACTCTCAGTGCTTGAGAAAGACTGAGGAGTGCCATCTCGTTGTTTGTTGCATGTATATTAGATATTCGGACTCTCAGTGCTTGAGAAAGACTGAGGAGTGCCATCTCGTTGTTTGTTGCATGTATATTAGATATTCGGACTCTCAGTGCTTGAGAAAGACTGAGGAGTGCCATCTCGTTGTTTGTTGCATGTATATTAGATATTCGGACTCTCAGTGCTTGAGAAAGACTGAGGAGTGCCATCTCGTTGTTTGTTGCATGTATATTAGATATTCGGACTCTCAGTGCTTGAGAAAGACTGAGGAGTGCCATCTCCTTGTATGTTGCATGTATATCAGATATTTGGACTCTCAGTAATTGAGAAAGACTGAGGAGTGCCATCTCGTTGTTTGTTGCATGTATATTAGATATTCAGACTCTCAGAGCTTGAGAAAGACTGAGGAGTGCCATCTCGTTGTTTGTTGCATGTATATTAGATATTCGGACTCTCAGTGCTTGAGAAAGACTGAGGAGTGTCATCTCCTTGTTTCTTGCATGTATATTAGATATTCGGACTCTCAGTGCTTGAGAAAGACTGAGGAGTGCCATCTCGTTGTTTGTTGCATGTATGTTAGATAGTCGGATTCTCAGTAATTGAGAAAGACTGAGGAGTGCCATCTCGTTGTTTGTTGCATGTATCTTAGATATTCGGACTGTCAGTGCTTGAGAAAGACTGAGGAGTGCCATCTCATTGTATGTTGCATGTATATTAGATATTCGGACTGTCAGTGCTTGAGAAAGACTGAGGAGTGCCATCTCGTTGTTTGTTGCATGTATATTAGATATTCGGACTCTCAGTGCTTGAGAAAGACTGAGGAGTGTCATCTCGTTGTTTGTTGCATGTATGTTAGATATTCGGACTCTCAGTGGTTGAGAAAGACTGAGGAGTGCCATCTCGTTGTTTGTTGCATGTATATTAGATATTCGGACTCTCAGTGCTTGAGAAAGACTAAGGAGTGCCATCTCGTTGTTTGTTGCATGTATATTAGATATTCGGACTCTCAGTGCTTGAGAAAGACTGAGGAGTGCCATCTCATTGTATGTTGCATGTATATTAGATATTCGGACTGTCAGTGCTTGAGAAAGACTGAGGAGTGCCATCTCGTTGTTTGTTGCATGTATATTAGATATTCGGACTCTCAGTGCTTGAGAAAGACTGAGGAGTGCCATCTCGTTGTTTGTTGCATGTATATTAGATATTCGGACTCTCAGTGCTTGAGAAAGACTGAGGAGTGCCATCTCATTGTATGTTGCATGTATATTAGATATTCGGACTCTCAGTGCTTGAGAAAGACTGAGGAGTGCCATCTCGTTGTTTGTTGCATGTATATTAGATATTCGGACTCTCAGTGCTTGAGAAAGACTGAGGAGTGCCATCTCGTTGTTTGTTGCATGTATATTAGATATTCGGACTCTCAGTGCTTGAGAAAGACTGAGGAGTGCCATCTCGTTGTTTGTTGCATGTATATTAGATATTCGGACTCTCAGTGCTTGAGAAAGACTGAGGAGTGCCATCTCGTTGTTTGTTGCATGTATATTAGATATTCGGACTCTCAGTGCTTGAGAAAGACTGAGGAGTGCCATCTCGTTGTTTGTTGCATGTATATTAGATATTCAGACTCTCAGAGCTTGAGAAAGACTGAGGAGTGCCATCTCGTTGTTTGTTGCATGTATATTAGATATTCGGACTCTCAGTGCTTGAGAAAGACTGAGGAGTGTCATCTCGTTGTTTGTTGCATGTATATTAGATATTCGGACTCTCAGTGCTTGAGAAAGACTGAGGAGTGCCATCTCGTTGTTTGTTGCATGTATGTTAGATATTGGGACTCTCAGTAAATGAGAAAGACTGAGGAGTGCCATCTCGTTGTTTGTTGCATGTATATTAGATATTCCGACTCTCAGTGCTTGAGAAAGACTGAGGAGTGCCATCTCGTTATTTGTTGCATGTATATTAGATATTCGGACTCTCAGTGCTTGAGAAAGACTGAGGAGTGCCATCTCATTGTATGTTGCATGTATATTAGATATTCGGACTGTCAGTGCTTGAGATAGACTGAGGAGTGCCATCTCGTTGTTTGTTGCATGTATATTAGATATTCGGACTCTCAGTGCTTGAGAAAGACTGAGGAGTGTCATCTCCTTGTTTGGTGCATGTATCTTAGATATTCGGACTCTCAGTGGTTGAGAAAGACTGAGGAGTGCCATCTCGTTGTTTGTTGCATGTATATTAGATATTCCGACTCTCAGTGCTTGAGAAAGACTAAGGAGTGCCATCTCGTTGTTTGTTGCATGTATATTAGATATTCGGACTCTCAGTGCTTGAGAAAGACTGAGGAGTGCCATCTCGTTGTTTGTTGCATGTATATTAGATATTCGGACTCTCAGTGCTTGAGAAAGACTGAGGAGTGCCATCTCATTGTATGTTGCATGTATATTAGATATTCGGACTCTCAGTGCTTGAGAAAGACTGAGGAGTGCCATCTCGTTGTTTGTTGCATGTATATTAGATATTCGGACTCTCAGTGCTTGAGAAAGACTGAGGAGTGCCATCTCGTTGTTTGTTGCATGTATATTAGATATTCGGACTCTCAGTGCTTGAGAAAGACTGAGGAGTGCCATCTCGTTGTTTGTTGCATGTATATTAGATATTCGGACTCTCAGTGCTTGAGAAAGACTGAGGAGTGCCATCTCGTTGTTTGTTGCATGTATATTAGATATTCGGACTCTCAGTGCTTGAGAAAGACTGAGGAGTGCCATCTCCTTGTATGTTGCATGTATATCAGATATTCGGACTCTCAGTAATTGAGAAAGACTGAGGAGTGCCATCTCGTTGTTTGTTGCATGTATATTAGATATTCGGACTCTCAGTGCTTGAGAAAGACTGAGGAGTGCCATCTCATTGTATGTTGCATGTATATTAGATATTCGGACTCTCAGTGCTTGAGAAAGACTAAGGAGTGCCATCTCGTTGTTTGTTGCATGTATATTAGATATTCGGACTCTCAGTGCTTGAGAAAGACTGAGGAGTGCCATCTCGTTGTTTGTTGCATGTATATTAGATATTCGGACTCTCAGTGCTTGAGAAAGACTGAGGAGTGCCATCTCATTGTATGTTGCATGTATATTAGATATTCGGACTGTCAGTGCTTGAGAAAGACTGAGGAGTGCCATCTCGTTGTTTGTTGCATGTATATTAGATATTCGGACTCTCAGTGCTTGAGAAAGACTGAGGAGTGCCATCTCGTTGTTTGTTGCATGTATATTAGATATTCGGACTCTCAGTGCTTGAGAAAGACTGAGGAGTGCCATCTCGTTGTTTGTTGCATGTATATTAGATATTCAGACTCTCAGAGCTTGAGAAAGACTGAGGAGTGCCATCTCATTGTTTGTTGCATGTATGTTAGATATTGGGACTCTCAGTAAATGAGAAAGACTGAGGAGTGCCATCTCATTGTTTGTTGCATGTATATTAGATATTCCGACTCTCAGTGCTTGAGAAAGACTGAGGAGTGCCATCTCGTTATTTGTTGCATGTATATTAGATATTCGGACTCTCAGTGCTTGAGAAAGACTGAGGAGTGCCATCTCATTGTATGTTGCATGTATATTAGATATTCGGACTGTCAGTGCTTGAGATAGACTGAGGAGTGCCATCTCGTTGTTTGTTGCATGTATATTAGATATTCGGACTCTCAGTGCTTGAGAAAGACTGAGGAGTGTCATCTCCTTGTTTGGTGCATGTATCTTAGATATTCGGACTCTCAGTGGTTGAGAAAGACTGAGGAGTGCCATCTCGTTGTTTGTTGCATGTATATTAGATATTCGGACTCTCAGTGCTTGAGAAAGACTGAGGAGTGCCATCTCGTTGTTTGTTGCATGTATATTAGATATTCGGACTCTCAGTGCTTGAGAAAGACTGAGGAGTGCCATCTCATTGTATGTTGCATGTATATTAGATATTCGGACTGTCAGTGCTTGAGATAGACTGAGGAGTGCCATCTCGTTGTTTGTTGCATGTATATTAGATATTCGGACTCTCAGTGCTTGAGAAAGACTGAGGAGTGTCATCTCCTTGTTTGGTGCATGTATCTTAGATATTCGGACTCTCAGTGGTTGAGAAAGACTGAGGAGTGCCATCTCGTTGTTTGTTGCATGTATATTAGATATTCGGACTCTCAGTGCTTGAGAAAGACTGAGGAGTGCCATCTCGTTGTTTGTTGCATGTATATTAGATATTCGGACTCTCAGTGCTTGAGAAAGACTGAGGAGTGCCATCTCATTGTATGTTGCATGTATATTAGATATTCGGACTCTCAGTGCTTGAGAAAGACTAAGGAGTGCCATCTCGTTGTTTGTTGCATGTATATTAGATATTCGGACTCTCAGTGCTTGAGAAAGACTGAGGAGTGCCATCTCGTTGTTTGTTGCATGTATATTAGATATTCGGACTCTCAGTGCTTGAGAAAGACTGAGGAGTGCCATCTCATTGTATGTTGCATGTATATTAGATATTCGGACTGTCAGTGCTTGAGAAAGACTGAGGAGTGCCATCTCGTTGTTTGTTGCATGTATATTAGATATTCGGACTCTCAGTGCTTGAGAAAGACTGAGGAGTGCCATCTCGTTGTTTGTTGCATGTATATTAGATATTCGGACTCTCAGTGCTTGAGAAAGACTGAGGAGTGCCATCTCGTTGTTTGTTGCATGTATATTAGATATTCAGACTCTCAGAGCTTGAGAAAGACTGAGGAGTGCCATCTCATTGTTTGTTGCATGTATGTTAGATATTGGGACTCTCAGTAAATGAGAAAGACTGAGGAGTGCCATCTCATTGTTTGTTGCATGTATATTAGATATTCCGACTCTCAGTGCTTGAGAAAGACTGAGGAGTGCCATCTCGTTATTTGTTGCATGTATATTAGATATTCGGACTCTCAGTGCTTGAGAAAGACTGAGGAGTGCCATCTCATTGTATGTTGCATGTATATTAGATATTCGGACTGTCAGTGCTTGAGATAGACTGAGGAGTGCCATCTCGTTGTTTGTTGCATGTATATTAGATATTCGGACTCTCAGTGCTTGAGAAAGACTGAGGAGTGCCATCTCGTTATTTGTTGCATGTATATTAGATATTCGGACTCTCAGTGCTTGAGAAAGACTGAGGAGTGCCATATCATTGTATGTTGCATGTATATTAGATATTCGGACTGTCAGTGCTTGAGATAGACTGAGGAGTGCCATCTCGTTGTTTGTTGCATGTATATTAGATATTCGGACTCTCAGTGCTTGAGAAAGACTGAGGAGTGTCATCTCCTTGTTTGGTGCATGTATCTTAGATATTCGGACTCTCAGTGGTTGAGAAAGACTGAGGAGTGCCATCTCGTTGTTTGTTGCATGTATATTAGATATTCCGACTCTCAGTGCTTGAGAAAGACTAAGGAGTGCCATCTCGTTGTTTGTTGCATGTATATTAGATATTCGGACTCTCAGTGCTTGAGAAAGACTGAGGAGTGCCATCTCGTTGTTTGTTGCATGTATATTAGATATTCGGACTCTCAGTGCTTGAGAAAGACTGAGGAGTGCCATCTCATTGTATGTTGCATGTATATTAGATATTCGGACTCTCAGTGCTTGAGAAAGACTGAGGAGTGCCATCTCGTTGTTTGTTGCATGTATATTAGATATTCGGACTCTCAGTGCTTGAGAAAGACTGAGGAGTGCCATCTCGTTGTTTGTTGCATGTATATTAGATATTCGGACTCTCAGTGCTTGAGAAAGACTGAGGAGTGCCATCTCATTGTATGTTGCATGTATATTAGATATTCGGACTCTCAGTGCTTGAGAAAGACTAAGGAGTGCCATCTCGTTGTTTGTTGCATGTATATTAGATATTCGGACTCTCAGTGCTTGAGAAAGACTGAGGAGTGCCATCTCGTTGTTTGTTGCATGTATATTAGATATTCGGACTCTCAGTGCTTGAGAAAGACTGAGGAGTGCCATCTCATTGTATGTTGCATGTATATTAGATATTCGGACTGTCAGTGCTTGAGAAAGACTGAGGAGTGCCATCTCGTTGTTTGTTGCATGTATATTAGATATTCGGACTCTCAGTGCTTGAGAAAGACTGAGGAGTGCCATCTCGTTGTTTGTTGCATGTATATTAGATATTCGGACTCTCAGTGCTTGAGAAAGACTGAGGAGTGCCATCTCGTTGTTTGTTGCATGTATATTAGATATTCAGACTCTCAGAGCTTGAGAAAGACTGAGGAGTGCCATCTCATTGTTTGTTGCATGTATGTTAGATATTGGGACTCTCAGTAAATGAGAAAGACTGAGGAGTGCCATCTCATTGTTTGTTGCATGTATATTAGATATTCCGACTCTCAGTGCTTGAGAAAGACTGAGGAGTGCCATCTCGTTATTTGTTGCATGTATATTAGATATTCGGACTCTCAGTGCTTGAGAAAGACTGAGGAGTGCCATCTCATTGTATGTTGCATGTATATTAGATATTCGGACTGTCAGTGCTTGAGATAGACTGAGGAGTGCCATCTCGTTGTTTGTTGCATGTATATTAGATATTCGGACTCTCAGTGCTTGAGAAAGACTGAGGAGTGTCATCTCCTTGTTTGGTGCATGTATCTTAGATATTCGGACTCTCAGTGGTTGAGAAAGACTGAGGAGTGCCATCTCGTTGTTTGTTGCATGTATATTAGATATTCGGACTCTCAGTGCTTGAGAAAGACTAAGGAGTGCCATCTCGTTGTTTGTTGCATGTATATTAGATATTCGGACTCTCAGTGCTTGAGAAAGACTGAGGAGTGCCATCTCGTTGTTTGTTGCATGTATATTAGATATTCGGACTCTCAGTGCTTGAGAAAGACTGAGGAGTGCCATCTCCTTGTATGTTGCATGTATATTAGATATTCGGACTCTCAGTGCTTGAGAAAGACTGAGGAGTGCCATCTCGTTGTTTGTTGCATGTATATTAGATATTCGGACTCTCAGTGCTTGAGAAAGACTGAGGAGTGCCATCTCGTTGTTTGTTGCATGTATATTAGATATTCGGACTCTCAGTGCTTGAGAAAGACTGAGGAGTGCCATCTCGTTGTTTGTTGCATGTATATTAGATATTCGGACTCTCAGTGCTTGAGAAAGACTGAGGAGTGCCATCTCGTTGTTTGTTGCATGTATATTAGATATTCGGACTCTCAGTGCTTGAGAAAGACTGAGGAGTGCCATCTCGTTGTTTGTTGCATGTATATTAGATATTCGGACTCTCAGTGCTTGAGAAAGACTGAGGAGTGCCATCTCGTTGTTTGTTGCATGTATATTAGATATTCAGACTCTCAGAGCTTGAGAAAGACTGAGGAGTGCCATCTCGTTGTTTGTTGCATGTATATTAGATATTCGGACTCTCAGTGCTTGAGAAAGACTGAGGAGTGTCATCTCGTTGTTTGTTGCATGTATATTAGATATTCGGACTCTCAGTGCTTGAGAAAGACTGAGGAGTGCCATCTCGTTGTTTGTTGCATGTATGTTAGATATTGGGACTCTCAGTAAATGAGAAAGACTGAGGAGTGCCATCTCGTTGTTTGTTGCATGTATATTAGATATTCCGACTCTCAGTGCTTGAGAAAGACTGAGGAGTGCCATCTCGTTATTTGTTGCATGTATATTAGATATTCGGACTCTCAGTGCTTGAGAAAGACTGAGGAGTGCCATATCATTGTATGTTGCATGTATATTAGATATTCGGACTGTCAGTGCTTGAGATAGACTGAGGAGTGCCATCTCGTTGTTTGTTGCATGTATATTAGATATTCGGACTCTCAGTGCTTGAGAAAGACTGAGGAGTGTCATCTCCTTGTTTGGTGCATGTATCTTAGATATTCGGACTCTCAGTGGTTGAGAAAGACTGAGGAGTGCCATCTCGTTGTTTGTTGCATGTATATTAGATATTCCGACTCTCAGTGCTTGAGAAAGACTAAGGAGTGCCATCTCGTTGTTTGTTGCATGTATATTAGATATTCGGACTCTCAGTGCTTGAGAAAGACTGAGGAGTGCCATCTCGTTGTTTGTTGCATGTATATTAGATATTCGGACTCTCAGTGCTTGAGAAAGACTGAGGAGTGCCATCTCATTGTATGTTGCATGTATATTAGATATTCGGACTCTCAGTGCTTGAGAAAGACTGAGGAGTGCCATCTCGTTGTTTGTTGCATGTATATTAGATATTCGGACTCTCAGTGCTTGAGAAAGACTGAGGAGTGCCATCTCGTTGTTTGTTGCATGTATATTAGATATTCGGACTCTCAGTGCTTGAGAAAGACTGAGGAGTGCCATCTCGTTGTTTGTTGCATGTATATTAGATATTCGGACTCTCAGTGCTTGAGAAAGACTGAGGAGTGCCATCTCGTTGTTTGTTGCATGTATATTAGATATTCGGACTCTCAGTGCTTGAGAAAGACTGAGGAGTGCCATCTCCTTGTATGTTGCATGTATATCAGATATTCGGACTCTCAGTAATTGAGAAAGACTGAGGAGTGCCATCTCGTTGTTTGTTGCATGTATATTAGATATTCGGACTCTCAGTGCTTGAGAAAGACTGAGGAGTGCCATCTCATTGTATGTTGCATGTATATTAGATATTCGGACTCTCAGTGCTTGAGAAAGACTAAGGAGTGCCATCTCGTTGTTTGTTGCATGTATATTAGATATTCGGACTCTCAGTGCTTGAGAAAGACTGAGGAGTGCCATCTCGTTGTTTGTTGCATGTATATTAGATATTCGGACTCTCAGTGCTTGAGAAAGACTGAGGAGTGCCATATCATTGTATGTTGCATGTATATTAGATATTCGGACTGTCAGTGCTTGAGAAAGACTGAGGAGTGCCATCTCGTTGTTTGTTGCATGTATATTAGATATTCGGACTCTCAGTGCTTGAGAAAGACTGAGGAGTGCCATCTCGTTGTTTGTTGCATGTATATTAGATATTCGGACTCTCAGTGCTTGAGAAAGACTGAGGAGTGCCATCTCGTTGTTTGTTGCATGTATATTAGATATTCAGACTCTCAGAGCTTGAGAAAGACTGAGGAGTGCCATCTCGTTGTTTGTTGCATGTATGTTAGATATTGGGACTCTCAGTAAATGAGAAAGACTGAGGAGTGCCATCTCGTTGTTTGTTGCATGTATATTAGATATTCCGACTCTCAGTGCTTGAGAAAGACTGAGGAGTGCCATCTCGTTATTTGTTGCATGTATATTAGATATTCGGACTCTCAGTGCTTGAGAAAGACTGAGGAGTGCCATCTCATTGTATGTTGCATGTATATTAGATATTCGGACTGTCAGTGCTTGAGATAGACTGAGGAGTGCCATCTCTTTGTTTGTTGCATGTATATTAGATATTCGGACTCTCAGTGCTTGAGAAAGACTGAGGAGTGTCATCTCCTTGTTTGGTGCATGTATCTTAGATATTCGGACTCTCAGTGGTTGAGAAAGACTGAGGAGTGCCATCTCGTTGTTTGTTGCATGTATATTAGATATTCGGACTCTCAGTGCTTGAGAAAGACTAAGGAGTGCCATCTCGTTGTTTGTTGCATGTATATTAGATATTCGGACTCTCAGTGCTTGAGAAAGACTGAGGAGTGCCATCTCGTTGTTTGTTGCATGTATATTAGATATTCGGACTCTCAGTGCTTGAGAAAGACTGAGGAGTGCCATCTCCTTGTATGTTGCATGTATATTAGATATTCGGACTCTCAGTGCTTGAGAAAGACTGAGGAGTGCCATCTCGTTGTTTGTTGCATGTATATTAGATATTCGGACTCTCAGTGCTTGAGAAAGACTGAGGAGTGCCATCTCGTTGTTTGTTGCATGTATATTAGATATTCGGACTCTCAGTGCTTGAGAAAGACTGAGGAGTGCCATCTCGTTGTTTGTTGCATGTATATTAGATATTCGGACTCTCAGTGCTTGAGAAAGACTGAGGAGTGCCATCTCGTTGTTTGTTGCATGTATATTAGATATTCGGACTCTCAGTGCTTGAGAAAGACTGAGGAGTGCCATCTCCTTGTATGTTGCATGTATATCAGATATTCGGACTCTCAGTAATTGAGAAAGACTGAGGAGTGCCATCTCGTTGTTTGTTGCATGTATATTAGATATTCGGACTCTCAGTGCTTGAGAAAGACTGAGGAGTGCCATCTCATTGTATGTTGCATGTATATTAGATATTCGGACTCTCAGTGCTTGAGAAAGACTGAGGAGTGCCATCTCGTTGTTTGTTGCATGTATATTAGATATTCGGACTCTCAGTGCTTGAGAAAGACTGAGGAGTGCCATCTCATTGTATGTTGCATGTATATTAGATATTCGGACTGTCAGTGCTTGAGAAAGACTGAGGAGTGCCATCTCGTTGTTTGTTGCATGTATATTAGATATTCGGACTCTCAGTGCTTGAGAAAGACTGAGGAGTGCCATCTCGTTGTTTGTTGCATGTATATTAGATATTCGGACTCTCAGTGCGTGAGAAAGACTGAGGAGTGCCATCTCGTTGTTTGTTGCATGTATATTAGATATTCAGACTCTCAGAGCTTGAGAAAGACTGAGGAGTGCCATCTCGTTGTTTGTTGCATGTATATTAGATATTCGGACTCTCAGTGCTTGAGAAAGACTGAGGAGTGCCATCTCATTGTATGTTGCATGTATATTAGATATTCGGACTGTCAGTGCTTGAGAAAGACTGAGGAGTGCCATCTCGTTGTTTGTTGCATGTATATTAGATATTCGGACTCTCAGTGCTTGAGAAAGACTAAGGAGTGCCATCTCGTTGTTTGTTGCATGTATATTAGATATTCGGACTCTCAGTGCTTGAGAAAGACTGAGGAGTGCCATCTCGTTGTTTGTTGCATGTATATTAGATATTCGGACTCTCAGTGCTTGAGAAAGACTGAGGAGTGCCATCTCATTGTATGTTGCATGTATATTAGATATTCGGACTCTCAGTGCTTGAGAAAGACTGAGGAGTGCCATCTCGTTGTTTGTTGCATGTATATTAGATATTCGGACTCTCAGTGCTTGAGAAAGACTGAGGAGTGCCATCTCGTTGTTTGTTGCATGTATATTAGATATTCGGACTCTCAGTGCTTGAGAAAGACTGAGGAGTGCCATCTCATTGTATGTTGCATGTATATTAGATATTCGGACTCTCAGTGCTTGAGAAAGACTGAGGAGTGCCATCTCGTTGTTTGTTGCATGTATATTAGATATTCGGACTCTCAGTGCTTGAGAAAGACTGAGGAGTGCCATCTCCTTGTATGTTGCATGTATATCAGATATTTGGACTCTCAGTAATTGAGAAAGACTGAGGAGTGCCATCTCGTTGTTTGTTGCATGTATATTAGATATTCAGACTCTCAGAGCTTGAGAAAGACTGAGGAGTGCCATCTCGTTGTTTGTTGCATGTATATTAGATATTCGGACTCTCAGTGCTTGAGAAAGACTGAGGAGTGTCATCTCGTTGTTTCTTGCATGTATATTAGATATTCGGACTCTCAGTGCTTGAGAAAGACTGAGGAGTGCCATCTCGTTGTTTGTTGCATGTATGTTAGATAGTCGGATTCTCTGTAATTGAGAAAGACTGAGGAGTGCCATCTCGTTGTTTGTTGCATGTATCTTAGATATTCGGACTGTCAGTGCTTGAGAAAGACTGAGGAGTGCCATCTCATTGTATGTTGCATGTATATTAGATATTCGGACTGTCAGTGCTTGAGAAAGACTGAGGAGTGCCATCTCGTTGTTTGTTGCATGTATATTAGATATTCGGACTCTCAGTGCTTGAGAAAGACTGAGGAGTGTCATCTCGTTGTTTGTTGCATGTATGTTAGATATTCGGACTCTCAGTGGTTGAGAAAGACTGAGGAGTGCCATCTCGTTGTTTGTTGCATGTATATTAGATATTCGGACTCTCAGTGCTTGAGAAAGACTAAGGAGTGCCATCTCGTTGTTTGTTGCATGTATATTAGATATTCGGACTCTCAGTGCTTGAGAAAGACTGAGGAGTGCCATCTCGTTGTTTGTTGCATGTATATTAGATATTCGGACTCTCAGTGCTTGAGAAAGACTGAGGAGTGCCATCTCGTTGTTTGTTGCATGTATATTAGATATTCGGACTCTCAGTGCTTGAGAAAGACTGAGGAGTGCCATCTCATTGTATGTTGCATGTATATTAGATATTCGGACTCTCAGTGCTTGAGAAAGACTGAGGAGTGCCATCTCGTTGTTTGTTGCATGTATATTAGATATTCGGACTCTCAGTGCTTGAGAAAGACTGAGGAGTGCCATCTCCTTGTATGTTGCATGTATATCAGATATTTGGACTCTCAGTAATTGAGAAAGACTGAGGAGTGCCATCTCGTTGTTTGTTGCATGTATATTAGATATTCAGACTCTCAGAGCTTGAGAAAGACTGAGGAGTGCCATCTCGTTGTTTGTTGCATGTATATTAGATATTCGGACTCTCAGTGCTTGAGAAAGACTGAGGAGTGTCATCTCGTTGTTTCTTGCATGTATATTAGATATTCGGACTCTCAGTGCTTGAGAAAGACTGAGGAGTGCCATCTCGTTGTTTGTTGCATGTATGTTAGATAGTCGGATTCTCAGTAATTGAGAAAGACTGAGGAGTGCCATCTCGTTGTTTGTTGCATGTATCTTAGATATTCGGACTGTCAGTGCTTGAGAAAGACTGAGGAGTGCCATCTCATTGTATGTTGCATGTATATTAGATATTCGGACTGTCAGTGCTTGAGAAAGACTGAGGAGTGCCATCTCGTTGTTTGTTGCATGTATATTAGATATTCGGACTCTCAGTGCTTGAGAAAGACTGAGGAGTGTCATCTCGTTGTTTGTTGCATGTATGTTAGATATTCGGACTCTCAGTGGTTGAGAAAGACTGAGGAGTGCCATCTCGTTGTTTGTTGTATGTATATTAGATATTCGGACTCTCAGTGCTTGAGAAAGACTAAGGAGTGCCATCTCGTTGTTTGTTGCATGTATATTAGATATTCGGACTCTCAGTGCTTGAGAAAGACTGAGGAGTGCCATCTCGTTGTTTGTTGCATGTATATTAGATATTCGGACTCTCAGTGCTTGAGAAAGACTGAGGAGTGCCATCTCATTGTATGTTGCATGTATATTAGATATTCGGACTCTCAGTGCTTGAGAAAGACTGAGGAGTGCCATCTCGTTGTTTGTTGCATGTATATTAGATATTCGGACTCTCAGTGCTTGAGAAAGACTGAGGAGTGCCATCTCGTTGTTTGTTGCATGTATATTAGATATTCGGACTCTCAGTGCTTGAGAAAGACTGAGGAGTGCCATCTCGTTGTTTGTTGCATGTATATTAGATATTCGGACTCTCAGTGCTTGAGAAAGACTGAGGAGTGCCATCTCGTTGTTTGTTGCATGTATATTAGATATTCGGACTCTCAGTGCTTGAGAAAGACTGAGGAGTGCCATCTCGTTGTTTGTTGCATGTATATTAGATATTCGGACTCTCAGTGCTTGAGAAAGACTGAGGAGTGCCATCTCCTTGTATGTTGCATGTATATCAGATATTCGGACTCTCAGTAATTGAGAAAGACTGAGGAGTGCCATCTCGTTGTTTGTTGCATGTATATTAGATATTCGGACTCTCAGTGCTTGAGAAAGACTGAGGAGTGCCATCTCATTGTATGTTGCATGTATATTAGATATTCGGACTCTCAGTGCTTGAGAAAGACTGAGGAGTGCCATCTCGTTGTTTGTTGCATGTATATTAGATATTCGGACTCTCAGTGCTTGAGAAAGACTGAGGAGTGCCATCTCATTGTATGTTGCATGTATATTAGATATTCGGACTGTCAGTGCTTGAGAAAGACTGAGGAGTGCCATCTCGTTGTTTGTTGCATGTATATTAGATATTCGGACTCTCAGTGCTTGAGAAAGACTGAGGAGTGCCATCTCGTTGTTTGTTGCATGTATATTAGATATTCGGACTCTCAGTGCTTGAGAAAGACTGAGGAGTGCCATCTCGTTGTTTGTTGCATGTATATTAGATATTCAGACTCTCAGAGCTTGAGAAAGACTGAGGAGTGCCATCTCGTTGTTTGTTGCATGTATATTAGATATTCGGACTCTCAGTGCTTGAGAAAGACTGAGGAGTGCCATCTCATTGTATGTTGCATGTATATTAGATATTCGGACTGTCAGTGCTTGAGAAAGACTGAGGAGTGCCATCTCGTTGTTTGTTGCATGTATATTAGATATTCGGACTCTCAGTGCTTGAGAAAGACTAAGGAGTGCCATCTCGTTGTTTGTTGCATGTATATTAGATATTCGGACTCTCAGTGCTTGAGAAAGACTGAGGAGTGCCATCTCGTTGTTTGTTGCATGTATATTAGATATTCGGACTCTCAGTGCTTGAGAAAGACTGAGGAGTGCCATCTCATTGTATGTTGCATGTATATTAGATATTCGGACTCTCAGTGCTTGAGAAAGACTGAGGAGTGCCATCTCGTTGTTTGTTGCATGTATATTAGATATTCGGACTCTCAGTGCTTGAGAAAGACTGAGGAGTGCCATCTCGTTGTTTGTTGCATGTATATTAGATATTCGGACTCTCAGTGCTTGAGAAAGACTGAGGAGTGCCATCTCATTGTATGTTGCATGTATATTAGATATTCGGACTCTCAGTGCTTGAGAAAGACTGAGGAGTGCCATCTCGTTGTTTGTTGCATGTATATTAGATATTCGGACTCTCAGTGCTTGAGAAAGACTGAGGAGTGCCATCTCCTTGTATGTTGCATGTATATCAGATATTTGGACTCTCAGTAATTGAGAAAGACTGAGGAGTGCCATCTCGTTGTTTGTTGCATGTATATTAGATATTCAGACTCTCAGAGCTTGAGAAAGACTGAGGAGTGCCATCTCGTTGTTTGTTGCATGTATATTAGATATTCGGACTCTCAGTGCTTGAGAAAGACTGAGGAGTGTCATCTCGTTGTTTCTTGCATGTATATTAGATATTCGGACTCTCAGTGCTTGAGAAAGACTGAGGAGTGCCATCTCGTTGTTTGTTGCATGTATGTTAGATAGTCGGATTCTCTGTAATTGAGAAAGACTGAGGAGTGCCATCTCGTTGTTTGTTGCATGTATCTTAGATATTCGGACTGTCAGTGCTTGAGAAAGACTGAGGAGTGCCATCTCATTGTATGTTGCATGTATATTAGATATTCGGACTGTCAGTGCTTGAGAAAGACTGAGGAGTGCCATCTCGTTGTTTGTTGCATGTATATTAGATATTCGGACTCTCAGTGCTTGAGAAAGACTGAGGAGTGTCATCTCGTTGTTTGTTGCATGTATGTTAGATATTCGGACTCTCAGTGGTTGAGAAAGACTGAGGAGTGCCATCTCGTTGTTTGTTGCATGTATATTAGATATTCGGACTCTCAGTGCTTGAGAAAGACTAAGGAGTGCCATCTCGTTGTTTGTTGCATGTATATTAGATATTCGGACTCTCAGTGCTTGAGAAAGACTGAGGAGTGCCATCTCGTTGTTTGTTGCATGTATATTAGATATTCGGACTCTCAGTGCTTGAGAAAGACTGAGGAGTGCCATCTCGTTGTTTGTTGCATGTATATTAGATATTCGGACTCTCAGTGCTTGAGAAAGACTGAGGAGTGCCATCTCGTTGTTTGTTGCATGTATATTAGATATTCGGACTCTCAGTGCTTGAGAAAGACTGAGGAGTGCCATCTCCTTGTATGTTGCATGTATATCAGATATTTGGACTCTCAGTAATTGAGAAAGACTGAGGAGTGCCATCTCGTTGTTTGTTGCATGTATATTAGATATTCAGACTCTCAGAGCTTGAGAAAGACTGAGGAGTGCCATCTCGTTGTTTGTTGCATGTATATTAGATATTCGGACTCTCAGTGCTTGAGAAAGACTGAGGAGTGTCATCTCGTTGTTTCTTGCATGTATATTAGATATTCGGACTCTCAGTGCTTGAGAAAGACTGAGGAGTGCCATCTCGTTGTTTGTTGCATGTATGTTAGATAGTCGGATTCTCAGTAATTGAGAAAGACTGAGGAGTGCCATCTCGTTGTTTGTTGCATGTATCTTAGATATTCGGACTGTCAGTGCTTGAGAAAGACTGAGGAGTGCCATCTCATTGTATGTTGCATGTATATTAGATATTCGGACTGTCAGTGCTTGAGAAAGACTGAGGAGTGCCATCTCGTTGTTTGTTGCATGTATATTAGATATTCGGACTCTCAGTGCTTGAGAAAGACTGAGGAGTGTCATCTCGTTGTTTGTTGCATGTATGTTAGATATTCGGACTCTCAGTGGTTGAGAAAGACTGAGGAGTGCCATCTCGTTGTTTGTTGCATGTATATTAGATATTCGGACTCTCAGTGCTTGAGAAAGACTAAGGAGTGCCATCTCGTTGTTTGTTGCATGTATATTAGATATTCGGACTCTCAGTGCTTGAGAAAGACTGAGGAGTGCCATCTCGTTGTTTGTTGCATGTATATTAGATATTCGGACTCTCAGTGCTTGAGAAAGACTGAGGAGTGCCATCTCATTGTATGTTGCATGTATATTAGATATTCGGACTCTCAGTGCTTGAGAAAGACTGAGGAGTGCCATCTCGTTGTTTGTTGCATGTATATTAGATATTCGGACTCTCAGTGCTTGAGAAAGACTGAGGAGTGCCATCTCATTGTATGTTGCATGTATATTAGATATTCGGACTGTCAGTGCTTGAGAAAGACTGAGGAGTGCCATCTCGTTGTTTGTTGCATGTATATTAGATATTCGGACTCTCAGTGCTTGAGAAAGACTGAGGAGTGCCATCTCGTTGTTTGTTGCATGTATATTAGATATTCGGACTCTCAGTGCTTGAGAAAGACTGAGGAGTGCCATCTCGTTGTTTGTTGCATGTATATTAGATATTCAGACTCTCAGAGCTTGAGAAAGACTGAGGAGTGCCATCTCGTTGTTTGTTGCATGTATATTAGATATTCGGACTCTCAGTGCTTGAGAAAGACTGAGGAGTGTCATCTCGTTGTTTGTTGCATGTATATTAGATATTCGGACTCTCAGTGCTTGAGAAAGACTGAGGAGTGCCATCTCGTTGTTTGTTGCATGTATGTTAGATATTGGGACTCTCAGTAATTGAGAAAGACTGAGGAGTGCCATCTCGTTGTTTGTTGCATGTATATTAGATATTCCGACTCTCAGTGCTTGAGAAAGACTGAGGAGTGCCATCTCGTTATTTGTTGCATGTATATTAGATATTCGGACTCTCAGTGCTTGAGAAAGACTGAGGAGTGCCATCTCATTGTATGTTGCATGTATATTAGATATTCGGACTGTCAGTGCTTGAGATAGACTGAGGAGTGCCATCTCGTTGTTTGTTGCATGTATATTAGATATTCGGACTCTCAGTGCTTGAGAAAGACTGAGGAGTGTCATCTCCTTGTTTGGTGCATGTATCTTAGATATTCGGACTCTCAGTGGTTGAGAAAGACTGAGGAGTGCCATCTCGTTGTTTGTTGCATGTATATTAGATATTCGGACTCTCAGTGCTTGAGAAAGACTAAGGAGTGCCATCTCGTTGTTTGTTGCATGTATATTAGATATTCGGACTCTCAGTGCTTGAGAAAGACTGAGGAGTGCCATCTCGTTGTTTGTTGCATGTATATTAGATATTCGGACTCTCAGTGCTTGAGAAAGACTGAGGAGTGCCATCTCGTTGTTTGTTGCATGTATATTAGATATTCAGACTCTCAGAGCTTGAGAAAGACTGAGGAGTGCCATCTCGTTGTTTGTTGCATTTATATTAGATATTCGGACTCGCAGTGCTTGAGAAAGACTGAGGAGTGTCATCTCGTTGTTTGTTGCATGTATATTAGATATTCGGACTCTCAGTGCTTGAGAAAGACTGAGGAGTGCCATCTCGTTGTTTGTTGCATGTATGTTAGATATTGGGACTCTCAGTAATTGAGAAAGACTGAGGAGTGCCATCTCGTTGTTTGTTGCATGTATATTAGATATTCCGACTCTCAGTGCTTGAGAAAGACTGAGGAGTGCCATCTCATTATTTGTTGCATGTATATTAGATATTCGGACTCTCAGTGCTTGAGAAAGACTGAGGAGTGCCATCTCATTGTATGTTGCATGTATATTAGATATTCGGACTGTCAGTGCTTGAGATAGACTGAGGAGTGCCATCTCGTTGTTTGTTGCATGTATATTAGATATTCGGACTCTCAGTGCTTGAGAAAGACTGAGGAGTGTCATCTCCTTGTTTGGTGCATGTATCTTAGATATTCGGACTCTCAGTGGTTGAGAAAGACTGAGGAGTGCCATCTCGTTGTTTGTTGCATGTATATTAGATATTCGGACTCTCAGTGCTTGAGAAAGACTAAGGAGTGCCATCTCGTTGTTTGTTGCATGTATATTAGATATTCGGACTCTCAGTGCTTGAGAAAGACTGAGGAGTGCCATCTCGTTGTTTGTTGCATGTATATTAGATATTCGGACTCTCAGTGCTTGAGAAAGACTGAGGAGTGCCATCTCATTGTATGTTGCATGTATATTAGATATTCGGACTCTCAGTGCTTGAGAAAGACTGAGGAGTGCCATCTCGTTGTTTGTTGCATGTATATTAGATATTCGGACTCTCAGTGCTTGAGAAAGACTGAGGAGTGCCATCTCGTTGTTTGTTGCATGTATATTAGATATTCGGACTCTCAGTGCTTGAGAAAGACTGAGGAGTGCCATCTCGTTGTTTGTTGCATGTATATTAGATATTCGGACTCTCAGTGCTTGAGAAAGACTGAGGAGTGCCATCTCGTTGTTTGTTGCATGTATATTAGATATTCGGACTCTCAGTGCTTGAGAAAGACTGAGGAGTGCCATCTCGTTGTTTGTTGCATGTATATTAGATATTCAGACTCTCAGAGCTTGAGAAAGACTGAGGAGTGCCATCTCGTTGTTTGTTGCATGTATATTAGATATTCGGACTCTCAGTGCTTGAGAAAGACTGAGGAGTGTCATCTCGTTGTTTGTTGCATGTATATTAGATATTCGGACTCTCAGTGCTTGAGAAAGACTGAGGAGTGCCATCTCGTTGTTTGTTGCATGTATGTTAGATATTGGGACTCTCAGTAAATGAGAAAGACTGAGGAGTGCCATCTCGTTGTTTGTTGCATGTATATTAGATATTCCGACTCTCAGTGCTTGAGAAAGACTGAGGAGTGCCATCTCGTTATTTGTTGCATGTATATTAGATATTCGGACTCTCAGTGCTTGAGAAAGACTGAGGAGTGCCATCTCATTGTATGTTGCATGTATATTAGATATTCGGACTGTCAGTGCTTGAGATAGACTGAGGAGTGCCATCTCGTTGTTTGTTGCATGTATATTAGATATTCGGACTCTCAGTGCTTGAGAAAGACTGAGGAGTGTCATCTCCTTGTTTGGTGCATGTATCTTAGATATTCGGACTCTCAGTGGTTGAGAAAGACTGAGGAGTGCCATCTCGTTGTTTGTTGCATGTATATTAGATATTCGGACTCTCAGTGCTTGAGAAAGACTAAGGAGTGCCATCTCGTTGTTTGTTGCATGTATATTAGATATTCGGACTCTCAGTGCTTGAGAAAGACTGAGGAGTGCCATCTCGTTGTTTGTTGCATGTATATTAGATATTCGGACTCTCAGTGCTTGAGAAAGACTGAGGAGTGCCATCTCATTGTATGTTGCATGTATATTAGATATTCGGACTCTCAGTGCTTGAGAAAGACTGAGGAGTGCCATCTCGTTGTTTGTTGCATGTATATTAGATATTCGGACTCTCAGTGCTTGAGAAAGACTGAGGAGTGCCATCTCGTTGTTTGTTGCATGTATATTAGATATTCGGACTCTCAGTGCTTGAGAAAGACTGAGGAGTGCCATCTCGTTGTTTGTTGCATGTATATTAGATATTCGGACTCTCAGTGCTTGAGAAAGACTGAGGAGTGCCATCTCGTTGTTTGTTGCATGTATATTAGATATTCGGACTCTCAGTGCTTGAGAAAGACTGAGGAGTGCCATCTCCTTGTATGTTGCATGTATATCAGATATTCGGACTCTCAGTAATTGAGAAAGACTGAGGAGTGCCATCTCGTTGTTTGTTGCATGTATATTAGATATTCGGACTCTCAGTGCTTGAGAAAGACTGAGGAGTGCCATCTCATTGTATGTTGCATGTATATTAGATATTCGGACTCTCAGTGCTTGAGAAAGACTAAGGAGTGCCATCTCGTTGTTTGTTGCATGTATATTAGATATTCGGACTCTCAGTGCTTGAGAAAGACTGAGGAGTGCCATCTCGTTGTTTGTTGCATGTATATTAGATATTCGGACTCTCAGTGCTTGAGAAAGACTGAGGAGTGCCATCTCATTGTATGTTGCATGTATATTAGATATTCGGACTGTCAGTGCTTGAGAAAGACTGAGGAGTGCCATCTCGTTGTTTGTTGCATGTATATTAGATATTCGGACTCTCAGTGCTTGAGAAAGACTGAGGAGTGCCATCTCGTTGTTTGTTGCATGTATATTAGATATTCGGACTCTCAGTGCTTGAGAAAGACTGAGGAGTGCCATCTCGTTGTTTGTTGCATGTATATTAGATAATCAGACTCTCAGAGCTTGAGAAAGACTGAGGAGTGCCATCTCGTTGTTTGTTGCATGTATGTTAGATATTGGGACTCTCAGTAAATGAGAAAGACTGAGGAGTGCCATCTCGTTGTTTGTTGCATGTATATTAGATATTCCGACTCTCAGTGCTTGAGAAAGACTGAGGAGTGCCATCTCGTTATTTGTTGCATGTATATTAGATATTCGGACTCTCAGTGCTTGAGAAAGACTGAGGAGTGCCATCTCATTGTATGTTGCATGTATATTAGATATTCGGACTCTCAGTGCTTGAGAAAGACTGAGGAGTGCCATCTCATTGTATGTTGCATGTATATTAGATATTCGGACTCTCAGTGCTTGAGAAAGACTGAGGAGTGCCATCTCGTTGTTTGTTGCATGTATATTAGATATTCGGACTCTCAGTGCTTGAGAAAGACTGAGGAGTGCCATCTCGTTGTTTGTTGCATGTATATTAGATATTCGGACTCTCAGTGCTTGAGAAAGACTGAGGAGTGCCATCTCATTGTATGTTGCATGTATATTAGATATTCGGACTCTCAGTGCTTGAGAAAGACTGAGGAGTGCCATCTCATTGTATGTTGCATGTATATTAGATATTCGGACTCTCAGTGCTTGAGAAAGACTGAGGAGTGCCATCTCGTTGTTTGTTGCATGTATATTAGATATTCGGACTCTCAGTGCTTGAGAAAGACTGAGGAGTGCCATCTCGTTGTTTGTTGCATGTATATTAGATATTCGGACTCTCAGTGCTTGAGAAAGACTGAGGAGTGCCATCTCGTTGTTTGTTGCATGTATATTAGATATTCGGACTCTCAGTGCTTGAGAAAGACTGAGGAGTGCCATCTCGTTGTTTGTTGCATGTATATTAGATATTCGGACTCTCAGTGCTTGAGAAAGACTGAGGAGTGCCATCTCCTTGTATGTTGCATGTATATCAGATATTCGGACTCTCAGTAATTGAGAAAGACTGAGGAGTGCCATCTCGTTGTTTGTTGCATGTATATTAGATATTCGGACTCTCAGTGCTTGAGAAAGACTGAGGAGTGCCATCTCATTGTATGTTGCATGTATATTAGATATTCGGACTCTCAGTGCTTGAGAAAGACTAAGGAGTGCCATCTCGTTGTTTGTTGCATGTATATTAGATATTCGGACTCTCAGTGCTTGAGAAAGACTGAGGAGTGCCATCTCGTTGTTTGTTGCATGTATATTAGATATTCGGACTCTCAGTGCTTGAGAAAGACTGAGGAGTGCCATCTCATTGTATGTTGCATGTATATTAGATATTCGGACTGTCAGTGCTTGAGAAAGACTGAGGAGTGCCATCTCGTTGTTTGTTGCATGTATATTAGATATTCGGACTCTCAGTGCTTGAGAAAGACTGAGGAGTGCCATCTCGTTGTTTGTTGCATGTATATTAGATATTCGGACTCTCAGTGCTTGAGAAAGACTGAGGAGTGCCATCTCGTTGTTTGTTGCATGTATATTAGATAATCAGACTCTCAGAGCTTGAGAAAGACTGAGGAGTGCCATCTCGTTGTTTGTTGCATGTATGTTAGATATTGGGACTCTCAGTGCTTGAGAAAGACTGAGGAGTGCCATCTCGTTGTTTGTTGCATGTATATTAGATATTCCGACTCTCAGTGCTTGAGAAAGACTGAGGAGTGCCATCTCGTTATTTGTTGCATGTATATTAGATATTCGGACTCTCAGTGCTTGAGAAAGACTGAGGAGTGCCATCTCATTGTATGTTGCATGTATATTAGATATTCGGACTGTCAGTCCTTGAGATAGACTGAGGAGTGCCATCTCGTTGTTTGTTGCATGTATATTAGATATTCGGACTCTCAGTGCTTGAGAAAGACTGAGGAGTGTCATCTCCTTGTTTGGTGCATGTATCTTAGATATTCGGACTCTCAGTGGTTGAGAAAGACTGAGGAGTGCCATCTCGTTGTTTGTTGCATGTATATTAGATATTCGGACTCTCAGTGCTTGAGAAAGACTAAGGAGTGCCATCTCGTTGTTTGTTGCATGTATATTAGATATTCGGACTCTCAGTGCTTGAGAAAGACTGAGGAGTGCCATCTCGTTGTTTGTTGCATGTATATTAGATATTCGGACTCTCAGTGCTTGAGAAAGACTGAGGAGTGCCATCTCATTGTATGTTGCATGTATATTAGATATTCGGACTCTCAGTGCTTGAGAAAGACTGAGGAGTGCCATCTCGTTGTTTGTTGCATGTATATTAGATATTCGGACTCTCAGCGCTTGAGAAAGACTGAGGAGTGCCATCTCGTTGTTTGTTGCATGTATATTAGATATTCGGACTCTCAGTGCTTGAGAAAGACTGAGGAGTGCCATCTCGTTGTTTGTTGCATGTATATTAGATATTCGGACTCTCAGTGCTTGAGAAAGACTGAGGAGTGCCATCTCGTTGTTTGTTGCATGTATATTAGATATTCGGACTCTCAGTGCTTGAGAAAGACTGAGGAGTGCCATCTCATTGTTTGTTGCATGTATATTAGATATTCGGACTCTCAGTGCTTGAGAAAGACTGAGGAGTGCCATCTCATTGTATGTTGCATGTATATTAGATATTCGGACTGTCAGTGCTTGAGAAAGACTGAGGAGTGCCATCTCGTTGTTTGTTGCATGTATATTAGATATTCGGACTCTCAGTGCTTGAGAAAGACTGAGGAGTGCCATCTCGTTGTTTGTTGCATGTATATTAGATATTCGGACTCTCAGTGCTTGAGAAAGACTGAGGAGTGCCATCTCGTTGTTTGTTGCATGTATATTAGATATTCAGACTCTCAGAGCTTGAGAAAGACTGAGGAGTGCCATCTCGTTGTTTGTTGCATGTATATTAGATATTCGAACTCTCAGTGCTTGAGAAAGACTGAGGAGTGTCATCTCGTTGTTTGTTGCATGTATATTAGATATTCGGACTCTCAGTGCTTGAGAAAGACTGAGGAGTGCCATCTCGTTGTTTGTTGCATGTATGTTAGATATTGGGACTCTCAGTAATTGAGAAAGACTGAGGAGTGCCATCTCGTTGTTTGTTGCATGTATATTAGATATTCCGACTCTCAGTGCTTGAGAAAGACTGAGGAGTGCCATCTCGTTATTTGTTGCATGTATATTAGATATTCGGACTCTCAGTGCTTGAGAAAGACTGAGGAGTGCCATCTCATTGTATGTTGCATGTATATTAGATATTCGGACTGTCAGTGCTTGAGATAGACTGAGGAGTGCCATCTCGTTGTTTGTTGCATGAATATTAGATATTCGGACTCTCAGTGCTTTAGAAAGACTGAGGAGTGTCATCTCCTTGTTTGGTGCATGTATCTTAGATATTCGGACTCTCAGTGGTTGAGAAAGACTGAGGAGTGCCATCTCGTTGTTTGTTGCATGTATATTAGATATTCGGACTCTCAGTGCTTGAGAAAGACTAAGGAGTGCCATCTCGTTGTTTGTTGCATGTATATTAGATATTCGGACTCTCAGTGCTTGAGAAAGACTGAGGAGTGCCATCTCGTTGTTTGTTGCATGTATATTAGATATTCGGACTCTCAGTGCTTGAGAAAGACTGAGGAGTGCCATCTCATTGTATGTTGCATGTATATTAGATATTCGGACTGTCAGTGCTTGAGAAAGACTGAGGAGTGCCATCTCGTTGTTTGTTGCATGTATATTAGATATTCGGACTCTCAGTGCTTGAGAAAGACTGAGGAGTGCCATCTCGTTGTTTGTTGCATGTATATTAGATATTCAGACTCTCAGTGCTTGAGAAAGACTGAGGAGTGCCATCTCGTTGTTTGTTGCATGTATATTAGATATTCAGACTCTCAGAGCTTGAGAAAGACTGAGGAGTGCCATCTCGTTGTTTGTTGCATGTATATTAGATATTCGGACTCTCAGTGCTTGAGAAAGACTGAGGAGTGCCATCTCCTTGTATGCTGCTTGTATATTAGATATTCAGACTCTCAGAGCTTGAGAAAGACTGAGGAGTGCCATCTCGTTGTTTGTTGCATGTATATTAGATATTCGGACTCTCAGTGCTTGAGAAAGACTGAGGAGTGCCATCTCGTTGTTTGTTGCATGTATATTAGATATTCGGACTCTCAGTGCTTGAGAAAGACTGAGGAGTGCCATCTCGTTGTTTGTTGCATGTATGTTAGATATTCGGACTGTCAGTGCTTGAGAAAGACTGAGGAGTGTCATCTCGTTGTTTGTTGCATGTATGTTAGATAGTCGGACTCTCAGTGGTTGAGAAAGACTGAGGAGTGCCATCTCGTTGTTTGTTGCATGTATATTAGATATTCGGACTCTCAGTGCTTGAGAAAGACTGAGGAGTGCCATCTCGTTGTTTGTTGCATGTATATTAGATATTCGGACTCTCAGTGCTTGAGAAAGACTGAGGAGTGCCATCTCGTTGTTTGTTGCATGTATATTAGATATTCGGACTCTCAGTGCTTGAGAAAGACTGAGGAGTGCCATCTCCTTGTATGTTGCATGTATATCAGATATTCGGACTCTCAGTAATTGAGAAAGACTGAGGAGTGCCATCTCGTTGTTTGTTGCATGTATATTAGATATTCGGACTCTCAGTGCTTGAGAAAGACTGAGGAGTGCCATCTCATTGTTTGTTGCATGTATGTTAGATATTCGGACTCTCAGTGCTTGAGAAAGACTGAGGAGTGCCATCTCGTTGTTTGTTGCATGTATATTAGATATTCGGACTCTCAGTGCTTGAGAAAGACTGAGGAGTGCCATCTCATTGTATGTTGCATGTATATTAGATATTCGGACTCTCAGTGCTTGAGAAAGACTGAGGAGTGCCATGTCATTGTATGTTGCATGTATATTAGATATTCGGACTGTCAGTGCTTGAGAAAGACTGAGGAGTGCCATCTCGTTGTTTGTTGCATGTATGTTAGATATTCGGACTCTCAGTGGTTGAGAAAGACTGAGGAGTGCCATCTCGTTGTTTGTTGCATGTATATTAGATATTCGGACTCTCAGTGCTTGAGAAAGACTAAGGAGTGCCATCTCGTTGTTTGTATCATGTATATTAGATATTCGGACTCTCAGTGTTTGAGAAAGACTGAGGAGTGCCATCTCATTGTATGTTGCATTTATATTAGATATTCGGACTGTCAGTGCTTGAGAAAGACTGAGGAGTGCCATCTCGTTGTTTGTTGCATGTATATTAGATATTCGGTCTCTCAGTGCTTGAGAAAGACTGAGGAGTGCCATCTCGTTGTTTGTTGCATGTATAGTAGATATTCGGACTCTCAGTGCTTGAGAAAGACTGAGGAGTGCCATCTCGTTGTTTGTTGCATGTATGTCAGATATTCGGACTCTCAGTAATTGAGAAAGACTGAGGAGTGCCATCTCGTTGTTTGTTGCATGTATATTAGCTATTCGGACTCTCAGTGCTTGAGAACGACTGAGGAGTGCCATCTCGTTGTTTGTTGCATGTATATTAGATATTCGGACTCTCAGTGCTTGAGAAAGACTGAGGAGTGCCATCTCGTTGTTTGTTGCATGTATATTAGATATTCAGACTCTCAGAGCTTGAGAAAGACTGGGGAGTGCCATCTCGTTGTTTGTTGCATGTATATTAGATATTCGGACTCTCAGTGCTTGAGAAAGACTGAGGAGTGCCATCTCCTTGTATGCTGCATGTATATTAGATATTCAGACTCTCAGAGCTTGAGAAAGACTGAGGAGTGCCATCTCGTTGTTTGTTGCATGTATATTAGATATTCGGACTCTCAGTGCTTGAGAAAGACTGAGGAGTGCCATCTCGTTGTTTGTTGCATGTATATTAGATATTCGGACTCTCAGTGCTTGAGAAAGACTGAGGAGTGCCATCTCGTTGTTTGTTGCATGTATGTAAGATATTCGGACTGTCAGTGCTTGAGAAAGACTGAGGAGTGCCATCTCGTTGTTTGTTGCATGTATGTTAGATATTCGGACTCTCAGTGGTTGAGAAAGACTGAGGAGTGCCATCTCGTTGTTTGTTGCATGTATATTAGATATTCGGACTCTCAGTGCTTGAGAAAGACTAAGGAGTGCCATCTCGTTGTTTGTTGCATGTATATTAGATATTCGGACTCTCAGTGTTTGAGAAAGACTGAGGAGTGCCATCTCATTGTATGTTGCATTTATATTAGATATTCGGACTGTCAGTGCTTGAGAAAGACTGAGGAGTGCCATCTCGTTGTTTGTTGCATGTATATTAGATATTCGGTCTCTCAGTGCTTGAGAAAGACTGAGGAGTGCCATCTCGTTGTTTGTTGCATGTATGTTAGATATTCGGACTCTCAGTAATTGAGAAAGACTGAGGAGTGCCATCTCGTTGTTTGTTGCATGTATATTAGATATTCGGACTCTCAGTGCTTGAGAACGACTGAGGAGTGCCATCTCGTTGTTTGTTGCATGTATATTAGATATTCGGACTCTCAGTGCTTGAGAAAGACTGAGGAGTGCCATCTCGTTGTTTGTTGCATGTATATTAGATATTCGGACTCTCAGTGCTTGAGAAAGACTGAGGAGTGCCATCTCGTTGTTTGTTGCATGTATATTAGATATTCGGACTCTCAGTGTTTGAGAAAGACTGAGGAGTGCCATCTCCTTGTATGCTGCATGTATATTAGATATTCAGACTCTCAGAGCTTGAGAAAGACTGAGGAGTGCCATCTCGTTGTTTGTTGCATGTATATTAGATATTCGGACTCTCAGTGCTTGAGAAAGACTGAGGAGTGCCATCTCGTTGTTTGTTGCATGTATATTAGATATTCGGACTCTCAGTGCTTGAGAAAGACTGAGGAGTGCCATCTCGTTGTTTGTTGCATGTATGTAAGATATTCGGACTGTCAGTGCTTGAGAAAGACTGAGGAGTGTCATCTCGTTGTTTGTTGCATGTATGTTAGATAGTCGGACTCTCAGTGGTTGAGAAAGACTGAGGAGTGCCATCTCGTTGTTTGTTGCATGTATATTAGATATTCGGACTCTCAGTGCTTGAGAAAGACTGAGGAGTGCCATCTCGTTGTTTGTTGCATGTATATTAGATATTCGGACTCTCAGTGCTTGAGAAAGACTGAGGAGTGCCATCTCGTTGTTTGTTGCATGTATATTAGATATTCGGACTCTCAGTGCTTGAGAAAGACTGAGGAGTGCCATCTCCTTGTATGTTGCATGTATATCAGATATTCGGACTCTCAGTAATTGAGAAAGACTGAGGAGTGCCATCTCGTTGTTTGTTGCATGTATATTAGATATTCCGACTCTCAGTGCTTGAGAAAGACTGAGGAGTGCCATCTCGTTGTTTGTTGCATGTATGTTAGATATTCGGACTCTCAGTGCTTGAGAAAGACTGAGGAGTGCCATCTCGTTGTTTGTTGCATGTATATTAGATATTCGGACTCTCAGTGCTTGAGAAAGACTGAGGAGTGCCATCTCATTGTATGTTGCATGTATATTAGATATTCGGACTCTCAGTGCTTGAGAAAGACTGAGGAGTGCCATGTCATTGTATGTTGCATGTATATTAGATATTCGGACTGTCAGTGCTTGAGAAAGACTGAGGAGTGCCATCTCGTTGTTTGTTGCATGTATGTTAGATATTCGGACTCTCAGTGGTTGAGAAAGACTGAGGAGTGCCATCTCGTTGTTTGTTGCATGTATATTAGATATTCGGACTCTCAGTGCTTGAGAAAGACTAAGGAGTGCCATCTCGTTGTTTGTTGCATGTATATAAGATATTCGGACTCTCAGTGTTTGAGAAAGACTGAGGAGTGCCATCTCATTGTATGTTGCATGTATATTAGATATTCGGACTGTCAGTGCTTGAGAAAGACTGAGGAGTGTCATCTCGTTGTTTGTTGCATGTATGTTAGATATTCGGACTCTCAGTGGTTGAGAAAGACTGAGGAGTGCCATCTCGTTGTTTGTTGCATGTATATTAGATATTCGGACTCTCAGTGCTTGAGAAAGACTGAGGAGTGCCATCTCGTTGTTTGTTGCATGTATATTAGATATTCGGACTCTCAGTGCTTGAGAAAGACTGAGGAGTGCCATCTCGTTGTTTGTTGCATGTATATTAGATATTCGAACTCTCAGTGCTTGAGAAAGACTGAGGAGTGCCATCTCCGTGTATGTTGCATGTATATCAGATATTCGGACTCTCAGTGCTTGAGAAAGACTGAGGAGTGCCATCTCGTTGTTTGTTGCATGTATATTAGATATTCGGACTCTCAGTGCTTGAGAAAGACTGAGGAGTGCCATCTCGTTGTTTGTTGCATGTATGTTAGATATTCGGACTGTCAGTGCTTGAGAAAGACTGAGGAGTGTCATCTTGTTGTTTGTTGCATGTATGTTAGATAGTCGGACTCTCAGTGGTTGAGAAAGACTGAGGAGTGCCATCTCGTTGTTTGTTGCATGTATATTAGATATTCGGACTCTCAGTGCTTGAGAAAGACTGAGGAGTGCCATCTCGTTGTTTGTTGCATGTATATTAGATATTCGGACTCTCAGTGCTTGAGAAAGACTGAGGAGTGCCATCTCGTTGTTTGTTGCATGTATATTAGATATTCGGACTCTCAGTGCTTGAGAAAGACTGAGGAGTGCCATCTCCTTCTATGTTGCATGTATATCAGATATTCGGACTCTCAGTAATTGAGAAAGACTGAGGAGTGCCATCTCGTTGTTTGTTGCATGTATATTAGATATTCGGACTCTCAGTGCTTGAGAAAGACTGAGGAGTGCCATCTCGTTGTTTGTTGCATGTATGTTAGATATTCGGACTCTCAGTGCTTGAGAAAGACTGAGGAGTGCCATCTCGTTGTTTGTTGCATGTATATTAGATATTCGGTCTCTCAGTGCTTGAGAAAGACTGAGGAGTGCCATCTCGTTGTTTGTTGCATGTATGTTAGATATTCGGACTCTCAGTAATTGAGAAAGACTGAGGAGTGCCATCTCGTTGTTTGTTGCATGTATATTAGATATTCGGACTCTCAGTGCTTGAGAAAGACTGAGGAGTGCCATCTCATTGTATGTTGCATGTATATTAGATATTCGGACTCTCAGTGCTTGAGAAAGACTAAGGAGTGCCATCTCGTTGTTTGTTGCATGTATATTAGATATTCGGACTCTCAGTGCTTGAGAAAGACTGAGGAGTGCCATCTCGTTGTTTGTTGCATGTATATTAGATATTCGGACTCTCAGTGCTTGAGAAAGACTGAGGAGTGCCATCTCATTGTATGTTGCATGTATATTAGATATTCGGACTGTCAGTGCTTGAGAAAGACTGAGGAGTGCCATCTCGTTGTTTGTTGCATGTATATTAGATATTCGGACTCTCAGTGCTTGAGAAAGACTGAGGAGTGCCATCTCGTTGTTTGTTGCATGTATATTAGATATTCGGACTCTCAGTGCTTGAGAAAGACTGAGGAGTGCCATCTCGTTGTTTGTTGCATGTATATTAGATAATCAGACTCTCAGAGCTTGAGAAAGACTGAGGAGTGCCATCTCGTTGTTTGTTGCATGTATGTTAGATATTGGGACTCTCAGTGCTTGAGAAAGACTGAGGAGTGCCATCTCGTTGTTTGTTGCATGTATATTAGATATTCCGACTCTCAGTGCTTGAGAAAGACTGAGGAGTGCCATCTCGTTATTTGTTGCATGTATATTAGATATTCGGACTCTCAGTGCTTGAGAAAGACTGAGGAGTGCCATCTCATTGTATGTTGCATGTATATTAGATATTCGGACTGTCAGTCCTTGAGATAGACTGAGGAGTGCCATCTCGTTGTTTGTTGCATGTATATTAGATATTCGGACTCTCAGTGCTTGAGAAAGACTGAGGAGTGTCATCTCCTTGTTTGGTGCATGTATCTTAGATATTCGGACTCTCAGTGGTTGAGAAAGACTGAGGAGTGCCATCTCGTTGTTTGTTGCATGTATATTAGATATTCGGACTCTCAGTGCTTGAGAAAGACTAAGGAGTGCCATCTCGTTGTTTGTTGCATGTATATTAGATATTCGGACTCTCAGTGCTTGAGAAAGACTGAGGAGTGCCATCTCGTTGTTTGTTGCATGTATATTAGATATTCGGACTCTCAGTGCTTGAGAAAGACTGAGGAGTGCCATCTCATTGTATGTTGCATGTATATTAGATATTCGGACTCTCAGTGCTTGAGAAAGACTGAGGAGTGCCATCTCGTTGTTTGTTGCATGTATATTAGATATTCGGACTCTCAGCGCTTGAGAAAGACTGAGGAGTGCCATCTCGTTGTTTGTTGCATGTATATTAGATATTCGGACTCTCAGTGCTTGAGAAAGACTGAGGAGTGCCATCTCGTTGTTTGTTGCATGTATATTAGATATTCGGACTCTCAGTGCTTGAGAAAGACTGAGGAGTGCCATCTCGTTGTTTGTTGCATGTATATTAGATATTCGGACTCTCAGTGCTTGAGAAAGACTGAGGAGTGCCATCTCATTGTTTGTTGCATGTATATTAGATATTCGGACTCTCAGTGCTTGAGAAAGACTGAGGAGTGCCATCTCATTGTATGTTGCATGTATATTAGATATTCGGACTGTCAGTGCTTGAGAAAGACTGAGGAGTGCCATCTCGTTGTTTGTTGCATGTATATTAGATATTCGGACTCTCAGTGCTTGAGAAAGACTGAGGAGTGCCATCTCGTTGTTTGTTGCATGTATATTAGATATTCGGACTCTCAGTGCTTGAGAAAGACTGAGGAGTGCCATCTCGTTGTTTGTTGCATGTATATTAGATATTCAGACTCTCAGAGCTTGAGAAAGACTGAGGAGTGCCATCTCGTTGTTTGTTGCATGTATATTAGATATTCGAACTCTCAGTGCTTGAGAAAGACTGAGGAGTGTCATCTCGTTGTTTGTTGCATGTATATTAGATATTCGGACTCTCAGTGCTTGAGAAAGACTGAGGAGTGCCATCTCGTTGTTTGTTGCATGTATGTTAGATATTGGGACTCTCAGTAATTGAGAAAGACTGAGGAGTGCCATCTCGTTGTTTGTTGCATGTATATTAGATATTCCGACTCTCAGTGCTTGAGAAAGACTGAGGAGTGCCATCTCGTTATTTGTTGCATGTATATTAGATATTCGGACTCTCAGTGCTTGAGAAAGACTGAGGAGTGCCATCTCATTGTATGTTGCATGTATATTAGATATTCGGACTGTCAGTGCTTGAGATAGACTGAGGAGTGCCATCTCGTTGTTTGTTGCATGAATATTAGATATTCGGACTCTCAGTGCTTTAGAAAGACTGAGGAGTGTCATCTCCTTGTTTGGTGCATGTATCTTAGATATTCGGACTCTCAGTGGTTGAGAAAGACTGAGGAGTGCCATCTCGTTGTTTGTTGCATGTATATTAGATATTCGGACTCTCAGTGCTTGAGAAAGACTAAGGAGTGCCATCTCGTTGTTTGTTGCATGTATATTAGATATTCGGACTCTCAGTGCTTGAGAAAGACTGAGGAGTGCCATCTCGTTGTTTGTTGCATGTATATTAGATATTCGGACTCTCAGTGCTTGAGAAAGACTGAGGAGTGCCATCTCATTGTATGTTGCATGTATATTAGATATTCGGACTGTCAGTGCTTGAGAAAGACTGAGGAGTGCCATCTCGTTGTTTGTTGCATGTATATTAGATATTCGGACTCTCAGTGCTTGAGAAAGACTGAGGAGTGCCATCTCGTTGTTTGTTGCATGTATATTAGATATTCAGACTCTCAGTGCTTGAGAAAGACTGAGGAGTGCCATCTCGTTGTTTGTTGCATGTATATTAGATATTCAGACTCTCAGAGCTTGAGAAAGACTGAGGAGTGCCATCTCGTTGTTTGTTGCATGTATATTAGATATTCGGACTCTCAGTGCTTGAGAAAGACTGAGGAGTGCCATCTCCTTGTATGCTGCTTGTATATTAGATATTCAGACTCTCAGAGCTTGAGAAAGACTGAGGAGTGCCATCTCGTTGTTTGTTGCATGTATATTAGATATTCGGACTCTCAGTGCTTGAGAAAGACTGAGGAGTGCCATCTCGTTGTTTGTTGCATGTATATTAGATATTCGGACTCTCAGTGCTTGAGAAAGACTGAGGAGTGCCATCTCGTTGTTTGTTGCATGTATGTTAGATATTCGGACTGTCAGTGCTTGAGAAAGACTGAGGAGTGTCATCTCGTTGTTTGTTGCATGTATGTTAGATAGTCGGACTCTCAGTGGTTGAGAAAGACTGAGGAGTGCCATCTCGTTGTTTGTTGCATGTATATTAGATATTCGGACTCTCAGTGCTTGAGAAAGACTGAGGAGTGCCATCTCGTTGTTTGTTGCATGTATATTAGATATTCGGACTCTCAGTGCTTGAGAAAGACTGAGGAGTGCCATCTCGTTGTTTGTTGCATGTATATTAGATATTCGGACTCTCAGTGCTTGAGAAAGACTGAGGAGTGCCATCTCCTTGTATGTTGCATGTATATCAGATATTCGGACTCTCAGTAATTGAGAAAGACTGAGGAGTGCCATCTCGTTGTTTGTTGCATGTATATTAGATATTCGGACTCTCAGTGCTTGAGAAAGACTGAGGAGTGCCATCTCATTGTTTGTTGCATGTATGTTAGATATTCGGACTCTCAGTGCTTGAGAAAGACTGAGGAGTGCCATCTCGTTGTTTGTTGCATGTATATTAGATATTCGGACTCTCAGTGCTTGAGAAAGACTGAGGAGTGCCATCTCATTGTATGTTGCATGTATATTAGATATTCGGACTCTCAGTGCTTGAGAAAGACTGAGGAGTGCCATGTCATTGTATGTTGCATGTATATTAGATATTCGGACTGTCAGTGCTTGAGAAAGACTGAGGAGTGCCATCTCGTTGTTTGTTGCATGTATGTTAGATATTCGGACTCTCAGTGGTTGAGAAAGACTGAGGAGTGCCATCTCGTTGTTTGTTGCATGTATATTAGATATTCGGACTCTCAGTGCTTGAGAAAGACTAAGGAGTGCCATCTCGTTGTTTGTATCATGTATATTAGATATTCGGACTCTCAGTGTTTGAGAAAGACTGAGGAGTGCCATCTCATTGTATGTTGCATTTATATTAGATATTCGGACTGTCAGTGCTTGAGAAAGACTGAGGAGTGCCATCTCGTTGTTTGTTGCATGTATATTAGATATTCGGTCTCTCAGTGCTTGAGAAAGACTGAGGAGTGCCATCTCGTTGTTTGTTGCATGTATAGTAGATATTCGGACTCTCAGTGCTTGAGAAAGACTGAGGAGTGCCATCTCGTTGTTTGTTGCATGTATGTCAGATATTCGGACTCTCAGTAATTGAGAAAGACTGAGGAGTGCCATCTCGTTGTTTGTTGCATGTATATTAGCTATTCGGACTCTCAGTGCTTGAGAACGACTGAGGAGTGCCATCTCGTTGTTTGTTGCATGTATATTAGATATTCGGACTCTCAGTGCTTGAGAAAGACTGAGGAGTGCCATCTCGTTGTTTGTTGCATGTATATTAGATATTCAGACTCTCAGAGCTTGAGAAAGACTGGGGAGTGCCATCTCGTTGTTTGTTGCATGTATATTAGATATTCGGACTCTCAGTGCTTGAGAAAGACTGAGGAGTGCCATCTCCTTGTATGCTGCATGTATATTAGATATTCAGACTCTCAGAGCTTGAGAAAGACTGAGGAGTGCCATCTCGTTGTTTGTTGCATGTATATTAGATATTCGGACTCTCAGTGCTTGAGAAAGACTGAGGAGTGCCATCTCGTTGTTTGTTGCATGTATATTAGATATTCGGACTCTCAGTGCTTGAGAAAGACTGAGGAGTGCCATCTCGTTGTTTGTTGCATGTATGTAAGATATTCGGACTGTCAGTGCTTGAGAAAGACTGAGGAGTGCCATCTCGTTGTTTGTTGCATGTATGTTAGATATTCGGACTCTCAGTGGTTGAGAAAGACTGAGGAGTGCCATCTCGTTGTTTGTTGCATGTATATTAGATATTCGGACTCTCAGTGCTTGAGAAAGACTAAGGAGTGCCATCTCGTTGTTTGTTGCATGTATATTAGATATTCGGACTCTCAGTGTTTGAGAAAGACTGAGGAGTGCCATCTCATTGTATGTTGCATTTATATTAGATATTCGGACTGTCAGTGCTTGAGAAAGACTGAGGAGTGCCATCTCGTTGTTTGTTGCATGTATATTAGATATTCGGTCTCTCAGTGCTTGAGAAAGACTGAGGAGTGCCATCTCGTTGTTTGTTGCATGTATGTTAGATATTCGGACTCTCAGTAATTGAGAAAGACTGAGGAGTGCCATCTCGTTGTTTGTTGCATGTATATTAGATATTCGGACTCTCAGTGCTTGAGAACGACTGAGGAGTGCCATCTCGTTGTTTGTTGCATGTATATTAGATATTCGGACTCTCAGTGCTTGAGAAAGACTGAGGAGTGCCATCTCGTTGTTTGTTGCATGTATATTAGATATTCGGACTCTCAGTGCTTGAGAAAGACTGAGGAGTGCCATCTCGTTGTTTGTTGCATGTATATTAGATATTCGGACTCTCAGTGTTTGAGAAAGACTGAGGAGTGCCATCTCCTTGTATGCTGCATGTATATTAGATATTCAGACTCTCAGAGCTTGAGAAAGACTGAGGAGTGCCATCTCGTTGTTTGTTGCATGTATATTAGATATTCGGACTCTCAGTGCTTGAGAAAGACTGAGGAGTGCCATCTCGTTGTTTGTTGCATGTATATTAGATATTCGGACTCTCAGTGCTTGAGAAAGACTGAGGAGTGCCATGTCATTGTATGTTGCATGTATATTAGATATTCGGACTGTCAGTGCTTGAGAAAGACTGAGGAGTGCCATCTCGTTGTTTGTTGCATGTATGTTAGATATTCGGACTCTCAGTGGTTGAGAAAGACTGAGGAGTGCCATCTCGTTGTTTGTTGCATGTATATTAGATATTCGGACTCTCAGTGCTTGAGAAAGACTAAGGAGTGCCATCTCGTTGTTTGTTGCATGTATATTAGATATTCGGACTCTCAGTGTTTGAGAAAGACTGAGGAGTGCCATCTCATTGTATGTTGCATGTATATTAGATATTCGGACTGTCAGTGCTTGAGAAAGACTGAGGAGTGTCATCTCGTTGTTTGTTGCATGTATGTTAGATATTCGGACTCTCAGTGGTTGAGAAAGACTGAGGAGTGCCATCTCGTTGTTTGTTGCATGTATATTAGATATTCGGACTCTCAGTGCTTGAGAAAGACTGAGGAGTGCCATCTCGTTGTTTGTTGCATGTATATTAGATATTCGGACTCTCAGTGCTCGAGAAAGACTGAGGAGTGCCATCTCGTTGTTTGTTGCATGTATATTAGATATTCGAACTCTCAGTGCTTGAGAAAGACTGAGGAGTGCCATCTCCTTGTATGTTGCATGTATATCAGATATTCGGACTCTCAGTAAATGAGAAAGACTGAGGAGTGCCATCTCGTTGTTTGTTGCATGTATATTAGATATTCGGACTCTCAGTGGTTGAGAAAGACTGAGGAGTGCCATCTCGTTGTTTGTTGCATGTATATTAGATATTCGGACTCTCAGTGCTTGAGAAAGACTAAGGAGTGTCATCTCGTTGTGTGTTGCATGTATATTAGATATTCGGACTCTCAGTGTTTGAGAAAGACTGAGGAGTGCCATCTCATTGTATGTTGCATGTATATTAGATATTCGGACTCTCAGTAATTGAGAAAGACTGAGGAGTGCCATCTCGTTGTTTGTTGCATGTATATTAGATATTCCGACTCTCAGTGCTTGAGAAAGACTGAGGAGTGCCATCTCGTTGTTTGTTGCATGTATGTTAGATATTCGGACTCTCAGTGCTTGAGAAAGACTGAGGAGTGCCATCTCGTTGTTTGTTGCATGTATATTAGATATTCGGACTCTCAGTGCTTGAGAAAGACTGAGGAGTGCCATCTCATTGTATGTTGCATGTATATTAGATATTCGGACTCTCAGTGCTTGAGAAAGACTGAGGAGTGCCATGTCATTGTATGTTGCATGTATATTAGATATTCGGACTGTCAGTGCTTGAGAAAGACTGAGGAGTGCCATCTCGTTGTTTGTTGCATGTATGTTAGATATTCGGACTCTCAGTGGTTGAGAAAGACTGAGGAGTGCCATCTCGTTGTTTGTTGCATGTATATTAGATATTCGGACTCTCAGTGCTTGAGAAAGACTAAGGAGTGCCATCTCGTTGTTTGTTGCATGTATATAAGATATTCGGACTCTCAGTGTTTGAGAAAGACTGAGGAGTGCCATCTCATTGTATGTTGCATGTATATTAGATATTCGGACTGTCAGTGCTTGAGAAAGACTGAGGAGTGTCATCTCGTTGTTTGTTGCATGTATGTTAGATATTCGGACTCTCAGTGGTTGAGAAAGACTGAGGAGTGCCATCTCGTTGTTTGTTGCATGTATATTAGATATTCGGACTCTCAGTGCTTGAGAAAGACTAAGGAGTGCCATCTCGTTGTTTGTTGCATGTATATAAGATATTCGGACTCTCAGTGTTTGAGAAAGACTGAGGAGTGCCATCTCATTGTATGTTGCATGTATATTAGATATTCGGACTGTCAGTGCTTGAGAAAGACTGAGGAGTGTCATCTCGTTGTTTGTTGCATGTATGTTAGATATTCGGACTCTCAGTGGTTGAGAAAGACTGAGGAGTGCCATCTCGTTGTTTGTTGCATGTATATTAGATATTCGGACTCTCAGTGCTTGAGAAAGACTGAGGAGTGCCATCTCGTTGTTTGTTGCATGTATATTAGATATTCGGACTCTCAGTGCTTGAGAAAGACTGAGGAGTGCCATCTCGTTGTTTGTTGCATGTATATTAGATATTCGAACTCTCAGTGCTTGAGAAAGACTGAGGAGTGCCATCTCCGTGTATGTTGCATGTATATCAGATATTCGGACTCTCAGTGCTTGAGAAAGACTGAGGAGTGCCATCTCGTTGTTTGTTGCATGTATATTAGATATTCGGACTCTCAGTGCTTGAGAAAGACTGAGGAGTGCCATCTCGTTGTTTGTTGCATGTATGTTAGATATTCGGACTGTCAGTGCTTGAGAAAGACTGAGGAGTGTCATCTTGTTGTTTGTTGCATGTATGTTAGATAGTCGGACTCTCAGTGGTTGAGAAAGACTGAGGAGTGCCATCTCGTTGTTTGTTGCATGTATATTAGATATTCGGACTCTCAGTGCTTGAGAAAGACTGAGGAGTGCCATCTCGTTGTTTGTTGCATGTATATTAGATATTCGGACTCTCAGTGCTTGAGAAAGACTGAGGAGTGCCATCTCGTTGTTTGTTGCATGTATATTAGATATTCGGACTCTCAGTGCTTGAGAAAGACTGAGGAGTGCCATCTCCTTCTATGTTGCATGTATATCAGATATTCGGACTCTCAGTAATTGAGAAAGACTGAGGAGTGCCATCTCGTTGTTTGTTGCATGTATATTAGATATTCGGACTCTCAGTGCTTGAGAAAGACTGAGGAGTGCCATCTCGTTGTTTGTTGCATGTATGTTAGATATTCGGACTCTCAGTGCTTGAGAAAGACTGAGGAGTGCCATCTCGTTGTTTGTTGCATGTATATTAGATATTCGGACTCTCAGTGCTTGAGAAAGACTGAGGAGTGCCATCTCATTGTATGTTGCATGTATATTAGATATTCGGACTCTCAGTGCTTGAGAAAGACTGAGGAGTGCCATGTCATTGTATGTTGCATGTATATTAGATATTCGGACTGTCAGTGCTTGAGAAAGACTGAGGAGTGCCATCTCGTTGTTTGTTGCATGTATGTTAGATATTCGGACTCTCAGTGGTTGAGAAAGACTGAGGAGTGCCATCTCGTTGTTTGTTGCATGTATATTAGATATTCGGACTCTCAGTGCTTGAGAAAGACTAAGGAGTGCCATCTCGTTGTTTGTTGCATGTATATTAGATATTCGGACTCTCAGTGTTTGAGAAAGACTGAGGAGTGCCATCTCATTGTATGTTGCATGTATATTAGATATTCGGACTGTCAGTGCTTGAGAAAGACTGAGGAGTGTCATCTCGTTGTTTGTTGCATGTATGTTAGATATTCGGACTCTCAGTGGTTGAGAAAGACTGAGGAGTGCCATCTCGTTGTTTGTTGCATGTATATTAGATATTCGGACTCTCAGTGCTTGAGAAAGACTGAGGAGTGCCATCTCGTTGTTTGTTGCATGTATATTAGATATTCGGACTCTCAGTGCTTGAGAAAGACTGAGGAGTGCCATCTCGTTGTTTGTTGCATGTATATTAGATATTCGAACTCTCAGTGCTTGAGAAAGACTGAGGAGTGCCATCTCCTTGTATGTTGCATGTATATCAGATATTCGGACTCTCAGTAAATGAGAAAGACTGAGGAGTGCCATCTCGTTGTTTGTTGCATGTATATTAGATATTCGGACTCTCAGTGGTTGAGAAAGACTGAGGAGTGCCATCTCGTTGTTTGTTGCATGTATATTAGATATTCGGACTCTCAGTGCTTGAGAAAGACTAAGGAGTGTCATCTCGTTGTGTGTTGCATGTATATTAGATATTCGGACTCTCAGTGTTTGAGAAAGACTGAGGAGTGCCATCTCATTGTATGTTGCATGTATATTAGATATTCGGACTGTCAGTGCTTGAGAAAGACTGAGGAGTGCCATCTCGTTGTTTGTTGCATGTATATTAGATATTCGGACTCTCAGTGCTTGAGAAAGACTGAGGAGTGCCATCTCGTTGTTTGTTGCATGTATATTAGATATTCGGACTCTCAGTGCTTGAGACAGACTGAGGAGTGCCATCTCGTTGTTTGTTGCATGTATATCAGATATTCGGACTCTCAGTGCTTGAGAAAGACTGAGGAGTGCCATCTCATTGTTTCTTGCATGTATATTAGATATTCGGACTCTCAGTGCTTGAGAAAGACTGAGGAGTGCCATCTCGTTGTTTGTTGCATGTATATTAGATATTCGGACTCTCAGTGCTTGAGAACGACTGAGGAGTGCCATCTCGTTGTTTGTTGCATGTATATTAGATATTCGGACTCTCAGTGCTTGAGAAAGACTGAGGAGTGCCATCTCGTTGTTTGCTGCATGTATATTAGATACTCGGACTCTCAGTGCTTGAGAAAGACTGAGGAGTGCCATCTCGTTGTTTGTTGCATGTATATTAGATATTCGGACTCTCAGTGCTTGAGAAAGACTGAGGAGTGCCATCTCGTTGTTTGTTGCATGTATGTTAGATATTCGGACTCTCAGAGCTTGAGAAAGACTGAGGAGTGCCATCTCGTTGTTTGTTGCATGTATATTAGATATTCGGACTCTCAGTGCTTGAGAAAGACTGAGGAGTGCCATCTCGTTGTTTGTTGCATGTATATTAGATATTCGGACTGTCAGTGCTTGAGAAAGACTGAGGAGTGCCATCTCGTTGTTTGTTGCATGTATATTAGATATTCGGAATCTCAGTGCTTGAGAAAGACTGAGGAGTGCCATCTCGTTGTTTGTTGCATGTATATTAGATATTCCGACTCTCAGTGCTTGAGAAAGACTGAGGAGTGCCATCTCGTTGTTTGTTGCATGTATATTAGATATTCGGACTCTCAGTGCTTGAGAAAGACTGAGGAGTGCCATCTCGTTGTTTGTTGCATTTATGTTAGATATTCGGACTCTCAGTGCTTGAGAAAGACTGAGGAGTGCCATCTCGTTGTTTGTTGTATGTATATTAGATATTCGGACTCTCAGTGCTTGAGAAAGACTGAGGAGTGCCATCTCGTTGTTTGTTGCATGTATATTAGATATTCGGACTCTCAGTGCTTGAGAACAACTGAGGAGTGCCATCTCGTTGTTTGTTGCATGTATATTAGATATTCGGACTGTCAGTGCTTGAGAAAGACTGAGGAGTGCCATCTCGTTGTTTGTTGCATGTATATTAGATATTTGGACTCTCAGTGCTTGAGAAAGACTGAGGAGTGCCATCTCGTTGTTTGTTGCATGTATAGTAGATATTCGGACTCTCAGTGCTTGAGAAAGACTGAGGAGTGCCATCTCGTTGTTTGTTGCATGTATGTTAGATATTCGGACTCTCAGTAATTGAGAAAGACTGAGGAGTGCCATCTCGTTGTTTGCTGCATGTATATTAGATATTCGGACTCTCAGTGCTTGAGAACGACTGAGGAGTGCCATCTCGTTGTTTGTTGCATGTATATTAGATATTCGGACTCTCAGTGCTTGAGAAAGACTGAGGAGTGCCATCTCGTTGTTTGTTGCATGTATATTAGATATTCGGACTCTCAGTGCTTGAGAAAGACTGAGGAGTGCCATCTCGTTGTTTGTTGCATGTATATTAGATATTCGGACTCTCAGTGCTTGAGAACAACTGAGGAGTGCCATCTCGTTGTTTGTTGCATTTATATTAGATATTCGGACTGTCAGTGCTTGAGAAAGACTGAGGAGTGCCATCTCGTTGTTTGTTGCATGTATATTAGATATTCGGTCTCTCAGTGCTTGAGAAAGACTGAGGAGTGCCATCTCGTTGTTTGTTGCATGTATAGTAGATATTCGGACTCTCAGTGCTTGAGAAAGACTGAGGAGTGCCATCTCGTTGTTTGTTGCATGTATGTTAGATATTCGGACTCTCAGTAATTGAGAAAGACTGAGGAGTGCCATCTCGTTGTTTGTTGCATGTATATTAGATATTCGGACTCTCAGTGCTTGAGAACGACTGAGGAGTGCCATCTCCTTGGTTGTTGCATGTATATTAGATATTCGGACTCTCAGTGCTTGAGAAAGACTGAGGAGTGCCATCTCGTTGTTTGTTGCATGTATGTTAGATATTCGGACTCTCAGTGCTTGAGAAGGACTGAGGAGTGCCATCTCGTTGTTTGTTGCATGTATATTAGATATTCGGACTGTCAGTGCTTGAGAAAGACTGAGGAGTGCCATCTCGTTGTTTGTTGCATGTATATTAGATATTCGGAATCTCAGTGCTTGAGAAAGACTGAGGAGTGCCATCTCGTTGTTTGTTGCATGTATATTAGATATTCCGACTCTCAGTGCTTGAGAAAGACTGAGGAGTGCCATCTCGTTGTTTGTTGCATGTATATTAGATATTTGGACTCTCAGTGCTTGAGAAAGACTGAGGAGTGCCATCTCGTTGTTTGTTGCATGTATAGTAGATATTCGGACTCTCAGTGCTTGAGAAAGACTGAGGAGTGCCATCTCGTTGTTTGTTGCATGTATGTTAGATATTCGGACTCTCAGTAATTGAGAAAGACTGAGGAGTGCCATCTCGTTGTTTGCTGCATGTATATTAGATATTCGGACTCTCAGTGCTTGAGAACGACTGAGGAGTGCCATCTCGTTGTTTGTTGCATGTATATTAGATATTCGGACTCTCAGTGCTTGAGAAAGACTGAGGAGTGCCATCTCGTTGTTTGTTGCATGTATGTTAGATATTCGGACTCTCAGTGCTTGAGAAAGACTGAGGAGTGCCATCTCGTTGTTTGTTGCATGTATATTAGATATTCGGACTCTCAGTGCTTGAGAACAACTGAGGAGTGCCATCTCGTTGTTTGTTGCATTTATATTAGATATTCGGACTGTCAGTGCTTGAGAAAGACTGAGGAGTGCCATCTCGTTGTTTGTTGCATGTATATTAGATATTCGGTCTCTCAGTGCTTGAGAAAGACTGAGGAGTGCCATCTCGTTGTTTGTTGCATGTATAGTAGATATTCGGACTGTCAGTGCTTGAGAAAGACTGAGGAGTGCCATCTCGTTGTTTGTTGCATGTATGTTAGATATTCGGACTCTCAGTAATTGAGAAAGACTGAGGAGTGCCATCTCGTTGTTTGTTGCATGTATATTAGATATTCGGACTCTCAGTGCTTGAGAACGACTGAGGAGTGCCATCTCGTTGTTTGTTGCATGTATATTAGATATTCGGACTCTCAGTGCTTGAGAAAGACTGAGGAGTGCCATCTCGTTGTTTGTTGCATGTATGTTAGATATTCGGACTCTCAGTGCTTGAGAAAGACTGAGGAGTGCCATCTCGTTGTTTGTTGCATGTATATTAGATATTCGGACTCTCAGTGCTTGAGAACAACTGAGGAGTGCCATCTCGTTGTTTGTTGCATTTATATTAGATATTCGGACTGTCAGTGCTTGAGAAAGACTGAGGAGTGCCATCTCGTTGTTTGTTGCATGTATATTAGATATTCGGTCTCTCAGTGCTTGAGAAAGACTGAGGAGTGCCATCTCGTTGTTTGTTGCATGTATAGTAGATATTCGGACTCTCAGTGCTTGAGAAAGACTGAGGAGTGCCATCTCGTTGTTTGTTGCATGTATGTTAGATATTCGGACTCTCAGTAATTGAGAAAGATTGAGGAGTGCCATCTCGTTGTTTGCTGCATGTATATTAGATATTCGGACTCTCAGTGCTTGAGAAAGACTGAGGAGTGCCATCTCGTTGTTTGTTGCATGTATATTAGATATTCGGACTCTCAGTGCTTGAGAAAAACTGAGGAGTGCCATCTCCTTGTATGCTGCATGTATATTAGATATTCAGACTCTCAGAGCTTGAGAAAGACTGAGGAGTGCCATCTCGTTGTTTGTTGCATGTATATTAGATATTCGGACTCTCAGTGCTTGAGAAAGACTGAGGAGTGCCATCTCGTTGTTTGTTGCATGTATATTAGATATTCGGACTCTCAGTGCTTGAGAAAGACTGAGGAGTGCCATCTCGTTGTTTGTTGCATGTATATTAGATATTCGGACTCTCAGTGCTTGAGAAAGACTGAGGAGTGCCATCTCGTTGTTTGTTGCATGTATATTAGATATTCGGACTCTCAGTGCTTGAGAAAGACTGAGGAGTGCCATCTCGTTGTTTGTTGCATGTATATTAGATATTCGGACTCTCAGTGCTTGAGAAAGACTGAGGAGTGCCATCTCCTTGTATGTTGCATGTATATCAGATATTCGGACTCTCAGTAATTGAGAAAGACTGAGGAGTGCCATCTCGTTGTTTGTTGCATGTATATTAGATATTCGGACTCTCAGTGCTTGAGAAAGACTGAGGAGTGCCATCTCGTTGTTTGTTGCATGTATGTTAGATATTCGGACTCTCAGTGCTCGAGAAAGACTGAGGAGTGCCATCTCGTTGTTTGTTGCATGTATATTAGATATTCGGACTCTCAGTGCTTGAGAAAGACTGAGGAGTGCCATCTCATTGTATGTTGCATGTATATTAGATATTCGGACTCTCAGTGCTTGAGAAAGACTGAGGAGTGCCATGTCATTGTATGTTGCATGTATATTAGATATTCGGACTGTCAGTGCTTGAGAAAGACTGAGGAGTGCCATCTCGTTGTTTGTTGCATGTATGTTAGATATTCGGACTCTCAGTGGTTGAGAAAGACTGAGGAGTGCCATGTCATTGTATGTTGCATGTATATTAGATATTCGGACTCTCAGTGCTTGAGAAAGACTGAGGAGTGCCATCTCCTTGTATGTTGCATGTATATCAGATATTCGGACTCTCAGTAATTGAGAAAGACTGAGGAGTGCCATCTCGTTGTTTGTTGCATGTATATTAGATATTCGGACTCTCAGTGCTTGAGAAAGACTGAGGAGTGCCATCTCGTTGTTTGTTGCATGTATGTTAGATATTCGGACTCTCAGTGCTTGAGAAAGACTGAGGAGTGCCATCTCGTTGTTTGTTGCATGTATATTAGATATTCGGACTCTCAGTGCTTGAGAAAGACTGAGGAGTGCCATCTCATTGTATGTTGCATGTATATTAGATATTCGGACTCTCAGTGCTTGAGAAAGACTGAGGAGTGCCATGTCATTGTATGTTGCATGTATATTAGATATTCGGACTGTCAGTGCTTGAGAAAGACTGAGGAGTGCCATCTCGTTGTTTGTTGCATGTATGTTAGATATTCGGACTCTCAGTGGTTGAGAAAGACTGAGGAGTGCCATCTCGTTGTTTGTTGCATGTATATTAGATATTCGGACTCTCAGTGCTTGAGAAAGACTAAGGAGTGCCATCTCGTTGTTTGTTGCATGTATATTAGATATTCGGACTCTCAGTGTTTGAGAAAGACTGAGGAGTGCCATCTCATTGTATGTTGCATGTATATTAGATATTCGGACTGTCAGTGCTTGAGAAAGACTGAGGAGTGTCATCTCGTTGTTTGTTGCATGTATGTTAGATATTCGGACTCTCAGTGGTTGAGAAAGACTGAGGAGTGCCATCTCGTTGTTTGTTGCATGTATATTAGATATTCGGACTCTCAGTGCTTGAGAAAGACTGAGGAGTGCCATCTCGTTGTTTGTTGCATGTATATTAGATATTCGGACTCTCAGTGCTTGAGAAAGACTGAGGAGTGCCATCTCGTTGTTTGTTGCATGTATAATAGATATTCGAACTCTCAGTGCTTGAGAAAGACTGAGGAGTGCCATCTCCTTGTATGTTGCATGTATATCAGATATTCGGACTCTCAGTAAATGAGAAAGACTGAGGAGTGCCATCTCGTTGTTTGTTGCATGTATATTAGATATTCGGACTCTCAGTGCTTGAGAAAGACTGAGGAGTGCCATCTCGTTGTTTGTTGCATGTATATTAGATATTCGGACTCTCAGTGCTTGAGAAAGACTAAGGAGTGCCATCTCGTTGTTTGTTGCATGTATATTAGATATTCGGACTCTCAGTGCTTGAGAAAGACTGAGGAGTGCCATCTCGTTGTTTGTTGCATGTATATTAGATATTCGGACTCTCAGTGCTTGAGAAAGACTGAGGAGTGCCATCTCGTTGTTTGTTGCATGTATATTAGATATTCGGACCGTCAGTGCTTGAGAAAGACTGAGGAGTGCCATCTCGTTGTTTGTTGCATGTATATTAGATATTCGGAATCTCAGTGCTTGAGAAAGACTGAGGAGTGCCATCTCGTTGTTTGTTGCATGTATATTAGATATTCGGACTCTCAGTGCTTGAGAAAGACTGAGGAGTGCCATCTCGTTGTTTGTTGCATGTATATTAGATATTCGGACTCTCAGTGCTTGAGAAAGACTGAGGAGTGCCATCTCGTTGTTTGTTGCATGTATGTTAGATATTCGGACTCTCAGTGCTTGAGAAAGACTGAGGAGTGCCATCTCGTTGTTTGTTGTATGTATATTAGATATTCGGACTCTCAGTGCTTGAGAAAGACTGAGGAGTGCCATCTCGTTGTTTGTTGCATGTATATTAGATATTCGGACTCTCAGTAATTGAGAAAGACTGAGGAGTGCCATCTCGTTGTTTGCTGCATGTATATTAGATATTCGGACTCTCAGTGCTTGAGAACGACTGAGGAGTGCCATCTCGTTGTTTGTTGCATGTATATTAGATATTCGGACTCTCAGTGCTTGAGAAAGACTGAGGAGTGCCATCTCATTGTTTGTTGCATGTATATTAGATATTCGGACTCTCAGTGCTTGAGAAAGACTGAGGAGTGCCATCTCGTTGTTTGTTGCATGTATATTAGATATTCGGACTCTCAGTTCTTGAGAAAGACTGAGGAGTGCCATCTCGTTGTTTGCTGCATGTATATTAGATACTCGGACTCTCAGTGCTTGAGAAAGACTGAGGAGTGCCATCTCGTTGTTTGTTGCATGTATATTAGATATTCGGACTCTCAGTGCTTGAGAAAGACTGAGGAGTGCCATCTCGTTGTTTGTTGCATGTATGTTAGATATTCGGACTCTCAGAGCTTGAGAAAGACTGAGGAGTGCCATCTCGTTGTTTGTTGCATGTATATTAGATATTCGGACTCTCAGTGCTTGAGAAAGACTGAGGAGTGCCATCTCGTTGTTTGTTGCATGTATATTAGATATTCGGACCGTCAGTGCTTGAGAAAGACTGAGGAGTGCCATCTCGTTGTTTGTTGCATGTATATTAGATATTCGGAATCTCAGTGCTTGAGAAAGACTGAGGAGTGCCATCTCGTTGTTTGTTGCATGTATATTAGATATTCCGACTCTCAGTGCTTGAGAAAGACTGAGGAGTGCCATCTCGTTGTTTGTTGCATGTATATTAGATATTCCGACTCTCAGTGCTTGAGAAAGACTGAGGAGTGCCATCTCGTTGTTTGTTGCATGTATGTTAGATATTCGGACTCTCAGAGCTTGAGAAAGACTGAGGAGTGCCATCTCGTTGTTTGTTGCATGTATATTAGATATTCGGACTCTCAGTGCTTGAGAAAGACTGAGGAGTGCCATCTCGTTGTTTGTTGCATGTATATTAGATATTCGGACCGTCAGTGCTTGAGAAAGACTGAGGAGTGCCATCTCGTTGTTTGTTGCATGTATATTAGATATTCGGAATCTCAGTGCTTGAGAAAGACTGAGGAGTGCCATCTCGTTGTTTGTTGCATGTATATTAGATATTCCGACTCTCAGTGCTTGAGAAAGACTGAGGAGTGCCATCTCGTTGTTTGTTGCATGTATATTAGATATTCGGACTCTCAGTGCTTGAGAAAGACTGAGGAGTGCCATCTCGTTGTTTGTTGCATGTATGTTAGATATTCGGACTCTCAGTGCTTGAGAAAGACTGAGGAGTGCCATCTCGTTGTTTGTTGTATGTATATTAGATATTCGGACTCTCAGTGCTTGAGAAAGACTGAGGAGTGCCATCTCGTTGTTTGTTGCATGTATATTAGATATTCGGACTCTCAGTGCTTGAGAACAACTGAGGAGTGCCATCTCGTTGTTTGTTGCATGTATATTAGATATTCGAACTGTCAGTGCTTGAGAAAGACTGAGGAGTGCCATCTCGTTGTTTGTTGCATGTATAATAGATATTTGGACTCTCAGTGCTTGAGAAAGACTGAGGAGTGCCATCTCGTTGTTTGTTGCATGTATAGTAGATATTCGGACTCTCAGTGCTTGAGAAAGACTGAGGAGTGCCATCTCATTGTTTGTTGCATGTATGTTAGATATTCGGACTCTCAGTAATTGAGAAAGACTGAGGAGTGCCATCTCGTTGTTTGCTGCATGTATATTAGATATTCGGACTCTCAGTGCTTGAGAACGACTGAGGAGTGCCATCTCGTTGTTTGTTGCATGTATATTAGATATTCGGACTCTCAGTGCTTGAGAAAGACTGAGGAGTGCCATCTCGTTGTTTGTTGCATGTATATTAGATATTCGGACTCTCAGTGCTTGAGAAAGACTGAGGAGTGCCATCTCGTTGTTTGTTGCATGTATATTAGATATTCGGACTCTCAGTGCTTGAGAAAGACTGAGGAGTGCCATCTCCTTGTATGTTGCATGTATATCAGATATTCGGACTCTCAGTAATTGAGAAAGACTGAGGAGTGCCATCTCGTTGTTTGTTGCATGTATATTAGATATTCGGACTCTCAGTGCTTGAGAAAGACTGAGGAGTGCCATCTCGTTGTTTGTTGCATGTATGTAAGATATTCGGACTCTCAGTGCTTGAGAAAGACTGAGGAGTGCCATCTCGTTGTTTGTTGCATGTATATTAGATATTCGGACTCTCAGTGCTTGAGAAAGACTGAGGAGTGCCATCTCATTGTATGTTGCATGTATATTAGATATTCGGACTCTCAGTGCTTGAGAAAGACTGAGGAGTGCCATGTCATTGTATGTTGCATGTATATTAGATATTCGGACTGTCAGTGCTTGAGAAAGACTGAGGAGTGCCATCTCGTTGTTTGTTGCATGTATGTTAGATATTCGGACTCTCAGTGGTTGAGAAAGACTGAGGAGTGCCATCTCGTTGTTTGCTGCATGTATATTAGATATTCGGACTCTCAGTGCTTGAGAACGACTGAGGAGTGCCATCTCGTTGTTTGTTGCATGTATATTAGATATTCGGACTCTCAGTGCTTGAGAAAGACTGAGGAGTGCCATCTCATTGTTTGTTGCATGTATATTAGATATTCGGACTCTCAGTGCTTGAGAAAGACTGAGGAGTGCCATCTCGTTGTTTGTTGCATGTATATTAGATATTCGGACTCTCAGTGCTTGAGAACGACTGAGGAGTGCCATCTCGTTGTTTGTTGCATGTATATTAGATATTCGGACTCTCAGTTCTTGAGAAAGACTGAGGAGTGCCATCTCGTTGTTTGCTGCATGTATATTAGATACTCGGACTCTCAGTGCTTGAGAAAGACTGAGGAGTGCCATCTCGTTGTTTGTTGCATGTATATTAGATATTCGGACTCTCAGTGCTTGAGAAAGACTGAGGAGTGCCATCTCGTTGTTTGTTGCATGTATGTTAGATATTCGGACTCTCAGAGCTTGAGAAAGACTGAGGAGTGCCATCTCGTTGTTTGTTGCATGTATATTAGATATTCGGACTCTCAGTGCTTGAGAAAGACTGAGGAGTGCCATCAAGTTGTTTGTTGCATGTATATTAGATATTCGGACCGTCAGTGCTTGAGAAAGACTGAGGAGTGCCATCTCGTTGTTTGTTGCATGTATATTAGATATTCGGAATCTCAGTGCTTGAGAAAGACTGAGGAGTGCCATCTCGTTGTTTGTTGCATGTATATTAGATATTCCGACTCTCAGTGCTTGAGAAAGACTGAGGAGTGCCATCTCGTTGTTTGTTGCATGTATATTAGATATTCGGACTCTCAGTGCTTGAGAAAGACTGAGGAGTGCCATCTCGTTGTTTGTTGCATGTATGTTAGATATTCGGACTCTCAGTGCTTGAGAAAGACTGAGGAGTGCCATCTCGTTGTTTGTTGTATGTATATTAGATATTCGGACTCTCAGTGCTTGAGAAAGACTGAGGAGTGCCATCTCGTTGTTTGTTGCATGTATATTAGATATTCGGACTCTCAGTGCTTGAGAACAACTGAGGAGTGCCATCTCGTTGTTTGTTGCATGTATATTAGATATTCGAACTGTCAGTGCTTGAGAAAGACTGAGGAGTGCCATCTCGTTGTTTGTTGCATGTATATTAGATATTAGGACTCTCAGTGCTTGAGAAAGACTGAGGAGTGCCATCTCGTTGTTTGTTGCATGTATAGTAGATATTCGGACTCTCAGTGCTTGAGAAAGACTGAGGAGTGCCATCTCGTTGTTTGTTGCATGTATATTAGATATTCGGACTCTCAGTGCTTGAGAAAGACTGAGGAGTGCCATCTCGTTGTTTGTTGCATGTATATTAGATATTCGAACTCTCAGTGCTTGAGAAAGACTGAGGAGTGCCATCTCCTTGTATGTTGCATGTATATCAGATATTCGGACTCTCAGTAAATGAGAAAGACTGAGGAGTGCCATCTCGTTGTTTGGAGCATGTATATTAGATATTCGGACTCTCAGTGGTTGAGAAAGACTGAGGAGTGCCATCTCGTTGTTTGTTGCATGTATATTAGATATTCGGACTCTCAGTGCTTGAGAAAGACTAAGGAGTGCCATCTCGTTGTTTGTTGCATGTATATTAGATATTCGGACTCTCAGTGCTTGAGAAAGACTGAGGAGTGCCATCTCGTTGTTTGTTGCATGTATATTAGATATTCGAACTCTCAGTGCTTGAGAAAGACTGAGGAGTGCCATCTCCTTGTATGTTGCATGTATATCAGATATTCGGACTCTCAGTAAATGAGAAAGACTGAGGAGTGCCATCTCGTTGTTTGTTGCATGTATATTAGATATTCGGACTCTCAGTGGTTGAGAAAGACTGAGGAGTGCCATCTCGTTGTTTGTTGCATGTATATTAGATATTCGGACTCTCAGTGCTTGAGAAAGACTAAGGAGTGCCATCTCGTTGTTTGTTGCATGTATATTAGATATTCGGACTCTCAGTGTTTGAGAAAGACTGAGGAGTGCCATCTCATTGTATGTTGCATGTATATTAGATATTCGGACTGTCAGTGCTGGAGAAAGACTGAGGAGTGCCATCTCGTTGTTTGTTGCATGTATATTAGATATTCGGACTCTCAGTGCTTGAGAAAGACTGAGGAGTGCCATCTCGTTGTTTGTTGCATGTATATTAGATATTCGGACTCTCAGTGCTTGAGAAAGACTGAGGAGTGCCATCTCGTTGTTTGTTGCATGTATATTAGATATTCGGACTCTCAGTGCTTGAGAAAGACTGAGGAGTGCCATCTCGTTGTTTGTTGCATGTATATTAGATATTCGGAATCTCAGTGCTTGAGAAAGACTGAGGAGTGCCATCTCGTTGTTTGTTGCATGTATATTAGATATTCCGACTCTCAGTGCTTGAGAAAGACTGAGGAGTGCCATCTCGTTGTTTGTTGCATGTATATTAGATATTCGGACTCTCAGTGCTTGAGAAAGACTGAGGAGTGCCATCTCGTTGTTTGTTGCATGTATATTAGATATTCGGACTCTCAGTGCTTGAGAAAGACTGAGGAGTGCCATCTCATTGTTTGTTGCATGTATATTAGATATTCGGACTCTCAGTGCTTGAGAAAGACTGAGGAGTGCCATCTCGTTGTTTGTTGCATGTATATTAGATATTCGGAATCTCAGTGCTTGAGAAAGACTGAGGAGTGCCATCTCGTTGTTTGTTGCATGTATATTAGATATTCCGACTCTCAGTGCTTGAGAAAGACTGAGGAGTGCCATCTCGTTGTTTGTTGCATGTATATTAGATATTCGGACTCTCAGTGCTTGAGAAAGACTGAGGAGTGCCATCTCGTTGTTTGTTGCATGTATGTTAGATATTCGGACTCTCAGTGCTTGAGAAAGACTGAGGAGTGCCATCTCGTTGTTTGTTGTATGTATATTAGATATTCGGACTCTCAGTGCTTGAGAAAGACTGAGGAGTGCCATCTCGTTGTTTGTTGCATGTATATTAGATATTCGGACTCTCAGTGCTTGAGAACAACTGAGGAGTGCCATCTCGTTGTTTGTTGCATGTATATTAGATATTCGGACTGTCAGTGCTTGAGAAAGACTGAGGAGTGCCATCTCGTTGTTTGTTGCATGTATATTAGATATTTGGACTCTCAGTGCTTGAGAAAGACTGAGGAGTGCCATCTCGTTGTTTGTTGCATGTATAGTAGATATTCGGACTCTCAGTGCTTGAGAAAGACTGAGGAGTGCCATCTCGTTGTTTGTTGCATGTATGTTAGATATTCGGACTCTCAGTAATTGAGAAAGACTGAGGAGTGCCATCTCGTTGTTTGCTGCATGTATATTAGATATTCGGACTCTCAGTGCTTGAGAACGACTGAGGAGTGCCATCTCGTTGTTTGTTGCATGTATATTAGATATTCGGACTCTCAGTGCTTGAGAAAGACTGAGGAGTGCCATCTCGTTGTTTGTTGCATGTATATTAGATATTCGGACTCTCAGTGCTTGAGAAAGACTGAGGAGTGCCATCTCGTTGTTTGTTGCATGTATATTAGATATTCGGACTCTCAGTGCTTGAGAACAACTGAGGAGTGCCATCTCGTTGTTTGTTGCATTTATATTAGATATTCGGACTGTCAGTGCTTGAGAAAGACTGAGGAGTGCCATCTCGTTGTTTGTTGCATGTATATTAGATATTCGGTCTCTCAGTGCTTGAGAAAGACTGAGGAGTGCCATCTCGTTGTTTGTTGCATGTATAGTAGATATTCGGACTCTCAGTGCTTGAGAAAGACTGAGGAGTGCCATCTCGTTGTTTGTTGCATGTATGTTAGATATTCGGACTCTCAGTAATTGAGAAAGACTGAGGAGTGCCATCTCGTTGTTTGTTGCATGTATATTAGATATTCGGACTCTCAGTGCTTGAGAACGACTGAGGAGTGCCATCTCGTTGGTTGTTGCATGTATATTAGATATTCGGACTCTCAGTGCTTGAGAAAGACTGAGGAGTGCCATCTCGTTGTTTGTTGCATGTATATTAGATATTCGGACTCTCAGTGCTTGAGAAAGACTGAGGAGTGCCATCTCGTTGTTTGTTGCATGTATATTAGATATTCCGACTCTCAGTGCTTGAGACAGACTGAGGAGTGCCATCTCCTTGTATGTTGCATGTATATCAGATATTCGGACTCTCAGTAATTGAGACAGACTGAGGAGTGCCATCTCGTTGTTTGTTGCATGTATATTAGATATTCGGACTCTCAGTGCTTGAGAAAGACTGAGGAGTGCCATCTCGTTGTTTGTTGCATGTATGTTAGATATTCGGACTGTCAGTGCTTGAGAAAGACTGAGGAGTGTCATCTCGTTGTTTGTTGCATGTTTGTTAGATATTCGGACTCTCAGTGGTTGAGAAAGACTGAGGAGTGCCATCTCGTTGTTTGTTGCATGTATATTAGATATTCGGACTCTCAGTGCTTGAGAAAGACTGAGGAGTGCCATCTCGTTGTTTGGAGCATGTATATTAGATATTCGGACTCTCAGTGCTTGAGAAAGACTGAGGAGTGCCATCTCGTTGTTTGTTGCATGTATATTAGATATTCGGACTCTCAGTGCTTGAGAAAGACTGAGGAGTGCCATCTCCTTGTATGTTGCATGTATATCAGATATTCGGACTCTCAGTAATTGAGAAAGACTGAGGAGTGCCATCTCGTTGTTTGTTGCATGTATATTAGATATTCGGACTCTCAGTGCTTGAGAAAGACTGAGGAGTGCCATCTCGTTGTTTGTTGCATGTATGTTAGATATTCGGACTCTCAGTGCTTGAGAAAGACTGAGGAGTGCCATCTCGTTGTTTGTTGCATGTATATTAGATATTCGGACTCTCAGTGGTTGAGAAAGACTGAGGAGTGCCATCTCATTGTATGTTGGATGTATATTAGATATTCGGACTCTCAGTGCTTGAGAAAGACTGAGGAGTGCCATGTCATTGTATGTTGCATGTATATCAGATATTCGGACTCTCAGTAATTGAGAAAGACTGAGGAGTGCCATCTCGTTGTTTGTTGCATGTATATTAGATATTCGGACTCTCAGTGGTTGAGAAAGACTGAGGAGTGCCATCTCGTTGTTTGTTGCATGTATATTAGATATTCGGACTCTCAGTGCTTGAGAAAGACTAAGGAGTGCCATCTCGTTGTTTGTTGCATGTATATTAGATATTCGGACTCTCAGTGTTTGAGAAAGACTGAGGAGTGCCATCTCATTGTATGTTGCATGTATATTAGATATTCGGACTGTCAGTGCTGGAGAAAGACTGAGGAGTGCCATCTCGTTGTTTGTTGCATGTATATTAGATATTCGGACTCTCAGTGCTTGAGAAAGACTGAGGAGTGCCATCTCGTTGTTTGTTGCATGTATATTAGATATTCGGACTCTCAGTGCTTGAGAAAGACTGAGGAGTGCCATCTCGTTGTTTGTTGCATGTATATTAGATATTCGGACTCTCAGTGCTTGAGAAAGACTGAGGAGTGCCATCTCGTTGTTTGTTGCATGTATATTAGATATTCGGAATCTCAGTGCTTGAGAAAGACTGAGGAGTGCCATCTCGTTGTTTGTTGCATGTATATTAGATATTCCGACTCTCAGTGCTTGAGAAAGACTGAGGAGTGCCATCTCGTTGTTTGTTGCATGTATATTAGATATTCGGACTCTCAGTGCTTGAGAAAGACTGAGGAGTGCCATCTCGTTGTTTGTTGCATGTATATTAGATATTCGGACTCTCAGTGCTTGAGAAAGACTGAGGAGTGCCATCTCATTGTTTGTTGCATGTATATTAGATATTCGGACTCTCAGTGCTTGAGAAAGACTGAGGAGTGCCATCTCGTTGTTTGTTGCATGTATATTAGATATTCGGACTCTCAGTGCTTGAGAACGACTGAGGAGTGCCATCTCGTTGTTTGTTGCATGTATATTAGATATTCGGACTCTCAGTGCTTGAGAAAGACTGAGGAGTGCCATCTCGTTGTTTGTTGCATGTATATTAGATATTCGGACTCTCAGTGCTTGAGACAGACTGAGGAATGCCATCTCCTTGTATGTTGCATGTATATTAGATATTCGGACTCTCAGTGCTTGAGAAAGACTGAGGAGTGCCATCTCGTTGTTTGTTGCATGTATATTAGATATTCGGACTCTCAGTGCTTGAGACAGACTGAGGAGTGCCATCTCCTTGTATGTTGCATGTATATCAGATATTCGGACTCTCAGTAATTGAGAAAGACTGAGGAGTGCCATCTCGTTGTTTGTTGCATGTATATTAGATATTCGGACTCTCAGTGCTTGAGAAAGACTGAGGAGTGCCATCTCGTTGTTTGTTGCATGTATGTTAGATATTCGGCCTGTCAGTGCTTGAGAAAGACTGAGGAGTGTCATCTCGTTGTTTGTTGCATGTATGTTAGATATTCGGACTCTCAGTGGTTGAGAAAGACTGAGGAGTGCCATCTCGTTGTTTGTTGCATGTATATTAGATATTCGGACTCTCAGTGCTTGAGAAAGACTGAGGAGTGCCATCTCGTTGTTTGTTGCATGTATATTAGGTATTCGGACTCTCAGTGCTTGAGAAAGACTGAGGAGTGCCATCTCGTTGTTTGTTGCATGTATGTTAGATATTCGGACTCTCAGTGCTTGAGAAAGACTGAGGAGTGCCATCTCGCTGTTTGTTGCATGTATATTAGATATTCGGACTCTCAGTGCTTGAGAAAGACTGAGGAGTGCCATCTCATTGTATGTTGCATGTATATTAGATATTCGGACTCTCAGTGCTTGAGAAAGACTGAGGAGTGCCATGTCATTGTATGTTGCATGTATATTAGATATTCGGACTGTCAGTGCTTGAGAAAGACTGAGGAGTGTCATCTCGTTGTTTGTTGCATGTATGTTAGATATTCGGACTCTCAGTGGTTGAGAAAGACTGAGGAGTGCCATCTCGTTGTTTGTTGCATGTATATTAGATATTCGGCCTGTCAGTGCTTGAGAAAGACTGAGGAGTGCCATCTCGTTGTTTGTTGCATGTATGTTAGATATTCGGCCTGTCAGTGCTTGAGAAAGACTGAGGAGTGTCATCTCGTTGTTTGTTGCATGTATGTTAGATATTCGGACTCTCAGTGGTTGAGAAAGACTGAGGAGTGCCATCTCGTTGTTTGTTGCATGTATATTAGATATTCGGACTCTCAGTGCTTGAGAAAGACTGAGGAGTGCCATCTCGTTGTTTGTTGCATGTATATTAGATATTCGGACTCTCAGTGCTTGAGAAAGACTGAGGAGTGCCATCTCGTTGTTTGTTGCATGTATATTAGATATTCGGACTCTCAGTGCTTGAGAAAGACTGAGGAGTGCCATCTCCTTGTATGTTGCATGTATATCAGATATTCGGACTCTCAGTAATTGAGAAAGACTGAGGAGTGCCATCTCGTTGTTTGTTGCATGTATATTAGGTATTCGGACTCTCAGTGCTTGAGAAAGACTGAGGAGTGCCATCTCGTTGTTTGTTGCATGTATGTTAGATATTCGGACTCTCAGTGCTTGAGAAAGACTGAGGAGTGCCATCTCGTTGTTTGTTGCATGTATATTAGATATTCGGACTCTCAGTGCTTGAGAAAGACTGAGGAGTGCCATCTCATTGTATGTTGCATGTATATTAGATATTCGGACTCTCAGTGCTTGAGAAAGACTGAGGAGTGCCATGTCATTGTATGTTGCATGTATATTAGATATTCGGACTGTCAGTGCTTGAGAAAGACTGAGGAGTGTCATCTCGTTGTTTGTTGCATGTATGTTAGATATTCGGACTCTCAGTGGTTGAGAAAGACTGAGGAGTGCCATCTCGTTGTTTGTTGCATGTATATTAGATATTCGGACTCTCAGTGCTTGAGAAAGACTGAGGAGTGCCATCTCGTTGTTTGTTGTATGTATATTAGATATTCGGACTCTCAGTGCTTGAGAAAGACTGAGGAGTGCCATCTCGTTGTTTGTTGCATGTATATTAGATATTCGGACTCTCAGTGCTTGAGAACAACTGAGGAGTGCCATCTCGTTGTTTGTTGCATGTATATTAGATATTCGAACTGTCAGTGCTTGAGAAAGACTGAGGAGTGCCATCTCGTTGTTTGTTGCATGTATATTAGATATTAGGACTCTCAGTGCTTGAGAAAGACTGAGGAGTGCCATCTCGTTGTTTGTTGCATGTATAGTAGATATTCGGACTCTCAGTGCTTGAGAAAGACTGAGGAGTGCCATCTCGTTGTTTGTTGCATGTATATTAGATATTCGGACTCTCAGTGCTTGAGAAAGACTGAGGAGTGCCATCTCGTTGTTTGTTGCATGTATATTAGATATTCGAACTCTCAGTGCTTGAGAAAGACTGAGGAGTGCCATCTCCTTGTATGTTGCATGTATATCAGATATTCGGACTCTCAGTAAATGAGAAAGACTGAGGAGTGCCATCTCGTTGTTTGGAGCATGTATATTAGATATTCGGACTCTCAGTGGTTGAGAAAGACTGAGGAGTGCCATCTCGTTGTTTGTTGCATGTATATTAGATATTCGGACTCTCAGTGCTTGAGAAAGACTAAGGAGTGCCATCTCGTTGTTTGTTGCATGTATATTAGATATTCGGACTCTCAGTGCTTGAGAAAGACTGAGGAGTGCCATCTCGTTGTTTGTTGCATGTATATTAGATATTCGAACTCTCAGTGCTTGAGAAAGACTGAGGAGTGCCATCTCCTTGTATGTTGCATGTATATCAGATATTCGGACTCTCAGTAAATGAGAAAGACTGAGGAGTGCCATCTCGTTGTTTGTTGCATGTATATTAGATATTCGGACTCTCAGTGGTTGAGAAAGACTGAGGAGTGCCATCTCGTTGTTTGTTGCATGTATATTAGATATTCGGACTCTCAGTGCTTGAGAAAGACTAAGGAGTGCCATCTCGTTGTTTGTTGCATGTATATTAGATATTCGGACTCTCAGTGTTTGAGAAAGACTGAGGAGTGCCATCTCATTGTATGTTGCATGTATATTAGATATTCGGACTGTCAGTGCTGGAGAAAGACTGAGGAGTGCCATCTCGTTGTTTGTTGCATGTATATTAGATATTCGGACTCTCAGTGCTTGAGAAAGACTGAGGAGTGCCATCTCGTTGTTTGTTGCATGTATATTAGATATTCGGACTCTCAGTGCTTGAGAAAGACTGAGGAGTGCCATCTCGTTGTTTGTTGCATGTATATTAGATATTCGGACTCTCAGTGCTTGAGAAAGACTGAGGAGTGCCATCTCGTTGTTTGTTGCATGTATATTAGATATTCGGAATCTCAGTGCTTGAGAAAGACTGAGGAGTGCCATCTCGTTGTTTGTTGCATGTATATTAGATATTCCGACTCTCAGTGCTTGAGAAAGACTGAGGAGTGCCATCTCGTTGTTTGTTGCATGTATATTAGATATTCGGACTCTCAGTGCTTGAGAAAGACTGAGGAGTGCCATCTCGTTGTTTGTTGCATGTATATTAGATATTCGGACTCTCAGTGCTTGAGAAAGACTGAGGAGTGCCATCTCATTGTTTGTTGCATGTATATTAGATATTCGGACTCTCAGTGCTTGAGAAAGACTGAGGAGTGCCATCTCGTTGTTTGTTGCATGTATATTAGATATTCGGAATCTCAGTGCTTGAGAAAGACTGAGGAGTGCCATCTCGTTGTTTGTTGCATGTATATTAGATATTCCGACTCTCAGTGCTTGAGAAAGACTGAGGAGTGCCATCTCGTTGTTTGTTGCATGTATATTAGATATTCGGACTCTCAGTGCTTGAGAAAGACTGAGGAGTGCCATCTCGTTGTTTGTTGCATGTATGTTAGATATTCGGACTCTCAGTGCTTGAGAAAGACTGAGGAGTGCCATCTCGTTGTTTGTTGTATGTATATTAGATATTCGGACTCTCAGTGCTTGAGAAAGACTGAGGAGTGCCATCTCGTTGTTTGTTGCATGTATATTAGATATTCGGACTCTCAGTGCTTGAGAACAACTGAGGAGTGCCATCTCGTTGTTTGTTGCATGTATATTAGATATTCGGACTGTCAGTGCTTGAGAAAGACTGAGGAGTGCCATCTCGTTGTTTGTTGCATGTATATTAGATATTTGGACTCTCAGTGCTTGAGAAAGACTGAGGAGTGCCATCTCGTTGTTTGTTGCATGTATAGTAGATATTCGGACTCTCAGTGCTTGAGAAAGACTGAGGAGTGCCATCTCGTTGTTTGTTGCATGTATGTTAGATATTCGGACTCTCAGTAATTGAGAAAGACTGAGGAGTGCCATCTCGTTGTTTGCTGCATGTATATTAGATATTCGGACTCTCAGTGCTTGAGAACGACTGAGGAGTGCCATCTCGTTGTTTGTTGCATGTATATTAGATATTCGGACTCTCAGTGCTTGAGAAAGACTGAGGAGTGCCATCTCGTTGTTTGTTGCATGTATATTAGATATTCGGACTCTCAGTGCTTGAGAAAGACTGAGGAGTGCCATCTCGTTGTTTGTTGCATGTATATTAGATATTCGGACTCTCAGTGCTTGAGAACAACTGAGGAGTGCCATCTCGTTGTTTGTTGCATTTATATTAGATATTCGGACTGTCAGTGCTTGAGAAAGACTGAGGAGTGCCATCTCGTTGTTTGTTGCATGTATATTAGATATTCGGTCTCTCAGTGCTTGAGAAAGACTGAGGAGTGCCATCTCGTTGTTTGTTGCATGTATAGTAGATATTCGGACTCTCAGTGCTTGAGAAAGACTGAGGAGTGCCATCTCGTTGTTTGTTGCATGTATGTTAGATATTCGGACTCTCAGTAATTGAGAAAGACTGAGGAGTGCCATCTCGTTGTTTGTTGCATGTATATTAGATATTCGGACTCTCAGTGCTTGAGAACGACTGAGGAGTGCCATCTCGTTGGTTGTTGCATGTATATTAGATATTCGGACTCTCAGTGCTTGAGAAAGACTGAGGAGTGCCATCTCGTTGTTTGTTGCATGTATATTAGATATTCGGACTCTCAGTGCTTGAGAAAGACTGAGGAGTGCCATCTCGTTGTTTGTTGCATGTATATTAGATATTCCGACTCTCAGTGCTTGAGACAGACTGAGGAGTGCCATCTCCTTGTATGTTGCATGTATATCAGATATTCGGACTCTCAGTAATTGAGACAGACTGAGGAGTGCCATCTCGTTGTTTGTTGCATGTATATTAGATATTCGGACTCTCAGTGCTTGAGAAAGACTGAGGAGTGCCATCTCGTTGTTTGTTGCATGTATGTTAGATATTCGGACTGTCAGTGCTTGAGAAAGACTGAGGAGTGTCATCTCGTTGTTTGTTGCATGTTTGTTAGATATTCGGACTCTCAGTGGTTGAGAAAGACTGAGGAGTGCCATCTCGTTGTTTGTTGCATGTATATTAGATATTCGGACTCTCAGTGCTTGAGAAAGACTGAGGAGTGCCATCTCGTTGTTTGGAGCATGTATATTAGATATTCGGACTCTCAGTGCTTGAGAAAGACTGAGGAGTGCCATCTCGTTGTTTGTTGCATGTATATTAGATATTCGGACTCTCAGTGCTTGAGAAAGACTGAGGAGTGCCATCTCCTTGTATGTTGCATGTATATCAGATATTCGGACTCTCAGTAATTGAGAAAGACTGAGGAGTGCCATCTCGTTGTTTGTTGCATGTATATTAGATATTCGGACTCTCAGTGCTTGAGAAAGACTGAGGAGTGCCATCTCGTTGTTTGTTGCATGTATGTTAGATATTCGGACTCTCAGTGCTTGAGAAAGACTGAGGAGTGCCATCTCGTTGTTTGTTGCATGTATATTAGATATTCGGACTCTCAGTGGTTGAGAAAGACTGAGGAGTGCCATCTCATTGTATGTTGGATGTATATTAGATATTCGGACTCTCAGTGCTTGAGAAAGACTGAGGAGTGCCATGTCATTGTATGTTGCATGTATATCAGATATTCGGACTCTCAGTAATTGAGAAAGACTGAGGAGTGCCATCTCGTTGTTTGTTGCATGTATATTAGATATTCGGACTCTCAGTGGTTGAGAAAGACTGAGGAGTGCCATCTCGTTGTTTGTTGCATGTATATTAGATATTCGGACTCTCAGTGCTTGAGAAAGACTAAGGAGTGCCATCTCGTTGTTTGTTGCATGTATATTAGATATTCGGACTCTCAGTGTTTGAGAAAGACTGAGGAGTGCCATCTCATTGTATGTTGCATGTATATTAGATATTCGGACTGTCAGTGCTGGAGAAAGACTGAGGAGTGCCATCTCGTTGTTTGTTGCATGTATATTAGATATTCGGACTCTCAGTGCTTGAGAAAGACTGAGGAGTGCCATCTCGTTGTTTGTTGCATGTATATTAGATATTCGGACTCTCAGTGCTTGAGAAAGACTGAGGAGTGCCATCTCGTTGTTTGTTGCATGTATATTAGATATTCGGACTCTCAGTGCTTGAGAAAGACTGAGGAGTGCCATCTCGTTGTTTGTTGCATGTATATTAGATATTCGGAATCTCAGTGCTTGAGAAAGACTGAGGAGTGCCATCTCGTTGTTTGTTGCATGTATATTAGATATTCCGACTCTCAGTGCTTGAGAAAGACTGAGGAGTGCCATCTCGTTGTTTGTTGCATGTATATTAGATATTCGGACTCTCAGTGCTTGAGAAAGACTGAGGAGTGCCATCTCGTTGTTTGTTGCATGTATATTAGATATTCGGACTCTCAGTGCTTGAGAAAGACTGAGGAGTGCCATCTCATTGTTTGTTGCATGTATATTAGATATTCGGACTCTCAGTGCTTGAGAAAGACTGAGGAGTGCCATCTCGTTGTTTGTTGCATGTATATTAGATATTCGGACTCTCAGTGCTTGAGAACGACTGAGGAGTGCCATCTCGTTGTTTGTTGCATGTATATTAGATATTCGGACTCTCAGTGCTTGAGAAAGACTGAGGAGTGCCATCTCGTTGTTTGTTGCATGTATATTAGATATTCGGACTCTCAGTGCTTGAGACAGACTGAGGAATGCCATCTCCTTGTATGTTGCATGTATATTAGATATTCGGACTCTCAGTGCTTGAGAAAGACTGAGGAGTGCCATCTCGTTGTTTGTTGCATGTATATTAGATATTCGGACTCTCAGTGCTTGAGACAGACTGAGGAGTGCCATCTCCTTGTATGTTGCATGTATATCAGATATTCGGACTCTCAGTAATTGAGAAAGACTGAGGAGTGCCATCTCGTTGTTTGTTGCATGTATATTAGATATTCGGACTCTCAGTGCTTGAGAAAGACTGAGGAGTGCCATCTCGTTGTTTGTTGCATGTATGTTAGATATTCGGCCTGTCAGTGCTTGAGAAAGACTGAGGAGTGTCATCTCGTTGTTTGTTGCATGTATGTTAGATATTCGGACTCTCAGTGGTTGAGAAAGACTGAGGAGTGCCATCTCGTTGTTTGTTGCATGTATATTAGATATTCGGACTCTCAGTGCTTGAGAAAGACTGAGGAGTGCCATCTCGTTGTTTGTTGCATGTATATTAGGTATTCGGACTCTCAGTGCTTGAGAAAGACTGAGGAGTGCCATCTCGTTGTTTGTTGCATGTATGTTAGATATTCGGACTCTCAGTGCTTGAGAAAGACTGAGGAGTGCCATCTCGCTGTTTGTTGCATGTATATTAGATATTCGGACTCTCAGTGCTTGAGAAAGACTGAGGAGTGCCATCTCATTGTATGTTGCATGTATATTAGATATTCGGACTCTCAGTGCTTGAGAAAGACTGAGGAGTGCCATGTCATTGTATGTTGCATGTATATTAGATATTCGGACTGTCAGTGCTTGAGAAAGACTGAGGAGTGTCATCTCGTTGTTTGTTGCATGTATGTTAGATATTCGGACTCTCAGTGGTTGAGAAAGACTGAGGAGTGCCATCTCGTTGTTTGTTGCATGTATATTAGATATTCGGCCTGTCAGTGCTTGAGAAAGACTGAGGAGTGCCATCTCGTTGTTTGTTGCATGTATGTTAGATATTCGGCCTGTCAGTGCTTGAGAAAGACTGAGGAGTGTCATCTCGTTGTTTGTTGCATGTATGTTAGATATTCGGACTCTCAGTGGTTGAGAAAGACTGAGGAGTGCCATCTCGTTGTTTGTTGCATGTATATTAGATATTCGGACTCTCAGTGCTTGAGAAAGACTGAGGAGTGCCATCTCGTTGTTTGTTGCATGTATATTAGATATTCGGACTCTCAGTGCTTGAGAAAGACTGAGGAGTGCCATCTCGTTGTTTGTTGCATGTATATTAGATATTCGGACTCTCAGTGCTTGAGAAAGACTGAGGAGTGCCATCTCCTTGTATGTTGCATGTATATCAGATATTCGGACTCTCAGTAATTGAGAAAGACTGAGGAGTGCCATCTCGTTGTTTGTTGCATGTATATTAGGTATTCGGACTCTCAGTGCTTGAGAAAGACTGAGGAGTGCCATCTCGTTGTTTGTTGCATGTATGTTAGATATTCGGACTCTCAGTGCTTGAGAAAGACTGAGGAGTGCCATCTCGTTGTTTGTTGCATGTATATTAGATATTCGGACTCTCAGTGCTTGAGAAAGACTGAGGAGTGCCATCTCATTGTATGTTGCATGTATATTAGATATTCGGACTCTCAGTGCTTGAGAAAGACTGAGGAGTGCCATGTCATTGTATGTTGCATGTATATTAGATATTCGGACTGTCAGTGCTTGAGAAAGACTGAGGAGTGTCATCTCGTTGTTTGTTGCATGTATGTTAGATATTCGGACTCTCAGTGGTTGAGAAAGACTGAGGAGTGCCATCTCGTTGTTTGTTGCATGTATATTAGATATTCGGACTCTCAGTGCTTGAGAAAGACTAAGGAGTGCCATCTCGTTGTTTGTTGCATGTATATTAGATATTCGGACTCTCAGTGTTTGAGAAAGACTGAGGAGTGCCATCTCATTGTATGTTGCATGTATATTAGATATTCGGACTGTCAGTGCTTGAGAAAGACTGAGGAGTGCCATCTCGTTGTTTGTTGCATGTATATTAGATATTCGGACTCTCAGTGCTTGAGAAAGACTGAGGAGTGCCATCTCGTTGTTTGTTGCATGTATATTAGATATTAGGACTCTCAGTGCTTGAGAAAGACTGAGGAGTGCCATCTCATTGTATGTTGCATGTATATTAGATATTCGGACTCTCAGTGCTTGAGAAAGACTGAGGAGTGCCATGTCATTGTATGTTGCATGTATATTAGATATTCGGACTGTCAGTGCTTTAGAAAGACTGAGGAGTGTCATCTCGTTGTTTGTTGCGTGTATGTTAGATATTCGGACTCTCAGTGCTTGAGAAAGACTGAGGAGTGCCATCTCGTTGTTTGTTGCATGTATATTAGATATTCGGACTCTCAGTGCTTGAGAAAGACTAAGGAGTGCCATCTCGTTGTTTGTTGCATGTATATTAGATATTCGGACTCTCAGTGTTTTTTAGAAAGACTGAGGAGTGCCATCTCATTGTATGTTGCATGTATATTAGATATTCGGACTGTCAGTGCTTGAGAAAGACTGAGGAGTGCCATCTCGTTGTTTGTTGCATGTATATTAGATATTCGGACTCTCAGTGCTTGAGAAAGACTGAGGAGTGCCATCTCGTTGTTTGTTGCATGTATATTAGATATTCGGACTCTCAGTGCTTGAGAAAGACTGAGGAGTGCCATCTCATTGTATGTTGCATGTATATTAGATATTCGGACTCTCAGTGCTTGAGAAAGACTGAGGAGTGCCATGTCATTGTATGTTGCATGTATATTAGATATTCGGACTGTCAGTGCTTTAGAAAGACTGAGGAGTGTCATCTCGTTGTTTGTTGCATGTATGTTAGATATTCGGACTCTCAGTGGTTGAGAAAGACTGAGGAGTGCCATCTCGTTGTTTGTTGCATGTATATTAGATATTCGGACTCTCAGTGCTTGAGAAAGACTAAGGAGTGCCATCTCGTTGTTTGTTGCATGTATATTAGATATTCGGACTCTCAGTGCTTGAGAAAGACTGAGGAGTGCCATCTCATTGTTTGTTGCATGTATATTAGATATTCGGACTCTCAGTGCTTGAGAAAGACTGAGGAGTGCCATCTCGTTGTTTGTTGCATGTATATTAGATATTCGGACTCTCAGTGCTTGAGAAAGACTGAGGAGTGCCATCTCGTTGTTTGTTGCATGTATATTAGATATTCGGACTCTCAGTGCTTGAGAAAGACTGAGGAGTGCCATCTCGTTGTTTGTTGCATGTATATTAGATATTTGGAATCTCAGTGCTTGAGAAAGACTGAGGAGTGCCATCTCGTTGTTTGTTGCATGTATATTAGATATTCCGACTCTCAGTGCTTGAGAAAGACTGAGGAGTGCCATCTCGTTGTTTGTTGCATGTATATTAGATATTCGGACTCTCAGTGCTTGAGAAAGACTGAGGAGTGCCATCTCGTTGTTTGTTGCATGTATATTAGATATTCGGACTCTCAGTGCTTGAGAAAGACTGAGGAGTGCCATCTCGTTGTTTGTTGCATGTATATTAGATATTCCGACTCTCAGTGCTTGAGAAAGACTGAGGAGTGCCATCTCGTTGTTTGTTGCATGTATATTAGATATTCGGACTCTCAGTGCTTGAGAAAGACTGAGGAGTGCCATCTCATGGTATGTTGCATGTATATTAGATATTCGGACTCTCAGTGCTTGAGAAAGACTGAGGAGTGCCATCTCGTTGTTTGTTGCATGTATATTAGATATTCGGACTCTCAGTGCTTGAGAAAGACTGAGGAGTGCCATCTCGTTGTTTGTTGCATGTATATTAGATATTCGGACTCTCAGTGCTTGAGAAAGACTGAGGAGTGCCATCTCGTTGTTTGTTGCATGTATGTTAGATATTCGGCCTCTCAGTGCTTGAGAAAGACTGAGGAGTGCCATTTCGTTGTTTGTTATATGTATATTAGATATTCGGACTCTCAGTGCTTGAGAAAGACTGAGGAGTGCCATCTCGTTGTTTGTTGCATGTATATTAGATATTCAGACTCTCAGTGCTTGAGAAAGACTGAGGAGTGCCATCTCGTTGTTTGTTGCATGTATATTAGATATTCGGACTCTCAGTGCTTGAGAAAGACTGAGGAGTGCCATCTCGTTGTTTGTTGCATGTATATTAGATATTCGGACTCTCAGTGCTTGAGAAAGACTGAGGAGTGCCATCTCGTTGTTTGTTGCATGTATATTAGATATTCGGACTCTCAGTGCTTGAGAAAGACTGAGGAGTGCCATCTCGTTGTTTGTTGCATGTATATTAGATATTCGGACTCTCAGTGCTTGAGAAAGACTAAGGAGTGCCATCTCGTTGTTTGTTGCATGTATATTAGATATTCGGACTCTCAGTGTTTGAGAAAGACTGAGGAGTGCCATCTCATTGTATGTTGCATGTATATTAGATATTCGGACTGTCAGTGCTTGAGAAAGACTGAGGAGTGCCATCTCGTTGTTTGTTGCATGTATATTAGATATTCGGACTCTCAGTGCTTGAGAAAGACTGAGGAGTGCCATCTCGTTGTTTGTTGCATGTATATTAGATATTCGGACTCTCAGTGCTTGAGAAAGACTGAGGAGTGCCATCTCATTGTATGTTGCATGTATATTAGATATTCGGACTCTCAGTGCTTGAGAAAGACTGAGGAGTGCCATGTCATTGTATGTTGCATGTATATTAGATATTCGGACTGTCAGTGCTTTAGAAAGACTGAGGAGTGTCATCTCGTTGTTTGTTGCATGTATGTTAGATATTCGGACTCTCAGTGCTTGAGAAAGACTGAGGAGTGCCATCTCGTTGTTTGTTGCATGTATATTAGATATTCGGACTCTCAGTGCTTGAGAAAGACTGAGGAGTGCCATCTCGTTGTTTGTTGCATGTATATTAGATATTTGGAATCTCAGTGCTTGAGAAAGACTGAGGAGTGCCATCTCGTTGTTTCTTGCATGTATATTAGATATTCCGACTCTCAGTGCTTGAGAAAGACTGAGGAGTGCCATCTCGTTGTTTGTTGCATGTATATTAGATATTCGGACTCTCAGTGCTTGAGAAAGACTGAGGAGTGCCATCTCGTTGTTTGTTGCATGTATATTAGATATTCGGACTCTCAGTGCTTGAGAAAGACTGAGGAGTGCCATCTCGTTGTTTGTTGCATGTATATTAGATATTCCGACTCTCAGTGCTTGAGAAAGACTGAGGAGTGCCATCTCGTTGTTTGTTGCATGTATATTAGATATTCGGACTCTCAGTGCTTGAGAAAGACTGAGGAGTGCCATCTCATGGTATGTTGCATGTATATTAGATATTCGGACTCTCAGTGCTTGAGAAAGACTGAGGAGTGCCATCTCGTTGTTTGTTGCATGTATATTAGATATTCGGACTCTCAGTGCTTGAGAAAGACTGAGGAGTGCCATCTCGTTGTTTGTTGCATGTATATTAGATATTCGGACTCTCAGTGCTTGAGAAAGACTGAGGAGTGCCATCTCGTTGTTTGTTGCATGTATGTTAGATATTCGGCCTCTCAGTGCTTGAGAAAGACTGAGGAGTGCCATTTCGTTGTTTGTTGTATGTATATTAGATATTCGGACTCTCAGTGCTTGAGAAAGACTGAGGAGTGCCATCTCGTTGTTTGTTGCATGTATATTAGATATTCAGACTCTCAGTGCTTGAGAAAGACTGAGGAGTGCCATCTCGTTGTTTGTTGCATGTATATTAGATATTCGGACTCTCAGTGCTTGAGAAAGACTGAGGAGTGCCATCTCGTTGTTTGTTGCATGTATATTAGATATTCGGACTCTCAGTGCTTGAGAAAGACTGAGGAGTGCCATCTCATGGTATGTTGCATGTATATTAGATATTCGGACTCTCAGTGCTTGAGAAAGACTGAGGAGTGCCATCTCGTTGTTTGTTGCATGTATATTAGATATTCGGACTCTCAGTGCTTGAGAAAGACTGAGGAGTGCCATCTCGTTGTTTGTTGCATGTATATTAGATATTCGGACTCTCAGTGCTTGAGAAAGACTGAGGAGTGCCATCTCGTTGTTTGTTGCATGTATATTAGATATTCGGACTCTCAGTGCTTGAGAAAGACTGAGGAGTGCCATCTCGTTGTTTGTTGCATGTATGTTAGATATTCGGCCTCTCAGTGCTTGAGACAGACTGAGGAGTGCCATCTCGTTGTTTGTTGCATGTATATTAGATATTCGGACTCTCAGTGCTTGAGAAAGACTGAGGAGTGCCATCTCGTTGTTTGTTGCATGTATATTAGATATTCGGACTCTCAGTGCTTGAGAACGACTGAGGAGTGCCATCTCGTTGTTTGTTGCATGTATATTAGATATTCGGACTCTCAGTGCTTGAAAAAGACTGAGGAGTGCCATCTCGTTGTTTGTTGCATGTATGTTAGATATTCGGACTCTCAGTGGTTGAGAAAGACTGAGGAGTGCCATCTCGTTGTTTGTTGCATGTATATTAGATATTCGGACTCTCAGTGCTTGAGAAAGACTGAGGAGTGCCATCTCGTTGTTTGTTGCATGTATATTAGATATTCGGACTCTCAGTGCTTGAAAAAGACTGAGGAGTGCCATCTCGTTGTTTGTTGCATGTATGTTAGATATTCGGACTCTCAGTGCTTGAGAAAGACTGAGGAGTGCCATCTCGTTGTTTGTTGCATGTACATTAGATATTCGGACTCTCAGTGCTTGAGAAAGACTGAGGAGTGCCATCTCGTTGTTTGTTGCATGTATATTAGATATTCGGACTCTCAGTGCTTGAGAAAGACTGAGGAGTGCCATCTCGTTGTTTGTTGCATGTATATTAGATATTCGGACTCTCAGTGCTTGAGAAAGACTGAGGAGCGCCGATTATTATTAGTTATTCGTGAGATACGTCGGGGGCTCGAATGTAAATGAGCCAACATAACCTTTATAGCTTCCACGAATGTTAGGAATACGTTAATATCATTTAGGTCTATTCTTTACGCTATAAGACACATGTATTTTGTCCACGAGTATTTGTATTAGCTAATAGGAAATAAGTTAGGTTATGCATAGTAATTCCATTTGTGAATTAAGCTTTAGGCATACGATAGAAACCCTCTTTGCAGTGACTGTGCATTACGCAGCACGCCATTCTGTTGTTTTAGGATTTAGGATTATTTACTCTTGCATCAATAGATGACTGGATTAGGTATTGTTATATTACTTAGTATAGGCAACAAGATCTACTGTACGCATTGCACCATACACTAATTATCTCTTCTGTAAGAGGCAAACCTTTGCCATATTTAGTATTACCTAGTAGACCCATTTCTATCTATTACACGTGGAACCAGATTCGCATATGACGCAAGTTCTAGACAGCATGATATGGAATCCCCATATCATCGCCTTGCACTAAACTATAGACTTTCCTTTGGTTAAGATTTCGTAAACTCTAGCCTTGCATCAGACTTGAATGCTAGGATGGTTCAGGAATAAGATAAGGTTAGAATATCACTATATATGGGTAGATTTCGATAACACAATTGCGCGTGATGATTGCATGTTGTAATTGCAATGCTTGTGCAATCCAAGCATGCTCTCCAATATATATACTCCAATATATATATGACAAGTTTAGAGTATAGACAAGAAGGAGAAGGTTCAATGGCAGGGGCGTGAGTCTCCTAGCCGAACCACTTGTATAGGTATTTGAATGTAGATGAAGGTTAATAGATATCATGATATATATTAGCTACAATGACTTGAAAGACCGCTCGACTCGAGGCATCCTGACGATGCAAAGCTGAAGGCAGAAGTGCGCAAAGTCAACATCATCATCATGATTCCAGTTTTCATAGACTAGATCTTTTTTTATTATTTTGCTCAATTTTACAATGGTGTCAGTTTCAGTTCAATTTCACAGTACACTATGGTAGAAATCACCAAACAATCACAGGAAGGTGACAGGAAATTCATAGAAATGCTGAAGAATTGCAACAATTGCATGAAATATGATAATCACCGTAGAAATTACATGGTACGACAATGAAGTAACATGAAAATTATGAAATAACTGTAGGTGCCTATTAGAATATTGAAATAGCTTAGTACTGATAGCCCGCTAAACGCGTGCTCCCCTTACCCCAGTTCAAAAGTTGTAGATTAGCCTCGGAAAGACTAACGCTGTGCCCCCATAGAAGCTGCATGGTCTACATTTTAGATGAGCAAGGATAAAAAAAGCTCGCATAGGATCACGAGGTGGCATCATTGGCCTCTGTTATGGAGCACATTACCTTCGGTCTTGCATTGTGCAAATTGAAGAAAATTGCCAGAAAAATTTGTGCCAGAAATGCTCGGATACCTGCGCTAGGCTTCGGGGCTTCTCGACTTTCAACCTTTTCCTGTACAGCCCCGTAGCCTAGCGCAGGTATCCGAGCATTTCTGGCGCAAATTTTTCTTGCAATTTTCTTCAATTTGCACAATGCAAGACCAAAAGTAATGTGCTCCATAACAGAGGCCAATGATGCCACCTCGTGATCCTATGCGAGCTTTTTTATCCTTGCTCATCTAAAATATAGACCATGCAGCTTCTATGGGGGCACAGCGTTAGTCTTTCCAAGGCTAATCTACAACTTTTGAACTGGGGTAAGGGAAGCACGCATTTAGCGGGCTATCAGTACTAAGCTAGTCTCCTGTATATGAAATAAGCACATTATTACTCAAACTGTTCTTTACATGAGACATTAGTGAACAACGTCACATATTGTCTCCTGCTTACTTCAATTCTAACGTAGATAGTGTTGTAAAATCTAGCGGTATAACTGTAACAGTGTATAACATATACAATATAGACCATCAACTGACAGGAACGACTACGGCTATGACCTAGTGGGTGATCACAGATCTTCTCCACACAGGTACACAATTAAATCTGAGCCATAAACCTGTAATATGGTTGCATCCAGTAATCCTATGGTAACTGGTATATTAGCTTTCTTTAGCCATTAAATTAGCTTCTATCGAATTATCATAGCTCAGAGGACTCCATAGTGTTACTTCATAAAAATAAAAGAATAATGTTATGTACAGGTAACATGCTATAAAATATTAATCTTCAAATCGGGTTTCGAGTAATTATAGTGTTTGGGGTGGGGGGAGTTGATGGTAGGGGCTCGGAAAAATCAAGTTTACACAATAGCAATGATCGTGCTATCTAATAGTAAGTAATCCCTTTAAACTGAATCATCATGTACAGTATGATCTATGGAAATCATTAATGGAATTTATAGCAACTGTTTTCCAGCAAAGAAACTTTCAGGATAAAGGAACCCCTAATTTGACTCCTAAAAAGTTACACTACGATCCATAGTGAAAAGAACTACAAAGTGTTGTAAATAAAGAGTAGTGGGATTCAGCTACAAACTTTACTGGAAGTAAGTAAGGCATCAGCTACGGGGACTGAGAGTAATATGACATGCCCCTCAAGATTTTGGAGAGAATGCACGCGATAGTTTCCTCACCTAATTCAAGAAAAAGAAACAGAAACAGAGTATAAAACTGTAATAATTCGCAGACTAAATTGGATAACATCCTAGCTCTAGCCTAAAATAACTGTGTTGCAAACATAAAGAGCTATGTAGAAGTTACAAACAACAACTCAACTCAGATCGGTCTCAACTGTAAACAATGTCAGAGTGGCCTAGCATAGCTGAAAGTGAACAGCACGCTAAAAATCCTAGCAATTATTAAATACTCCTGTAGGAATCTGCCGAACAACTTCCAGAACCTCTGCAGTCACAAATCTATAATGTTGTTGTTCGGAAACAAAGGATCGAATGTATCTGCAATTGTGAGATGAACTTGGGAATCCCCTCGAGTGTTTACTGACAAACTACACCAGAATGAAGATTGAAGGATACCAACACGCTATATGGCTAACACTCAAGAAACTTAGCAAGTCATGTAGTTTGCTTGTAATCACACTTGACATGGAAGTGGATCAGCAGCCTCTTACTTGCTTAAACTATAAGGGGGGGGGGAGGGCTACAAACCTCTCAGAGTTATAATAGATAACACAACGAACAACCTCATACAGGAAAAACACGGAAAAACTTTGGAAGATAGAAAAAACACTTTCAGTACGCTACTGGTCAATATGTTATCACGCCTTAATTTATTTTCCTCAAAATAAAACTGGGACTTCACATCATGCAAAAACAACCCAAACTGAGAGCTTCCCGAATGTTATCCCATGTCAGGTAAAAAAGCGTAAGAAATAAGCGAAATACACCATAATATACCACAGAATACAACATGAAAATATCTTCTATATGGTTTATCACATCTTACTGGCAATAGCACTATGGTTTAGCAGAGAGAATCTAACGGCTAGGGAAGATCTGTCATGGCGATATCACCCTCAAAATGTAGGATTCCTTGGCAAATAAAATCAAGCGAAAACAGCAGTAAACTGGAAGCAGAACGACGAAATTCTCCTCCAAGTCACACGGTAACTATATGGTAGTAATGGTTCGCAACTGTAGAATACGGATGAAATGGACAAAGGACATACAGGAAATCTTAAATCAACCCATTTCAGGAAAGAAGAGCAACCTTACCAGGAAGAACAGCAACCAAAGTCTCCTTGCAATAACACATACAGCTACTTAGTCCTACAGGACTGCTCGCAGAACTGACAACACGTGGTCCAGCAGGGAGGAGCAACAGTATTGCTGTGAATGGCGATGGAAAGAAAGTTGAATAACTCGGCCAAAAAGAATGACAAAAATCATATCTCTTCTTATGTAAGTAGTAGACCCAATTGGCCACCCTTGACAGAAATTCGGGGGGAATGGAACAAATACCCTGGGAGGAGATCGTGTGCGCGTAATCAGGTCACGTTGTACAATTTAGAGCAATCTGATTGGTTTGGCATAAATTATCATATAGGGATCTTAGTATATAGAGACAGTTTTTTGATAGCCCGCTAGACGCGGGCTCCCTACCCTCAATCACGCCTGGAGATTAGCCTTGGAAAGACTAACGCAGTTGCCCATCAAAGCTGCATGTTCCGCATTTTCGATGAGGATCACGAGATGGTGACGTCATGCGCCTCTGCGAAGGAGCACGCGACCATCAGTCTTGCAATGGTCAAAGCGAACAAATTGCGAAAAAATATTGTGCAGAAAATGCTCGGATACCTGCGCTAGGCTACGGGGTTTTCCGCCTCTTCCTATACAGCCCCGTAGCCTAGCGCAGGTATCCGAGCATTTTCTGCACAATATTTGTTCGCAATTTTTTCGCTTTGACCATTGCAAGACTGATGGTCGCGTGCTCCTTCGCAGAGGTGCATGACGTCACCATCTCGTGATCAGGCATGATTGGGGGTAGGGAGCCCTCGTCTAGTGGGCTATCAAAAAACTGCTAGTCTTCTTTATATAAGTGAAGCATGTTTCAATAAGTTATTGCCTATCTTACTGTAGTTAAATGTGCAACATAGAGATAGGGTTCTATAAATATTAGTGTAGGTACATGAATGGTAGATTGGTATGTTGCTGGATGCATTGGTTTAAAGCTCAAACACCATGTCAAGGAGCATCCTTTGTTTGAGTATTCCTCATTTCACTGAGTTTTGTTCGATGAAAAAGACACTTTGCTTGTTTATGGGGTTGGGTGCAAGACATTTAGCAACTTAAGTTTAAGTAGTTGATTTTTCTGAGTAAAAATATGGGGGTAGCAGAAATATGTGAGCATGATTGAAATGGGTAACGGTGTTGGGTGTACAAAACTCAGTGGCGGGAGGACGACATGTTGCCCTAGGCAATATCGGGAGACATGCCGAAGAACACCGGAAGTTGTTTGGTCTTAAAGAATACATGTGCTACAAATTTGATGTATATGTGAAGAGTTTGTATATAGCAACATTACTACTTAGATCACATATATGTATTAACAGATTGTCGAAATTTACGGTATACAAATATGAACTAATTGTAAATAACATGTACATAGGAAACATTACTAATCAAGTCATGTACAGGTATTAATTGATTGTATGGATATATGGTATACAAATATGAATTAAATGTAAAGTATATGTAGATAATAAAATTAGCAATCAAATTCAGGAATAAATGGTATAGAAGTGGGAACAAAATCTAAAGAACATCTACGTAGCAAATATAATAATAAAGGTATATAGAGTTCTGTGCCAAATAACTGGAGGGATAAATAGTCACTTTACAAAATTTGAATAAATTTACTTAGTTGACTTTTAGAAGGAGGCTCAGTGTTTGAGTGTAAAGAGAGGTCCTTCAATTATGTGGCTCAGAAGAAATTGGCTAAATGAAAGTGTATAATTATGAATAATATAATGACAGCAAGGTACAGTGTGTCATAGTGTCCAAATGAAGTAGTGGAATCTGTACAGAAATGCCCCGAATATATCATGGTCAAGTTCATGTGTAGGTTTTGCACTCTTTTGAATAAGTCATCACATGCATAAATAAGAGGAATATATAAAGAATATAACCTGCCTCTTACCCACATGATCTGGACCTATTACCTGTGTATGTGAAATGTCTGTTGAACATGCTGGTAATGCTAAAATTAAATTTAAGTGTGTCCCTCTGCTGGTACATGACAGGTTGATTGATCTGTCAATAGGCAAGACATATCAGTTGCAACTGCCCTCTGCAGGTACATTTCAGGTTTGTGGACCTGTTTACAGGCAAGGCATGTCTGTTGCAATTGCCCTCTGATGGCACATAACAGGGTAGTGAACCTGTTTAAGGGCAAGACATGTCAGTTGCAACTGCCCTCTGCTGGCACATAACAGGCTAATGGGCCTGTTCACGGGCAAGATATGTCAGTTGCAATTGCCCTCTGCGAGTACTGGACAGTTGGGTACACAACAGTCCTTGGGCATTGTTTATGATACCTTAGCATGTGATTACTATGTATGCAAGTGAGTGAATCATGCAAGAACTTCACGATAGACAACATTACTGGTTGGTCTTCCACTGGACGTGAAGACTTTGAGGCCAGCAAATGATTTTGCTCTGGACATTGCTACATACAACTGACCATGACTGAAGACTGGTTTGGAAGATAAACACCTACATGCCTTAATGACTGACCTTGTGCTTTATTGATAGTAAGGCAGTATGCAAGTCTTACAGGAAATTGACATCTGGCAATATTGATTGGCAGAGCAGAATCTTGCCACGTGAGTGCTATCTTTGGTAGCATAACATAATGGCCTCTGTGCTCACTTGTTATGATTTCTGCACAAATTACATGTCTTTGCAAGTCTCTCACTATGAGACGGGTGCCATTGCAGAGTCCTTTCTTAGGATTAATGTTTCTTAGCAAAAGTATGGTGGCACCAACCTATTGGAAAAATAATGAAGAAAGATGTAGAATGCAATATCCCCATGATGTAGTTGAAACAATATTGTGGTATAAAATATATAATTATATCTTGCATGCTATACAGGGAAGAATGATGATATGTGGCAACCAATTCTCATAGAAATGAGGAGAAATAGTTATATGTTACATATGGCTAATGAAATGACAGAAGTATATTGTAGGTACCATCACACAACAATAATGAAGATGAGAAGGCAAGTGTCAATTTGTTCACAACTAAATAGTTTGAAAGAGAGACTTTCAGACAAAACTGTGAAGTCAGATAATTAGGTGAAATTGGGGAAGGTCCTACCTTGAGTTCCAGTTTATGCTTTGGTAGTCCACCTGGTGTTTGTACATTCAGGAACTCTATTGCATATGCTGCTGCTTCTTCTGGATCATCAGTGACAACTCTGTCTGTACTGAGATATGTGTGCACTGGTCCCTGCAAATGGCTGAGAATCATATCATTAATTGCATGTGAATTCTCATTCAATGGGGTTATGCAGCAGCGGTCTGACATGTATAATGGATCTTCCATGAGAGCTGCATCACCAGGTTGTGTGCGAGGGTAGACAAAAGTGATCATGTCTTCCAGTGACTGGGCCATGATATCTGCAGGAAGTGTGAATTGATCATGCTCATCATGTACCTCGTCACCTGTGCCAAGCCCCAGGAGCCATTCAGAAAATTGTCTGTATGTTTGGTCTTGAATGGCTCTCATGTTTGTAACCAGTTGAAATTGATGAAAGTGTGCCCAAAGATGAGAATATTTGATGCACTGGCGAACTGTGCCTTCTCTACCTGCTCTGGGAACAACTGGAAGAACTTGGCGAAAATCACCCCCAAGAAACATAAACTTACCTCCAAATGCCCTATTAACCTGGGTAATGTGCATCTGCTGGGATCATTGATGCTTCATCCCAAATAAATATTGTTGTCTCCCTTAGAATTTGAGCTCGTGCACTTTGCCTTTTAATATTACATGTAGAATCAGCCAGTAATGGGATGGGTATTTGAAATGTGGAGTGTGCTGTGGCTCCATTGATGAGCAATGTGCTAGCAATCCCAGAATATGCCATACATTTCACCTTTATTCCCAAAGCCTGAAGGTTATGTACTAAGGTATTGTACAGAAAGGTCTTACCTGTACCTGCTGGTCCATCCACAAAGTAGCATGTCTGATTAGAGTTTGCTGTAATGGCAGTGACAATGGTGTCATGAATGTGCCGCTGATCCTGGTTCAACTGCTGCAACATTCTTTCACCCTGTTCTCTCTCATGAGCAATGTTGATGTTTGCAATCTGATCCTGGGGATGGACGAAATTACCTGGAAGCTGCGGAAGATCAGAAAAATCAACATTTGAAATAGACTTACCGTGTACCCTGAGGCATGTGTCAATATCCCAGAGACAGAGATGAATATGTCTGTCTTGCAATGCAATTTGTGGGTCATGGAGCTGATCATGCCTTATGTAATCCTCACACATTGCTTCCTTGAATTCATCAAAAAGGGCTCTGATGTCAGATGGTGTTTGAAACACCATTAATGTGGCAAACAATTGGCACATTTGTGATGGCATGTTCATGACTGCAGCCTCCTGTAAGCAACGCCTATGTTCAGTATCATCCTCAAGCAACCCCATTTCTCTTGCTGCACCTTTGAACGTGTCATGCACCTGATCATGAACTGTTTGCAGGTCCTGAAATGATTTCACTCCCTTCCTGTGTAGAAGGAGTAAACGAAGAGCAAATCGCTGTGGATCGGAGGGTTGGACTTGATACATACGACCAATGATAGGTGCTGTCTGTCTTCGTCGTGGGTTCCATTTCTTGGCCCGTTGGTCGAATGTGTAGTGCTCTGGAATGTCATGATATAGATACTGATGTGCATTGTGATCCTCTTCATTCAACTTAAAAAAAGCTGTCAATGTGGTATTCTGACCAACTTGAGCAGCCCTTTCTTCATTGCCATCACGATAATAGACATTCTGCTGAAGTGGAAGGTGAACTGCCAGTCGGATAATGATGTGGCTTTTGTCATGCATCTTGTATTGCATAATTCTAAATACTGCTTGGTGCGGTCCGACATAGCGTGCATTAAGATGCTGCAAGATCTCATCATGATTGAGGTAATTCTGCCTAATTTCAATGTGAGCAGCATCATTGCCTTTGTGGATGTATTTGAATATATACTTCACACTCCTAACTGTTGTGCACACTTCCACATTCATATGACAATTGAACTTCATCAGCAAATTTGGGTTGTGCGGTACTACCCATGAGTCATTCACTGCATGGCGACGTAGGTGAGCTCTGTGTTGCCCACGTTGTCTGTACAGAGGATAACCATTTACACTAAACTCTGTTTGCTGTTGCAGAGGTTTAGGGAACTTTTTTTTACACTGACCATTCACCATGCAGACACATTCAGGATCCAAATCACCACAGGGGCCATGCATCATGTGTCTCTTAACTGTGTCATGGAAGTCTGGGTGCAACTGCGGATCTGGAATTTCTGCAGACACCAACTGATCAACATCCTCAGTTGTTCTTGGTTTGTCAGCATCTGCAAGAAATAAAACCATGTGTGCATGCGGCAAACCCCGTTTCTGAAATTCAATAGTGTACACGTATGCATTTACTCGACCCAAAACATTCTGCTGAATAAGGTCATGTAGGAGCTCCTTCAAATTCAGATGAAAGACACGACTGACTATGTCTGGCCTGTCACTTGCATTTTGATGCGGGAGTAAGTTGTCTTGAATTTCAGGCCACTTTGGGTTTGCTGTCATTGTCAGAAAAATGTCTGGTTTGCCAAGTTTTGTTACTATTGTCATTGCATCTTGGTATTTCTGATACATGCTTCGTTGACTGCCTTCAAAACTTGATGGTAAAATTACTATGCGTCCTACATTTACATCCTCTGCTTGAGCGCGTCTGCCAATGTGATCCATTAGCCCCTGATATGACTCAACTCGCAGCAATGACTGGTGTGTTCTGATATATGCCAGTTCATTTCCTTCTATTTTTGTGAAGGCATCAACCAAGTACTGCTGGAATAAGAGGCGTGAGAGGTGAATTGGTGAGAAAGTGTCCCGTACTGCAATTCTATATGCATAAAACTCATGTAAAGTGAGTCGTGCTCTTCGTCTTGCCCCTTGCTGCCGTTCGTTGGCACCCATATTTCGTTGAAGGTCAACATTCCAACCTAACTCTCCATAGAAGAACAGCAATGGATATGTCATAGGGTCTGCATTAGGGGATGTGGCCTTGATCTTGACTGTGTTGGGAGCATTAGGTTGTGCTGGATACACCTCAAGATCTCTGTCTGCTGTATTTGGTGCTGCACCATCATTTCCAACATATACTGCCGCAATCTCTGTTGTAGTCGGATTGGCATATCGCCTATCTTGGAAAGGCCGTTTTGCAATTATCATTTTGACAGGCCGAACTTGCATATTGTTTGCTGCAGCAATTTGTCTTTCCCTTTGAAGGACGTGACCCATATTATGATACTGCCGGGCATATGGATTGACTGCAAGTAGTTCATCCTGTAAAAGTAGCATGATATCAGGCTGAAGATTGTGATTACGTGGATCATTGATCCTCTGCTGCATTGCATCATTTGTGTCCAAGATGTATAGTTGCGCATACTGAGGTGGCTGACCTTGTGGAGCTTCTTGTGCAGCTGTGAGATGGTATGCTTGACCGTGAATGGTTACAACTCGTGGTCCTCTACCTGCATGCTCATTCAGTGTTGCATTCCAAGACGCCATGGACATTGCGGCATTGTAGTGACGAATGTTTTCCAGGAAGTGACGGGAATGTGCTGTGTCACCACTGAAAAGCTCAACAATGTTGTGAGGCGGGACTGCAATCGCTGGTAGGGTGACTTTCCCTTGGAAACAACACTTGGTGAAGATGCCCTGTGTTGTGCATTCTTCCTGGAAGTACCTGGCTCCACAGTGTATACACCTGTTGTTCATATTACCAAGTCTATGTGCTGCTGGCAAGTGAATGTTGAGTTCTTACAAAAATGTCATCGTCCTCGGGAAATTGCGGTTCTACTACCCCCTGTGCTATAGCTAGATTGGGAATTCGATTTAACAATTGTAATTCGGCCAGTTGATTTGCAGCCGCATTAATAGGTTGGTCATTATTGCGCTGTGCCTGATCTACTTGCCCCCGTCTTTGCTGCCGGTGTAAATCGCGCTGCTGTTGCCTTCTACGTCTATGTTCAAAGCGTTGTCACCGTAAGCGCGGCATATTCACAATAACTATGTAAAGTGAAAGAAATTAACGGATAATCAAAGAATTAGAAAAGGAAAAAGTAAGGTACTATATATAGTAAAAAACAAACCTTTGTGATATGTTAAAACACTGGGACATTAAAAGGAACAATGAAACGAAAATATAGTATTTGATATTTCAAGATGACAACTGTAAAGATATAGAACAATAATGAAATAATGGCTATGTGAATAATTAAGGTAATGTGAATATCTCTAAAAACTGGAATCTGACTGAATAGAATGCTGTCAAGTGTGCATGACTGACATAACTTCAGTATGTAAAGATGAAGCCATCTCGCTACTGTGATATTGATAGTGACATCAGAGTAATCTCAGGCGCTCGATAGTAAAATTGAGAGGCAAGCGCAAGTTGACAATAAAAGTTGCAAAGAAGATGACTTACAAAATGTAACTTAAAACTGAACTTGACTCCAAATTGACAACAGGTCAGTAAGAATCTAGCAAAAATAGTGAGTTAGTAATGCGTGCCTGCCCAGTGTGAAGAAGAATAAAGTGTAATGTCTGTTAGTAAGTACTCTACTCACTGGGATATACAGAAGTCAATTTCCCTGTATCATGAAGGTGAAATGATATGAATAAATACAGGAGACAATCCTCGTTATAATAGATATTGGAAAGCTACAATTAGCCAAGCATAACACTTACTCTCAGGTGACGGTAGTAAGACCCTCCTCGCTTATTAGTTGCAGTAAGTTGAAGCATCAAAGGACCATGTCAATTATATATCAGGCACAACTTGTCTTTGTGTTGTAGATTCGAAAATACAATACGCCACTGCATTCACGTTTTGAGTGTTCTATGTAGTTATAATTATGTTCTTTGACCATAGAACCAGGAGTTATATTACCGCATGAGAGGCTTCCTATTTGGACAATCCCCCTGGTTAATAAACCCCGTGTTTAATAGTTGTTGAAAAAAGTTCCCACCTCCACCTATTAAAACCCCTTTGTATTAGCACCCGAGAGTAAGGATCTGGGCTGAATGGAATGCGTAATTTACGTTTCTAAATGTTTTGACCAGTTATACTTAATTATTATATTTCTTTATTATTGTAACATATCATAGTTTTAGATACCGGGCCCTCATTGATAACAGCACTTCATGTGTTGAAGAGGTTACCCTGTATAAATATTGTCATTATTATTATAATATATTTCAGGCAAACATACACTGAACAAATTTGGTGACTTACTATAGGTAATTGAAAAAGTTTCTCGGTTCCAATTTAGAACAGAACAGTAAACATCTAGCATGAAAAAGTGATTGTCAGTAAGAGGTAAAGCACAAGGTGGAAAATATGAAATGGTCGACAATGACAAATAGGGGTCACGAGAGCCCCTCTCAATAGAATCAAATCCGAGACAAAATCAATAGGTAGTCGAAAATAAAATCTTCGTTTGGAGTAGAACTGGCGCAGTGTATGCTATTAAGTAATGTCTTGTCTAATTTAAGTAAGAACAACTATGGAAGAAGTCAAGATTCCTACAAAAATAAAAGTAGTTATAAATGAAGGAGTAATAGGACTTACATATGTCAAATAAGATGGACAGACCAGTGTGAGAAAAAGGTCGTGAGTGTTAACTACGGAAAAGGAAAACATCTTGTAGAGAATGTTGTGAATGTAGGTAAAACCGAAGAAAACTGGAGGAATTAACGGGAACCTTAACAATATTTAGATGGAGTTCAGCTGCCTAGCATCACATGGTTTACTGACAGGACTATACAAAACAGAAAGTGTCGGTCACTTACGTAAATACAGGTATTTTGTTTATAAGAAACTAAGGTCCGGTGCTGGTAGGCAGTTTCTTAAATTTTCTGGGAATGTTGCTATCAAAAGTTTCTCACATGGTTTTTAAAGGTCTTGGGTAATGAAGTTGTTAAACATGCTTCCAAGGTAAAGTAAACAGTTCACTCACAGTCAGAGATAAACTAAGTTAAAGTCCTAATTGAAGAATGATAACCGATGGTGTATTAAGTCTCTCAACAACCCTGCTCCACAAAACTTGCAAGCAATGCTGTCCAAAAATTCTCCCTACTCCACTCAATGAAAAATATCTGAAACGGGCAAATAGTGTTCTTCTACAGAGGGGCAAAATTATGGAGCAGTCTCACAGCTGAGACAAAGTTGCTATCCTCCTTAACAGATTGAAGACGCTCATCTGACGTACTTATAAAAGTTTCTTAGCTTTATTCAATTTGGGAATGGTTGTTTCTTAACTTTCGGAAAATCGAGCCTACCGTTTCTTATAACCTGTTTCTTATAAAACCAACAAAATGCATGTAGTACAGGTGACATGAGATGTGACGTATAATAGAATAACTTGTGTTCATTCTACACAATGATAATGGACGGCAGTACTATGAGAACATAATTCATGATAAGTATTGGAAATCCTCTATGGCTACAGGAATGAGAGTAGAGTAAGATGGGAAGGCTGATCACTTACATATAACAAATCAGATACACTACACACCAACGTGTACTCGGTCGCGGATTCAACGTGGAACAATAACTACAAAAATTGTATATACAAACAATGAGTTATCAGATACTGTAATGGCAAAAAGTCTGATTGATAAGTGTCTCTAAGAACTGAAGCACAAATTAAATCTAATGAAAACTCGGATACATCAGTAAGATATTAAAGTATATTGAATTACGCAAGGGATTACGAAGATAATTCGATGGTCAAGTGAATCACAGCGAAAATTAACTAAGGTGCCACAGTAATCTGGTTCCTGAAGTAAATCAACGGGTTCCTCTCCTGCACCCTACAGAGGGTTGAAGCATGAAGTAAGGGTAGATTCTGTTGTAGTTAAAGCAAACAGAGGAAGTTCTGTGAAGTTGAGCCTCCAGATGTAAATGTATAGTCGAGAGTGCTTAAAAGCGGTTTCAAAGATGTTAAATGGGTTTCCCAACTATTTATGATTTCTCGTCCTCTGTAAGCTTTATGACAACCAAGTGAAAACAATGGTTGCGAACCAAAGTCTACAGCTACGAACATGACATCAGTGGGTTTGCAGTTAAATATATACCAGTGGTTACGAAACTGGAGTCCCCGGTGCCAATGGTCTATTAGCCTGTATCGCTGGTGACATGTATTTCCCTTGAAAGGAAACCTATGAAAACAGGTATTCATTCCTGATGGGGAAAAGAGTGGTATTGTAGGAGGGGACTGCTATGCAAAATAATTTGAAAAGGTTGGGAACCACTGGTATACCCTATACTACTAATGGCTAAACCTGTTGATGTTTCGGCAAGCCTCAATAGTCCTAACTTTTAATATTTTGAGCCTTAGAAAATATTTAAAATAGTCCTAAGTGTCATTGGTATTACTTCATATCCCACTGTACTGACTCCCAGAACGGATTAGTCGTAGCATAACATTCGCAATAATTTTGCTACATAAAAGTCTAAAATACAAATAAAGTGGAAGGTCTTGTGAGCTTTGAGCCTCGATATTGTTATAAACATTATTCTTATAAAAATTCTATAGAATCCATGGGAAAGGAAAGTGGTGGTTCGTTATACACCCCCTCAGATTCTAGTGGGAAATAGTATTGCGACTTTGCAACGTAAGTGAGATCCAATATAATGACTTACAGTATAGGCCTATACTACTGATATAAGTACAGTTTTCTATGGAAGTTGAAGGGCACAGCATATTTCACGAACAAAATGCAACGGCAAGTTATATTTAAAATAGTCCTAAGTGTCATTCGTATTACTTCATAGCCCACTGTACTGACTCCCAGAACGGATTAGTCGTAGCATAACATTCGCAACTATTTTGCTATATAAAACTCTAAAATGCACATAAAGTCGAAGGTCCTGTGAGCTTCCAGCCTCGATATTCTTATTAACATTATTCTTAGAAAAAAAGTATATAGTATCCATGGGAAGGGAAAGTGGTGGTTCGTTATACACCCCCTCTGATTGTAATGGCAAGTAGTATTGTGTATTTGCAACATCCAATATAATAACTTACAGTATAGGCCTATACTACTGATATAAGTACAGTTTTACATGGAAGTTGAAGGGCACAGCATATTTCAAGAACACAACAAAATGGTAAGTTTACTACAGACATAAATGAAAGGAAGTAAAAGAATCCGAAACTAAGAGAAGAGATGAAATAAACTCACCCTAAACCTCTCGAAGCACGAAGTTATTGAGCGCAAGTCTTCTAATGGAGATGATTCCTCGTCAAGACTAAACTGGAGTGGTGCCACCAATGAATGTTATAGGGAAAGTCCACACAGGGGTGGTCTTAAGAATGAAAACTATTTGCGTTTTGCGGCTAAGTGCTGTGCATGGGGAGGGTATAATTGGCCAATGGCGCATTAACAGATGTGCCGTGGAGACACACGCTAGTTAGAGTGATGGTGTGAGGTCACATCTCAGGTATTGTGAATCGTACGGTTTCCGGAGTTTAATATTGCACCATACTCGGTGGTAATCACAAATTATGCAACGCTGCAGTTAGTCTAAGTAACTAAATAGCGACATTCAAAGCGAAATACATCATAAAAGTTCATATTATGCTGTGTTGCATTACATAGAAATAAGTCATAAGCTAATGTCTGTTGTATCAGCATAGCACTACCGTCTTGTAGTACATGGAGAGTAGTATACAAAGCGGCATGCTTAACTCTTATCATTTTCAGTATGATCAATGGAATCAAGTGCCTCTCAATAATAGTACTGGGGGTAGGGGGGAATGCATAGATAATGTTTTGAGAGTAAGAAAAGTAATTTAGGTAGCTATCACTAATTCACCCCACGAATCATACCATCATGTGCAGGATGATGATGGAAGTTACATACGGTATGTGTAAGAATTGATCTCAGGAGGCAGGTAACCAGCTGTCAAGCCGAATTATAGTTAGCATAAACCTACCACTTTAGTTGACCATGTGAAAACGACGCTACTATATACATTACGGCAAATACACGTGAATGCACTCTAAAGTATCACAGAGGCACATACACTACTCTACTGAGGAAAATCACGTACTACATAAATAGTTAACTGAAAGGGTACCCATTGACTAATATGGAGTAAAAGAAATGCCCTATTTGCGAATAGATCGGCGCATTTATATGTCGATTTATAATACGTAGTCTCCACAACAGAGACAAAATTACAGTATACCCGAGAAAACCCCTCACTCATGACGGCACATATGGGCTAACTGTTTGAGCATAATTCAGCAGCAAACCAACAACTATTTAGCACAGAATATTTAAGAAACCTAAAGGAATCTGACACTGCCAACAACCATACATGCAATCACATGCGAATTTGTCGCAAATTTCTCTTATAAGCTTGGAAACAGCAAACAATACAGAAAGGACTCATGACGGCACATATGGGCTAACTGTTTGAGCATAATTCAGTAGCAAACCAACAACTATTTAGCACAGAATATTTAAGAAACCTAAAGGAATCTGACACTGCCAACAACCTACATGCAATCACATGCGAATTTGTCGCAAATTTCTCTTGTAAGATTGGAAACAGCAAACAGTACAGAAAGGACTCATGACGGCACATATGGGCTAACTGTTTGAGCATAATTCAGCAGCAAACCAACAACTATTTAGCACAGAATATTTAAGAAACCTAAAGGAATTTGACACTGCCAACAACCATACATGCAATCACATGCGAATTTGTCGCAAATTTCTCTTGTAAGATTGGAAACAGCAAGCAATACAGAAAGGACATAGAGGGACTACCTAACATTAATCAATTCATGTAAGAGCACGAAAAGGACTCACCTGCCGCATGAACACGAACTTCTCCTCGAATCTCCAAGACAAATCTACTGTCTGTAAACACTCCCAAAACTGCACCACAAAGTTGAGCACACGGATGCATCAAATTGGAAACGGGGGACTTTGTGCCATAAGCAGACTCAATCATTCATTGAAATACATATGGTATCGTTGCAGTCACAAAGGAATACGAGACCCCCGATCGAAAGAATGAAGCTCTCAAGTAACTACAGGAAGGAGCGCCTGTGGTGGCAGAGTGCAGCTAGAAAACAAAGGGACATATGGAGAAGACAATAGGGAGAAGAGCACGTGACAGACACCACATACAGTGTTGCTTAGAGCTTGATCCCCAATCGCCGAATACAAAATATCGCCTACAGTACGGAGGGAAGACGAAAAGTGGAATATCTCGAGAACCACAAAAGCTACGGAAACCATTTCTTGAAAGGGGGGTGTGAAATCCAAAGTAGAACCCCCAGTGGAATTTTCAGCGATAGCCCCCGGCCCGTTTGGGAGGAGAAGTGTTGTACGTGAATCCCCTTCACGTGGTACAATCCGAGCCCTGTAAGTGGTCTGGCATAAATTAGCATATAGGGATCTTAGTATATAGAGACTAGCTTAGTACTGATAGCCCGCTAAACGCGTGCTCCCCTTACCCCAGCTCAAAAGTTGTAGATTAGCCTTGGAAAGACTAACGCTGTGCCCCCATAAAAGCTGGATGGTCTACATTTTAGATGAGCAAGGATCATAAAAGCTTGCATAGGATCACGAGGTGACATCATTGGCCTCTGTTATGGAGCACATTACCTTCGGTCTTGCATTGTGCAAATCGAAGAAACTTGCAAGAAAAATTTGTGCTAGAAATGTTCGGATACCTGCGCTAGGCTACGGGGCTGTACAGGAAAAGGTTGAAAGTCGAAAAGCCCCGTAGCCTAGCGCAGGTATCCGAGCATTTCTGGCACAAATTTTTCTTGCAATTTTCTTCGATTTGCACAATGCAAGACCAAAGGTAATGTGCTCCATAACAGAGGCCAATGATGCCACCTCGTGATCCTATGCAAGCTTTTTTGATCCTTGCTCATCTAAAATGTAGACCATGCAGCTTTTATGGGGACACACCATTAGTCTTTCCAAGGCTAATCTACAACTTTTGAGCTGGGGTAAGGGGAGCACGCGTTTAGCGGGCTATCAGTACTAAGCTAGTCTCCTGTATATGAAATAAGCACATAATTGCTCAAACTGTTCTTTACATGAGACATTAGTGAACAACGTCACATATTGTCTCCTGCATACTTCAATTCTAACGTAGATAGTGTTGTAAAATCTAGCGGTATAACTGTGACAGTCTATAACATATACAATATAGCCCATCAACTGACAGGAATGACTACGGCTATGACCTAGTGGGTGATCACAAATCTTCTCTACACAGGTACACAATTAAATCTGAGCCATAAACCTGTAATATGGTTGCATCCAGTAATCCTTTGGTAACTGGTATATTAGCTTTCTTTAGCCATTAAATTAGCTTGTATCGAATTATCATAGCTCAGAGGACTCCATAGTGTTACTTCATAAAAATAAAAGAATACTGATATGTACAGGTAACATGCTATGCAATATTAATCTTCAAATCGGGTTTCGATTAATTACAGTATTTGGGGTGGGGGGAGTTGATAGTAGGGGCTCGGAGAAATCAAGTTTACACAATAGAGATGATCATGCTATCTAATAGTAAGTAATCCCTTTAAACTGAATTATCATGTACAGAATGGTCTATGGAAATCATTAATGGAATTTATAGCAACTGTTTTCCAGCAAAGAAACATTCAGGATAAAGGAACCCCTAATTTGACTCCTCAAAAGTTACACTACGATCCATAGTGAAAAGAACTACAAAGTGCTGTAAATAAAGAGTTGTGGGAGTCAGCTACAAACGTTACTGGAAGTAAGTAAGGCATCATCTACAGGGACTGAGAGTAATATGAAACGCCCCTCAATATTTTGGAGAGAATGCACACGATTGTTTCCACAACTAATGCAAGAAAAAGAAACAGAGACAGAGTATCGAACTGCAATAATCCACAGACTAAATTTGATAACATCCTTGCTCTAGCCTAAAATAACTGTGTTGCAAACATAAAGAGGTATGTAGAAGTTACAAACAACATCTTATCTGTGAACAATGTCCGAGTTGCCTAGCATAGCGACATCCTTTCCTCCAACTGATGCGTATAAGCTAACACTGAACAGCACTCTATAAATCTTAGCAATTATTAATCAGTCCAGTGGATTCTACCAAAGAACTTCCAGAACTCTCTGCAGTCTCAAATCTATAATGTAGTTGTTCGGAAACAAAGGATCAAATGTATCTGCGATCGTGAGATGAACTTGGGAATCCCCTCGTGTGTCTCTAGAGAAACTACACCAGAATGAAGATTGAAGGATTCCACAAAGCTATATGGCTAACACTCAAGAAATTTAGCAAGTCATGTAGTTTGCTTGTAATCACACTTGAAATGAAAGATGAATAGCAGCCTCTTCATTACTTAAACCATAAGGGGGAGGGCTAAAAACCTTTCAGAGTTATAATAGATAACACAGCGAACAACCTCATACAGAAAAAACACGGTAAAACTTTGGAAGTTAGAGAAAACAATTTCAGTACGCTACTGGTTGATATTTTACCACGCCTTACTTTATTTTCTTCAAAATAAAACTGGGACTTCACATCATGCAAAAACAACCCAAACTGAAAACTTCCCGAATGTCATCCCATTTCAGGTAATAAAGCGTAAGAAATAAGCGAAATACACCATAATATACCACAAAATACAACATGAAAATATCCTCTATATGGTTTATCACAACTTACCTGCAAAAGCACTATGGTTTAGCAGAGAGAATGAAACAGCCCAGGAAGATCTGTCATAGCGATATCACCCTCGAAAGGTAGGATTCCTTGGCAAATGACATCAGGCGAGAACATCAGTGAACTGGAAGCAGACCGACAAAATTACCCTCCAAGTCACACAGCAACTATATGGTAGTAATGGTTCGCAACTGTAGAATACGGATGAAATGGACAAAGGAGATACAAGAAATCTTACATCAACCCATTGCAGGAAAATAGAGCAGGCTTACCAGGGGAACAGCAACCAAAGTCTCCTCGCGATAACACATACAACTACTTAGTCCTACATGACCGCTTGCAAAACTGACAACACGCGGTCCAGCAGGGAGGAGTAACAGTATTGCTGTGAATGGCGATGGGAAGAAAGTTGAATAACTCGGTGAGAAAAAATGATAAAAATCATATCTCTTCTTATGTAAGTAGTAGACCCAAGTGGCTACCCTCAACAGAAATCTGGGGGCCATTGGACGACTACCCTGGGAGGAGATCGTGTGCGCGTAATCAGGTCACGTGGTACAATTTAGAGGAATCTGATTGGTTTGGCATAAATTATCATATAGGGATCTTAGTATATAGAGAAGTTTTTTGATAGCCCGCTAGACGCGGGCTATCAAAAAACTGCTAGTCTTCATCATATCAATAGGGAATACATGGTGTCTAAAATCCCATAGACGTGCATAACATATAACATATTGTGCATAACACCTCATGTGTCCATACAATACAAATAATATACTACATATACAGCTGTGTATAACTTGAAATTGAATAACTTTCACTGCTATTTGGAGTAAACTTACCAAATGAAATGTGTGCTGCTAGTTTGTACTAATTCCTTACCATACCACAATCACATGCATTCTCAAGCATGGAAATCAATTCTAACATAGTGAGTCTAGTATTAGATAGCAGGGTAAATTTATAGTGTATTGAGGTTAAATAGTGTACAGAACATTGGTGTCTCCATAGAATACAGATAATATACTACATATATAGCTGTGTATGAATGACAATGAATAGCCTTCACTGCCATCTGCATGAAAGTTACCAAATGATTATATGTGGTGCCAATGTGTACTACTTAATCCCTCACAATAGTACAACCACATGTCACCTGTATTTATATGCATAGAAATCAATTCTAACCTAAGGAGTCTAGTATTAGGTAGCAGGGTAAATTTATATTGTATTGAGGTTAAATAGTGTACAGAACATTGGTGTCTCCATAGAATACAGATAATATACTACATATACAGCTGTGTATAAAATGAAAATTAATAACTTTCACTGCTATTGGGAATAACCTTACCTAATGAAATGTGTGCTGCTACCTTATACTAATTCCTTGACATACCACAATCACATGCATTCTCAAGCATGGAAATCAAGTCTAACATAAGGAGTCTAGTTTTAAGCAGCAGGGTAAATTTGTATTGTACCAAGGCTACATAATGTGCAGAACATTAGTGTCTCCATAGAATACAAATAATATACTACAGATATAGCTGTGTGCTAATGAGAATGAAAAACCCGCACTGCTATTTGCATTAAGGTTACCAAATGATTATATGTGGTGCCAATGTGTACTACTTAATCCCTCACAACAGTACAACCACATGTCACCTGTATTCATATGCATAGAAATCAATTCTAACCTAAGGAGTCTAGTACAATGTAGGAAGGTAAATTTGCAGTGTAGTACAGCTTAAATATTGCATATGACTTGAAATACATGAGTGCAACTGCCATGTGGTCATAAGCATTAATTTTTCTAAATCTCCTACATTGTGGTAATGGAAAGATATAATATATTGTCTCTTGCATCTTTTTTTTCATACAATACAATACTCTGCTACATATGTTGCTGTATATCAATACACATGAATAACCTTCCCTACTATTTGAAGTAAGACTGACATAAAAAAAATATGAGCCAATAGCTTGTACTATGACAGCCCTTAAAACACTATCAATTATAGGTACACATATTGGCATGGATATGACCTGGTTACCTGAGGAGTCTAGTACAATGTAGCAGTTTACCAGTTGGTTGTAACCACTAATCATCTCCCATCAAATAACACTAAATTAATCAAACTCTATACAATATTATATTATGTAGTGTCTCTCTAAATGCAATGATATATTTTACTGGATATATAACTGTGTATGACCTAAAACAAATAACTCACACAGCTCTCTGGATATACAGTTAACAAATGAATACATGTGGTGATTGAATTTACTGAGTCCTACACATCATCATCATCATCATCATCATCATCGTCATCGTCATCATCATCATCATCATCATCATCATCATCATAATTTTAATTTAACTATTATATTCAATTGTCAACTTGTGGATACAAATAAAGTCTAATCATTAACACTGTGTCATAGATAAAGGTTTCCATCCAAATGTAAATGCAAGATTGTCTCTGTCATCTGGTATATTATTCTTCTCTAATCTCACATAAAATTCTGCAAGGGGCATAAAAACTTAGCAACTATACAATTTTAATACCTCAAAGGACTCCATAGCTTGTGGTCACAGAATTAAAATAATATCAAATACATAATATATATTATACCCTCATATAATAACTGCAGAAGTGCTTATTGCATGACTGAGTGATACACTGTACAACATGAATAACAAAATCAGATTTCACCAAGAAATAGTAGTTGCAGGAAGGGGGGGGGGGGTTGACAATACACATGATGTTGCTAGGTACTACTTATTCATGCCTGAAATCTATATCATCATGTGCAGAATGATCTATGGAAATCAGAAATGGTATCTGTAACATATGATCTCAGACAGAAAGGGACATATCTCCCAGCAAATACACAGTCTTCATAAGAGGAGAATGTATCTTCACTACACACAAATAATACTACTATACACAGTGAAAACTACCTTGACCCTGATGTAAAAACTAAGGTAATATATAAAGTAATACAGTGATTAAGTTCCCATATATGGGGTACTTAAATACATACACAAACATGTATCCATTAAAACTGGAAGAAAACCAAACGGGAAAGCAGAGCTATTAAGCTACACTGCTGCAACAGACTACATTAAGCAAAACTTTAGCTTTGGTGTAGACTGACTGTGTGGCAAGGCTAAATGCTAATTAGAATTGAATAGCAATATCAAAAACGTAAACATAACGGCCCAATTATGAGAGATCTTGAAATCCAATATATGAGTTTAAACTAAAGGGGGAAGAGCATGGTACACATCCCTAGTATAACAGGGTGTAATACAGCAGAAGCTTATGAATACCATAACTAAACATTAGCAGTGGCATAACGGCAATTTTAAAGCGAAAAGCAAGCGAGCCTAAATACAGTTGGTTAGATGATAATGCCCCCCCACCCACCACAACAGGGCAATGTCATGAGCTCTCGATCAAAATCCCGTAAACAAAGTCGTGTTAAAGGCAATAAAAGTAACCATTCTCAGGACTACATACTTACAAAGCTATATGATGTAATCTGAGATCAAATAAACCATTTAGCCATTGCCTTTGACTTAATCTGATGCTGTCTCATTCCTTTATATTTTATTGTGCAGCAGAAACATACTAATAAATCCTAGTGCCGTAAGGAATAATACCGTCAGTGCCTCGTGAATTTTGCTATCAAACTGTAGTAGCAGTATCACGCTGATTTAAAACGAAAAACGAACGGAACTTGAAGGAACATAGTCTAGATACCAAAGCGTGCTAGGCAAACTGACAGAAACTCGCTCCAAATCTGGCAAATAACAACATTGACAACTATCAAGAACAGTCACTGTAGGTTAGCTTCTCTTACAAAAGTATATTGAAGCATTTGAAAGGGAAGAAGCCGCTTACCTCTTAGACAATGCATGAAACTCGAACCTACATTGCTAACTTGACAATCGCATCTGTGGAAACTCCTTCAACCACGAACATGCGGTCTTGCATGCAACCTATTGTTCCGACACAAAAGGACTGCTCTCGTAAGATCAATGCTGGAGTCATCTCGAATTTCAGCGCCACGTACAACAGAATCAAAAGTCAATTGCATTAAAAAGGCAGAGGGGTACTACCAAACAAACCTACAAAGTAATTTATAACCAATTCAGACTCAATCTTTTAGTACAAATCACCAAAGGATAAAGAGTAATCATAGTCGCCGTTCACAAAACACCCACGGGAACTGGATTTGATTCGATTGAAACTGAGCTTGGCAAACCCCACAAATGTATTCAATTTAGACACAAAAAGACAACGGGTTAAGCTAAACCAATTCAAAACATATCTGTTAGCACAACTCACCGAAGGCTAGAGAGTAATCACAGTCGCCATTGACAAAACACCCTCGGGCATTGCATGTGAGTCGATTGAAACTGAGCCTGGCAAACCCCATACACTGTAGTCAGTCTAGAAACGAAAAGAAAATGAATTACAACAAATGACAACGTACATTTTAATAGATTTTATAGTAATTTATAACACCTACCATGTCATGAGGCGCGCACTTTCATAACATGATCGTGGAATTTCCTTGAGAATCGGTGTAAACTCTGGTCGAAACTCTACAATAAAATGTACAAAGAATAAATACGACCTCACAACAAATATCAATGGGCTTATTACAACATTTATAACAACTTACATAAGCAGTTTCCAAGTGACGCCAGGTTGAGAATCCATTGCCCCACGGTGATAGCTCCGATTTCATCTAAAGTGACTCGCAGAAAGTTCTAACGATTGTCCTACACCTAGAATCAAAATTAAACATCAGATCAACGTGAAGTCGAGAAAACCCCTCGCTCATAGCGGCACACATGGTCTAACTGCATGAGCATGATTTAGTAGCAAAACAGTGACTATTTAGCACAGAATATGACAGGGGCCTCGCGCAATCTGACACTGCAAACAGCCATGCATGCAACCTCGTGGGAAGTTCTCAACAATATCTCAGGTAAAAGTCGAAAAAGTAAACAATCAATAAAGGAGAGAGAGGGGCTACCATTAATCGATTCATGTAAGAGCACGAAGAGGACTCACCTGCCGCATGATCAAGTCTTTCTCCTAGAGTCTTCAAGCGAATCTACAATCTGCGAACACTCCCTAAACTGCTAATCTCTACGTTGAGCACGCGGATGCATCATGTTGCTAGCAGGGGAGGTCGTGCAATACCCACAGTGCAATATAAAGAATTAAATGTAACTGTAATTCATATAGAGACAGCTCAACGTGAGACCCCCCGATAAAAATTTGGACGCTCGCAGCTACCGGCTGGAAGGAGCGTCTGTGGTGCAAGAGTGCAGCCAGAAAACAAAGGAACCCATGGAGAAGGCAATAAGGAGATGGGCACGTGACAGAAACCACACGCGGTGTTGCTTCTAGTGCCTATCGCGAATTTCCGAATGCTACATACAGGCTTCAGTATGGAGAGACAACGAACACTGGAATATCTCGAGAACCACAGAAGCTACTGAAACCATTTCTTGAAAGTGGGGTGCGAAATCCAAAGTAGAACCCCCAGTGGAATTTGTAGCGATAGCCCCTGGCCCGTTCGGGAGGAGAAGTGTTGTACGTGAATCCCCGTCACGTGGTACAATTCCAGCCCTGTAATTGGTCTGGCATAAATTAGCATATAGGGATCTTAGTATATAGAGATTAACTGATAGCCCGCTAACGCGGGCTATCAGTTAAAAACGCTAGTCTTAATTATATTATTATGTGCTATGAGTGCCTAGAGAGGTGTTAAGAGACAGGCAATGAAGGGCATGTTTGACTTGGTACTTTTTGCGTATGTGGAAATACACTCAGTACAGTCTGCTAGAGCCATGTGGATAAATGGAAGATTGTGTGCAATCAATATAGTAATCAGCTGGTAACACAGAAGGTAGTATGTAAGAATACTATAATATAGTACAAAAGTAATGTTAACTGATGCTGTAAAAAGATATCATCATGTGCAGAATGATGTATAAAGGTAACTGATGGTAGTTGTAAATATTTGGTTGTTGTTGGATGCATTGGTGCAAAGCCCAAACACCACGTCAAGGTTGCATCCATGTTTGGGAAAAACGTGTTGTGGCAGTAGGCGAACAGCATGTTGTCGTCATAACACCGAGGTGCTAGATGCCACTGATGGTGAATGGTTGTGTGCAAGTGGAGAAGCATAATATCAATATGCTGTGAGTGGTTACCAGCTGATATATGCATGAATCATACTTGCACGAACTGTTGCTGTGATGGAACTGACATTGAATGTGTTTACACACTCAAGTCAGTGCTATTGGAATAGTAGCGGAAAGCAAAGTGAACCTAGTAGCACAAAATAAAGTCAATCTATGCAATAAAAACCATTAGAGATGAATGTTGTAATGGGTATTGAAATCTGTGCATAAATGTGATATGAGTATTGAAATGTATATAAGCATACTATGGTAATTGAATATGAATGGGCACATGAACTGTCATAGGAATCAGTTACTTTCAGATGATATAGTGAATGGAGAAAGTAGGGCATAAGTGTTGGCAAAAGCGACTGTAAAGTTTATGTGACATACAGTTTCATACAAATGTAATGACTATACATACCATGTATACTTACATATGACATCTATTTGGTCACAATGGAAGTGGTTTACAGATAACTGCATGCACCTTGGTACATGGTGCACCAATGTGGGCCATCACATACTGAATCTCAGAGCTCAAGTGGGCAAACATACGAACATATGAATGCTAAGATGAGATGAGATTCAAGCTAATGAATCCACTATAAAAGTGATCATACCTCCTCAAGTATGTGCAGTACTGCATTCAAAAGCTGTGCGATGATGACTCTAGGTAAGTACATCAATGCATCGTTCAGCCAGAAAGAGTCATGGCAGAGTAAAGGCTGTTCATCCTGCCTGGCATATGCAGTGGTGGTCTGTAATGTATCACTGCAGATCACATGATAGATCCAAGTGGTGCTCACGTGTGCCAAACATACAATGTATGAAATGGCATAGGCATGAAGGTGCAAAGGCTGTGAGCTACAAACATACCATGGTATATGCTTGCAAGGATCCATCTGCTCTTGACCGCGGTGAATGCGGTATACTCAAGTAACAGTCTGGTCTATGGGACTTAAAGTACCCTGTGCTAACAGTACTTGCTATTGTGTAGGAGCATAGCATGAAATAGAAACAGATAGTCTGCACTGACAGTCCTTATCAAAGTGTGTTTTGTAATCTAAGCATATGACAGTGCAACTTTAAATTATGTTGATAGTGACAATGGCACTTTGCAATGCACATCACTTATTATCTGGGGATAATCCTTGTGGATAGTCAGGCATTAAATTATTAGCTATAATTATGTATGATTTCTGATATATCTTGTTAGTGAATAAGTTTAGGTAAAAACAACCACAATAAGATTGGTAACTGTATGTGGTTCTAATAGGTTTAAAAAATTGAGTAATACATAATTAAGTGTAAGGATAACTGTCAGAAATGAATCTATGGTAAAAATTTAGACTGCAGGCAGTGGAAGGCCACTAAATTTCTTTTGATATAGAGCTCTTATTGTAAACAGTGGTGAACTGACTGGTATACTTGAGTATGCACAGACCAAATGTGGAGAGCGAGTGATCATTTGAAGATGAACCAAGACACCTTGATGTACCCTCTAAACAGTTCAACCTGTTTCCAACAACCCCTCACGAACAGGTTAAGAAAGATAGAGAGAGTTAAAAGATGAGGCTAGAGTCATAAGCCAGGGCTTGGGGTGGTGCATGCAGTCACTGTATGGAGAACACCACAAGATGATATGGCATCATGTTGAATGATGCTTATGTGAGGACTTCACGGTAAACAATATTGTGTGTACGTCTACCAGTTGATGTGAAGACTTTGAGGCCAGCAAATGATTTTGCTCTGGACACTGCCACATACAACTGACCATGGCTAAACACAGGTTTAGGAAGGTAAACACCAACATACCTCAATGATTGTCCCTGTGCCTTGTTGATTGTAAGGCAGTATGCAAGTCTGACAGGAAATTGACACCTGACAATGTTGACTGGCAGAGCAGAATCTTGTGATGACAGTGCTATCTTTGGTAGCATAACATACTGACCTCTGTGCTCACTTGTGATGATTTCTGCACATATCACATGTCGCTGCAAGTCCCGTACAATGAGACGGGTACCATTACAGAGTCCCTTTTTTGGATTGATGTTACGCAACAAAATGATGGTAGCACCAACCTAACATGATAAACATATGGAAAATAAGGATGGTTTATTTCGCAGGATAAATAAGGTAAAATAGCATATCCTGGATATGATCCAACTGTAGATAGTAGTTGAAAATATAGTAGCAAATTTGGCATGGAAATACAGAACTGTGTGTATCACTCACTAAAAGGGATAGTCATAGCTGTGGAAGCAAATAGGAAAGGAATAAGGTGTGCTACATGTGGGAATATTAGTGATGCTAAAGAGGAAAGTAGGGTATTAGATACAATACTGGAGATGTAAATGATAGAAATGTAGAAAAATTGTGATAAAAGTATGAAGATAAACAATGATACTAAAAGCTACTAATACTGTACCTTAAGCTCCAGCTTGTGCTTTGGAAGTCCGCTGGGAGTTTGTGCATTAAGGAACTCCATTGCATATGCTGCTGCTTCCTCTGGATTATCAGTGACTACTCTGTCTGTACTCAGGTAAGTGTGCACTGGTCCATGGAGGTGCTGTAGAATGAGATCATTGATGTGATGGGAATTCTCATTCAATGGCGTTAAGCAACAGCGCCCTGACATGTATACAGGATCTTGCATGAGATCCACATCACCAGGTTGAAGTGGTGGGTAAACAAAGTTGATCATGTCTTGCAGTGATTCTGTCATGATCTCGTCTGGAAGGTTGACTTGATCATTTGCATCATGTGGTTCATCACCTGTGCCAATTCTGAGAAGCCATTCAGAGAACTGCCTGTATGTGTCATCTCGAGCGGCTCTCATGTTTGTCACCAGTTGGAATTGATGAAAGTGACGCCACAAGTGTGAATTGATGATGCATCGGCGAACAGTCTGTTCTCTACCTGCTCTGGGAACAACTGGGAGAACCTGTCTAAAATCACCACCAAGAAACATGAATTTACCCCCAAATGGCCTATCAACCTGGGTAATATCTCTGAGAAGGACATCAACAGCCTTTAATGCATTTGCTGGGATCATTGATGCTTCATCCCAGATAAAGATTGTTGTCTCCCTTAGAATGCTAGCTCTGGCATTTTGCCTTTTTATATTACACGTAGAATTAGGCAATAAAGGAATAGGTATTTGAAATGTGGAGTGTGCAGTTGCTCCATTGATAAGCAATGTGCTGGCAATCCCAGAATATGCCATACATTTCACCTTTATTCCCAAAGCCTGAAGGTTATGAACTACAGTGTTATAAAGAAAGGTCTTACCTGTGCCAGCTGGTCCATCCACAAAGTAGCAATTCTGATCAGAATTTGTTGTTATGGCATCGACAATGGTGTCATGAATATGGTGCTGATCAATGTTGAGTTGTTGGAGCATTTGCTCACCCAGCTGCCGTTCACGAACAATGTCAATGTGTTCATTCTGATTTTGTGGATTAACAAAATTGGCAGGAAGCTGTGGAAGATCAGAAAAGTCAACATCTGCAATTGACTTACCATGAACCCTGAGGCATGCATCAATGTTCCAGAGACAGAGGTGAATGTGTCTGTCCTGCAATGTGGCTTCTGGGTCATGGAGTTGGTCATGTCTGATGTAATCTTCACACATAGCTTCTTTGAATTCCTCAAACAGGGCTCTGATGTCGGATGGAGTTTGAAACACCATCAATGTCGCAAACAACTGGCGCATTTGTGAGGGCATGTTCATTACTGAAGCCTCTTGTAAACAGCGCCTGTGTTCGGTGTCATCCTCAAGCAACCCCATTGCTCTTGCTGCATCTTTGAATGTGGCGCACACCTGAGCATTAACTGTTCTCAAGTCTTCAAATGATGTCACTCCTGTCCGGTGTAGGAGGAGTAAGCGAAGAGCAAATCGCTGTGGATCAGAAGGTTGAACTTGATAGGTTCGACCGATGATTGGTGCAGTTGATCGTCGTCTGCGAGTCCATTTCTTTCCCTGTTGGTTAAATGTGTAATGCTCAGGAATTTCGTGGTACAAATATTGACGTGCATTCACATCCTCTTAGTTGAGTTTGAAAAATGCTGTCAATGTTGTGTTTTGTCCACGTTCAAGAGCCCTTTGTTCATTGCCATTTTGATAGCATACGTTTTGTTGCAGAGGGAGGTGAATGGCTAGCCGGATGATGATGTGGCTTTTGTCATGCATCTTGTATTGCATGAGTCTAAAAACTGCCTGGTGTGGTCCAACATAGCGTGCATTGAGATACTGCAAAATCTCATCATGGTTGAGATAATTTTGTCTGATTTCGACATGTGCAGCATCATTGCCTTTGTGGATATACTTGAAGATGTATTTCACACTCCTGACAGTTGTGCAAACCTCCACATTCATATGGCAATTGAACTTCATGAGTAAGTGAGGGTTGTATGGTACCACCCATGAGTCATTCACTGTGTGGCGACGCAGTTGTGCCCTATGGTGCCCACGTCGTCTGTACAGTGGATATCCATTGACACTGAATTCTGTTTGCAGTTGGAGAGGTTTTGGGAAATGTTTTTTGCACTCCCCATTCTCCATGCAGACACAATGAGGGTCCAGTTCACCACAAGGGCCATGCATCATGTGTCTCTTCACAGTATCATGGAACTCTGGCTGCAAGTGTGGGTCTGGAATTTCTGCAGATACCAACTGATCAACATCTTGTGCCGTTCGTGGTTTGTCAGCATCTGCAAGAAATAAGACCATGTGTGCATGTGGCAAACCCCTTTTTTGAAACTCTATTGTATACACATATGCAGTCACATGTCCAAGTACATGACTCTGAAGAAGATCGTGGAGAAGTTCTTTCAGTTTCAAGTGGAAGACACGACTGACAATGTCTGGCCTGTCACTTGCAGTCTGATGTGGATATAAATTCTCTTGAATTTCAGGCCACTTTGGGTTTGCTGTCATTGTGAGGAAAATGTCTGGTTTCCCATGTTTTGTTACAATTGTCATCGCATCTTGGTACTTTTGGTACATGTTTCTTTGACTGCCTTCAAAGCTTGATGGTAGGATAATTATGCGGCTTACATTCACATCTTCAACTTGGGCACGTCTGCCTAAATGATCCATCAAGCCTTGGTATGATTCAACACGCAGTTGTAGCTGGTGTGATCTGATGTAGGCTAATTCGTTCCCCTCTATTTTTGTGAATGCATCAACCAGGTACTGTTGAAGCAATAGACGGGACAGATGAATGGTGGAGAAGGTGTCACGCACAGCAATTCTGAAAGCATAGAACTCATTTAATGTGAGTCGTGCTCTGCGGCTTGCCCCTTGCTGTCTTTCATTGGGTACAATATGTCTTTGAATGTTGACACTCCAGCCCATTTCTCCATGGAAGAACAGCAAGGGGTAAGTCATTGGGTCGGCATTTGGTGATGTTGCCTTGATCTTGACTGTGTTTGGTGCATTGGGTTGAGCAGGATACACTTCAAGATCTCGGTCAGCTGGATTGGGTGCGGCACCATCATGTCCAACATACACTGCTGCAATCTCCGTTGCTGTGGGATTACCATATCACCTGTCTTGAAATGGTCGTGTTGCAATGATCATTTTGACAGGGCGAACTGGCTGATAGTTTGCAACAGCAATTTGCCTTTCCTGTTGAAGGATGCGACCCATATTGTGATATTGCCGTGCATATGGATTAACAGCAAGTAGTTCATCTTGTAGAAGCTGCATGATTTGAGGCCGGAGGGTTTGATTGCGTGGATCATTGATCCTCTCCTGCATTGCTTGATTGGTGTCAAGGATGTACATCTGTGCATACTGCGGTGGCTGACCTTGTGGAGCTTCTTGTGCAGCTGTGAGATGGTAAGCCTGACCATGAATTGTAACAACTCTTGGTCCCCTACCAGCATGTTCAGTCAGAGTTGCATTCCAAGAAGCCATTGACATCGCAGCATTGTAGTGGCGAATGTTTTCCAAGAAGTGACGTGAATGGGCTGTGTCACCACTGAACAGCTCCACAATGTTATTTGGTGGGAGCTGAATTGGTGGTAAGGTGACTTTTCCCTGGAAACAGCATCTAGTGAAAATGCCTTGTGTAGTGCACTCTTCCTGGAAATATCGTGCTGCACAGTGTGGACACCTGTTGTTCATGTCACCAAGGCGATGTGGCACTGGTAACTGAATGACACCATCCTGGTTGGGAAGAGCTGGCTGCTGAGCACCCTGTGCCATAGGAGGTAGTGGAACAGGATGCTGCAGGTGCAAGTTAGCCAGGTCATTCACTGCGACAATGACAGGGGGATTATGATTGTTGTGTGCAGCTTGATTGTGTACTTGCCGTTGATCCTGCATCTGGCTGCGTCGTTGTTCCCTTCTCCGTCTATGCGCAATGCGTATGCGACGTAAACGTGGCATGAGTGATAAACTGTGTAATGGAAATGAAATGATGGAATAGAGAGATATAAAAAGAACTGAGGAGTTTGTGATAATATGGTTATGGAGGAAAGTGTATAAAAGACTGGGGGTTAGAATGTTGTAAACATGTGTCACTTGCTGTGACATGAGAAAAGATTACAAATAATAGTAATAAAATGCAAACATCATGTTGAGAAGTTTTGATGTCAGTTAAGAATCATCATTAGAGAAATCAATAGGAGAACAGAGAGTACTGCTTATGCATACTAATTTGTAAGTAACTGTCTATGCATATTGAGTGGTTTGTTTCTAACGTCCTGTTTAATTCTAACTCTTTGTGTATAGATTGCTTGGGGTGTGTGCAACTCTTGTCATGTATTGTAACTTCCCTTGTATTAGGCAATGCATAGTAGGTATATGTAATTGAAATGTAAGTAAGAAGAGATGTAAAGAACAAGGTGATAAGTATGTGTGATGACAGAGAGAATTGTGAAATGTAGTTAAGGTGGGAGAAGGGGTGATGCTTGATATGTAAATGTAAAAAGTATTTAAATGGTTAGGAAGAATTATAGAATAAAGTGAAGTTAATCTCTCTAAGGAAAAGCACAAGAAATCTAAATAAACAAAGGAGTGGAAATGCAAGGACATTGTCTATGGTTCAAAAATATGAAAAGCTAAGTAATGCAGGTAGTAAGATATGTAGGTAGTAGAATGTAAAGTGGAAAGCTAATCCGAGTAGAGGTTATAATTTATAAAAGTAACTAAAATGTATACCTAGGCAATGTGGTAGACATGTTAAGTTGTAAACCAACAATTAGATAAAAGCTGGGAACTTGTCAATAACATGCAATAAAGACAGCTGAGGAGATTAAGGAAGTAAGTCTGCATTATAAATTAAATGATAATAGCTAGAATGACAACAGAAAACAGAACCGTATGTGGCAGACTGAGAGAGTCAATCAATAGTGAATCAATCAGTCATAAAAGTTATATGTAACAATTGGTTAGATGTAGTTTATATAACTAATTAAGAGAATCTATCTACTCTACAAAAATAATAACATAGCATAAAGGCAATTGAGGAGAGTAAGAATGCAAGTCTGTGTTTCAAAGTATCTGATAATCTTACGAGAATAAACAGAAAATAGAACCATATGAGGCAGGTTGGTATGAGACACTCAATTAATCATTCAATTAGTAAATCAATCAATGAACCAATCAATGAATCAATCAATGAATCAATCAATGAATCAATCAATGAATCGATCAATGAATCATGAAAGTATTTGTAACAATAGGGTATATATAGTTTATATAACTAATTAAGACAACCTATCTACCCTACAAAATGTAATAACATAAATAAAATCTAATGTGAGTACAAAGATAATATGTACAGTGCCTGCCATGCAAGCTACGTGTATTTTGGTGGAATTTGTGAAGAAAGGATGCTAAGTGAAGTTTGGCACTGAGGGTATTCTATAACAGACTGCCTCTGAAGGATAGGGAAGTTAAGTAAGTTAAGTGGTGCAAAATGAAGTGTGAAGTCTGTGGTAATGTGTTGTGGTGAAAAGTATGGACTAAGGAAATCGCTAATGCCTGAGGGAGAGAAAACCGACATTGCTAGGTACCCAGACAGTACTCGGGAAATAGGCGTGGGAGGGGATAAAATTGTGGTCAGATGTATGTAAGGCTGCGTTCATATTGCACAAGTATGTTGGTGGCATCTATACTCGCTAGTCAATTTGTGTGGTACATACCATAACCCTTGCTGTGTTCACAGTGGAGAGATTGTCAAGATGGTAACTGGTGGATCAAGGGACCATATATTTCTCAACCCCCTTCCCCCTGATGGCCATAGCGTTATAGGAAAATATGGCAATGAATTATTATTGAGAAAAGTGCAGTGAATGAATGAAGGAATGGATAAATGAATGAACGAATGGATAAATGAGTGAATGAACGAATGAATGAATGAATGAATAAATGGACAAATGAATGAATGAATGAATGAATGAATGAATGAATGAATGAATGAATGAATGAATGAATGAATGGATAAATGAATGAGTGAACGAACGAACCACTGTATGAAGTCAACAGAATTGAATTCTATGTGGTGAACGTAGCTCTCGTCAATGCATTCTACAATAAAAGTGTGTAGGTGAAAGAAAAAGAGGCATAAGGGGACGTCCAAATCCTAAAAGATCCTCTCCCCCTTCACCATTGTTTAACGTCTAAAAAAGTCTGAAAGTCATCGTACCCCCTTCTCTCTCCTCGCCGATGTCATATATGTGTATGGCCCTAATGCTATACAAGAAGTGTAGAGAGATGAGAGACCACTGTCAAGTGCTTAATTGCCTTCCCCCCACTACTTACATGTTGAAAATTTTTCCTACCCCCCCTCCCCATCTGCTCTTAGTAGGACACCTCGGCAATTATTTCTATGATATCTTGCCTTGTGACTTCAATATTACAATGTGTAACAACTATCGCGCTTGAGAGGGAAAAACGCTACAAAGATGTATCTTTAAAGGCGGAGACAATGTCAAGTAGAGCGCAATATCAGTAAGGTTGGTGTGTTCTGAAACCATGTAGAACATATGATAGTTCATGCGATGCAACTATTATAATACATGATGAAAGAAAACAATGAGTCAAGTAGAAGAAACTTTGTTCATTAGTTAGAGAAATGTATGGTTGACGGGAAAGACTCAATACGATGCCAAATTCAAAACGTTTACACCACAGGATATTGGGAATGTATACTACAGTTTCATAGCTACATAATTGTTCTATTGGTATTGTTAAAACAGACTTTTAATTACGTATTACACTGAAATATTGAAGCCATAGTTGCTAAGGACAGTTGTTCTGTAAATGAAGAAAGCATACCAGCCTAGAGTCCCTTCTATTATAAATTTACTATGTTGATTGCACAAATCCAGCTCCCGATAACTGCGACCCTCATTAATTGAATTTCTCAAACAATTCCAACCACGGCAATTAGGCACTTAAGAGTGCGTACGTGTGTGGTAGACAGGAAGTTGCAACTACAAGAGGTTAAAAAAATTTGGTACTTTCAAGTCCGGAATAGACACCCCCCGACTATTTATTTTGTCCAAAATGCACACCAGGACATTCTTATTGCAACCCCCCCCCCCCCCGCTTAGTAACTTTGAGAAAAAGAGGAAATGTCCCCAAGCAGACCCAGAATTGTCCGGCGAAAGTATTTCGTTGTGAATGTTTGTTGCGCTGAAAAAATGCTAGCATGACATGCGTAAGTGCTGCAAGAAGCACTGAAAACACAGCCAACAGTTGTGCCAATGATGCTGAATGACGATGATAGACACACTTTCAGCATTCTAGAAATATGTAATAAGTGTAATAAATTTTGTTTCAAAAAGTTAAAGTTTTCCAACCAATGCATATAGTGGTCTTCTCTCCACTTATTGCCACCCCCCTTCTATTCTGGACTGGAGAGTATGTAGAAAAAGGAATGTAATAGAGACATCGTTGTATCTGAATGTCACAGTGAGGGTACAATAATGATCATCCAGGCATATTGAACTTAGAATTATAGTTTGTATGTTGGTAGGGTTGTATAGTGTTGGGAAGTAATGTTCAGTGTATAGAATTTCTCTGGTAATAAACTGTTCTGTAGGAGTTGATGATCTAAATACAAAAATGTTGTATACTGTGCTAAGTATCAGGGCCGTGTGCATATGCTCACTGATGCTTCCCCTGGACAGGCATAGTCATCCCGGTAATCAAATGTTTCTGTTCTACACGTTTGTTTTGTAAGAACAGTTGGTTCCAGTTTCACCCTAAGGTTTCTTATTTTTCCGTATATTTTCAGCCTAAGGTTTTTCTTATTCTGTTTCTTAATGTCGTTTTCGAATTTCCTGAGCATAGTAGTGTCAAGACATAACATCCATAAACTACTTCAACAAAAAACTTGAAGAATACAAAGTTAAATTTACAGATGGCAGCATAGATTACATAAAAAAAGCTAATATCGATGGTGTTGAACTAATTCTTGTACAATAAGTCTGCTTAATCGCTGTTTAGCACTTTATACTGTTCTGTTCTGTAGTAGATTGTGATGTTCGCTTTTTAATGATAGTTTATTTCTTGAGTGTTTTGAATCTCAGCCTGTCTTGTTTCTTAAGTTGTTCTTATTTTGTGGCTTAAACTCAGCCTGGTGTTTGTTGTACAGGTTGTTCTTATAAAACAAAGCGTGTAATGACGCCTTTCTTTTCTATGACAGTGTATATGATAGGTCGCACACTGTTCAGCGCAGTGTGAACATGTGGGTAAGAGGTAAGAGATTGTGCAATGTCAATTAAGGCTGACAGTGCAAGCATAAGGTCAAGAGGTGAAACAAGGCTATACCGTTAGGCTGCTAGTATACGTGGGGGGGGGGGAAGGGCCGAGTAATTTTTCAGCCATGTGTCTGAGGTCCCTGTGGCACAGTAGGTACCCCTGTGCTAGAATCCTTGTTAAACTATTAGTAGTACCAAGGAGGACACAGTTTTAAGCTTCTTGTATCGAGATGTTACCTGGGAGTTTGCTGATGTATTTTTGCATCCCTTTTTTGATTAGACTAAGTGCACCTATTATAACAGGTATTGTCGCGGCTTTCATACCCCATAATCTTTCAATTTCAATTTCCAGATTTTTATACTTTGAGAGTTTCTCGGTCATTTTTATTGAAGTGTTGCGTTCTGTAGGGACAGATATCTCAAGTAGTTGGCAATTTCTACCCTTCTTATCTTTCATTACTATGTGAGATCTATTGGCCCTGGTTTCTCTGTCGGTTTGGATTGGCATGTGCAACAGTATAGTGACTTCATTGTTGTCTGTTACAGTGTTTGGCTCGTGTTCATAGTAGTTGGCGCTCACTTCAATGGTATAGTGCTTGCAGATTCGAATTAATATAATTAATATAGGTAGTATAATAGCTGATTGAACTCTACTATTTGCAGAAAATTATAAATTAAAATTACTTACAACAAATGTGTATCGAATGCCATAGGTATGAAACAATACAATTAATTACAATGAATGGGTAAAAGGTACAAAATTAAAACTATGAGGAGACTCGGTATAAAGGAATAACTATATGAAGAAATAACTATATCAAGACTTCAATATGTTCAACGTAAGGGTTGCATAATCTGCAGTTGCGTTTTGTATCTTTCCAAGTTTTAATCTTTGTCTTAAATATTGGGAGGCTAGAGGATCTTTTAATGTCGTCTGTAAGCTCTTGCCAGAGCTTCGATCCCAAGTAGGTTGTACTTTCTATACCATAGCAGTTTGGTTTTGGTGTTGGTATCGAAATTCGCGATGTGTTTCTGAGATTATAGAACGAGTTTTTTTCAATAGAGATTTCTATCATGAAGCTTGCGTTGAGATTATGTATAGTTGTATATATGTCTCTAAAAAGCAACAGCAGAGTTTTATCATGGATAGACATCGAGTTGCCTTTTTGAAGAAGAGGTTGAAAGTTTGATTCATAGTTATCATAGGCAAGACGCAAAGATTTTTCATGAAGTCTATTTATCCCATTGTCTGTCTCTCGATCACAAAACTTCTAAATCAAAGGACAGTAGCTCCATTGTGATAAGATGAAGACGCGCATGTGTTACTTGTTTATCTTCCATGTAGTTGGAAATTCGGCATAAGGCTAGTACTTTTGGTTAGCTATTTTGCATATGGATTGTATTTGTCCTCTGAACGACAATGTATTGTCAATAATTACACCGACAAGTTTCCGGTCTTTGCTAGGCTTAATTATCGTATTATCTATATTTAAAGATGTCATTGTTGCATGTACTAAAATTTATTGCCGTCCGTAGTATAAAAGAATGTGCAGAGAGAGCAAACAGTAAACTTACAATATGGTATTGAGCATACAAGGTAGCTAATCTCATGGTCTTATAGTACAAATATGGAACGGTGGTAGACATACAGTTAATATACCAGAACGAATTGCAATACGTAAGATGAAATAATACAAAATAGGTAGTTATCTAACGCGCAACATATGAAGGAAATGTAAAGTTGAACAAATAAAGTGTATATACAAGAAGCATCTGCAATATGTGCAATATAGCAAACAGACTCAGCTTCAAGTCCAAAAACTAAACTGTCTTTACCAGAAATATGTCTAATATGTAAGATGAAATAATGCAAAGATCAAAGGTACAAGTAAGGAAAGAACAGCAGGTTCAAATGGACACACTACAGTTAATATACACGATACATGTCGACTATGTACCATGAAATAATGGAAACATAGGGTCCTGTGCTAGGTGGATGTGCAGCTCAGGGTAAGAGGAAATGGCCTTACATTCTATACGAACGTACTCGTTACGATCAATAGAGTCCAAGCAAACGGTAGAAAGTGCGGCAGTACCTAGCAGATACTTATTTACTGCTAGTTTTTATATGGTTAAACATGAAAATCGGTGTACACTGTATGAAACGGCCGTCCCTTGTATATCTAACGCCAAGCCTACCGTTGACCCTTAGGCATGGTTTAGACAGCGCATTCTGAGCGGACGGAATTACATTAGTGCCCATCAAAACTGCAAGTGTGAATTAAATTCGCTCATAATCTGGAATCTAGAATAGTTGAAATATACATAAACTGTAACATACGAAATTACTGCGTGCAACGTTGCCTATATCCACTTTCAGTTCACGGTGTGGGGAACGGAGTTGTAAGAGTAAATAAAAATTGTAGTAAGGTAATGTCGTTGTGGCAATATTAAAGGATATCTCGGAAAATAGCAGTATAAAACGCGTCTGTAACACGCACTGATGTAAGATAATATAGACACAAGGAACTCGGATGCCATGATACGAAAAAACGACTCACCTGAGAATAAACGGAGGGAAGTCTGTGAGCTTCGCAAGTTGCAACCGTCTTTCGTACGAACACTCCCAAACTGAAAGTATGTGGATCCGTCCAAACAGTTGACAGAGATAGAACAAAAGGTTAACAGTGCACCGGAATCAAAAGATGACAGCTAATGGAAAGCAGATACCCGCATGGTTCGACATCGATGAGTAGAACAACAGAACATTCGCCAAGTAATGCCGCGGGGCCAGCGGGCAAATTGTAAGGTTGTAGTGGACGGCATGGTTGCGAACCCCCACAGGTACCCAAAGAAAACAAGAATAATGAGAAAAGTAGATGTGTTAACGACGTCCTAGTGATATGATAGACTGTATTATAACAGGAACGACAGTATAGTACAATACTATACAAAATTCATATTGTATAAGCCAGATCTATGAAACGTTAGTAAATACTATCTTGGAACTGTTCTCTCCTATTATCGATCAAAAGTACCATGGATTGTATTACGATGTAGTTAAAGTAGTAAAGGGCAACTCTACGTGCGTTGAATGATAATATGCGGGAAGAACTGGAAGGTGAAATGTATGTGGTTATAATGTGTTTGACGTTATGAAGAGTGGGAAGGTCACTGTACTGTGTATCGTTAATACACTCTATGAAAAGTCAGGGTAATACGGATAATATATTTGGATAGAGGTGAAAAGAATGTAACAGGCCAGTATCAATAAAACATTAAATGAAGGTACTCTCGGATGCTTAGTAAAAGGGGGACGTTTATTAATTTTTCAGGTTGTTTCCCACGCGTGGATTTTATTATGACCATGATTATTAACTCTAGCAAGATGAAGTGTGAAAGGCCCTGTCAATTATATATCAGGCATAACCATAGAATATGGTGTTCTATTAGTTACTACATGATAGGTTTCCTATCTAGAAAACCTCCCTCCCCAGTTGATACAACCCCCTCCCCTTTATTACTGGTTCAGACATGGTCACAACTCCCCCAACTATGAAGACCCCTTGTATTGAGCACCCGAGAGTAGTGTGTGGTCAACATTCTAGAAATGAAATACAAATTTACTATTTGTAATATGAATTGGTCGTGCTGTGTCCGTAAGTTGGTTGTTGTTGGTTGCTTTGTTTGTGGGCTGATGATGTGTTGGTTTTTCTGTTGACTTCTTTTTTGCTTTTTTCTCTTCTTTTTAATAATGGATACATGTAAATGGTCTCTTGATCTGGAATAAACGTAGACATGAAGGTATGGTGAATTCCACAGTGGTAATGAAGTATATGGCGGCAGAAAAACTGACATGATGGGTAATGGCGTAGTGGTTGAGTAGATTATACCGATATTGAAAAGACGATTGGTACGGGTGTAATCGGGTAGATTAACGGTATTGTGCAGAGGTATTGTACAGGCTGTGGATTGAAAGCATACTGCCTAAGGAAAAGTTACAAGTGAAACATACCTGGTATCGTCTATTCGGTTCCCCTTCTCGTCGGTGAAGAAGAATTTTGTGCGTTTATTTATATGGAGAGCTCTGGCAACTCTCCATTTGAAATCGTGAATGGAACTATCGAGTGGACACTGTACCTCCTAGGACAAAATAGTGGTAACGTTATTAGGATATAGGTACAGGGGTATAAGAATATAATCGATATAAAGATTACTGCTGAATAGTGGTCAGATGTAAGACGAATTCCAGATGTATGTGAGGCTGAAAATGGAGATATTGTGAGAATATTCAGGTGTAAAAAAAACTGTCCTTTGTTATAAGAAAATTATGTACAGAAAAGTAGTACCTGTGCAAATCGAATAGAGTAATATAGATGAAGTGGGTAATTTGGTCAAATAATAGTGTGGGAGATTAAATACTGGTGGAGGAATTTATGCTGGTGTGTTGTCTTTAATGAGTTCATTGTCTAGGAAAATAAAAGTAAAATCATAGATAAAGAAATGAAGAGACTGATGTACAGTACCGTAGTCTTCCCTCCAAAGTGTAAGTGATATACCTTCGCTTCCATCGTGGCAGAGTGTTGTGCGAAGAATGAAGATAGGGTTGAGTCTTAGAAGGTAGTAGTCATCATGAAATGTCAGAAGCCCCACCCCCTGTTGATCGGTATGGTATAGTATAATGATGAATACATGTTGTGTGTTATAGTGAAAAACACAAAAGTGGAATACGGGTGGGTTGAGAGAGAGATGAAACTTTGGCACTGCGTGAAGTGTATGGTATAATGAGAATCTTTTGTTATGTACTGATATGAATGGGTTTTGTAGGGGCCCATAGAGTGTCACATACTCATGGAGTAACAAGGGCCGATCTGTACTTTATTGGGATGTTGGATGTTGGATGGGGAATGGGTATGAATGGGCATCGTAGGGGAGTGTCACATACTGATAGAATAGTAAGGGCCTATCTCTATTCCATTCGTATGTCGGATCTTGGATGGGAAGTGTGTATGAATGGGCATCGTAGGGGTTCACAGAGTGTCACATATTCTTAGAATAGTAAGGGCCTATGTCTACATTATTCGGATATTGGATGGGAAATGTGTATGAGCAGAGAACAATGAGTTGTGATGCGCATGCGAAAGTAAGTGGAAATGGACGCTTAAGTGGAGTACTTGAAGGTATTGATAATAAGTCGACATAAGGGTGAATGGTATCCTGCCATATGTGCACATATATTGCCTGTCTGATAGAATGAATTAGCAATGAAAGCTTATCGATGAATTGTACGGAAAGCTTGAGGTAAAAAAGCATGAAGAAAAAGTTACGTACTGTAGTGACGTTGCAAGGCATCATGGGAGTGTGCATCATGAAAGTGTAAGGTAGGAGGCTAGTTGTCGGGGGGTACGTTGGGTAAACGTAAGGAGAAATAGAGTATAACACAGATGGTTTTGGAGGAATAAAGGAATCATTTTATTGAGAAGTCACATAATGTGAATATAGGTTATCAATTGGTGGAATTAGAAAACCAGAATGTGGTGTGTATAGTGGAGGCAAGGGAGGGAGGCAAGGGAGGGAATTAATAGTTGTTGTGGAAGTTGAGAGTAAGTAGCACGGGTGATATAATGACAGTGTGTAACTTGTAGAAGTATACCTCCCGAAAGGGAACATGGAGAAGGGTAGTGGAAGGGGGGTGTGTAAGTATGGGAATTAGTGTGAAGGCAGTGCATAATAGAGTGGATCTACAACAGTGGTATAGTTGGTAAGAGACTGAAAGCAAGTAAAATGGAGCCAGAAAAGTATGTGAAGATATACGTTAATAAGCTGGGGGCTCAGCTGAAGAGAGCTGAGAAGAAGGTAGCGTCTATCGAGGAGACATTAGAAGTGGCCAAAGCAGCTGTTATACAAGTTGGCAACGGCCTGAAGGCGGCAAGGCGAGAGGTAATGGAGATGAAGCAGACATGGGAGCGTGTGGCGAAGGAGATGAAAGAGATGGAGGACCGAAGGAAAATGGAGGAGAGTTTGCAAGAAGATTTCCCCATTGATGAGGTAGATATAGGGCTAGATGGTGTAAGAAGTGGCGACGGTGGGAATGGCGCTGGGGAGGAAATGTTGGGCGGAGATAGAGGCGAAGAGCTAGTAGCTAACGGAGAAGTAAAGATAGAAAGAAGTGGCAAAGAAGAGGTAGAAGGTTGTCGACCGGGAGAAAGAGCAGAGAAAGGTGGATTGGATCAGGAAGAAGCTGCAGAGAACGATGAAGAGATGAAAGAAAGAAGAAAAGATGAAGAGGAAAATGAAACTATGGACACGCAGATGACAGGGAATGGGCCAGCATTGTGGTCCTGAGGTACACGTTTGCTGTATAAGGATCGTAACAAAAGGCCTGGCCTAGGTATTGAAGTTGCTTAAAGTTGCGTAGTATTGAAGGTGGTGTGACTACACGTGTAGGTTGGACCTGAAATGTCCATGCATCTGTAAGTAAGAAATGAAATGTCAAAGAATTTGTTGGCCTTGCACATGTACGGTCCTTATAAAAAGAGCGTGTATTAGTTAGGATTTATGTTGTGTGTATTGTGTGATGTCATAGGAGTATGTAAGTGAATTGTAATAAAGAACAATGCTACAATGAGGCATAGTTTAGACAGCGCATTTTGAGCAGATCGATTTAAATTGTTGCCTTTCAATAAATCAAAGTGTCAATTAAATTTGATCATAATTCGCTGTCTAAATGCAAGAGGGGATCGAATCATTAAGCTCGCCTATGAGATCTTGGTAAGAATAGACATATGACAACGTCAGGTAGAGTAGGTAGATGTGGTGCACCTTGTACCAAAAACAGTGGGCAGGTTATATAAGTGCCTGATATGGAATGTTGGAAAACGGCTGCTAAGTTATGTAGGGAGTCCTGTTCATGACATATGTGTAGGGTAAGTAGAGAATTAACGGATAGCTGAAATAAAGTCTTAAGACGTAAGGACGTGAAAACTGAAAGTAGGTCGGTAGGGTAAATAGAGGAATAAAATAAAATGAATCCGTATCGCTGAAGACAACCTGTGGTACTTGGAGGTAGTAATGTCACACAATAAAAGGAATGTTCCTCCTAGCTAGTATTAAGTAAGCTACGGAAAAAGGTCGGTAGGAGTAATGTCAGCTAGTACTTAGATTTAATACGGTGTAATCATGTGCAGAATGATATTGGAAAAAGGGATGGTATTTGTAACTTTTCCAATGTAAGTATTATGGTGTTCACTAATAACTCCAATCTGTGTGTCTTTCTTCTGTGTATGAATATCTCGGTTATCCTTTCTGTGAAGTTGCCCTCAAGTGCAAACAATAAGTGCATGGCAAAACCCAACATGTAAGTAGAAGTGTTGGCAACATCTGAAACGTAAACAAAGCGGCCTAACCATTCAGAAATTTCTCCCTCAAACTCTCGCGCAAATACGAAGTAAAACAAAACTCTAAATAGTCCTAGTATATCATTAAATAATACAGTAAGCGTCTCCTGAATACTCTACCGAAACTTCTGCAGTAACAAAACGAAAATTTAGAGGAGAAAATCAAGCGAACGTGAAAGGAACTGGCATGATCATAGGAACGTGAGGCAATGTTATTGGAATCTCCATCAAAACATCGCATTAAATCTCGTCCAGTTGGGAAAGTAGCGATCATTCTAAACACAAGATCCTAGCAACACTAAATCGATACCTGGAACGGTATCGCTGAAGACAAACTGTGGTACTTCAAGGTAGTAATGTCACACAATAAAAGGAATGTTCCTCCTAGCTAGTATTAAGTAAGCTACGGAAAAAGGTCGGTAGGAGTAATGTCAGCTAGTACTTAGATTTAATACGGTGTAATCATGTGCAGAATGATATTGGAAAAAGGTATGGTATTTGTAACTTTTCCAATGTAAGTATTATGGTGTTCACTAATAACTCCAATCTGTGTGTCTTTCTTCTGTGTATGAATATATCGGTTATCCTTTCTGTGAAGTTGCCCTCAAGTGCAAACAATAAGTGCATGGCAAAACCCAACATGTAAGTAGAAGTGTTGGCAACATCTGAAACGTAAACAAAGCGGCCTAACCATTCAGAAATTTCTCCCTCAAACTCTCGCGCAAATACGAAGTACAACAGAACTCTAAATAGTCCTAGTATATCATTAAATAATACAGTAAGCGTCTCCTGAATACTCTACCGAAACTTCTGAAGTAAGAGAACGATAATTTATACGCGAAAATCAAGCCAACATGAAAGCAAGTGGCATGATCATATGACCCCGAGGCAATATTAGTGGAATCTCCATCAAAACATCGCATTAAATCTCGTCCAGTTGGCAAAGTAGGAATCATTCTATACACAACATCCTAGCAACACTAAATCGATACCTGGTAGATGAAATAAATCACTTACCTTGTATAAAATTGATGAAACTCTGCTAGTGCTTGCAAAACATCCATCCTCTCAGTAAACACGCCCTCAACTGCAAACTTGCGGTCTTGTGTAAATACTATTGTTCGCAAACAAAGGATAAGAGGTTTCTGCGATCATGAGATGAACTTGGGAATCCCCTCGCATTTCTCTCTACAACCTACAACAAACTAACAAGTGTAATCAGTTAAGGATACCAGAACGCCATAGGTATAATATGGAGAACAGCAAAAAAAAGTAAAATATACAAACTTTGGACGTTTCTCTACAAACGCATTTAGATATTTAGTGACTACTGGCAACGACAATGACACACATGGAGCAGTTGCTCCCTCCATTGAACTGAGGGGGAATGCAAACCCCTTACAACAGTTCTATTACCAATATGAATTTAACCTCTTAACAGTAAGTCACAGAGAAGTCAAATACACACGTAGGCCCAACAGAATAGAGCAGTACCCAAATTAAATATTCAATCTACCACAAATTCACCAGCAATCATAATGATTTCCTATCTCATCTACGCACGCATTTAAACTAAGGAATAAATAGCAATCTACCAAAGAATACAACTGTATCCATATCGCAAGTATGTCATGACAATGTTATACAAAACGACAAAAATCCAGAGAATAACATCAATCTGATCCGAGAGGAAGTGTCATGGCGAAATGCCCCCCGAGGGAAGGTCTTTGAATCTCGCTCAAATCACTGAAGTAAAGTGTACAGAAAAGAGTACAAAAGTAGAAATTTGATAGAGAAAGTATGTTAAAGGATATATGACACAATGTCAAATCACAAAAGTGACTCACCTGGTAGCAGTAATTGCGAGCTTTCCATCAGGTCAAGGGGCAGAAGAGATCCCCCTCAAGAAACTCCATGAACTGAAAGCTACACGATCGTTATCCTTCGTAATATAAGCACACGTCAAAATCAAATAATAAATACACTCTAACATAGGAGGGATAATAACAGTACATAACTTCGGTATGGTCTATCATTATTTAGCAGGGAAATGACTTTGGTGTAGCTAGCAGAATCAAACTGCTTGGAGAGGAACTGTCATGGCGATAATAGCTCAGAGTCAAGGTGTTGGAACGTGACTGAAAACATCGACACAAACAGCCGAGAACGGTAGACAACTCACACAATGGATAAAGCATATACATTTAGAGTTAAACAAACCATTTTGGTAAGAAAAAAGAGACTTACCACGTAGAACACACTAACAACTTTGTCCTCTGATTCAAAGGGAAATTTATGGCCTCGAGGACACTCCCCGAAGCGAAAGCTAAACGATCGCAATCCGATCTCTTGTAAACACGTGTCAAAGGCAAGCGAAATAGGCAACAATATAGCACGTAATACAACTGGCACCTTCTAGTCAATAGGTGATCAGAATTAAACACAGACAGCAACGTGAAATAGCGAGTAGAGTCGAACGGCCTGGAATGGAACTGTCATGGCGATAATCCCGCTAGAGAGGGTGGCCATGCGACTTCGCTTAAAACATCGAATTACGCAGGTGAAAATAGTAGGAAATGCAACGATTCGACGAAGAACATGTTGGCAAACTCTACTGTACGACAATAGCGACTCACCTGGTAGCAAAAGGACGAAACCGTGGACGGCAATCAGAACGAAGATCCATCCAAGCAAGCTCTATACCCGTTCTGAGAGTAGTCAGTTTACGTGGTTGGGGACGAAAACAATGGAGAACAAAAGGGTATAAACAAAGGCCCACAAAGTCGAAAAAGAGACATCCGAATATCTCCTAAGAGAAAATAGATAAAAATAAAAGCGAAACTGATTGCACCCATTGGGAGGGTACACGACAATCGGAGCACAGTCTAAACCCGAGGCGACCAGCGACCAGTTCAGGAAAATCGCCACGAACCAGACCGGCGGCCCCTTTGATTTTGCTCATTTGCATATTAGGGATCTTAGTATATAGAGAAGTTAAGTGAGAAACACGCCATAATACAATGTGCACAAGACAGTTTGCTGTCAGAAACTATGGAGAAATGAAATTTCTACATATGGGGGCCATGTGGTAGTTACATATACGTATGTTACTTTTAATGTAAAATAAGGGGTTTGGCAGAAGGGGAAAACGCTCGAGAAAAAAATCCATATGAATAGATGGGCTGAAAAGTTTTTTCAGTAGCGACTGCAGTGCATTACCATGATATCTTTATAATAATTATGTTATTTGTCTGGGGCTTACGTAGCAGGTACACAAGCAAAGGTTTTCTTCCTTGTGGAGGAAGATTCTTGTCACAGGGATTCGTTCGAAAACATTTTCATTGCAAATACAGAATTACCTGCTTGTGGAATATGTCTGTTAGCTAATTGACCTTAGAATACCAATTGTATGCCAGAGTGGGAGATAATGTGGGACAATATAGTATTAAAAGTGGCTATACGTTTAAAATAGAATAAAAGGCAGTTATTATAGGTGCCTATCTACAGTGCATACAAGTCCGTTGCCACTTGGTGCCACAGGTGAAAGAAGGGGTTATCACCAAACCGTTGGTTGCGCATGAACTCTGCCAGATAATCAGGTATCATGTCCCTGTTAGTTGGCCCGTGCTGCGCCTTGAATTTGTTTTTAGCTCGTTGTCACATTGCTTCCACACGATTTGTTGTGACAGCTGTAGCGGACTCAACAAAATGCAGTGTGTGGTTCACTGTGTCATGCTGGTACCCAAGTGCAGCGAGCTGATTGTACGCCCGCCACATATCAGAATGAACTGGTGTGCCAGGCTGCACCCATTGATGTAAAATTGGCAGTAATGTCGCCGCATCTATTCTTGCAACAGGTACCAGGAAGCCCTTCTTTGTAAGTGGGTCATATCCACCGAATACCCATTGCTCAGAAATAAGTCTGCCGCAATTGTATTTGCGTGTTGCAAATAGACTTTCGTCTATCTCAACTACCTGGCCCTCACCTCCTATGCGTTCAGGGTGATTGAGAAAGTAAGACACACATACATCGCGGCAAAATTGCTTCCAATCAACCACTGTATGGCCACTTCTTATCTCCAGCTCTTTCATTATCTGCTGCTGTGACAGGCCTCTGCTTCTCCCACAGTCCAAGCTCCAGAAGTATGTCATGTAGATAACCTGCCACAGGCGTAGATGAGAGCCTTCAAAGAAACTGCCTTTGTGAATGCTCACCTTCCTACGGCACACTCGTTCTGGACAGCACCACACCCGACTATCGAGGTCACGATTGCTTGGGGCATCACTGCAGACAGTATCACATGCCCCACAAACTTCCTCTGCAGCTAAGAGGCCATTCTGCCTGCACCAGATACTTGTTGCCTCATCATTGTTTTGGAATCTCTGGCACAGTGAAACTACATTTATGGCACCAAACTCTGCCTCTTGTGGTACTCGAGCCATGGTGGATGTACTCTTCGAAATATGTGTCACACATAATACTTCACAAGGACGATTTCTACAATGCAACTGAGCAAATGATATGTGTATCGGCGAATGACACAACAAGGATTACCTTTGGAACTGAAAGGCTCACATTTATATCCATGCACTACGTGTGACAGAACGATATGATGACATCATGCAATGACACAATTCACCAAGAATAAGAATGACGTACAGATCACAGGACATATGGCACTGGGGGATGCAATAGCATGACGCATGGACTAAATGTGGTGCAGTGTTCCACTCCCAAAAATGTACCAATGACACAAGTAACTCCAGATAGAATAGAAGATTCTGCAGAAATATCGAAATACCTTAGTGTTCTCTAGAGTACGCCAACAAAGGATTTTCAAACTCAGCTTTTAAAACTTGGAATGAAATACCCTTTAACATAAGGAAAATCCCCACGCTAAACCTCTTCAAAAACCAATTGAAAATCTACTTGATGAGCCAAATAAAACCAAACACGACACCCTCAAAGACCAACCTTACTTTTATAGTAATTTTTCCTTTTTTACGTCTATCTACGATAAGTTGTTGTATTATTTTGTATATTTGCAGCTGAAGGGTATTATAAATATTTGTAAATGAAAATGAGATGAAAATGAAATACCCGCTATGAGCACAGACTGAATAAGAGTACACAGATGAAGACATGCCAAAGTAAGCTGTCCATATGAGCGACATGAAGGGCAAGAAATGCAGAGGACTTAGTAGGAATATGCAAGGAAAGTGTGTGTTTCTTTTCCTCTCTGGCCCACCTCTTACTATTCATAATAAACTTTACCCACATGTCACACGCAGAGAATGCATCGTCTGTGATGTTAGGAACTTCTTTATAACACACCTGGATCAAAAGCTAGTAGTACAAGTTTGTAACTTATGTGCAGAATTTCACTTCATCACCTTTCTGTCAATGCAGCCTGTCTAGTACTGGCTAGCTTATAAAGCTGTATATTGCCAAAAAACGAGTCACGCATCATAAATCCCCTAGGACTTCTCTTACAAACAATAGCATTAATGTGGAGAAGGAAAACAGTAAATAGTAAACAGTAAACACGTGTTATAGTGCTAGTTTTATTTTCATCTTTATCTTTCATGTCGCCATGGTAAGTATCGTTCATTCTATGTTCCCATTTGTTTCGTTTTTTCCTGCCAAGTCATCAGACTTCTAAGTCTCGCATCATCATCATCTCCCATTGTTACTGTCATCATGTTGCTTTACTTGTTTGTGATGTATTGTCTAATCTTGGTACACTGTTGTTTGTTGTGTTGTGCTGCCATGCTATTGCATTGGCCCCCTACTCTGTCATATGTTATACTTATTTAGTTACATAATGTGTGTTGATAGGAATACAGGGTGTAATGTTTTCTGTAGTCAGTCGTTATGTGAAGTAGTACTTAAAAGTTGTCATGAAGTTCAGTCAAAGTCGCCCCTTGTTTCCAGTTATCGTACTGCTGTTCTGGAATTTGTTGTTGGCGTTACCGTAGTGGATAGGAGTATTGCCGTTTTTATTAGAGAATTAGGGGCATTTCTCATTACAAAAGAAATAATTCCATAGGAAGGGAGTTTTTTGCCAATGACCCTTTAAACAGCACTAACTCAATACTACAAAATAAATGGTTACAGAAATAATCTGATAGGACACGTTAACTCTGTCAGAATTAATAACCGGTCCCACAGGGATAGTATGGTTTGCCCTGGACCAGACCTGTAAGAGCACTTGTTGTGAGCCCGTGATCCGACTGTCCCCCTGTCCAGTAGTGGAAGTTCTCCGAGAAATAGGTAGTTGATGGATGACGCTTCCGGTTACTACCATTTCATATGTGAGAGCGAGGCTCTTCAAATAGGTGGAAGGTATAGACGGAAGGTTAGGCGCCAAATGTATGCCAGCATTTTTGGCGCCGCCAGCATACTCTGTGCATTCAGTATGGCGCCAACCTGGTACAGGAAGGTTCATCTTAGTATGGACTGGTGGCTGCATTTGCACGTCTAAGGTAAGTGCAGCTATTACCATAGCGAGTGGAAGTATTTCACTAAGTCCGTACCGGCCTACATGGCTTCATTTGGGACGACATTTGATGACAGTAGGGTTCAAAGTGCATGCATTCGCTAACTTGGCTGAAAATTCACCGATCTGACCATAGATGGTCTCATGTGAAAGAGCATCTCAAAAGCTATCGAATGGTGTATCATGTTTTGGGGTAGCACCTGTATTTCCAGGTGAGGTGCAAAACTGCACTAGTGCCTAATGATTCTTCTATGCTCTTATTTCCAACAGCTTTACAGCGATTGGGGGACTACTACCCCCTCTGCACTCCCCTTCTTCTACTCCACTGAACTTGCTTTGGCAGCAAACACTGTTGATATGTTTAACACTATAAATACTGGTTATAGTGCTGGCACGCAAATAGGGGAGGGATCGTGAAAAGGTATGGACCTCTGCCCAACTATATTTCCCCTTCTCAGCCAAGATAAGACATGGCAGTATGAATCATTAGCCTTCAGAGCAACAATATCAGTACATTTTCACAGTATTTGCTTTTGCACTTGTGAATCTAAAATGCAGTATTCACAAGGCTGTATCTTCTATAAACACATTTATTGTGCCCTTCTCATGGATTGGACCCTTGCCCTTGAAAATTCCTAGTTGCTGGCCTGTATTGAGGCTTTTGAATATATTGTGTAACATTTTGGTGACACTGTATTTTTCAAAAATGTGCTGGGGACCGTCATGAGTAAGATTTTGGAAATATTTTTGCAGTATATTCTCGACTATATACTTTGTCATGTCAAGTCTCATGCACTAGGTACAAAACTTGCACATACGGCCTGTCTGTCACTTTCACACAGAGAAAGGGATAAATCTCACATACTCTAGAGCTTCTTGTAAAGTGCTGAAACCACAATAGGTTGTTTCCTAGCAGAAGAGGAGGATAGAGCAGGGGTGTCATCCTAACACTGTAACAAGATGGGCTGTGTTGTATGAAATATACAGACTACACCTTTAACCACTCCCAGTTTGGCACGTATGACGTAAATGTGCTTCTCAAACCAGTATATGTGAAAGTACAGAAAGAAGGAGAAAGCAAGTATAGGGTTGTCGCATTCTTCTTCTATTGATAGAAGCGTATCTTTCCTTTCTTTTCATTTGGCAAATACATAGTTATAAACTTATCTAGTCTAAAAGATGTTTGAAGAAGAGGGACTCAGCCCTCTAATCTCTCATAATATTAAGAATGGTGCTCAGTCCCCCTGAGCTCCCCTCCACAACACCACTGGGATAGAGGGCATATTTTTGGGAAATTTGTATGTCAGATAAGCAAAGAGATAACTACTAATGAAAAATCAGATTTGCAGTATCAGCAAAGGGTAGTTGTCTGGGGTGTACAAAAGTATGGGAATGGGGGTGTTAGACCCCTCAATTTAGCCAAATCCAAAGTAATTCTATAGCTTGCAAGTAAACACGTGTTTTGCGATCATTGATTGTCGGTTATTCAGTATATTTATCATCACTCATTTTTTCATTTCAGAGCAGCACAGAGAATTCTTGCATGCTTGCCAACCACAAAATGGTCTAAGGTGGAATGATGACCCAATTTGTGCAGTTGTAAAGCAGAAATGTGCAGTGATACTTTAGAATTTGTGCAATGGTGAATAATAATGTTACATTGAACATGAAGTTAGCAACGAAACATATACAGAACAGTATTGAATTTATATACTCAAGATGCAAATTTATGCATATAAAATTTATGACTGTATACAGATTTAACTATTGTCGGAAGATTAGGTCAGTTATTAGTAACTTGAAAAAGCACCTATATCTTTGTTTTAGGATGTAACATTTTGTAGCTGTTGCACTTGGACTGATAAAATGTTCAGGTTTTTGCGAAACATTTAATGGATGGTGTTCTATATTTTCTAGTTGGATCAAACATCTTTCTTACAAGCCCAGTTTTTCCAAGTAGCATTTGTAGCTCAGCCTACCTGTGTTTCTTAAAAGTTTCCTAATTATTGCTTTATTATAGCCTCTTGTTTCTTAGAGACAATTTTCATAGAAACACGTGCTACCTAGTAGTAAAACTAAAAGATTGGACAAATGTGTTCCTGACACAAGCTATATTCTGCACTGTTTACTTGTTTCACTCGTAGCAGGAACATGACTGTGACTATTGACATACAAAAACTTAAAAGTTGCCCGATACACTGACAGTTGCTCAACAAGCTGAAAGCTGCCAACAAAGCCTAAAGGTGCCGAAAGGTTGCCAAGCAACTTGAGGACAGGGCTAATGCTTGGGGGCTGGAGGTCCCTTGTAGACACCTAACTTGTTACAAGTTTCCTTGCATTTTCTGCATTTTCACAGACTTTTCCTGTTTTTGCCCCAGTTTGACTGGTGCCATCCACTACACTTTACTCACACTTACAATCAAGAGTGGGGGTATTAAACCATTTTACTGGGAGGATACGATGCCCCTGCACTCTACTTTCATCAGTCTGCATTCAATAAGGGCCTGGTGCACACTGTGAAGAAACAGGTGCATACTTGAAATTTATACCTGTGGCATAACTATGTTGGCGTGGTGAATAGAAGATTGCAGATAAAAAGATATCTACAATCATTGCCAAAAGTGTTGGAATGAATTGCAGATTTTTCACACTTTTTAATACCTAGCTTCCCCCCTCCCCCGTACAAAGTTGTGTTACTGTCGTATACGCTTGGTGTCTCGTAGAAATCGATCGGTTTGACGCGTAGCAACGTCTTATCTATAGAATTCAACATTGTTCTGGGGGGAGGGGGCTGTAAATCACTTACACGGCCTGTTTAGTATGAGCACTAGTTGTGTCAGTATCATGCCGTTTAATCTCAGAAATGTGTTGTGTTCCAAGCAACGATTGTCTGAAAAGGATAACTTTAGAATTTCCCATTTTCTGTTTAACTTTTGTGTACTCTATGTAAAATGACGGCGCTGAATCTGAAAATGGCATCTACATTTCAATATGAGGAATATATTAATAGATCTGACGTCATAATTGCTGATGGGCTATACATGTACTGTGAAAGGCTATGCTACCTCTCCCTGTTATAATGTAATGTCAACAGAGTACAATCTTTCACTCTCAATTGCTTTATATCTATATTAGTATAAGTGTAGACATACATTTGATCCGACATGGGGTGTGGGGAAGTTGTACCAGCTGCTAAGAAATTAGGGAGAATATAAAAATCGAAGTTAGGAGGATATGAGGGAAATGGTTGCTAATACAAGAGACCCTCGGCATTGGGCATTGTGTATGGGTACGACGTATGCGGTAACGATAGGAAGTCTCTTAGCTCAGGATTAAGACGGAGGAGGTTGTCATGGTGTTTTACTCTATACCTTAGCGAAAGAATCGTCAGTGCTATATTTGGTTGTAGGTCATGCTGTTACATTTTATTGTATAGTTATTGTCACCTTACAGTTTGATTATTGGTTGCCAGGTAACTAACGGCCGTGAATGACGTTTCAGGTCTGCATGCTTTAGGGGGATATGACAAATGTTCTGATCTTAGAAAATAACGTAATGATTTGTTGTGTTTTCATCTTCATTGCCATGGGTTGGGATTTAGAACTAGTGTATAAATATGCAGTAGATTCAGTAAATTTCTAGGAGTACGGTGGAGGGTGTTTGTCTCAGTTATACGTATGAAATGTGCTATTTCGACTGTTAGAGAGTGTTAAATAGTATCACTGTGAATTTCTGCAGACAGGGCCAATAAAGTGGGCATAGATAAAAAGTTCGTAAATATCGTATAGTACGTGGACAAATAAGGAAGATGGCATGCAAAGGTAATGATAGGCAGAGAGAGAGTGAGCGATCCATTGAAGGTGGAGAACTGGAGAATAATATCAGAAGGCGAGCATACCTTATCACATACAGTAGAGCTAATATAGACTTATTTGACAGAAAAGGCTTCGCGAATGCAGTTGTTACCAGTGTTGAGAATGCAAGTACGTCTGTTGTGCAGCAGTGGTGCTGTTGCTTGGAAACGCATGCAGATGGGGCATTGCATTTCCATATGTCTATTTTACTCGATAAGGCAACACGATGGAAACGTGTTCGTGACTACCTACAGACTGAGTATGGAATTGCAGTGACTTTTTCGGGACATGGTGGGTACTTTAGTGCATATAACTACGTCGTGAAAGAAGACACAGAAGTGATACATAGTGAGGGTCATCCAAAAAAAGTCAAAGAGCCAAAAACCTCAGCTGCATCTAAAGCTAAAGTGTCAAGAAAGAAATGCAAGGCTCGCAAGTTAAGTAAAATGGAAGTAGCTGACATAATCATAAAACATAAACTAGAAAATCGACTTGAACTATTGCGGTATGCAAATGAACTACAAAATTCTGGCAGCACAGATTTGTATAGATTCTGCATAGAGAAATCCTGAAAGGCATTAGTAGACTTTATAGGTACTGTGTGGGATGTGGAAAACACAGAAAAAGTCATCGAACACAGGAAGTCGTCCAGAATGGAGATATTGATGAGTGCACAGGGAACATCGTGTGTATGCGAAGGGGAATGGATGCAATGCGCTTTGGAATTGTTAGACAAGAGCAGAATAAAGCGTGAGGAGTTCTCAACTGCGATTAAGGAGCTCCTGGAGAAAGGTAGAGGGAAAGGTTGAAATAGTTTACTCACTGGGCCCGCAAACTATGGAAAAACAATTTTATTAAATCCATTGACAAAGATTTTTGATGCATTTTGCAATCCTGCAACTGGATCATTTGCATGGATAAGAGTAGAAGAGAGAGAAATCATTTTTCTAAATGATTTCAGATGGGACAAGAGCGTCATTCCATGGGCAGATATGCTGCTTCTATTAGAGGGCCAGCTGGTTCATTTTCCTGCTCCAAAGACACATTATTCTAAGGATATAACACTAGAGAAGGACACACCAATTTTTTGTACCAGTAAGGGACCTTTTGTGTTTGTTAAGAACAGTATTATTGATGACAGGGAAACTGAAATGATGCAGGTTAGGTGGCATCATTTTCAATTTCGCTTTCAACTAAAGTTGAGCGAATGCAAAGACATACCAAGCTGCCCAAAATGCTTTGCATCATTTATTCTGTAAAATTGGGACTATATTACTTTCAAGTCTCCCATTAAAAGCACGAGATCTCTTGGGGGGCTGGGGGCTTGAGCCCCCTTACTTTCTTCCAGCCACCACTTTTTGAAGAGCAAGTGTCCTTAGGCAACTTTATTCACTTTGTAGCTCCCCCCCCAAATGCTATTTGGTGGTGCGTTGCCCGATATATACGTAGCTACCTTGTACTGACTTGGTATCACAGACGGTTTCCAACGGTTACCAGTTTAGTGAACCCCTTACTTATGGGCGATAGGTAGTGTATTTAATCTAAAAGATACCTCTATATAATTGACATTTCACTGATGCTTATGAGGACGCCCTGTTATGCACCTCCCCCTTGCGCATTGGATAGAAATACCGACTTGTGTGAGCTTGCGAACGTTTCCACTCACAGTAAAAAGGATAAGATATTCACTTCCTCTTTCCTCCAAAATCCTCCGGTAACTGTGCAACCGTGCACAAAACTCGACAATCTCAGTCGAGCGTGTGGACTAAACAGTGCAGAAATGTTACCTAAGGCAGCCCTAACATCAGTGGACTATATTTGGCTTAAGATATCGCAGAGACGCACACTTACAGACGAAATATAATGAGATATATAAGTGGCAACCGTTGTGGCAACCGTTGGCTTCACCATCATAGTCTATTTTTAGTAGCATTGTAGTATAGTAGTGGACACTCAATGGTTCCTGTAATGAGTAAATACTATGCGCGGCATAGTCGTCTTTCCTACTATTTTCTTCGTAAGTAATGAAACACCATGTAAGGCTTTAGTGCGAAGCACTAGCCCTCATCTTTCTTATTGTGCAAGGCAGAATACACATATACCGTAGAAATAGCAAAAGTAGAGGAGTTCATACGCCATGGAGAGAGAGTTCAACTCATGTAGACAGACTTTTTGTGTTCATATATAACTTAATACTTCGTTCTATTTCCTCTAGTTTCTACAATACATCTAAGTCATTTAGGTATAGTGTCAATTGTTTTCTTAATAAGGTCTCCGTTAACGCAGAGTAGTGCATTTGATACCCTTTGCAAAAAAGAATTGTATGGTTCATATGTTATTGTTTTTCTCAGCGCTTCTTCCTGCAATGCCCTTTTTACATTATTGAAAATGTTCTCGATGGGATTCAGGTCTGGTGATCGTGGGGGTAGTCTTAATAAGGTAGCACCAATGTCCTTCAATGCTTCCCATGCAACTTTACTGTTCTGAAAAGGATCGTTGTCCATGACACAGACTTTTTGTATTCGACTGCTTCGTGAAGACATGCGTGCATTAATACAGGCTTGGGGTAACTTTCTTGCTACAAAGTTCGCAAAATACTCTCCAGTCATTTTCTCGTATGGTTCTGCCACAATTACTCCACCATGATATGCTATGGCGACCAGAAAGTGCACTCGTCTTCCCCCCGCCAGATCTTTTGACCCTGTTGTTGTATACTGGAGACCCTCACTCCGCTTCCGCCAAACCTTCCCCCTTGGTTTTGAAGCCTCACGTAATGGATTGTATTTGTGCACGAATGAGACAGCATCTAGATAGAAGGCCACTCTATCTCTCCAGAAATCATCAGTGAATTGACTCAGTGACTGTTTCGCGAATACTTTTCTCATGTATTTGTCCTTCTTGGATAGCAAGCCCTTCTTCCTTGGCTGTAGTTTTTTGTATCCAGCAGTATTTAAGACGCGCACAAAAGATCTATAGCTTCCTCTCATCATCCCACTTTCTACCATAACAGTTTTGACTGTAGGATTTTGTCCATCATCTCTGAGTTTTCGAAAAGTTCTAATGAACTGCGCTGCATCTCGATTCAATATACTTCGTGGTCTCCCTCTTTTTCCTACTTTAACATCCTTCTGTCCCATTCCCTCTTTGCAGCAGCGATGTAACGAGGATACAGATATTTTTAAGCTCTTAGCAACTTCTCGGTAGCTCTTCCCTTCGGAGGTAACCTTCAGATATGCTAAAGCTCTAGTTTTTCCGCATAACTTTCTGTTGAACGTCATTGCTGTACTGCTGGTGATTTCAGGTAGAACCTTCTTTTATGCATGTAGCTACTCATATCGTATAGTAATATGTGTAATGGACTGCTATAGTGATGTCCTCCTTCTTATCATAACGTCACTATTGACTAACAGGTTACCATAGCCTTGTTCCCGTCCTAGTACACTTACTCTTGTCCAATCTGAATGTTGGGCCTCGAGTGTACATTCCTCTCAATAAAATGGTGGAAAATAACTTAATTTCTATGTACGTCCTTATGTTACGGACACATATTACTTTCTGCAGGTAATGAAAGACTGTTAAGAATAATAAACCTCGTTCCTATGACTGATAGTTGACAAATTGACATCACAATTTCCATAATAACCGCGGACTTCTACGTGTAAAATCTCAAATATCCATCTCACATTGTTATTTCATGTTATCTGGGGTCATTTTTAGCCTTTATGTGTACATAGTTCCTTGAAAAACTGAAACGATAGCACTCAGGTGAAATAGTGTGAAAACTCATTGGTTTTCACCCTCACCGGTGCCATTTTGATACTAATGATACATGTTACGTAAAAACTGACTTCAAATTCAGAATCTACGGTGTAATTTTACCCAACTATGAGTTTATCTCTCACATATCTTACTATGTCTTTTCCACCCTCTTCAGACAATCGTTGCCACAATTGTTGGAACGACTTGCAGATTTTTCACACTTTTCAATACCTAGCTTCCCCCCTCCCCCGTACAATGTTGTGTTACTGTCGTATATGCTTGGTGTCTCATAGAAATTGATCGGTTTGACGCGTAGCAACGTCTTATCTATAGAATTCAACATTGTTCTGGGGGGAGGGGGCTTTAAATCACTTACACGGCCTGTTTAGTATGAGCACTAGTTGTGTCAGTATCATGCCGTTTAATCTCAGAAATGTGTTGTGTTCCAAGTACTTTTGGCAACGATTGTAGTAATTATTCTTATTATAGCTCTTTTAAGACACACATCTACTGGTTCATTTGCCTGTTTTGACATGGCATTCCAACAATTCTTTCTTCAAATCATCTATAAAATCTCGCGGTGATTGACTGTATATTGCTAGTTACGAACAATTTCCATCAAATTGTCCATCTCTACTGCCATGCCGAAATGTGTTTGCTCATACAGCGCAGTAAACTACTCAAGACTGAGGCTCAGCTAATCAACACCAGACTTCTCTATCACAGTAGACCCTAAAGGCTGATTTCCATTCACCAATGTCTGGCACGCGCGACTTTTTGCGATCAACATTTTGCAATCACATGGTGCGTATCACATTACATTTAAGCTACACCTACGCAAAACGAGGGCTTTGAAAAGCAGTCATTTGCTGCCTAATCAGAATGTATTTCAAGGGGGCAAAGCAAACTCACTGCCTGCTCTTTAGGCTAAAATAACAGCTGTTATTGTCAGAGTGGCTAGCGGCTTTTGCTGCTGAAATATCCTAATTTTTCTTAAAGTAGAAGGCAGAAACGAATGAATATCTCTGAAAATTTCCCATTTACTTACTGCTTTCGTTACCTCATATTCCACAGGATTAAGATTTGTTTTCGAACTACCATAGCTTGTTTATAGCAGCTGCCATCTTGTTCGAATTTTCCGCCAAACAATGGAAATCATAGTTTCACATAAACTGTTTGATTCTCATGACAGTCACATTGTGATGTATGAAAACCAGCCTTCAGTGTCTTATTGGTTGTTAGTTACAACGGAGGCTCTAGGGGTCAAGAGCCTAAAGAATCATGATTAGTTTACAGGAACTCGGATGCTTACCTATATTGATAGATCATCGTGTATAGTATGAACTTACGTATTTTAACATACTAATATCAGGGGTGGCGCCAGGGGATGGGCTAGGGGGCTATAGCCCCCCGTTGGAGCAAGCTAGCCCCCCAGTAGGAAGGTGAAAAGCGATTTTTTCGGAGATTTTGGCATCTATAGTACCTTGAACACCATATTTTAGCCCCCTTGTCAGACTAGTCAGCCCTCCGTCGGAAAAGTCCTGGCTCCACCCCTGACTAATATGTTGGTTTAGCCATAAAATATCAGTTATACATTTATGTTCATACTTAATTGTAAATGCCGTCAAAGATCCGCCCTCTATGTTAGTTACTATTGTCGTCAGCGCCGCAGGAAGCATTCAAGAAGTGGGGGCATATGCATTCAGGGACACCCTTAAGAGCAAAACAGGGCACTATGTAAGCTGAAAAGGGACACTTTACATACAAATTTGCGAAAAAGTGGGGGGCACGTGCCACTTAAGCCCTCCGTTTCTTACGCCCATGATTGTCGTCATAACCAGTGCTTCCACTTTTGCTAATTCAAATGTCCTTCTTTTTTCCTTGTTTTGGGTAAAATCTCCTTACCAAGCTGTAAACATTTCCTCACAATTTCCTTCTACATAGGTTTGCAGTAAAAACACTTAAAACAGCATATAGTTTGTTGTAAAATGCTGTCATATTTCATGTAACAGTAAATGGCGTAGGTCCTACAGTTGATACTTCCCTGTCACAAATACATGGTTGCCACCAACTCAGGGAATGCAAGGAAAATCAGGGAAACTTATGTTCAATCAGGGAAAACCAAGGAAGAAGGAGAGATTTTTCAAAAAGTCAAAGGAATTATGGAAGCTTAGAGTATTGCACACAGTTCTATGTTTTATAAAACAAAAATTTTAATGGCCAAAAATAAGGCCGATATTCGTTAAACTCCATGTCTGTCCAAGAAATTATAAAATCCCTAATTGAGGGTTATAATAATATTAGGGAGAATCCGCGGGAAATGAACAGGACTTCACTCAGAATATCAGGGAAAATCAGGTAATTACTGGTGGCAACCCTGAAATAGAAATGGTATGCATGCGCACTTCCAGGAATACAAGTCGAGTCAGGAATGCCTTGTCACGAGTTGCTACAGTGGGGGCAGTGGGCATTGCCCCAATAGTTCATTAATATTTTACATGGAGGCACCCTACACTACAAATTTTATTCATTGGTTCAACATGCTTCAGAGAGAACAACAGAAGAGAGCTTGAGGGGATATAGCCACCAACTCAAAGGTTTCAGACCTTGTTGCAGAGTTTAAGTAGTAGCTCTAGTACCCTGCTAACACTTTCTTAGCTGCTCTGTCTGAAGAGCCAGTCACCATCAGAATTTTTCTGATGCTGATACAATAATCAACAACATATTTGTTGAATTCCTTTTTAATTCCTTACTCACTTCAACATTTCCTTCTGTTTTCCTTACAATTTTCATTTCCTTCTTTTATCCTTCCAAATGGCAAAACTTCCTTACAGTAAGAAAATTTCCTTACAAGTGGAAGCGCTGGTCATATCATACATCTATTGTTATAAAAGAGCTATATACCTGTCTGATTTAGGAAAAGTGACAGCCAGGCTCAATGGCAGGGACTTGCAGTCACCTCACCAATCAAAGTAACTTGTTGATGAGGAATAAATGAGTCACAAAAAAACAGTATAGAAATCTGAATGAGTATGGACCTCTGTTGTCTCTTCTGGGTTCTACAACAATAGCTAACCAGCCTTAATTATTCAGTGTACGAAAAGCATCTTGGTAACTTCTTTGTCTTGTAATTCTCCACATCATAAGTTAAGCTAAAACATACTTGTGGAATTTCAACATTACCGCTTATAGTAAGTCATTTTGGGACCCCAGTATGAGTTTCAATGGAAGCCTCTGCACCCCATAAGTCTCCAGCCAGTAGGGCAATGACTGTAGCAACTTTTATATTTGCTGACACAGCCTTGAGAAAAGTGTTTTACCTATATTTCACATTTCCTATTATATTGTCAAAACATGAAATATCTGTTAAACACCATTTAAATTTGCACAAAAATGGAATGGTTTAGAAACAAATGACCATTATTTTAAAAAAATTTCAAAAGTTTGAAAAAGTATACTGACATTTGGTGATTCTCAGATATAATGTCTGTTACAACTATAAAAATATCAATAAGGCAAAGAACAAGTAAAAGTTGTCAGTTGCCGTGGAAATAAAACTTGATTATACTGAGCTGAAAGTCTTTTTGAGTAACTTAAAAGTAAATACAAATTTGAGGCATAACATAGCAAATTTCATAGAGCTTTAATGACCGCCCTAATACAGATGTAAAAGTTTCTTTATCTAAGCACATGTTGCCTCATTTTCACGTAACATTTACAGGTGGAAACAAAGCGAAATTTTTAATGGTCAGAACATAATCTATGATTTTATTCATTGATTAAACTTTACTATATTATTGCTTGCTACCAACTGTAAACAAATACTTTCTGAAACATCAAAATAATCCATGACAATCTGTAAACATTCTGTATGAGTGTAGAGACTGGAAAAACATTGGCACACCCTACAGGTGACACTAAAGTTGTAGCAGTAGTAAACTGTAACTAAGCGATATTTAAAATGAAATGGTTACAGAAAAATTAAGTAATTTCATTTCACTTCTCCTCTCTGTTGTATTTTTTATGTTATCTAAGGGCCTCAAAATTCATTACAATTGTAGGTGACTTTTGACAGACTGCAAGATTTAGGCAGGTGTGGTACCAGGAATTCTCTAATAAGGCCTGACTAGTTACTAAATAAGCTCTTTAGCAATTTTTTTGATTGTTATTGGGAGAGTAGAAGGGGGCAGTGGCGTACTTTATCAAAATTTGATTCTGGCACAAACTTCCTTGCATTGATGCAAAACATGACAAAAAATGTGACTGTTAGCTTTCTTTCTGGAAAACGCAATATAACATACCTTTCAGAAAGTTCTGAAGCTACAGTAAAGTAGCACTGCCATTAGCCAGAGTTAGAATCACTTAGAGTGAAAATGAAATAGATTCACGATTTTGTTTGGAAGCAATGCAATTGTCAATTAAGGTAGAAGTAGGCCTCTTATGATCAGTTGAAGTTATGGTTTCATTACCTGAGAGGTTTTAGTAACTACATACAGTTCTTGGAGTACAGTTATAGGAAAGAAGGTACACACCAGGTCACAGATGGAAAGAACAATTTGAAATGTTTTACAATATTGATTTTGTCAACAAACTTTTTTCAGGAAGTTAAGATAATTCGCTATAGTCATAATTCAACCAAATGAGCATGGCTAGCACTTAGTCTTACTATTTGGAGCAAATTAGTAAGTAGTCAAGATGTAAAGCCTGGTTTCCATATAGCCGTAAGATGCCGTAAGCTACCGGCGGCACTTGCCTGTACCGTGGGTAAAGGCATTTAGAATCATATGGAAACCACTTTTTGACTTGCCTGTACCATTGGTTCCGGTAGCTTCTGCCATCTCAAATTATATGGAAACCACTTCTGTAAGTGCCGCCGCCAGCCGTAGCCATGCTTATTCAGGTACCACAACCATCCTGAAAAGTTGACTTATTTCAACTTTTCTCGATCCTTACAGCATGGTACCGGCTGCTGCTACCACAAAATGTTATATGGAAACGCTCTGCTTGCCAGTATCTATGCAGAACTGAGCTCGCTATTGTTCTGCTTTATTAATACAACCCATTCACGACAAGCCCTTGAAATCATAATTCTTTCACTCTCAATAACTGCTACTGTTTACATGTAGTTGCTGCTACCACTTATGTTTTGTTGTGATGTCCTTCCATATTAATACTGATTTATGTTCAGAAGCCAATGTATTTTATTTAATTATTTTTGACATCTTTAGTTGTGACGGAGCGAAATCAATACCGTGGTTTGATCTTTGCATTGTGTATGTGACATAACACTTTCATTTTCAAAGCGAGATTGTAGCAGAAAATGGCGTTCCACACGAAGCGACGTAGTTGGAACTTTAACAAAAGGTAGCAAACAATCCAGGGGTGGCGCCAGGAATTTTCCGATGGGGGGGCTGATTCTTTTGACGAGGGGGCTAAAACATGGGTTTTAGAGTACTATAAATGCCAGAAATCTCCGACAAAATCGTGTTTCACCTTCCGACTGGGGCTAGCATGCTCCAACGGGGGGCTATAGCCCTCTAGCCTCCCCTGACGCCACCCCCAAAACAAACGATACTTCAAATGACAACAATACTTGCACTATGCAAGTCCTGGCCTCAACATCTTTAGATATGATTATTTTCATTTTTGACCACACTTTCCCTTTAAAACTATGTTGTCTACTAGACAAAAGTATCATTTTCTGATATAAGTACATGGAATTAACTTCAAAATTTCTTATAAGGAAACATGCAACAAAAAAGCCTCCCTGGTTGTCAAAGGAGCCCCACTAGCTATCAATTTATTTCTAAAGCATTGTTTAAGGGGGTATATATTCCATTGTTTCTGTTGAGCCTTCACTTTTTCTCCTGTTCCTTTGAGACAATTTCCTTATTCCCTTGAGTTAAGCAGGCATATGTTTAAACTTGTTTCAGAGTTATAGTCTCCATGTGTGTGAAGAGTTGCTACCAGCAGAAAAACATAGAAGTTGAGTCAAGTTCTTCAAGCAAACACCAGTCAAATGTGAAATTTAACTACCTTAGAGTGTTGTAGATCAGCAAGGCCGCAAATGATAAATAAAGCAGCAAGACAAACATTTTATACATTTGATTGTGATAACATTAATTATGAAATAAGCTCTCAGAATTTGTATCACGTGATTCATCCAGTGAAAATTTCCCACCCCTGAAAGACAGGCCTGGCTATGGGCTTGTTGCAATATAGCATTAAAGTAAATTCACCATCATTCTTTGTACCAGGAAGGAAGAAATAACCATCCAACCCAGCTTCGTAGAATTTTAAAGACTATGAAGCAATCAGCATTCTACAAGCAAGATACAAAAAGTATTGAGGATATGTACATAGAAAATTTCATTGAAAGAGACCCCAATTTCCTTTGTTCCTTTTCAATTTTCCTATGTTTCCTTGTTATATTGATAGATTAAACATGTTTCCCTGTTGCTTGAGAGGTGTAGAAATTTGGACCTGGCTCCATTCTAGCGTTCATGAAAAAATCAGGAAGTACTATACAGCATAATATGCACATGGATAGGAGTGATGTAAATGGATGTGAAAGTAAAGAAAGAACTCAGTATGTAGGGCACTTCTTGCGCACCTGTCCCTCCATGAAAGAGGGCAGATGGGGAAGCTGTCCCCTACCCCCCATTGTAGGTATCCCTGGGGATCAGCTAGCACAGTGAGCTGGCAGGACCATATGTTATGAAGGAGAAGTAAAGAACACTTGAGGTCATTGACCTCACTTGATAAAAGTTGATCCACTTCGTTTAAATCTTATAGAAAAACAAGTATTCCATTTAACATTGAAACTGATGGAATCTTTAACTTTTATTTTAACCTTATATCTTTATTACCTTTTATCTTATTTTGCCTTTCAGTGAAAGTGATTCAGAAGCAGAAATGGTAGGGGTGTGGGGGCAAGAGCCCCCCTGGTTAGAAATTGTCAGCAAATCAAATAGTTTGTTGGCTAATCTAGATGAATTTTTAGCTAAACGTTCCTGAAAATAGATAGAAAAATAGAATTTTCCGGTTATTTCAAAAGATTTTAGCTAATTTAAACTTGGAGCTGGCGCAATATTAAACAATTGTCACTATTAGATGACATGCCATATCCCCTGTTATGCTTTACAAGTCTTATTTCTGTGGTCAAGAAATGTTGTCCGAAAGATTCTCAATACCTAAGTTTTAAAGTCTTGTTTGTTTGAAAAAAAATGTATGCCTTTTGTAACGAAGCTTCATCTGACATACCCAGGATAGTTTATGACGTCACACTGCTGGTACAGAAGCAAAATGCTTTGTTGGTTCAGTGTCTTGCCACCCCCCTCCCCCCAGACAATTCTCAATTTCTGCCACTGAATTAATTCAGCTCGATCACTGAACTGTTCTTCTGCTACAAGTTAGATAGTGTTGCAAGTTGCAAAAGTTAATGATACTACTTCTAAAGCATTGCACCATGTATCGGATACACTGTGCAATGGCTTTAAAAGTCCTGACAATCATTCTGCTTCAGGCAACAGCTGCAAGATCATAAACAATTGCGCTGCACAACTTACAAATTAACCGGGCAATCATTTTACAATTTGTGTTGCAATGGTGCTGAAATTCTAAATCTGTTGTGATTAAAGTACAGCAAATTGAAATAAGATGGGTCCTTTAACTATGGGAGCATATATAGCCCCTTAGCAATGGCATGCATTGGCCCCTGCAGAGGCATATTTCTCTAATACTTAAATTGCTAAAAGTGCTGTACCAGGAACGCAGGAGTCACAGCGAGGCACTAGGTGGGCTGAAGTTTGGAGATGGGCATTTTTGGGTGATTATTAACTCCCTTTGATTAGAAGCCTCCTCCACACAGAAACCGAAATTATCGAGTACCTCAAGCAAACTTTTCTCTAATGACAGCCAGTTGAACAAACTCCCTCTCAACAAACTTGATAAACCAGCTGTCTACCCAGCTTTGACATCCTTAGAAGGAAGTCAAAGCTGGGTAGACAGTAGAATTGTATACAAGCTGTAATGTCTTATATGAGCATTTAGCAGTAGTCGATTGACCATGATAGTTTAACCAGGTTTTTATTCTCAAAGGTGCTGGTTTTAGGCGCCAGTCAGTATCATTGTAGGGTAAGGACTGGAAGATGTTTGCTATGAAAATTTTGTGGGCTTGACTAGGGGTCACCAAACAAAGCATTGCAATGATGGGGCCATTAAATGTAACCTCAAGCTTGCTCTACCATATATAAAATCAAACTGCTATCTAACTTTCCTGCAATACCTATATACGTTAGACTTCCCTGTCTTTGTCATCATTGTCACTGTTTATTTAAAGCTGAATTTATATAAGTATAGATAGATCACATACAAAACTGCTGAGCTGGGAGTGGTTGCTAAGGAACATGGTATTAGGTGTTTATCTTCAAGCATGAAAACTGCTAAAAATGGAACTTCGCCTCACACTACTTTGTATTCACACACGACTGTAATCATATTATCTTTGGGTAGATGAAGAGGAGACTTCCCAGCAGTGTATTTCTAATTGGTGGACTTTAGTATCCATAATTTTGCTGGTTACAACGTTATGATAATGTTAAAATTTTAATTTATGAGCAACTTTTCAGAAACGCATGCTTCCAACAATTGCTATGTTTGGTGGCAGGTAATGATTTCCTGAGGATAGAAGCAGGTCGATCCTTACAGAAGAACAAATGCAAGAAGAAAATGTGAAAAAATGCTGTCAGTAGCCAGCATAAGAGTGCTTGCTCCTACTCATCAAGGGGAGGAGGAATACTGCCCCTTTCACCCCCGTGCTCTGGTGTCCCTGTACTCTGCCACCTTTGCACTCGCTTCCTGTCCATTTCTGCGCGTGCTGATGTTTGTCAAACTCCAAAGTGTTTGAAGGCGTTTGATACAAGAAGCATACTTCTCTATTCAACTATGTATTGTAGCAGTGAGAGACCATTTGATATGTATACAGATTACTTTGGCCTAGCAAATGTCATTCAAAGCATGCATCGAGAAAGGACTAGTGCATTCCAAAAGCAGAGGCGGATCCAGAGATAAAACTGACTGCCGCACAGCACAAGAGACATATCAGTAATAGGGCATGGTCCAAAGGCTGTGCGGTGGCCACACCACGTTTTCACCAGTAGCATATATTTACGATTTTGTGGGATTCGCTTCTCTTCCAGCAATCCTCCTATATCATACAATAGCCTTCATTCTTTGAAGTACGATAGTGAGCATACAGTTATCGCGATAGCCTTAATTTGATTTTCTACTTGTCTTTCACAATTTCATATCAAACTCATGTCTGTTCTATTTTGTTGGCTCAGCATAGAACAAAGAAAGTATTGATTGGCTCTCCTGAAGTCTGTCAGACTTTTCTGGATCCATAACTGGGTATTACAAGTCAAAACATGAGTTTTCGGAACCATAGAGAAATTGTCTGTCATACACTAATACTTTAAATTATAAAACTAATAACCTTTCATTTTCTCTAAAAGCCCACTATCTCTATATACTAAGATCCCTAAAATGCAAATGAGCAAAGATCAAATGGGCCGCCGCTCAGCTCGTGGTAAAAACTCCTCCTAGGTCTTCTGCTCGATTGGTCTCTAACTTTCGCCGAGGGTCCCATCCTATGTCTAATTGATATTCATGATTTCATATTACTTTTATCGATTTTTTTCGCAAAGATATTCGGCAGTTTCTGATCGACTGCGTGGGGCTTTGTTGTCGCCCTTTTGTTCTCCATTGTAATCATCCACAAGGCAAGCCTCTCTCAGTGTAGTGTCATGTCGCACTGGTTGAGGATGATTGTTTAGTCCTTGGGAAATTTCGTCTTTGTTATGGCAGGTGAGTGACTATTTTCGTTTTTTCATGTTTGCCTGTAATGCCTGCATGGACTATCGGTGGTTTCTTTTGTTTTAGGCAATGTATTTCCATGTTTTGAGCGAGAATCCAATGCCTACCCTTGGGGATGTTATCGCCATGACAGTTGAAGAGCCACTTCGAGGAGACTTTCGTTCTTTTCCTCCCAGGTGAGTCGCAAGTTTTGTACAAAAAGTTTCAATTAGAGTGTGTCAATTAGTCCTTCGTTGGATGTGTGCATTGCCTACTATTATCAGCTATGTATTTCAATGTTTTCAGCGAAACCCCACGAACCTCGCTTGCTGTATTATCGCCATTACAGTTGCTTCTCACCCCGTTCTAATCTATTCCCTAAATCACATTGCTGTTCTCGCTAAATTGTTATTAAGAAGTTTACAGTTATATTCTCTGCTATTTTAGTGTGTATTTGGCGGGCATATACTGGAGATAATTGCGATTGGGTAGCTTTTAGTTTGGACAGTGCCCTCAAGGTCACAGTTTGCCCTTTGACTTGGAAGGAACTATTGTAAGTATTTTCTACCAGGTGAGTGGTTTTCTAAAGCTATTAAGGTTGGTTTCAAATTGCCTGTCGTTGCTCTGTTCACTGTGTGTAATTTATATAGTATTTTCGACACTTATGTTCTCTATTGTCAGCGAGATTACAATCGCCTCCCTCCGGCATTTTCCGCCATGACAGTTCTTCTCCAACGCGATTGATGTTTTTCGCTGTGTCCGGGTGACTTCAAGCGAACTTTCATCCTTCTGGTACCAGGTGAGTCGTTTTACATGCACTGAGGTATTATTTCAGATTGCCTGTATTTTGTTGTACAATATACGCGTTTCATATTACACAGGTTATATCAGAGATTCCTCGAGCTACCCTCAGGGGTATGTCGCCATTACACTTCCTCTCCGATCAGATTGATTCGAGTCTTTAGATCGCTGTGGGTCTTTTACAACATTGTGATGAAGTACTTATCATATGTTTACTGTTGTATTCCCTGCTGGATTGCTATATTTACTCCTTGAATTTAATGGGTGCATAGATGGTATAGGAAATCGTTATGTTTCCTGATGAAGTATTCTATATAGGCTGCTGAATAATGTCATTGCTGAATTTAGTTGGGCCTAGGGGTTTATTTGTTTTTTGTGACTGTGATAAGAGTGTACGTTTTTATGGGTAATATAACTGTTATCAGAAGTGTTCATTTCCCCCCAGTTCAGCCATGGAGGCAACTGCCCTGTGTGTTTGATTCTCATTGCCAGTAGCCAAGAAACATCTAAATACGGTTTGTACAGAGATGTCCACAGTTTGTGTAATTTATTTGCTAACTATTCTTAATAGTATTCCTATGCTATTTTGGTATTCTTACACTCTTTATTTTGTTGTAGGTTGAAGATAGACATGCGAGGGGATTCCCAACTTGAGATCACGATCGCAAAAACCTCTCATCCTTTTGTTTACGCAAGTTTGCAGTTGAGGGCGTGTTTACATCTCTATATACTAAGATCCCTATATGCTAATTTATGCCAGACCAATTACAGGGCTCGGATTGTACCACGTGATTCTCGAAGATCAAAGAGACCTGCAGGTAGCGCGTGAAATTATCTATTCCTACGGGGTGCGGGGGCTAGAGCTGAGACTTGTGTCGAGGGACGATGCAGGTGTTCTACTTTGTACATATGTTGAGATACTAATTTTATCTGTTTTTTTCGCCGAGATATTCGACTGTCTGTGAGAACCTACGCGAGCCTTTGTTTGCCTCTATTGTTCTCCATTGTCTTCGTCTGCAAAGTTGACCAGTTCCCAGTACCACGCGTGCGCTCACAAACTGATGTCGATGCTCTTGGTATTACAGAGGTGTTTACTTTTCCCTCGGATGAGTAGCTGGTTTCGTGCCAAAAGGGTTGATTCGTAGTTTGCAGTGATTCCTTTCACAGCTGTATGCGTTTTCTATGGGTTTCAGCAACCTGTGGCCTTGATTTCAGCCAGATTGCACTGTTCTCCCTCGCGCGACTATCCGCATGACAGTTGAGTATTTGCCTCGAGGAGACTTTCTGTCTTTGCTGCAGGTGAGTTGTCGTTTTTGTTATACCTTCTAATTTGATGTATGTTCTAATGTGTTTTCTTCCTCGGATCTACGCATTTTTTACTTTCATCGGGTGTTTATTTCCAAATTTTCACCCGGTTTGCAATACCTTCCCTCGGGGGTATTTCGCTATGACAGTTTGCCACTTTAGGCAGTGTTTGCAAGGTGGAGATTAATGTAGTGAATTCGAGGAGAAATTTGTCTGTATTCGGCTAGATAATTCTTTGGTTTATGTGTGAGGGTATCGGTTTATATTTGCCCCTTTATGTCCTTTCTTGATTGTATGCTTTTGCGAAGTTTGTCTAAGATGTACCTATTTTGAGCAAATTCGCACGAGATTGCATGCATGGTATGTTGGTGGTGCCAGATTCGGTCAGGCCCTGTTGATTTTTGTCGCTAAATAGCCGTTGTTTTTCTAGCAAGGTCTGGTGCAATAGTTTTCCCATGCGTGCCGTCATGAGCGAAGGGTTTTCTCAGTGATTTTCATGTCGTTTTACTTTGAGGGGTTTTCCGAGATCAGTTTCATTTCAGACATAGCTATCATGGCGGGGCAGTAGATTCTGAACTTGTACATGCTATAAATCGCTGTGGAATCTACTACAATATCCGTGAATTTTTAATAGTTATAACTCAGTTCCGTGTTGCTTCCAGAATGAATACATTTGCGGGATTTGCTAAGTGCCGTTTCTATCACTGGGGTACTGGATTGTTGCGAGCATTTGTGTTAATTTGTGCTCAAATATATACTCTGAAGTGTTTATATCGTACTTGCTAAGGATGTTTGGTATAATCCCTCTACCTTTTAAGTGTAAGTGAGTTTCGATTTTATTGTAGATGGTCGCGTGAAATATGATATGTTCCTGACGTTATCTTACGATAGCAGTTCTTTTGTTTCCGAACAATACACATGACCGCATGTTCGTGGTTGAGGAGGTTCCACAGATGGGATTGTGCTGTTGGCATTGCAACTGAACTTCAATGCGTTTTTCTACATGGTAAGTCGCCTGATTTCTTTCATAAGCTTCGAGTTGGTTTTACCAGTGCTTTTATCCTTAAATGTTTGTGTTTGATAGGTCTAAATATGGTGTAGCGGACTCTTTTCATGGAGATTCTCTCGGTTTGCCTCAGCGCTGTGTTACACATGCTATGTTCAAGTTCCATTGACTTTTCCTTCACAAAGTCACTGTGATATTGCTCTTATAGTTTGATGCAACTATTCACGAGTTATTAACAGTAATATTCCTTGCTGGACTGAGATTTGGTATTGTTATTGGTGCTTAATTTAATGGCAGAAAATGACGTATCATCACAGTTATCCTTAGGCATTAGCAAAATTGTTGATTTTATTTCTCATTCGCCCATTTAACCGTGCAAGCATTTATATTGGAGAATGGTTACTGGTTTGCCGCTAAGACGATATTTATTAATGATGATTTGTGAGAGATTTAATAATTGTGTTTCTGGGGCGTTATCGGCAAGCCATTTCTCTTCAGATTCGCTTGATTTTCGCTACTAAATTGCCGCTGTGCCACTGCTAACGTTTACTTCTTCCTACTTCTGGTATTCATAAGATCCTAGAGTATTATACCCTGATATACTAGGAGTTTGTACCGTGCTCTTGCCATTTAGTTTAACTCATATGTAGGACTTCAGGATATCTCAGAAGTAGGCCGTTTTGTTTACGTTTTTAATGTTGCTATTCAATTCTAATTAGCCCTTAGCTTTTACCATGCAGTCATTCCAATCTAAAGCTAAGCTGTTGTTCAATGTATTCTTTGCAGCATTGTAGCTAAATAGCTGTACATTCCCATTTTGTTTCATTCCAATATAATATGGAATGTTTTGTATATGTATTTATAACCCATACATGAGTCATTACTCATTATATTACTCTATATATTACCTCTGTATTTAGATCTGGTTCATAGTTGTTTCAGTGTATATAGTAGTGTTATTTCTGTGTAGTCAAGGTCCATTGTCCTGTTATGATGACTTTGTATTTACTGGGAGAGATGCCCCTTTCAGTCTGAGATCACATGTTACAAATACCATGTCTGATGTCCATAGGTCATTCTGCACATGATGATATAGATTTCAGGAATGAGTAAGTAGTAGCTAGCAACATCATGTGTATTGTCCCCTTCATCCCCCCCCCTTCCTGCAACTACTATTGTTTGTTAAAATCTGATTTTGTGATTCATGTTGTACAGTGTATCACCAATTCATGCAATAAGCACCTCTGCAGTTATTATATGAGGGTATAATATATATTATGTATGTGATAGTATGTTAATTCTATGAACATAAGCTATGATGTCCTCTGAGGTATTAAAATTGAATAGTTGCTAAGGTTTGATGCCTCTAGCACAATATTATATGAGATTGTAAGATAATAATATACCAAATGAAAGAGACAATCTTGCATTTAAATTTGTATGCAAACCTTTATCTATGACACAGTGGTAATGATTAGACGTTATTTGTATCCACAAGTTGACAATTGAATATAGTAGTTAAATTAAAATAATGATGATGATGATGATGATGATGATGATGATGATGATGATGATGATGATGATGATGATGATGATGATGATGATGATGATGATGATGATGGTGTTTAGGAGTCAGTAAATTCAATCACCACATGTATTCATTTGTTAACTGTAATCCAGAGAGCTGTGTGGGTTATTTGTTTTAGGTCATACACAGTTATATATGCAGTAAAATTATATCATTGCATTTAGAGAGAAAATACACAAGAAAATATTGTATAGAGTTTGACTAATTTAGTGTTATTTGATGGGAGATGATTAGTGGTTGCAACCAACTGGTAATTTGCTACATTGTACTAGACCCTTTAGGTAAACCTTGATTTCCATGCATACATTTACCTGTAATTTATGGTGTTTTAAGGGCTTAAGTAGAACAAGCTCTTGGCAGAAATATCTATTTCATATTTGTACTCCAGATAGTAGCGACGGTGTTTCATGTGCATTGATATACAGCAACATATCAAGTAGAATATTCTATTGTATTGAGAAACATGTTGCAAGAGACAATATATTATATCTGTCCATTACCACACTGTAGGAGATTTAGGAAGATTAATGTTTACAACCAGATTACAGTTGCACTCATGTATTTCAATTTATATACAATATTTAACCTGTTATACACTGCAAATTTCCCTGCTACATTGTACTAGACTCCTTAGGTTATAATTGATTTCTATGCATAAGGATACATGTGATTGTGGTATTTTGAGGGATTAAGTAGTACATACTAGCACCACACATAATCATTTTAGTAACCCTAATGCAAGTAGCGATGTAGGTTCTTGATTTTTATTCATACTCAGCTATATATGTGTTATATTATTCGTATTCTATGGAGATGCATGAAGTTATGCACAATATTTAATATAAATAACTTTACCCTATTACATTGTACTAGACCCTGTAGGTTACAAGTGATTCTCATGCTTAAGAATGCATTTGATTGTGGTATTTTAAGGACTTAGTAGAGGGTATAACCACACATTTCATTACCTCAGTTTAATCCAGATAGCAGTGAAAGCTATTCATTTTCATTTATACACAGCTGTATATGTAGTATATTATGTGTATTCTATGGACACACATGATGCTATGCACAATATGTTATATGCTATGCAACTCTATGGAATTTTACAAACAATATAGTCCCTATTGATATGATGACGACTAGCAGTTTTTTGATAGCCCGCTAGACGCGTGCTCCCCCTACCCCCAATCAAAGCTGGAGATTAGCCTTGGAAAGACTAACGCAGTCGCCCATCGAAGCAGCATGGTCCGCATTTTCGATGAGGATCACGGGAAGGTGACGTCATGTGCCTCTGCGATGGAGCACGTGACCATCAGCATTGCATTGGTCAAATCGAAAAAATTGCGAGAAAATATTGTGCAAAAAATGCTCGGATACCTGCGCTAGGCTACGGGGCTGAATAAGAAGAGGAGGAAAGCCCCGTAGCCTAGCGCAGGTATCCGAGCATTTTTTGCACAATATTTTCTCGCAATTTTTTCGATTTGACCAATGCAATGCTGATGGTCACGTGCTCCATCGCAGAGGCACATGACGTCACCTTCCCGTGATCCTCATCGAAAATGCGGACCATGCTGCTTCGATGGGCGACTGCGTTAGTCTTTCCAAGGCTAATCTCCAGCTTTGATTGGGGGTAGGGGGAGCACGCGTCTAGCGGGCTATCAAAAAATCACTATATACTAAGATGCCTAAAATGCAAATGAGCTAGCTCAAACGTTCCGCCCTTCTGGCTATTGGCCGTTTTCCTGAACTGGTCCCTATAGGGATCGGGTTTAGACTGTGCTCCCGTCGTCCTGTTTGTGCCCTATATTTGCAAATAGTTTCGCTTTTATTTTTATATATGTTTTCTTACGAGATATTCGAATTTCTCTTTTTCGACTTTGCTGGCCTTTGTTTACCGCCTTATGTTCTCCATTGTTTTCGTCCGCAACCACGTAAACTCAGTACTGTCAGTACAGGTATAGAGGTTGTGTCGATCGCTCTTGGCAATGGTAGTGGTGGTAAGTTTTGCCCTCTTGCTTCCAGGTGAGTCGCTATTTTCGTACAGTAGAGTTTTATTAGAGTTTGCCAACATGTTCTTCGTCGAATACTTGCGTTTCCTCCTACTTTCAGCTGCGTATTTCAACGGTTTAAGCGAAATCGCGTGACCACCCTCTCTAGCGGGATTATCGCCATGACAGTTCGCTTCCAAGCCGTTCGAGTCTAATCGCCTATTCCCGTCGCTATAGGAGCTAAGTTCTTATCAACTATTGACGAGAAGGTTACTGTTGTATTACATGCTATAATTCTGCCTATTTTCCTTGCGCTTGACGTTTATTTACAACAGAAGATCGGGGTGCGACCGGTTAGGTTACACTTCGGGGAGTGTCTTTGAGATCATAAATTGCCCTTTGATTCAGAGGAAAAAGTTGTCAGCGTGTTCTACCTGGTATGCCTCTGTTTTCCTTCTAAACTGTTTTGTTTAACTCTAAATGTTTATGCTTTATCGATTGTGCCAGTTTTCTACTGTTCTCGGCTATTTGTGTCGATGTTTTCAGCCACATTCCAACACCTTGCCTCGGACTTATTGTCGCCATGACAGTTCCTCTCCAAGCAGTTTGATTCTGCTAGCTAAACCAACGTCCTTTCCCAGCTAAAAAGTGATAGATCATAATCAAGATGCTTACTGTTCTTTCCCCTCCTAGATTAGAGTCTATTTATTAGTTGATTTTGACGTGTGCTTATATTAGGAAGGGTAGGGATTGTGTAACTTTCAGTTCATGGAGGTTCTTGAGGAGATTATTCTGCCCTTTGACCTAATGGAAAGTTTGCACGTACAGTTACCAGGTGAGTCACCTTTGTCATTAGAAATTGTCATGTATCTTTGACCATACTTTCTCTGGCGGATGTGCAGTTTAGGGTAACAGCCAAATCGCGTTAAATTCTATATGACATTACTCCTTACGATGAAGAGAGTACAAACAAACGATAAAAAGTGCGGTTCTACTTACCAATTACTTATTTAGCCTTATTTTTCGCTCGATCAACATTGAAATCCCTTTGTCACCTAAGATACTTCCGCTCATTCTACAACTAACGCTAACGCTAACCCTGACCCTTTCCCTGCACAAAACCCTAACCCTGACCCTAACCCAAACCCAAAGTAATTGGTAAGTAGAACCGCACTTTTTATCGTTTGTTTGTACTCTCTTCATCGTAAGGAGTAATTTCATATAGAATTTAACGCGATTTGGCTGTTACCCTACACTGCACATCCGCCCTTTCTCTATCCAATTTATACTGTTTGTAGTGCTTTCTGTGCACTTTACTTCAGCGATTTGAACGAGATTCACAGATCTTCCCTCGGGGGTATTTCGCCATGACACTTCCTCTCGGATCAGATTGATGTTATTCTATAGATTGTCGTCGTTTTGTATAATATTGTCATGAAAAACTTGCGATATGGTTACTGTTGTATTCTTTGGTAGATTGCTATTTATTCCTTGGTTTAAATGCGTGCGTCGATGAGATAGGGAATCGTTATGATTGCTGGTGAATTTGTGGTACATTGAATGCTGACTTTGTGCACTGCTTCATTTTGTTGGCCCTAAGTGTTTATTAGGCTTCTCTGTGACTTTCTGTTAAGAGTTTAAATTCGTATTGGTAATAGAACTGTTGTAAGGGGTTTGCATTCCCCCTCAGTTGAGTGGAGGAAGTACCTGCTCCATGTGTTTCATTGTCGTTGCCAGTAGTCACTAAATATCTACATGCGTTTGTAGAGAAACGTCCAAAGTTTGTATATGTTAAGTTTTTTGCTGTTCTCCATATTATACCTATGGCGTTCTGGTATATTAACTGGTTACACTGTTTATTTTGTTGGAGGTTGTACAGAGAAATGCGAGGGGATTCCCAAGTTCATCCCATGATCGCAGAAACCTCTTATCCTTTGTTTGCGAACAATAGTATTTACACAAGACCGCAAGTTTGCAGTTGAGGGCGTGTTTACAGAGATGATGGATGTTTTGCAAGTTGTAGTAGAGTTTCATCACTTTTATACAAGGTAAGTGATTTATTTCATGTACCAGGTATCGATTTAGTGTTGCTAGGATCTTGTGTATAGAATGTTCGATTGTGCGAGTTTTCTACTGTCCTCGGCTATTTGTGTCGATGTTTTCAGCCACAGTCCAACACCTTGCCTCGGAGTTATTGTCGCCATGATAGTTCCTCTCCAAGCAGTTTGATTCTGCTAGCTAACCCAACGTCCTTTCCCAGCTAAATAGTGATAGACCATAATCACGATGCTCACTGTTCTTTCCCCTCCTAGAGTAGAGTCTATTTATTATTTGATTTTGACGTGTGCTTATATTAGGAAGGATAGCGATCGTGTAACTTACAGTTCATGGAGTTTCTTGAGGAGATCTATTCTGCCCGGCCCTTTCACCTAGTGGAAAGTTTGCACGTACAGCTACCAGGTGAGTCACCTTTGTCATTAGAAATTGTGTCATGTATCTTTGACCATACTTTCTCTATCCAATTTATACTTTTTGTATTGCTTTCTGTGCACTTTACTTCAGCGATTTGAACGAGATCCAAAGACCTTCCCTCGGGGGTATTTCGCCATGACACTTCCTCTCGGATCAGATTGATGTTATTCTCTAGATTGTCGTGGTTTTGTATAATATTGTCATGAAATACTTGCGATATGGTTACTGTTGTATTCTTTGGTAGATTGCTATTTATTCCTTGGTTTAAATGCGTGCGTAGATGAGATAGGAAATCGTTATGATTGCTGGTGAATTTGATGTACGTTGAATGCTTAATTTGGGCAGTCCTCTATTCTGTTGGGCCTAAATATGTATAACACTTCTCTGTAATAGACCATCGTATTGGTAATAGAACTGTTGTAAGGGATTTGCATCCCCCCCCCCACATTCTGTCGACGAAGTAACTGCTCTGTGTGTTTCATTGTCGTTGCCAGTCAGTAGTCATAAAATATCTAGATATGTTTGTACTGAAACATCCACAGGTTGTTTTTATTTTACTTGCTAACTCTCTGTCATATTACTCCTATGATATTTTCATGTCCTTGCACTGTTTATTTTCTTGTAGGTTTTATGGAGAAATGCGAGGGGAGTCCCACGTTCACCTGACGATTGCAGATGTCTGTGCCCCCGTTGTTTCACAATAATGGCGGTAACACAAGTTTGTAGTTGACGGCATCGTCGTAATAGTCATACAACACACAACTCGGATTGGAGTTATCATTCAACACAACTATAGTTACAATATAATAGCTACAAATACCATGAATTTTCTCCTACATCATCCCGCACATGATTATTCTGTGTTACAACATACTTGGTACTATCTAGGTGAAGCATTCCTTTTATTATATCAAATTGCACTTATGCAGCCCTAAGCACTACAAGTTCTATTGACAGGTACCTATTCTTTGTACGTAGTGTACATTGCCAGTCATGGTTAATTTATGGCTATCACCCATCACACTTACACATCAGTTGCCTGGGGGGGGGAAGGTCTGACTTAGCGGTGGACCTGGAATTTCCTGCGCAACTCAATTTGCGGGGTTGGGGATGACCTTAGGGGTTGTTGTGTAACTACTCGTGTGAATAGATTACTGTAGACTATTCTTCTAAGCTGCTTCACTATCTCTAACATTCCCTAACAGTAATGACTTCAATATTTCGCTCTATCAAGTAAATGTCATGACGACTCAGTTTCAAGCACTAATAACAGAACAGTTATTTTCCTACGACAACAGAACCCAATGTAGAACAATCTTCAGCTTACATTCCCAATAGCCTGATGAGACAAGTACTACTCAACCGGTTCTTGCACAAAGACATTCAGCTACTTTATACGCTAACTCCTGCACATTTAATTGCCCGAGGGTCTTAACAATAGCGGACGAGTTGGACGCATTTTCAATCACTAATTAACAGGGGAACGAGAACTTATTAGCGGGGGTAATTCATAGAACATAAACCTTTTCTTTTAGCTTCATTTCAACTTTTACCGCCAATCATTTCAATATCTCTCTCTACGTGCAATTCACTTACCTACATACTCTTAACATAGACACCACTACCATACTACAGTATACATACTACATACCTCACTACACGCCTTTTTTATACGGCCCATACATGTGGAAGGCCAACACATTCTCAGCAGTTTTCCTTCTATGCTACACATATGCTCACAAGAACTTAAATATTTAGCAGCTTTGACACTTATGCCTTCTGATGCACTCCTTATAAAACAAGCGTGTAACTTAAGACCACAACGCAGTTCCTTTGCCCATCATCTCTACGTCCGTGCCCTGGCTGTTGTTTTCATATTGTGACGGTCTTCCTTCCATTTCTTCATCTTTTTCACTCAGTTCTACCCCTTCCATTCCACCAGTCTCTACTCCTCCTCTTGCTTCACAACCCTCTACGTCTTCCTTCCCCCCTGTTTCTATATTCACTTCAACACTAGCTTTTTCCTTTCCACCTCCGTCTCCGTTTGTCTCACCTGTAACCGGTTCACATTCTTCATTTCTACAAGATTCTCCCTCTATCTCTATCTCATCGATAGGGAAATCTTCCTTCAAGCTCTCCTCCATTTTCTTTCTCTCCTCCATCTCTGTCACCTGCTTGGATACATTTCCCCACGTCTTCTTCATCTCCTCCACTTCCCGCTGTACCGCATTAACGCTCTGCATTCCCCGTACAAAAGCTTCTCTAGCCACTGCTACTCTCTCCTCCATATATTCCAGTTGCTTTTCGGCTCTCCTTAGCTGAGCTCCCAACTTATTTACATAAATTTTCAATTTTAGCTCTGGCTCCATTCTATTTCACTTCTGACTATTACCACTGATAACACTTATCCATATCCACTCTTTTATGCACTGCCTCCACGGTAATTCCCATCATTGCACACCCCCCTTCCTGCTACGTTTCTACGCTTCATCGTTTGGGAGGTATACTTCTAAAATTTCCGCAGGGCCAGTTATATCACCCTTATTACCTACTCTTTTCACTTACAGATAATTCAATTATACTATACGTCATTTTTATAGACCAACGTTGTTTTAAGACTGCATTTCTTCCGCACTTCTGTACAATCTACCAAAGTGTCCCATCTAGACAGCATCCCTTTTCTCATAGACCAACTCTGCCAGTTACACTACACCTATACCCCCTCCACTGTACACAACCCACTCTCCTTCCGTTTATTCTACCAATTATTCAACTAAATTCACAGTATCAATGAACACTCATAAGACGCCATTTGTTAGTTTTATTTATCTTTTACCATTTCAATATTCTTAACCAACTTTCTTTCGCGACATCATGTGTAACACACTTTAGTTATGTTTGATTTACATACAGTTATTTCGTGTTGTACGAGATCGACAGCCACAACTATTGTGGATAAGCTCAGTATTAACATGTATGTATGTATGTATGTATGTATGTATGTATGTATGTATGTATGTATGTATGTAGGTATGTATATTATCTCTGTTCTCAACACACTCATTTTTCTATTCAGTACAAACCATCGCCCTGTTATTCTCCCTTCTTCTCAGACATACCCTGTATACCCCCTGAGACATATCTCCTTATCACACCCTCTGATGGTATACGCTCCCATGATGCATTGCTGTCTAACCTATTCAATACATTCAGTATCAGGATACCTCTCAACCACAACCACTCATTATCAATGACATTTGGCATCTGACTTAAACGTCCATTTCCACTTACTTTTGCATTTCCCCTTACACATCATTGTACCCACTTTATATCCATTTCCCATCCAACATCCAACATCCGAATTAAGTAAAAATGCGCCCTTACTATCCTAAGGGTGCCTCACACTGTATGACAACTTACCACAGTCATTCATATTACTGCATACTATTTGTAGACTTCCCCCTTAAATAACAATAGATTCTCAATAAATCTCAGACTGATACTACAACTCAACTTCATTCATAAAATCACCCACCCGGTTTCCACCTTTACTTTTTTCAATATAACACTATATTGTTATATTTCATGATAGCTATGAGCCGGGCGTCAAGACTATTCCCATCTTAAGCTCACCAACACCTTACAAAACTCACATCCTACCTTAAGTCTGTACACAACCCTCGGCGACAATGGCAGACAAGACCTATACGATCCACTTCAGAGAGAACACAAAGGTACTGTCAACTGTTTTCCTTCATGTCTATATCCATTATCATACCTGTATAGACATTGAGATTATTGCATGTTACATATAATTCGTATACAATATTCATATACAATATCAGCCTCCTTTTCCTACCTTTACAAATTACACACCTTGTACCTCATGCTTATTATACATATTGTGCGATCCTTACTTAACTTCACATAGTTCCTATTGCGTTTTTCCAAATCCAATGGCAGTACTACAGCCCTTACACACTTTTATGATACTACCTAATATTTCCCTCACCCTTCATATCATTAAAAGTTTTCAATGTTTGCCCAACAATTATTTTTCGTAAGTTCATAAGTTTATTGTAAAGTTTTTCTTCACTCTTTCATACGTTTTAGCATTAATATTCCGATGCAGTATATTCTTATGAGCATTTCTCTATATCCCTAACGTTGTAGCTCTCTTCTGTCCTAGGAGCTACAGTGTCCAAGTAATGTCACTGGAAAAGCCCTGAAATGAAAGGTTGCCAAGGCCTTTAATCTACAGACCAACACGCCGTTCTTCTTGACAGATGAGAAGGGGAACCGATTAGATGACATAACGTAAGCTGCATTACTACCTCTTTCTTAGCAACTATACTCTCACTCCTACACGCGTTACATTACCCATTGCACAGTATGCTCAAGCTAGGCTATGCCATCTTTACCCCCTTCTCTATCAGCATATGCCTCATTATCCGAGTAGACTCTGCTTTACTCTAACATCTTTTATTGCAGATCAACACAAACCTTACACGTTTCTATAAAGAAAAGAAAGAAAAGGACACACAAAAAGTCAAAAAAAACCATCGCAACTCTGCCGAAGACACCGCAAAATATGACCACCAGCAACAGCACTACGGCCGCACAGAACGACCACCCTATAAATATAACTCATAGTAGAGTAGTGTTCCATTTGTAGATAGAATGTAACTTTCACAACATTTCTCGCGCAACGCTGTTCACATTGTTTGCAATTTATTATAGCGAGTTTCTCCAAAGTCCTCTGAAATCTGATAGAGTTTATCACAAATCTACACGTAAAGTCACGCTACGACCTTCATCGGTATACACACCCTACACAACCGTACATTCAACCTCCTTTTCAATACACCTACACCCCACCCCCTAAGCATTGCTACAGGTTGTATCTTCGCATCATATAGACAAGATAACTGTAGTCTCTACAAATGATACACACAACCTCTTTATTGATAGTCCATTAGACAACGGCTTATCCCTCCCATTTACCCCCTAAGGTCTTCAACTCACTGTCCAATATTATCTTTACCACTCTCGCTTTCTTCATAACGTTTATCAGTAGTTACTTCCCTAAGAAGTTCCAAAATTTTATCTTATGAGCTCCCAAACATGTTCCGTTTTCCACTTTCACTTTTATATTATTGTAACTATAGCAGACTTCTTTTCGTAATATACTCATATCACCTCACCTGAACGGTAATAAGTGCCCCGAGGCATTCGAGAGTCAACACAGGGTGTCCACTGAGTTGAAGTTGAAATTCCAGCCCACGGTTTAGAAAAACGTGATCTTTGTCCAGCCTTTTGTTCAAAAACAGCACATTGTTTTCCAGCCATACCATGAATTTTGATGTGACATTCCAGCCATCGAAATTGCAGTCCGATTATTATCAGAAAGTATTGCGTGGCCATAAATTTCCAATTTCATTTTCATTTCATTTGTCATGTCATTTTCATTTATTTAAGGAGGGTTGCCCTTCAACAAGTTGATTTTCAAGGGGCCCTCCGATAAAACTATTAATTACAAGATAAGTAGTAAAAAGCTATTAATTTAAATTACACTGTAAAACCCTATTACAATATTCAGAACCTATTAACAATGATATTAACATGCGAACCTAAATAAAAGAAATAACACGCGAACCCTAAATAAATCAAAATAAAGTAAAACAGCTTTAGATAGTTTTCTTGAAACTATACAAGGAGGTTGGCTGCTTTGACTCGGCTGACAGGCCATTCCATAATTTTGCACCTCTATATGAAAAGCATCTCTGGCCAATACACTGGAATTTCCTATAGACAGTAAATTTCTTCCTGTAAACCACCCTGGAGGGTAAGAGTTTCCAGGAGCACTTCCACTCAGTCATAACTACAGATGTAGAAAGTTGTGAAAACAACAGAAAGTGAAACATTTGCTAGACATCTTGGTTGTGGGCGGGAACTTTGACCTTTCAGAACTTTACAACAGAATTGACTGCAATTGCATTTTTTACAAAAGATGAGTAAAAACTGTAATTAGACCCAAACATCAAAATTCCAGCTTTTCCAGCCAAAGTAGGAGAAAGCCATATGGTTGTACAGCTGTTCCAGCCAAATTTTGCAAAAAGGCCCATTTTCCAGCTTTTCCTGCTATTCCAGCTTTTCCAGCCAGAGTGGACACCATGTCAATATCATAGTTCTCCTTTGTCTCCACCTCAAAGCGTGGGGCTGTCTGCTTTCCATCACCTGTCATCTCCTAATTCCGGTAAGCTGTTCTCCTTTTGTCCCATGACTGTCAAATGTCCACAGCGACCCCATACTTTCTGTTTGGGAATGCTAGCAGAGAAGACGGTAGTTGTTTGCGAAACTCACAGACTTCCCTCTTCTTATTATAAGGTGAGTCCTTTATCGTATCACACTTTTCACTTTACCTACGGTTTCTTCACTCCCCACAATACCTGTTTTTCTGATTTTTCGATATGAGTTACATTATTTACAGTATTACCCAGTTGTTTAGTAGTAAACGAAGTTAGGCCACTGCGCATTTTAGGGTAATAGCCGAATTGCCGAAAATTCTATACAAAATTACTCCTTACGATGAAGACAGTAGTAACAGACCACAAAACTTACAGCACTACTTACCAAGTACTTAGTTCGGATCAGGATTAAACTTTTCTATAGGGTAAAGGTCAGAGTTAGGATAAGCATTGTGTGTAGAATGTATGGACGTTGCTTAATGGACACAGGGATTATGATCTATAATTTATATGCACTTTCAACTGTCCGTATTCTTACAATCCCCCTTTACTTTCTCTACCACAGAAATATATGCACGAATCAGCTTTTCTTATTTGTATTTGATTGCACTGCCCATTTTAGAAACTGCCGAGTAGTAGCGGGTTGTGCATAAAGCGTTCAGTATTTTTCGTTTTACTTTCTCTACTATTAGTAAGTAGAACCGCACTTTTTATCGTTTGTTTCCACTGTCTTCATCGTAAGGAGTAATTTCGTATAGAATGTAGGAGTTATGAACGTCCTAATAACCTCTCTAGCCTCCTATATCCATAACAAGTGATGTTGTACTGAGATCACCACGGTAAATACAATTGTATAGTGTGTGCAAATAAAAGATCTCAGGAACATGGTATATGGCTTATATGCCACATGATGTTAATACGGAATTGGACGTGCGATAATAAGACTAGACTAGAAGTAACATCCATGCGAGTTCAACCTAACGTGGAATTGGAACTAAGACACCGATGATGGGCCGATGTTAACAATCCAGGCAGTTGACATTGCGTTTACCCAATTTTACGCTGTATATTTTCTGGTGGGACAGGGTCGCAGAGTGCAAGATTAGGGTAAATGTTAAATTCAGACGTAGAGGTGGTTAAGTGCAATTTCGACTGCTCGGATGTCCTTGATACCCAATATACAACTCTATACATTGCACACTTTGTGCTATTTCTGTTGCAGATCAGCAGAGATCCTCCTTTTCTTACCTAAAGTGGAAAAATGTGCTCTATTACTTAGTTTTAGAAGCTAGGCGAGTCCTTCCCCTCATTTATAACAATAGCAGGTCAGGAAAAATGCACTATGTACTTCTCATATGTAGTCAGGACAACACACCTTCCATTTTTAGAAAAAGTCATGCAAACTCAGACAAAATATTCGGCAGGGTGTCTATGAGCCTTGAAATATGAACTATACAGGAAATATGTAATATGTGTACTATGAACAGCTATGAAATAGCGGAACTATGAACCATGACTATGTAATAAAGGGGAGCTACAGAACAGCCTGACGGCATGAAGTCAGAACACCTTGATTAGCGGGTGGACATCTACTGGGCACCCAAGAGTACCTACAACCGTTGCTTTAGTTTACTTCACACACTATAGCCCCCTTCCATGCTATACCCTCAGCTATACATGAGTAACGTAATACTGACTTACTCTTACGTACCGTAATTGTAACCCTCTACACGTGCACGTTGCAGATACCAGGGAGGATGGAAAATTTCACTAAGTATTGTGGCTATGCATAAGTTTCACACCTCATTTGAACTGCAAACACCAGGGCAGGCACGATATCTTAGGTTACTTTATACTCCATTGAATTACTGAGACAACAGTAATTCCCCGGGGGTCTGGACTAACGATGCCCTGGGTAGATTTTTTCAACAAATTACTAATTCAAGGCGGACATTTACTCAGGACTAAGGAATGCACTGTGAGCCATCTTACATTGTCTATTCTTTTGGCTGTAGTAAGTTACAAAGGTGTTGGCAACTCATTTTCAGCTCTATAGTTTATAGTTGAATGCACTACTCACGCAGCACACAGGGGTTAGTTAATGATCACTAACGATCCACTCATATAGGGCATAGTGGTTCTGCCTATTTTGGCAGGAGGTAAAGTTTCACCATTACCCATTACCCACTATCTACGTATATTTTACGGTTGCTATATATGTGTACTTTATACTTCATTCATATGTTGCACTTATCGACAGTACATGACTTTTGTTACACATTTGTCAATGTCAATGCACGCCAATTTTGCATTATTTTACAATTTTGCAATTTTTCTCAGTTGTTTCATCACTGTATAATGACATCATCAGACATGCTCTGGGGCATGTTCAGTAGCGCATGTTTGAACTCGCTGGTATTCTTTCTACATTCCCCTAACAGATACACAATTTCTTTCATTGTTTACTTACTCAGTGTCCTCCATTCACTTCTAACCCTTTAGTAACTTACCTTTCACATTTATTAAACAACAATTATTAATCTTATCATCACATTACTTTGAGCGCAGATTTGCATATTTGTTCGCGTTAACTGCTTATGTTTTGTGCCATACACACTTTTGTATAAGAAACCACTTTATAAGGACCCTACATGTACAGTACCAACATATTTACAGACCTTAGAGGACACACATTGTTTATAAGAAGCTGGTTATAAGAAACAGTAGGCTCAATTCTTTGAACATTAAGAAACAACACTACCCACATTGTAAAAGCTACCAAACTTTTTTATATTACTTGCAGTTATAATTTTCCAGTTGACACTTGACACATTCTTTACACTGAACTGTATATCATAATACTACACTTGACATGCAGTTTCCACTCATTCTCAGTAAATTGTACACTCACGACATTTCCATTTCAATATTTCTCTTGCCTTCAACTTGACATTGATGAAGTTACACATGATTAACATAAACTCCTTATAATACACACATGATACAATTGATAAAAGAGACATCATGTCAAATGAGACTCTTCAATTTGTTAGGGAGGATACCAACTGTGTCTCAGCTGAGAGGCCCTTCTATAATTTTGCATATCTCTAAGACAATAATATTAGCCTATTTGAGGTATTTTTCTGTCAGTGGAATATTGACAGTTTCTAGAGAACATTCTTTGCAAGTTGTATGGAGCAAGGTTGTTGAGGGACTTAATACACCATTATTTATTGTTCTGAAAATAAGCACATTACTTTTATTTATTTCTGAATGTGAGTGAACTATTTACTTAACCTTAGAAGCACACTTGAAAAATTCATTACGAACGAATTTTAACACAGATGTTACACACGTTTGATACCAAAATGACCAGAACATGTACGAAATTGCCAACCAGCTCCCGACCTTATTTTCTTGCACAAAATGCGTGTATTACAGAACCATTTCCTACGGACCTTTTCAATTTAAACATTTGTTTATCTACAACAGCTCACGAATCAGGAATCGGATTATATTCATTTGCAACCACAACCTTTACTATGCTTCTCTCAACTGTTTCATTGGCATTACCTATCTGTTTGTTCTTAGGCTATACCAAAAAGTACATGTAACACTCAGACCTTCAACGTCTTCTTTCTGTCTGTACTAGAATTATAGCACTAACTGTGCAGTGAGAATGACGGACCTATTAAGGAGCTTTTAGTACTGCACAATTTAATCATAGCAGTTCAAAGAATATGGAACTTTTGAGCCAAGGCCTTAAGTTAATTTCCTTATATAACAACAACCATAAACAAATTATTCACTTACCTGTTCTCAGCTTTGGCTTTTAACCCTTTGTTTACTGACCATGGTAATTGTCAAGCATTTCAGTTTTTCAAACTGTTTTTCTTTAAGATTATTCAATATGATGTACTCCCTACACTTTAATTAGAAAAAGTACAATTCATCTATGGGTACCATGAAGTGGGACACAGAAGTCCCACCAGGTATTGTCAGTATGAAAATGCATAAGGTAAAAATGTAGCTTTTTATAGAAAACAATTAAGTTTTGACTAATCAGGAACCTAGAAGTTCACACAAACAGGTATAAGTAAATAAACAAAGTGATTAAATGTCATGAAACTCTTTGAAACAGTTCTTGTTCACATTACAGCAAAGAAAAACTTTGCAGAGGCTGCATGTACTGTGTGGTCTTGATTCTGTCCCTTTTGAGGAACATACTTCACATCTTCCACGCTTTTTTGGATCAAACTCCACCCAATGAGCCCCTCGGTTTTGCAAGCGAATTGCTGAGCTCACAGATGCTGTATGGGACCTACGGCGTTTCTTTGATGTTGGCTGCTGCATGCTGTGTACTGGTCTGCCAGGCTTTCTTGGCTTTGAAAGTGCAATCAGTGTTTGTGCAACACTCTTTCTGAAATTTAGAGAATTCAAAGGGTGTGCAGACAATTTATTGTGAACAATTTGGGCATTGACAATTGTTCTGTCTATCATACCAAAAAATATCCTGTGCCACCATTTCTTTGATTTACGATCAATCCCATAAATAGCACACAACTGATCAGCTTTATCAACACCAAACATGTTGTTATTGTAGTCTTTCATTGCCACTGGACAAGGAATGTCTTTCTTTGTTCCATCTTTCTGTGTGCGCCCTACTTTTGCTGTTTCTGTACCATGAAAATTTGACAGCAAATAAACAACCTTGCTATCCTTCCATTTATACAAAACCAAGCCCTCTGTTGATACTCTATGATCAAAGTCACCACGTTGAAGTCCCTTATCAGGGATAAGACCAGTTGGTAAACCTTTCCTATTTGCCCTTATTGTCCCACAAGCCATCACTGCATTAGCTTTGAGGTATTGCATTAGGGGAACTGAATTGAAATAGTTATCAAAATAGACTTGGTGATATTTACCCAACAAGTCCTTTGAAAAATTAACTACAACTTTCTCTCCAAGACCTATTCCATCATAAGCATTTGGCACTAGTACATCACTCTGGTGCTTCCCCTGGTAAACATCAAATTTACTGATGTATCCATCAAGGTCTGCTCTTACCCATAGTTTGTAGCCCCACTTTATTGGCTTCATTGGGTTGTACTGCTTGATGGAGTGGCGCCCTTTGAATAAAATCATACTTTCATCTATACTAACAACTTGTCTGACATTGTACAGCTTCATGTAGTTGCTGTTTAGCTTGGTTATTAGGGGGCGTATCTTGAACAACTTGTCCTTGTTATTGTCTGGCACAGCTGTGTTGTCATTAACATGCAGATGAGATAAGATCTGACCAAATCTATCTCTAGACATTACATCAGCAACATATGGAACACATAAATCATGGTCCTGATTCCAATAATGAGTCCAGGAAGGCAGTTTATGATAACCCATAATGATGTTGATACCCAGAAAACCAAGTAGTTCTTTTTCATTCATGGGAGCAAACCTTCGCCCATGCTGAACAGCATAAAGATTGGTTTGGTATATGATATCAGACAGAATATCTTCATCAAAGAACTTGAGAAAATAGTCTCCTGGTGTGTAGCATTGAGAGAAGCAGTCTCTAATTGGTCCTAGAAATGAACATGAAGCAGTTTTAAGAATAAATTCATTGTCAATATCATCAATGAATTGAGAAGAGGCATTCCATATTGCAAATTCTGAAGATCCTTAACATGAAATTCTACTTGAAATCCTACATCTGCATTTAGAATTATAACCAAGCTGAACAGAATTAAATCCATTGGCATGGCCTGTAACTCAAGGTTCCCAAGTTTGTTGTTGTGAATGAATGTATTGAATGAATGCAGTGCTTTGCTTCATAAGACACTTGATGCAAATCTTACTGGAGTGCCTTGGGCATGGGCTGCTCATGAAATATGCCCTGAATCATAAACAATACAGTGGAATTATCAAAGTGAAAATCACCTCCAACTTCATCAAACTCTGCTTCTTCCTGTTGTTTTTCCCTCTTTCTCCACTTTGGCTCCATGTGGTGTTTCCTAGAAGTAGCTTCCAATCCACCATCAACAATGTCAGACATTTCCTCATCTGAATCTGCCTCATCTGATTTCTGAGCAGCATTATTTGCAAAGAGTGCATCATCATCATCACTGATATCCTCTTCTTCTGTTGTTTCCCCTTCATCAGTTGGTATTTCATCAAACAGTAACTGTGCATCTTCCAAACTGAATCTCTTTTGATGACAGTTGGACATGATCTCTATTTGGTTTACCAAGAAAATAAATGTAAAGCCTTGCATTCAGATCTGATAATGGTCCAGTAAGTGTGAGAACTACAATACTACAAAGAAAGAAAACTTTGCTTAGCAATTTACACTACTTACTACTTATAAAAAGTCAACAGGAATGTGGAAATGATTTTGAAACAAATAGGGCCTAAGTTGGAAAACTATCCCTATCTTCACTAATGGGACTTTGAAGTCCCATCCTGTTACTACTTCTGCAACATTTCATGGAATTGTTTTCTGCATGAACTTATGTGATAAGAGTCTTCCTCTAGTGGTAAGTAAACATTAAAAAAATATCTGCTCTTATTGTGTAATTTTAAGTCAACCAATAAACAGAAATCAACACTCACCTTCTCCCACTCCAACCGTTCAGCATTTCCCAAATAATGGCGACTGCTTGATGTAAAGGAGGCTGCATTACCTCATCAACCTCGATTTAATGTTGAAAGGAAGGGTGTACTCTGAAGTCCCGACAGGGTGTTGTGCACTTTTGGGATCATTATAGAAAATTAATTAGAAAAAATTGTGCCGGGAATACCAGGTCCCGTCAGATAACAAAGGGTTAATACTTCCACCCACTTCCTATAGTATTTTACACCTACATGTGCATTTTATTCATTTAATTTGTGTTCTGTTCTAATTTTGCAATTAATTACACATCATCAAGACCTTCTAGCCCACCAGTCATGACACATTTTACTCCGTATTGTGTCAGTAATTTATAACCCTGAATACCCACACAGCTTAGAGCTTACAAACCAGTGACCTATTGTAATACTGCTCCCAATTGCACTATCCATATCACATTTCACACACCAGCTCCTATCCACACACTTACAGTTCATAGCCATTTCCTGTCATCATTTCAGCCTTCAGTTGTTCATTCCTACTTTTCTTCAATCTACATAAACTGACCACATATACAACATAAGTTCTCCACACTTACTTGCTGGGAAAGACTACAACACAAACCTGTCAATAGGAGAACAAAGCATCTTTTATCCAGTTTATGTCACAACCCTAGAACACTTTTCATCAACACTTAATTTACTCTGTAAACTTCATTACTGGACACAGGTACTGTCACTGCCAATAACAACAATGCAACACAACACCTTTCCACAACAAATCTACCACAAAGAGACATTTCAGTATTTTATTATGTAGACCTTAATACACTGCAGCAACCATTCTATCCCATGCATGAAACTGTCACAACTAGATACATATACATATTGTGTTTCTTTTCATTTTCAATAATTTTCACTTGTATCTTATTCACATATCTTATTCACATTACAATGGATAAACATATCTCAACCACTATCACTTTAGGTTTTTCCAATGATTATTGGCAGTATATCATCTATTTCCTTTTGAGGAAATTAGTTTTCTGCTGGATTATGATGTACTCCTAACAAAAATAGCAATTTTCATGTCATTTTTGCATAAGGGCAAAGACATATAACTACACATTTGGGTAGAAACTGAATTTTTATGCCCCACAGCCCTTTACAATGAAAATCAGAAGACAACCCTTTATATACTGGTCAGTATATATCTCCACAACATTGAGCACAGCTTCTTGACATCCTTAATTTACATGATTTCATCCCCCTGAACAATTCTCCACAAAATTTCACACCACCTACGTATCCTACAAACTGATTTCAAACAGTTTGAAGTTTTCCCCCACCCCATTACACAGACTTTGACATGACTGACCCCTACACATATTCTCCATAACTTCTCATTTTCTTTATCTCTCTCTTCCATCAGTTCATTCCCACACTCATTTGTCAATCATGCCCCGTTTACGTCGCCTACGCGTTGAGCATAGAAGGAGATGAGACCAACGGCGCAACCAGATGCAACAACGACATCAAGTACAACATCAAGCTGCACAAGTGAATCATGATCCACCTGTCATTGCTGCAGTGAATGACTTGGCTAATTTGCAGCTCCAGCACCCAGTTGCTAATCCTCCCATTGCACAGGGAGGACAACAGCCAAACCTTCTGCCAGAAGATGATGCCATTCACTTACCAGCACCACACCATATTGGTGACATGAACAATAGATGTCCACACTGTGGGGCCAAATATTTCCAGGAAGAATGCAATGCACAACACATCTTCACCAGATGCTGTTTCCAGGGAAAAGTCACCTTGCCACCACTTCAACTCCCATCTCACAACATTGTAGAGCTGTACAATGGTGACACACCACATTCCCGACACTTCTTGGAACATATTCGCCATTATAATGCTGCAATGTCAATGGCTTCTTGGAATGCAGCACTGACTGAACATGCTGGTAGGGGACCAAGAGTTGTAACAATTCATGGACAGGCCTACCATCTCACAGCTGCACAAGAAGCTCCACAAGGTCAGCCAGCACAGTATGCACAGTTGTACATCCTTGAAACCAATGAAGCAATGCAACAGAGGATCAATGATCCACGTAATCACAACCTTCGGCCCGAAATTATGCAGCTTCTACAAGATGAACTACTTGCTGTCAATCCATATGCACGACAATATCACAATATGGGTCATATCCTTCAACAGGAAAGGCAACTTGCTGCTGCAAACAACCAGCCTGTTCGCCCTGTCAAAATGATCATTGCAACACCACCATTTCAAGACAGGCGATATGCTAATCCCACTACAACAGACATTGCAGCAGTCTATGTTGGACATGATGGTGCTGCACCCAATCCAGCTGACCGAGATCTTGAAGTGTATCCCGCTCAACCCAATGCACCAAGCACAGTCAAGATCAAGGTGACTTAGATGTATTCCTCCTTAAGAATTCGTGACACCTATTTTATTAGTTGGCCTTGCCTTAGTGATGATCAATTATTCACTATATTCTTCCCTTTCACTACCCTTCAATTTCACCTCAAAACATTATTGAATGATACCCATGTACAGCAAGATATTGAATTATATTTTACTGGTTGAATTGTTTTCTTCAGATTATTGTAATATACTGTTTGTTGTTCTTGTAAATGTTATGAATTTACATTAATTATTTTAACTCATCTTCAATTCAAGGCAACATCACCAAATGCCGACCCATTGACTTACCCTTTGCTGTTCTTCCATGGAGAAATGGGCTGGAGTGTCAACATTCAAAGACGTGTTGCAGCCAATGAAAGACAGCGAGATGTAAGACGCAGAGCACGGCTCACGTTAAATGAGTTCTATGCTTTCAGAATTGCTGTGCGTGACAACCTCTCCACCATTCATCTTTCCCATCTATTGCTTCAGCAGTACCTGGTTGATGCATTCACAAAAATAGAGGGAAATGAATTAGCCTACATCAGATCACACCAGCTACAACTGCGTGTTGAATCGTACCAAGGCTTGATGGATCATTTAGGTAGACGTGCCCAAGCTGAAGATGTGAATGTAGGTCGCATCATCATCCTACCATCAAGCTTTGAAGGCAGTCAACGAAACATGTACCAAAAGTACCAAGATGCGATGACAATTGTAACAAAACATGGAAAACCAGACATTTTCCTCACAATCACAGCAAACCCAAAGTGGCCTGAGATTCAGGAGACTTTACTTCCACATCAGACTGCAAGTGACAGGCCAGACATTGTCAGTCGTGTCTTCCACTTAAAACTGAAGGAACTTCTCCACGATGTTCTTGAGAGTCATGTACTGGGACATGTGACTGCATATGTGTATACAATTGAGTTTCAAAAAAGAGGTTTGCCACATGCACACATGGTCTTATTTCTAGCAGATGCTGACAAACCACGAACAGCACAAGATGTTGATCGGATGGTATCTGCAGAAATTCCAGACCCACACTTGCAGCCAGACTTCCATGATACTGTGAAGAGACACATGATGCATGGCCCTTGTGGTGACCTGGACCCTCATTCTGTCTGCATGGAGAATGGGGGATGCAAGAAACATTTCCCAAAACCTCTCCAACCACAAACAGAATTCAGTGTCAATGGATATCCACTGTACAGACGACATGGGCAACATAGGGCACAACTGCGTCGCCACACAGTGAACGACTCATGGGTTGTACCATACAACCCTCACTTACTCATGAAGTTCAATTGCCATATGAATGTGGAGGTTTGCACAACTGTCAGGAGTGTGAAATACATCTTCAAGTATATCCACAAAGGCAATGATGCTGCACATGTCGAAATTAGACAGAACTATCTCAACCATGATGAGATTTTGCACCATCTCAATGCACGCTATGTTGGACCACACCAGGCAGTTTTCAGACTCATGCAGTACAAGATGCATGACAAAAGCCACATCATCATCTGGCTTGCAGTTCACCTCCCTCTGCAACAGAATGTATGCTATCAAAATGGCAATGAACAAAGGGCTCTTGACCGTGGGCAGAACACAACATTGACAGCATTTTTCAAACTCAATCAAGAGGATGTGAATGCACGTCAATATTTGTACCACGAAATTCCTGAGCATTACACATTCAACCAACAAGGGAAGAAATGGACTCGCAGACGACGATCAACTCCACCAATCATCGGTCGAATTTATCAAGTTCAACCTTCCGATCCACAACGATTTGCTCTCCGCTTACTCCTCCTACACCGGACAGGAGTGACATCATTTGAAGACCTGAGAACAGTTAATGGTCACATCCATGCAACATTCAAAGATGCAGCAAGAGCAATGGGGTTGCTTGAGGATGACACCGAACACAGGCACTGTTTGCAAGAGGCTTCAGTAATGAACATGCCCTCACAAATGCGCCAGTTGTTTGCGACATTGATGGTGTTTCAAACTCCATCAGACATCAGAGCCCTGTTTGAGGAATTCAAAGAAGCTATGTGTGAAGATTACATCAGACACGACCAACTCCATGACCCAGAAGCCACATTGCAGGACAGACACATTCACCTCTGTCTCTGGAACATTGATGCATGCCTCAGGGTTCATGGTAAGTCAATTTCAGATGTTGACTTTTCTGATCTTCCACATCTTCCTGCCAATTTCATCCATCCACAAAATCAGAATGAACACATTGACATCGTTCGTGAACGGCAGCTGGGTGAGCAAATGCTCCAACAACTCAACATTGATCAGCACCATATTCATGACACCATTGTCGATGCCATAACAACAAATTCTGATCAGAATTGCTACTTCGTGGATGGACCAGCTGGCACAGGTAAGACCTTTCTTTATAACACTGTAGTTCATAACCTTCAGGCTTTAGGAATAAAGGTGAAATGTATGGCATATTCTGGGATTGCCAGCACATTGCTCATCAATGGAGCAACTGCACACTCTACATTTCAAATACCTATTCCCTTATTGCCTAATTCTACGTGTAACAATCTTTATCTGGGATGAAGCATCAATGATCCCTGCAAATGCATTAAAGGCTGTTGATGTCCTTCTCAGAGATATCACCCAGGTTGATAGACCATTTGGGGGTAAATTCATGTTTCTTGGAGGTGATTTTAGACAGGTTCTACCAGTTGTTCCCAGAGCTGGTAGAGAACAGACTGTTCGCCAATGCATCATCAATTCACACTTGTGGTGTCACTTTCGTCGATTCCAACTGGTGACAAACATGAGAGCTGCTCGAGATGATACATACAGACAGTTCTCTGAATGGCTTCTCAGACTTGGCACAGGTGATGAACCACATGATGCAAATGATCAAGTCAACCTTCCAGACGAGATCATGACAGAATCACTGCAAACCATGATCAACTTTGTTTACCCACCACTTCAACCTGGTGATGTGGATCTCATGCAAGATCCTGTATACATGTCAGAGCGCTGTTGCTTAACGCCATTGAATGAGAATTCCCATCACATCAATGATCTCATTCTACAGCAACTCCATGGACCAGTGCACACTTACCTGAGTACAGACAGAGTAGTCACTGATAATCCAGAGGAAGCAGCAGCATATGCAATGGAGTTCCTTAATGCACAAACTCCCAGCGGACTTCCAAAGCACAAGCTGGAGCTTAAGGTACAGTATTAGTAGCTTTTAGTATCATTCTTTATCTTCATACATTTATCACAATTTTTCTACATTTCTATCATTTACATCTCCAGTATTGTATCTAATATCCTACTTCCCTCTTTAGCATGACTAATATTCCCACATGTAGCACACCTTATTCCTTTCCTATTTACTTTGACAGCTATGACTATCCCTTTTAGTGAGTGATACACACAGTTCTGTATTTCCATGCCAACTTTGGTACTATATTTTCAAATAGTATCTATGGTTGGATCATATTCAGCATATGCCATTTTATCTTATATATCCCAAGAAAAAACCATCCTTATTTTCCATATGATTATCATGTTAGGTTGGTGCTACCATCATTTTGTTGCGTAACATCAATCCAAAAAAGGGACTCTGTAATGGTACCCGTCTCATTGTACGGGACTTGCAGCGACATGTCATATGTGCAGAAATCATCACAAGTGAGCACAGAGGTCAGTATGTTATGCTACCAAAGATAGCACTGTCATCACAAGATTCTGCTCTGCCAGTCAACATTGTCAGGTGCCAATTTCCTGTCAGACTTGCATACTGCCTTACAATCAACAAGGCACAAGGACAATCATTGAGGTATGTTGGTGTTTACCTTCCTAAACCTGTGTTTAGCCATGGTCAGTTGTATGTGGCAGTGTCCAGAGCAAAATCATTTGCTGGCCTCAAAGTCTTCACATCAACTGGTAGACGTACACACAATATTGTTTACCGTGAAGTCCTCACATAAGCATCATTCAACATGATGCCATATCATCTTGTGGTGTTCTCCATACAGTGACTGCATGCACCACCCCAAGCCCTGGCTTATGACTCTAGCCTCATCTTTTAACTCTCTCTATCTTTCTTAACCTGTTCGTGAGGGGTTGTTGGAAACAGGTTGAACTGTTTAGAGGGTACATCAAGGTGTCTTGGTTCATCTTCAAATGATCACTCGCTCTCCACATTTGGTCTGTGCATACTCAAGTATACCAGTCAGTTCACCACTGTTTACAATAAGAGCTCTATATCAAAAGAAATTTAGTGGCCTTCCACTGCCTGCAGTCTAAATTTTTACCATAGATTCATTTCTGACAGTTATCCTTACACTTAATTATGTATTACTCAATTTTTTAAACCTATTAGAACCACATACAGTTACCAATCTTATTGTGGTTGTTTTTACCTAAACTTATTCACTAACAAGATATATCAGAAATCATACATAATTATAGCTAATAATTTAATGCCTGACTATCCACAAGGATTATCCCCAGATAATAAGTGATGTGCATTGCAAAGTGCCATTGTCACTATCAACATAATTTAAAGTTGCACTGTCATATGCTTAGATTACAAAACACACTTTGATAAGGACTGTCAGTGCAGACTATCTGTTTCTATTTCATGCTATGCTCCTACACAATAGCAAGTACTGTTAGCACAGGGTACTTTAAGTCCCATAGACCAGACTGTTACTTGAGTATACCGCATTCACCGCGGTCAAGAGCAGATGGATCCTTGCAAGCATATACCATGGTATGTTTGTAGCTCACAGCCTTTGCACCTTCATGCCTATGCCATTTCATACATTGTATGTTTGGCACACGTGAGCACCACTTGGATCTATCATGTGATCTGCAGTGATACATTACAGACCACCACTGCATATGCCAGGCAGGATGAACAGCCTTTACTCTGCCATGACTCTTTCTGGCTGAACGATGCATTGATGTACTTACCTAGAGTCATCATCGCACAGCTTTTGAATGCAGTACTGCACATACTTGAGGAGGTATGATCACTTTTATAGTGGATTCATTAGCTTGAATCTCATCTCATCTTAGCATTCATATGTTCGTATGTTTGCCCACTTGAGCTCTGAGATTCAGTATGTGATGGCCCACATTGGTGCACCATGTACCAAGGTGCATGCAGTTATCTGTAAACCACTTCCATTGTGACCAAATAGATGTCATATGTAAGTATACATGGTATGTATAGTCATTACATTTGTATGAAACTGTATGTCACATAAACTTTACAGTCGCTTTTGCCAACACTTATGCCCTACTTTCTCCATTCACTATATCATCTGAAAGTAACTGATTCCTATGACAGTTCATGTGCCCATTCATATTCAATTACCATAGTATGCTTATATACATTTCAATACTCATATCACATTTATGCACAGATTTCAATACCCATTACAACATTCATCTCTAATGGTTTTTATTGCATAGATTGACTTTATTTTGTGCTACTAGGTTCACTTTGCTTTCCGCTACTATTCCAATAGCACTGACTTGAGTGTGTAAACACATTCAATGTCAGTTCCATCACAGCAACAGTTCGTGCAAGTATGATTCATGCATATATCAGCTGGTAACCACTCACAGCATATTGATATTATGCTTCTCCACTTGCACACAACCTTTCACCATCAGTGGCATCTAGCACCTCGGTGTTATGACGACAACATGCTGTTCGCCTACTGCCACAACACGTTTTTCCCAAACATGGATGCAACCTTGACGTGGTGTTTGGGCTTTACACCAATGCATCCAACAACATCCAAATATTTACAACTACCATCAGTTACCTTTATACATCATTCTGCACATGATGATATCATTTTACAGCATCAGTTAACATTACTTTTGTACTATATTATAGTATTCTTACATACTACCTTCTGTGTTACCAGCTGATTACTATATTGATTGCACACAATCTTCCATTTATCCACATGGCTCTAGCAGACTGTACTGAGTGTATTTCCACATACGCAAAAAGTACCAATTCCTACATGCCCTTCATCGCCTGTCTCTTAACACCTCTCTAGGCACTCAAAGCACATAACAATATAATTAAGACTAGCGTTTTTAACTGATAGCCCGCTAACGCGGGCTACCCTACTCCAGTTACCCGCTGTGCCAGTGACAATAAAGTTGCAAATTAGCCTTGGAAAGACTAACGCCATGGACCCTCTCCACCACACATTCTGGACTTTGCATGTACACAGACCAAAAGGTTCGCAATGGATCATGGGAAGGTGACATCATTGACCTCTGTGAAGGAGCACGTGACACAACAGTTCACAATGGATCATGAGAATGTGACATCATGGATCTCTGTGAAGGAGCACATGACCACAACGAACAACAAATTGGCAACAAACATTGCGAGACCACATTGTGCAAAAAATGCTCGGATACCTGCGCTAGGCTATGGGGCTTTAGAAGATGAAAAAGAAAGAGAAAAAGCCCCATAGCCTAGCGCAGGTATCCGAGCATTTTTTGCACAATTTGGTCTCGCAATGTTTGTTGCCAATTTGTTGTTCGTTGTGGTCATGTGCTCCTTCGCAGAGATCCATGATGTCACATTCTCATGATCCATTGTGAACCTTTTGGTCTGTGTACATGCAAAGTCCAGAATGTGTTGTGGAGAGGGTCTATGGCGTTAGTCTTTCCAAGGCTAATTTGTAGCTTTGTTGTCACTGGTACAGCGGGTAACTGGAGTAGGGTAGCCCGCGTTAGCGGGCTATCAGTTAAATCTCTATATACTAAGATCCCTAAAATGCAAATGAGCTAGATCAAACGTTCCGCCCTTCTGGCTATTGGCCGTTTTCCTGAACTGGTCCCTATTCGGATCGGGGTTAGACTGTGCTCCCGTCGTCCTGTCTGTGCCCTATATTTGCAAATAGTTTCGCTTTTATTTTTATATATTTTTTCTAACGAGATATTCGAATTTCTCTTTTTCGACTTTGCGGGCCTTTGTTTACCTCCTTTTGTTCTCCATTGTTTTCGTCCACAACCACGTAAACTCAGTACTATCAGTACAGGTATAGAGGTTGTGTCGTTTGCTCTTGGCAATGGTGGTGGTGGTAAGTGTTGTCCTCTTGCTTGCAGGTGAGTCGCTATTTTCGTACAGTAGAGTTTTATTAGAGTTTGCCAACATGTTCTTCGTCGAATATTTGCGTTTCCTCCTACTTTCAGCTGCGTATTTCAATGGTTTAAGCGAAATCGCATGTCCACCCTCTCTAGCGGGATTATCGCCATGACAGTTTGCTTCCAGGCCGTTCGAGTCGAATCGCCTATTCCCGTCGCTATACGAGCTAAGTTCTTATCAACTATTGACGAGAAGGTTACTGTTGTATTACGTGCTATAATTCTGCCTGTTTTGCTTGCGCTTGACGTTTATTTACAACAGAAGATCGGGGTGCGAGCGGTTAGCTTACAGTTCGGGGAGTGTCTTTGAGATCATAAATTGCCCTTTGATTCAGAGGAAAAGGTTGTCAGTGTGTTCTACCTGTTATGCCTCTGTTTTCCTTCTAAAATGTTTTGTTTAACTCTAAATATATATCCTTTATCGACTGTGCGAGTTCTCTACTGTTCTCGGCTATTTGTGTCGATGTTTTCAGTCACATTCCAACACCTTGACTCTGAGCTATTATCGAAATGACAGTTCCTCTCCAAGCAGTTTGATTCTGCTAGCTAAACCGAAGTCATTTCCCTGCTAAATGGTGATAGACCATACCGAAGATGTTTACTGTTCTTTACTCTCCTAGATTTGAGTCTATTTATTATTTGACTTTGACGTGTGCTTATATTACGAAGGATAACGATTGTGTAGCTTTCAGTTAATGGAGTTTCTTGAGGGGGATCTATTCTGCCCTTTGACCCGATGAACAGCTCGCAATTACTGCTACCAGGTGAGTCACTTTTGTCATTAGACATTGTGTCATATATCATTTAACATAGTTTCTCTATCAAATTTCTACTTTTGTACTCTTTTCTGTACACTTTACTTCAGTGATCTGAGCGAGATTCAAAGACCTTCCCTCGGGTTTTTGTCGCCATGACACTTCCTCTCGGATCAGATTGATTTTATTCTCTAGATTATCGTGGTGGTTATACTAATGTCATGACATACTTGCGATATGGTTACTGTTGTATTCTTTGGCAGATTGCTATTTATTCCTTTGTTTACATGGGTTGCGTAGATGAGATAGGAAATCGTTATTATTGGTTGTGAACTTGTGGTATATTGAATGCTTAATTTGGGCACTACTTTAGTCTGTTGGGCCTACGTAGTTATTAGACTTCTCTGTGACTTACTGTTAAGAGTTTAAATTCGTATTGGTAATAGAACTGTTGTAAGGGGATTGCATTCCCCCTCAGTTCAATGGAGACTTAACTGCTCCTTGCGTTTCATTGTCGTTGGCAGTAGTCACTAAATATTTACATACGTTGGTACAGAAACGTCTAATGTTTGTATATTTTACTTTTTGTCCTGGTCTCCATATTATACCTATGGCGTTCGTTCTGGTATCCTTAACTGATTACACTGTTTATTTTCTTGTAGGTTGACAGAGAAATGCGAGGGGATTCCCAAGTTCATCTCATGATCGCAGAAACCTCTTATCCTTTGTTTGGGAACAATACTATTTACACAAGACCGCAAGTTTGCAGTTGAGGGCGTGTTTACAGAGAGGATGGATGTTTTGCAAGCAGTAGCAGAGTTTCATCACTTTTATACAAGGTAAGTGATTTATTTCATGTACCAGGTATCGATTTAGTGTTGCTAGGATGTTGTGTATAGAATGATCGCTACTTTGCCAACTGGACGAGATGTAATGCGATGTTTTGATGGAGATTCCAATAACATTGCTTCGGGGTCATATGATCATGCCAGTTCCTCATGGACGCCTGATTTCCGCTGTACATTATCGTTTTGTTACTTCAGAAGTTTCGGTAGAGTATTCAGGAGACGCTTACTGTATTATTTACTGATGTACTAGGACTATTTAGAGTTCTGTTTTACTTGGTAGTTGCGCGAGAGTTTGAGGGAGAAAGTTCTGAAGGCTTAGGCCGCTTTGTTTGTGTTTCAGATGTTGTCAGTCATTTCTACTTAGATGTTGGGTTCTACCATGCACGTATTGTAGCCTAGAGCTAAGATATTGTTCAAATTATTCCTTGGATTAGTGGAGTGTACTAGCTCTATTTCCCGCTTGGTGTTCTTTCAGTATTTTGAGTAAAGTGCTGCGTGTATTCTCTCTATAACTTTGATTGGCGTTTCATATTACTCTCAGTTTCCATGGCTGATGACTTGCTTATTCCCAGTAGCACACTTTCTATTCTAAATCACTGGGGTATTTATAGTTACAAGTGCTAAGCCTTATACGGATATTTTATCTACTAAGTCGCTGATAATATTGTGTATAGTAGCGTGCATTTTGCGGTAGTTGCGTCTTGATTTATATACACTGATATTGTATTCTAAGTTAGCTTTGTATTCAACACACATAAGTACCTTATTCACAAGGCTTCATTCAGTATAGTACTTTACTAATTGCCTATGTACTAACAGCAGTCTACCACTCTTTATTTACAACAGACTATTATTTGTGTTCACTGTATTTTTTAGTGTTATTTTGGTCGAATCTGCATGTGGGCACTTTTAAGCTAAATGTCCTTTTGCTGGCAAACCAGCTCTGTGCCTTGCTGAGATGATTTGTTATAGACACCATTAATGATTTCCATAAATCATTCTGCACATGATAAGATTATTTTTGTTGGTCAAGTAGTGTTGGATAAGAAGCATGTGTATTGTGTAGACTTAATTCCTGGAGCCCCATCTTCCAGCCCCCACCTCACTTAACAGTATTGTTCATAATCAAGTATTATGAAGGGCTTACTCTAAGAGATTATTTTGTATACAAGCTTATGCCACATTCATACACAGTTTTTGACTTTGAAGTCTTTGTCAAATATGGTAGAACATCTTTTGGGAATATTCTTCAGCTTTGATGCACTTGAATTGTACAGTATCATTAGGCATTGCTATGTCAAAAACCTACTTGACTGCCTCAACCTAGATATTATAGCAGTTTGCCAGTGATTACTGGGTGTGCCTACTTGATGTCCTTAGGCCAGAGTTGTAGCAGTATGTTACCTAATTGCCAGCCTGTATTATTTTTCCCCTAGCCTGTATCACTGTCAGATATCAGTTGTTACCACTAGCATTATCACTTTTCATATATCATTCTACATGTGGTGATATGTTGTTACAGTTTTGTATTAGTTACAGCTAGCAAACTTATTTGTATTGTATTGACTAGACATATAAAGCCCCCCCCCCCTTTCTAACACATAACTATTCTTTTCAATTTCATATGATGATTCAATCTCTAAATCTTATCACTCATTTTTAAGTGTTATAACTTTGTGTTGTTGACAAGAGTTTACCATACACTTACATGATTTTGGCCAAAATATTGTGACCTTTGACTATTTTGCTTGCGCTTGACGTTTATTTACAACAGAAGATCGGGGTGCGAGTGGTTAGCTTAAACTTCGGGGAGTGTCTTTGAGATCATAACGTGCCCTTTGATTCAGAGGAGTAAGTCTCATTTTTTCCTACTGAAAGGTTGTGTTTAACTCTAAATGTATATGCTTTATCGAGTGTGCGAGTTTTCTACTGTTCTCGGCTATTTGTGTCGATGTTTTCAGCCACATTCCAACACCTTGCCTCGGAGCTATTGTCGCCATGACAGTTCCTCTCCAAGCAGTTTGATTCTGCTAGCTAAACCAACGTCCTTTCCCAGCTAAATAGTGATAGACCATAATCAAGATGTTTACTGTTCTTTCCCCTCCTAGATTACAGTCTATTTATTATTTGATTTTGACGTGTGCCTATATTATGAAGGATAGCAATCGTGTAACTTTCAGTTAATGGAGTTTCTTGAGGGGGATCTATTCTGCCCTTTGACCTAAAAGAAAGTTTGGACGTACTGCTACCAGGTGAGTCACCTTTGTCATTAGAAATTGTGTCATGTATCTTTGACCATACTTTCTCTATCCAATTTATACTTTTTGTATTGCTTTCTGTACACTTTACTTCAGCGATTTGAACGAGATTCAAAGACCTTCCCTCGGGGGTATGTCGCCATGACACTTCCTCTCGGATCAGATTGATGTTATTCTCTAGATTGTCGTGGTGTTTTCATAATATTGTCATGAAATACTTGCGATATGGTTACTGTTGTATTCTTTGGTAGATTGCTATTTATTCCTTCGTTTAAATGCGTGCGTAGATGAGATAGGACATCGTTATGATTGCTGGTGAATTTGTGGTACGTTGAATGCTTAATTTGGGCACTGCTCTATTCTGTTGGGCCTAAATATGTATAACACTTCTCGGTAATAGACCATCGTCATGGTAATAGAACTGTTGTAAGGGGTTTGCATTCCCCTCCCCCCCCCACCCATTCTGTCGACGAAGTAACTGCTCTGTGTGTTTCATCGTCGTTGCCAGTCCGTAGTCATAAAATATCTAAATATGTTTGTACCGAAACGTCCAAAGGTTGTTTTTATTGTACTTGCTAACTATCCGTCATATTACTCCTATGATATTTTCGTGTCCTTGCACTCTTTATTTTCTTGTAGGTTGTATGGAGAAATGCGAGGGGATTCCCACGTTCACCTGACGATTGCAGATGTCTGTGCCCCCGTTGTTTCTCAATACTGGTGGTAGCAGAAGTTTGTAGTTGACGGCATCGTCGTAATAGTCATACAACACACAACTCGGATTGGAGTTATCATTCAACACAACCATAGTTACAATATAATAGCTACAAATACCATGAATTTTCTCCTACATCATCCCGCACATGATTATTCTGCGTTACAACATACTTAGTACTATCTAGGTGAACCATTCCTTTTATTATATGAAATTGCACTTATGCAGCCCTAAGTACTACAAGTTCTACTGACAGGTACCTATTCTTTGTACCTAGTGTACATTACCAGTCATGGTTTATTTTTGGCTATCACTCGTCACACTTGCACATCAGTTGCCTGGGGGGGAGGGTCCGAATTAGCGGTGGAACTGGACTTTCCTGCACAACTCAATTAGTGGGGTTGGGGATGAACTTAGGGGTTGGTGTGTAACTACTCATATGAATAGATTAATGTAGACTATTCTTCTAAGCTGCTTCACTATCTCTAACATTCCCTACCAGTAATGACTTCAATATTTCGCTCTATCAAGTAAAATGTAATGAAGAATCAGTTTCAAGCACTAATAACAGAACAGTTATTTTCCTACGACAACAGAACCCAATGTAAAACAATCTTCAGCTTACATTCCCAATAGCCGTATAAGACAAGTTCTACTCAACCGGTTCTTGCACAAAGACAGTCAGCTACTTTATACGCTAAGTCCTGCATGCCCGGGGGTCTTAACAATAGCGGAGGAGTTGGACGCATTTTCAACCACTAATTAACAGGAGAACGAGAACTTATTAGCGGGGGTAATTCATAGACCCTAAACCTTTTGTTTTAGCTTCATTTCAACTTTTACCGCCAATCATTTCAATATCTCTCTCTACGTGCAATTCACTTACCTACATACTCTTAACATAGACACCACTACCATACTACAGTATACATACTACATACCTCGCTACACGCCTTTTTTATAAGGCCCATACATGTGAAAGGCCAACACATTCTCAGCAGCTTTCCTTCTACGCTACACATGTGCTCACAAGAACTTAAATATTTAGCAGCTTTGACACTTATGCCTTCTGATGCACTCCTTATAAAAAATGCGTCTAACTTAAGACCACAACACAGTTCCTTTGCCCATCATCTCTACATCCGTGCCCTGGCTGTTGTTTTCATATTGTGCCGGTCTTCCTTCCATTTCTTCATCTTTTTCACCGACTTCTACCCCTTCCATTCCACCAGTCTCTACTCCTCCTCTTGCTTCACAACCTTCTACGTCTTCCTTCCCCCCTGTTTCTATTTTCACTTCAGCACTAGCCTTTTCCTTTCCACCTCCGTCTCCATTTGTCTCACCTGTAACCGGTTCACATTCTTCATTTCTTAAAGATTCTCCCTCTATCTCTATCTCATCGATAGGGAAATCTTCCTTCAAGCTCTCCTCCATTTTCTTTCTTTCCTCCATCTCTGTCACCTGCTTGGACACAGTTCCCCACGTTTTTTTCATTTCCTCCACTTCCCACTTTACCGCGTTAACGCTCTGCATTCCCCGTATAAACGCTTCTCTAGCCACTGCTACTCTCTCCTCCATATATTCCAGTTGCTTTTCAGCTCTCCTTAGCTGAGCTCCCAACTTATTTACATAAATTTTCAATTTTAGCTCTGGCTCCATTCTATTTCACTTCTGACTATTACCACTGATAACACGTATCCATTTCAACTCTTTTATGCACTGCCTCAACGCTACTTCCCATCATTGCACACCCCCCTTCCTGCTACGTTTCTACGCTTCATTGTTCGGGAGGTATACTTCTATAATGTCCGCAGGGCCAGTTATATCACCCTTATTACCTACTCTTTTCTCTTACAGATAATTCAATTATACTATACGTCATTTTTATAGACCAACGTTGTTTTAAGACTGCATTTCTTCCGCACTTCTCTACCATCTACCACAGTGTCCCATCTAGACAGCATCCCTTTTCTCATAGACCAACTCTGCCAGTTACACCACACCTCTACCCCCTCCACTCTACACAACCCACTCTCCTTCCGTTTATTCTACCAATTATTCAACTAAATTCACAGTATCAATGAACACTCATAAGACGCCATTTGTTATTTTTATTTATCTTTTACCATTTCAATATTCTTAGCCAATTTTCTTTTGCGACATCATGTGTAACACACTTTAGTTATTTTTGATTTACATAAAGTTATTTCGTTTTGTAAGAGATCTACAGCCACAACTATTGTGGATAAGCTCATCATTAACATGTAGGTAAGTATGTATGTATGTATGTATGTATGTATGTATGTATGTATGTATGTATGTATGTATGTATGTATGTATGTATGTATGTATATATGTATGTATGTATAGTATCTCTGTTCTCAATAGACTCATTTTTCTATTCAGTACAAACCATCGCCCTGTTATTCTCCCTTCTTCTCAGACATACCCTGTATACCCCCTGAGACATATCTCCTTATCACACCCTCTGATGGTATACGCTCCCATGATGCATTGCTGCCTACACCTATCCACTACCTTTTTCCTCGTGGTAGTTTACCTGTCCATCATGATATACTTCATCTACGGCTATTCATTCTTATTTCATTCTTCAGACAGACAATATATTTCAACATATGCCACGATACCTCTCAACCACATCCACTCATTATCAATGACATTTGGCATCTGACTTAAACATCCATTTCCACTTACTTTTGCATTTCCCCTTACACATTATTGTTCCCACTTTATATCCATTTCCCATCCAACATCCAACATCCGAATTAAGTAAAAATGTGCCCTTACTATGCTAAGGGTGCCTCACACTGTATGACAACTTACCACGGTCATTCATATTACTGCATACTATTTCTAGACTTCCCGCTTAAATCACAATAGATTCTCAATACATCTCAGACTGATACTACAACTCAACTTCATTCATAAAATCACCCACCCGGTTTCCAGCTTTACTTTTTTCGATATAACAGTATATTGTTATATTTCATGATAGCTATGACCCGGGCGTCAAGACTATTCACATCTTAAGGTCACCAACACCTTACAAAACTCACATACTACCTTAAGTCTGTACACACCCCTCAGCGACGATGGCAGACAAGATCTATACGATCCACTTCGGAGAGGACACAAAGGTACTGTAAACTGTTTTCCTTCATATCTATATCCATTATCATACCTGTATAGACATTGAGATTATTGCATGTTACATAATTCGTATACAATATTCATATACAATATCAGCCTCCTTTTCCTACCTGTACACATTACACACCTTGTACCTCATGCTTATTATACATATTGTGCGATCCTTACTTAACTTCACACAGTACCAGTTGCGTTGGTCCAAATCCAATGGCAGTACTACTGCCCTTACACACTTTTATGATACTACATAATATTTCCCTCACCCTTCATATCATTAAACTTTTTCAATTTTCGCCCAAAAATTATTTTTCGTAAGTTAGTAAGTTGATTGTAAAGTTTTTCTTCACTCTTTCATACGTTTCAGCATTAATATTCCTATGCAGTATATTCTTATGAGCATTTCTAACGTTGTAGCTCTCTTCTGTCCTAGGAGCTACAGTGTCCACGTAACATCACTGGCAAAGCCCTCAAATGGAAGGTTGCCAAGGCCTTTAATCTAAAGAATACCACGCCGTTCTTCCTGACAGATGAAAAGGGGAACCGATTACATGACATAACGTAAGTTGCACTACTACCTCTTTCTTAGCAACTATGCTCTCACTCCTACACGCGTTACATTACCCATTGCACAGTATCCTCAAGCTAGGCTATGCCATCTTTACCCACGTCTCTACCAGCATATGCCTCATTATCCGAGTAGACTCTGCTTTACTCTCATATCTCTTATTGCAGATCAACAAAAACCTTACATGTCTCTATAAAGACAAGAAAAAAAAGGAAACACAAAAAGTCAAAAAAAACCATCGCAACTCTGCCGAAGACACCGCAAGATATGACCACCAGCAACAGCACTACGACCGCACAGAACGACCGCCCTATACATATAACTCATAGTAGGGTAGTGTTCCATTTGTAGATGGAAGTTAACTTTTACAACATTTCTCGTGCAACGCTGTTCACATTGTTTGCAATTTATTCTAGCGATTTTCTCCATAGTCCTCTGAAATCTGATAGAGTTTATCGAAAATCTACACGTCAAGTCACACTACCACCTTCATCGGTATACACACCCTACACAACCGTACATTCAAAGTCCTTTTCAATACACCTACACCCCACCCCCCTAAGCATTGCTACAGGTTGTATCTTCGCATCATATACACAAGATAACTGTACTGTCTACAAATGATACACACAACCTCTTTATTGATAGTCCCTTAGACACAGGCTTATCCCTCCCATTTACCCCCTAACATCTTCAACTCACTGTCCAATATTATCTTTACCACCCTCGCTTTCTTCATAACGTTTATCAGTAGTTACTTCCCTAAGAAGTACAAAAATTTTATCTTATGAGCTCCCAAAGATGTTCCATTTTCCATTTTCACTTTTATATTATTGTAACTATAGCAGTATGTTTTTCGTAATATACTCACATTATCGTATCTATAACAGTTTTTATCGTAATATAATACATTCTAGCATGCCACTATGACGTGGGTTACATATAGAAATCTACTCATTTTCTCGCTTTGTAGTACCTGTGAGGGGTTTCCCAGTATCACCTCACCTGAGCGGTAATAAGTGCCCCGGGGCATTCCAGAGTCAATATCATAGTTCTCCTTTGTCTCCACCTCAAAGCGTGGGGCTGTCTGCTTTCCATCAACTGTCATCTCCTAATTCTGGTAAGCTGTTCTCCTTTTGTCCCATGACAGTCAAATGTCCACGGCGACCCCGTACTTTCTGTTTGGGAATGCTAGCAGAGAAGAAGGTAGTTGTTTGCGAAACTCACAGACTTTCCTCTTCTTATTATAAGGTGAGTCCTTTATCGTATCACACCTTGCACTTTATCTACGGTTTCTTCGCTCCGCACAATACCTGTTTTCCTGATTTTTCGGTATGAGTTACATTATTCACAGTATTGCCCAGTTGTTTAGTAGTAAACCAAGTTAGGCCACTGCGCAGTTTAGGGTAACAGCCGAATCGCCGTAAATTCTATACACATTTACTCATTACGATGAAGACAGTAGTAACAGAGCACAAAGCCTACAGCACTACTTACCACTTACTTAGTTCGGATCAGGATTAGACTTTTCTGTAGGGTAAAGGTCAGAGTTAGGATAAGCATTGTTTGTAGAATGTATGGACGTTGTTTAATGGACACAGGGATTATGATCTATAGTTTATATGCACTTTCAACTGTCCGTATTCTTACAATCCCCCTGTACTTTCTCCACCAAAGAAATATATGCAAGAATCAGCTTTTCTTATTTGTATTTGATTGCACTGCCCATTTTAGATACTGCCGAGTAGTAGCGGGTTTTGCGTAAAGCGTTCAGTATCTCTATATACTAAGATCCCTAAATGCAAATGAGCTCGCCAATTGTTTACATGAAATAGACCGGCCCCCGATGCTGTACAGGATACTCCTCCTGGGATAGTTGGGGGATCGGTCTCAGAGTCTGGTCGAGTGTCTCTACGTAAGTCTAGATTGCAGTGACGGTCTGATCGTGTTTTTATCGTTTTTTGTTGCCGAGATAGTCCACCTTCTCTGAGCTTCTTCGCGGACCTTTGTCTGTCCTCTATTGTGCTCCATTGTTATCGTCCACATGGATGGCACTGCTCTCAGTACAAGGCGTATTCAATCGGGATCAGGTTTACGGATTTTTGTGGAGAAGTTTGGTGGATTTTTACCAGGTTAGTAGCTATGTTTCCTCTCTAAATTCTGTATTGTGGTTCGCTTATATTCTATTCCTTGATTCCGTGCGTTTTCTGGTGTTGTAAGCAATCTTTTTCGATGTATGGAGGCGGTTCCGTACACCCTACCCTCGCGATTGGTATTCGCCATAACAGTCGAGCAAGTAAATCGTCGCTTCAATGGTATCTGAAGATTCGATTTATCATTGCCAGCTTTTATTCAGTGAAATTATAGTAGTGCTGCTCTTTAGATGCGATTTACGGGTGATGTGAGCCCTGTATTTGCCTCTTTTTTTTAGGCCAAATTGGAAGAGCTTCCCTCGGGGGCATCCTCGCCATGACAGTTCTTCTCCATCCGTTCGATTCTGTTCGCCAGATTTCAATGCTTTAACTGGTAAGTTGTGCTAACACATTTAACTGATGTGTCATGCTGTAATCTTTGGTGTATTAGGATAGTGTGTAGCTGGTTTTTCCTCCGTTGTAAATAGGATAAACCGATCGTGAAACTCTCAGTTCGGACATGGGTTGAATGCGACTGATGTTCCAGTTGGAAGTTGAATAACATTTTGTGGTTCTGTTACCAGGTGAGTCGTTTTCTAATGCTATAACGTTTGATATCAAATTGCCTGTGTTTCCCCTGTCCTCTGTGGGCACTTTCTATAGTATTTTCTACACTGATGTTCAATGTTGCCAGCGAGATTGCAATAGCTTCCCTCGGGCGTGTTCCGCCATGACAGTTCCTCTCCACCATGCTTGATGTTATTCTCTGTTGCAGTGTCAATTCAAGCGACCTTTCTTCCCTCTACTACCAGGTAAGTCGTTTGTTCATGTAGTAAGGTTTGTTTTCAGATTGCCTGTAATTTTTCTGTGTACTATACATGTTTCATATTACACACCTTATCTCAGTATATCGAGCGAGCTGCCTTGAGGGGTATGTCGCCATGACACTTCCTCTCCGATCAGATTCACTTTATTCTCTAAATTGTCTTGGTTCTGTTACAATATTTGGGATAAAATGTTTACTGTCCTATTCCTTGCTGGATTGCTGTTTATACCTTGAAGTTAATGCGAGCCTAAAGGTGACAGGAAATCGTTATCTTTCCTCATTAATTGACCTACATGAAATGCCGAATTTGGGCATTGATGAAGTGTTTTCGGTCTAAGTTTGTAGCTTTATATGTGACTTAGTGTGTGATTTATAGTTAAGAATTTAAGTTATTGTCCGTAATATAACTGTAACAAGAAGGTTGCATTCCCCCTCAGTTCAGTCCAGGAAGCCACTGCTCTGTGTTTCATTCTAATTGCCACTAGCCACAAAATATCTTAACACGGTTGTACAGAGAGGTTTACAGTGCTTATATTTTATTTGCTAACTGTCCTTGATATTTTTCCAATCATGTTTTGGTGTCCTTACACTCCTTAGTGTATTGTTGGTTGTAGATAGAGATGCGAGGGGATTCCCAACTCAAGATCATGATCGCAGAAACCTCTCATCCTTTGTGTCCGAACAATAGTGTTTACACAAGACCGCAAGTTTGCAGTTGAAGGCGTGTTTACATATCGGATGGATATCGTTCAAGTCTTCCTGGAATATCGTCCCTTCTCTATAAGGTAAGTGGTGTATTTCATTGTCAAGCTTTCAGTTTAGTTTTTCCAGGATTGTTTTGTGTAGAATGGTCACTACTTTCCCAGTTGGACGAGATTTAATGCCGTGTTTTGATCGAGATTCTATACCATTCCCTCGGGGGCCAAATGATCATACCACTTCCTTTCATGTTCCCTTGATTTCCGCCTGTAAATTACCGCTTAGTTACTTCAGAAGTTTCGGTATACTATTCAGGGGATATTCACTGTATTATTTACTGATATACTAGGATATTTTAGCGTGCTGATAATACTTTGCATTTGCGTGATTTTGATGGAATTATGTATGAACAGTTAGGCCGCTTTCTTTATGTTTGATATGTTGGTCCTCACGTCTGGTTAGCTCTTGGTTTTTCCCATACACTTATTGTAGGCTGGAGATAAGATGTTGTTCAAATCATTCCTTGGGTTATTGGAGTGTAATAGCTCTCTTTTCCGTTTGGGTTGTCTACAGTATTTTGAGGAAAGTACTATGTGTATTCTCTCTGAAACCTTGAGGGGCGTTTCATATTACTCTCAGTCACTAAAGCTGATTCCTTCCGTATTCTCAGTAGAACACTTACAACTCTGAATCAGTGGTATATTTATAGTGAAAGGGACAAAGTCTTATGCAGATATGTTATGTACTAATTCGTTGACACTTTGGTGTATAGTACCGTGCGTTGTCAGGTTCTTCCTTCTTGATTTATTTATGGTAATATTGTGTTCTAAATTAGCTTTGTAGTCATCACACTTAAGTAACTTATTCACAAAGCTTTATTGAGTATAGTGCTCTACTGATTGCCTATGTACTTACAACAAGCTAACAATCTTTATTTACAAGATTCTAATCATTGTATTCACTATATATTTTAGTGTTATTTTGGAGGACTCAGTGTATTCGTGCTTTAGTCGTAACTCTCCGTGTCCTGGCAAACCAGCCCATCCTAAGAATATCTGTTATAAAGACCATTCATGATTTCTATTCATCATTCTGCACATGATAATATGGTTTTACTGGATCAAGTAGTATTAGATAACAAGTATTTGTATTGTTTAAACTTAATTCCTAGAGCCCCGTCTTCCAGCCCACACCCCTGTTAACAGTATTGTTTGTAATCAAATGTTATCAGGGACTTACTGTAAAAGAGTATTATGTATACAAAGTTATGCCACACTCATGCACAATGTCTGAGTTTCAAATCATGTTTGACTAGGACAGTTAGAGGAATATACTTTAGCTTTTCTGAACTTAGGTTATCAACCATCTCTATACATTGTGGTTGTATATTGCCTACTTGAATGCCTTACGGTAGCTGTTATAGGAGTTTGGACAATATTACTGCATGTGCCTAGATGACAATGGTATTCATACATTTGAATTGATGTCCTTAGATGAAACATGTACCAATATAGTACTTGATTGTCTGACTGTAGGATTTTTATCACTAGCCTATTTCATTTTGAGATATCAGTTGTCACCACTATCATTACTCCTTTTGATATTTCATTCTGTTTATGATGATATGTTGATAAAGTTTTGTATTACGTAGAGCCAGCAACCTTAGTTGTATTCTACTCAATTGCCACATCAAGCCCCCCTCTCAAGTGCAGATTTGATAATAACTTTGTGTGTGTGATGCAAGCTCTAGATTATATCATTCATTGATAGGATTTACAGCTTTATGTGGTTGACAAGAGGTTAGGACTTGCGTGATTTTGGTCCATAATGTTGTTACTGTTGAGTTTGCTCTAGGATTACAAGGCAATATTATTTCAGTTTTGTACACTTATGGAGCAGTCATTAAGTATTAGGGGGATGGGTGTTGAGGTACATGAGAAAATAGATTCAACAAGTTTGTACCTCAGTTGGGCATGCAAATATATTCTAGAGCCCCAGATTAAGTACTTTGTGGAGCCCAACACTTAATTTTTGTTATTGATTTTATTACATCAGTCATTTATGTCCTGGATATATTAGTTGGTGATCCTTAGCAACAGCATAGGTAATAGTATATGAGACTTGGTTCCACCACAAGTTCATATGCAGTATTGTAGGGTTACTAAGAGGTTATGAGTCACTTATCTACACACACATAGGAATGATTTATGCACTTTGTTCTGGAGTCTTCTCAGATAGTAGAATTCTTTAGACCTGAATATGATAGGGTATTTGACTACAACCATCTATATAATGCTAGGTTTAAGGTATGTTACTAAGTTGTACACCCCCCCCCCCCCTACCAACACCACCACCATAAGTACCTTTAATACTTGGAATCTGACTTTGTGAATTCAGGCTGTATAATATATCTTAGTCATTAGCTTTCCATCTTACTATGCAGACTATTATAAAGTGATGTTGTATTACCAAGCAATATTCTTTTATTTGTATGACCTTACAGTATAGGTCCTTTGAGGTATTATAATTGCATTACATCTAATTTATTGGATCTTATTATGTAGTAAAGCACTAATTTATTGGGTCTTATTATGTAGTAAAGCAATTGGACAAGATTAATAGCTAAAACCAGATAGAGGTTGCAGTCATACCTCTCATTTGATATGACATACTATATCGTCTATGACATGTTTACATTATGCAGCACCATTATTGTATAAGACTCATTACATTAGGATTGAATCATGGAGGAGATATTGTATGATGTATTTCCATTTATGCCTCATTGCACACACCACTTTAAACACTTATATGCTTAGTTCAAGTAATAGAGACTAGCTTAGTAATGATAGCCCGCTAGACGCGGGCTCCCCTACCCCAGTTCAAAAGTTGCAGATTAGCCTTGGAAAGACTAACGCAGTGCCCCCATGATCGCTGCATGGTCCGCATTGTCAATGAGCATGGATGAAAAAGCTCGCATAGGATCATGAGAGGATGACGTCATGGGCCTCTGCATTGGAGCATGTGACATCCGGCTTTGCAATGGAGAAATCAACAAAAATTTGCGAGAAAAAATTGTGCAAAAATGCTCGGATACCTGCGCTAGGCTATGGGGCTTTTTTCTCTTTCTTTTTCATCCTCAAGAGCCCCATAGCGCAGGTATCCGAGCATTTTTGCACAATTTTTTCTCGCAAATTTTTGTTGATTTCTCCATTGCAAAGCCGGATGTCACATGCTCCAATGCAGAGGCCCATGACGTCATCCTCTCATGATCCTATGCGAGCTTTTTCATCCATGCTCATTGACAATGCGGACCATGCAGCGTTCATGGGGGCACTGCGTTAGTCTTTCCAAGGCTAATCTGCAACTTTTGAACTGGGGTAGGGGAGCCCGCATCTAGCGGGCTATCATTACTAAGCTATCACTATATACTAAAATCCCTATATGCAAATGAGCCCAGATCAAAGAGGCCGACACCCGAGCCTGTAACCTGTACTTCTTACAGGGCTATGCACGGATGCCCCTCAGACTTCTGTCAGGTGTTTCCATTGTGGAGTAGGTTTGTGAATTTTTTTTGCAAATTTTTCCCTTCATGTTTCGCTGAGATATTCCAGTTTCTCTTCGTTGACTTTGCGTGCTTTGTCTGTCGTCTATTGTCCTCCATTGTTGTCGTCCGCACTGGTTGTACTGCTCTCATTACAAGGCGAATTCGATCGGGATCATGTTGACTGTGTTTCGAGGAGACTTTCGCTGTTTTTCTACCAGGTTTGTAGCTACTTTTTCCTCCCTAGATGCTGTACTATAGTTCAATTATATTTTCTTCATCGATTGCGTGCGTTTTCTGATGTTTTACGCAATTTGTTTCCATGTATCTAGGAAGTTTCCTACAGCTTCCTCGTGGTTATTATTCTTCATGACAGTTGAGCAACCAATTCGTCGCTTCATTGCTGTCTCAGGATTGGATGTAGTATTGCCATGTTTTATTTCAAGACACCTATTATTAAGGGGTGAAGTTCCTTTGAGTAATATAACTGTAATTAGAAGATTGTGTTCCCTCTCAGTTCAGTCAAGGAAGCCACTGCTCTGTGTGTTTCATTCTCATTGCCAGTAGCCACAAAATATCTTAACACGGTTGTACGGAGATATCTATAGTGTCTATGTTTTATTTCCTAACTGTCCTTCATATTAGTCCTATAATGTTTTGGTGTCCTTACACTCTTTATTTTGTTGTAGGCTTTAGATAGAAATGCGAGGGGATTCCCAACTCAAGATCACGATCGCAGAGAAACCTTTCATCCTTTGTTTTCGAACAATAGTATTTACACAAGACCGCAAGCTTGCAGTTGAGGGCGTGTTTACAAAGTGTATGGATGTCTTGCAATTCGTCATGGAATTTTGTGCTTTCTTTATAAGGTAAGTGATATATTTCATTGACACAGTTTCGATTTAGTTTTACTAGGATTGTTTTGTGTAGAATGTTCGACACTTTCCCAGTTAGACGAGATGTAATGCCGTGTTTTGATCGAGAGTCCATACGATTGCCTCGGGGGCCCTATGATCATACCAATTCCTTTCATGTTCGCTTGATTTCCGCCTGTAAATTATCGTTTGGTTACTACAGAACTTTCGGTATACTATTCAGGGGATATTTACTGTATTATTTACTGATATAATAGGACAGTTTAGCGTGTGCTGTTGATACTTTGCATTTGCGCATGATTTTGAAGGAAGTATGTCTGAACAGTTAGGCCGCTTTCTTTAGGTTTGATTTGTTGTCAGTCACTTCTGGTTAGCTCTTGGTTTTTCCCATACACTTATTGTAGATTGGAGCTAAGATGCTGTTCAAATCATTCCTTTTATTATTGGAGTGTAGTAGCTCTCTTTCCCGTTTGGTTTTTGTTGCAGTATTTTGAGCAGTACTACGCATATTCTCTCTAAAACCTTGAAGGGCCTTTAATATTACTCTCAGTCACCTCAGCTGATGCCTTCTGTATTCTCAGTAGAACACTTAGTATTCTGAATCATTGGTATATTAATAGTTAAAAATGCCGGGTCTTTTACAAATATGTTATTTACTAATTCGTTGATACTTTCGTGTATAGTACCGTGCGTTTTCAGGTTGTTCCTTCTTGATTTATTTACGCTGATATTATGTTATAAATTAGGTTTGTAATCAAAGCACTTAAGTAACTTATTCACAAGGCTTTATTCAGTATAGTACTATAATTATTGCCTATGTATATACAACAGTCTAACAATCTTTATTTACAAGAGTCTAATCATTGTATTCACTATAGATTTTTGTGTTATTTTAGAGGACTCGGCTTATGGTTGCTTTAGTCCTAACTCTCCGTTTCCTGGCAAAGCAGCTCCCCTTCATCCTAAGATTATTTGTTATAAAGACCATTAATGATTTCTATTCATCATTCTGCACATGATAATATGGTTTTGCTGGATCAAGTAGCATTAGATACCAAACGGATGCCCCTCAGACTTCTGTCAGGTGTTTCCACTGTGGAGTAGGTTTGTGAATTTTTTTTGCAAATTTTTCCCTTCATGTTTCGCCGAGATATTCCAGTTTCTCTTCGTTGACTTTGCGTGCTTTGTCTGTCGTCTATTGTCCTCCATTGTTGTCGTCCGCACTGGTTGTACTGCTCTCATTACAAGGCGAATTCGATCGGGATCATGTTGACTGTGTTTCGAGGAGACTTTCGCTGTTTTTCTACCAGGTTTGTAGCTACTTTTTCCTCCCTAGATGCTGTACTATAGTTCAATTATATTTTCTTCATCGATTGCGTGCGTTTTCTGATGTTTTACGCAATTTGTTTCCATGTATCTAGGAAGTTTCCTACAGCTTCCTCGTGGTTATCATTCTTCATGACAGTTGAGCAACCAAGTCGTCGCTTCATTGCTGTCTCAGGATTGGATTTAGTATTGCCATGTTTTATTTCAAGACACCTATTATTAAGGGGTGAAGTTCTTTTGAGTAATATAACTGTAATTAGAAGATTGTGTTCCCTCTCAGTTCAGTCAAGGAAGCCACTGCTCTGTGTGTTTCATTCTCATTGCCAGTAGCCACAAAATATCTTAACACGGTTGTACGGAGATATCTATAGTGTCTATGTTTTATTTCCTAACTGTCCTTCATATTAGTCCTATAATGTTTTGGTGTCCTTACACTCTTTATTTTGTTGTAGGCTTTAGATAGAAATGCGAGGGGATTCCCAACTCAAGATCACGATCGCAGAGAAACCTTTCATCCTTTGTTTTCGAACAATAGTATTTACACAAGACCGCAAGTTTGCAGTTGAGGGCGTGTTTACAAAGTGTATGGATGTCTTGCAATTCGTCATGGAATTTTGTGCTTTCTTTATAAGGTAAGTGATATATTTCATTGACACAGTTTCGATTTAGTTTTACTAGGATTGTTTTGTGTAGAATGTTCGACACTTTCCCAGTTAGACGAGATTTAATGCCGTGTTTTGATCGAGAGTCCATACGATTGCCTCGGGGGCCCTATGATCATACCAATTCCTTTCATGTTCGCTTGATTTCCGCCTGTAAATTATCGTTTGGTTACTACAGAACTTTCGGTATACTATTCAGGGGATATTTACTGTATTATTTACTGATAAAATAGGACAGTTTAGCGTGTGCTGTTGATACTTTGCATTTGCGCATGATTTTGAAGGAAGTATGTCTGAACAGTTAGGCCGCTTTCTTTAGGTTTGATTTGTTGTCAGTCACTTCTGGTTAGCTCTTGGTTTTTCCCATACACTTATTGTAGATTGGAGCTAAGATGCTGTTCAAATCATTCCTTTTATTATTGGAGTGTAGTAGCTCTCTTTCCCGTTTGGTTTTTGTTGCAGTATTTTGAGCAGTACTACGCATATTCTCTCTAAAACCTTGAAGGGCCTTTAATATTACTCTCAGTCACCTCAGCTGATGCCTTCTGTATTCTCAGTAGAACACTTAGTATTCTGAATCATTGGTATATTAATAGTTAAAAATGCCGGGTCTTTTACAAATATGTTATTTACTAATTCGTTGATACTTTCGTGTATAGTACCGTGCGTTTTCAGGTTGTTCCTTCTTGATTTATTTACGCTGATATTATGTTATAAATTAGGTTTGTAATCAAAGCACTTAAGTAACTTATTCACAAGGCTTTATTCAGTATAGTACTATAATGATTGCCTATGTATTTACAACAGTCTAACAATCTTTATTTACAAGAGTCTAATCATTGTATTCACTATAGATTTTTGTGTTATTTTAGAGGACTCGGCTTATGGTTGCTTTAGTCCTAACTCTCCGTTTCCTGGCAAAGCAGCTCCCCTTCATCCTAAGATTATTTGTTATAAAGACCATTAATGATTTCTATTCATCATTCTGCACATGATAATATGGTTTTGCTGGATCAAGTAGCATTAGATACCAATGATTTGTATTGTTTAGACTTAATTCCTGGAGCCCCATCTTCCAGCCCGCACCCTAATTAACAGTATTGTTTGTAATCAAATGTTATGAGGGACTTACTGTAAAAGAGTATTATGTATAACAGGTTATGCCTCAGTAATGCACAATTTCTGAGTTTCAACTCAATTTTGACTAGCACACTTTTAGGAATATTCTTTAGCTGTTATGAAGTTAAAGTATGAAGCATCTCTATACATTGTCATTGTATATTGCCTACTTGAATGCCTCAAGGTAGCTATTATAGGAGTTTGAAAGATATTACTGGGTGTGCCTAGATGACAGTGGTACTCATACATTTGACTTGATGTCCTTAGATGAACCATGTACCAACATAGTACTTGATTGTCTGCCTGTAGGATTTTTGTCACTAGCCTATTTCACTTTAAGATATCAGTTGTCACAGTGACCATTAGTACTTTTGATATTTCATTCTGTTTATGATGATAGGTTGTTAAAGGTTTGTATTAGTTAGAGCCACCAACCTTATTTGTATTGTACTCAATTGCCAGCTCGAGCCCCCCTCTCAAGTACAGCTATGATAATAACTTTGTTTCTATGATGCAAGCTCTACATTATATCAGTCATTGATAGGATTTACAGCTTTATGCGGGTGACAAGAGGTTATGACTCACATGATTTTGGTCCATAATATTGTTACTGTTCAGTTTGCTCTAGGATTACAAGTCACTGTTATTTCAGTTTTGTACACTTATGGGGCAGTCATTAAGTATCAGGGGGTGGGGGTTGAGGCACATGATCAAATAGATTCAACAATTTTGTACCCCAGTTGGACATGCAAAAATATTCTAGAGCCCCAGGTTAAATACTTTGTGGAGCCCCAACATTTAATTTTTGTTATTGATTTTATTACATCAGTAATTTTGTCCTGGATATATTAGTTGGTGATCCTTAGCAACAGCATAGGTAATAGTATGTGACAGTGTTCCGCCACAAGTTGATATGTAGTATTGTAGGATTACTAAGAGGTTATGAGTCACTTATCTACATAAGCTTAGGCATGATCTATGCACTTTATTTTGGAGTCTTCTCAGATAGTAGACGTTTTTACAGCTGAATATAATACCTCTGGAACATAAGCTTAGGCATGATCTATGCACTTTATTGTGGAGTCTTCTCAGATAGTAGATGTTTTTACAGCTGAATATAATACCTCTGGATAAATTGTATGGACATTTGGATAAGGTATTTGACTACAACCATCTATACGATGCTAGGTTTAAGGTATGTTACTAATTTGTACACCAGCACCACCACTACCACCATAACTACCTTTAATGCTTGACATCTGACTTTGTGATTTCAGGCTGTATAATATATCTGATTCATTGGCTTTCCATCTTACTATGCAGAATATTTTAAAGTGATGTTGTATTACCAAGCCATATTCAGTTATCATTATGAACTTAAAGTATAGGTCCTTTCAGGTATTGTAATTAAATTCTGTTTAATTTATTGGGTCTTATTATATAGTAAAGCAATTGGACAAGATTAATAGCTAAACCCAGATAGAGGTTGCAGTCATACCTCTCATTTGATGTGACATACTATATGTTCTCTAAAGTATTTACATTATACAGCAACATTGTATAAGACTCATTACATTAGGATTGAGTGATGCATGACATATTGTGTGATGTATAGGTCCTTTCAGGTATTGTAATTAAATTCTGTCTAATGTATTGGGTCTTATTATGTAGTAAAGCAATTGGATAAGATTACTAGCTAAAACCAGATAGAGTTTACACTCATACCTCGCATTTGACGTGACATACTATGTGGTCTATGAAGTGTTTACATTATACAGCAACATTATTATATAAGACTCATTACATTAGGATTGAATCATGTAGGAGATATTGTATGATGTATTTCCATTTATGCCTCATTGCACACACCACTTAAAAACATTATATACTTAGTTCATGTAATAGAGACTAGCTTAGTAATGATAGCCCGCTAGACGCGGGCTCCCCTACCCCAGTTCAACAGTTGCAGATTAGCCTTGGAAAGACTAACGCAGTGCCCCCATCCAAGCTGCATGGTCCGCATTGTTGATGAGCATGGATGAAAAAGCTCGCACAGGATCATGGGAGGATGACGTCATGGGCCTCTGCATTGGAGCACGTGACATCCGGCTTTGCAATGGAGAAATCAACAAAAATTTGCGAGAACAAATTGTGCAAAAATGCTCGGATACCTGCGCTAGGCTATGGGGCTTTAGAAGATGAAGAATAAAATCAAAAAGCCCCATAGCCTAGCGCAGGTATCCGAGCATTTTTGCACAATTTGTTCTCGCAAATTTTTGTTGATTTCTCCATTGCAAAGCCGGATGTCACGTGCTCCAATGCAGAGGCCCATGACGTCATCCTCCCATGATCCTGTGCGAGCTTTTTCATCCATGCTCATCAACAATGCGGACCATGCAGCTTGGATGGGGGCACTGCGTTAGTCTTTCCAAGGCTAATCTGCAACTGTTGAACTGGGGTAGGGGAGCCCGCGTCTAGCGGGCTATCATTACTAAGTCACTATATACTAAGATCCCTATATGATAATTTATGCCAAACCACTCAGATTGCTCGAAATTGTACCACATGACCTGATTACGCGCACACGATCTCCTCCCAGGGTATTTGTTCCATGGCCCCTAAATTTCTGTCAAGGGTGGCCATTTGGGTCTACTACTTACATAAGAAGAGATCTGATTTTTATCATTTTTTTTGCCGAGTTATTCCACTTTCCTCTTATCGCCATTACCAGCAATTCTGTTGCTCCTCCCTGCTGGACCACGCGTTGTCAGTTCTGCGAGCGGTCATGTAGGACTAAGTAGCTGTATGTGTTATTGCGAGGAGACTTTGGTTGCTGTTCTTCCTGGTAAGCCTGCTCTATTTTCCTGAAATGGGTTGATTTAAGATTTCCTGTATCTCCTTTGTCCATTTCATCCGTATTCTACAGTTGCGAACCATTACTACCATATAGTTGCTGTGTGACTTGGAGGAGAATTTTGTCGGTCTGCTTCCAGTTTACTGCTGCTTTCGCTTGATTTCATTTGCCAAGGAATCCTTCCTTTCGAGGGTGATATCGCTATGACAGATCTTCCTGGGCCGTTTCATTCTCTCTGCTAAACCATAGTGCTTTTGCCGGTAAGTTGTGATAAACCATATAGAAGATATGTTCATGTTGTATTTTGTGGTATATTATGGTGTATTTCGCTTATTTCTTACGCATTGTTACCTGACATGGGATAACATTCGGGAAGCTTTCAGTTTGGGTTGTTTTTGCAAGATGTGAAGTCATAGTTTTATTTGAGGAAAATAAATTAAGGCGTGATAAAATATTGACCAGTAGCGTACTGAAATTGTTTTTTCTACCTTCCAAAGTTTTGCCATGGGTTTCCTGTATGCGGTTGTTCGTTGTGTTATCTATTATAACTCTGAAAGGTGTGTAGCTCTCCCCCCGTATGGTTTAAGCAATGAATGGGCTGCTGTTCGTCTTTCATGTCAAGTGTGATTACAAGCAAACTACATGACTTGCTAAGTTTCTTGAGTGTTAGCCATATAGCGTTTTGGTATCCTTCAATCTTCATTCTGGTGTAGTTTCTCTAGAGACACGAGAGGGGATTCCCAAGTTCATCTCACGATCGCAGATACATTTGATCCTTTGTTTCCGAACAACTACATTATAGATTTGTGACTGCAAAGGGTTCTGGAAGTTGTTCGGCAGATTCCTACTGGACTATATAATAATTGCTGGGATTTTTAGCGTGCTGTTCACTTTCAGTTATGCTAGGCCACTCTGACATTGTTTACAGTTGAGACCGGTCTGGGTTGAGATGTTGTTTGTAACTTCTACATAGCTCTTTATGTTTGCAACACAGTTATTTTAGGCTAGAGCTAGGATGTTATCAAATTTAGCCTGTGGATTATTGCAGTTTTATACTCTGTTTTTTTTTCTTTTCTTGCATTAGTTGAGGAAACAATCGTGTGCATTCTCTCCAAAATCTTGAGGGGCGTTTCATATTAATCTCAGTCCCCGTAGCTGATGCCTTACTTACTTCCAGTAAAGTTTGTAGCTGACTCCCAGTACTCTTTATTTACAGCACTTTGTAGTTCTTTTCACTATGGATCGTAGTGTAACTTTTGAGGAGTCAAATTAAGGGTTCCTTTATCCTGAATGTTTCTTTACTGGAAAGCAGTTGCTATACATTCCACTAATGATTTACATAGATCATTCTGTACATGATGATTCAGTTTAAAAGGATTACTTACTATTAGATTGCACGATCATCGCTATTGTGTAGACTTGATTTTCCCGAGCCCCTTACCATCAACTCCCCCCATCCCAAATACTGTAATTACTCGAAACCCGATTTGAAGATTAATATTGTATAGCATGTTACCTGTACATAACAGTATTCTTTTATTTTTATGAAGTAACACTATGGAGTCCTCTGAGCTATTATAATTCGATACAAGGTAATGTAATGGCTAAAGAAAGCTACTATACCAGTTACCATAGGATTACTGGATGCAACCATATTACAGGTTTATGGCTCAGATTTAATTGTGTGCCTGTGTGGAGAAGATCCGTGATCACCCACTAGGTCAGAGCCGTGGTCATTCCTGTCAATTGATGGTCTATATTGTATATGTTATACACTGTTGCAGTTATACAGCTAGATTTTACAACACTATCTACGTTAAAATTGAAGCATGCAGGAGACAATATGTGACGTTGTTCACTAATGTCTTATGTGCAGAACAGTTTGAGCAATTATGTGCTTATTTCATATACAGGAGACTAGCTTAGTACTGATAGCCCGCTAAACGCGTGCTCCCCTTACCCCAGTTCAAAAGTTGTAGATTAGCCTTGGAAAGACTAACGCTGTGCCTCCATAAAAGCTGCATGGTCTACATTTTAGATGAGCAAGGATCAAAAAAGCTCGCATTGGATCACGAGGTGACATCATTGGCCTCTGTTATAGAGCACATTACTTTCAGTCTTGCATTGTGCAAATCGAAGAACATTGCAAGAAAAATTTGTGCCAGAAATGCTCGGATACCTGCGCTAGGCTACGGGGCTTCTCGACTTTCAACCTTTTCCTGTACAGCCCCGTAGCCTAGCGCAGGTATCCGAGCATTTCTGGCACAAATTTTTCTTGCAATGTTCTTCGATTTGCACAATGCAAGACTGAAAGTAATGTGCTCTATAACAGAGGCCAATGATGTCACCTCGTGATCCAATGCGAGCTTTTTTGATCCTTGCTCATCTAAAATGTAGACCATGCAGCTTTTATGGAGGCACAGCGTTAGTCTTTCCAAGGCTAATCTACAACTTTTGAACTGGGGTAAGGGGAGCACGCGTTTAGCGGGCTATCAGCACTAAGCTATCTCTATATACTAAGATCCCTAAAATGCAAATGAGCTAGATCAAATGTTCGGCCCTTCTGGCTATTGGCCGTTTTCCTGAACTGGTCCCTATTCGGATCGGGTTTAGACTGTGCTCCCGTCGTCCTGTCTGTGCCCTATATTTGCAAATAGTTTCGCTTTTATTTTTATATATATTTTCTAACGAGATATTCGAATTTCTCTTTTTTGACTTTGCGGGCCTTTGTTTACCTCCTTTTGTTCTCCATTGTGTTCGTCCACAACCACGTAAACTCAGTACTATCAGTACAGGTATAGAGGTTGTGTCGTTTGCTCTTGGCAATGGTAGTGGTGGTAAGTTTTGTCCTCTTGCTTGCAGGTGAGTCGCTATTTTCGTACAGTAGAGATTTATTAGAGTTTGCCAACATGTTCTTCGTCGAATACTTGCGTTTCCTCCTACTTTCAGCTTCGTATTTCAATGGTTTAAGCGAAATCGCATGACCACCCTCTCTAGCGGAATTATCGCCATGACAGTTCGCTTCCAAGCCGTTCGAGTTGAATCGCCTATTCCCGTCGCTATACGAGCTAAGTTCTTATCAACTATTGACGAGAAGGTTACTGTTGTATTACGTGCTATAAGTCTGCCTATTTTGCTTGCGCTTGACGTTTATTTACAACAGAAGATCGGGGTGCGAGCGGTTAGCTTAAACTTCGGGGAGTGTCTTTGAGATCATAAATTGCCCTTTGATTCAGAGGAAAAAGTTGTCAGTGTGTTCTACCTGGTATGCCTCTGTTTTCCTTCTAAAATGCTTTGTTTAACTCTAGATGTATATGCTTTATCGATTGTGCGAGTTTTCTACTGTTTTCGGCTATTTGTGTCGATAGTTTCAGCCACATTCCAACACCTTGCCTCGGAGTTATTGTCGCCATGACAGTTTCTCTCCAAGCAGATTGATTCTGCAAGCTAAACCAACGTCCTTTCCCAGCTAAATAGTGATAGACCATAATCAAGATGCTTACTGTTCTGTCCCCTCCTAGATTGGAGTCTATTTATTATTTGATTTTGACGTGTGCTTATATTAGGAAGGATAGCGATCCTGTAACTTACAGTTCATGGAGTTTCTTGAGTAGATCTATTCTGCCCTTTGACCTAATAGAAAGTTTGCATGTACAGCTACCAGGTGAGTCACCTTTGTCATTAGAAATTGTATCATGTATCTTTGACCATAGTTTCTCTATCCAATTTATACTGTTTGTAGTGCTGTCTGTGCACTTTACTTCAGTGATTTGAGTGAGATTCAAAGACCTTCCCTCGGGGGTATTTCGCCATGACTCTTCCTCTCGGATCAGATTGATGTTATTCTCTAGATTGTCGTGGTTTTGTATAATATTGTCATGAAATACTTGCGATATGGTTACTGTTGTATTCTTTGGTAGATTGCTATTTATTCCTTCGTTTAAATGCGTGCGTAGATGAGATAGGACATCGTTATGATTGCTGGTGAATTTGTGCTACGTTGAATGCGTAATTTGGGCAGTGCTCTATTCTGTTGGGCCTACGTGTTTATTTGTCTTCTCTGTGACTTACTGTTAATAGTTTAAATTCGTATTGGTAATAGAGCTGTTGTAAGGGGTTTGCATTCCCCCTCAGTTCAATTGAGAAAGGAACTGCTCCATGTGTTTCATTGTCGTTGCCAGTGGTCTCAATATATCTAAATACGTTTGTACAGAAACGTCCAAAGTTTTGTATATTTTACTTTCTAGCTCTTCTCCATATTATACATATTGCGGTCTGGTATCCTTAACTGATTACAGTCTATATTTTGTTTGTAGGTTGTACAGAGAAATGCGAGGGGATTCCCAAGTTCATCTCACGATCGCAGCAACCTCTTATCCTTTGTTTGCGAACAATAGTATTTACACAAGACCGCAAGTTTGCAGTTGAGGGCGTGTTTACAGAGAGGATTGATGTTTTCCAAGGTGTAGTAGAGTTTCGTCACTTTTATACAAGGTAAGTGATTTATTTCATGTACCGGGTATCAATTTAGTGTTGCTGGGATCTTGTGTGTAGAATGATCGCTACTTTCCCACCTTGACGAGAGTTAATGCGATGTTTTGATGGAGATTCCACTACCATTGCCTCGGGGTCATATGATCATGCCAGTTCCTTTCATGTTCGCTTGATTTTCGCCTCTAAATTATCGTTTTCTTACTGCAGAAGTTTCGGTATGATAGTCAGGAGACGATTACTGTATTATTTACTGATATACTAGGATTGTTTAGACTTCTGTTTTACTTTGTATTTGTGCGAGAGTTTGAGGGCGAAATGTCTGAAATGTTAGGCCGCTGTGTTTACGTGTCAGAAGTTGTCAGTCACCTGTACTTAGTTGTTGGGTTTTGCCATTCACTTATTGTAGGCTGGAGCTAAGATATTGTTCAAATTATTCCTTACATTAGTGGAGTATAATAGCTCCCTTTCCCGTTTGTTGTCTTTCAGTATTTTGAGTAAAGTGCTGCGTGTATTCTCTCTAAACCTTTGAGGGGCGTTTCATATTATTCTCAAGTCTCCATAGCTGATGACTTGGTTATTCCCAGTAGTACACTTTGTATTCTAGATCACTGGGGTATTCGTAGTTAAAAGTGCCAAGTGTTATACGGATAGTTTATCTACGAATTCGGTGATAATATGGTGTATAGTACCGTGCGTATTCCAGTAGTTCCTTCCTGATATATTTGCAGTGATAGTGTAGTCTAAATTAGCTTTGTATTCAACACACTTAAGTAACATATTCACGAGGCGTTATTTAGTATAGTACTTTACTAATTGCCTATGTACTAACAACAGTCTACCACTGTTTATTTACAACATTCTAATATATGTGTTCACTATATATTTTAGTGTTATTTTAGTAGAATCTGTATGTAGGCACTTTTATGCTAACTATTCTTTTCCTGGCAAACCAGCTCTGTGCCTTGCTGTGATGATTTGTTATAGACACCATTAATGATTTCCATAAATCATTCTGCACATGATAACATTATTTTTGTTTGTCAAGTAGTGTTGGATAACAAGCATGTGTATTGTGTAGACTTCATCCCTGGAGCCCCACCTTCCAGTCCCAAGCTCACTGAACAGTACTCTTCATAATCAAATATTATGAGGGGCTTGCTCTAAGAGATTATTATGTATACAAGCTTATGCCACATTCATACACAGTTGTTGAATTTGAAGTCTTTGTTGAATATTCTAGAGCATCTCTTAGGAATATTCTTCAGCATTGATGTACTTGAATCAAACAATATCATTAGGCATTGCCATGTCAAAACACCTTCTTGAATCTATATATTACAGGAGTGTGACAGTGTTTACTTAGTATGCCCAATTGATGTCCTTAGACCAGAGTTGTAGCAGTATATTACTTGATTGCCGTCCTGTATAATTTTGTTCACTAGCCTGTATCACTGTCAGATATCAGTTGTTACCACTAGCATTATCACTTTTCATATATCATTCTGCATGTGGTGATATGTTGTTAGAGTTGTGTATTAGTTACAGCTAGCAAACGTATTTGTATTGTATTGAATAGACATATAAACCCCCACTCCTATCTAACACAAAACTATTGTTTAAATTTTATTTGATGATGCAACCTCTAAAATTGTATCACTCATTCTTAAGAGTTAGAACTTTATGTTTTTGACAAGAGTTTAGCATTCACTTACATGATTTTGACCCATAGTATTGTGACCTTTGAGTATTGTGTAGGATTACAAAGGAATAGTATGTTAATTATGAACACTTAGACTATAAAATTCTGAGGTAGTGTTATTGCATAAAGCCTACTTTAATGCCTAGATGGTACTGAATGATGCTGAGGACTATACATTATGCATTTCATTTAGTAGTTTATTGTAACAACCATTTGCTCTACTTAAATATTATAATTATATACTGGAGACTAGCGGTTTTTTTTGATAGCCCGCTAGACGCGGGCTCCCCTACCCCAGTTACCCGCTGGCCCTCTCAAAATCAATTTGCAAATTAGCCTTGGAAAGACTAACGCAGTGCCCCATCCAGGTTGCATGGTCCGCATTGTCGATGAGCATGGATGAAAAAGCTCGCATAGGATCAGGAGAAGATGACGTCATTGGAGTGTGTGACATCCAGCCTTTGCAATGGACAAATCGATTAAAATTTGAGAGAAAAAGTTGTGCAAAAATGCTCGGATACCTGCGCTAGGCTATGGGGCTTTTGGACATTCTTCGTCATCGTCTAAAGCACCATAGCCTAGCGCAGGTATCCGAGCATTTTTGCACAACTTTTTCTCTCAAATTTTAATCGATTTGTCCATTGCAAAGGCTGGATGTCACGCACTCCAATGACGTCATCTTCTCCTGATCCTATGCGAGCTTTTTCATCCATGCTCATCGACAATGCGGACCATGCAACCTGGATGGGGCACTGCGTTAGTCTATCCAAGGCTAATTTGCAAATTGATTTTGAGAGGGCCAGCGGGTAACTGGGGTAGGGGAGCCCGCGTCTAGCGGGCTATCAAAAAAATCACTATATACTAAGATCCCTAAAATGCAAATGAGCAAAGATCAAATGGGCCGCCGGTTAGCTCGTGGTAAAAACTCCTCCTAGGGCGTATGGGTGATCGGTCTCAATCTTTCGTCGAGGGTCCCCCCCTTTTTCTAATTGATATTCTAGATGTCATTTTAATTTTATCGATTTGGTTTGCAAAGATATTCGACTGTTTCTGATGGACTGCGTGCGCCTTTGTTGTCGCCTTTTGTTCTCCATTGTATTCATCCACAGGGCAAGCCTGCTCTCAGTGTAGTTTCATCTCGCACTGGCTGAGGATCATGGTAGATTCCATGTGAAATTTCACTTTTTTTATGGCAGGTGAGTGACTGTTTTCGATCCAAAGTGGTCTTTTCATGTTTGCCTGTAACTCCTGCACTGAATATCGGTGATGTCTGTTGTTTTAGGCAAGGTACTCCCATGTTTTGAGCGAGAATCCAATGCCTACCCTTCGGGGATATTATCGCCATGACAGTTGAAGAGCCAACTCCAGGAAAATTTCATTGTTTTCCTGCCAGGTGAGTCACAATTTTTGTACAAAACATGTCGATTAGAGTATGTCGATTAGTCCTTCGTTGGATGTGTGCATTACCTAGGATTATGAGCTAGGTATTTCAATGTTTTCAGCGAAATCCCCCCGCGAACCTCTCGTTGGATTATCGCCATGACTGTTCCTTCCCAAGCCGTTCCACTCTCTTCCCTAGATCAACTTGCTGTTTGTGCTAAATTGTCAGTATGTATTGACGAGAAGCGTACAGTTTTATTCCCTGCTATTTAAGTGTGAATTTCATGTGCATATACTGGAGATGATTGCGATCGTGTAGCTTTTACTTTGGACAGTTCCCTCAATGGTAGAGTTTGACTTTGACTTGGAAGGAACTATTATAGGTATTTTCTACCAGGTGAGTGGTTTTCTAATGCTATAACGTTTGATTTCAAATTGCCTGTCTTTCCCCTGTCCTCTGTGTGCACTTTCTATGGTATTTTCGACACTTAATGGTCAATATTGCTAGCGAGATTGCAATAGCTTCCCTCGGGGGTTTTCCGCCATGACAGTTCATCTCCACCATGCTTGATGTTATTCTCTCTTGGTTGGTGAATTCAAGCGAACTTTCGTCCTTCTACTACTAGGTAAGTCGTTTTTACATATAATAAGGTGTGTTTTCCGATGGCCTATACTTATTCTGTCTACTATACATGTTTCATTTTACACATGTTATATCAGTAGTTTGAGCGAGCTTCCCTCGAGGGTATTTCGCCATTACACATCCTCTCTGATCGGATGGATTTTATTCTCTGGATTGCTGTGGGTCTTTTACACTATTGTGATGAAATACTAATGATATGTTTACTGTTGTATTCCTTGCTGGATTGCTATATTTATTCCTTGAAGTTAATGCGTGGATGGATGGCATAGGAAATCGTTATGTGTCCTGATGAATTATGGTACATGGGCTGCTTAATTTGGTCATTCCTGAATTCAGTTGGGCCCAGGTTTTCATGTTTTTATGTGACTTACTGATAAGAGTGTACGATTTTATGGGTGATATAACTGTTATCAGACGTTCCCATCCCCCCCCCAGGTCAGCCAAGGAAGCACCTGCTCTGTGTGTTTGATTCTCATTGCCAGTAGTCAAGAAACATCTAAATACGTTTGAACAGAGATGCCCACAGTGTGTATAATTTACTTGCTAACTGCTCTTAATATTATTCCTGTGATATTTTGGTATTCTTACACACTTTATTTTGTTGTATGTTGTAGATAGACATGCGAGGGGATTCCCAACTTCAGTTCAGGATTGCAGAACCTCTCATCCTTTGTTTGCGAACAATAGTGTTTACACAAGTCCGCAAGTTTGCAGTTGATGGCGTGTTTCCAAAGTGGATGGATATCTTGCAATTCTTCGTGGAGTTTCGTCTCTTTTCTATAAGGTAAGTGGCTTATTTCATTAACAAGGTTTCGATTTAGTTTTACCAGGATTATTTTGTTTAGAATGATCACTACTTTCCCAGCTAGACGAGATTTAGTGGGGTGTTTTGAGGGAGATTCCATACGATTGCCTCTGCTCGGGGGTCATATGATCAAGGTAGTTCCTTTCATGTTCGCTTGATTTTCGCCTGTAACTTACCGTTGTGTTACTACGGAAGTTTCGGTATAATATTTAGGAGATGCTTACTGTATTATTTACTGATATACTAGGACTTTTAGCGTGCTGTTTGTACTTTGTCTGTGCGCGAGATTTTCACTGAATTATAACTGGATAGTTAGGCCGCTTTGTTTACATTTGAGATGTTGTCAGTCACTTCTGCTTAGCTCTTGCTTTTTAGGATATACTTATTGTAAGCTGGAGCTAAGATATTGTTCAAATTATTCGTTTGAGTATTGGACTGTACTAGATCTCTTTCCCGTTCACTTTTCTTGTAGTATTTTGAGAAAAGTACTACGTGTACTCTCTCTCACACTTTGAGGGGCGGTTCTTATTCATCTCAGTCGCAGTGTGTTATTCCCATTAGTACACTTTTCTGTATCCTAAATCACTCGGTTATTTATAGTTAAAGGTGCTAAGTCTTATACGGATATTTTATCTACTAATTCGTTGATAATTTCGTGTATAGTACTGGATGCGTTTTCCAGTTGTTCCTTCTGTATTTTATTTACATTGATATTGTGTTCTAACTTAGGTGTGTATTCAATACACTTAAGTAACTTAATCCCGAGGCTTTATTCAGTATAATACTTTACTGATTGCCTATGTAGTTACAGCAGTTTAATACTCTTTATTTACAACAGTCTAATAGTTGTGTTCACTATAAATTTGACTTTCATTTTCCTTGAATCAGCATTGTGGTTCTTTTATGCTAAATATTCGTTTCCTGGCTAACCAGCTCTCTGCCTTTATCAGATCATGTGTTATAGACGCCATTAATGATTTCCATACCTCATTCTGCACATGATAACATGGTTCCAATGGATCTATTAGTGTTAGATAACAAGCATTTGTATTGTCTTGGAGCCCCACCTTTGAGCTCCCACTCCACTTTACAGTATTGTTCGTAGTCAAATGTTATAAGGGGCTTGCTATAAGAGATTATTATGTATAGAAGGTTGTTTCACACTCATATACAAGTTTGAAATCATTGTTGAATATGTCATAGCATTGTTTAGGAATATTCTTTAGTTTCTATGCACTTGAATTATGGAGTATAATTAGACATTGCCATTTGAAACACCCTACTTCAATGCAAGTGAGTACTGGGTGTTTAGGAAGATTAATGGTTACACTCAGCTGACAGTTGCACCCATGTATATCAATGTATGTGCAATATTTAACCTGTAATACTGTAAGGCACATCTACCCTACTACAGTGTACTAGACTCCTTAGGTTAGACTTGATATCTATGCATATGCATATATGTAATTGTAGTAGTTTGAGGCATTAAGTAATACACGCTAGCACCACAAATAATCATTTGGTAAACTTAATGACAATAGCAGTGTAGGTTCATGATTTTCATTAATACACAGCCATATATGTAGTATATTATTTGTATTCTATAGAGACACATGATGTTATGAACAATTTCTACCCTTTGATACAATGTAAATTTACCCTACTACATTGTACTAGACTCCTTAGGGTGCAAGTTATTATCATGCTTAAGAATGCATTTGATTGTGGTATTTTAAGGAATTAGTATAGGGCATAACCACACATTTCATTAGGTAAATTTAATTCAAATAGCTTGGAAAGTTATTCATTTTCATTCATACACAGCTGTATATGTAGTATATTATTTGTATTCTATGGATACAAGTGATGTTATACACAATATGTTATATGTTAAGCAATTCTATAGGATGTTAGACAATATATTCCCTATTGATATGAGTAAGACTAGCAGTTGTTTGATAGCCCGCTAGACGCGGGCTCCCCTAGTAGATGAATTAATGTGTTTTTTAAATTTTTATATCGAGATTTCGCTGAGATAGTCCAATTTCTATGTCGCGAATTTGAGGCGTTTGTGTGTTGCCTTTTGTCTTCTATTGTTATCTTCCGCATGGAAAGCACTGCTCTCACTTCAAGGCGTGTTCGATCGGGATCAAGTTTGCTGCTTTTTTGAGGAGAATTCTGTTGGGTTTCTACCAGGTTAGTACCTATTTTTCCTACCTAACTTCTGTTCTTTAGTTCGCTTATATCTTCTTCCTCGAATGCCTGCATTTTCTGGTGTTTTAAACTATGTGTTTTCATGTATCGAAGCGGTTTGCTATGCCCTCCCTCGCGTGTGTTATTCGCCATGACAGTTGGGCAACTAATTCATCGCTTTATTGCTATCTGAAGATGCGATTTATCATTGTCAGTCTTTATTCAATGAACTTATAGCACAGCTGCCTTTTAGATGTGATTCACGGGTGATGTGAGCCCTGTTATTTACCTCTTTTTAGGGCAGATTGGAAGAGCTTCCCTCTGGGGTTTCTCGCCAGGACAGTTCTTCTCCATCTGTTTGATTCTGTTCGCCAGAGTTCAATGCTTTAACTGGTAAGTTGTGCTAACAGATTTAGCTGATGTTTTATGTTGTATTCCTTTGTGTATTAGGATGGTGTGTAGCTGTGTTATCATCCCTTTTAAATAGGATATACCGAACGTGAAACTCTCAGTTCGGACATGGTTGAATGCTACTAATTGTCCAGTTGGTAGTTCAGGACCATTTTGTGGTTCTGCTACCAGGTGAGTCGTTTTCTAATGCTATAATGTTTGATTTCAGAGTGCCTGTCTTTCTCCAGTCCTCTGTGCGCACTTTCTATCGTATTTTCGACAGGTATGTTCCATATTGCTAGCGAGATTGCAATAGCTTCCCTAGGGGGTTTTCCACTATGACAGTTCCTCTCCATCATGTTTTATGTTACTCTCTCTTGGTGGGTGAATTTAAGCGAACTTTGGTCGTTCTACTACCAGGTAAGTCGTTTTGTCATGTAATAAGGTTTGTTGTCAGATTGCCTATAATTTATCTGTCTACTTTACATGTTTCATTAGCACATAATGTCAGTATTTTGAGCGAGATTCCTCTAGCTTTCCTCAGGGGCATATCGCCATGACAGTTCCTCTCCGACCAGATTGATTTTAGTCGCGAGATTGTCTTGGCTCTTTTACAATATTAGGATGAAGTGTTTACTGTCCTATTCATCGCTAGACTGCTGTTTATCCCTTGAAGTTAATGCGTGCGTAAAGGAGATACGAAATCTTTGTGTTTGCGTATGAATTGTGTCATATGAAATGCTGAATGTGGGCATTGATGAAGTTTTTAGGTCTAAGTTTGTAGTTGTATATGTGATTTATTGTTAAAAGGTGAAGGTCTTTTGAGTAATATAATTGTAAGTAGAATGGTAGGTTCCCCCTCAGTTCAGTGAAGGAAGCCATTGCTCTGTGTGTTTGATTCTCATTGCCAGCAGCCACAAAATATCTTAACAGGGTTGTAGAGAGATGTCTACAGTGTGTAAGTTCTATTTGCTAACTGTCCTTACTATTATTCCTATGATGTTTTGGTGTCCCTACACTCTTTATTTTGTTGTAGTTTGTAGATAGAGATGCGAGGGGATTCCCAAGTTCAGATCACGATCGCAGAAACCTCTCATCCTTTGTTTGTGAATAATAGTGTTTACACAAGACCGCAAGTTTGCAGTTGAGGGCGTGTTTACAAAGCGGAAGGATGGATGTCTTGCACTTCTTCATGGACTTTTGTGCCTTCTCTATCAGGTAAGTGGTTTATTTCATTGACAATGTTTCGATTTAGTTTTACCAGGATTGATTTGTGTAGAATGGTCACTATGGTCCCAGTTGTACGAGATTTAATGCTGTGTTTTCATCGCGATTCCATACCATATCCTCTGGGGCCATATGATAAGGCTAATTCCTGTCATATTCGCTTGATATCCGCCTTTAAATTACCGTTTCGTTACTACAGACGTTCGGTATACTATTCACTGGGTATTTACTGTGGTATTTACTGATATAATAGGACATTTTAGCGTGTGCTACTTATACTTTTGCATTTGCGCGTGATGTTGAAGGAAGCATGTATGAAATGTTAGGCCGCTTTCTTTATGTTTGATATGTTGTCAAGTCACATCTGGTTAGCTCTTGGTTTTTCCCATACACTTATTGTAGGCTGAAGCTAAGATGTTGTTCAAAGTATTCCTTGGATTATTTGAGTGTAGTAGCTCTCTGTCCCGTTTGGTTTTTGTAGCAGTATCTTGAGAAAAGTACTACGCTTATTTTATCTAAAACCGTGAGGGGCGTTTCATATTACTCTCAGTCACCACAGCTAATACCTGTCTTATTCTCAGGAGAACACGTAGTATTCTGAGTCACTGGTATATTTATGGTTAAAAGTGCCAGGTCTTCTGCAGATATTTTATGTACTAATTCGTTGATACTTTGGTGTATAGTACCATGCGTTTTCAGTTTCTTCCTTTTTGATGTATTTACACTGATATTGTGTTCTAAATTAGGTCTATAGTCAACACACTTAAGTAACTTATTCACAAGCTTTTTTCAGTATAGTACTTTACTCATTGCCTATATATTTGCAACAACCTATTGATCTTTATATTACAACAGTCTAATCATTGTGTCCCCTATAGATTTTAGTGTTATTTTGGTGGACTGAGAGTATGGTTACTTTAATCGTAACTTTTCGTTTCCTGACAAACCAGCTCCCCTCCACCCTAAGATCATTTGTTATAAAGACCATTAATGATTTCTATACATCATTCTGCACATGATAATATGGTTTTTGTGGATCAAGTAGTATTGGATACCAATAATGTGTATTGTGTAGACTGGATTCCTGGAGCCCCATAGTCCAGTCTGCACCCCAATTACCAATATTGTTTGTTATCAAGTGTTATGAATTGCTTACTACAAAATAATATTATGTATAAGGGGTTATGTCACACTCACACGGAATGTTTGAGATTGGATTCACTATTCTCTAGGACACTCTATGACTATTCTTTAGCTTTTATAAACTTTGAATTATGGACTATGTCTAGGGATTGTCATTGTATACAACCTACTTGAATGCCTCATGCTAGCTATTATTGGAGTTTGAATGAGATTGCTGGGTGCGCCTAGGTGACAATGGTATTGACACATTTCAGTTGATATCCTTAGATGAAACATGTACCAATATAGTACTTTATTGTCTGCCTGTAGGATTTTTCTCAATAGCCTGTGTCACTTTAAGATATCAGTTGTTTCCGCTACCATTACTACTCTTGATATATCATTCTGTATGTGATATATTGTTAAAGTTTTGTATTAGCTATAGGTGACTACCGTATATGTATTGTACGTAATTGACATATCAAGCCCCGCTCTCAACTACAGCTGTTATTATTAATTCGATTTGATAATGTATGATATAAATTATATAATTAACAGAGAGGTATTACAGCTTTATGTGTTTGACAAGAGGTTGGGAGTCACTTACATGATTTTGGTCCAAAGTATTGTTACTGTTGAGTTTGCTGTAGGATTACAAGGCAATACTATTTCAGTTATCTACACTTAGGGAGCAGTCATTAAGTATGAGTGGTAGGGGGTGGTGGCAAATAATAAAAGAGGTCCAAAGATTTTGTACCCCAGTGGAAAGGAAAAATATTCTAGAGCCCCTGTCTGGGAAGCTGAATATTTTGATGCCCCAGCTATACAGAGTAAATACTTTGTGGAGCCTAAAAGTTAATTTTTTTATTGATTTTATTATGTGAAAATGATTACTTTTTTGCTAGATCAGTTGGTGATCATTAGCAACAGTATACGTGGTAGAATTTGTGCCTTCATTCTGCCACAAGGTCATATGCAACTTTGTGGGATTACTAAGAAAGTATCATTCACTTATTTACATAACTTTAGGCATGATGTATGCATTTTATTGTATGATATAGGAATAGCAAGCAGTACATATATTCTTGTATAAACTGGAACTATGGAGTCTTCTCAGATTGTAGACTTCTTTACAACTAAATATAATACCTCTCAATAAAGTATATAGCTGTCTGGATAAGGTATTAGACTATAACCATGTATATAATGCTACATTAAAGTATGTTCGTAAGTTGTACTTGACTTATGCACTGCCCCCCCCCCTTACTGCCACCACCATAAGCACTGTTAATGCTTGAAATCTGATTTTGTAATTTCAGGCTGTATAGCATATCTCATTCATTGGCTTTACATCTTACTATGTAGAATATGATGAAATGATGTTGTATTACCACGCAATATTCTTTTATTTTTATGACCTTACAGTATAGGTCCTTTGAGGCATTATAAATGCATTACATCTATTTTATTGGATCTTATTATGCAGCATAACAGATTGAATGAGATTAATGGCTAACACCAGATAGAGGTTGCAATCATACCTCTCATTTGATGTGATATACTATATGTTCTATAAAATGTTTACATAATACAGCAACATTATATAAGACTCCTTATGTTAGGATTGAGTGATGGAGGAGATATTGTGTTATGTATTTCTATTTATGACTCATTGTACAGACCACTTAAAACAGTTATATACTTAGTTCATGTAATGCAGACTAGCTTAGTACTGATAGCCCGCTGGACGCGGGCTCCCCTACCCCAGTTCAAAAGTTGCAGATTAGCCTTGGACAGACTAACGCAGTGCCCCATCCAGGCTGCCTTGTGTGCATTGTCAATGAGCATGGATGAAAAAAGCTCGCATAGGATCAGGAGAAGATGACGTCATTGGCCTTTGTGTTGGAGCATGTGACATCCGGCCTTTGCAATGTACAAATCGACACAAATTTGAGAGAAAAAATTGTGCAACAAATGCTCGGATACCTGCGCTAGGCTATGGGGCTTTCTGACTGTCTTTTTCATCTTCTTAAGCCCCATAGCCTAGCGCAGGTATCCGAGCATTTGTTGCACAATTTTTTCTCTCAAATTTGTGTCGATTTGTCCATTGCAAAGGCCGGATGTCACATGCTCCAACACAAAGGCCAATGACGTCATCTTCTCCTGATCCTATGCGAGCTTTTTTCATCCATGCTCATTGACAATGCACACAAGGCAGCCTGGATGGGGCACTGCGTTAGTCTTTCCAAGGCTAATCTGCAACTTTTGAACTGGGGTAGGGGAGCCCGCATCTAGCGGGCTATAAGTACTTCTCAATATACTAAGATCCCTATATGCTAATTTATGCCAGACCAATCACAGGGCTCGGATTGTACCACGTGACCCTCTATTCCTGGTGAACACTTCTCCTCCCAAACGGGCCGGGGGCTATCGCTAAAAATTCGGCAGCTGGTTCTCCTTTCCGAGTTACGTCCCGTACTGTAGAAATCGTTTCCATAGCTTCTGTCGTTCTCGAGATACACCAGTTTTCGTTGTCCCTCCATACTGAAGCCTGTATGTAGCATTCGGAAAGTCGCGATCAGCATTAGAAGCAACACCGCGTGTGGTTTCTGTCACGTGCCCATCTCCTTATTGCCTTCTCCATGGGTTCCTTTGTTTTCTGGCTGCATGCTTGCACCACAGACGCTCCTTCCAGCTGGTAGCTGCGAGCTTCTGTATTTTCATCGGGGGGTCTCAAGTTAAACTGTCTCCATATGAAGTACATTTACATTTATTACTTTATATAGCCCTTTGGGTTTTGCACGACCTCCCCTGGTAGCAACATGATGCATCCGCATGCTCAACTTAGAGATTAGCAGTTTAGGGAGTGTTCCAGAGTGTTCCCAGACTGCAGATTCGCTTGAAGACTCGAGGAGATAGACTTGATCATGCGGCAGGTGAGTCCTCTTCTTGCTCTTAAATGAAGTGATTAATGGTAGCCCCTCTCTGTCCTTTATTGATTGTTTACTTTTTCGACGTTTACGTGAGATATTCTTGAGAAATTCCCACGAGGTTACATGTATGGCTGTTGGCAGTGTCAGATTGCTCGAGGCCCCTTTCATATTCTGTGCTGAATGGTCGTTGGTTTGCTACTAAATCATGCTCAAGCAGTTAGCCCATATGTGCCGCTATGAGCTAGGGGTTTCCTCAACTTTAGTTTGATCTGATGTTTAGTTTTTATTCTAGGTGTAGGACAATCATTAGAACTTTCTGCGAGTCACTTCAGATGAAATCGGAGCTATCACCGTGGGGCAATGGATTCTCAACCTGGTGTCACTTGGACACTGCTTATGTAAGTTTTTATAAATGTTGTAATAAGCCCATTGATATTTGTTATGAGGTCGTATTTATTCTCTGTACGTTTTATTGTAGAGTTTCGACTAGAGTTTATGCTAATTCTCAAGGAAATTCCACGATCATGTTATGAAAGTGCACGCCTCATGACATGGTAGGTGTTATAAATTACTATAAAATCTATTAAAATGTACGTTGTCATTTGTTGTAATTCATTGTCTTTTCGTTTCTAGACTGACTACAGTTTACGGGGTTTGCCAAGCTCAGTTTCAATCGACTCACATGCAATGCCCGAGGGTGTTTTGTGAATGGCGACTCTGATTACTCTCTAGCCTTCGGTGAGTTGTGCTAACTGATTTGTTTTGAATTGGTTTAGCTTAACCCGTTTTCTTTTTGTGTCTAGATTGACTACATTTGGGGTTTGCCAAGCTCAGTTTCATTCGAATCAAATCCAGTTCCCGCGGGAATCAAATCCAGTTCCCGCGGGCAACTATGATTACTCTTTATCCTTTTGTGATTTGTACTAAAAGTTTGATTCTGAATTGGTTATTTATTTCTTTGTAGGTTTGTTTGGTAGTACCCCTCAGCCTTTTTAATGCAATTGACTTTCGATTCTGTTGTACGTGGCGCTGAAAGTCGAGGTGACTCCAGCGTTGATCTTATGAGAGCAGTCCTTTTGTGTCGGAACAATGGGTTGCATGCAAGACCGCATGTTCGTGGTTGAGGGAGTTTCCACAGATGCGATTGTCAAGTTAGCAATGTAGGTTCGAGTTTCATGCATTGTCTAAGAGGTAAGGGACTTCTTTCCTTTCAAATGCTTCAATATACTTTTGTGAGAGAAGCGAACCTACAGTGACTGTTCTTGATAGTTGTCAATGTTGTTATTTGCCAGATTTGGAGCGAGTTTCTGTCAGTTTGCCTAGCACGATTTGGTATCTAGACTATGGTCCTTCAAATTCCGTTCGTTTTTCGTTTTAGATCAGCGTGATACTGCTACTACAGTTTGATAGCAAAATTCACGAGGCACTGACGGTATTATTCCTTACGGCACAATGATTTATTAGTATGTTTCTGCTGCACAATATAATCAAGGAATGAGAGAGCATCAGATTCATTCTACGGCAATGGCTAAATGGTTTATTTTATATGGGATTACACCATATAGCTCTGCAAGTATTTAGTCCTGATAATGGTTACTTTTATTGCCTTTAACACGACTTTGTCTACGGGATTTTGATTGAGAGCTCATGAGGTTGCCCTGTTGTAGGGGGGGGGGCATTATCATCTAACTAATTGTATTTAGGCTCGCTTGCTTTTCGCTGTAAAATTGCCGATAAGCCACTGCTAATGTTTAGTTATCGTATTCATAAGCTTCTGCTGTATTACACCCTGTTATACTAGGGATGTGTACCATGCTCTTCCCCCTTTAGTTTAAACTCATATATTGGATTTCAAGATCTCTCTTAATTGGGCCGTTATGTTTACGTTTTTGATATTGCTATTCAATTCTAATTAACATATAGCCTTGCCACACAGTCATTCTAAACCAAAGCTACAATTTTGCTTAATGTAGTCTGTTGCAGCAGTGTAGCTTAATAGCTCTGCTTTCCCGTTTGTTTTCCTTCCAGTTTTAATGGATACATGTTTGTGTATGTATTTAAGTACTCCATATATGGGAACTTAATCACTGTATTACTTTATATATTACCTTGGTTTTTACATCAGGGTCATGGTAGTTTTCACTGTGTATAGTAGTGTTATGTTTGTGTAGTGAAGATACATTCTCCTCTTATGAAGAATGTGTATTTGCTGGGAGATATGTCCCTTTCTGTCTGAGATCATATGTTACAGATACCATTACTGATTTCCATAGATCATTCTGCACATGATGATATAGATTTCAGGCATGAATAAGTAGTACTTAGCAACATCATGTGTATTGTCAACTCACCCCCCCCCCCTTCCTGCAACTACTTTTTTTTGTTGAAATCTGATTTTTTTATTCATGTTGTACAGTGTATCACTCAGTCATGCAATAGGCACTTCTGCAGTTATTATATGAGGGTATAATATATATTATGTAGTTGATATTAATTTAATTCTGTGAACACAAGCTATCAAGTCCTTTGAGGTATTAAAATTGTATAGTTGCTAAGTTTTTATGCCCCTTGCAGAATGTTATGTTAGATTAGAAAAGAATAATATACTAGATGACAGAGACAATCTTGCATTTAAATTTGGATGGAAACCTTTGTTTATGACACAGTGTTAATGATTAGACTTTATTTGTATCCACAAGTTGACAATTGAATATAGTAGTTAAATTGAAATGATGATGATGATGATGATGATGATGATGATGATGATGATGATGATGATGATGATGATGATGATGGCTTGGCAATGGCGTCCTACCTTCACGACTGGGGCCAAGCGGGCAGGAGTTTCATATCTCCTGGCAAAGTAGGAGCCAAAAAAGAAGCAGAGGAGGTTGGCGATGCCACAACTTTGTTTCTTCACTGGAGGGAAGGCTGTCTAGCCAACAGTCCGAGCTCCTTAAAGCTTTCGAAGGCAAACAAACAGTACAAGGGAAAAACAGTAGGCCTAAACAGAAGAGCAAGAGAGGCGGAAATAGACAACAAACTAATGAATGACATAGAGACGAATCCAGGCCCAAGGACAACGTTACAAAAGGCAGCGAGAACTAGAAGGTGGTTAAAGAAACGCATAGAGAAGAGGAGTGGTAAAAGAAAGAGGAAAGAAGAGCAATGGGCAAACGCGGAACTGAAGGTAGCTACATGGAATGTAAGGAGGGCTAACATCTACAAGAGCAGATTTGGCGAAATAGTAAAGGAGTGCATAGAACGGGGATGGGACATTGTATGTGTGTCAGAGTTGAATGCGAGAGCGGATGGAATTAGGCGGTATACCCACAGAGGCAAGAGAAGATACTTAGTCCACTCAAGGAAATGTGGAATCTTGATGACAGAAAATGTTTTCAATGTGTGGGAAATGCAAGGAAAACAATGGCAGCCAAATGACAGATTAACAATGGTTGAGTTTTCAAATATAATTGTTGTATCAGTATATCAGCCAGTGAGAGGAAGTAACAGATACGAATACGAGCTGGCAAACATAAGAAGTGAACTTGACAGACAATTGAACACAGTGACCTCAAAAAAGAGAATACTGACAGGAGGAGACTTCAACGCTCAAATTGGACAAACAAGCCGACATCTACTTACGAATGCGAATAATGGTTCCTTCGGTTTTCGGTCGACAAATATTCAGGGTGAGGAACTACAGGAATGGATAATCGGAAATGAGCTATGTTGGGTGAACTCTTTCTTTTTCCAGAAGAAGAGAGGGACGTGGTGGAATCCAAGCTTGAAGAAATGGTACGAGATCGATGGCTTCATAACCAAAGCGTGAGATAGACATGACATGATAAGATCCTTCAAAGTAGGAGAGTTGAAGCCCTTTATGTCGGATCATAAGCCAGTGGAAATAAAGCTGAAAGTCACACCAATAAAACCGCAAACCAAAAAGCTCATAAAAATGAAACAGAAAAATAGACAACCGAATATAAAATGGGAAAGATTGATGGATGATGAGTGTGCAAATCAATTTCGAGAAAAAACTTCAGAACGAGTAGAGAAATGCTTAAGCGAGAATAGGGGAATGGACTGGAACCAAGTAGAGAAAATCCTGAGAGAAACCGCTTTGGAAGTATGTGGAAAGAAGACATCACAAGTAAACCCCTGGATGGAAGAACATCATACAGAAGTCGAAAAGCTGAAAGAAAACATAAGAGAAGGACTCAGAAAGAGAAACGAAATTAAAAGAAAGGCAACAAATGAATATGATCAGAGTTTGATTGAAGCGAGAGAGGAATTGAGACAGGCGAGGAGAGGATACAAGAACCAACTGAAAGAATGGGAAGAACAATGGTGGGATCAAAAAGCAGAAGAATGCAGAATAGCATGCGAAGAGGAAAGATAGGAGTCATGTACGACCTTCTAAAGCAATTACAAAGACGAGGAGAATACAACAATGCAAAAAACCTACTTCTCTTCTCAGAAGAAACATTCAAGGAACACCTTGAAAAAATAACGAAAAAACGCTTCGAAGGGAACCTAGGAAGAATGCAACAGGTAATTGAATTAGTGGAGCTGAGGAAAAAAACCCAGGAGAAAATACAATGGTGGCAAGATTTCATGACAGCCCAACCAGATGACGACGAAATTCAGAAGGAACTGAACAAGATGAGAGATTCAGCCCCTGGGCAGGATGCAATAAGGCTAAGATTTATAAAAATGGCACACCCAAAAGTTAAAGGCGTCATTTTCAATGAAATTAGAAAATTATGGGAAACACCTGCAAGTCAGTGGCCAAAACAATTGAAAGTGGGTTTGGTTATACCTCTGCACAAGAAAGGAGATAGAAAAAACCCAAATAATTATAGAGGAGTATGTCTCCTACCCATACTAAGCAGAATATTGGCAAGAATTTTAGCATCAAGGTTAAGGAACTGGGCTGAGGATATTGGTGCACTGGACGAGAATCAGGCAGGCTTCAGGCAAGCTAGGTCAACAGCTGATGCGACTCAAATTTTTGTTCGCCTACAAGAAGACGCAGCACTCTTACACTTATCTGACCCGGATTACAAACATGACAATAACAAAAGCAGAGCTCAAGCGATTTTACTAGACCTCAAGAAGGCATACCCCCGTGTAAACAGACCTATGTTATGGGCAATTCTGAGCAAATATAGACTACCAAGAAGCACCATAAACAAACTGAAAGATCTACACGAATATACATTACATAGAGTGAAAGGGCAGGGTGGAGAGAGCACAGAATATATCCCACAAAGAGGACTAAGAGAGGGATGCGCGACATCACCGATTATTTTTAATATTTTCCATCAAGCGGTGATGAGAATAGCGGACAAGCAAAGAAAGGAAGAGGCTAGAGAAAGAGACCGAGAGGTTGGAGTAGGATGGCGTTATATGACTGGCCATTCACTCCCACCTAAACATTTGAAGAACAGTTTCAACTCAGAGGCTAGCAGTACTCGATTAGAGATGTCATTATTCGCGGATGACACGACAGTTATAGGGACACAGGAAGAAATAGCAGATGGTAAGAAGATAATTGAAAAAGTTATGAAACAGTTTGAAGAAGTAACGAATGTTGATAAAGAAGAGAATCTGATCTTCGGTTCAGAAGAGAGCGAAGACAGAAGGATGCTTGGTACTTGGTTGGGGAGGAAGACTGATATGAAACATAGGATGCAAAGAGCCGGAAAAGCATGGGCCACCATAAGGAAGAGATTCACAAAGTGCAGATTAAGTAAAATAACTCAAGCTAAGGTGTTTGAAGCATGTATTGAGAGTACACTCTTATTCAATGCAGCTGTAAGACCATTCCACCTAAGGGAAATAAAAGCCATGCAGACATTTGTTGACAAAAAATACAGATACATATGGAGCAAGAAAAATGGAGAACCATTAAGGCAAATGCAAGAGCAAGGACTAAATATGGCTGACATTAGAAAAGCCCTAAAAGTGTCAACTATTAGAAACAAGATTGAAAAAGCGCATCTAATGAGAATGGGTCACATACTGAGAATGTCGGATGATAGAATAGTGAAACAAGCAGTACTCAGATGGAACCAGGACCTCGAGAATCTTCATAAGAGCCGGAAGAAGCGACAAACAACGGTGGGATACTGGCGAAGATTACTGAAGGAAGCCGGCGTGGAAGTAGAATCGGTAGTAAAGTTAGTGATGGACAGAAAAGAATGGAAGGAAATGATACAAAACAGGATGAAATATCTACAAAGTTTTGACGAGCAAAAAGGAAATAAGTATGAGAAAAAGCCAGGAGAAGTTGATATCATCGAGAGGAGCCAAGAAAGAAAGGAAGATCAAATAAGATGTATTTACGAAGGATGTGGAAGGTTCTTTCATACGAAGGCGGGGTTAACCATACACCAAAAGAGAACACACAGGAAGACCGATGAAGCACCTACTTTTACTTGCAACAAATGTGGGAAAAAATTCAAACAGGAAGGGGCATGGAAAAACCATCAAAAAATTTGCTCAGGAAGTAGAATGGAAGGAAAGAAAAAAGAGTGCCACGTATGCAAGAAATGGCTGATAGGCAGCAAGTTAGCGAGACATATGAGGACAGTTCATTGTGTAACAACTAAAGAGGGAACTTCCAGTGAGGTTAAAGCTCGAGTGTACAAAGCAAAGTATGTTGTATGTGATGAATGCGGCAAAACAATATCGGCGGCAAATCTGGCAAGGCACCAAAGATCAAAGGCCTGCGTGGAGCTACCGATGTAGCAGGCTCTCCAAATTTCCCCTTGTATTGACACATGCTCACGGGCGACAAAAGTGATGCGATGCGACGCGATGATGATGATGATGATGATGATGTTTAGGAGTCAGTAAATTCAATCACCACATGTATTCATTTGGTAACTGTAATCCAGAGAGCTGTGTGAGTTATTTGATTTAGTTCATACACAGTTATATATCCAGTAATATATATCATTGCATTTAGAGAGAAAATACATAATATAATATTGTATAGAGTTTGATTAATTTAGTGTTATTTGATGGGAGATGATTAGTGGTTACAACCAACTGGTAAACTGCTACATTGTACTAGACTCCTCAGGTACCAGGTCATATCCATGCCAATATGTGTACCTATAATTGATGGTGTTTTAAGGGCTTTCATAGTACAAGCTATTGGCTCATATTTTTGTTATGTCATATTCTTACTTCAAATAGTAGGGAAGGTTATTCATGTGCATTGATATACAGCAACATATGTAGCAGAGTATTCTATTGTATGAAAAAAAAGTTGCAAGAGACAATATAGTATATCTTCCCATTACCACAATGTAGGAGATTTAGGAACATTAATGCTTACGACCACATGGAAGTTGCACTCATGTATTTCAATTTATATGCAATATTTAAGCTGTAATACAATGCAAATTTACCTTCCTACATTGTACTAGACTCCTTAGATTAGAATTGATTTCTATGCATATGAATACAGGTGACATGTGGTTGTACTATTGTGAGGGATTAAGTAGTACACATTTGCACCACATATAATCATTTGGTAACCTTCATGCAAATAGCAGTGCAGGTTTTTCATTCTCATTAGTGCACAGCTATATATGTAGTATATTATTTGTATTCTATGGAGACACCAATGTTCTGCACACTATGTAGCCTTGGTACAATATAAATTTACCCTGCTACTTAAAACTAGACTCCTTATGTTAGAATTGATTTCCATGCTTGAGAATGTGGTATGTTAAGGACTTAGTACAAGGTAGCAGCACACATTTCATTAGGTAAGTTTATTCCCAATAGCAGTGAAAGTTATTAATTTTCATTTTATACACAGCTGTATATGTAGTATATTATCTGTATTCTATGGAGACACCAATGTTCTGTACACTATTTAACCTCAATACAATATAAATGTACCCTGCTACCTAATACTAGACTCCTTATGTTAGAATTGATTTCTATGCATATGAATACAGGTGACATGTGGTTGTACTATTGTGAGGGATTAAGTAGTACACATTGGCACCACATATAATCATTTGGTAACTTTCATGCAAATGGCAGTGAAGGTTATTTATTTTCATTCATACACAGCTATATATGTAGTATATTATCTGTATTCTATGGAGACACCAATGTTCTGTACACTATTTAACCTCAATACAATATAAATTTACCCTGCTACCTAATACTAGACTCCTTATGTTAGAATTGATTTACATGGTTGAGAATGCATGTGATTGTGGTATTTTAAGGACTTAGTACAAGCTATCAGGACACATTTCATTAGGTAAGTTGATTCCCAATAGCAGTGAAAGTTATTCATTGTCATTTATACATAGCTGTATATGTAGTATATTATGTGTATTCTATGGACACACATGATGCTATGCACAATATGTTATATGCTATGCAACTCCATGGAATTTTACACACAATATAGTCCCTATTGATATGATGAAGACTAGCAGTTTTTTGATAGCCCGCTAGACGCGTGCTCCCCCTACCCCCAATCAAAGCTGGAGATTAGCCTTGGAAAGACTAACGCAGTCGCCCATCGAAGCAGCATGGTCCGCATTTTCGATGAGGATCACGGGAAGGTGATGTCATAGGGCTCTGCGATGGAGCACGTGACCATCAGCATTGCATTGGTCAAATCGAAAAGATTGCGAGAACAAATTGTGCAAAAAATGCTCGGATACCTGCGCTAGGCTATGGGGCTTTCCACCTCTTCTTAGTCAGCCCCGTAGCCTAGCGCAGGTATCCGAGCTTTTTTTGCACAATTTTTTCTCGCAATCTTGTCGATTTGACCAATGCAATGCTGATGGTCACGTGCTCCATAGCAGAGGCCTATGACGTCACCTTCCCGTGATCCTCATCGAAAATGCGGACCATGCTGCTTCGATGGGCGACTGCGTTAGTCTTTCCAAGGCTAATCTCCAGCTTTGATTGGGGGTAGGAGGAGCACGCGTCTAGCGGGCTATTAAAAAACTTCTCTATATACTAAAATGCCAAAATGCAAATGAGCTCGCCAATTGTTTACATCAAAAGGACCGGCACCCTCCACTGTTATGAATTCTTTTTCTAGGGTTCTCTCTGGATGTGCCTGAGAATTATGATCGTAGTTGAAACTGGTGAGTTATGGTGCTTTCTTGATTTTCAAGTCTGTATCTTCAAGTGTCGAGGAGATATCTCAGTTTCTCTATCGCGATTTTACTGGCTTTGTATGTCCTCTTTTGTACTCCATTGTATTCGTCCGCACAGAAGGCACTGCTCTCAGTACAAGGCGTGTTCGATCGGTAGCTGGTTAACTGTTGGTGCTAGATGAATTCCGTTGGTTTCTACCAGGTTAGTAGCTATTTTTCCTCCCTAAATGCTCTACTTTAGTTGAGTTATAGTGCCTTGATCGATTGCCTGCGTTTTCTGGTGTTTTAAACTATTTGTTTTCACGTATCGAAGCACTTTCCTATGTCCTCCCTCGCGTGTGTTATTCACCATGACATTTGAGCAACCAATTCGTCGCTTCATTGCTGTCTCTAGATTCGATTTAGTACTGCCATGTTTTATTTCATGAAATTATAGTATTGTTGCCTGTCAGATGGGATGTATGGGCGATTTGAGTCCTGTATTTACCTCTCTTTGTAGGCAGATTGGAACAGCTTCCCTCGGGGGCATTCTCGCCATGACAGTTCTTCTCCATCCCTTCGATTCTGTTCGCAAATCGTAATGCTTTAACTGGTAAGTTGTACTAACACATTTAACTGATGTTTCATACTGTATTCCTTTGTGTATTAGGTCAATGTTTAGTTGTTTTTCATCCCTTTTAAATAGGATAAACCGAACGTGAAACTCTCAGGTCGGACATGGTTTGAATGCTACTAATTGTCCAGTTGGTAGTTGAGGAACATTTTGTGGTTCTGATACCAGGTGAGTCAATTTCTAATGCTATAACGGTAGATTTCAGATTGCCTGTCTTTTTCCTGTTCTCTGTGCACACGTTCTATAGTATTTTCGACACTTAAATTCAATATTAACCGGGAGATTACAATAGCTTCCCTCGGGGGCTTTCCGCCATGACAGTTCCTCTCCACTACGTTTTATGTTACTTTCTCTTGGTGGGTGAATTTAAGCGAACTTTCGTCCTTCTACTACCGGGTAAGTCGTTTTTTCATGTAATAAGGTGTGTTGTCAGATTGCCTGTAATTTATCTGTCTACTTTACATGTTTCATTAGACACATTAGGTCAGTATTTTGAGCGAGATTCCTCTAGCTTCGCTCAGGGGCATTTCACCATGACACTTCCTCTCCGATCAGATTGATTTTATTCTCTAGATTGTCTTGGTTCTTTTACAATAGTGGTATGAAATGTTTACTATCGTATTCATTGCTGGAGTGCTGTTTATACCTTGAAGTTAATGGGTGCGTAAAGGAGATACGAAATCTTTATGTTTGCGTATGACTTTTGCTATATGAAATGCTGAATTTGGGCATTGCTGAAGTCTTTTGGGTCTAAGTTTGTAGTTATAAATGAGACTTATTGTTAAGAGTTTAAGTTCTTTTCGGTAATATAACTGTAATAAAAATGTTGCGTTCCCCCTCAGTTCAGTCAAGGAAGCCACTGTTCTGTGTGGTTCAGTTTCATTGCCAGTAGCCAGAAAATGTCTTAACACGGCTGTACAGAGATGTGTATAGTGTGTACATTTTATTTCCTAACTGTTCTTGGTATTAGTCCTGTGATATGTTTGTGTCCTTGCACTCTTTATTTTGTTGTAGGTTGTAGACAGAAATGCGAGGGGATTCCCAACTTGAGATCACGATCGCAGAAACCTCGCATCCTTTGTGTCCGAAAAATAGTGTTTACACAAGACCACAAGTTTGCAGTTGAGGGCGTGTTTACACAGTGGATGGATGTCTTACAATTCTTCATGGAATTTCGTCCCTTCTCTGTAAGGTAAGTGGTTTATTTCATTAACAAGGTTTCGATTTAGTTTTACCAGGAGTGTGTTATGTAGAATGGTCGCTATTTTCCCAGTTGGACGAGATTTAATGCCATGTTTTCATGGAGATTCCATACGATTGCCTCGGGGGCCCAATGATCATGCCAATTCCTGTCATGGTCCCTGGAGTTCTGCCTGTAAATTACCGCTTAGTTACTTCAGAAGTTTCGGTATACTATTCAGGGGATATTCACTGTATTATTTACTGATATACTAGGATATTTTAGAGTGCTGTTGATACTTTGCATTTGCGTGTGATTTTGAGGGAATTATGTATGAACAGTTAGGCCGCTTTCTTTATGTTTGATATGTTGTCCCTCACGTCTGGTTAGCTCTTGGTTTTTCCCATACACTTATTGTAGGCTGGAGATAAGATGTTGTTCAAATCATTCCTTGGATTGTTGCAGTGTAATAGCTCTCTTTTCCGTTTGGTTTTTCTATAGTATTTTGAGGAAAGTACTACATGTATTCTCTCTGAAACCTTGAGGGGCCTTTCATATTACTCTCAGTCACTAAAGCTTATTCCTTCCGTATTCTCAGTAGAACACTTACAACTCTGAATCAGTGGTATATTTATAGTGAAAGGGACAAAGTCTTATGCAGATATTGTATGTACTAATTCGTTGATACTTTGGTGTATAGTACCGTGCGTTGTCAGGTTCTTCCTTCTTGATTTATTTATGGTAATATTGTGTTCTAAATTAGCTTTGTAGTCATCACACTTAAGTAACTTATTCACAAAGCTTTATTGAGTATAGTGCTCTACTGATTGCCTTTGTACTTACAACAAGCTAACAATCTTTATTTACAAGATTCTAATCATTGTATTCACTATAGATTTTAGTGTTATTTTGGAGGACTCAGTGTATTTGTGCTTTAGTCCTAACTCTCTGTGTCATGGCAAACCAGCCCATCCTAAGATTATCTGTTATACAGACCATTCATGATTTCTATTCATCATTCTGCACATGATAATATGGTTTTACTGGATCAAGTAGTATTAGATAACAAGTATCCGTATTGTTTAAACTTAATTCCTGGAGCCCCGTCTTCCAGCCCACACCCCAATTAACAGTATTGTCTGTAATCAAATGTTATCAGGGACTTACTGTAAAAGAGTATTATGTATACAAAGTTATGCCACACTCATACACAATTTCTGAGTTTCAAATCATGTTTGACTAGCACAGTTATAGGACTATTCTTTAGCTTTTATGAACTTAAATTATGAAGCATCTCTATAGATTGTGATTGTATACTGCCTACTTGAATGCCTCAAGGTAGCTGTTATAGGAGATTGAAAGATATTACTAGGTGTGCCTAGATGACAATGGTATTCATACACTTGAATTGATGTCCTTAGATGAACCATGTGCCAGTATAGCACTTGATTGTCTGCCTGTAGGATTTTTGTCACTACCCTATTTCATCTTGAGATATCAGTTGTTACCACTACCATTACTACTTTTGATATTTCATTCTGTTTATGATGATATGTTGTTAAAGGTTTGTATTACTTATAGCCAGCAACCTTATTTGTATTGTACTCAATTGCCACATCAAGCCCCCCTCTCAAGTAGATCTATGTTAATAAATTTGTTTTTATAATGCAAGCTCTACATTATATCATTCATTGATAGGATTTACAGCTTTATGTGGTTGACAAGAGGTTAGGACTCGCATGACTTTGGTCCATAATATTGTTACTGTTGAGTTTGCTCCAGGATTATAAGGCACTATTATTTCAGTTTTTTACACTTATGGAACAGTCATTAAGTATCAGGGGGTGGGGGTTGAAGCACATGATACAATATATTCAACACTTTGTACCTGAGTTGGACATGCAAAAATATTCTAGAGTTCCAGATTAAGTACTTTGCGGAGCCCAACACTTATGTTTGTTATTGATTTTATGTCATTAGTCATGTTTTTCTTGAATATATTAGTTGATGGTCCTTAGCAACAGCATAGGTAATAGTATGTGACAGTGTTCCACCACAAGTTGATATGCAGTAGTGTAGGATTACTAAGAGGGTATGAGTTACTTATCTACATGAGCTTAGCCATGATCTATGCACTTTATTTTGGAGTCTTCTCAGATAGTACAATTTTTTCCAACTGCACATAATACCTCTGGATAAAGTATATGAAAGTTTGGGTAAGTTATTTGACTGTAACCATCTATATGATGATAGGTTCCAAGGTATGTTACTAAGGTGTATGGTCCCCCTCCCCACTACCATAAGTACCTTTAAGGCTTGAAATCTGACTTTGTGATTCCATGCTGTTGTACCCCAGTTGGACATGGAACAATATTCTAGAGCCCCACATTAAGTACTTTGTGGAGCCCAACACTTAATTTTTGTTGTTGATTTTATTACATCAGTCATTTTGTCCTGGATATATTAGTTGGTGGTCCTTAGCAACAGCATAGCTAATAGTATATGTGACAGTGTTCCACCACAAGTTGATATGCAGTATTATAGTATTACTAAGAGGGTATGAGTCACTTATCTACACACGCATAGGAATGATTTATGCACTTTGTTCTGGAGTCTTCTCAAATAGTAGAATTTTTAGAACTGAATATGATAGGGTATTTGACTACAACCATCTATATGATGCTAGGTTTAAGGTATGTTACTAAGTTGTGCACCCCCCTCCCCCACCACCACCACCATAAGTACCTTTAATACTAGAACTCTGACTTTGAGATTTCAGGCTGTATAATTTATCGTATTCATTAGCTTTCCATCTTACTATGTAGAATATTATAAAGTGATGTTGTATTACCAAGCAATAGTCTTTTATTGTTATTGAGCTTGAAGTATAGGTCCTTTCAGGTATTGTAATTAAATTCTATCTAATTTATTGGGTCTTATTATGTAGTACAGCAAGTGGACAAGATTAGTAGCTAAAATCAGATAGAGTTTACAGTCATACCTCTCATTTGATGTGACATACTATATGTTCTCTAAAGTATTTACATTATACAGCAACATTGTATAAGACTCATTACATTAGGATTGAGTGATGCATGAAATATTATGTGATGTATATGGCCTGTCAAGTATTGCAATTGCATTCTATCTAATTGTTTGGGTCTTATTATGTATTATACCAGATTGGACAAGATTACTGGCTAAAACCAGATAGAGGTTGCAGTCTTACCTCATTTGTTGTGACATACTAAATCGTGTCTGAAGTGTTTACATTATACAGCAACATTATTGTATAAGACTCATTACATTAGGAATGAATCATGCATTGGATATTGTATGATGTATTTCCATTTATGCCTCATTACACACACCACTTAAAAACATTATATGTTCAGTTCATGTAATAGAGACTAGCTTAGTACTGATAGCCCGCTAGACGCGGGCTCCCCTACGCCAGTTCAAAAGTTGCAGATTAGCCTTGGAAAGACTAACGCAGTGCCCCAAGGAAAGCTGTATGGTCCGCATTGTTGATGAGCATGGATGAAAAAGCTCGCATAGGATCATGAGAGGATGACGTCATGGGCCTCTGCATTGGAGCATGTGACATCCGGCTTTGCAATGGAGAAATCAACAAAAATTTGCGAGAAACAATTGTGCAAAAATGCTCGGATACCTGCGCTAGGCTATGGGGCTTTCCGACTGTCTTCTTCATCATCCACAGCCCCATAGCCTAGCGCAGGTATCCGAGCATTTTTGCACAATTGTTTCTCGCAAATTTTTGTTGATTTCTCCATTGCAAAGCCGGATGTCACATGCTCCAATGCAGAGGCCCATGACGTCATCCTCTCATGATCCTATGCGAGCTTTTTCATCCATGCTCATCAACAATGCGGACCATACAGCTTTCGTGGGGGCACTGCGTTAGTCTTTCCAAGGCTAATCTGCAACTTTTGAACTGGGGTAGGGGAGCCCGCGTCTAGCGGGCTATCAGTACTTCACTATATACTAAAATCCCTATATGCAAATGAGCCCAGATCAAAGAGGCCGACGCCCGAGCCTGTAACCTGTACTTCTTACAGGGCTATGCACGGATGCCCCTCAGACTTCTGTCAGGTGTTTCTACTGTGGAGTAGGTTTGTGAATTTGTTTTGCAAATTTTTCCCTTCATGTTTCGCCGAGATATTCCAGTTTCTCTTCGTTGACTTAGCGTGCTTTGTCTGTCATCTATTGTCCTCCATTGTTGTCGTCCGCACTGGTTGTACTGCTCTCATTACAAGGCGAATTCGATCGGGATCATGTTGACTGTGTTTCGAGGAGACTTTCGCTGTTTTTCTACCAGGTTTGTAGCTACTTTTTCCTCCCTAGATGCTATACTATAGTTCAATTATATTTTCTTCATCGATTGCGTGCATTTTCTGATGTTTTACGCAATGTGTTTCCATGTATCTAGGAAGTTTCCTACAGCTTCCTCGTGGGTATTATTCGCCATGACAGTTGAGCAACCAATTCGTCGCTTCATTGCTGTCTCAGGATTGGATTTAGTACTGCCATGTTTTATTTCAAGACACCTATTATTAAGGGGTGAAGTTCTTTTGAGTAATATAACTGTAATTAGAAGATTGTGTTCCCTCTCAGTTCAGTCAAGGAAGCCACTGCTCTGTGTGTTTCATTCTCATTGCCAGTAGCCACAAAATATCTTAACACGGTTGTACGGAGATATCTATAGTGTCTATGTTTTATTTCCTAACTGTCCTTCATATTATTCCTATAATGTTTTGGTGTCCTTACACTCTTTATTTTGTGGTAGGTTTTAGATAGAAATGCAAGGGGATTCCCAACTCAAGATCACGATCGCAGAGAAACCTTTCATCCTTTGTTTTGAACAATAGTATTTACACAAGACCGCAAGTTTGCAGTTGAGGGCGTGTGTACAAAGTGTATGGATGTCTTGCAATTCGTCATGGACTTTTGTGCTTTCTTTATAAGGTAAGTGATATATTTCATTGACACAGTTTCGATTTAGTTTTACTAGGATTGTTTTGTGTAGAATGTTCGACATTTTCCCAGTTAGACGAGATTTAATGCCGTGTTTTGATCGAGAGTCCATACGATTGCCTCGGGGGCCCTATGATCATACCAATTCCTTTCATGTTCGCTTGATTTCCGCCTGTAAATTATCGTTTGGTTACTACAGAACTTTCGGTATACTATTCAGGGGATATTTACTGTATTATTTACTGATATAATAGGACAGTTTAGCGTGTGCTGTTGATACTTTGCATTTGCGCATGATTTTGAAGGAAGTATGTCTGAACAGTTAGGCCGCTTTCTTTAGGTTTGATTTGTTGTCAGTCACTTCTGGTTAGCTCTTGGTTTTTCCCATACACTTATTGTAGATTGGAGCTAAGATGCTGTTCAAATCATTCCTTGGATTATTGGAGTGTAGTAGCTCTCTTTCCCGTTTGGTTTTTGTTGCAGTATTTTGAGCAAAGTACTACGCGTATTCTCCCTAAAACCTTGAAGGGCCTTTAATATTACTCTCAGTCACCACAGCTGATGCCTTCCGTATTCTCAGTAGACCACTTAGTATTCTGAATCACTGTTATATTTATGGTTACAAATGCCGGATCTTTTACAAATATGTTATTTACTAATTCGTTGATACTTTCGTGTATAGTACCGTGCATTTTCAGGTTGTTCCTTCTTGATTTATTTACGCTGATATTATGTTATAAATTAGGTTTGTAATCAAAGCACTTAAGTAACTTATTCACAAGGCTTTATTCAGTATAGTACTCTAATGATTGCCTATGTATTTACAACAGTCTAACAATCTGTATTTACAAGAGTCTAATCGTTGTATTCACTATAGATTTTTGTGTTATTTTAGAGGACTCGGCTTATGGTTGCTTTAGTCCTAACTCTCCGTTTCCTGGCAAAGCAGCTCCCCTTCATCCTAAGATTATTTGTTATAACGACCATTAATGATTTCTATTCATCATTCTGCACATGATAATATGGTTTTGCTGGATTTACCGTTTTGTTACTGCAAAAGTATCATTATGATATCGAGGAGGTATTTAATGCAATATTTGCTGATGTACTAGGAGCTTTTAGCTTGCTCTTGATTCTTAGTATATGGACGTGACTTGGATGTTAGGAAGTCTCTAGAGTTAGGCAAACACTAGGATGTTACCAACTTTATTCTCAGCTGAGTAACTCTACTTTCGTTTTGTTTTCGCTGTATTTACAGTAGGCTTCATAGTTATTTCCACTATGGATGGTAGATTTATTCTGGTGAAGTCATGTTACAGGGGTTCTGCTTTTCTGAATGTCCCTTAGTTCGAATAATGTGGACACAATTTTCTTCATCTTCAGGAGATGTTTAATCTAATATTTACTGATAAACTTTTAGCGTGCTTTTGATTCTCTGTATACGTGCGTGAGTTGGATGTTGGGATCTGTGAAGAGTATGACCGCTTTGTTTACGTTTGTGATTTTGTCATTGAATTACTGTTTGATTTTACCATACACATTTTGCAGGCGAAATCTACGATATTGTCCAATGTATTCTCTGTTTAGTAACTGTCTGTTACCGGTTGTTCTCACTGTATTTACAATAGTCAAATTTGGGGGGTTCTGTTATACTAAATGTTATTTTGTTGGGAAATGGTTGTCCTGCGTTCTGAGATCATTTGTTATAAATACCATCACTGATTTCCATAGATCATTCTGCACATGATGACATACTGTTAAGGGATGTATTTGTGCTATATATCACTATCATTTTGAACGAGATTCCACCACCTTCCCTCCAGGGGTATTTCACCATGACAGTTCCTTTCCAACCCATTTGATTGTATACGCTACATAGGCCTTCTGTTGTTACTACATTATGGTGAAGTACTTTCCAGAAACTTTATGCTATATTCCTTGCTAGATTACCATTTATTCCATGTGTGTAATGCACGTATACATGACATCTAGGATATCGTTATTTTTCGCGATGACTTTGGTTTAGGTACATTGCTATACATGGTAATGGATTGTTCTTGCAGGCAGATTCACGGAATGCTTCACGACACGGTGAATTTCATTTTGGTGACAAGCCCCTTGCCTCTGCCTGAGATCAGTTCACACAAATACCATTACTGATTTCTATACATCATCCTGCACATGATGATATATTTTTAATGATGTCAACTTGAACTATGCAGTTCTCTATAATATTATGATTGTAGGTAGTCAGAGACAATGAATAAGACATGAATTGCACACTCCATACTACACTCCACACGAGTTGGAAGGTCATAGCTATGAACAATTTCGCCTACAATTTACCTTCCCACAACATGATCACCCTAAACCAACTTTCAGATCCGCCTACTGCGATTTGGTTAACGATTGATTTCCCTATGCCCTACAGTTGCACCAATATATTACTTGATTGCTGCCTACCATTTACCTCATTTACCCCAGTTACCCTCATCTTTCACAGTCACAAGTAAACAGCATACTGCAATGATTACAATTCACGATCATTATATTTCACCATAGACAAACGTCCACTACTCTAATACTATACGTTAATTTTCGTCCATTCCTTCTGACTCCTTCTGTTCTACCTGTCCTCTCTCCTCTACCTTCCTGTCATCTCTTTCTCCTTTATTGTCCACTTCATTTCCTCTTGCTTCAATCTCCTCGCCATGTCCTCCTGTTTCTACCTTCTCTTCGCCTGCTCCTGCTGCTATCTCCATTCCATCTTCTCTTCCGTCTGTCTTCTCTTCGCTCCTTCCTGCATCCATCTCTACTTCATCCAGCGCCAAACCATCATTAAGGCTCTGTTCCATTGCCTCTCTCTCCTCCATCTCTTTTAATCTTTTGTGGATGTTCTCCCACGTTGCCCTCATTCGGTTAACCTGGCCTTTTGCCTCTTTATAGCTTGCCAGCGCTTTCGTGCATATTGACAGAGCTGTCTCAATATCTTCACCTACTGCTTCCATTTGTCTTTCTACTCTTCTCAACTCTGCCCCCATCTTACTAAATGCAACCTTCACTTGCATATCCATCTCTATCTAACTGATCACTGCTCACTGAAAACCATTTAGAACACTCTCTCTTTTAACCACTAGCTTACAACACACATCACCTATGGCTTCCCCCTTCACACACTGACATCACTACAATCCGTAACTACCATCATAGCTTACTTTTGTCATAGACAATTGTTGAAGCTGACTAGACTTACACCCTCCCTATAGTATTCCTCACAGCAACAACTACAATCAAATTCAAATACAGACGTTGCCTACTGTTTTCTAAATGGCGGCCTCCTATTTTATATTTTATTACAATTTTCCTCTGTGCTACAGTTCTGTCTAATCTACAGGTGTGTCTGGCTGTTATTTCTCTTACAATACCTTGGTAGGAAGCACATCATAAAGCTACAGAAACACCGCAAAATTGTTTAGAAATCACCCTCACACATTTGCGCGATGCAATCTTTTAGTCCTATTACCAAGTGTAATGTATGAATGATGTTCAAGTGACTGAAAAATTGATTCTACAGGAAAGATAACAGTTACATCTTAAAATACCACTATGAGCCTGGCATTCTCATGATTCCCCCCCCCCTCCATATAGGCAAATCTAGATGCTGTTGGCATAATTTTCCTTCTTTCTCTCATAGTGTCACATTCATTAGGTGAGATACATCTCTTTCCTGTGCTCCTTTCATTACGTACTTTGCGCCCATATACAAATATCACTCGCTTTTCTAGATGGCTTTGTCCCACTCACAATGACCATTCCGTTCCCAAGAACTGCTTGCAATAGTAAGGTGTTAACCATTGAAGGAATGAGAGGGCCTACCCAACAGACTACGCAACTTCAAATGGCCCCGCACGGACATTTACAACGTCATTTCACACCACAACAATACGGGCTACATCATCAAAGATACCTAGAAACAACAGGGATGGAGGCCATTCATATCTTGTGATCACTATAACCTTACATAATTGTCCTTAAACCATCTCACATTCATATTCATTGTTCACCAATTCATCATGGAGGGGAAACTCGTTGAAGTTTACCACGAGGGCCAGACAGAGGTAAATTAGAACTTTTTTCTATGTATGTATTAACATACATGTATATATGCTCTATCTTGGTGCTTGATATACATATTCATTTTTCTAACACCGTTTTATATCATTTTGTTCCATTGCAGAAACTAACATTCCCACGTCAGGAGCAACTCAAGAAATTTAAATGGAGGGTTGCCAAAATTTTGAAGCTACCAAATGACACAAGCTTTAGCTTTGTGAATGACAAGGGTCAAAAGTTCACAAATACACGGTATGTTTTTGAAATAATGATCAACATGCTCTAGGGTCTACATACTGCACACCACATATCAAAGTCTTTCCTTTAGATTGCAGCCCACATCTTTTTTCTTTGTAAGTTGCACACTTTATCCTGTTTATTCCTTGGTTGAAAACTGTTTCTATCCATATTGTATAGCTGTGTTTGTGTATCAGAATAGACACTTCTAATAGCACATTCACTTCTAATTCTATCATATCGTACTTTATTTATATACATCAATCAAACAAATATAACCATGCGATCTTTCTCAACTTTCGGTTTTTCATTCCAGGTCAGCAAGCAAAATTTTTATTAAAATTCATGAATACAAACGCCAAAGGAAACATCGAACAAAAAAGCATAAAAAAACAACGGATGCTAAGATGCCACAAGACAAGAAAAAGAGCAAGAGCACAAAACCACCACACAACGTTTTTATTTTTAATACTTATTGACATTTATTCCTTTATATGTACTTGTTTTGTGTCACTATATAATATGAAACCAGTAAGTTTATACTTATAATGCATCATATCAACCACCCTAACTGCTTCTTCTGCTCTTCATCCTGCCTTAGAAAGATCATAGTGCTGTTACATGTCATACAAGGACTCCCATTTCGTATGATTTGAGTTACCGCATAAAGAATTGTCATCATGAGAACATTAATGTAAAATTAGGCCATTCAGCCACGCAGTTACGAATTTTGAAGGCAGGGATATAATCAACAAATGCGCACATTAAGTTCTTTCTAAAGATAATATATTTTGAAATCATATTCTTCTCAGATGTAAATGTTCCGAGAGCATGGTCACTTTCCGATCCACTACAGGATCAATCGCCAGTGTTATTACAACAAGACATACGGCCACTTTTTTGTCTTTCTACTGTATTCAAAACAAATTAAGTACTTTGTGGAGCCCAACACTTAATTTTTGTTATTGATTTTATTACATCAGTCATTTATGTCCTGGATATATTAGTTGGTGTTCCTTAGCAACAGCATAGGTAATAGTATATGAGACTTTGTTCCACCACAAGTTGATCTGCAGTATTGTAGGGTTAATAAGAGGTTATTAGTCACTTATCTACATGAGCTTAGGCATGATCTATGCACTTTATTTTGGAGTCTTCTCAGATAGTACAATTTTGTCCAACTGCACACAATACCTCTGGATAAAGTATATGAAAGTTTGGATAAGTTATTTGACTGCAACCATCTATATGATGATAGGTTCCAAGTATGTTACTAAGGTGTATGGCCCCCCTCCCCACTACCATAAGTACCTTTAAGGCTTGAAATCTGACTTTGTGATTCCATGCTGTTGTACCCCAGTTGGACATGCAACAATATTCTAGAGCCCCAGATTAAATACTTTGTGGAGCCCAATACTTAATTTTTGTTGTTGATTTTATTACATCAGTGATTTTGTCCTAGATATATTAGTTGGTGGTCCTTAGCAACAGCATAGCTAATAGTATATGTGACAGTGTTCCACCACAAGTTGAAATGCAGTATTATAGTATTACTAAGAGGTTATGAGTCACTTATCTACACACACATAGGAATGATTTATGCACTTTGTTCTGGAGTCTTCTCAGATAGTAGAATTCTTTAGACCTGAATATGATAGGGTATTTGACTACAACCATCTATATAATGCTAGGTTTAAGATATGTTACTAAGTTGTACACCCCCCCCCCCCCTACCAACACCAACACCATAAGTACATTTAATACTTGAAATCTGACTTTGTGATTTCAGGCTGTATAATATATCTTATTCATTAGCTTTCCATCTTACTATGCAGACTATTATAACGTGATGTTGTATTACCAAGCAATATTCTTTTCTTTGTATGACCTTACAGTATAGGTCCTTTGAGGTAGTATAATTGCATTACATCTAATGTATTGGATCTTATTATGTAGTAAAGCACTAATTTATTGGATCTTATTATGTAGTAAAGCACTAATTTATTGGATCTTATTATATAGTAAAGCAATTGGACAAGATTAATAGCTAAACCCAGATAGAGGTTGCAGTCATACCTCTCATTTGATATGACATACTATATCGTCTATGACATGTTAATATTATGCAGCAACATTATTGCATAAGACTCATCACATTAGGATTGAATCATGGAGGAGATATTGTATGATGTATTTCCATTTATCCCTCATTCCACGTACCACTTTAAACACTTATATCCTTAGTTCAAGTAATAGAGACTAGCTTAGTAATGATAGCCCGCTAGAAGCGGGCTCCCCTACCCCAGTTCAAAAGTTGCAGATTAGCCTTGGAAAGACTAACGCAGTGCCCCCATCCAAGCTGCATGGTCCGCATTGCCAATGAGCATGGATGACAAAGCTCACATAGGATCATGAGAGGATGACGTCATGGGCCTCTGCATTGGAGCATGTGACATCCGGCTTTGCAATGGAGAAATCAACAAAACTTTGCGAGAAAAAATTGTGCAAAAATGCTCGGATACCTGCGCTAGGCTATGGGGCTTTTTTCTCTTTCTTTTTCATCCTCAAGAGCCCCATAGCCTAGTGCAGGTATCCGAGAATTTTTGCACAATTTTTTCTCGCAAATGTTTGTTGATTTCTCCATTGCAAAGCCGGATGTCACATGCTCCAATGCAGAGGCCCATGATGTCATCCTCTCATGATCCTATGCGAGCTTTTTCATCCATGCTCATTGGCAATGCGGACCATGCAGCTTGGATGGGGGCACTGCGTTAGTCTTTCCAAGGCTAATCTGCAACTTTTGAACTGGGGTAGGGGAGCCCTCGTGTAGCGGGCTATCATTACTAAGTCTCTATATACTTAGATCCCTAAAATGCAAATGAGCTAGATCACACATTCTGCCCTTCTGGCTATTGGCCATTTTCCTGAACTGGTCCCTATTCGTATCGGGTTTAGACTGTGCTCCCGTCGTCCTGTCTGTGCCCTATATTTGCAAATAGTTTCACTTTTAGTTTTATATATTTTGTTCTTACGAGATATTCGAATTTCTCTTTTTCGACTTTGTGGGCCTTTTTTTACCACCTGTTGTGCTCCATTGTTGTCGTCCGCAACCACGTAAACTCAGTACTATCAGTACAGGTATAGAGATTGTGGTGTTCGCTCATCGCAATGGTAGTGGTGGTAAGTTTTGTCCTCCTGCTTCCAGGTGAGTCGCTACTTTCGTACAGTAGGGTTTTATTAGAGTTTGCCAACATGGTCTTCGTCGAATGTTTGCGTTTCCTGCTACTTTCAGCTGCGTATTTCAATGGTTTAAGCGAAATCGCATGACCTCCCTCTCTAGCGGGATTATCGCCATGACAGTTCGCTTCCAAGCCGTTCGAGTCTAATCGCCTATTCCCGTCGCTATACGTCCTAAGTTCTTATCAACCATTGACAAGAAGGTTACTGTTGTATTACATGCTATAATTCTGCCTATTTTGCTTGCGCTTGATGTTTATTTACAACAGAAGATCGGGGTGCGAGTGGTTAGCTTACACTTTGGGGAGTGTCTTTGAGATCATAAATTGCCCTTTGATTCAGAGGAGTAAGTCTCATTTTTTCCTACTGAAAGGTTGTGTTTAACTATAAATGTAAATGCTTTATCGAGTGTGCGAGTTTTCTACGGTTCCCGGCTATTTGTGTCGATGTTTTCAGCCACATTCCAACACCTTGCCTCGGAGCTATTGTCGCCATGACAGTTCCTCTCCAAGCAGTTTGATTCTGCTAGCTAAACCAACGTCCTTTCCCAGCTAAATAGTGATAGACCATAATCAAGATGTGTACTGTTCTTTCCCCTCCTAGATTACAGTCTATGTATTATTTGATTTTGACGTGTGCCTATATTAGGAAGGATAGCGATCGTGTACCTTTCAGTTCATTGAGTTTCTTGAGGGGGATCCATTCTGCCCTTTGACCTAAAAGAAAGGTTGCATGTACTGCTACCAGGTGAGTCACCTTTGTCATTAGAAATTGTGTCATGTGTCTTTGACCATACTTTCTCTATCCAATTTATACTTTTTGTATTGCTTTCTGTACACTTTACTTCAGCGATTTGAACGAGATTCAAAGACCTTCCATTGGGGGTATTTCGCCATGACACTTCCTCTCGGATCAGATTGATGTTATTCTCTAGATTGTTGTGGTGTTTTCATAATATTGTCATGAAATACTTGCGATATGGTTACTGTTGTATTCTTTGGTAGATTGCTATTTATTCCTTCGTTTAAATGCGTGCGTAGATGAGATAGGACATCCTTATGATTTCTGGTGAATTTGTGGTACGTTGAATGCTTAATTTGGGCAGTGCTCTATTCTGTTGGGCCTACGTGTTTATTTGTCTTCTCTGTGACTTACTGTTAAGAGTTTAAATTCGTATTGGTAATAGAACTGTTGTAAGGGGTTTGCATTCCCCCTCAGTTCAATGGAGAAAGGACCTGCTCCATGTGTTTCATTGCCGTTGCCAGTAGTCTCAAAATATCTAAATACGTTTGTACAGAAACGTCCAAAGTTTTGTATATTTTACTTTCTAGCTCTTCTCCATATTATACATATTGCATTCTGGTATCCTTAACTGATTACAGTCTTTATTTTGTTTGTAGGTTGTACAGAGAAATGCGAGGGGATTCCCAAGGTCATCTCATGATCGCAGAAACCTCTTATCCTTTGTTTGCGAACAATAGTATTTACACAAGACCACAAGTTTGCAGTTGAGGGCGTGTTTACAGAGAGGATAGATGTTTTGCACGTTGTAGTAGAGGTTCCTCACTTTTATACAAGGTAAGTGATTTATTTCATGTACCAGGTATCAATATAGTGTTGCAGGGACCTTGTGTGTAGAATGATGGCTACTTTCCCAACTTGATGAGATTTAATGCGATGTTTTGATGGAGATTCCACTAACATTGCCTCGGGGTCATATGATCATGCCAGTTCCTTTCATGTTCGCTTGATTTTCGCCTCTAAATTATCGTTTTCTTACTGCAGAAGTTTTGGTATGATAGTCAGGAGACGATTACTGTATTATTTACTGATATACTAGGATTGTTTAGGGTTCTGTTTTACTTTGTATTTGTTCGAGAGTTTGAGGGCGAAATTTCTGAAAGGTTTGGCCGCTTTGTTTACGTGTCAGAAGTTCTCAGTCACTTCTACTTAGATGTTGGGTTTTACCATGCACTTATTGTAGACTGGAGCTAAGATATTTTTCAAACTATTCCTTACATTAGTGGAGTGTAATAGCTCTCTTTCCCGTTTGGTGTTCTTTCAGTATTTGAGTAAAGTGCTGCATGTATTCCCTCTAAAACTTTGATGGGCGTTTCATATTACTCTCAGTTTCCATGGTTGATGACTTGCTTATTCCCAGTAGTACACTTTGTATTCTAACTCATTGGGGTATGTTTTTTGTTAAAAGTACTAAGCCTTTATACGGATATTTTATCTACTAATTCGCGAATAATATTGCGCATAGTACCATGCATTTTACGGTAGTTGCTTCTTGATGTATTTACACTGATATTGTATTCTAAATTAGCTTTATATTCAACACACTTAAGTAACTTATTCACGAGGCTTCATTCAGTATAGTACTTTACTAATTGCCTATGTACTACCAGCAGTCTACCACTCTTTATTTACAACAGTCTATTATTTGTGTTCACTATATATTTTAGTGTTATTTTGGTTGAATCTGCATGTGGGCACTTTTATGCTAAATGTTCTTTTCCTGGTAAACCAGCTCTGTGCCTTGCTGAGATGATTTGTTATAGACACCATGTATGATTTCCATAAATCATTCTGCACATGATAACATTATTTTTGTTTGTCAAGTAGTGTTGGATAACAAGCATGTGTATTGTGTAGACTTCATCCCTTGAGCCCCACCTTCTAGTCCCAAGCTCACTGAACAGTATTCTTCATAATCACATATTATGAGGGGCTTGCTCTAAGAGATTATTATGTATACAAGCTTATGCCACATTCATACACAGTTGTTGAATTTGAAGTCTGTTGAATATTCTAGACAATCTCTTAGGAATATTCTTCAGCATTGATGTACGTGAATCAAACAGTATCATTAGGCATTGCCATGTCAAAACACCTGCTTGAATCTATATATTATAGGAGTTTGAAAGTGTTTACTGGGTGTGCCCAATTGATGCCCTTAGACCAGAGTTGTAGCAGTATATTACTTGATTGGCATCTTGTATAATTTTTTTCACTAGCCTGTACTAATGTCAGATATCAGTTGTTACCACTAGCATTATCACTTTTCATATACCATTCTCCATGTGGCAATATGTTGTTAACGTTTTGTATTACTTACAGCTAGCAACCTTATTTGTATTGTATTGAATAGACATATAAAGCCCCCCTCCTATCTAACACAAAACTATTGTGTAGATTTTATTTGATGATGCGATCTCTAAAATTTTATCACTCACTCTTAAGAGTTAGAACTTTTTGTTTTTGACAAGAGTTTAGCATTCACTTACATGATTGTGGCCCATAGTATTGTGATCTGTGAGTATGCTGTAGGGTTACAAAGGAATAGTACTGTAAGTATGAACGCTTAGACTATAAAATCCTGAGGTAGTGTTATTGCATAAAGCCTACTTTAATGCCTAGATGGTACTGAATGATGGCGAAGACTATACATTATGCGTTTCATTTAATAGTTTATTGTAATAACCATTTGCGCTACTTAACTACTATGTAAATTATACTGGAGACTAGCAGTTTGTTTTGATAGCCCGCTAGACGAGGGCTCCCCTACCCCAGTTACCTGCTGGCCCTGTCAAAATCAATTTGCAAAGTAGCCTTGGAAAGACTAACGCAGTGCCCCATCCAGGTTGCATGGTCCGCATTGTCGATGACCATGGATGAAAAAGCTCGCATAGGATCAAGAGAAGCTGACGTCATTGGAGCGTGTGACATCCGGCCTTTGCAATGGACAAATCGATTAAAATTTGAGAGAAAAAGTGGTGCAAAAATGCTCGGATACCTGCGCTAGGCTATGGGGCTTTAGAAGATGAAGAAGAATGTCCAAAAGCCACATAGCCTAGCGCAGGTATCTGAGCATTTTTGCACAACTTTTTCTCTCAAAGTTTAATCGATTTGTCCATTGCAAAGGCCGGACGTCACATGCTCCAATGACGTCAGATTCTCCTGATCCTATGCGAGCTTTTTCATCCATGGTCATCGACAATGCAGACCATACAACCTGGATGGGGCACTGCGTTAGTCTTTCCAAGGCTAATTTGCAAATTGATTTTGACAGGGCCAGCGGGTAACTGGGGTAGGGGAGCCCGCGTCTAGCGGGCTATCAAAACAATCTCTATATACTAAGATCCCTAAAATGCAAATGAGCTCGCCATTGTGTACATCAAACGGACCGGTAACTGGTGTTGTGACGAATACTTCTTCTAGAGCTGTGCGATTATTGGGCTCAAACGTTGGTCAGAGGCCCCAGTTGTCGAGTAGGCGAATTAATTTTTTTTTCAAATTTTTATCTCTAGATTTCGCCGAGATATTCCATTTTCTATTTCGTGAATTTGAGGCCTTTGTGTGTTGCCTTTTGTCTTCCATTGTTATCGTCCGCATGGAAAGCACTGCTCTCACTCCAAGGCATGTTCGATCGGGATCAAGTTTGCTGCTGTTTTCAGGAGAATTCTGTTGGGTTTCTACAGGTTAGTACCTATTTGTCCTACCTAAATTCTATTCTTTAGTTCGCTTATATCTTCTTCCTCGATTGCCTGCGTTTTCTGGTATTTTAAACGATTTGTTTTCATGTATCGAAGCAGTTTCCCATGCCCTCCCTCGCGTGTGGTATTCGCCATGACAGTTGGGCAACTAATTCATCGCTTCATTGCGTTCTGGAGATTCGATTTGTGATTGCCAGTCTTTATTCAATGGAATTATAGCACTGCTGCCTTTTAGATGTAATTTACGGGTGATGTGAGCCCTGTTATTTACCTATTTTTTTAGGGCAGATTGGAAGAGCTTCCCTCGGTGGCTTTCTCGCCATGACAGTTCTTCTCCATCTGTTTGATTCTGCTCGCCAGATTTCAATGCTTTAACTGGTAAGTTGTGCTAACAGATTTAGCTGATGTTTTATGTTGTATTCCTTTGTGTATTAGGATGGTGTTTAGCTGTGTTATCATCCCTTTTAAATAGGATAAACCGAACGTGAACCTCTCAGTTCGGACATGGTTTGAATGCTCTAATTGTCCAGTTGGTAGTTGAGGAACATGTTGTGGGTCTGCTACCAGGTGAGTCATTTTCTAATGCTATAACGTTAGATTTCAGATTGCCTGTCATTCTCCTATCCTCTGTGCGCACTTTCTATAGTATTTTCGGCACTTATTTTCAATATTGCCAGCGAAATTGCAATAGGCTCCCTCGGGGGTTTTCTGCCATGACAGTTCCTCTCCACCACGTTTTATGTTACTCTCTCTTGGTGGGTGACTTTAAGCGAACTTTTGTCCTTCTACTACCGGGTAAGTCCATTTTCCATGTAACTAGGTTTGTTGTCAGATTGCCTGTAATTTATCTGTCTACTTTACATGTTTCATTAGACACATTATGTCAGTATTTTGAGCGAGATTCCTCTAGCTTCGCTCGGGGGCACTTCGCCATGACACTTCCTCTCCGATCAGATTGATTTTGTTCTCCAGATTGTCTTGGGTCTTTTACAATATTGGTATGAAATGTTTACTATCATATTCATTGCTGGATTGCTGTTTATACCTTGAAGTTAATGGGTGCGTAAAGGAGATGCGAAATCTTTATGTTTGCGTATGACTTGTGTTATATGAAATGCTGAATTTGGGCATTGATGAAGTCTTCTGGGTCTATGTTTGTAGTTATAAATGTGACTTATTGTTAAGAGTTTTAGGGTCTTTTTGGTAGTATAACTGTAATAAACATGTTGCGTCCCCCCTCAGTTCATTCAAGGAAGCCACTGCTCTGTGTTTCATTCTCATAGCCAGTAGCTACACAATATCTTAACACGGTTGTACAGAGAGGTCTATAGTGTGTAAATTTTATTTGCTAACTGTCCTTGATATTATTCCTATGATGTTGTTGGTGTCCTTACACTCTTTATTTTTTTGTATGTTTTAGATAGAAATGCGAGGGGATTCCCAACTTGAGATCAGGATCGCAGAAACCTCTCATCCTTTGTTTGCGAACAATAGTGTTTACACAAGACCACACGTTTGCAGTTGAGGGCGTGTTTACACAGTGGATGGATGTCTTACAATTCTTCATGGAATTTCGTCCCTTCTCTGTAAGGTAAGTGCTTTATTTCATTAACGAGGTTTCGATTTAGTTTTACCAGGATTGTTTTGTGTAGAATGGTCGCTATTTTCCCAGTTGGACAAGAGTTAATGACGTGTTGTGATGGAGATTCCATAGGATTGCCTCTGGGGCCCTATGATCAAGTGAATTCCTGTCATGTTCCATGGATTTCTGCCTGTAAAGTACTGTTTGGTTACTACAGAAGTTTCGGTATACTATTCAGTGGGTATTTACTGTATTATTTACTGATATACTAGGACAGTTTAGCATGTGCTATTGATACTTTGCATTTGCGTGTGACTTTGAAGGTAATACGTATGAACAGTTAGGCTGCTTTCTTTTATGATTGATATGTTGTCCGTCACTTCTGGTTAGCTCTTGGTTTTCCCCATACACTTATTGTAGGATGAAGCTAAGATATTGCTCAAATTATTCCTTCGATTATTGGAGTGTAATAGCTCTGTTTCACGTTTGGTTTTCTTGCAGTATTTTGAGGAATGTACTACGCATATTCTCTCGAAGAACTTGAGGGGCATTTCATATTACTCTCAGTCACCATAGCTGATGCCTTCCTTATTCTCAATAGAACACTTAGTATTCTGAATCAAATGTATATTTATAGTTAAAAGTGCAGGTCTTATACAGATATCTGATGTACAAATTCCTTGATACTTTGGTGTATAGAACCGTGCATTGTCATTTTCTTCCTTTTTGATTTATTTACGCTAATATTGTGTTCTAAATTAGCTTTGTAGTCAACACACTTCAGTAACTTATTCACAAGGCTGTTTTTTCAGTGTAATACTCTACTGATTGCCTATGTATTTACAATAGCCTAACAACCTTTGTTTACAACAGTCTAATCGTTGTGTTCACTATAGATATTTTGTGTTATTTTGGGGAATCTGCATGTTGTTGGTTTAGTCCTACCTCTCCGTTTCCTGACAAACCAGCTCCTCCCCTCTATCCTAAGATCATGTGTTATAAAGACCATTAATGATTTCTATACATCATTCTGCACATGATAATATGGTTTTACTGGATCAAGTAGTATTACATAACAATGATGTGTATTGTGTAGACTGGATTCCTGGAGCCCTATAGTCCAGTCTGCACCCCAATTAACAGTAGTGGTTCTTATCAAGTTTTATGAGGGACTTACTGTAAAAAGAGTATGATGTATGAAGGGTTATGTCACACTCATACAGAATTTTTGGGTTTGGAATCACTTTTCTCTAGAACATTTTATGAATATTCTTTAGCTTTTATAAACTTGACGTCTGGAATATCTCTAGAAATTATCATTGCATAAAACCTACTTGACATTCCTCATGCTAACTATTATAGCAGTTTGAATGAGATTGCTGGATGTGCCTAGATGACAATGGTATTGATACATTTCAGTTCATGTCCTTAGATGACACATGTACCAGTACAGTACTTGCTTGCCTGTATGATTGTTGTCAATAGCCTGTTTCACTGTGAGTTATCAGTTTTTACCACTACTATTACTACTTTAGATATATCAATGTGTATGTGATATGTTTTTAAAGTTTTGTATTAGCTATAGCTGGCAACCTTATTTGTATTCTACCTACTTGATATATCAAGCCCCCCTCTCAAATACAGCTGTTGTTATTAATTTGATTTCACGATGTAAGCCATAAATATTTTATTTCACTGGGAAGATTTACAGCTTTGTGTGTTTGACAAGAGGTTAGGACTCACTTACATGATTTTGGTCCATAGTATTGTTACTTTTGACTTGCTGTAGGATTACAAGGGAATATTGTTTGAGTTTTTGTGCGCTTAGGGAGCAGTCATTAAGTATCAGGGGAGGGGGTCAAGGCAAATGATATAATAGGTCCAAAAATTGTGGACCCTGTAGACATGCAAAAATACTCTAGAGGCCCAGTCTGGGGAAGCAGAATATTAAGTTTTGTTATTGATTTTATGTCAATCGTTACTCTCTCAGCTATAATAGTTTGTGATCCTTAGCAACAGCATACGTAGTAAAATATGTGCCTTCATTCTACCACAAATTGATATGCAACTTTGTAGGATTACTAAGAAATTATGATTCACTTATTTACATAAGTGTAGCCATAATGTATGCTTTTATGCTTTCTGTTGTAAGATGTAGGAATAGCAAGCAGTACATAGTTGGTTTGATAAACTAGAACTATGGAGTCTTCTCAGATTGTAGAATTCTTTACAACTAAATCTAATAAATATGGATAAAGTATATGGCAGTTTGGACAAAGTATTTGATGACAAACATGTATATGATGCTAGGTGTGAGGTATGTTACTAAGTTGTACTTGAGTTATGCACCCCCCCCCACAATAATTATTGTTAATGTATGAAATCTGACTTTGTGATTTTCGGGCTGTATACTATGTCTCATTCATTGCCTTTATATCTTAATATGTAGGCTATGAGAAAAAGATGGGGTATTCCCAAGCGATATTCTTTTATTTTTATGAACTTGAAGTATGTATCCTTTGAGGCATTATAATTGCAGTCCATCTTACTTATTGGGTCATATTATGTAGTATACCAGATTGCTGAAGATTAATGGCTAAAACCAGATAGAGGTTGCAGTTATACCTCTCAGTTAATGTGTAATAATATATCTTCTTTAACATGTTTGCATTATACAACCACAGTGTATAAGACTCCGTACATTCGGATTCAACCATGCAGGAGATATTGTGTTATGTATGTCCAAGTATGCCTCATTGCACACACCACTTTAAAGAATTATACGCTTAGTTCATGTAATAGAGACTAGCTTAGTACTGATAGCCCGCTAGACACGGGCTCCCCTACCCCAGTTCAAAAGTTGCAGATTAGCCTTGGAAAGACTAACGCAGTGCCCCCATCCAAGCTGCATGGTCCGCATTGTCGATGAGCATGGATGAAAAAAGCTCGCATAGGATCAGAAGAGAATGACGTCCTGGGCCTCTGCATTGGAGCATGTGACATCCGGCATTGCAATGGAGAAATCAACAACAATTTGCGAGAAAAAATTGTGCAAAAATGCTCAATCATGTTCGGCTCGAGACCATACAAATAGGTGCTCTCCAAGGAGCCATACAAATAGGTGCTGGCACACAAATAGGTGCGCTGCGGGAAGCGAGCGCATGAATCATAGATCTACAATGATTCACAATCTGCCATATACTACTACAGGAATAAGGGGGTATAGACCGACCACAACTATATAGTAATCAATATTGATAATTGCAATTATACTCATTCATACAGTCAGGATTACAAAAATACAAATATATCCATTGCCTATCATAATTACCCTCTTTCAGTTAACATTTTTCATATCATCTTCATAAAGAGACATACGAGAGACAACGGTACTGTAAGGCCACAGCCGGCAGACATACTACAATATCTGGAGGAAGGGTGTACTTGCGAAAAATATCACTCGAGTCTCCTTAACCATTTCAGGCGAAAATAATATGTAATCAAACATTCTTTGTCGATTTGTGAAGAAATTTCGGTCACATGTCTTATAGTTTTCGAGAAGAGACATACCATACATATAGGTGCTCTGCTCTGTGAAGGCCAAACCCGGTATTGCGTTACATAGTACTATATGGAAAGGTAGGGTGTACTTGCAAGAAATATCACTCGAGTCTCTTCAACCATTTCAGGCGAATATAATATGTAATCAAACATTCTCTGTCGATTTGTGAAGAAATTTCGGTCATATCTCTTATAGTTTTCGAGAAGAGACATACCATACATATAGGTGCTCTTTGGATAAATCCTACAATTCGTGTCTCCTTATGCATTTCATGGGAAAATAATACAAGATAGAATAATCTCTGTCGATTTGTGAAGACATTTCGGTCATATCTCTTATAGTTTTCGAGAGGAGACATACCATACATATAGGTGCTCTTTGGATAAATCCTACAATTCGTGTCTCCTTATGCATTTCATGGGAAAATAATACAAAATCGAATAACCTCTGTCGATTTGTTATGAAATTTCGATCATATGTCTTATAGTTTTCGAGAAGAGACATACCATACATATAGGTGCTCTGCTCAGTGAAGCCCAAAGCCGGTATTGCGTTACATAGTACTATATGGAAAGGTAGGGTGTACTTGCGAGAAATATCACTCGAGTCTCCTCAACCATTTCAGGCGAAAATAATATGTAATCAAACATTCTCTGTCGATTTGTGAAGAACTTTCGGTCATATATCTTATAGTTTTCGAGAAGAGACATACCATACATATAGGTGCTCTTTGGGTAAATCCTACAATTCGTGTCTCCTTATGCATTTCATGGGAAAATAATACAAAATCGAATAATCTCTGTCGATTTGTGAAGAAATTTCAGTCATATCTCTTATAGTTTTCGAGAAGAGACATACCATACATATAGGTGCTCTGCTCTGTGAAGGCCAAACCCGGTATTGCGTTACATAGTACTATATGGAAAGGTAGGGTGTACTTGCAAGAAATATCACTCGAGTCTCCTCAACCATTTCAGGCGAAAATAATATGTAATCAAACATTCTCTGTCGATTTGTGAAGAAATTTCGGTCATATCTCTTATAGTTTTCGAGAAGAGACATACCATACATATAGGTGCTCTTTGGATAAATCCTACAATTCGTGTCTCCTTATGCATTTCATGGGAACATAATACAAGATAGAATAATCTCTGTCGATTTGTGAAGACATTTCGGTCATATCTCTTATAGTTTTCGAGAGGAGACATACCATACATATAGGTGCTCTTTGGATAAATCCTACAATTCGTGTCTCCTTATGCATTTCATTGGAAAATAATACAAAATCGAATAACCTCTGTCGATTTGTTATGAAATTTCGATCATATGTCTTATAGTTTTCGAGAAGAGACATACCATACATATAGGTGCTCTGCTCAGTGAAGCCCAAAGCCGGTATTGCGTTACATAGTACTATATGGAAAGGTAGGGTGTACTTGCGAGAAATATCACTCGAGTCTCCTCAACCATTTCAGGCGAAAATAATATGTAATCAAACATTCTCTGTCGATTTGTGAAGAACTTTCGGTCATATATCTTATAGTTTTCGAGAAGAGACATACCATACATATAGGTGCTCTTTGGGTAAATCCTACAATTCCTGTCTCCTTATGCATTTCATGGGAAAATAATACAAAATCGAATAATCTCTGTCGATTTGTGAAGAAATTTCAGTCATATCTCTTATAGTTTTCGAGAAGAGACATACCATACATATAGGTGCTCTGCTCTGTGAAGGCCAAAGCCGGTATTGCGTTATATAGTACTATATGGAAAGGTAGGGTGTACTTGCAAGAAATATCACTCGAGTCTCCTCAACCATTTCAGGCGAAAATAATATGTAATCAAACATTCTCTGTCGATTTGTGAAGAAATTTCGGTCATATCTCTTATAGTTTTCGAGAAGAGACATACCATACATATAGGTGCTCTTTGGATAACTCCTACAATTCGTGTCTCCTTATGCATGTCATGGGAAAATAATACAAAATCGAATAACCCCTGTCGATTTGTTATGAAATTTCGATCATATGTCTTATAGTTTTCGAGAAGAGACATACCATACATATAGGTGCTCTTTGGATAAATCCTACAATTCGTGTCTCCTTATGCATTTCATGGGAAAATAATACAAAATCGAATAATCTCTGTCGATGTGTGAAGAAATTTCAGTCATATCTCTTATAGTTTTCGAGAAGAGACATACCATAGATATAGGTGCTCTGCTCTGTGAAGGCCAAAGCCGGTATTGCGTTACATAGTACTATATGGAAAGGTAGGGTGTACTTGCGAGAAATATCGATCGAGTCTCCTCAACCATTTCAGGCGAAGATAATATGTAATCAACCATTCTCTGTCGATTTGTGAAGGCATTTCGGTCATATCTCTTATAGTTCTCGAGAAGAGACATACCATACATATAGGTGCTCTTTGGATAAATCCTACAATTCGTGTCTCCTTATGCAATTCATGGGAAAATAATACAAAATCGAATAGTCTCTGTCGATTTGTGAAGAAATTTCAGTCATATCTCTTATAGTTTTCGAGAAGAGACATACCATACATATAGGTGCTCTGCTCTGTGAAGGCCAAACTTGGTATTTCGTTACATACAGTAGTACTATATGCAAAAGTAGGGTGTACTTGCGAGAAATATCACTCGAGTCTCCTCAACCATTTCAGGCGAAAAAAAAAAGTAATCAAACATTCTCTGTCGATTTGTGAAGAAATTTCGGTCATATCTCTTATAGTTTTCGAGAAGAGACACCATACATATAGGTGCTCTTTGGATAAATCCTACAATTCGTGTCTCCTTATGCATTTCCTGGGAAAATAATACAAAATCGAATAATCTCTGTCGATTTGTGAAGAAATTTCGATCATATGTCTTATAGTTTTCGAGAAGAAACATACCATACATATAGGTGCTCTTTGGATAAATCCTACAATTCGTGTCTCCTTATCCATTTCATGGGAAAATAATACAAAATCGAATAATCTCTGTCGATTTGTGAAGAAATTTCAGTCATATCTCTTATAGTTTTCGAGAAGAGACATACCATACATATAGGTGCTCTGCTCTGTGAAGGCCAAACTTGGTATTTCGTTACATACAGTAGTACTATATGGAAAAGTAGGGTGTACTTGCGAGAAATATCACTCGAGTCTCCTCAACCATTTCAGGCGAAAAAAATATGTAATCAAACATTCTCTGTCGATTTGTGAAGAAATTTCGGTCATATCTCTTATAGTTTTCGAGACGAGACATACCATACATATAGGTGCTCTTTGGATAAATCCTACACTTCGTGTCTCCTTATGCATTTCATGAGACAATAATACAAAATCGAATAATCTCTGTCGATTTGTGAAGAAATTTCAGTCATATCTCTTATAGTTTTCGAGAAGAGACATACCATACATATAGGTGCTCTGCTCAGTGAAGGCCAAAGCCGGTATTGCGTTACATAGTACTATATGGAAAAGTAGGGTATACTTGCGAGAAATATCACTCGAGTCTCCTCAACCATTTCAGGCGAAAATAATATGTAATCAACCATTCTCTGTCGATTTGTGAAGACATTTCGGTCATATCTCTTATAGTTTTCGAAAAGAGACATACCATACATATAGGTGCTCTTTGGATACATCCTACAATTCGTGTCTCCTTATGCATTTCATGGGAAAATAATACAAAATCGAATAATCTCTGTCGATGTGTGAAGAAATTTCAGTCATATCTCTTATAGTTTTCGAGAAGAGACATACCATACATATAGGTGCTCTGCTCTGTGAAGGCCAACCTTGGTATTTCGTTAGATACAGTAGTACTATATGCAAAAGTAGGGTGTACTTGCGAGAAATATCACTCGAGTCTCCTCGACCATTTCAGGCAAAAAAAAAAGTAATCAAACATTCTCTGTCGATTTGTGAAGAAATTTCGGTCATATCTCTTATAGTTTTCGAGAAGAGACATACCATACATATAGGTGCTCTGCTCTGTGAAGGCCAAAGCTGCTATTGCGTTACATAGTACTATATGGAAAGGTAGGGTGTACTTGCGAAAAATATCACTCGAGTCTCCTCAACCATTTCTGCGAAAATAATATGTAATCAAACATTCTCTGTCGATTTGTGAAGAAATTTCGGTCATATCTCTTATAGTTTTCGAGAAGAGACACCATACATATAGGTGCTCTTTGGATAAATCCTACAATTCGTGTCTCCTTATGCATTTCCTGGGAAAATAATACAAAATCGAATAATCTCTGTCGATTTGTGAAGAAATGTCAGTCATATCTCTTATAGTTTTCGAGAACAGACATACCATACATATAGGTGCTCTGCTCTGTGAAGGCCAAACTTGGTATTTCGTTACATACAGTAGTACTATATGGAAAAGTAGGGTGTACTTGCGAGAAATATCACTCGAGTCTCCTCAACCATTTCAGGCGAAAAAAATATGTAATCAAACATTCTCTGTCGATTTGTGAAGAAATTTCGGTCATATCTCTTATAGTTTTAGAGACGAGACATACCATACATATAGGTGCTCTTTGGATCAATCCTACAATTCGTGTCTCCTTATGCATTTCATGAGACAATAATACAAAATCGAATAATCTCTGTCGATTTGTGAAGAAATGTCGGTCATATCTCTTATAGTTTTCGAGAAGAGACATACCATACATATAGGTGCTCTGCTCTGTGAAGGCCAAAGCTGGTATTGCGTTACATAGTACTATATGGAAAGGTAGGGTGTACTTGCAAAAAATATCACTCGAGTCTCCTCAACCATTTCAGGCGAAAATAATATGTAATCAAACATTCTCTGTCGATTTGTGAAGAAATTTCGATCATATGTCTTATAGTTTTCGAGAAGAAACATACCTTACATATAGGTGCTCTTTCGATAAATCCTACAAATCGTTTCTCCTTATCCATTTCATGGGAAAATAGTACAAAATCGAATAATCTCTGTCGATTTGTGAAGAAATTTCAGTCATATCTCTTATAGTTTTCGAGAAGAGACATACCATACATATAGGTGCTCTGCTCTGTGAAGGCCAAAGCCGGTATTGCGTTATATAGTACTATATGGAAAGGTAGGGTGTACTTGCAAGAAATATCACTCGAGTCTCCTCAACCATTTCAGGCGAAAATAATATGTAATCAAACATTCTCTGTCGATTTGTGAAGAAATTTCGGTCATATCTCTTATAGTTTTCGAGAAGAGACATACCATACATATAGGTGCTCTTTGGATAAATCCTACAATTCGTGTCTCCTTATGCATGTCATGGGAAAATAACACAAAATCGAATAACCTCTGTCGATTTGTTATGAAATTTTGATCATATGTCTTATAGTTTTCGAGAAGAGACATACCATACATATAGGTGCTCTTTGGATAAATCCTACAATTCGTGTCTCCTTATGCATTTCATGGGAAAATAATACAAAATCGAATAATCTCTGTCGATGTGTGAAGAAATTTCAGTCATATCTCTTATAGTTTTCGAGAAGAGACATACCATAGATATAGGTGCTCTGCTCTGTGAAGGCCAAAGCCGGTATTGCGTTATATAGTACTATATGGAAAGGTAGGGTGTACTTGCAAGAAATATCACTCGAGTCTCCTCAACCATTTCAGGCGAAAATAATATGTAATCAAACATTCTCTGTCGATTTGTGAAGAAATTTCGGTCATATCTCTTATAGTTTTCGAGAAGAGACATACCATACATATAGGTGCTCTTTGGATAAATCCTACAATTCGTGTCTCCTTATGCATTTCCTGGGAAAATAATACAAAATCGAATAATCTCTGTCGATTTGTGAAGAAATTTCGATCATATGTCTTATAGTTTTCGAGAAGAAACATACCATACATATAGGTGCTCTTTGGATAAATCCTACAATTCGTGTCTCCTTATCCATTTCATGGGAAAATAATACAAAATCGAATAATCTCTGTCGATTTGTGAAGAAATTTCAGTCATATCTCTTATAGTTTTCGAGAAGAGACATACCATACATATAGGTGCTCTGCTCTGTGAAGGCCAAACTTGGTATTTCGTTACATACAGTAGTACTATATGGAAAAGTAGGGTGTACTTGCGAGAAATATCACTCGAGTCTCCTCAACCATTTCAGGCGAAAAAATATGTAATCAAACATTCTCTGTCGATTTGTGAAGAAATTTCGGTCATATCTCTTATAGTTTTCGAGACGAGACATACCATACATATAGGTGCTCTTTGGATAAATCCTACAATTCGTGTCTCCTTATGCATTTCATGAGACAATAATACAAAATCGAATAATCTCTGTCGATTTGTGAAGAAATGTCGGTCATATCTCTTATAGTTTTCGAGAAGAGACATACCATACATATAGGTGCTCTGCTCTGTGAAGGCCAAAGCTGGTATTGCGTTACATAGTACTATATGGAAAGGTAGGGTGTACTTGCAAAAAATATCACTCGAGTCTCCTCAACCATTTCAGGCGAAAATAATATGTAATCAAACATTCTCTGTTGAATTGTGAAGAAATTTCGGTCATATGTCTTATAGTTTTCGAGAAGAAACATACCATACATATAGGTGCTCTTTGGATAAATCCTACAATTCGTTTCTCCTTTTCCATTTCATGGGAAAATAATACAAAATCGAATAATCTCTGTCGATTTGTGAAGAAATTTCAGTCATATCTCTTATAGTTTTCGAGAAGAGACATACCATACATATAGGTGCTCTGCTCTGTGAAGGCCAAACTTGGTATTTCGTTACATACAGTAGTACTATATGGAAAAGTAGGGTGTACTTGCGAGAAATATCACTCGAGTCTCCTCAACCATTTCAGGCGAACAAAATATGTAATCAAACATTCTCTGTCGATTTGTGAAGAAATTTCGGTCATATCTCTTATAGTTTTCGAGACGAGACATACCATACATATAGGTGCTCTTTGGATAAATCCTACAATTCGTGTCTCCTTATGCATTTCATGAGACAATAATACAAAATCGAATAATCTCTGTCGATTTGTGAAGAAATGTCGGTCATATCTCTTATAGTTTTGGAGAAGAGACATACCATACATATAGGTGCTCTTCTCTGTGAAGGCCAAAGCTGGTATTGCGTTACATAGTACTATATGGAAAGGTAGGGTGTACTTGCAAAAAATATCACTCGAGTCTCCTCAACCATTTCAGGCGAAAATAATATGTAATCAAACATTCTCTGTTGATTTGTGAAGAAATTTCGGTCATATCTCTTATAGTTTTCGAGAAGAGACATACCATACATATAGGTGCTCTTTGGATAAATCCTACAATTCGTGTCTCCTTATGAATTTCATGGGAAAATAATACAAAATCGAATAATCTCTGTCGATTTGTTATGACATTTCGATCATATGTCTTATAGTTTTCGAGAAGAGACATACCATACATATAGGTGCTCTGCTCAGTGAAGGCCAAAGCCGGTATTGCGTTACATAGTACTATATGGAAAAGTAGGGTATACTTGCGAGAAATATCACTCGAGTCTCCTCAACCATTTCAGGCGAAAATAATATGTAATCAAACATTCTCTGTCGATTTGTGAAGAAATTTCGGTCATATCTCTTATAGTTTTCGAGAAGAGACATACCATACATATAGGTGCTCTTTGGATAAATCCTACAATTCATGTCTCCTTATGCATTTCATGGGAAAATAATACAACATCGAATAATCTCTGTTGATTTGTTATGACATTTCGATCATATGTCTTATAGTTTTGGAGAAGAGACATACCATACATATAGGTGCTCTGCTCAGTGAAGGCCAAAGCCGGTATTGCGTTACATAGTACTATATGGAAAAGTAGGGTATACTTGCGAGAAATATCACTCGAGTCTCCTCAACCATTTCAGGCGAAAAAAATATGTAATCAAACATTCTCTGTCGAGTTGTGAAGACATTTCGGTCATATCTCTTATAGTTTTCGAGACGAGACATACCATACATATAGGTGCTCTTTGGATAAATCCTACAATTCGTGTCTCCTTATGCATTTCATGAGACAATAATACAAAATCGAATAATCTCTGTCGATTTGTGAAGAAATGTCGGTCATATCTCTTATAGTTTTGGAGAAGAGACATACCATACATATAGGTGCTCTTCTCTGTGAAGGCCAAAGCTGGTATTGCGTTACATAGTACTATATGGAAAGGTAGGGTGTACTTGCAAAAAATATCACTCGAGTCTCCTCAACCATTTCAGGCGAAAATAATATGTAATCAAACATTCTCTGTTGATTTGTGAAGAAATTTCGGTCATATCTCTTATAGTTTTCGAGAAGAGACATACCATACATATAGGTGCTCTTTGGATAAATCCTACAATTCGTGTCTCCTTATGAATTTCATGGGAAAATAATACAAAATCGAATAATCTCTGTCGATTTGTTATGACATTTCGATCATATGTCTTATAGTTTTCGAGAAGAGACATACCATACATATAGGTGCTCTGCTCAGTGAAGGCCAAAGCCGGTATTGCGTTACATAGTACTATATGGAAAAGTAGGGTATACTTGCGAGAAATATCACTCGAGTCTCCTCAACCATTTCAGGCGAAAATAATATGTAATCAAACATTCTCTGTCGATTTGTGAAGAAATTTCGGTCATATCTCTTATAGTTTTCGAGAAGAGACATACCATACATATAGGTGCTCTTTGGATAAATCCTACAATTCATGTCTCCTTATGCATTTCATGGGAAAATAATACAACATCGAATAATCTCTGTCGATTTGTTATGACATTTCGATCATATGTCTTATAGTTTTGGAGAAGAGACATACCATACATATAGGTGCTCTGCTCTGTGAAGGCCAAAGCTGGTATTTCGTTACATACAGGAGTACTATATGGAAAAGTAGGGTGTACTTGCGAGACATATCACTCGAGTCTCCTCAACCATTTCAGGCGAAAATAATATGTAATCACACATTCTCTGTCGATTTGTGAAGAAATTTCGGTCATATCTCTTATAGTTTTCGAGAAGAGACACCATACATATAGGTGCTCTTTGGATAAATCCTACAATTCGTGTCTCCTTATGCATTTCATGGGAAAATAATACAAAATCGAATAATCTCTGTCGATTTGTGAAGAAATTTCAGTCATATCTCTTATAGTTTTCGAGAAGAGAAATACCATACATATAGGTGCTCTGCTCTGTGAAGGCCAAAGCCGGTATTGCGTTACATAGTACTATATGGAAAGGTAGGGTGTACTTGCAAGAAATATCACTCGAGTCTCCTCAACCATTTCAGGCGAAAATAATATGTAATCACACATTCTCTGTGGATTTGTGAAGAAATTTTGGTCATATCTCTTATAGTTTTCGAGAAGAGACATACCATACATATAGGTGCTCTTTGGATAAATCCTACAATTCGTGTCTCCTTATGCATTTCATGGGAAAATAATACAAGATAGAATAATCTCTGTCGATTTGTGAAGAAATTTCGGTCATATCTCTTATAGTTTTCGAGAAGAGACATACCATACATATAGGTGCTCTTTGGATAAATCCTAGAATTCGTGTCTCCTTATCCATTTCATGGGAAAATAATACAACATCGAATAATCTCTGTCGATTTGTTATGACATTTCGATCATATGTCTTATAGTTTTCGAGAAGAGACATACCATACATATAGGTGCTCTGCTCAGTGAAGGCCAAAGCCGGTATTGCGTTACATAGTACTATATGGAAAAGTAGGGTATACTTGCGAGAAATATCACTCGAGTCTCCTCAACCATTTCAGGCGAAAATAATATATAATCAAACATTCTCTGTCGATTTGTGAAGAAATTTCGGTCATATCTCTTATAGTTTTCGAGAAGAGACATACCATACATATAGGTGCTCTTTGGATAAATCCTACAATTCGTGTCTCCTTATGCATTTCATGGGAAAATAATACAAAATCGAATAACCTCTATCGATTTGTTATGAAATTTCGATCATATGTCTTATAGTTTTGGAGAAGAGACATACCATACATATAGGTGCTCTGCTCAGTGAAGGCCAAAGTCGGTATTGCGTTACATAGTACTATATGGAAAGGTAGGGTGTACTTGCGAGAAATATCGATCGAGTCTCCTCAACCATTTCAGGCGAAAATAATATGTAATCAACCATTCTCTGTCGATTTGTGAAGAAAGTTCGGTCATATCTCTTATAGTTTTCGAGAAGAGACATACCATACATATAGGTGCTCTTTGGATAAATCCTACAATTCGTGTCTCCTTATGCATTTCATGGGAAAATAATACAAAATCGAATAATCTCTGTCGATTTGTGAAGAAATTTCAGTCATATCTCTTATAGTTTTCGAGAAGAGACATACCATACATATAGGTGCTCTGCTCTGTGAAGGCCAAAGCTGGTATTTCGTTACATACAGGAGTACTATATGGAAAAGTAGGGTGTACTTGCGAGACATATCACTCGAGTCTCCTCAACCATTTCAGGCGAAAATAATATGTAATCACACATTCTCTGTCGATTTGTGAAGAAATTTCGGTCATATCTCTTATAGTTTTCGAGAAGAGACACCATACATATAGGTGCTCTTTGGATAAATCCTACAATTCGTGTCTCCTTATGCATTTCATGGGAAACTAATACAAAATCGAATAATCTCTGTCGATTTGTGAAGACATGTCGGTCATATCTCTTATAGTTTTCGAGAAGAGACATACCATACATATAGGTGCTCTGCTCTGTGAAGGCCAAACTTGGTATTTCGTTACATACAGTAGTACTATATGGAAAAGTAGGGTGTACTTGCGAGAAATATCACTCGAGTCTCCTCAACCATTTCAGGAGAAAAAAATATGTAATCAAACATTCTCTGTCGATTTGTGAAGAAATTTCGGTCATATCTCTTATAGTTTTCGAGACGAGACATACCATACATATAGGTGCTCTTTGGATAAATCCTACAATTCGTGTCTCCTTATGCATTTCATGAGACAATAATACAAAATCGAATAATCTCTGTCGATTTGTGAAGAAATGTCGGTCATATCTCTTATAGTTTTCGAGAAGAGACATACCATACATATAGGTGCTCTGCTCTGTGAAGGCCAAAGCTGGTATTGCGTTACATAGTACTATATGGAAAGGTAGGGTGTACTTGCAAAAAATATCACTCGAGTCTCCTCAACCATTTCAGGCGAAAATAATATGTAATCAAACATTCTCTGTTGATTTGTGAAGAAATTTCGGTCATATGTCTTATAGTTTTCGAGAAGAAACATACCATACATATAGGTGCTCTTTGGATAAATCCTACAATTCGTTTCTCCTTATCCATTTCATGGGAAAATAATACAAAATCGAATAATCTCTGTCGATTTGTGAAGAAATTTCAGTCATATCTCTTATAGTTTTCGAGAAGAGACATACCATACATATAGGTGCTCTGCTCTGTGAAGGCCAAACTTGGTATTTCGTTACATACAGTAGTACTATATGGAAAAGTAGGGTATACTTGCGAGAAATATCACTCGAGTCTCCTCAACCATTTCAGGCGAAAATAATATGTAATCAAACATTCTCTGTCGATTTGTGAAGAAATTTCGGTCATATCTCTTATAGTTTTCGAGAAGAGACATACCATACATATAGGTGCTCTTTGGATAAATCCTACAATTCATGTCTCCTTATGCATTTCATGGGAAAATAATACAACATCGAATAATCTCTGTCGATTTGTTATGACATTTCGATCATATGTCTTATAGTTTTGGAGAAGAGACATACCATACATATAGGTGCTCTGCTCAGTGAAGGCCAAAGCCGGTATTGCATTACATAGTACTATATGGAAAGGTAGGGTGTACTTGCGAGAAATATCACTCGAGTCTCCTCAACCATTTCAGGCGAAAATAATATGTAATCAACCATTCTCTGTCGATTTGTGAAGAAAGTTCGGTCATATCTCTTATAGTTTTCGAGAAGAGACATACCATACATATAGGTGCTCTTTGGATAAATCCTACAATTCATGTCTCCTTATGCATTTCATGGGAAAATAATACAACATCGAATAATCTCTGTCGATTTGTTATGACATTTCAGTCATATCTCTTATAGTTTTCGAGAAGAGAAATACCATACATATAGGTGCTCTGCTCTGTGAAGGCCAAAGCCGGTATTGCGTTACATAGTACTATATGGAAAGGTAGGGTGTACTTGCAAGAAATATCACTCGAGTCTCCTCAACCATTTCAGGCGAAAATAATATGTAATCAACCATTCTCTGTCGATTTGTGAAGAAAGTTCGGTCATATCTCTTATAGTTTTCGAGAAGAGACATACCATACATATAGGTGCTCTTTGGATAAATCCTACAATTCATGTCTCCTTATGCATTTCATGGGAAAATAATACAACATCGAATAATCTCTGTCGATTTGTTATGACATTTCAGTCATATCTCTTATAGTTTTCGAGAAGAGAAATACCATACATATAGGTGCTCTGCTCTGTGAAGGCCAAAGCCGGTATTGCGTTACATAGTACTATATGGAAAGGTAGGGTGTACTTGCAAGAAATATCACTCGAGTCTCCTCAACCATTTCAGGCGAAAATAATATGTAATCACACATTCCCTGTGGATTTGTGAAGAAATTTCGGTCATATCTCTTATAGTTTTCGAGAAGAGACATACCATACATATAGGTGCTCTTTGGATAAATCCTACAATTCGTGTCTCCTTATGCATTTCATGGGAAAATAATACAAGATAGAATAATCTCTGTCGATTTGTGAAGAAATTTCTGTCATATCTCTTATAGTTTTCGAGAAGAGACATACCATACATATAGGTGTTCTTTGGATAAATCCTACAATTCGTGTCTCCTTATGCATTTCGTGGGAAAATAATAGAACATCGAATAATCTCTGTCGATTTGTTATGACATTTCGATCATATGTCTTATAGTTTTCGAGAAGAGACATACCATACATATAGGTGCTCTGCTCTGTGAAGGCCAAAGCCGGTATTGCGTTACATAGTACTATATGGAAAAGTAGGGTATACTTGCGAGAAATATCACTCGAGTCTCCTCAACCATTTCAGGCGAAAATAATATGTAATCAAACATTCTCTGTCGATTTGTGAAGAAATTTCGGTCATACCTCTTATAGTTTTCGAGAAGAGACATACCAAACATATAGGTGCTCTTTGGATAAATCCCACAATTCGTGTCTCCTTATGCATTTCATGGGAAAATAATACAAAATCGAATAACCTCTATCGATTTGTTATGAAATTTCGATCATATGTCTTATAGTTTTGGAGAAGAGACATACCATACATATAGGTGCTCTGCTCAGTGAAGGCCAAAGTCGGTATTGCGTTACATAGTACTATATGGAAAGGTAGGGTGTACTTGCGAGAAATATCGATCGAGTCTCCTCAACCATTTCAGGTGAAAATAATATGTAATCAACCATTCTCTGTCGATTTGTGAAGAACGTTCGGTCATATCTCTTATAGTTTTCGAGAAGAGACATACCATACATATAGGTGCTCTTTGGATAAATCCTACAATTCGTGTCTCCTTATGCATTTCATGGGAAAATAATACAACATCGAATAATCTCTGTCGATTTGTGAAGAAATTTCAGTCATATCTCTTATAGTTTTCGAGAAGAGACATACCATACATATAGGTGCTCTTCTCTGTGAAGGCCAAAGCTGCTATTTCGTTACATACAGGAGTACTATATGGAAAAGTAGGGTGTACTTGCGAGACATATCACTCGAGTCTCCTCAACCATTTCAGGCGAAAATAATATGTAATCACACATTCTCTGTCGAGTTGTGAAGAAATTTCGGTCATATCTCTTATAGTTTTCGAGAAGAGACACCATACATATAGGTGCTCTTTGGATAAATCCTACAATTCGTGTCTCCTTATGCATTTCATGGGAAAATAATACAAAATCGAATAATCTCTGTCGATTTGTGAAGACATTTTGATCATATGTCTTATAGATTTCGAGAAGAAATATACCATACATATAGGTGCTCTTTGGATAAATCCTACAATTCGTGTCTCCTTATCCATTTCATGGGAAAATAATACAAAATCGAATAATCTCTGTCGATTTGTGAAGAAATTTCAGTCATATCTCTTATAGTTTTCGAGAAGAGACATACCATACATATAGGTGCTCTGCTCTGTGAAGGCCAAACTTGGTATTTCGTTACATACAGTAGTACTATATGGAAAAGTAGGGTGTACTTGCGAGATATATCACTGGAGTCTCCTCAACCATTTCAGGCGAAAATAATATGTAATCAACAATTCTCTGTCGATTTGTGAAGAAATTTCGGTCATATCTCTTATAGTTTTCGAGAAGAGACATACCATACATATAGGTGCTCTTTGGATAAATCCTACAATTCGTGTCTCCTTATGCATTTCATGGGAAAATAATACAAAATCGAATAATCTCTGTCGATTTGTGAAGACATGTCGGTCATATCTCTTATAGTTTTCGAGAAGAGACATACCATACATATAGGTGCTCTGCTCTGTGAAGGCCAAAGCTGGTATTGCGTTACATATTACTATATGGAAAGGTAGGGTGTACTTGCAAACAATATCACTCGAGTCTCCTCAACCATTTCAGGCGAAAATAATATGTAATCAAACATTCTCTGTTGATTTGTGAAGAAATTTCGGTCATATCTCTTATAGTTTTCAAGAAGAGACATACCATACATATAGGTGCTCTTTGGATAAATCCTACAATTCTTGTCTCCTTATGCATTTCATGGGAAAATAATACAAAATCGAATAATCTCTGTCGATTTGTTATGAAATTTCGATCATATGTCTTATAGTTTTGGAGAAGAGACATACCATACATATAGGTGCTCTGCTCAGTGAAGGCCAAAGTCGGTATTGCGTTACATAGTACTATATGGAAAGGTAGGGTGTACTTGCGAGAAATATCACTCGAGTCTCCTCAACCATTTCAGGCGAAACTAATATGTAATCAACAATTCTCTGTCGATTTGTGAAGAAATTTCGGTCATATCTCTTATAGTTTTCGAGAAGAGACATACCATACATATAGGTGCTCTTTGGATAAATCCTACAATTCGTGTCTCCTTATGCATTTCATGGGAAAATAATACAAAATCGAATAATCTCTGTCGATTTGTGAAGAAATTTCAGTCATATGTCTTATAGTTTTGGAGAAGAGACATACAATACATATAGGTGCTCTGCTCAGTGAAGGCCAAAGCCGGTATTGCGTTACATAGTACTATATGGAAAAGTAGGGTGTACTTGCGAAAAATATCACTCGAGTCTCCTCAACCATTTAAGGCGAAAATAATATGTAATCACACATTCTCTGTGGATTTGTGAAGAAATTTCGGTCATATCTCTTATAGTTTTCGAGAAGAGACATACCATACATATAGGTGCTCTTTGGATAAATCCTACAATTCGTGTCTCCTTATGCATTTCATGGGAAAATAATACAAGATAGAATAATCTCTGTCGTTTTGTGAAGAAATTTCGGTCATATCTCTTATAGTTTTCGAGAAGAGACATACCATACATATAGGTGCTCTTTGGATAAATCCTAGAATTCGTGTCTCCTTATGCATTTCATGGGAAAATAATACAACATCGAATAATCTCTGTCGATATGTTATGACATTTCGATCATATGTCTTATAGTTTTCGAGAAGAGACATACCATACATATAGGTGCTCTGCTCAGTGAAGGCCAAAGCCGGTATTGCGTTACATAGTACTATATGGAAAAGTAGGGTATACTTGCGAGAAATATCACTCGAGTCTCCTCAACCATTTCAGGCGAAAATAATATGTAATCAAACATTCTCTGTCGATTTGTGAAGAAATTTCGGTCATATCTCTTATAGTTTTCGAGAAGAGACATACCATACATATAGGTGCTCTTTGGATAAATCCTACAATTTGTGTCTCCTTATGCATTTCATGGGAAAATAATACAAAATCGAATAACCTCTATCGATTTGTTATGAAATTTCGATCATATGTCTTATAGTTTTGGAGAAGAGACATACCATACATATAGGTGCTCTGCTCAGTGAAGGCCAAAGTCGGTATTGCGTTACATAGTACTATATGGAAAGGTAGGGTGTACTTGCGAGAAATATCGATCGAGTCTCCTCAACCATTTCAGGTGAAAATAATATGTAATCAACCATTCTCTGTCGATTTGTGAAGAAAGTTCGGTCATATCTCTTATAGTTTTCGAGAAGAGACATACCATACATATAGGTGCTCTTTGGATAAATCCTACAATTCGTGTCTCCTTATGCATTTCATGGGAAAATAATACAAAATCGAATAATCTCTGTCGATTTGTGAAGAAATTTCAGTCATATCTCTTATAGTTTTCGAGAAGAGACATACCATACATATAGGTGCTCTGCTCTGTGAAGGCCAAAGCTGGTATTTCGTTACATACAGGAGTACTATATGGAAAAGTAGGGTGTACTTGCGAGACATATCACTCGAGTCTCCTCAACCATTTCAGGCGAAAATAATATGTAATCACACATTCTCTGTCGATTTGTGAAGAAATTTCGGTCATATCTCTTATAGTTTTCGAGAAGAGACACCATACATATAGGTGCTCTTTGGATAAATCCTACAATTCGTGTCTCCTTATGCATTTCATGGGAAAATAATACAAAATCGAATAATCTCTGTCGATTTGTGAAGAAATTTTGATCATATGTCTTATAGATTTCGAGAAGAAACATACCATACATATAGGTGCTCTTTGGATAAATCCTACAATTCGTGTCTCCTTATCCATTTCATGGGAAAATAATACAAAATCGAATAATCTCTGTCGATTTGTGAAGAAATTTCAGTCATATCTCTTATAGTTTTCGAGAAGAGACATACCATACATATAGGTGCTCTGCTCTGTGAAGGCCAAACTTGGTATTTCGTTACATACAGTAGTACTATATGGAAAAGTAGGGTGTACTTGCGAGATATATCACTGGAGTCTCCTCAACCATTTCAGGCGAAAATAATATGTAATCAACAATTCTCTGTCGATTTGTGAAGAAATTTCGGTCATATCTCTTATAGTTTTCGAGAAGAGACATACCATACATATAGGTGCTCTTTGGATAAATCCTACAATTCGTGTCTCCTTATGCATTTCATGGGAAAATAATACAAAATCGAATAATCTCTGTCGATTTGTGAAGACATGTCGGTCATATCTCTTATAGTTTTCGAGAAGAGACATACCATACATATAGGTGCTCTGCTCTGTGAAGGCCAAAGCTGGTATTGCGTTACATATTACTATATGGAAAGGTAGGGTGTACTTGCAAACAATATCACTCGAGTCTCCTCAACCATTTCAGGCGAAAATAATATGTAATCATACATTCTCTGTTGATTTGTGAAGAAATTTCGGTCATATCTCTTATAGTTTTCAAGAAGAGACATACCATACATATAGGAGCTCTTTGGATAAATCCTACAATTCTTGTCTCCTTATGCATTTCATGGGAAAATAATACAAAATCGAATAATCTCTGTCGATTTGCTATGAAATTTCGATCATATGTCTTATAGTTTTGGAGAAGAGACATACCATACATATAGGTGCTCTGCTCAGTGAAGGCCAAAGTCGGTATTGCGTTACATAGTACTATATGGAAAGGTAGGGTGTACTTGCGAGAAATATCACTCGAGTCTCCTCAACCATTTAAGGCGAAAATAATATGTAATCAACCATTCTCTGTCGATTTGTGAAGAAAGTTCGGTCATATCTCTTATAGTTTTCGAGAAGAGACATACCATACATATAGGTGCTCTTTGGATAAATCCTACAATTCGTGTCTCCTTATGCATTTCATGGGAAAATAATACAAAATCGAATAATCTCTGTCGATTTGTGAAGAAATTTCAGTCATATCTCTTATAGTTTTCGAGAACAGACATACCATACATATAGGTGCTCTGCTCTGTGAAGGCCAAAGCCGGTATTGCGTTACATAGTACTATATGGAAAGGTAGGGTGTACTTGCAAGAAATATCACTCGAGTCTCCTCAACCATTTCAGGCGAAAATAATATGTAATCACACATTCTCTGTCGATTTGTGAAGAAATTTCGGTCATATCTCTTATAGTTTTCGAGAAGAGACATACCATACATATAGGTGCTCTTTGGATAAATCCTACAATTCGTGTCTCCTTATGCATTTCATGGGAAAATAATACAAGATAGAATAATCTCTGTCGATTTGTGAAGAAATTTCGGTCATATCTCTTATAGTTTTCGAGAAGAGACATACCATACATATTGGTGCTCTTTGGATAAATCCTACAATTCGTGCCTCCTTATGCATTTCATGGGAAAATAATACAAAATCGAATAATCTCTGTCGATTTGGTATGACATTTCGATCATATGTCTTATAGTTTTCGAGAAGAGACATACCATACATATAGGTGCTCTGCTCAGTGAAGGCCAAAGCCGGTATTGCGTTACATAGTACTATATGGAAAAGTAGGGTATACTTGCGAGAAATATCACTCGAGTCTCCTCAACCATTTCAGGCGAAAATAATATGTAATCAAACATTCTCTGTCGATTTGTGAAGAAATTTCGGTCATATCTCTTATAGTTTTCGAGAAGAGACATACCATACATATAGGTGCTCTTTGGATAAATCCTACAATTCGTGTCTCCTTATGCATTTCATGGGAAAATAATACAAAATCGAATAATCTCTGTCGATTTGTGAAGAAATTTCGGTCATATCTCTTATAGTTTTCGAGAAGAGACATACCATACATATAGGTGCTCTGCTCAGTGAAGGCCAAAGCCGGTATTGCGTTACATAGTACTATATGGAAAGGTAGGGTGTACTTGCGAGAAATATCACTCGAGTCTCCTCAACCATTTCAGGCGAAAATAATATGTAATCAAACATTCTCTGTCGATTTGTGAAGAAATTTCGGTCATATCTCTTATAGTTTTCGAGAAGAGACATACCATACATATAGGTGCTCTTTGGATAAGTCCTACAATTCGTGTCTCCTTATGCATTTCATGGGAAAATAATACAACATCGAATAATCTCTGTCGATTTGTTATGACATTTCGATCATATGTCTTATAGTTTTGGAGAAGAGACATACCATACATATAGGTGCTCTGCTCAGTGAAGGCCAAAGCCGGTATTGCGTTACATAGTACTATATGGAAAGGTAGGGTGTACTTGCGAGAAATATCACTCGAGTCTCCTCAACCATTTCAGGCGAAAATAATATGTAATCAACCATTCTCTGTCGATTTGTGAAGAAAGTTCGGTCATATCTCTTATAGTTTTCGAGAAGAGACATACCATACATATAGGTGCTCTTTGGATAAATCCTACAATTCGTGTCTCCTTATGCATTTCATGGGAAAATAATACAAAATCGAATAATCTCTGTCGATTTGTGAAGAAATTTCAGTCATATCTCTTATAGTTTTCGAGAAGAGACATACCATACATATAGGTGCTCTTCTCTGTGAAGGCCAAAGCGGGTATTGCGTTACATAGTACTATATGGAAAGGTAGGGTGTACTTGCAAACAATATCACTCGAGTCTCCTCAACCATTTCAGGCGAAAATAATATGTAATCACACATTCTCTGTCGATTTGTGAAGAAATTTCGGTCATATCTCTTATAGTTTTCGAGAAGAGACATACCATACATATAGGTGCTCTTTGGATAAATCCTACAATTCGTGTCTCCTTATGCATTTCATTGGAAAATAATACAAAATCGAATAATCTCTGTCGATTTGTGAAGAAATTTCGGTCATATCTCTTATAGTTTTCGAGAAGAGACATACCATACATATAGGTGCTCTGCTCTGTGAAGGCCAAAGCTGGTATTGTGTTACATAGTACTATATGGAAAGGTAGGGTGTACTTGCAAAAAATATCACTCGAGTCTCCTCAAGCATTTCAGGCGAAAATAATATGTAATGAACATTCTCTGTTAATTTGTGAAGAAATTTCGGTCATATCTCTTATAGTTTTCAAGAAGAGACATACCATACATATAGGTGCTCTTTGGATAAATCCTACAATTCGTGTCTCCTTATGCATTTCATGGGAAAATAATAGAAAATCGAATAATCTCTGTCGATTTGTGAAGAAATTTCGATCATATGTCTTATAGTTTTCCAGAAGAAACATACCATACATATAGGTGCTCTTTGGATAAATCCTACAATTCGTGTCTCCTTATCCATTTCATGGGAAAATAATACAAAATCGAATAATCTCTGTCGATTTGTGAAGAAATTTCAGTCATATCTCTTATAGTTTTCGAGAAGAGACATACCATACATATAGGTGCTCTGCTCTGTGAAGGCCAAAGCCGGTATTGCGTTACATAGTACTATATAGAAAGGTAGGGTGTACTTGCAAGAAATATCACTCGAGTCTCCTCAACCATTTCAGGCGAAAATAATATGTAATCACACATTCTCTGTTAATTTGTGAAGAAATTTCGGTCATATCTCTTATAGTTTTCAAGAAGAGACATACCATACATATAGGTGCTCTTTGGATAAATCCTACAATTCTTGTCTCCTTATGCATTTCATGGGAAAATAATACAAAATCGAATAATCTCTGTCGATTTGTTATGACATTTCGATCATATGTCTTATAGTTTTCGAGAAGAGACATACCATACATATAGGTGCTCTGCTCAGTGAAGGCCAAAGCCGGTATTGCGTTACATAGTACTAAATGGAAAGGTGGGGTGTACTTGCGAGACATATCACTCGAGTCTCCTCAACCATTTCAGGCGAAAATAATATGTAATCAAACATTCTCTGTCGATTTGTGAAGAAATTTCGGTCATATCTCTTATAGTTTTCGAGAAGAGACACCATACATATAGGTGCTCTTTGGATAAATCCTACAATTCGTGTCTCCTTATGCATTTCATGGGAAAATAATAGAAAATCGAATAATCTCTGTCGATTTGTGAAGAAATTTCGATCATATGTCTTATAGTTTTCCAGAAGAAACATACCATACATATAGGTGCTCTTTGGATAAATCCTACAATTCTTGTCTCCTTATGCATTTCATGGGAAAATAATACAAAATCGAATAATCTCTGTCGATTTGTTATGACATTTCGATCATATGTCTTATAGTTTTCGAGAAGAGACATACCATACATATAGGTGCTCTGCTCAGTGAAGGCCAAAGCCGGTATTGCGTTACATAGTACTAAATGGAAAGGTGGGGTATACTTGCGAGAAATATCACTCGAGTCTCCTCAACGATTTCAGGCGAAAATAATATGTAATCAAACATTCTCTGTCGATTTGTGAAGATATTTCGGTCATATCTCTTATAGTTTTCGAGAAGAGACATACCATACATATAGGTGCTCTTTGGATAAGTCCTACAATTCGTGTCTCCTTATGCATTTCATGGGAAAATAATACAACATCGAATAATCTCTGTCGATTTGTTATGACATTTCGATCATATGTCTTATAGTTTTGGAGAAGAGACATACCATACATATAGGTGCTCTGCTCAGTGAAGGCCAAAGCCGGTATTGCGTTACATAGTACTATATGGAAAGGTAGGGTGTACTTGCGAGAAATATCACTCGAGTCTCCTCAACCATTTCAGGCGAAAATAATATGTAATCAACCATTCTCTGTCGATTTGTGAACAAAGTTCGGTCATATCTCTTATAGTTTTCGAGAAGAGACATACCATACATATAGGTGCTCTTTGGATAAATCCTACAATTCGTGTCTCCTTATGCATTTCATGGGAAAATAATACAAAATCGAATAATCTCTGTCGATTTGTGAAGAAATTTCAGTCATATCTCTTATAGTTTTCGAGAAGAGACATACCATACATATAGGTGCTCTGCTCTGTGAAGGCCAAAGCTGGTATTTCGTTACATACAGGAGTACTATATGGAAAAGTAGGGAGTACTTGCGAGACATATCACTGGAGTCTCCTCAACCATTTCAGGCGAAAATAATATGTAATCAAACATTCTCTGTCGATTTGTGAAGAAATTTCGGTCATATCTCTTATAGTTTTCGAGAAGAGACACCATACATATAGGTGCTCTTTGGATAAATCCTACAATTCGTGTCTCCTTATGCATTTCATGGGAAAATAATAGAAAATCGAATAATCTCTGTCGATTTGTGAAGAAATTTCGATCATATGTCTTATAGTTTTCCAGACGAAACATACCATACATATAGGTGCTCTTTGGATAAATCCTACAATTCGTGTCTCCTTATCCATTTCATGGGATAATAATACAAAATCGAATAATCTCTGTCGATTTGTGAAGAAATTTCAGTCATATCTCTTATAGTTTTCGAGAAGAGACATACCATACATATAGGTGCTCTGCTCTGTGAAGGCCAAAGCTGGTATTGCGTTACATAGTACTATATAGAAAGGTAGGGTGTACTTGCAAGAAATATCACTCGAGTCTCCTCAACCATTTCAGGCGAAAATAATATGTAATCACACATTCTCTGTCGATTTGTGAAGAAATTTCGGTCATATCTCTTATAGTTTTCGAGAAGAGACATACCATACATATAGGTGCTCTTTGGATAAATCCTACAATTCGTGTCTCCTTATGCATTTCATGGGAAAATAATACAAGATAGAATAATCTCTGTCGATTTGTGAAGAAATTTCGGTCATATCTCTTATAGTTTTCGAGAAGAGACATACCATACATATAGGTGCTCTTTGGATAAATCCTACAATTCGTGTCTCCTTATGCATTTCATGGGAAAATAATACAAAATCGAATAATCTCTGTCGATTTGTTATGACATTTCGATCATATGTCTTATAGTTTTCGAGAAGAGACATACCATACATATAGGTGCTCTGCTCAGTGAAGGCCAAAGCCGGTATTGCGTTACATAGTACTATATGGAAAAGTAGGGTATACTTGCGAGAAATATCACTCGAGTCTCCTCAACCATTTCAGGCGAAAATAATATGTAATCAAACATTCTCTGTCGATTTGTGAAGAAATTTCGGTCATATCTCTTATAGTTATCGAGAAGAGACATACCATACATATAGGTGCTCTTTGGATAAATCCTACAATTCGTGTCTCCTTATGCATTTGATGGGAAAATAATACAAAATCGAATAATCTCTGTCGATTTGTGAAGAAATTTCAGTCATATCTCTTATAGTTTTCGAGAAGAGACATACCATACATATAGGTGCTCTGCTCTGTGAAGGCCAAAGCTGGTATTTCGTTACATACAGGAGTACTATATGGAAAAGTAGGGTGTACTTGCGAGACATATCACTCGAGTCTCCTCAACCATTTCAGGCGAAAATAATATGTAATCAAACATTCTCTGTCGATTTGTGAAGAAATTTCGGTCATATCTCTTATAGTTTTCGAGAAGAGACACCATACATATAGGTGCTCTTTGGATAAATCCTACAATTCGTGTCTCCTTATGCATTTCATGAGAAAATAATACAAAATCGAATAATCTCTGTCGATTTGTGAAGAAATTTCGATCATATGTCTTATAGTTTTCCAGAAAAAACATACCATACATATAGGTGCTCTTTGGATAAATCCTACAATTCGTGTCTCCTTATCCATTTCATGGGAAAATAATACAAAATCGAATAATCTCTGTCGATTTGTGAAGAAATTTCAGTCATATCTCTTATAGGTTTCGAGAAGAGACATACCATACATATAGGTGCTCTGCTCTGTGAAGGCCAAAGCCGGTATTGCGTTACATAGTACTATATGGAAAGGTAGGGTGTACTTGCAAGAAATATCACTCGAGTCTCCTCAACCATTTCAGGCGAAAATAATATGTAATCACACATTCTCTGTCGATTTGTGAAGAAATGTCGGTCATATCTCTTATAGTTTTCGAGAAGAGATATACCATAAATATAGGTGCTCTTTGGATAAATCCTACAATTCGTGTCTCCTTATGCATTTCATGGGAAAATAATACAAGATAGAATAATCTATGTCGATTTGTGAAGACATTTCGGTCATATCTCTTATAGTTTTCGAGAAGAGACATACCATACATATAGGTGCTCTTTGGATAAATCCTACAATTCGTGTCTCCTTATGCATTTCATGGGAAAATAATACAAAATCGAATAATCTCTGTCGATTTGTTATGACATGTCGATCATATGTCTTATAGTTTTCGAGAAGAGACATACCATACATATAGGTGCTCTGCTCAGTGAAGGCCAAAGCCGGTATTGCGTTACATAGTACTATATGGAAAAGTAGGGTATACTTGCGAGAAATATCACTCGAGTCTCCTCAACCATTTCAGGCGAAAATAATATGTAATCAAACATTCTCTGTCGATTTGTGAAGAAATTTCGGTCATATCTCTTATAGTTTTCGAGAAGAGACATACCATACATATAGGTGCTCTTTGGATAAATCCTACAATTCGTGTCTCCCTATGCATTTCATGGGAAAATAATACAAAATCGAATAATCTCTGTCGATTTGTGAAGAAATTTCGGTCATATCTCTTATAGTTTTCGAGAAGAGACATACCATACATATAGGTGCTCTGCTCTGTGAAGGCCAAAGCTGGTATTGCGTTACATAGTACTATATGGAAAGGTAGGGTGTACTTGCGAGAAATATCACTCGAGTCTCCTCAACCATTTCAGTCGAAAATAATATGTAATCAAACACTCTCTGTCGATTTGTGAAGACATTTCGGTCATATCTCTTATAGTTTTCGAGAAGAGACATACCATACATATAGGTGCTCTTTGGATACATCCTACAATTCGTGTCTCCTTATCCATTTCAAGGGAAAATAATACAAAATCGAATAATCTCTGTCGATTTGTTATGAAATTTCGATCATATGTCTTATAGTTATCGAGAAGAGACATACCATACATATAGGTGCTCTGCTCTGTGAAGGCCAAAGCCGGTATTGCGTTACATAGTACTATATGGAAAGGTAGGGTGTACTTGCAAGAAATATCACTTGAGTCTCCTCAACCATTTCAGGCGAAAATAATATGTAATCACACATTCTCTGTCGATTTGTGAAGAAATTTCGGTCATATCTCTTATAGTTTTCGAGAAGAGACATACCATACATATAGGTGCTCTTTGGATAAATCCTACAATTCGTGTCTCCTTATGCATTTCATGGGAAAATAATACAAAATCGAATAATCTCTGTCGATTTGTGAAGAAATTTCGGTCATATCTCTTATAGTTTTCGAGAAGAGACATACCATACATATAGGTGCTCTGCTCTGTGAAGGCCAAAGCTGGTATTGCGTTACATAGTACTATATGGAAAGGTAGGGTGTACTTGCGAAAAATATCACTCGAGTCTCCTCAACCATTTCAGGCGAAAATAATATGTAATCAAACACTCTCTGTCGATTTGTGAAGAAATGTCGGTCATATCTCTTATAGTTTTCGAGAAGAGACATACCATACATATAGGTGCTCTTTGGATAACTCCTACAATTCGTGTCTCCTTATCCATTTCAAGGGAAAATAATACAAAATCGAATAATCTCTGTCGATTTGTTATGAAATTTCGATCATATGTCTTATAGTTATCGAGAAGAGACATACCATACATATAGGTGCTCTGCTCTGTGAAGGCCAAAGCCGGTATTGCGTTACATAGTACTATATGGAAAGGTAGGGTGTACTTGCGAAAATTATCTCTCGAGTCTCCTCAACCATTTCAGTCGAAATAATATAGTAAATATCTAAGACCTCTTTACTCTGTCCTGATAGGTCTACAAGTGTCTTAAGTTTTCGCGTGTGTAGTACTATGGTGCTTACATAACCTGTTTTCTTACTAAGGAAAAGAACGCACTAGTTGCCTTGTTGCTACAGGAAAGTTCAAGAGAAGTAAGAAACACATAAAAAATAGTCAAGGGTGGCTTTGAAAAAGTAATGCTCATGCCTCCAGGGTTAAGGGGGAAAGCTTGTGTCTTATAGATAAAATACGTATAGTATTGACGAACCCTTGTCCCTAGTAGTTTCCGTCCATGTGGTGTATTGCTAGACAGATGGTGGAATATCAATTAGAGCACTGCAGGGACTTTATCCAGGCTTCCCATGTTACCTGTCAACGGAATCGTGTCTAATTAGTAATGCACGCGATGTCAGTTGATTATAGAATAAGTGACAAAGCGATGATGCATTGGTATGTACAACAGTAAACAGCTCTGAAGGTGGATAAAGGTTGTTTACAGTGAGATTAATGCATTGAACAATGTTTTTTATGCTGTGCTGCCAACAGACCTTTAGGCACTTTTGTCTTCTTGTCGTTTCTGTCATCAAGATTAGCATCATCTTGTTTTCATAAATATTACTCATTCTGAATTGGAAGATTAGGATGGACACTCGGAAATTCACACCTATTTATTTACCAAGTAAGGTATTCATGTAAATTTGCCATGGCCAATCAAATATCCTGTTAAAGTAGTCACGCAAGGATAGAGTCAATCAAATATCCTGTTAATTTAAAGTAGTCACGCAAGGATAGAGTCCCTATCATCTCTTGTCTGCTGTCATGTGTGTCGCCTTGGAGGTGAATCTCCTGTAGATGCGTACGTATAAATAGCCGTGTACATGCGGAAGAGGTCAGATGCGAGGTAGATGTCCAAGAAGATAAGTCACCGTGCGATTGTACTCAATCTGGTCGAGATGCGACAAATTATAAAGAAAGTTGTGAGAAAAAAGTTTTGTAATAAGTATCAGAATACCTCGCATCTAGTCAGTCTTCATGGCAGTGCAGCCAAGCATTGGCTTTACAGAGGTGACGATGAATGTGGCTCAGGATGGAGGAAAGCAGCCAAAAAGTGGCGCGTCGGAGAATCCTTAAAGCAAAATGCATTTCTTTTACCAAAGAGAGGTCATCGTGAGCAAACTGTAAGTGGAAATTATCATTTTGTGTACTATTCAGTGGTTGTAATGCATTATTGCCACATGTATGGGACGTTAACCCCTCGATTCATGATTGGTGTGCGACCAAGGATAAAGTCCCATACTTCATATAACTGTTAGGAATCTACAATTTGCTAGCGGATTTTACAATCCAATTTGCATGACGTATGTAGTCCATATAACAAGGGCATTAAAGGCCCCATCGTTAAAATTGTACTTTAGGAACTCTAAGGAACAGGAACCTAAGGAACCTCTAAGGATTACACGCATTTTTTTATAAGGAACCACTTTATAAGGAACCTACATGTGAAAGGCCGAAATATTTACAGAACTTATACTTCTAAAGGAAAAATCCCTAGGGAACTTTTCATTTTCAAATTCCGAGTGCTGTACTCAGATTCAAATGAAGATTACATTACATTTGATGATATCAATGGAATAGACATGATACTTCTTGATTGAAATTATGCTTTTGTGTATATAGAACCTATTTCCTGTGCATTTTGTGCTTTTGAGATTGAGTTCTAGCCATAATTAAAGGTAAAATTCAGAATTTCAATGCTTTTCTAGTGTAAATAGGGAACTTTTAGAGCTAGGCCTTTAGCTAGGTTCCTCATAAAAAAAGCGTGTATGCCTAGAGCTGGGCTCTCTAACAGAACTGCTTTCGTTTCTAGTCCTATGCAATACTTTGCATTAACAAGAGATTTCTCATGCAGGTTGCAGTCTTCAGTGACTCTCAACTGAGACCTGTTGTTGAGAGGGACGTACCGGTCCCAAGTAATTGGTACGTTAACTGTACCCCTGGGGGTACATTCCTTGATATTTGCGTGGAGCTTGAGGCGGCAGCAAATTTATCCTTGGGCATATCTCCTGCTTTCGTTGTCATCGCCGTAGGGACAAATGACGCCGGGAGGCACATGGTAATGGAGAGGGCAGAGAAACATTTCAAAGCATTGCTGTCCTCTGCTATAAAGCATTTCCCGAGTGCTAAAGTAAGAAAATAAATATCATGTTTCTATCTAAGCTGTTTATAAATTGATTCCATTTAAACGAATTTTATAGTGGGCGCGTGGATCTGAGTAATTTCTAGTATACCCATTTTCACGGAAGAAGCTAACTTTGTTCCTTCAGCCAGGATGTATCTTGGTATTGTGTCAAACTGTTTCTTAAATGTTTCTTAAATTCCTGGAAGTTTCCTTTAACAAATGAGTGGGGGTGGCAACGCTACCTTACGAATAACGCCCATGTTACATATATGGACGTGACATATATGGCCCATGCAGATAAGACCATATGAACCACTTTTTTGATATTTTCTGTCTTTCATAAATAATTATTTGTAAATATTTGCGAGGTGAGAAGTTCCCCTCCATAAAATAATATTTAGTCCAGAATTTTGTAATATTCCTACTCCTATGTGTGGAAGGTTACCTTACACATATGGACCTGACATATATGGCCCTGACGTATACGGCTGTTGTAATCATGGTTTAGACGGTGGTGTTTTGAGAGAAATCTCCTCTCTGTATTTAAATATTGTTGATCAATGCTTAGAAGTACCCTTGTAATTCACAATTTCTATTCCTGCAATGGTAACTCTAAAGTTCTCTTATAGATTATAGTATCGTCTATACCTCCAAGACTGGACGAATACAATCAAAGACTTGGGATGTACAATTCCATGATCCTCCGAGTGGTAGAAGACATGAGATTGTACCACGTCGACCACTGGGAGGAATTCCCTCGAAATGACCGAAGGCTCTGGTCGTCCAGAGATGGTGTACATCTCAGCAGTGATCACGGTCTGCCTCTGCTTTTGGAAGGGATCCAGTCTATTTTGAATGAACTCAGGTCCAACATTGTACCATATGTCGAAAGTGAGACGTAAGTTTCAAAATTAATTCACTCATTGTTACTTGTATTATCTTATCGGCTATAGCTATTTGTATACGTTGTATCCATCTGTTTACTGTGCAGATTCTTATGAAATGTGAACTTCGAACTTTGCCCATAGAAAATTTTCGGGTGATTGTGTTTTCATTTCTAGATGTGAAAAATCTTTAATAAGCTGATATTCCACGAGTTTACAGCCTCCTTTTTCCTTTATAATAGAAAGTCTTCATTTTCGTCTAGAGGTATAAATGTTGGGCTTAAAAAGCCCCCAAGTAAACTATTCCTAAGGGTCACAGACAGTTCTGTTACGCCACTGCATGCTATGTTTTATAAGTCTAGAAATGCACCAAATGAAAATAAGGACGATATGCTGCGCCCTATACCTCAATCACATAAATCCCATGAGATTTCATTTATGTGTTATAGTTAGTGGAATTTTATTCTCCCTCCAGGCCACTGTTCGAATCGCTCTTGACAACTGGACGTCAAGTTGGAAATAGCATTGTAAAGCACAAATGTTTTGCTTATTCAGATAAAGTAAGTCTTACTGTTAAATTGTCACTTCTATATACATTCCTTCTAAAGGCTGAATGTCATTTTCAAAATTTTTCCCTTTCAGTAAAGTAGTAAAGTTTGTCAGTTCAGTTTATGGCAGTGCCTTATCTAGACTTGTTTTCCCCATATAATATCAATTTGCATTTGAGTTTCACTTCGAATCTCTTTCTAATCTCAGAATGAACGCGAACGAAAACGCAATGAGTCGGAGAAAACAAAGCCTAAAAAGAGAATCAAAGGTATATGACAATGAATCTTATGATCTGATAACATGGCATAGGCATAAAATATTTTCTATGTAGGCTGAGCATTTAGGCACTTCCTAATGTAGTCTAATGACTGCAAAATCATTATGGCATCATAATACAGTTGTTATTTACAACGAGATACTACTTGTACAATTAGTTAATGCTGTACTCCGAGCACATATTACGTAATGATTGCTCATCAGTGGTGCATATATGTATTATCTGCAAAATTATATGTTGATAATAGTTATTTACTACTGTCTTCTCTTACCAGGTAAACGTCATCAAAAATCATTACCACCATCCAAGAAAGCAAACATGGTAAGATTGCAGTTGACTTGTTTCACCCATTTATTATCTAATGTCATATACCCTTGCTAGGCATTTTTTCATTGTGGAATTTATTTGATATTATCGTTCTTCATATCATTTAGCAATTTAAACTAAAAGGCTGCCGATTTATCATTCCCTTAGGACGACAGTGATTGGCTGGGATTAATCGGACCTTCCCCTGGCTCTAATTGCAGGGAAGCAAATGTTTCCGCTTCACAGCTGAAAGCATCTCAGGTATCTAACTGACACTACTTAACAAACATGAGGAGTTGTTCTATGCACGTTTTCTTTTTGATGTCACCCCCCCCCCTATCGCATATACCCTCTTATAAAGTTAAAAACTTGTGGAAACAAAACCAAAGAAATTAATACTTATAGAAGCTGTTGACAAGACAGTTAGCATCTATTATAGTCTATAGCCTAGTTTCTTTAGTTTTTATCACCATAGCGCTCGTGTTTCTTAACTTATAGCCCTACCTATTACTAATTTCATACAAAGTAGTCTGTATAGAAAATTGTAAAAGTATACTTTAATGCATGCAGTGCCGGTGCAGTGCTGTAGGTAATTTCATCCTATTCATGACCTTTCTGCATACATATGTATATCCAAACACTTTGCAGAAGATCTGCTATTTTTGTTAAGATTTTCATATGAGTTTTGTCGTAACGCAAAGCCTCCAAAAAAGCTGTTAGGTTAAGCTTATTAACGGTTTCCCTTTTCACAGGCTAGAAATACTGGAGGTGGTACTAATGATGATCTGCCACAAGCAGTTGAGAACAAAGAAGGCGACAGCAATCCAGCTGGGTCCATTAGAGGGAAAATTGCATTATCAAAGTTCCCCCCGGTCTTGACATTCAATGATACGTATGTCGAGAAACAAGGAGACTGTGATTCCGTTCAGGAAAGTAGACTTACATTTTTGCCGCCACTGCAACAAATCAAACGTATGATTTCCCATTTGGAGAGGCTTGAACAAAAGCATGGTCGCCAATTTTCTGTCTCTCTCAGCAACTGTTGTTTTGATTTAGTTGCACTTAAGAAGTTGCTTTTGTTGCATGAGATGAAAGATATAACGCATGAAGTACAACAGGAAAGCAATTGGTTTCGGAAATTAGCCAACAGTGTTACACAGCCACATGGCACCCCAGAATTAGACCCGGCTTTGGTATCAACATTCTGTAGCATGCTACAAGACAAGGGTGATGACTACTTTTGGCCAAATATACAATTAAAAACATGTGAAATTAAACGTCTGGCAGTTAACCGTTGGGTCTCTGATTTGATATTGTATCGTATAACGGAACTGTTGAATGATTCTAATCCAGATATTTTCGTATTCTATTACAACTTTTTCTCCGATGTAAATGACATTGTTAAAAGAATGCAGGAGAGGCACGGAGATGCTACACCGCAGAAAATAATTTTTGCATTAAATGTTGGCCAGTATAATGATGAAACCTATGTAGGAAACACGGTGGTGGGAAAGAAAGTTGTATCAGGATGCCATTTCTCGATGGGCGTTTATTACACAGAAGAAAATATATTGTTTTATGGGGATTCCCAGGGCTGGCCAATTCCTGAAAGTGTAGTTCAAAATATGCAACAATTATTGACATGTATTGTTGGCAGGCAGAAATCTCTTGCAACTACACTTTCCACATGCCATGTTCCAAGAAAGCGTGAAATCATTCACTCATGCAACAAAGACTGCTGGAGATATTATCCCCTTCAAACATGTACACATATATGCGGTGTCTCTGCCATTATTTCAATGTGTCTGGCTGCTTCTCCTGACGATTCATTCCTTTCACTAAAAGGAACCCCAGAAGAAGTCGGCATGGGGTTCAACTACTTGAAGAAAATTTCAAACTATAGCGACTTCCTACGTTTGATTGTTTTGCAGTGGTTAATAAATAAGAAAATTGACATCTCTGCATTAAGATGTGCGCATATTGACTGTCACAAAGGGAAGTCAAAGCCGGATGGGGAGGTAAATTCCAAGATAGCATTTACTAAGGACAGTACATGTAGTGTGTCTTCAAATGAACAAAATTGGGATCGTTTTTCCAGTGAGCAGAGAGATATGTGCACACCTTATCGCGCTAGTGAAGAAACGTATTGTAGATTTCGTCGTATTGCAAAAAATAGTAGTATTAATAGTTTTGTAGAAGCATGTGAGGTAGAAGGTAGGAGAAAATGCAATCTGGTGGACAAACATTATCATTGCACCTTGTGTCCCCCATGGAAACAGTTTCCATCTTTATTTCGTATAAGACGCCATATACGCCAAACTCACGTCAACCCCGCTAGAACTTTTGAATATGATGGCTTTCCTATATTACCCTGCAAGCAAGAACATGGGAAAATTAAATACAGCGAATCTAGGTACCATTATCACTGCCCCGTATGCAATAAGACTGTCTTGCATAGGAGCTTCTTTGAACACCACATGAAAATTCATAAGCGTAAGGTCAAAGTCGTGAAATCTATTCCGAAATCATTTGGTGATTTAATAAGTAGAAAGGTTGACGAAACATCTGAGCTCCCTTTCACAAACGATGGTCTGCCAGAGGAACCAGAGCCGAAACCAATGCACTTTAGTGAAAATGAAGAGGTAAGCAATTTGACTCAACATACTTTAAGTGAGGCAAATAGGTCAAGTTTCAAAATAAAGAGGGCACTTAAAATAAAGAGGGCACTTACTTCTTGTCATAAATGTGGCAAATTAATGTTAAAGAAAAACTTAAAGCGCCACTGTGACACAGCACATAACACTATTACAACCACTGCTGTCTGCTGTGATCAGGAGCGCGGTATATACATGGTTCGAAAAAATCAAAAAGGTGGCATTGGGTATCCAGTTCACGTGCAAAAAGTCCTCCACTCCAATACATCGACATCAGTCGACTGTAGTGACGTGAAATGTAAGTTGGAATTGCAGCTTGCAGGCAGAGGTAAAATGACTGCTAGAGAATGTAGGCATTTACTCCTAGTGAACAATGCCAGTTATCCAGATAGAGTAAACCTTTCAGATGATAAAATCCTTGAACTAGGGCAAGATAATAGGTTTAAACTTTTGAAGAACAAAACCATTGCCAAATGCATCGAAGTAAATAGGCAAGCTATCGAGAAAAATGCCCCTACAGTTGTGCAGTGGCAAGATGGCAATTACGTACACATGTCTATTTTTGATTTTAATATGCAAAGTATACCTGTGCTAATGAGACGAATCGTATCCTTTAATAGTCAGAACGGGCAGCTAGATTGCCAGTGTGCTAAAAAGTGCTATTTTTGTATTCACCGGGCGATGGGATTATGGTTCCTGTACCAAACAGACCAGTTGCAATCTTCAGGTAATGATGTTTATGAGAGCATGGAAACAGAGGATGATGTTTCTTCGGACGAGGAGGACAATGTCTCACGGCCTCCAAAGCCATCGACTTTCGGCAGTTTCGTTTATCCTCCTCGAGAAAGCAGTGTACTCATTAAAATGTGTAACTATCTTAAAACATGTAAGAAAATACCTGTTGCTATTCCCAAAATTCTAACGTCAATGTCGATTGAACGTATACCGAAGGCGTTTATACCTATTGAAAATCAATGTCACGAGTGCAGCCTTAATCTTGAAGGCCCCTTTTTACTTTCGAAAAATGCTAAGGTTTTGACAATGAACGGGATACTACATGGCTATGCAACCTTTATTAAGATTTGCCCTGCTTGCCAAATGTGCTACAGGTATCAAGAATATAATGATGGGGTCCATAATTTCGATAATAAATTCCTACTTACATTAGACATGTGTCTATTTATACGAGAAAATGTGAAACAACACGTGGCTGTAGGAACTGTGTGTGATATATTAGAACAATATTTGCAAGTAAAATTGAAGCAACAGACTGTCTTGAACGCGTATATGCATTTCGTCGCACTTAGCGCACACAGCTATGATTTCAACTGTGTAATTTGCGGTTTTCACCCCCCGTCCTCATTGCAGATTTAAATAGAAAAGTTGTGTTTAAGTGCCGTACAATTGACGAAGACATACCGGAAAGTGACGGTGATATAGCTGACTATGTGGACTGTGAGGAGTTTTGGAATAAAGTTGACGTTAATATGAGTATGAAGGGTTTTGCGCAAAATACACCAGGAGACATGACGATCAAACCTTCCATCCTTAACTGGTCCCCATATATAGGTAGGTTTACCAGAGCGAGCAATTTACTAGTGAATACTGAACATAGAAAAATTCACAAGGATAGTGGACAACTAGAGGCTGAATGCAGAGAATTATCTGAAGAGCGTTTAATAGAATATATGCATAAAGGCAAGGGCGTCGAAATTAGAAAAATAGCAAGGAAAGTAGGCGTTAGCGATAAAGGCTCCAAATTGGACATAATAAATCGAGTTCAAACAGCACTACATAGGAATAATACAAAATTTAATAAATATTTTAAAAAGCTTTGGGGATGTTCAGGGGGGTGGCTAACGATGACCTGCACCCATGGGATTATATGCGGAGTAAAATTTTTGTTGAGATCTGAGAGTCCCTTAGACTATATTGATATGTTACGAAGCATGCAGCATAGGCCGAACGTACTGGTTTGTGATATGGCACATATGGTTGCTGCCCTTGGTAACAGATATGAGGAGGATTTTTTCAGACCATTTCAAGGACGTGTTGCTGATAGTACTCCAGAAAATATCATAGATGCAAAGTCTGGCAATCTAACTGTATCTTTTCCCTTCTTAGAAGATAACAGACCAGCAGAATTGGATGTTATCAGTCAAGATTCTCACCCTGTAACTGGTAGCAATGTCCGACTTTCTCTTTTTGATATATTTCATCAGGGAAACACAAAAAGTGATGCTGAATCTTTACGCAGGATAGGTTGTGTAAGAGAATTGAAAGGTAATTTAAATAGTCAAGCTGCTGAGCAGCTACACCATTCCTTTAACAAAGATAAACATTTTTTGAATCAAATGAACCCCGTAAATCACATATTCATGTTTCGCTCTATTATAGACCTTCGTAATGAAGCAAAAAATTTTAAAATGTGCAACAAAATGAGGGAGCAGACATGTGCAAAGGTGGCTTTCGACCAGTTTGGGAGGGGATATCTTTCCAATAACATAGGGCAGCCATTCCAATATGAAAGTGATTTGGGGAATAATAGTGATTCCCATGTAAATACTTTAGACTCAGATTCTAGTGCCTCGTTATTTAGTGATAAAGACACCAGCTGTAATAAGAGTACACCACCTATGACACCACCTCATTTCATTTCTAATCTTGTAGATGACACAACCCCTGTGAAAAAACAGCGGCAGACCACTGTCAGTTGCCTTAATTCTAATTTTGATTACGATACGGAGAATAGCAGAGCATGGATTGAAGAACTAGGCTTAACGCATGCAGAAAAACATTTACTGGAATATGGCTACAACGTAAATGAAACGATAACCAATGCTTCTTTGAGTTTGATCAGGCAGGAGAATAATACGATAGAAGGTCTGTTGCCAATAGTAGAATCAGGGGAATATAAGGGGAATGGCGGATTATTCATCCAAATACTCAAAATTGGGGAAAATCATTGGATAACACTTTCCAATGTTTTTACAGAGCATGGTAACGTTTCAGTTTACGATAGTGCCATGAGGTTGAACTACAGGTTGGAAAGTAAAGAAATCAGATACGACGTCTCTATCGAATTGGATGCTTGCAATATGAGATGTCTTCCTCTTGATAGCATGATGCTGTACGTTGAAGACACTGTGCAAGCGAAAAAGGATGCTGACAGTGGTATTGCAGCTATTATGTTTGCTCTTGCCCTTGCAAGGGGACGAGACCCCCAGAAAATAAATTTCCAGTATAAACTAATGCGCAAAAAATAAATTCAATGCCTTACGAATTCCAGCTTTAGTTCCATCACTTTTGACGACAGTCCACGTAGACAGTGGAAAAGGAAATTTGAATTTTCTGTCTCCTTATTTTGCCACTGTAACAAACCAGACATGGGAGACATAATGACAAAGTGCGGCACTTGCGCTAAGTGGTACCACAACAGTTGCGAGGATGGCGATTTTGAATCAGACGATTGGAAATGTAGGAACTGTTATGAGACAACAGATATTCGAACAAATTTAGATACTTATGATGCTGTCGGCAGTGTAAACGATTCTTCAGACGTGCGAGAATGTAAAGGTTTATCGTGGAAAGATTTGGTGAACAATGTAGGAAAGGAATACGAAAACTCTTGCCCTAAAGTAGAATTGCATAGTTTCAAAAGGTTTGTTAAACAATCTTTGAAGGAAGCATGGCTTCGCAACTTTATTAAACATACAGAAGTGGATTTTCCTAAAATCAACTCAATGGGTGGCATGGATGATCCTAATATCCAGTTAATATGCAAGTACAATAGAAATACTTATGAAAATGCATTTCAAGTAATTGACAGGCTAGTCATTGAAAAACACCCATCACAGTTTGCTGTGGGCAAGAGAGGTGTTGAAAAGGCGATGCTAATTGCAGCAAAGGTCCTTCAGCGATATTTTGAATACCTTGAAATATCGTCGGGATCCGAAGAATTCTAATATACAATAGTATATGCAGTTACTTCACATATATCAAAAGTGCATTGATTTGAAAAATACTATGTCAGATATTATGTATTAGTGAGCATCAGTTATAGTAAATAGTTATAGTATGTAAATACTCCATCGCTTATGAAAGCCACGACTGTGTCAAGTTATATCATTACTTCGCTCCATCATTCTAATGAAACTGCATTTCTTGAGCTATATAGATTGGAACTCATTTTATAGGGAATGTTCCCATACGTGTCTGTTGGAAACTGTTGTTTTGCGTTTTAACTTTGATTACCCACTGTAATGTTAAGTAAATAAGAATAAAGAGTTAGTGGTATTTTGTATTGTAAATAGCACCGTTGTAAGTAGTACCGTAAATCCTCGAATTAGTCCCCTGGGGGCTTATTTATTTTTGGTGCTTTTTGGGTGGGGGCTTATTCGAGGGGGCTTATTCGAGGGGGGTTTATAAACTTATTTGACAAATGCCGTATAAAAAGCTCATGGTCAAAGCTCCTTTTCACCATACAACTACAAGAACAGTATAAATTTGAGCATTAGTCATTATGAAAGTCTTTATCATCAGCAGGGGTGGGGGCTTATTCGAGGGGGGCTTATTAACAATTTGAAGTTCTAGCATGGGGGCTTATTCGAGGGGGGGCTTATTCGAGGGGGGGCTAATTCGAGGATTTACGGTATTGCCAATTATAGCAAGCCTCGTTATTTGACAATTTACGGAATTTGCATTATTACAGAGAGAATTCCTTAAACGTAGCTTGTAGTACATCGTAATTCAACGACGGTGATCCGTCGTCCGCAACAATCATGAATTGCGACTTATGAAAACATGATGGGCTTCAGCATCCCAGAATACCGCCGATAAAATATGATTTCAAAAAGTCTGATTCTTGGAAGCCCATTGGCGATGGCATGTGATGATGGGCAATAATCTGGGACGCTTAAAGACAAGCCGTTTTTCATAAATCGTAATTCATCGCCTACGATATCCAATAGTCGAGAAAAGATTTCCTTTCACTAATTCATAGTGATTCTGTCACCATGTCAATAAACCTTTCTGTTTCTCACAAGAGGAATACACATTGATATTGTCATATCATTTTCAAAACAACTTTATTAGCAACCCCGTTAATTAGAAGCATAAGAGTAGACACCAGTAGACGTTACCTTATCGGAGTAATATCACAAGAGTATTATATAACAGTAGATATTATATAACAGTAAACATATCTTTATACCATTCATATCCCTTGTAATCGTTGTTACAGTTCCAATGTATCTTAACCTCGAACTAGTACTTCAAACCATTAGTATTGTACATTAATTTCCTATGAGAAGTACAATGATGTAATTGATATTATCAGTATCTTGTCTCAAAACCTTGATTCATACACAATATCATTAACTTGTGAATCGCATTTGTTTCTTCTCCTACACACTTTTGTTTTAACTACACTACAGTTCATAACAATCTCAAAGACTTAGTGCATACTACTGTCATCTCAAACGGGTAAGTGAGCACCAATTATATTTTTATATTAGATATGATGAAAATTCCTTTACAGATCGACAGAGAATATTCGATTACATATTATTTTCGTCTCAAATGTATAAGGAGACACGAATAATACTTTTCGCAACTATACCCTGACCTTATATAGTACTGTGTATAGGCAGTATGGCCTAAGAGCACCTATATGTATGGTATGTCTCTTCTCCACAACTATAAGAGATATGATGAAAATTCCTTTACAGATCGACAGAGAATATTAGATTACACATTATTTTCGTCTCAAATGTATAAGGAGACACGAATGATATTTTTCGCAACTATACCCTGCACCTGTATAGTACTGTGTATAGGCAGTATGGCCTAAGAGCACCTATATGTATGGTATGTTTCTTCTCCACAACTATGATAGATATGATGAAAATTCCTTTACAGATCGACAGAGAATATTCGATTACATATTATTTTCTTCTCAAATGTATAAGAAGACACGAATGATATTTTTCGCAACTATACCCTGCACCTGTATATTACTGTGTATAGGCAGTATGGCCTAATAGCACCTATATGTATGGTATGTCTCTTCTCCACAACTATGATAGATATGATGAAAATTCCTTTACAGATCGACAGAGAATATTCGATTACATATTATTTTCGTCTCAAATGTATAAGGAGACACGAATGATATTTTACGCAACTATACCCTGCACTTGTATAGTACTGTGTATAGGCAGTATGGCCTAATAGCACCTATATGTATGGTATGTCTCTTCTCCACAACTATGATTGATATGATGAAAATTCCTTTACAGATCGACAGAGAATATTCGATTACATATTATTTTCGTCTCAAATGTATAAGGAGACACGAATGATATTTTTCGCAACTATACCCTGCACCTGTATAGTACTGTGTATAGGCAGTATGGCCTAAGAGCACCTATATGTATGGTATGTCTCTTCTCCACAACTATGATAGATATGATGAAAATTCCTTTACAGATCGACAGAGAATATTCGATTACATATTATTTTCGTCTCAAATGTATAAGGAGACACGAATGATATTTGACGCAATTATACCCTCCACTTGTATAGTACTGTGTATAGGCAGTATGGCCTAAGAGCACCTATATGTATGGTATGTCTCTTCTCCACAACTATGATAGATATGATGAAAATTCCTTTACAGATCGACAGAGAATATTCGATTACATATTATTTTCGTCTCAAATGTATAAGGAGACACGAATGATATTTTTCGCAACTATACCCTACACTTGTATAGTGTTAGAGTACTAGTTTTTGTTATTTATTTTGATTTCGTAATGTAACCGCATTAAGTGTTTACCTATACCTCATGTATGACATTGCCACTTCGTCCCATTGTCCCGTGTTCCGTTATTAGTTCTTACGTGAATGTCTATTTTTGTTATAATGTCCTCATTGTGTGTTGTCATCGCCCTGTTGTCTATTGTGAAATTGCGTTGCATATAAATGTGAGTATGTGTGTTTGTAAGTTTATGTTGCCGTGAAGTTCCATGTGAGAGTCGTCGTGAATCTGGTTGGAGTTGCCGTTTGTAGTATTATTTGTCGTCGCCGTTCACTGATTTGCCGTGTGCCATTTCCCGTCGGAGGACATTGTTGGACTTGTTATACTTCGAGAACTTAGAGAACTTGTTTGTACTTTTAGCATTTTGTTAATTTTATATATTGTGTGTTACTTGCCGTATTATTAATTGTTATTTTAAATATTAATTATTGATTCGTTATACTCTGTAAACCCGTGTGGTTTTACATTGGTGTCCGTGCCCGGGATCGACAAGTTCCTACCTTCAGATGGAAGTTAGACCTACAGATTTTGCAGTCATATATGAACGATTGAAAGCAGCAGAGGAACGCCTACGACATCCTTTCGCTGATCGTACGAACATTTATCGTTGTGAGGATGGCCGGCCCATTTGCTACTGCTGCCTAAGGGTCGGCCATGTTGCAAAGTACTGTTGGGACAGGAGGTATTCCTGTCCCCACAATCGGCCGCAATACGCACCAGAAACATCTGTGCCAGTGGTCCCCGTAGACTTAGAGTCGCTCGAAAGGGATGTTAATGGGCTGTTGAAAGAGCTCCATGGGATAACCCAGGATCTGGAGCTCTCATGGACAACACCCTTTCAAGCGGGTGCTGTTGACGATAGAACAGGGGAGGCCACAGACCAATGCAAGGAGACAGAAAATTTGGCAGTGAACCCTGATACCAAAGTGCAAGAGCCGCGAAGGAACCTCCACATCGATATGGGACGCTCAAGAGTTCCACTTTGCGAAGCAGTGTACACTCCACCTAGGTTTATGTATTTTAATGATGTAACGTAATTCATGTGTGATACGTTTTTGGTTTGTTACATGTTTTGCCGTTAGTTTGTATTTTTATTCTTTGTTGGCATTACTTCCTTTTGATGATTCAAGCCAGGAGGCTTGATTTTGAAGGAGGGAGTAATGTTAGAGTACTAGTTTTTGTTATTTATTTTGATTTCGTAATGTAACCGCATTAAGTGTTTACCTATACCTCATGTATGACATTGCCACGTCGTCCCATTGTCCCGTGTTCCCTTATTAGTTCTTACGTGAATGTCTATTTTTGTTATAATGTCCTCATTGTGTGTTGTCATCGCCCTGTTGTCTATTGTGAAATTGCGTTGCATATAAATGTGAGTATGTGTGTTTGTAAGTTTATGTTGCCGTGAAGTTCCATGTGAGAGTCGTCGTGAATCTGGTTGGAGTTGCCGTTTGTAGTATTATTTGTCGTCGCCGTTCACTGATTTGCCGTGTGCCATTTCCCGTCGGAGGACATTGTTGGACTTGTTATACTTCGAGAACTTAGAGAACTTGTTTGTACTTTTAGCATTTTGTTAATTTTATATATTGTGTGTTACTTGCCGTATTATTAATTGTTATTTTAAATATTAATTATTGATTCGTTATACTCTGTAAACCCGTGTGGTTTTACAATAGTACTGTGTATAGGCAGTATGGCCTAAGAGCACCTATATGTATGGTATGTCTCTTCTCCACAACTTTGATAGATATGATGAAAAGTCCTTTACAGATCGACAGAGAATATTCGATTACATATTATTTTCGTCTCAAATGTATAAGGAGACAAGAATGATATTTTTTCGCAAGTATACCCCGCACTTGTATAGTACTGTGTATAGGCAGTATGGCCTAAGAGCACCTATATGTATGGTATGTCTCTTCTCCACAACTATAAGAGATATGATGAAAATTCCTTTACAGATCGACAGAGAATATTCGATTACATATTATTTTCGTCTCAAATGTATAAGGAGACACGAATGATATTTTTCGCAACTATACCCTACACTTGTATAGTGTTAGAGTACTAGTTTTTGTTATTTATTTTGATTTCGTAATGTAACCGCATTAAGTGTTTACCTATACCTCATGTATGACATTGCCACGTCGTCCCATTGTCCCGTGTTCCGTTATTAGTTCTTACGTGAATGTCTATTTTTGTTATAATGTCCTCATTGTGTGTTGTCATCGCCCTGTTGTCTATTGTGAAATTGCGTTGCATATAAATGTGAGTATGTGTGTTTGTAAGTTTATGTTGCCGTGAAGTTCCATGTGAGAGTCGTCGTGAATCTGGTTGGAGTTGCCGTTTGTAGTATTATTTGTCGTCGCCGTTCACTGATTTGCCGTGTGCCATTTCCCGTCGGAGGACATTGTTGGACTTGTTATACTTCGAGAACTTAGAGAACTTGTTTGTACTTTTAGCATTTTGTTAATTTTATATATTGTGTGTTACTTGCCGTATTATTAATTGTTATTTTAAATATTAATTATTGATTCGTTATACTCTGTAAACCCGTGTGGTTTTACATTGGTGTCCGTGCCCGGGATCGACAAGTTCCTACCTTCAGATGGAAGTTAGACCTACAGATTTTGCAGTCATATATGAACGATTGAAAGCAGCAGAGGAACGCCTACGACATCCTTTCGCTGATCGTACGAACATTTATCGTTGTGAGGATGGCCGGCCCATTTGCTACTGCTGCCTAAGGGTCGGCCATGTTGCAAAGTACTGTTGGGACAGGAGGTATTCCTGTCCCCACAATCGGCCGCAATACGCACCAGAAACATCTGTGCCAGTGGTCCCCGTAGACTTAGAGTCGCTCGAAAGGGATGTTAATGGGCTGTTGAAAGAGCTCCATGGGATAACCCAGGATCTGGAGCTCTCATGGACAACACCCTTTCAAGCGGGTGCTGTTGACGATAGAACAGGGGAGGCCACAGACCAATGCAAGGAGACAGAAAATTTGGCAGTGAACCCTGATACCAAAGTGCAAGAGCCGCGAAGGAACCTCCACATCGATATGGGACGCTCAAGAGTTCCACTTTGCGAAGCAGTGTACACTCCACCTAGGTTTATGTATTTTAATGATGTAACGTAATTCATGTGTGATACGTTTTTGGTTTGTTACATGTTTTGCCGTTAGTTTGTATTTTTATTCTTTGTTGGCATTACTTCCTTTTGATGATTCAAGCCAGGAGGCTTGATTTTGAAGGAGGGAGTAATGTTAGAGTACTAGTTTTTGTTATTTATTTTGATTTCGTAATGTAACCGCATTAAGTGTTTACCTATACCTCATGTATGACATTGCCACGTCGTCCCATTGTCCCGTGTTCCCTTATTAGTTCTTACGTGAATGTCTATTTTTGTTATAATGTCCTCATTGTGTGTTGTCATCGCCCTGTTGTCTATTGTGAAATTGCGTTGCATATAAATGTGAGTATGTGTGTTTGTAAGTTTATGTTGCCGTGAAGTTCCATGTGAGAGTCGTCGTGAATCTGGTTGGAGTTGCCGTTTGTAGTATTATTTGTCGTCGCCGTTCACTGATTTGCCGTGTGCCATTTCCCGTCGGAGGACATTGTTGGACTTGTTATACTTCGAGAACTTAGAGAACTTGTTTGTACTTTTAGCATTTTGTTAATTTTATATATTGTGTGTTACTTGCCGTATTATTAATTGTTATTTTAAATATTAATTATTGATTCGTTATACTCTGTAAACCCGTGTGGTTTTACAATAGTACTGTGTATAGGCAGTATGGCCTAAGAGCACCTATATGTATGGTATGTCTCTTCTCCACAACTTTGATAGATATGATGAAAAGTCCTTTACAGATCGACAGAGAATATTCGATTACATATTATTTTCGTCTCAAATGTATAAGGAGACAAGAATGATATTTTTTCGCAAGTATACCCCGCACTTGTATAGTACTGTGTATAGGCAGTATGGCCTAAGAGCACCTATATGTATGGTATGTCTCTTCTCCACAACTATAAGAGATATGATGAAAATTCCTTTACAGATCGACAGAGACTATTCCATTACATATTACTTTCGTCTCAAATGTATAAGGAGACACGAATGATATTTTTCGCAACTATACCCTGCACTTGTATAGTACTGTATATAGGCAGTATGGCCTAAGAGCACCTGCATGTATGGTATGTCTCTTCTCCACAACTATGATAGATATGATGAAAATTCCTTTACAGATCGACAGAGAATATTCGATTACATATTATTTTCGTCTCAAATGTATAAGGAGACACGAATGATATTTTTCGCAACTATACCCTGCACCTGTATAGCACTGTGTATAGGCAGTATGGCCTAAGAGCACCTATATGTATAGTATGTCTCTTCTCCACAACTATGATAGATATGATGAAAATTCCTTTACAGATCAATAGAGACTATTCCATTACATATTATTTTCTTCTCAAATGTATAAGGAGACACGAATGATATTTGTCGCAACTATACCCTGCACTTGTATAGTACTGTGTATAGGCAGTATGGCCTAATAGCACCTATATGTATGGTATATCTCTTCTCCACAACTATGATAGATATGATGAAAATTCCTTCACAGATCGACAGAGAATATTCGACTACATATTATTTTCGTCTCAAATGTATAAGGAGACACGAATGGTATTTTTCGCAACTATACCCTGCACTTGTATAGTACTGTGTATAGGCAGTATGGCCTAAGAGCACTTACATGTATGGTATATCTCCTCTCCACAACTTTGATAGATATGATGAAAAGTCCTTTACAGATCAACAGAGAATATTCGATTACAAATTATTTTCGTCTCAAATGTATAAGGAGACACGACTGATATTTTTCGCAACTATACCCTGCACTTGTATAGTACTGTGTATATGCAGTATGGCCTAAGAGCACCTATATGTATGGTATGTCTCTTCTCCACAACTATAAGAGATATGATGAAAAGTCCTTTACAGATCAACAGAGAATATTCGATTACAAATTATTTTCGTCTCAAATGTATAAGGAGACACGACTGATATTTTTCGCAACTATACCCTGCACTTGTATAGTACTGTGTATAGGCAGTATGGCCTAAGAGCACCTATATGTATGGTATGTCTCTTCTCCACAACTATACGAGATATGATGAAAAGTCCTTTACAGATCGACAGAGACTATTCCATTACATATTACTTTCGTCTCAAATGTATAAGGAGACACGAATGATATTTTTCGCAACTATACCCTGCACTTGTATAGTACTGTATATAGGCAGTATGGCCTAAGAGCACCTGCATGTATGGTATATCTCTTCTCCACAACTTTGATAGATATGATGAAAAGTCCTTTACAGATCGACAGAGAATATTCGATTACATATTATTTTCGTCTCAAATGTATAAGGAGACACGAATGATATTTTTCGCAACTATACCCTGCACTTGTATAGTACTGTGTATAGGCAGTATGGCCTAAGAGCACCTATATGTATGGTATGTCTCTTCTCCACAACTATAAGAGATATAATGAAAATTCCTTTACAGATCAACAGAGAATATTCGATTACATATTATTTTCGTCTCAAATGTATAAGGAGACACGAATGATATTTTTCGCAACTATACCCTGCACCTGTATAGTACTGTGTATAGGCAGTATGGCCTAAGAGCACCTATATGTATAGTATGTCTCTTCTCCACAACTTTGATAGATATGATGAAAAGTCCTTTACAGATCAACAGAGAATATTCGATTACATATTATTTTCGTCTCAAATGTATAAGGAGACACGAATGATATTTTTCGCAACTATACCCTGCACTTGTATAGTACTGTGTATAGCCAGTATGGCCTAAGAGCACCTATATGTATGGTATGTCTCTTCTCCACAACTATAAGAGATATGATGAAAATTCCTTTACAGATCGACAGAGAATATTCGATTACATATTATTTTCGTCTCAAATGTATAAGGAGACACAAATGATATTTTTCGCAACAATACCCTGCACTTGTATAGTACTGTGTATAGGCAGTATGGTCTAAGAGCACCTACATGTATGGTATATCTCTTCTCCACAACTATAAGAGATATAATGAAAATTCCTTTACAGATGGACAGAGAATATTCGATTACATATTATTTTCGTCTCAAATGTATAAGGAGACACGAATGATATTTTTCGCAACTATTCCCTGCACCTGTATAGTACTGTGTATAGGCAGTATGGCCTAAGAGCACCTATATGTATGGTATGTCTCTTCTCCACAACTATGATAGATATGATGAAAATTCCTTTACAGATCGACAGAGAATATTCGATTACATATTATTTTCGTCTCAAATGTATAAGGAGACACGAATGATATTTGACGCAATTATACCCTGCACTTGTATAGTACTGTGTATAGGCAGTATGGCCTAAGAGCACCTATATGTATGGTATGTCTCTTCTCCACAACTATGATAGATATGATGAAAATTCCTTTACAGATCGACAGAGAATATTCGATTACATATTATTTTCGTCTCAAATGTATAAGGAGACACGAATGATATTTTTCGCAACTATACCCTACACTTGTATAGTACTGTGTATAGGCAGTATGGCCTAAGAGCACCTACAGTATATGTATGGTATGTCTCTTCTCCACAGCTTTGATAGATATGATGAAAAGTCCTTTACAGATCGACAGAGAATATTCGATTACATATTATTTTCGTCTCAAATGTATAAGGAGACAGGAATGATATTTTTCGCAACTATACCCTGAACTTATATAGTACTGTGTATAGGCAGTATGGCCTAAGAACACCTATATGTATGGTATGTCTCTTCTCCACAACTATAAGAGATATGATGAAAATTCCTTTACAGATCGACAGAGAATATTCGATTACATATTATTTTCGTCTCAAATGTATAAGGAGACACGAATGATATTTGACGCAATTATACCCTGCACTTGTATAGTACTGTGTATAGGCAGTATGGCCTAAGAGCACCTATATGTATGGTATGTCTCTTCTCCACAACTATGATAGATATGATGAAAATTCCTTTACAGATCGACAGAGAATATTCGATTACATATTATTTTCGTCTCAAATGTATAAGGAGACACGAATGATATTTTTCGCAACTATACCCTACACTTGTATAGTACTGTGTATAGGCAGTATGGCCTAAGAGCACCTACAGTATATGTATGGTATGTCTCTTCTCCACAACTTTGATAGATATGATGAAAAGTCCTTTACAGATCGACAGAGAATATTCGATTACATATTATTTTCGTCTCAAATGTATAAGGAGACAGGAATGATATTTTTCGCAACTATACCCTGAACTTATATAGTACTGTGTATAGGCAGTATGGCCTAAGAGCACCTATATGTATGGTATGTGTTAGAGTACTAGTTTTATTTTTATGCTCATTTCGTCATGTGCAGTAACGTTGGTTCTCTGTTCCTATGTGTTCCGTTTTTTGTTGCCCCGTCATCATAAGTGTTGCATCATCATCATCATCTCCAACTGTTACTGTCATCATGTTGCTTTACTTGTCCGTGACGTATTGTCTAATCTTAGTATACTGTTGTTTGTTGTGTTGTGTTACCATGCCATTGCATTGCCCCCTTAGTCCGCCATATGTTATAATTAGTTTGTTACGTCATGTGTGTTAGTATAAATAAGGCATGTAATGTTCTGTGTAGTCAGTCGTTATGTGAAGTCGTCGTTAGAAATTGTTCTCGTCGTTAACAGTGTTGTCGTGAGGTACAGTCAAAGTCGCCGTTCGTCGTTAGAGTATTGCGTTTTCGTTAGATAAGTAGAGACATTTTATCGTTAACAGGAACTGTTTGTATTTTTGTGACTCATTCCTTTTATATTTGCATCCCGTAAAATCGAATGATTTTACATTGGTGTCCGTGACCCTGGAGAGGCGAACCAGTGATTTGAAAAGGAATGATTTCAGTGGAGAATGTCAAGGACCTCATCATTTCAACTGTTGTTGCCATGGCTGAAAGGACAGAGTCAGCACAGAGAAGCGGTCAAAGTCCGTTTTACAACCGCACGAACATCTATCGCTGTGAGGATGGCCGACCCATTTGCTATTGTTGCCTGAGGGTCAGCCACGTCGCGAAATATTGCTGGGACAGGAAATATTCCTGCAATCATGTGCTTTCCGATGACCTGCCCCGGCCATTAGAAAATGTTATACCGTCAAAAGATAACAAAGAAGTGTCGGGAATAGACATCAATGAGCTCCTGAAAAAGCTCCAAGGTATGGTAAAAGAACTGGAGCAACTGACAAGCTCATACGTTCAAGAACCCACCGACAAAACCCAAGATAGATTAGCGCAAGTGAGAAGACAGGACGATGTAATGTTGGGTTCTCCAGTATTTGCACCAGATTTTTCGTGGAATGGACAAAGTAGTCATTATCTGTACGACCACCACCAGTTTGAACAGCTAAAGGCTAAACAACCGAGGTTCAGGCAGATCAAAACTGTTGGTGTCACGTAATTTGTTTCTAGCCAATGTTCTTGTGTTGTTGTATCTTCTATGTGTAATTCGTAATTTTTTTGCATTCCTCTTTTCTGATAATTCAAGCCAGGAGGCTTGTTTTTGAAGGAGGGAGTAATGTTAGAGTACTAGTTTTATTTTTATCCTCATTTCGTCATGTGCAGTAACGTTGGTTCTCTGTTCCTATGTGTTCCGTTTTTTGTTGCCCCGTCATCATAAGTGTTGCATCATCATCATCATCTCCAACTGTTACTGTCATCATGTTGCTTTACTTGTCCGTGACGTATTGTCTAATCTTAGTATACTGTTGTTTGTTGTGTTGTGTTACCATGCCATTGCATTGCCCCCTTAGTCCGCCATATGTTATAATTAGTTTGTTACGTCATGTGTGTTAGTATAAATAAGGCATGTAATGTTCTGTGTAGTCAGTCGTTATGTGAAGTCGTTGTTAGAAATTGTTCTCGTCATTAACAGTGTTGTCGTGAGGTACAGTCAAAGTCGCCGTTCGTCGTTAGAGTATTGCGTTTTCGTTAGATAAGTAGAGACATTTTATCGTTAACAGGAACTGTTTGTATTTTTGTGACTCATTCCTTTTATATTTGCATCCCGTAAAATCGAATAATTTTACATATGTCTCTTCTCCACAACTATAAGAGATATGATGAAAATTCCTTTACAGATCGACAGAGAATATTCGATTACACATTATTTTCGTCTCAAATGTATAAGGAGACACGAATGATATTTTTCGCAACTATACCCTGCACTTGTATAGTACTTTGTATAGGCAGTATGGCCTAAGAGCACCTATATGTATGGTATGTCTCTTCTCCACAACTATGATAGATATGATGAAAATTCCTTTACAGATCGACAGACAATATTCGATTACATATTATTTTCTTCTCAAATGTTTAAGGAGACACGAATGACATTTTTCGCAACTATACCCTGCACTTGTATAGTACTGTGTATAGGCAGTATGGCCTAAGAGCACCTATATGTATGGTATGTCTCTTCTCCACAACTTTGATAGATATGATGAAAAGTCCTTTACAGATCGACAGAGAATATTCGATTACATATTATTTTCGTCTCAAATGTATAAGGAGACACGAATGATATTTTTCGCAACTATACCCCGCACTTGTATAGTACTGTGTATAGGCAGTATGGCCTAAGAGCACCTATATGTATGGAATGTCTCTTCTCCACAACTTTGATAGATATGATGAAAAGTCCTTTACAGATCGACTGAGAATATTCGATTACATATTATTTTCGTCTCAAATGTATAAGGAGACACGAATGATATTTTTCGCAACTATACCCTGAACTTATATAGTACTGTGTATAGGCAGTATGGCCTAAGAGCACCTATATGTATGGTATGTCTCTTCTCCAAAACTATAAGAGATATGATGAAAATTCCTTTACAGATCGACAGAGAATATTCCATTACATATTATTTTCGTCTCAAATGTATAAGGAGACACGAATGATATTTTTCGCAACTATACCCTGCACCTGTATAGTACTGTGTTTAGGCTGTATGGCCTAAGAGCACCTATATGTATGGTATGTCTCTTCTCCACAACTATAAGAGATATGATGAAAATTCCTTTACAGATCGACAGAGAATATTCGATTACACATTATTTTCGTCTCAAATGTATAAGGAGACACGAATGATATTTTTCGCAACTATACCCTGCACTTGTTTAGTACTGTGTATAGGCAGTATGGCCTAAGAGCACCTATATGTATGGTATGTCTCTTCTCCACAACTATGATAGATATGATGAAAATTCCTTTAAAGATGGACAGAGAATATTCGATTACATATTATTTTCGTCTCAAATGTATAAGGAGACACGAATGATATTTTTCGCAACTATACCCTGCACCTGTATAGTACTGTGTATAGGCAGTATGGCCTAAGAGCACCTATATGTATGGTATGTCTCTTCTCCACAACTATAAGAGATATGATGAAAATTCCTTTACAGATCGACAGAGAATATTCGATTACACATTATTTTCGTCTCAAATGTATAAGGAGACATGAATGATATTTTTCGCAACTATGCCCTGCACTTGTATAGTACTGTGTATAGGCAGTATGGCGTAAGAGCACCTACATGTATGGTATGTCTCTTCTCCACAACTTTGATAGATATGATGACAATTCCTTTACAGATCGACAGAGAATATTCGATTACATATTATTGTCGTCTCAAATGTATAAGGAGACACGAATGATATTTGTCGCAACTATACACTGCACCTGTATAGTACTGTGTATAGGCAGTATGGCCTAAGAGCACCTATATGTATAGTATGTCTCTTCTCCACAACTATGATAGATATGATGAAAATTCCTTTACAGATCGATAGAGACTATTCCATTACATATTATTTTCTTCTCAAATGTATAAGGAGACACAAATGATATTTTTCCCAACTATACCCTGCACTTGTATAGTACTGTGTATAGGCAGTATGGCCTAAGAGAACCTATATGTATGGTATGTCTCTTCTCCACAACTATAAGAGATATAATGAAACTTCCTTTACAGATCGACAGAGAATATTCGATTACATATTATTTTCGTCTCAAATGTATAAGGAGACACGCATGATATTTTTCGCAACTATACCCTGCACCTGTATAGTACTGTGTATAGGCAGTATGGCCTAAGAGCACCTATATGTATGGTATGTCTCTTCTCCACAACTATGATAGATATGATGAAAATTCCTTTACAGATCGACAGAGAATATTCGATTACATATTATTTTCGTCTCAAATGTATAAGGAGACACGAATGATATTTTTCGCAACTATACCCTGCACCTGTATAGTACTGTGTATAGGCAGTATGGCCTAATAGCACCTATATGTATAGTATGTCTCTTCTCCACAACTATGATAGATATGATGAAAATTCCTTTACAGATCGATAGAGACTATTCCATTACATATTATTTTCTTCTCAAATGTATAAGGAGACACGAATGATATTTGTCGCAACTATACCCTGCACTTGTATAGTACTGTGTTTAGGCAGTATGGCCTAATAGCACCTATATGTATGGTATGTCTCTTCTCCACAACTGTGATAGATATGATGAAAATTCCTTTACAGATCGACAGAGAATATTCGATTTCATATTATTTTCGTCTCAAATGTATAAGGAGACACGAATGATATTTTTCGCAACTATACCCTGCACCTGTATAGTACTGTGTATAGGCAGTATGGCCTAAGAGCACCTATATGTATGGTATGTCTCTTCTCCACAACTATGATAGATATGATGAAAATTCCTTTACAGATCGACAGAGAATATTCGATTACATATTATTTTCGTCTCAAATGTATAAGGAGACACGAATGATATTTGACGCAATTATACCCTGCACTTGTATAGTACTGTGTATAGGCAGTATGGCCTAAGAGCACCTATATGTATGGTATGTCTCTTCTCCACAACTATGATAGATATGATGAAAATTCCTTTACAGATCGACAGAGAATATTCGATTACATATTATTTTCGTCTCAAATGTATAAGGAGACACGAATGATATTTTTCGCAACTATACCCTACACTTGTATAGTACTGTGTATAGGCAGTATGGTGTTACGAAAAGGAGGCTCATCGCCAGTTTGCACAGATTGAGGAATGACGTTATAACTATTTCAAAATTAAATCGCAACTGCTGGTGCAATAATTGCATCAGAAACCCGTAGGAAGAACCAGATTGGACAATTTACTGTTAATTCTTATTTTTAGTTCATTTCGTAATCTATTAGCTGTGAGTTATAAAAGGCGTAGTTTTAGAGGTAGATAAGAGTCTTTTTGGTTAGAGAGAAGTAGACGTTCTGCCAAGCTGGTATTATTTTTTAGAAAACTCTGATGGTATAGCGTAGGGCACATCAAGATTGACCCGTTGAATTCAAGAGAAGGTCCTTGCCGATAGATTCCTGTAGCAAGCCTTCAGGTCGTAAGTTTTATTCTTATTCGTAAATAGAACGTTGAAATATCGTACAGACTTTTAAGAAATTGTTGCCCTAAGAACTCACAGTTGAGCCCCTTCATAAAAGATAGGCTTAACAAGTGGTGCCCCGTGTGAGGATAAAAGCTGAAGAAATTGAATGGTTATAGACAATTTGTATAGTTTTTATGCTGATATTGACGTATATGTAGAGACGTAAACTGTGTTTGAAAGTTCGTCAAGTGACACATCCGAAGAGAAGGGAACAGATCGTGCGAGTAGAAAATAGAGAATTTTAAAAGAAAAGTCGTGTAACTCATCAGAAACTGTGTGTAATATCTACGGAAAGCTACAAATTGGTTTAAGACTTACAGTTTATTTCTTTGCGAGTTCGATTGCTTTCGATTGCATCATCACACGCAATCCTGCCGACGCACGTACTGTTTGAAATTGTAGTTTCATAAAAGTGTTAATTCAAAATGTCGCTTGACCAAGCTCAGCAACCATTAGTACTTGAATTGCAAAATCAAATGTCAGCCATGCAAGCAGCTTTAGAAGGTAATTCCCAAGCTAGTCTTTTTAAGCCCAAAATGTTTAACGGGTTTCCAACGGAAGATGTAAACGAGTGGCTTCTACAGTTCGAGCGCTACTCCAAATTTTATGGATGGTCCAACTCTAAGAAGTTAAATGCATTGTCCTTGCTGTTAGGAGGTTCTGCGTCGGCTTGGTTTCAAACTTTGCCTAACGAGACAACTTCCGATTTTAACGAATTAGTGGGAGAACTGAAAACGCGATTTGGATCTCAGAATCTAGAATTTTTCTTTCGACAAGAGTTGTACTCTCGAAAACAGGGTCAAAACGAACCGCTTGCTCTGTATACGGAAGACATCATTAAGAAATCTCAGCGTCTTTCTTTGTCCGATAAAGATATGATGAACATTTTTGTGAACGGCCTAAACGATGCTATTAAAACTCACGTACTCCTTAACCAACCAAAAACATTTGCCGAGGCAGAAAACCTTGCGCGTTTACGTGATTCAGTGTCAAAAACCAGTGCTCATACTTTTCCTCTAGCACCTCCATCAGTACCAGCTCAGGAACAGCGCATAAAAGAGCTTGAAGGCCAGGTAAATCTCTTGTTTTCCCTTGCAAACAAAACTCCCCATCAGGATGCTGCCCAGTTAGATGCCCTAAGTGCAAACAATACCATTGTAACCCCGTCTCAAGCTGCTAATCCTTCCGGTGACTTCCAGGGTCTGAGACATGAAATAATAGCTGCCATTCAGACAGGTTTTAGACAAGAGGCGCGAAGAAGTAACCATGGAAACAATCAACATAATTGGAAAGCAACAAACACTTTTGCTAGGGGTAGAAATATCCGCACGAGCGATGGGCGGCCCATTTGTAATGCGTGTAATCGCGTAGGTCACGTGGCCCGTTATTGCTGGGATGTTCCACAAAGAACTCAGCAGCCCCCGTTCCGTGGAGGTTCCCGTAGTTTTGCAGGCCAACATGCACAGTCCCAATACCAGCAGCCGCAAAATCGTAATGATGCTTCTTTAAACGGCCCAGGGCCCTCTCAATGGGGACAGTGAGGGCCCCCCAGCCATTCCCGAGAAACCAAAAAGTCCCGCCAGCTTTTACGCAAAGAAATAAAACAGTCAGTTCATCAATGCCTAGTAACAGAGATATCTCAGAGGTTCAAAAGTTTTCCCAAGGAACCCAAACCGATTTTACGGACGAGAATTTTGCTATTGAACGTGAAGTCAAAAACACAATCAGCCCATCTTTACAAGTACATTCTAAAACATTGCATGCTGTATCGACCCCATCTAATGTCTTGATCTGGGGAACTATTTTAAAGCAGCATTTTAAGCTATTGGTAGATACTGGTGCCGCAGTAACAGTCGTTAGTGAAGGATTTTTTCATGATGTTTTGAGATGTAAATATGCTTTGACGCAGAAACAGCTTTTTGAGAGTATTAAAACCGCAAATGGGGGCACAGTACCTGTAACCGGTGCCGTATCTTTTGATCTTTCGATTGGACAATGTGATTATGATTGTAATGCTGTCGTTGTTCCGGACTTGTCGTATAATGTCGTCCTAGGGAGAGATTTTTTACAGAAATATCGCGCAGTAGTGGATGTTGGTAATGAAAAGGTAACGTTTGCCGGAAATGATAGTGTATGTTTTGCTAACGGTGATACTCCCCCGCTGACTGCTGACGTTAGAATAGCAAGAACGTTCGTTATTGATGGTAGTAGTGAAGTTGTTATTCCAGCTGTCTTAACATCATTTCCCTCTGAACCTGCTGTAGGTTTAATAGAAGGAGTACCCAAACTTTCTGATCGTTATCATCTACTTTGCGCATCTACACTTTGCCAGCCCGATAGTGACGGTAAAGTAACCCTGCGGCTGATTAATCCTTCGGATTCTCCCGTGTTGATCCATAAAGGTGCTACCATTGCTAAATTTGAAGAGACAAAAGTCACCGATGACATTATTCCTCTTGATTCAGACCCCTCTGTTTCTGCCATGGACTCCCATGTTAATACTGCATCAGGAATGACTCCTCTGAAATTCAGTTGTTTGCCTAGTCGACATCTATCCTCTCAAGAAAATCATAAGCTACAAACATTGTTAGACCAATATTCTGATATTTTCGCTAAATCCACCTTAGATTTAGGCCACACAACTATAGTTCAGCATGGGATTGATACAGGTAAAGCTATGCCCATCAAACAACAACCATATCGCGTCTCGCACAGCCAGAAGGCCTCTATTGAAAAGCACATTAATGAAATGCTAGATCAAGGCATTATTGAGGTTTCTTCTAGCCCATGGAGCTCTCCAGTTGTACTTGTCAAGAAGAAAGATGGGGGGACCCGTTTTTGCATTGATTATCGGAAACTAAACGCTGTAACCCGTAAGGACAGTTATCCACTCCCAAGAATCGATGATGCTTTAGACTCTATCGCTGGAGCCAAATATTTTTCAACCTTAGATCTTCAATCGGGTTACCACCAAGTTGCTATGCATCCGGATTCTAAAGAGAAAACTGCATTCATTTCACATGCTGGATTGTACCAGTTTAATGTTCTTAGTTTCGGTTTAACCAATGCTCCCCCACAATTTCAACGACTTATGTCCAGAATATTGCATGGCCTCGAATGGAAGATATGCCTCGTTTACATAGATGACGTCATCATATTTTCATCGTCCTTTTCGGATCATTTATCTCGTTTAAAAACTGTTTTCGATCGATTCCGTGCTGCCAACCTAAAATTAAAGCCATCAAAATGTCATTTCGCTCAAGATTCAGTGAACTATCTTGGATTTATCGTATCTTCGTCGGGCATTGCCCCTGATCCGCAGAAACTCGAGGCTGTTAAGTCTTTTCCTACGCCAAAAACTGTGAAAGAAGTTCGCAGCTTTCTGGGCCTATGTAATTATTATCGTCGTTTTGTCGAAGGGTTCTCGAAGATTGCCTCACCGTTAAATATTTTAACTCGTAAAAACATCTCGTTTGTTTGGACTCCAGATTGCGAAACTGCCTTTTCAGAGCTGAAAAAACGCTTGTGCTCGCCGCCAATTTTAGCATATCCAAATTTCTCTGCGCCATTTCATCTTTATACGGATGCAAGCCAGACTGCATTAGGTTACATTCTTGGTCAGATAGTAGATGGAAAAGAAGTTGTTCTGGCATATGGAGGACGTGAGCTTACTGTAACAGAAAAACGTTATAGCACAACAGAACGTGAAGCGCTGGCAGTAGTTGATGGCATAAAACGATATCAACCATATCTTTCTGGAAAAAGGTTTTTTGTTCACACCGATCATGGGAGTTTGTCGTGGCTGATGAAAGTACGGGATCCAACTGGCAGGCTTGCTCGATGGGCACTACAATTACAACAGTATGATTTTGAAATAATTCATCGTGCCGGTACTCTTAATGGTAATGCAGATGCCCTTTCTCGCCGTTCTTATGCACCCCCGCAACATTTAATCAAGCCTGAATCTATTCCATCGTCTTTAACACGTCCTGTCGCGGTAATTGAGCATCCTTGCCCGCAACCAGACTCACTAGCTAAGCTACAGCGAGAGGACAGGGACCTCGCTGATATCATCAGATATCTAGAATCCACTCAGTTACCAGCCGACGACTCACAAGCCCGTTCATTGTTACTATCTATCGACGACTTCTATTTAGATGAAAATGAAATTTTGTGTCACCTTTGGAGCCCTGGTAAAAGAAGAGCTCGGTCCTTGTCCAGTCAAGTTGTCATACCTGCCTCTTTGCGCCACGAGATCCTTGTTGCTTGCCACGACGATCCAACTGGTAGTCATTTTGGAATCACAAAAACGTATGAGAAAATTCGGGCGCGTTATTATTGGCCCAACATGTACAAGGATGTTGCCCATTGGTGCAACTCATGTGTCGATTGTGCAATGAAAAAGATTCCTAGGAGGGCACATAAAGCTCCTCTCCTCCCAATTCCAGTGCAAGGAGCGTTTGATCGTATTGCTATGGATGCTCTTGGTCCTTTCCCGCCATCCCACGATGGAAATCGCTATATCATCGTTTTTTCAGACTACTATACTCGCTGGCCGGAGGCTTTTGCTTTGCCATCTATCGAAGCTCCGCGTATCGCTGAATTACTCGTAAACGAAATTGTAGCGCGTCATGGTGCCCCACGCGCCTTGTTATCGGACCGAGGACCTAATTTTATGGCATCTATCGTAAAGGAAGTCTGTAAACTTTTGAACACGCGGCGCTTACACACCACTGCTTATCACCCGCAGACGGACGGCCTAGTGGAACGTTTTAATGGCACACTAGCTGAAGCGCTATCTATGTACGTTAGCACGAATCAGAAGGACTGGGATAAGCATTTACCGTTGGTATTGTTTGCATACCGAGTTTCTCTCAATGCCACTACAGGTGAGTCACCATTCTACTTATTATACGGACGAGAACCACGCCTACCTATTGATGCGGCCCTTATTTTGCCCGATTCAAATGTATCGACATCAGTTGCGCAGCTTCGTGCTAAAATTGTTGAAAACATTGAAAGTGCTCAACAGCTTATTCTCTCGAACACGCAACTGGCTCAACAAAAAATGAAATCGTACTATGATAAGAAGGCTTCACCTGTTCCTTTCGAAGTCGGTAGTCGCGTATGGGTATACACCCCGAAGAAAAAAAAGGGCTTATCAAAAAAACTCCAGCACAATTTTCACGGACCATATCGTATTGTCGCTAAATTGTCGCCCGTTCCTTTCAAATTACGCACTCTAGATAATCGTCCAGTTTCAGTTCCAGTGCACGCAAATCGTCTTAAGCCATATTATGACCCGGCTGATCGCCCTATTGAACCGTCGAATGACGACCTTATAACACCGGATCTCCAGGAGTCAGATTTACCGTCGGATAGCTTTGTCTCAGAAGTCTTACCAGATGTTCCTAGCACTCTCTCTGAGGGAAATTCGGTTCCAACTCCATTAATTGTTGACAATACCGAAGACTCAGAGCCGCCGATTACGCGTCCAGAAGATCGATTCCAGCCAGCCATAATTCGCGCTATATAAACTGCCTATGGACATCCGTCCCCAGCTCAAGCCGGGAGGCTTGTCCTAAAAGGGGGGAGTCATGTTACGAAAAGGAGGCTCATCGCCAGTTTGCACAGATTGAGGAATGACGTTATAACTATTTCAAAATTAAATCGCAACTGCTGGTGCAATAATTGCATCAGAAACCCGTAGGAAGAACCAGATTGGACAATTTACTGTTAATTCTTATTTTTAGTTCATTTCGTAATCTATTAGCTGTGAGTTATAAAAGGCGTAGTTTTAGAGGTAGATAAGAGTCTTTTTGGTTAGAGAGAAGTAGACGTTCTGCCAAGCTGGTATTATTTTTTAGAAAACTCTGATGGTATAGCGTAGGGCACATCAAGATTGACCCGTTGAATTCAAGAGAAGGTCCTTGCCGATAGATTCCTGTAGCAAGCCTTCAGGTCGTAAGTTTTATTCTTATTCGTAAATAGAACGTTGAAATATCGTACAGACTTTTAAGAAATTGTTGCCCTAAGAACTCACAGTTGAGCCCCTTCATAAAAGATAGGCTTAACAATGGCCTAAGAGCACCTATATGTATGGTATGTCTCTTCTCCACAACTTTGATAGATATGATGAAAAGTCCTTTACAGATCGACAGAGAATATTCGATTACATATTATTTTCGTCTCAAATGTATAAGGAGACACGAATGATATTTTTCGCAACTATACCCTGAACTTATATAGTACTGTGTATAGGCAGTATGGCCTAAGAGCACCTATATGTATGGTATGTCTCTTCTCCACAACTATAAGAGATATGATGAAAATTCCTTTACAGATCGACAGAGAATATTCGATTACATATTATTTTCGTCTCAAATGTATAAGGAGACACGAATGATATTTTTCGCAACTATACCCTGCACCTGTATAGTACTGTGTATAGGCAGTATGGCCTAAGAGCACCTATATGTATGGTATGTGTTAGAGTACTAGTTTTATTTTTATCCTCATTTCGTCATGTGCAGTAACGTTGGTTCTCTGTTCCTATGTGTTCCGTTTTTTGTTGCCCCGTCATCATAAGTGTTGCATCATCATCATCATCTCCAACTGTTACTGTCATCATGTTGCTTTACTTGTCCGTGACGTATTGTCTAATCTTAGTATACTGTTGTTTGTTGTGTTGTGTTACCATGCCATTGCATTGCCCCCTTAGTCCGCCATATGTTATAATTAGTTTGTTACGTCATTTGTGTTAGTATAAATAAGGCATGTAATGTTCTGTGTAGTCAGTCGTTATGTGAAGTCGTCGTTAGAAATTGTTCTCGTCGTTAACAGTGTTGTCGTGAGGTACAGTCAAAGTCGCCGTTCGTCGTTAGAGTATTGCGTTTTCGTTAGATAAGTAGAGACATTTTATCGTTAACAGGAACTGTTTGTATTTTTGTGACTCATTCCTTTTATATTTGCATCCCGTAAAATCGAATGATTTTACATTGGTGTCCGTGACCCTGGAGAGGCGAACCAGTGATTTGAAAAGGAATGATTTCAGTGGAGAATGTCAAGGACCTCATCATTTCAACTGTTGTTGCCATGGCTGAAAGGACAGAGTCAGCACAGAGAAGCAGTCAAAGTCCGTTTTACAACCGCACGAACATCTATCGCTGTGAGGATGGCCGACCCATTTGCTATTGTTGCCTGAGGGTCGGCCACGTCGCGAAATATTGCTGGGACAGGAAATATTCCTGCAATCATGTGCTTTCCGAAGACCTGCCCCGGCCATTAGAAAATGTTATACCGTCAAAAGATGACAAAGAAGTGTCGGGAATAGACATCAATGAGCTCCTGAAAAAGCTCCAAGGTATGGTAAAAGAACTGGAGCAACTGACAAGCTCATACGTTCAAGAACCCACCGACAAAACCCAAGATAGATTAGCGCAAGTGAGAAGACAGGACGATGTAATGTTGGGTTCTCCAGTATTTGCACCAGATTTTTCGTGGAATGGACAAAGTAGTCATTATCTGTACGACCACCACCAGTTTGAACAGCTAAAGGCTAAACAACCGAGGTCCAGGCAGATCACAACTGTTGGTGTCACGTAATTTGTTTCTAGCCAATGTTCTTGTGTTGTTGTATCTTCTATGTGTAATTCGTAATTTTTTTGCATTCCTCTTTTCTGATAATTCAAGCCAGGAGGCTTGTTTTTGAAGGAGGGAGTAATGTTAGAGTACTAGTTTTATTTTTATCCTCATTTCGTCATGTGCAGTAACGTTGGTTCTCTGTTCCTATGTGTTCCGTTTTTTGTTGCCCCGTCATCATAAGTGTTGCATCATCATCATCATCTCCAACTGTTACTGTCATCATGTTGCTTTACTTGTCCGTGACGTATTGTCTAATCTTAGTATACTGTTGTTTGTTGTGTTGTGTTACCATGCCATTGCATTGCCCCCTTAGTCCGCCATATGTTATAATTAGTTTGTTACGTCATGTGTGTTAGTATAAATAAGGCATGTAATGTTCTGTGTAGTCAGTCGTTATGTGAAGTCGTCGTTAGAAATTGTTCTCGTCATTAACAGTGTCGTCGTGAGGTACAGTCAAAGTCGCCGTTCGTCGTTAGAGTATTGCGTTTTCGTTAGATAAGTAGAGACATTTTATCGTTAACAGGAACTGTTTGTATTTTTGTGACTCATTCCGTTTATATTTGCATCCCGTAAAATCGAATGATTTTACATATGTCTCTTCTCCACAACTATAAGAGATATGATGAAAATTCCTTTACAGATCGACAGAGAATATTCGATTACACATTATTTTCGTCTCAAATGTATAAGGAGACACGAATGATATTTTTCGCAACTATACCCTGCACTTGTATAGTACTTTGTATAGGCAGTATGGCCTAAGAGCACCTATATGTATGGTATGTCTCTTCTCCACAACTATGATAGATATGATGAAAATTCCTTTACAGATCGACAGACAATATTCGATTACATATTATTTTCTTCTCAAATGTTTAAGGAGACACGAATGACATTTTTCGCAACTATACCCTGCACTTGTATAGTACTGTGTATAGGCAGTATGGCCTAAGAGCACCTATATGTATGGTATGTCTCTTCTCCACAACTTTGATAGATATGATGAAAAGTCCTTTACAGACCGACAGAGAATATTCGATTACATATTATTTTCGTCTCAAATGTATAAGGAGACACGAATGATATTTTTCGCAACTATACCCTGAACTTATATAGTACTGTGTATAGGCAGTATGGCCTAAGAGCACCTATATGTATGGTATGTCTCTTCTCCAAAACTATAAGAGATATGATGAAAATTCCTTTACAGATCGACAGAGAATATTCCATTACATATTATTTTCGTCTCAAATGTATAAGGAGACACGAATGATATTTTTCGCAACTATAACCTGCACCTGTATAGTACTGTGTTTAGGCTGTATGGCCTAACAGCACCTATATGTATGGTATGTCTCTTCTCCACAACTATAAGAGATATGATGAAAATTCCTTTACAGATCGACAGAGAATATTCGATTACACATTATTTTCGTCTCAAATGTATAAGGAGACACGAATGATATTTTTCGCAACTATACCCTGCACTTGTATAGTACTGTGTATAGGCAGTATGGCCTAAGAGCACCTATATGTATGGTATGTCTCTTCTCCACAACTTTGATAGATATGATGAAAATTCCTTTAAAGATGGACAGAGAATATTCGATTACATATTATTTTCGTCTCAAATGTATAAGGAGACACGAATGATATTTTTCGCAACTATACACTGCACCTGTATAGTACTGTGTATAGGTAGTATGGCCTAAGAGCACCTATATGTATGGTATGTCTCTTCTCCACAACTATAAGAGATATGATGAAAATTCCTTTACAGATCGACAGAGAATATTCGATTACACATTATTTTCGTCTCAAATGTATAAGGAGACACGAATGATATTTTTCGCAACTATACCCTGCACTTGTATAGTACTTTGTATAGGCAGTATGGCCTAAGAGCACCTATATGTATGGTATGTCTCTTCTCCACAACTGTTATATTTTGAGACCAATACGCAGATCACAACGCTGATTGAAAACTACATGTTTTTGAACCGAACAAAACTCAACAGCCATATAGCGTTATAAATCATGAATCAATATATAAGTCCTTAGCGTCCCTTTTCTTTTGTGGTGTTTTCTCCTTCGCAGTATCGGAACATAACATCACTCTTTTCCTTAAAAACAATAAAAAAAAAAAACTGTTCAGTCAGTGTATTAATGACGAGTCTACAGGATCTCCAAAACGTCTTGTCTGAACACGAGCTCTCGTTGATCTTCTCGTGGTTTTATCGTTCTCATCATCCTTTCGTGAAGTGTAATCATCATCATCATCATCTGGTCTGTTATCTGTCTTTGGTGATATTTTTTTAAAGAACGAGGAATTTCTCTTCACATAGTATCTTCCTCTTTTGGCAACAATTTTCGAACCTTTAACAGTTACTACTGTGTAAGGGTTGGCTTCAAATTTTTGTTGAAAATTTGTTCTGTTTGTTTTGCCTGCAGATAACGGTATCACCAACTTTTATTTCACTTTCCTTTACTTTTCGTTTCGCGTCTGCATATTCTTTCGACTTTTTCTTAGACTTTTCATCGTTAATCCTTGCCTCATCGTGTCTGTCAACTGGGCAACTTTTTGTTGGTAACAGCGGCAATCTTCCTTTTACTATTCTATTAAACAATAATTGTGCCGGTGGTATCTTTGTGGTGGAAGGTGGTGTTGTACGATAATTTAGCAAGAAACGATACAGTTCTTGTTTCCACTTACGATTCTCTAAGACAGCAGTGCAAATGGCTTTTCCAAGCGGTTTCATAAATGCTTCTGCGGTGGCGTTTCCTTGTGGCCATAACGGTGTAGATGTTGTATGTTTGATCCCTAATGACTTCATGTATGATGTGAATTCATCTCCAATGAACGGTGGTCCATTATCAGATTTGACTTCGTCAGGAATACCGTGTCTCGCGAATATAGCATCGAGCTTAGGAATGGTAGCTCTAGCTGAAGTTGTTGTGACATGTTCAACTTCCGGATATCGCGAATATGTGTCGATAACAACCAAAAGATATTGGTCTTGAGGCAATGGACCGTAAAAGTCTACTTTCAACTCTTTCCATGGTCCCTCTGGCAGTGGTGTTGGTTGGAGTGGCTCTTGTGGATTTGGTTGTCCGGTTGCTTGACAAGCAATACACGTGTCGATCTCTTCTTTCACTAATTTCTCTATTTCCGGAAACCAGACGTATTCGCGTAACATAGCTTTGGTCTTTGCAACTCCTTGGTGTCCTTCATGGGCTAATTTAATAACACGACTTTGGAGTGCTTGAGGTATGATGATTCTTGTGCCTCTAAGAAGAATATGATTCGTGTGATCAATTGTAATCTCTTCACTTATGGCACGAAACGGCTTCACGAGATCCGAACTCCATAAATTTGTTTTTATAGCTGCACGTACTGCACGTAACTGTTTGTCGTTCTCCACAGCTGATCTTATTTCCTCAATTGTCAAGGCAGGAAATAAAGCTTCTTGTGCAATGAAATTTACATATTCATCTGCAATGTTAGGACGAGAGTGTTTTATAGGCAAAGGATGGCGTGACATGAAATCTGCTGGATTTTCTGTACCTTTCTTGTAGATTACTGAGAAATCGTATTGTTGTAGTCTCAACATCCAACGTTCTATGCGAGCTGGAGGTTTAGAACATGGATTAGCATAAATGACTTCTAGAGGCTTGTGATCTGTATAAAGGATGAAAGGAGCGCCATATAAGTAGATGTGAAAATGCTCGATACCCCAGACGATGGCGAGAGCTTCTTTCTCCGTTTGAGAATATCTTGTTTCAACATCTGTCAGTGATCTACTTGCATAAGCGATAATCTTTGTTTCTTCCGAGTTATGTGCTCGTTGTGCCAAAATTGCTGACAAACCAACAGGGCTAGCATCTACTAACACAATCGACTCTTTGTTTACATCGAAATAACTGACAACTGGGCTGCTTGTCAACACAGCTTTTAATTTGTCATACGCCTCTTGACATGCCTCTGACCATTGGATCTGAGTGTTCTTTTTAGTCAATTCACGCAATGGTGCAGTGATCGTTGCATAATCTGGTATAAATTGCGAGCAGTAGTTGGACATACCAAGGAGACTACGCACTTCACTTGCATTAGTAGGTGTTGGTGTGTTTGCGAATGCATCAATTTTCTTGGGGTCTGGCCGCTTGCCATCTTTCGAAAATTGAAATCCAAAGAAATCGAGGTTTTTCTTTAGAAATTTGCATTTATCCAGGTTGAGCGTGAGATTATTTTCACTCATCCGCTTAAGACATGCTTCTAGTGCCTGGTTATGTTCTTTCATGTCCTTTCCAAAAATTATGACGTCATCTGCGATGTTTCTCACTCCTTGCAGTCCTTGAAGGCTTGTTTGCAACATGTGCTGGAAGGTTTCAGCTGCACTGTTTGTGCCGTAATTTAGCCTCTTGTAACGAAATAGGCCCATATGTGTCGTAAATGTTGTGATATGACGGCTTTTAGGAGACAGTTCCAGCTGATGATAGGCCTGTGTGAGATCTAATTTTGAAAATACTGTCGCGCCATTCAAGTCAATTGAAATATCTTTCACTGTCGGTATTGGATGCCTTACGCGTTTAATTGCATTGTTCGCTGCTCTCATATCCACGCATAATCGGATTTCTCTATTCTTTTTCGGTACACAAACTATTGGAGACACCCAGTCTGTTTTTTCGTTCTCAGGAACCCTTTCAATGATATCTTGTGCAACCAATTTATCCAATTCAACTTGTACTTGTTGACGTAAATGAAATGGAATTCTTCGTTGTTGCTGGGCAATAGGTTTGACCTCCGAATCAATGACAAGCTCTACTTGCTTCCCTTTCAGCTTTCCAAGGTTTTTGAATACAGCAGGAAACCTATTGAGTATGTCGGCAAGTCCTTTGTCCTTGACAGGAGACTCTTTGTTGTCGACTTTATTAATGTGAAAACTGATGAGGCCTAAATCTTGAGCAGTTGAAGAACTGAGTAGACACCCTCCATTGTCTTCAGTGACGTAAAACGTAGCAACTGCAAAACGCTTCTTTGTCTCGATCAGGGCTTCAAATTTCCCTTGCATTTGCATGGGTGTTTTCGAGTTGTAGGCATAAGCTTTAACCTTTGTTTTCTTCAATTCAACACCATTCATTCGCTTGAAAGTGTCATTGTCAATAATATTGATTGTTGTACCAGTGTCTACTAGAACATGACATTTATTCCCTTTTATGGTGACGTAGGCTTCTGGTTGTTTTTGTTTTGTGACATTCACAGCGTAACAATAATCAGAGTTAGATGAATCGCTGTTCACTTCTTCCTCCTGATGAATGGGGCGTACCTTTGGCTTTTGATTATTGCCTGTTTCTGGCGTCTTACTGCTAAAGCAATATTTCGCAAAGTGATTGGGTTTTCCGCATTTATGGCAAGTTTGGCCTTGTGCAGGGCAAGGTTTGTTTTTGTGTGGAAACTTTCCCCCACAACTTCTGCACTTTTGTTTTCTTGGGCGTGATTTGTGTCTACCCTCCGGGATTTTCACAGCTTGCACATTGTCCGTCTTTTTCTCCATTTCGGCAGCTTGATATGTACTCATTTCAGCACGTCTTCCTTCGAGCAAAAGGTCTTTCAGTGTCAGTTTAGGGTCACGGAGTGCCATTTTACGTAAGCGAGTTGAACTACCCCCAGTAACGATTTGAAGCATGATTTGAAAATCCATCTCTTCGGTTGCAAATTCACAGCTCTGTGCCAAAGAACGTAGGCGTGTGTGAAATTGGTCGATGGTTTCTTTTGATTGTTGGGCGGCTTGGCGAAATTTATAAACTTCATATAACTTGTTCTGTTGTGGTTCGAAGTACTCAGTCAACTTCTCTACGGCTTTCTTATAATCTTTCGCTTCTCCCGTGGCTGGTAACTGTCTAAAAATTTCTCGTACTCGAGGGCCAGCTTGATAGAGGAGCAAAGCTCTTTTGCGTGTATCATCTGTGATCGCGTTTGCAACGACAAAAGTCTCAAAGTCTTCCAACCATATTCGCCATCTAGGCCCAACTGAAACACCAATGTCCGCATCTGGATCGAATGGCGGCATACTCTGCACTAACGTAGCCATGATTTAGTATAGAATAATTCCTAATACTCGTCGCCAATGTTATATTTTGAGACCAATACGCAGATCACAACGCTGATTGAAAACTACATGTTTTTGAACCGACCAAAACTCAACAGCCATATAGCGTTACAAATCATGAATCAATATATAAGTCCTTAGCGTCCCTTTTCTTTTGTGGTGTTTTCTCCTTCGCAGTATCGGAACATAACAACAACTATGATAGATATGATGAAAATTCCTTTACAGATCGACAGAGAATATTCGATTACATATTATTTTCGTCTCAAATGTATAAGGAGACACGAATGATATTTTTCGCAACTATACCCTGCACTTGTATAGTACTGTGTATAGGCAGTATGGCCTAAGAGCACCTATATGTATGGTATGTCTCTTCTCCACAACTATGATAGATATGATGAAAATTCCTTTACAGATCGACAGAGAATATTCGATTACATATTATTTTCGTCTCAAATGTATACAGAGACACGAATGATATTTTTCGCAACTATACCCTGCACTTCTATAGTACTGTGTATAGGCAGTATGGCCTAATAGCACCTATATGTATGGTATGTCTCTTCTCCACAACTATGATAGATATGATGAAAATTCCTTTACAGATCGACAGACAATATTCGATTACATATTATTTTCGTCTCAAATGTTTAAGGAGACACGAATGACATTTTTCGCAACTACACCCTGCACTTGTATAGTACTGTGTACAGGCAGTATGGCCTAAGAGCACCTATATGTATGGTATGTCTCTTCTCCACAACTTTGATAGATATGATGAAAAGTCCTTTACAGATCGACAGAGAATATTCGATTACATATTATTCTCGTCTCAAATGTATAAGGAGACAGGAATGATATTTTTCGCAACTATACCCCGCACCTGTATAGTACTGTGTATAGGCAGTATGGCCTAAGAGCCCCTATATGTATGGTATGTCTCTTCTCCACAACTTTGATAGATATGATGAAAAGTCCTTTACAGATCGACTGAGAATATTCGATTACATATTATTTTCGTCTCAAATGTATAAGGAGACACAAATGATATTTTTCGCAACTATACCCTGAACTTATATAGTACTGTGTATAGGCAGTATGGCCTAAGAGCACCTATGTGTATGGTATGTCTCTTCTCCACAACTATATGAGATATGATGAAAATTCCGTTACAGATCGACAGAGAATATTCGATTACACATTATTTTCGTCTCAAATATATAAGGAGACACGAATGATATTTTTCGCAACTATACCCTGCACTTGTATAGTACTGCGTATAGGCAGTATGGCCTAAGAGCACCTATATGTATGGTATGTCTCTTCTCCACAACTATGATAGATATGATGAAAATTCCTTTACAGATGGACAGAGAATATTCAATTTCATATTATTTTCGTATCAAATGTATAAGGAGACACGAATGATATTTTTCGCAACTATACCCTGCACCTGTATAGTACTGTGTATAGGCAGTATGGCCTAAGAGCACCTATATGTATGGTATGTCTCTTCTCCACAACTATAAGATATATGATGAAAATTCCTTTACAGATCGACAGAGAATATTCGATTACACATTATTTTCGTCTCAAATGTATAAGGAGACACGAATGATATATTTCGCAACTATACCCTGCACTTGTATAGTACTGTGTATAGGCAGTATGGCGTAAGAGCACCTACATGTATGGTATGTCTCTTCTCCACAACTTTGATAGATATGATCAAAAGTCCTTTACAGATCGATAGAGAATATTCGATTACACATTATTTTCGTCTCAAATGTATAAGGAGACACGAATGATATTTTTCGCAACTATACCCTGCACTTGTATAGTACTGTGTATAGGCAGTATGGCCTAAGAGCACCTATATGTATGGTATGTCTCTTCTCCCCAACCTTGATAGATATGATGAAAAGTCCTTAACAGATCGACAGAGAATATTCGATTACATATTATTTTCGTCTCAAATGTATAAGGAGACACGAATGATATTTTTCGCAACTATACCCTGCACTTGTATAGTACTGTGTATAGGCAGTATGGCCTAAGAGCACCTATATGTATGGTATGTCTCTTCTCCCCAACTTTGATAGATATGATGAAAAGTCCTTAACAGATCGACAGAGAATATTCGATTACATATTATTTTCGTCTCAAATGTATAAGGAGACACGAATGATATTTTTCGCAACTATACCCCGCACTTGTATAGTACTGTGTATAGGCAGTATGGCCTAAGAGCACCTATATGTATGGTATGTCTCTTCTCCACAACTATACGAACTATGATGAAAATTCCTTTACAGATCGAGAGAGACTATTCCATTACATATTATTTTCGTCTCAAATGTATAAGGAGACACGAATGGTATTTTTCGCAACTATACCCTGCACCTGTATAGTACTGTGTATAGGCAATATGGCCTAAGAGCACCTATATGTATGGTATGTCTCTTCTCCACAACTATGATAGATATGATGAAAATTCCTTTACAGATCGACAGAGAATATTCGATTACATATTATTTTCGTCTCAAATGTATAAGGAGACACGAATGATATTTTTCGCAACTATACCCTGCACTTGTATAGTACTGTGTATAGGCATTATGGCTTAAGAGCACCTATATGTATGGTATGTCTCTTCTCCACAACTTTGATAGATATGATGAAAAGTCCTTTACAGATCGACAGAGAATATTCGATTACATATTATTGTCGTCTCAAATGTATAAGGAGACACGAATGATATTTTTCGCAACTATACCCCACACTTCTATAGTACTGTGTTATAGCAACACGCCCTAGCAACAACACTACAGGAACGAAAGAAGAGGTGACGTAATGCTTACGTCAAATGTGACTTCAAGAACAAGAGCTTTTTATTGCCATATTTGGATTATTTATTTTTAAAGGTAGACTGCAAAATATATATATGTAGTAGCACTTAGTAAGGCAGGGGTCGAATCTGTTTTGTCGAGACGAAGACGAGGACGAATCAAGCCGAAGTATTGAAGAGCCGAGCTCGACGAAGAACTGCTAGTTTAGAAGGTTAGTTCAGGATTTTATGTATAATTGCCATACCGTGGTTTCAAGTTTAAAGACAAGCATTTTGCTGTTATAAAGCCGAGTTGTTTTTGAGTGAAGTCTACTGAAAGCCTTGCCAAGTTTCAAGGTCGTAAGTTTATATTGTTGTTCCTAATTCTTTTGCGATTTTGTATAGAGACGAACTCACGCGTTATATCACACGAAAGACTGTGATTTAACATATTGGTGCCCCGTGTGAGGATCTTTGTGGAATATTCAAGAAGAAACTGTGTTATTTTAGCTTCTTTTGCAATAATTATCGTTGTATCGAAGAGCGAGTACTTTTGACTGAGTTGTTCCGCTCTTGTTCGGTTTAGTCTGTGGAGAACAATAGTACTGCTTATACTCATTACGTCACTTACCATCCTCAGAGTGGTGGTATTCACAGAATCTCGTAGCTGTTGTTGTTTGTTTGCGCTGCATTTAATCGCATTATCATATATGTTCGTACATTGTCTTCCTTGAATAATGGCTGAAATCGCTGAAACCGTGAATAATCTTCAGTCACAATTGACTGCCGTTCAAGCCGCAATTGAGGGTAACTCGCAAGCTAGTATGTTTAAGCCAAGGCCATTTATAGGTACCCTCAGCGAAGATGTCAATGAATGGCTAGCAAAATTCCATCGTTTCGCTAAATTTTATAACTGGACTAACGCAAAAAAACTCGGTGCCGTTGTGTTATTGTTCGAGGGCCCTGCATTATCGTGGTTCCAAACCCTCTCCGAGGAAACAACTAACAATTTTAATGACTTAGTGGAAGCACTTATGGGCCGATTTGGCGCATCCAACATGGATTTTATTCTTAGGCAGGAGCTCTATGCCAGAAGACAGGGACCTGTAGAACCCTTAGCTAATTATACAGAAGACATAATTAAGCGTTGCCAGCGCCTTGCCCTCAACGACAATGAACTAATGAATATTTTCATTAATGGCCTCAACCCAGACTTGAAATCCCATGTCGTCCTTAACCAGCCTACATCATTTTCAGAAGCTGAAAAGCTTGCCCGGCTCCGTGAGGCGGTATCTAAAACGTCAGGGATAAATTCTGTAACGGCCTCAAATCAGTCTGCACAGGACCAAAGGATCAAGGAGCTTGAGGGGCAAGTAAAGCTCCTCATGTCTTTAGCCACTCCCCAGTCGTCATCTAAGTCTACCTCTTTGAGTTGCATTGCAAGTGATAACTCGGAATATTACCAAGGTAATGACAATAGTAGCGAAATCTACCAAGCTAAAGTTGATATAATTGCCGCTATTCAGAATTCCGCTAATAATATTGCACGCCCAATTCGAAATCAGTTTCAGCCGCGAGGCCGCAATTTGCGCACGACCGACGGCCAGCCTGTCTGTAATTTTTGTTATTGTGTAGGTCACGTTGCCCGCTACTGCCCGCATAGAAATGGCAACTATCAAACTCCACAACCACGCTTTGGGCCTCAGTCCCAGCAGCCGCAGACTAGGTTTCAGGCACGATCGCAGCCTCGTTTCCAACCGCAACCTCAATCTATGCACAATTTAAACGGGAACGGACCTTCCAATTGGGGAAATTGAAGGTCCAGAGCGTCAGCAAATCCCCACCCATCAAAGATGCCAACACCGATAATAACTGGAGGGAAGATCCCTTTGACGAAATGGAATCTAGGCCGCCTTATGTACCCTTGCCCAGTAAAAAGTCTCCTGTGGTAACTGAGGACATACCTGCTATTGAATCAGACATAATCAACGATAAACAAAGTTTTTCAAATGTCTCTATTTTTGGAAAAATCAAGAAGCAAGACGTTCGCCTTTTAGTTGATACAGGTGCTGCGATCAGTGTTGTCAGTGAACAATTTTATAAAGATAATTTACGCTTCGATGTCTCCTTAAGAAACAATAATTCGATCGATAACATTAAAACTGCTGACGGGCATACAACCCCGGTCATAGGCTTTGTTCAATTCGTTGTAGCCATAGGCGACCAAGACTATAACTGTGGTGCCTCCGTTGTACCCAATCTAGCTTACCAGGTGGTTCTTGGGCGTGATTTCCTGCATAAAAATGGCGCAATTATTGATGTTCCAAATGAAACTGTTACGTTTACATCTAATAATGCCGTCGCATTTGCCGGGGACTCTCATGATTTATTCGCTGTAGATGTCTGCGTTGCAAGCACATATGTAGTTGAAGGCCACTGTGAAGTCATTTTACCCGCGTATTTAGCTAAGCCAGTAGGCCCTATCGTTGGTTTAATAGAATCCAACCATCGCTTGTCTGACACTTATCACTTAGCAGCTGCTTCTGCCCTAGCTTTGCCAGATGATGACAATCGAGTTATTTTTCGACTAATAAATCCAACCGACCAGCCTGTTTTGTTACACAAAGGAACGTCTATTGGTACATTCTCTACCTTAAGTAAGACAGATCAAATCGTGCTGCCCGTTTCTGATCCCATTGTTTCTGCGGTTGAAAATGTTTCTGTAGCAGCTAAGCAAGGATCTACATCTCGATTTAAAGGTTTGCCAAGCCCTAATCTAACATCTGCGGAGAACAGGTGCCTAAATTTGCTTTTGGACCAATACTCTGACATATTTGCTTCATCAAGCTCTGATTTAGGCTGCACATCCATAATAAGACATAAAATTGACACAGGAGATGCTAGGCCCATTAAACAGCCGCCTTATCGGGTATCCCAGACACAAAAAGCGGAAATAGAAAACCAAATCGAAACCATGCTTAGCCAAGATGTCATCAAAGTTTCTACTAGCCCCTGGAGTTCTCCTGTCGTCCTAGTAAAGAAAAAGGATGGAACCATGCGCTTTTGCGTCGATTATCGCAAACTTAATGCAGTTACAAAGAAGGATAGTTATCCCTTGCCTCGTATTGATGACGCCCTCGATGCTCTATCTGGTTCTAAGTATTTTAGCACACTAGACCTCCAATCAGGCTATCATCAAGTTGCTATGGATTCTGACTCCATAGAGAAGACTGCTTTTATTTCACATGCAGGTCTATATGAATACAACGTAATGAGCTTTGGGTTAACAAATGCGCCCCCAACTTTCCAACGACTTATGCAACGCGTATTACACGGCCTCGATTGGAAGATCTGTTTAGTCTATATTGATGACGTCATAATTTTTTCAGAAACCTTTCAAGAGCATTTATCTCGTTTGGCTATTGTATTCGATCGTTTGCGGGAGGCCAACCTCAAGCTTAAGCCATCTAAATGTCATTTTGCGCGATCTTCTGTTAATTTTCTGGGGTTTGTCGTTTCATCGGAAGGAATTCTTCCAGATCCAAGTAAACTAAATGCCGTAGAAACAATTCCCGTACCATCTTCTGTCAAAGATATCCGCAGCTTTTTAGGCCTATGTAACTATTATCGTCGCTTCGTTAAAGATTTTGCTAAAATTGCTTCTCCGCTTAATCGCTTAACTCGTAAGTCCGTTCCATTTGTTTGGGACCCATCTTGTGAAGCAGCATTCCAAGACCTAAAAACTCGTCTTTGTTCATCACCCATTCTCGCATACCCAGATTTCTCTCAAGCCTTCCATCTTCATACAGATGCTAGTCAGTATGCCATTGGATACGTATTAGGCCAGCATATTAACGGTTGTGAGCGCGTCATTGCTTACGGTGGTCATGAATTAAATCTTGCTGAAACTCGCTACAGCACCACTGAGCGTGAAGCCCTTGCTGTTGTCAATGGTATCAAGCGTTATCAGCCTTATCTTTCATAAAAGAAGTTTTTTGTACACACTGATCATGGCAGTCTTTCATGGTTAATGAAGGTAAAAGATCCTACTGGAAGACTTGCTAGATGGGCTTTGCAACTTCAGCAGTATGACTTTGAAATAATTCATCGACCAGGTGCACAAAATGGTGCTGCTGACGCATTATCTCGACGTAGTTATCCGCCATCGATTGAGCATTCATCTGTTTCTTTACCAGTTGCAACTGTAGAGCACCCTTGTCCACCTCCTGTCAACCTGCGCAATCTTCAACGAGAAGACGTCGACCTTCTTGCCGTCATTGAGTACCTTGAAACTTCAGCATTGCCGGACAATGATGCCAAGGCTCGATCCTTGCTTCTTTCAATTGATTCTTATTATCTCGATGAAAATGGTATTTTGTGTCATCTCTGGAGTCCAGGAAAGCGTAAACAACACTCTCTTCGCTCTCAAGTTGTTGTTCCTGCTTCGCTACGTCACGATATTTTGATTTCTTGTCATGACGATCCATCTGCTGGGCATCTTGGTCACATTAAAACTTACGAAAAGGTCCGTCAGCGTTATTACTGGCATGGAATGTGTAAAGATATCGAGCACTGGTGCCGTACTTGCATTGATTGTGCAATGAGGAAGCGTCCTCGTAATCACCATAAAGCGCCATTGCTTCCAATTCCCGTCCAAGGTCCTTTCAATCGCCTTGCTATGGACATCTTAGGCCCATTGCCTACTACACATGATGGTAATCGATATATTCTCGTCTTCTCAGATTATTACACGCGTTGGCCCGAAGCTTACGCTCTCCCATCCGTCGAAGCATCTCATATCGCTCAGTTGCTTGTTGACGAAATTTTAGCTCGGCATAGCGCACCACGTACTTTGTTGTCTGATCGTGGTCCGAATTTCCTATCGTCTGTTGTCCAATCCGTATGCCAAATCATGAACACTCGCCGTCTGCACACTACAGCATATCATCCTCAAACCGATGGCTTAGTAGAGCGTTTCAATGCCACGTTATGTGAAGGCCTTAGCATGTATGTCAGTACACACCAGAAAGATTGGGACAAACACCTTCCTCTCGTCCTTTTTGCTTATCGTGTTTCGCCTAACGCCACTACCTGTGAATCACCCTTTTACCTTCTCTATGGTCGTGAACCACGCCTTCCGTTAGATGCAACTCTGTTGTTGCCCGATTCCAATGTTTCTAGCTCTGTTGCAGAACTACGTGCTCGCATCGTTTCAAATCTGGAGGAATCGCAGACGATTGTCGAATCAAACACCCAGCTCGCCCAGCTACGCATGAAGCTGCAATACGACAAACACACTACTCCTGTTACGTTCGATATCAGATCAAAGGTTTGGGTTTATACTCCTAAAACCCGGAAAGGCTTGTCCAAGAAACTTGCTCACAATTATCATGGGCCTTATCGCGTTACAGCAAAGTTATCCCCAGTGCATTTTAAGCTTCGTACGATGGATAATCGCCCCGTGTCCGTGCCCGTCCACGCTAATCGTATGAAACCCTATTTTGACCCGTCAGGTCGGCCAGTTTGTGCCCCTTCTCTCGTTGAAAATTCGCCTGATTTAGCAGCTTCTGATTTCCCACCAGACAGCTTCGACAGTTCGGCGACGTCTCCTACAGTCCGGCCACATGCTGACGCTCAGATTCAGTCAACGCCAAACGATGGCACTGATTTGCCTATCACACGGCCTGAAGACACTTTTTCCCCAGCTGAAATTGTGCCAGTTCCCTAGCATCAAGCCAGGAGGCTTGCGTCTGAAGAGGGGGGTTATGTTATAGCAACACGCCCTAGCAACAACACTACAGGAACGAAAGAAGAGGTGACGTAATGCTTACGTCAAATGTGACTTCAAGAACAAGAGCTTTTTATTGCCATATTTGGATTATTTATTTTCAAAGGTAGACTGCAAAATATATATATGTAGTAGCAGTAAGTAAGGCAGGGGTCGAATCTGTTTTGTCGAGACGAAGACGAGGACGAATCAAGCCGAAGTATTGAAGAGCCGAGCTCGACGAAGAACTGCTAGTTTAGAAGGTTAGTTCAGGATTTTATGTACAATTGCCATACCGTGGTTTCAAGTTTAAAGACAAGCATTTTGCTGTTATAAAGCCGAGTTGTTTTTGAGTGAAGTCTACTGAAAGCCTTGCCAAGTTTCAAGGTCGTAAGTTTATATTGTTGTTCCTAATTCTTTTGCGATTTTGTATAGAGACGAACTCACGCGTTATATCACACGAAAGACTGTGATTGAACAACTGTGTATAGGCAGTATGGCCTAAGAGCACCTATATGTATGGTATGTCTCTTCTCCACAACTATAAGAGATATGATGAAAAGTCCTTTACAGATCGACAGAGACTATTCCATTACATATTATTTTTGTCTCAAATGTATAAGGAGACACGAATGATATTTTTCGCAACTATACCCTGCACCTGTATAGTACTGTGTATAGGCAGTATGGCCTAATAGCAACTATATGTATGGTATGTCACTTCTCCACAACTATGATAGATATGATGAAAATTCCTTTACAGATCGACAGAGAATATTCGATTACATATTATTTTCGTCTCAAATGTATAAGGAGACACAAATGATATTTTTCGCAACTATACCATGCACTTGTATAGTACTGTGTATAGGCAGTATGCCCTAAGAGCACCTATATGTATGGTATGTCTCTTCTCCACAACTTTGATAGATATGATGAAAAGTCCTTAACAGATCGACAGAGAATATTCGATTACATATTATTTTCGTCTCAAATGTATAAGGAGACACGAATGATATTTTCCGCAACTATACCCTGCACCTGTATAGTACTGTGTATAGGCAGTATGGCCTAAGAGCACCTATATGTATGGTATGTCTCTTCTCCACAACTATGATAGATATGATGAAAAGTCCTTTACAGATCGACAGAGAATATTCGATTACATATTATTTTCGTCTCAAATGTATAAGGAGACACAAATGATATTTTTCGCAACTATACCCTGAACTTATATAGTACTGTGTATAGGCAGTATGGCCTAAGAGCACCTATGTGTATGGTATGTCTCTTCTCCACAACTATATGAGATATGATGAAAATTCCTTTACAGATCGACAGAGAATATTCGATTACACATTATTTTCGTCTCAAATGTATAAGGAGACACGAATGATATTTTTCGCAACTATACCCTGCACTTGTATAGTACTGTGTATAGGCAGTATGGCCTAAGAGCACCTATATGTATGGTATGTCTCGTCTCCACAACAATGATAGATATGATAAAAATTCCTTTACAGATCGACAGAGAATATTCGATTACATATTATTTTCGTCTCAAATGTATAAGGAGACACGAATGATATTTTTCGCAACTATACCCTGCACTTGTATAGTACTGTGTATAGGCAGTATGGCCTAAGAGCACCTATATGTATGGTATGTCTCTTCTCCACAACTTTGATAGATATGATGAAAAGTCCTTTACAGATCGACAGAAAATATTCGATTACATATTATTTTCGTCTCAAATATATAAGGAGACACGAATGATATTTTTCGCAACTATACCCTGAACTTATATAGTACTGTGTATAGGCAGTATGGCCTAAGAGCACCTATATGTATGGTATGTCTCTTCTCCACACCTATGATAGATATGATGAAAAGTCCTTTACAGATCGACGGAGAATATTCGATTACATATTATTTTCGTCTCAAATGTATAAGGAGACACGAATGATATTTTTCGCAACTATACCCTGCACCTGTATAGTACTGTGTATAGGCAGTATGGCCTAAGAGCACCTATATGTATGGTATGTCTCTTCTCCACAACTATAAGAGATATGATGAAAATTCCTTTACAGATCGACAGAGAATATTTGATTACACATTATTTTCGTCTCAAATGTATAAGGAGACACGAATGATATTTTTCGCAACTATACCCTGCAGCTGTATAGTACTGTGTATAGGCAGTATGGCCTAAGAGCACCTATATGTATGGTATGTCTTTTCTCCACAACTATGATAGATATGATAAAAATTCCTTTACAGATCGACAGAGAATATTCGATTACATATTATTTTCGTCTCAAATGTATAAGGAGACACGAATGATACTTTTCGCAACTATACCCTGCACTTGTATAGTACTGTGTATAGGCAGTATGGCCTAAGAGCACCTATATGTATGGTATGTCTCTTCTCCACAACAATGATAGATATGATGAAAATTCCTTTACAGATCGACAGAGAATATTCGATTACATATTATTTTCGTCTCAAATGTATAAGGAGACACGAATGAAATTTTTCGCAACTATACCCTGCACCTGTATAGTACTGTGTATAGGCAGTATGGCCTAAGAGCACCTATATGTATGGTATGTCTCTTCTCCACAACTTTGATAGATATGATGAAAAGTCCTTTACAGATCGACAGAAAATATTCGATTACATATTATTTTCGTCTCAAATATATAAGGAGACACGAATGATATTTTTCGCAACTATACCCTGAACTTATATAGTACTGTGTATAGGCAGTATGGCCTAAGAGCACCTATATGTATGGTATGTCTCTTCTCCACAACTTTGATAGATATGATGAAAAGTCCTTTACAGATCGACAGAAAATATTCGATTACATATTATTTTCGTCTCAAATAGATAAGGAGACACGAATGATATTTTTCGCAACTATACCCTGAACTTATATAGTACTGTGTATAGGCAGTATGGCCTAAGAGCACATATATGTATGGTATGTCTCTTCTCCACACCTATGATAGATATGATGAAAAGTCCTTTACAGATCGACAGAGAATATTCGATTACATATTATTTTCGTCTCAAATGTATAAGGAGACACGAATGATATTTTTCGCAACTATACCCTGCACCTGTATAGTACTGTGTATAGGCAGTATGGCCTAAGAGCACCTATATGTATGGTATGTCTCTTCTCCACAACTATAAGAGATATGATGAAAATTCCTTTACAGATCGACAGAAAATATTCGATTACATATTATTTTCGTCTCAAATATATAAGGAGACACGAATGCTATGTTTTGCAACTATACCCTGAACTTATATAGTACTGTGTATAGGCAGTATGGCCTAAGAGCACCTATATGTATGGTATGTCTCTTCTCCACACGTATGATAGATATGATGAAAAGTCCTTTACAGATCGACAGAGAATATTCGATTACATATTATTTTCGTCTCAAATGTATAAGGAGACACGAATGATATTTTTCGCAACTATACCCTGCACCTGTATAGTACTGTGTATAGGCAGTATGGCCTAAGAGCACCTATATGTATGGTATGTCTCTTTTCCACAACTATAAGAGATATGATGAAAATTCTTTTACAGATCGACAGAGAATATTTGATTACACATTATTTTCGTCTCAAATGTATAAGGAGACACGAATGATATTTTTCGCAACTATACCCTGCAGCTGTATAGTACTGTGTATAGGCAGTATGGCCTAAGAGCACCTATATGTATGGTATGTCTCTTCTCCACAACTATGATAGATATGATAAAAATTCCTTTACAGCTCGACAGAGAATATTCGATTACATATTATTTTCGTCTCAAATGTATAAGGAGACACGAATGATATGTTTCGCAACTATACCCGGCACCTGTATAGTACTGTGTATAGGCAGTATGGCCTAAGAGCACCTATATGTACGGTATGTCTCTTCTCCACAACTATAAGAGATATGATGAAAATTCCTTTACAAATCGACAGAGAATATTCGATTACACATTATTTTTGTCTCAAATGTATAAGGAGACACGAATGATATTTTTCGCAACTATACCCTGCACTTGTATAGTACTGTGTATAGGCAGTATGGCCTAAGAGCACCTATATGTATGGTATGTCTCTTCTCCACAACTTTGATAGATATGATGAAAAGTCCTTTACAGATCGACAGAGAATATTCGATTACATATTATTTTCGTCTTAAATGTATAAGGAGACACGAATGATATTTATTGGAACTATACCCTGACCTTATATAGTACTGTGTATAGGCAGTATGGCCTAAGAGCACCTATATGTATGGTATGTCTCTTCTCCACAACTATTAGAGATATGATGAAAATTCCTTTACAGATCGACAGAGAATATTGGATTACACATTATTTTCGTCCCAAATGTATAAGGAGACACGAATGATATTTTTCACAACTATACCCTGCACCTGTATAGTACTGTGTATAGGCAGTATGGCCTAAGAGCACCTATATGTATGGTATGTCTCTTCTCCACAGCTATAAGAGATATGATGAAAATTCCTTTACAAATCGACAGAGAATATTCGATTACACATTATTTTTGTCTCAAATGTATAAGGAGACACGAATGATATTTTTCGCAACTATACCCTGCACTTGTATAGTACTGTGTATAGGCAGTATGGCCTAAGAGCACCTATATGTATGGTATGTCTCTTCTCCACAACTTTGATAGATATGATGAAAAGTCCTTTACAGATCGACAGAGAATATTCGATTACATATTATTTTCGTCTTAAATGTATAAGGAGACATGAATGATATTTTTCGTAACTATACCCTGAACTTATATAGTACTGTGTATAGGCAGTATGGCCTAAGAGCACCTATATGTATGGTATGTCTCTTCTCCACAACTATAAGAGATATGATGAAAATTCCTTTACAGATCGACAGAGAATATTCGATTACATATTATTTTCGTCTCAAATGTATAAGGAGACACGAATGATATTTTTCACAACTATACCCTGCACCTGTATAGTACTGTGTATAGACAGTATGGCCTAAGAGCACCTATATGTATGGTATGTCTCTTCTCCACAACTATGATAGATATGAAGAAAATTCCTTTACAGATCGACAGAGAATATTCGATTACATATTATTTTCGTCTCAAATGTATAAGGAGACACGAATGATATTTTTCGCAACTATACCCTGAACTTATATAGTACTGTGTATAGGCAGTATGGCCTAAGAGCACCTATATGTATGGTATGTCTCTTCTCCACAACTATAAGAGATATGACGAAAATTCCTTTACAGATCGACAGAGAATATTCGATTACACATTATTTTCGTCTCAAATGTATAAGGAGACACGAATGATATTTTTCGCAACTATACCCTGCACTTGTATAGTACTGTGTATAGGCAGTATGGCCTAAGAGCACCTATATGTATGGTATGTCTCTTCTCCACAACTATGATAGATATGATGAAAATTCCTTTACAGATCGACAGAGAATATTCGATTACATATTATTTTCGTCTCAAATGTATAAGGAGACATGAATGATATTTTTCGCAACTATACCCTGCACCTGTATAGTACTGTGTATAGGCAGTATGGCCTAAGAGCACCTATATGTATGGTATTGTTAAGCGTGGCATGGCTTAACAACTGCATGAGTTGGTTGCGTGGCACAGAAAAATAAAAGAACTGACAAAAGTAACTTACGATCTTGAAAAACACTATCTTTGAATCTTTTCTGTAAATCAAGTTAACAAACATAAGCGAGGTTCCATCAGCGTTTCAACATAAGGTGCTAACTATTACTTAATTAACTAGTTCCGATAAGGTTCGTCTTTGATTCGTCTCTTCTACTAACTCGTATTGATGCTCGGCTTCACAGGTTCGTCTCTTCAGTTAAATCGTCTTGATGCGCGGCATCACAGGTTCGTCCTTCACAGTTCGGCTCAATTCTCGACTCTCTCAAACTAACCAATCTAATCTACAAATACCCGACTAGAACAATTATACAAAACTGTTTACCATACAAAGAAAAATGCAAGTGCATAAACAAGTAAAAGACAATAAAAAGTTATTCGCGTTATTCAACGTCCAGGTGGGCGCACACATTACTTTTCGCCAAATAAGGCACAAGTCTGACCACGATCCAAATAATTGTTCGATTCCTTTATTCGCTATTCTCAATGTGCTACGTAATGTTTTCGAGCAAAACAACCATTGATGTAAACAAGAAACAAAGGGGGAGCGTCCGTATCACAACATAACCCCCTCCTTTAAAACAAGCCTCCTGGCTTGTCCAAGAAATTAGACGTTCACAATAGTCTGCGGAGTATGATAGTCCTCGGGACGAGTAATCGCTGGTTCGACAGGTGACGATACCAGATCAGGAGTATTAACTGCCGGATCAGGAGGAGTAACTACATCTGCGGCATCGGGCAAAATCTCAGGAGCAAAACTATCCGATGGCATATCCGACTCTGTGAGGTCTGGCGAGGAGTCATCTATTGGCTGTAAAGGGTCAACTGGACGATCAGCAGGATCATAAAAAGGCTTTAAGCGGTTAGCGTGAACTGGGACAGAAACTACGCGGTTATCTAGGGTACGTAGCCGGAAGTGAACGGGAGATAACTTAGTAACGATACGGTATGGACCGTGAAAGTTATGACTGAGCTTCTTTGTAAGGCCCTTCTTTGTTTTTGGCGTATACACCCAAACCTTAGACCCGATTTCATAATGCACTGGTGCACTGGTTTTGTCATACTGCAGCTTCATACGTTGCTGTGCAAGCTGCGTATTGCTGCTAATAATCTTTTGAGCTTCCTCAAGCCTTTGCACGATGCGAGCTCGATGTTCAGCGACAGACGGTGACAGATTAGATGTTGGTAACAACAAAGCAACATCAATAGGGAGTCTGGGTTCCCGACCATACAGTAGATAAAAGGGCGATTCTCCAGTAGTGGCATTAGGGGAAACGCGATAGGCAAAGAGAACCATAGGAATGTGCTTATCCCAGTCTTTTTGGTTAGAACTGACGTACATAGCAAGGCCTTCGACTAAAGTACCATTAAATCTTTCAACGAGACCATCTGTTTGAGGATGGTATGCGGTAGTATGCTGTCGGCGAGTGTTAATGAGACGACAAACTTCCTGAACGATAGTAGCAAGAAAATTAGGTCCACGATCAGACAATAACGTACGTGGTGCACTATGGCGAGCGACGATTTCATCAACAATGAGCTGAGCAATCCGAGGAGCATCAATTGAGGGCAATGCAAAAGCTTCGGGCCAACGAGTATAGTAATCAGAAAAGACAATGATATAACGATTACCATCATTAGTGACAGGCAAAGGACCGAGTATATCCACTGCAACTCTATCAAAAGCTCCTTCAACGGGAATAGGCAACAGGGGAGCTTTACGCTGACCCCTGGGAACTTTCTTCATGGCACAATCAACACACGTTCGACACCAATGATCAATATCTCGAAACATACCGGGCCAAAAGTAGCGACGGCGAATCTTTTCATACGTTTTATGAGTACTAAAATGGCTAGCAGTAGGCGCGTCGTGACAGGCAGATATGACCTCATGACGTAATGATGCAGGGATCACGACTTGAGAACACAAGGACTGAAGGTGGCGCTTTCCAGGTGTCCAAAGATGACATAAAAGACCGTTACCATCGAGATAATAAGAATCGATTTGCAAGAGGAGAGAACGTGCGGCCTGGTCTTCAATAGGTAATTCTGCGGTTTCAAGGTATTGGATGATAGGAGCAAGATCTGGATCTTGGCGCTGTAAAGTGTGTAGGGTGGCTGCAGGTGGACAAGGTGGCGCAATTGCACTTAAAGGTAACGTGACAGAAGACTCTTGTGAGACAGACAGTGGAGCAACATAGGAGCGACGAGAAAGAGCATCGGCATTCCCGTTTGATGTACCAGCACGATGAATAATTTTAAAGTTATATTGCTGTAATTGTAATGCCCAACGTGCAAGTCTGCCAGTTGGATCTTTGATCCGCATGAGCCACGAAAGGCTGCCGTGATCAGTGTGAATATAAAACTTGTTTCCCGCAAGATAAGGCTGATAGCGCTTGACACCAGCAACGACAGCCAAAGCTTCTCGTTCTGTCGTATGGTAATTTTTTTCTGCATAGCTGAGCTCTCGTCCACCATATGCAATAACATGCTCTCGACCATTGATACATTGACCTAGAATATAGCCTAAAGCATACTGACTTGCATCCGTGTACAGATGAAAAGGCTGGTCAAAATCAGGATATGCAAGAATAGGTGCGGAACATAAACGACGTTTCAACTCAAGGAACGCTTCTTCACATTCGGGAGTCCACACAAAAGCAACGTCTTTACGAGTAAGTCTGTTTAATGGTGAAGAAATGTTAGCAAAATTATGTACAAAACGTCGGTAATAATTGGCAAGGCCCAAAAAACTACGAACTTCTTTTACTGACTGCGGTGTAGGAAAGGACTTAACGACAGAGATTTTGTCTGGATCTGGAGAAATTCCATTAGCAGACACTACAAAACCAAGAAAATTAACGGAAGTCTCAACGAAATAACACTTGGAAGGCTTAAGCTTCAAGTTAGCTTGACGTAATCGTTCAAAGACTAATTGCAAGCGAGATAAATGTTCTTCAAGTGTCGGGGCGAATATGATTACGTCATCGATGTAAACGAGACAAAGCTTCCACTCGAGGCCATGGAGTACACGTGACATTAAGCGTTGAAAACACGGAGGAGCGTTACATAATCCAAAACTCATGACGTCATAGGCGTAAACACCTGCATGCGTGACAAAAGCAGTTTTATCCTTGGAGTCTGAATGCATGGCTACTTGATGATACCCCGACTGGAGGTCAAGGGTAGTAAAATACTTTGATCCCGACAAGGAATCAAGAACATCATCTATACGAGGTAACGGATAACTATCCTTACGTGTAACGGCATTAAGTTTCCTGTAGTCGACACAAAATCTAGTAGTTCCATCCTTCTTTTTGACAAGCACCACAGGTGAGCTCCAAGGACTTGAAGACACGTCAATAATACCTTGTTTGAGCATATTAGCTAGATGAGTTTCGATTTCATCCCTCTGAGCTTGAGAAACACGATATGGAGACTGTTTGATAGGGCGAGCATCGCCCTTGTCAATAGAGTGTTGTACTATGTTGGTTCGACCAAGATCTAAACCAGAGGTAGCAAATATGTCACTATAAGTTTCGAGAAGATCTGCTAAGCACTTGTTTTCAGAGCTCGTTAAAGCTTGGCTAGGAAATGAGGCAAAACGAGACAAAAACTGTTCCCTAGATTCCATTGACCTATAAGGTTCAACTGAAACAGACTTATCTAAATCTAGAGAGAGGATGGTGACATCTGAACTATTTTCTACGAATTGACCGATGGTTGTTCCCTTATGCAGAAGTACTGGCTGTTCAGTTGGATTTAACAAGCGAAAGGACACCCTTCCATCTTCCCTAGGGCTCGAAACGGACGAAGCGGCAAATAGATAATAGCGATCAAAAAGTTTCGGCACAGCTTCGATAAGACCAATGATATTCGTGGATGGAGGTGTTTTAAGGTACGCTGGAATAATCGTTTCACTACTAGCGTCCAAAACTACAGTTTGCGCAGCTCTAACTTCTGAAACATGCGGAGGAATATCCTTCTTTGCAAAGGAAACAAGATTGTCAGGCGCGAATTTTACTGTTTGGCCGCGTACGTCAATTATTGCGCCGAATTTATGCAAGAAATCTCTTCCAAGGACTATATTATACGCTAACCCTGGGACGATAGAAGCATCGCAAGAATATTCGCTTCCACCAATCAAAACCGGAAATGACACAAATCCCGTTACAGGCACGCTTTCTCCATCTGCTGTTTTTACACTCTCAAGCTGAATATTTCGTTTTACTTCATACACAGGCCGCAAAATATTATGGTAGTATGCATCACTGATCACAGTTACAGCAGCTCCAGTATCTACGAGTAGCTTAGTTGACTGCTTGAGGACTACGCCCCATATCAAGACATTCGTAGGAAAAGAAATCTTGCTATCAGTTTCAATGGCAGGAATATCACACTCAGACATTTTCGAGGTGGTAGGGACGTTAGACTTGTCAAACGCATAATTAACCGTATTCGGAATCTCAGCTTTCTTCAAGCGGGAATTAGCTTCAACGGTAGAACTATTAACTTCAAAACTGGACTTTTGTTCGCATTGTTCATCAATATCCGATTGTTGTTTCCCGTACTGATTATTGGTTTGAGGGTTGGGCCATTGTCTACGATTGTTTGTGCGTAGGGTTGCCTGTTGTTTAAAATGCAGTCCAGATCTATTTACAAATTTGGGGCTTTCTATATCACTTACTCCTACTTGGGCCTTCAGTACCCCCATGTTGAAGGCCCTGCCGCGTTTAAATTTTGGCTACTCTGATTAGATTGCTGCGGAGGATGGGGAGAACTTTTTGTTTGGTTGGACGACGAATAACCAGTATAAATAGGTGGCTTATGCTGTGCATTGGTGTAACCGGACTGCTGAGGGCGCTCATTACAGTACCTAGCAACATGCCCTACCCTGCGACAAAAATTACAAATAGGCTGCCCGTCCGTTGTACGTAAATTTCTACCTCGAGCACCTCCCCGATTTCCTATAGAAGGCTGAAACTGTCGTTGTCTCTTCCCAAAGTGATTATTCTGGAATTCGCTGTGCATGGCGGCTATGAGCTCAGTTTTAAGTGCGTTTATACTGCTCGGATTTAAGGGAACATCTAATGCAGAAATAGTAGCAGGTTGTAATGAATCGCTCGTTGTTTGAATTGGCTTGGTATCAAAACTCGAAACAGGGGGTTGCATACCGCTTTTCTTCTGACCAGCAAGGGAGACAAGAAGACTCACGTGACCTTCCAATTCCTTAATCCGTTGTTCCTGAAGGGTAGACTGAACAGCAGTGAGCGAGCTAGAAACTCCCGAATTTTTTGAAACAGCTTCTCTTAAGCGTGCAAGGTTTTCTGCTTCGGCAAAAGAGTCAGGCTGGTTTAGAATGACATGGGTTTTGATGTCATCACGCAAGCCATTGATAAAAACATTCAATAAATCTTTATCGGAAAGAGCGAGACGCTGGCTCTTCTTAATAATATCCTCGGTATACAAAGACAAAGGCTCTGTTGGGCCCTGTTTTCGAGCATACAGTTCCTGTCTAAAAAGAAACTCCAGTGATTGGGAACCAAATCTGGTTTTTAAACCATCCGTTAAAACTGTGAAATCAGCTTTTGTTTCAGGACATTGGGTATCAAACCAGGCTTTAGCAGGACCGCCCAAAGACAGTGGTAATGCGTTCAACTTTTTAGCATTAGACCAACTGTGAAATTTAGCCAGAGCTTCAAAACGGGAGAGCCATTCATTTATGTCTTCATTTGGGAGACCGTTAAATGAGTGAAGTTGAAAGAGACCGGACTGGAGATTTCCTTCAAGGGCTGCCTGGACGGCACTTAATTGTGTTTGCAACTCGTTGACTGTGGCTTCCATCGTGTGAACAAAAAGAAGCAGCTCTATACCCGTAATCAACGTTAAGGCGGTAATGCAGTGCTCTAATACGAACCCCCGTGAACATACAAAAGTGGAAAACAATTGAAAACAATACCAATTGTACAAGCCTTTGTGTCGGTTTGACGTAATTTGGCAATCAGTCAATGAGCCAACATACCAATATAGTAATTAAAATGTTATTAACAAATCACGCAAAGATCTGATTTCCTGCCAACTGCACAAAATATGATGGAAGGATTTCAAACATATAAAAACTCAATCGAAACAACTATATGGCAAGAAGAAACAACTTCTGATACACTTTATGTACTTCGTTTCTTCGTCTTGCAACATTCAGTAAGCTAGTGCCAACTATATCATTCAGCTTCCTTGATACTTCTGAATTCGGGCTTCAGATTACAGATGTAGTTCAATGGTTGAAGTAATTATAAAGGCTCAAAAGAAAACTGCAAAAACTGAAACTGTATCTTCTTTGAACATTGAAAGGTTCCTCACACGGGGCACCAATGTTAAGCGTGGCGTGGCTTAAGAACTGCGTGAGTTGGTTGCGTGGCACAGAAAAATAAAAGAACTGACAAAAGTAACTTACGATCTTGAAAAACACTATCTTTGAATCTTTTCTGTAAATCAAGTTAACAAACATAAGCGAGGTTCCATCAGCGTTTCAACATAAGGTGCTAACTATTACTTAATTAACTAGTTCCGATAAGGTTCGTCTTTGATTCGTCTCTTCTACTAACTCGTATTGATGCTCGGCATCACAGGTTCGTCTCTTCAGTTAAATCGTCTTGATGCGCGGCATCACAGGTTCGTCCTTCACAGTTCGGCTCAATTCTCGACTCTCTCAAACTAACCAATCTAATCTACAAATACCCGACTAGAACAATTATACAAAACTGTTTACCATACAAAGAAAAATGCAAGTGCATAAACAAGTAAAAGACAATAAAAAGTTATTCGCGTTATTCAACGTCCAGGTGGGCGCACACATTACTTTTCGCCAAATAAGGCACAAGTCTGACCACGATCCAAATAATTGTTCGATTCCTTTATTCGCTATTCTCAATGTGCTACGTAATGTTTTCGAGCAAAACAACCATTGACGTAAACAAGAAACAAAGGGGGAGCGTCCGTATCACAACAGTATGTCTCTTCTCCACAACTATGATAGATATGATGAAAACTCCTTTACAGATCGACAGAGAATATTCGATTACATATTATTTTCGTCTCAAATGTATACGGAGACACAAACGATATTTTTCGCAACTATACCCTGCACTTGTATAGTACTGTGTATAGGCAGTATGGCCTAAGAGCACCTACATGTATGGTATGTCTCTTCTCCACAATTTTGATAGATATCATGAAAAGTCCTTTACAGATCGACAGAGAATATTCGATTACATATTATTTTCATCTCAAATGTATAAGGAGACACGAATGATATTTTTCGCAACTATACCCTGCACTTGTATAGTACTGTGTATAGGCAGTATGGCCTAAGAGCACCTACATGTATGGTATGTCTCTTCTCCACAACTTTGATAGATATCATGAAAAGTCCTTTACAGATCGACAGAGAATATTCGATTACATATTATTTTCGTCTCAAATGTATAAGGCGACACGAATGATATTTTTCGCAACTATACACTGCACCTGTATAGTACTGTGTATAGGCAGTATGGCCTAAGAGCACCTATATGTATGGTATGTCTCTTCTCCACAACTATGATAGATATGATGAAAATTCCTTTACAGATCGACAGAGAATATTCGATTACATATTATTTTCGTCTCAAATGTATAAGGAGACACAAACGATATTTTTCGCAACTATACCCTGCACCTGTATAGTACTGTGTATTGGCAGTATGGCCTAAGAGCAGCTATATGTATGGTATGTCTCTTCTCCACAACTATAAGAGATATGATGAAACTTCCTTTACAGATCGACAGAGAATATTCGATTACACATTATTGTCGTCTCAAATGTATAAGGAGACACGAATGATATTTTTCGCAACTATACCCCGCACTTGTATAGTACTGTGTATAGGCAGTATGGCCTAAGAGCACCTATATGTATGGTATGTCTCTTCTCCACAACTATGATAGATATGATGAAAATTCCTTTACAGATCGACAGAGAATATTCGATTACATATTATTTTCGTCTCAAATGTATAAGGAGACACGAATGATATTTGTCGCAACTATACCCTGCACTTGTATAGTACTGTGTATAGGCAGTATGGCCAAATAGCACCTATATGTATGGTATGTCTCTTCTCCACAACTATGATAGATATGATGAAAATTCCTTTACAGATCGACAGAGAATATTCGATTACATATTATTTTCGTCTCAAATGTATAAGGAGACACGAATGATATTTGTCGCAACTATACCCTGCACTTGTATAGTACTGTGTATAGGCAGTATGGCCTAATAGCACCTATATGTATGGTATGTCTCTTCTCCACAACTATGATAGATATGATGAAAATTCCTTTACAGGTCGACAGAGAATAGTCGATTACATATTATTTTCGTCTCAAATGTATAAGGAGACACGAATGATATTTGTCGCAACTATACCCTGCACTTGTATAGTACTGTGTATAGGCAGTATGGCCAAATAGCACCTATATGTATGGTATGTCTCTTCTCCACAACTATGATAGATATGATGAAAATTCCTTTACAGATCGACAGAGAATATTCGATTACATATTATTTTCGTCTCAAATGTATAAGGAGACACGAATGATATTTGTCGCAACTATACCCTGCACTTGTATAGTACTGTGTATAGGCAGTATGGCCTAATAGCACCTATATGTATGGTATGTCTCTTCTCCACAACTATGATAGATATGATGAAAATTCCTTTACAGGTCGACAGAGAATAGTCGATTACATATTATTTTCGTCTCAAATGTATAAGGAGACAGGAATGATATTTTTCGCAACTATACCCTGCACTTGTATAGTACTGTGTATAGGCAGTATGCCCTAAGAGCACCTATATGTATGGTATGTCTCTTCTCCACAACTTTGATAGATATGATGAAAAGTCCTTTACAGATCGACAGAGAATATTCGATTACATATTATTTTCGTCTCAAATGTATAAGGAGACACGAATGATATTTTTCGCAACTATACCCTGCACTTGTATAGTACTGTGTATAGGCAGTATGGCCTAAGAGCACCTATATGTATGGTATGTCTCTTCTCCACAACTATAAGAGATATGATGAAAATTCCTTTACAGATCGACAGAGACTATTCCATTACATATTATTTTCGTCTCAAATGTATAAGGAGAAATGAATGATATTTTTCGCAACTATACCCCGCACTTGCATAGTACTGTGTATAGGCAGTATGGCCTAAGAGCACCTATATGTATGGTATGTCTCTTCTCCACAACTATGATAGATATGATGAAAATTCCTTTACAGATCGACAGAGAATATTCGATTACATATTATTTTCGTCTCAAATGTATAAGGAGACACGACTGATATTTGTCGCAACTATTCCCTGCACTTGTATAGTACTGTGTATAGGCAGTATGGCCTAATAGCACCTATATGTATGGTATGTCTCTTCTCCACAACTATGATAGATATGATGAAAATTCCTTTACAGATCGACAGAGAATATTTGATTACATATTATTTTCGTCTCAAATGTATAAGGAGACACGAATGATATTTTTCGCAACTATACCATGCACTTGTATAGTACTGTGTATAGGCAGTATGGCCTAAGAGCACCTATATGTATGGTATGTCTCTTCTCCACAACTTTGATAGATATGATGAAAAGTCCTTAACAGATCGACAGAGAATATTCGATTACATATTATTTTCGTCTCAAATGTATAAGGAGACACGAATGATATTTTTCGCAACTATACCCCGCACTTGTATAGTACTGTGTATAGGCAGTATGGCCTAAGAGCACCTATATGTATGGTATGTCTCTTCTCCACAACTATGATAGATATGATGAAAATTCCTTTACAGATCGACAGAGAATATTCGATTACATATTATTTTCGTCTCAAATGTATAAGGAGACACGAATGATATTTGTCGCAACTATACCCTGCACTTGTATAGTACTGTGTATAGACAGTATGGCCTAATAGCACCTATATGTATGGTATGTCTCCTCTCCACAACTATGATAGATATGATGAAAATTCCTTTACAGATCGACAGAGAATATTCGATTACATATTATTTTCGTCTCAAATGTATAAGGAGACACGAATGATATTTTTCGCAACTATACCCTGAACTTATATAGTACCGGTAGAGGCAGTATGGCCTAAGAGCACCTATATGTATGGTATGTCTCTTCTCCACAACTATGATAGATATGATGAAAAGTCCTTTACAGATCGACAGAGAATATTCGATTACATATTATTTTCGTCTCAAATGTATAAGGCGACACGAATGATATTTTTCGCAACTATACCCTGCACTTGTATAGTACTGTGTATAGGCAGTATGGCCTAAGAGCACCTACATGTATGGTATGTCTCTTCTCCACAACTTTGATAGATATGATGAAAAGTCCTTTACAGATCGACAGAGAATATTCGATTACATATTTTCGTCTCAAATGTATAAGGAGACACGAATGATGTTTTTCGCAACTATACCCTGCACTTGTATAGTACTGTGTATAGGCAGTATGGCCTAAGAGCACCTATATGTATGGTATGTCTCTTCTCCACAACTATGATAGATATGATGAAAAGTCCTTTACAGATCGACAGAGAATATTCGATTACATATTATTTTCGTCTCAAATGTATAAGGAGACACGAATGATATTTTTCGCAACTATACCCTGCACTTGTATAGTACTGTGTATAGGCAGTATGGCCTAAGAGCACCTACATGTATGGTATGTCTCTTCTCCACAACTTTGATAGATATGATGAAAAGTCCTTTACAGATCGACAGAGAATATTCGATTACATATTTTCGTCTCAAATGTATAAGGAGACACGAATGATGTTTTTCGCAACTATACCCTGCACTTGTATAGTACTGTGTATAGGCAGTATGGCCTAAGAGCACCTATATGTATGGTATGTCTCTTCTCCACAACTATGATAGATATGATGAACATTCCTTTACAGATCGACAGAGAATAGTCGATTACATATTATTTTCGTCTCAAATGTATAAGGAGACAGGAATGATATTTTCCGCAACTATACCCTGCACTTGTATAGTACTGTGTATAGGCAGTATGGGCTAAGAGCACCTATATGTATGGTATGTCTCTTCTCCACAACTTTGATAGATATGATGAAAAGTCCTTTACAGATCGACAGAGAATAGTCGATTACATATTATATTTGTCTCAAATGTATAAGGAGACACGAATGATATTTTTCGCAACTATACACGGCACTTGTATAGTACTGTGTATAGGCAGTATGGCCTAAGAGCACCTATATGTATGGTATGTCTCTTCTCCACAACTATAAGAGATATGATGAAAATTCCTTTACAGATCGACAGAGACTATTCCATTACATATTATTTTCGTCTCAAATGTATAAGGAGACACGAATGATATTTTTCGCAACTATACCCTGCACATGTATAGTACTGTGTATAGGCAGTATGGCCTAAGAGCACCTATATGTATGGTATGTCTCTTCTCCACAACTATGATAGATATGATGAAAATTCCTTTACAGATCGACAGAGAATATTCGATTACATATTATTTTCGTCTCAAATGTATAAGGAGACACGAATGATATTTTTCGCAACTATACACTGAACTTATATAGTACTGTGTATAGGCAGTATGGCCTAAGAACACCTATATGTATGGTATGTCTCTTCTCCACAACTATGATAGATATGATGAAAAGTCCTTAACAGATCGACAGAGAATATTCGATTACCTATTATTTTCGTCTCAAATATATAAGGAGACACGAATGATATTTTTCGCAACTATACCCTGCACCTGTATAGTACTGTGTATTGGCAGTATGGCCTAAGAGCACCTACATGTATGGTATGTCTCTTCTCCACAACTTTGATAGATATGATGAAAAGTCCTTTACAGATCGACAGAGAATATTCGATTACATATTATTTTCGTCTCAAATGTATAAGGAGGCACGAATGATATTTTTCGCAACTATACCATGCACTTGTATAGTACTGTGTATAGGCAGTATGGCCTAATAGCACCTATATGTATGGTATGTCTCTTCTCCACAACTTTGATAGATATGATGAAAAGTCCTTAATAGATCGACAGAGAATATTCGATTACATATTATTTTCGTCTCAAATGTATAAGGAGACACGAATGATATTGTTCGCAACTATACCCCGCACTTGTATAGTACTGTGTATTGGCAGTATGGCCTAAGAGCACCTATATGTATGGTATGTCTCGTCTCCACAACTATGATAGATATGATGAAAATTCCTTTACAGATCGACAGAGAATATTCGATTACATATTAGTTTCATCTCACATGTATAAGGAGACACGAATGATATTTTTCGCAACTATACCCTGCACTTGTATAGTACTGTGTATTGGCAGTATGGCCTAAGAGCAGCTATATGTATGGTATGTCTCTTCTCCACAACTATAAGAGATATGATGAAAATTCCTTTACAGATCGACAGAGAATATTCGATTACACATTATTTTCGTCTCAAATGTATAAGGAGACACGAATGATATTTGTCGCAACTATACCCTGCACTTGTATAGTACTGTGTATAGGCAGTATGGCCTAAGAGCACCTATATGTATGGTATGTCTCTTCTCCACAACTTTGATAGATATGATGAAAATTCCTTTACAGATCGACAGAGAATATTCAATTACCTATTATTTTCGTCTCAAATGTATAAGGAGACACGAATGATATTTGTCGCAACTATACGCTGCACTTGTATAGTACTGTGTATAGGCAGTATGGCCTAATAGCACCTATATGTATGGTATGTCTCTTCTCCACACCTATGATAGATATGATGAAAATTCCTTTACAGATCGACAGAGAATATTCGATTACATATTATTTTCGTCTCAAATGTATAAGGAGACACGAATGATATTTTTCGCAACTATACCCTACACTTGTATAGTACTGTGTATAGGCAGTATGGCCTAATAGCACCTATATGTATGGTATGTCTCTTCTCCACACCTATGATAGATATGATGAAAATTCCTTTACAGATCGACAGAGAATATTCGATTACATATTATTTTCGTCTCAAATGTATAAGGAGACACGAATGATATTTTTTGCAACTATACCCTACACTTGTATAGTACTGTGTATAGGCAGTATGGCCTAAGAGCACATATATGTATGGTATGTCTCTTCTCCACAACTATGATAGATATGATGAAAATTCCTTTACAGATCGACAGAGAATATTCGATTACATATTATTTTCGTCTCAATTGTATAAGGAGACACGAATGATATTTTTCGCAACTATACCCTGCACCTGTATAGTACTGTGTATTGGCAGTATTGTTACGAAAAGGAGGCTCATCGCCAGTTTGCACAGATTGAGGAATGACGTTATAACTATTTCAAAAGTAAATCGCAACTGCTGGTGCAATAATTGCATCAGAAACCCGTAGGAAGAACCAGATTGGACAATTTACTGTTAATTCTTATTTTTAGTTCATTTCGTAATCTATTAGCTGTGAGTTATAAAAGGCGTAGTTTTAGAGGTAGATAAGAGTCTTTTTGGTTAGAGAGAAGTAGACGTTCTGCCAAGCTGGTATTATTTTTTAGAAAACTCTGATAGTATAGCGTAGGGCACATCAAGATTGACCTGTTGAATTCAAGAGAAGGTCCTTGCCGATAGATTCCTGTATCAAGCCTTCAGGTCGTAAGTTTTATTCTTATTCGTAAATAGAACGTTGAAATATCGTACAGACTTTTAAGAAATTGTTGCCCTAAGAACTCACAGTTGAGCCCCTTCATAAAAGATAGGCTTAACAAGTGGTGCCCCGTGTGAGGATAAAAGCTGAAGAAATTGAATGGTTATAGACAATTTGTATAGTTTTTATGCTGATATTGACGTATATGTAGAGACGTAAACTGTGTTTGAAAGTTCGTCAAGTGACACATCCGAAGAGAAGGGAACAGACCGTGCGAGTAGAAAATAGAGAATTTTAAAAGAAAAGTCGTGTAACTCATCAGAAACTGTGTGTAATATCTACGGAAAGCTACAAATTGGTTTAAGACTTACAGTTTATTTCTTTGCGAGTTCGATTGCTTTCGATTGCATCATCACACGCAATCCTGCCAACGCACGTACTGTTTGAAATTGTAGTTTCATAAAAGTGTTAATTCAAAATGTCGCTTGACCAAGCTCAGCAACCATTAGTACTTGAATTGCAAAATCAAATGTCAGCCATGCAAGCAGCTTTAGAAGGTAATTCCCAAGCTAGTCTTTTTAAGCCCAAAATGTTTAACGGGTTTCCAACGGAAGATGTAAACGAGTGGCTTCTACAGTTCGAGCGCTACTCCAAATTTTATGGATGGTCCAACTCTAAGAAGTTAAATGCATTGTCCTTGCTGTTAGGAGGTTCTGCGTCGGCTTGGTTTCAAACTTTGCCTAACGAGACAACTTCCGATTTTAACGAATTAGTGGGAGAACTGAAAACGCGATTTGGATCTCAGAATCTAGAATTTTTCTTTCGACAAGAGTTGTACTCTCGAAAACAGGGTCAAAACGAACCGCTTGCTCTGTATACGGAAGACATCATTAAGAAATCTCAGCGTCTTTCTTTGTCCGATAAAGATATGATGAACATTTTTGTGAACGGCCTAAACGATGCTATTAAAACTCACGTACTCCTTAACCAACCAAAAACATTTGCCGAGGCAGAAAACCTTGCGCGTTTACGTGATTCAGTGTCAAAAACCAGTGCTCATACTTTTCCTCTAGCACCTCCATCAGTACCAGCTCAGGAACAGCGCATAAAAGAGCTTGAAGGCCAGGTAAATCTCTTGTTTTCCCTTGCAAACAAAACTCCCCATCAGGATGCTGCCCAGTTAGATGCCCTAAGTGCAAACAATACCATTGTAACCCCGTCTCAAGCTGCTAATCCTTCCGGTGACTTCCAGGGTCTGAGACATGAAATAATAGCTGCCATTCAGACAGGTTTTAGACAAGAGGCGCGAAGAAGTAACCATGGAAACAATCAACATAATTGGAAAGCAACAAACACTTTTGCTAGGGGTAGAAATATCCGCACGAGCGATGGGCGGCCCATTTGTAATGCGTGTAATCGCGTAGGTCACGTGGCCCGTTATTGCTGGGATGTTCCACAAAGAACTCAGCAGCCCCCGTTCCGTGGAGGTTCCCGTAGTTTTGCAGGCCAACATGCACAGTCCCAATACCAGCAGCCGCAAAATCGTAATGATGCTTCTTTAAACGGCCCAGGGCCCTCTCAATGGGGACAGTGAGGGCCCCCCAGCCATTCCCGAGAAACCAAAAAGTCCCGCCAGCTTTTACGCAAAGAAATAAAACAGTCAGTTCATCAATGCCTAGTAACAGAGATATCTCAGAGGTTCAAAAGTTTTCCCAAGGAACCCAAACCGATTTTACGGACGAGAATTTTGCTATTGAACGTGAAGTCAAAAACACAATCAGCCCATCTTTACAAGTACATTCTAAAACATTGCATGCTGTATCGACCCCATCTAATGTCTTGATCTGGGGAACTATTTTAAAGCAGCATTTTAAGCTATTGGTAGATACTGGTGCCGCAGTAACAGTCGTTAGTGAAGGATTTTTTCATGATGTTTTGAGATGTAAATATGCTTTGACGCAGAAACAGCTTTTTGAGAGTATTAAAACCGCAAATGGGGGCACAGTACCTGTAACCGGTGCCGTATCTTTTGATCTTTCGATTGGACAATGTGATTATGATTGTAATGCTGTCGTTGTTCCGGACTTGTCGTATAATGTCGTCCTAGGGAGAGATTTTTTACAGAAATATCGCGCAGTAGTGGATGTTGGTAATGAAAAGGTAACGTTTGCCGGAAATGATAGCGTATGTTTTGCTAACGGTGATACTCCCCCGCTGACTGCTGACGTTAGAATAGCAAGAACGTTCGTTATTGATGGTAGTAGTGAAGTTGTTATTCCAGCTGTCTTAACATCATTTCCCTCTGAACCTGCTGTAGGTTTAATAGAAGGAGTACCCAAACTTTCTGATCGTTATCATCTACTTTGCGCATCTACACTTTGCCAGCCCGATAGTGACGGTAAAGTAACCCTGCGGCTGATTAATCCTTCGGATTCTCCCGTGTTGATCCATAAAGGTGCTACCATTGCAAAATTTGAAGAGACAAAAGTCACCGATGACATTATTCCTCTTGATTCAGACCCCTCTGTTTCTGCCATGGACTCCCATGTTAACACTGCATCAGGAATGACTCCTCTGAAATTCAGTTGTTTGCCTGGTCGAAATCTATCCTCTCAAGAAAATCATAAGCTACAAACATTGTTAGACCAATATTCTGATATTTTCGCTAAATCCACCTTAGATTTAGGCCACACAACTATAGTTCAGCATGGGATTGATACAGGTAATGCGATGCCCATCAAACAACAACCATATCGCGTCTCGCACAGCCAGAAGGCCTCTATTGAAAAGCACATTAATGAAATGCTAGATCAAGGCATTATTGAGGTTTCTTCTAGCCCATGGAGCTCTCCAGTTGTACTTGTCAAGAAGAAAGATGGGGGGACCCGTTTTTGCATTGATTATCGGAAACTAAACGCTGTAACCCGTAAGGACAGTTATCCACTCCCAAGAATCGATGATGCTTTAGACTCTCTCGCTGGAGCCAAATATTTTTCAACCTTCGATCTTCAATCGGGTTACCACCAAGTTGCTATGCATCCGGATTCTAAAGAGAAAACTGCATTCATTTCACATGCTGGATTGTACCAGTTTAATGTTCTTAGTTTCGGTTTAACCAATGCTCCCCCACAATTTCAACGACTTATGTCCAGAATATTGCATGGCCTCGAAAGGAAGATATGCCTCGTTTACATAGATGACGTCATCATATTTTCATCGTCCTTTTCGGATCATTTATCTCGTTTAAAAACTGTTTTCGATCGATTCCGTGCTGCCAACCTAACATTAAAGCCATCAAAATGTCATTTCGCTCAAGATTCAGTGAACTATCTTGGATTTATCGTATCTTCGTCGGGCATTGCCCCTGATCCGCAGAAACTCGAGGCTGTTAAGTCTTTTCCTACGCCAAAAACTGTGAAAGAAGTTCGCAGCTTTCTGGGCCTATGTAATTATTATCGTCGTTTTGTCGAAGGGTTCTCGAAGATTGCCTCACCGTTGAATACTTTAACTCGTAAAAACATCTCGTTTGTTTGGACTCCAGATTGCGAAACTGCCTTTTCAGAGCTGAAAAAACGCTTGTGCTCGCCGCCAATTTTAGCATATCCAAATTTCTCTGCGCCATTTCATCTTTATACGGATGCAAGCCAGACTGCATTAGGTTACATTCTTGGTCAGATAGTAGATGGAAAAGAAGTTGTTCTGGCATATGGAGGACGTGAGCTTACTGTAACAGAAAAACGTTATAGCACAACAGAACGTGAAGCGCTGGCAGTAGTTGATGGCATAAAACGATATCAACCATATCTTTCTGGAAAAAGGTTTTTTGTTCACACCGATCATGGGAGTTTGTCGTGGCTGATGAAAGTACGGGATCCAACTGGCAGGCTTGCTCGATGGGCACTACAATTACAACAGTATGATTTTGAAATAATTCATCGTGCCGGTACTCTTAATGGTAATGCAGATGCCCTTTCTCGCCGTTCTTATGCACCCCCGCAACATTTAATCAAGCCTGAATCTATTCCATCGTCTTTAACACGTCCTGTCGCGGTAATTGAGCATCCTTGCCCGCAACCAGACTCACTAGCTAAGCTACAGCGAGAGGACAGGGACCTCGCTGATATCATCAGATATCTAGAATCCACTCAGTTACCAGCCGACGACTCACAAGCCCGTTCATTGTTACTATCTATCGACGACTTCTATTTAGATGAAAATGAAATTTTGTGTCACCTTTGGAGCCCTGGTAAAAGAAGAGCTCGGTCCTTGTCCAGTCAAGTTGTCATACCTGCCTCTTTGCGCCACGAGATCCTTGTTGCTTGCCACGACGATCCAACTGGTAGTCATTTTGGAATCACAAAAACGTATGAGAAAATTCGGGCGCGTTATTATTGGCCCAACATGTACAAGGATGTTGCCCATTGGTGCAACTCATGTGTCGATTGTGCAATGAAAAAGATTCCTAGGAGGGCACATAAAGCTCCTCTCCTCCCAATTCCAGTGCAAGGAGCGTTTGATCGTATTGCTATGGATGCTCTTGGTCCTTTCCCGCCATCCCACGATGGAAATCGCTATATCATCGTTTTTTCAGACTACTATACTCGCTGGCCGGAGGCTTTTGCTTTGCCATCTATCGAAGCTCCGCGTATCGCTGAATTACTCGTAAACGAAATTGTAGCGCGTCATGGTGCCCCACGCGCCTTGTTATCGGACCGAGGACCTAATTTTATGGCATCTATCGTAAAGGAAGTCTGTAAACTTTTGAACACGCGGCGCTTACACACCACTGCTTATCACCCGCAGACGGACGGCCTAGTGGAACGTTTTAATGGCACACTAGCTGAAGCGCTATCTATGTACGTTAGCACGAATCAGAAGGACTGGGATAAGCATTTACCGTTGGTATTGTTTGCATACCGAGTTTCTCTCAATGCCACTACAGGTGAGTCACCATTCTACTTATTATACGGACGAGAACCACGCCTACCTATTGATGCGGCCCTTATTTTGCCCGATTCAAATGTATCTACATCAGTTGCGCAGCTTCGTGCTAAAATTGTTGAAAACATTGAAAGTGCTCAACAGCTTATTCTCTCGAACACGCAACTGGCTCAACAAAAAATGAAATCGTACTATGATAAGAAGGCTTCACCTGTTCCTTTCGAAGTCGGTAGTCGCGTATGGGTATACACCCCGAAGAAAAAAAAGGGCTTATCAAAAAAACTCCAGCACAATTTTCACGGACCATATCGTATTGTCGCTAAATTGTCGCCCGTTCATTTCAAATTACGCACTCTAGATAATCGTCCAGTTTCAGTTCCAGTGCACGCAAATCGTCTTAAGCCATATTATGACCCGGCTGATCGCCCTATTGAACCGCCGAATGACGACCTTATAACACCGGATCTCCAGGAGTCAGATTTACCGTCGGATAGCTTTGTCTCAGAAGTCTTACCAGATGTTCCTAGCACTCTCTCTGAGGGAAATTCGGTTCCAACTCCATTAAATGTTGACAATACAGAAGACTCAGAGCCGCCGATTACGCGTCCAGAAGATCGATTCCAGCCAGCCATAATTCGCGCTATATAAACTGCCTATGGACATCCGTCCCCAGCTCAAGCCGGGAGGCTTGTTCTAAAAGGGGGGAGTCATGTTACGAAAAGGAGGCTCATCGCCAGTTTGCACAGATTGAGGAATGACGTTATAACTATTTCAAAATTAAATCGCAACTGCTGGTGCAATAATTGCATCAGAAACCCGTAGGAAGAACCAGATTGGACAATTTACTGTTAATTCTTATTTTTAGTTCATTTCGTAATCTATTAGCTGTGAGTTATAAAAGGCGTAGTTTTAGAGGTAGATAAGAGTCTTTTTGGTTAGAGAGAAGTAGACGTTCTGCCAAGCTGGTATTATTTTTTAGAAAACTCTGATAGTATAGCGTAGGGCACATCAAGATTGACCTGTTGAATTCAAGAGAAGGTCCTTGCCGATAGATTCCTGTATCAAGCCTTCAGGTCGTAAGTTTTATTCTTATTCGTAAATAGAACGTTGAAATATCGTACAGACTTTTAAGAAATTGTTGCCCTAAGAACTCACAGTTGAGCCCCTTCATAAAAGATAGGCTTAACAGTATGGCCTAAGAGCAGCTATATGTATGGTATGTCTCTTCTCCACAACTATAAGAGATATGATGAAAATTCCTTTACAGATCGACAGAGAATATTCGATTACACATTATTTTCGTCTCAAATGCATAAGGAGACACGAATGATATTTTTCGCAACTATACCCTGCACTTGTATAGTACTGTGTATAGGCAGTATCGCCTAAGAGCACCTACATGTATGGTATGTCTCTTCTCCACACCTTTGATAGATATGATGAAAAGTCCTTTACAGATCGACAGAGAATATTCGATTACATATTATTTTGTCTCAAATGTATAAGGAGACACGAATGATATTGTTCGGAACTATACCCTGCACTTGTATAGTACTGTGTATAGGCAGTATCGCCTAAGAGCACCTACATGTATGGTATGTCTCTTCTCCACACCTTTGATAGATATGATGACAAGTCCTTTACAGATCGACAGAGAATATTCGATTACATATTATTTTGTCTCAAAGGTATAAGGAGACACGAATGATATTGTTCGCAACTATACCCTGCACTTGTATAGTACTGTGTATAGGCAGTATGCCCTAAGAGCACCTATATGTATGGTATGTCTCTTCTCCACAACTATGATGGATATGATGAAAATTCCTTTACAGATCGACAGAGAATAGTCGATTACATATTATTTTCGTCTCAAATGTATAAGGAGACACGAATGATATTTTTCGCAACTATACCCTGCACTTGTATAGTACTGTGTATAGGCAGTATGGCCTAAGAGCACCTATATGTATGGTATGTCTCTTCTCCACAACTTTGATAGATATGATAAAAGGTCCTTTACAGATCGACAGAGAATATTCGATTACATATTATTTTCGTCTCAAATGTATAAGGAGACACGAATGATATTTTTCGCAACCATACCCTGCACTTGTATAGTACAGTGTATAGGCAGTATGGCCTAAGAGCACCTATATGTATGGTATGTCTCTTCTCCACAACTTTGATAGATATGATGAAAAGTTCTTAACAGATCGACAGAGAATATTCGATTACATATTATTTTCGTCTCAAATGTATAAGGAGACACGAATGATATTTTTCGCAACTATACCCTGCACTTGTATAGTACTGTGTATAGGCAGTATGGCCTAAGAGCACCTATATGTATTGTATGTCTCTTCTCCACAACTATGATAGATATGATGAAAATTCCTTTACAGATCGACAGAGAATATTCGATTACATATTATTTTCGTCTCAAATGTATAAGGAGACACGAATGATATTTTTCGCAACTATACCCTGAACTTATATAGTACTGTGTATAGGCAGTATGGCCTAAGAGCACCTATATGTATGGTATGTCTCTTCTCCACAACTATGATAGATATGATGAAAAGTCCTTAACAGATCGACAGAGAATATTCGATTACATATTATTTTCGTCTCAAATGTATAAGGAGACACGAATGCTATTTTTCGCAACTATACCCCGCACTTGTATAGTACAGTGTATAGGCAGTATGGCCTAAGAGCACCTATATGTATGGTATGTCTCTTCTCCACAACTATGATAGATATGATGAAAATTCCTTTACAGATCGACAGAGAATATTCGATTACATATTATTTTCGTCTCAAATGTATAAGGAGACACGAATGATATTGTTCGCAACTATACCCTGCACTTATATAGTACTGTGTATAGGCAGTATGGCCTAAGAGCACCTATATGTATGGTATGTCTCTTCTCCACAACTAGGATAGATATGATGAAAAGTCCTTTACATATCGACAGAGAATATTCGCTTACATATTATTTTCGTCTTAAATGTATAAGGAGACAGGAATGATATTTTTCGCAACTATACCCTGCACCTGTATAGTACTGTGTATAGGCAGTATGGCCTAATAGCACCTATATGTATGGTATGTCTCTTCTCCAAAACTATGATAGATATGATGAAAATTCCTTTACAGATCGACAGAGAATATTCGATTACATATTATTTTCGTCTCAAATGTATAAGGAGACACGAATGATATTTTTCGCAACTATACCCTGCACTTGTATAGTACTGTGTATAGGCAGTATGGCCTAAGAGCACCTATAGGTATGGTATGTCTCTTCTCCACAACTATGATAGATATGATGAAAATTCCTTTACAGATCGACAGAGAATATTCGATTACATATTATTTTTGTCTCAAATGTATAAGGAGACACGAATGATATTTGTCGCAACTATACCCTGCACTTGTATAGTACTGTGTATAGGCAGTATGGCCTAATAGCACCTATATGTATGGTATGTCTCTTCTCCACAACTATGATAGATATGATGAAAATTCCTTTACAGGTCGACAGAGAATATTCGATTACATATTATTTTCGTCTCAAATGTATAAGGAGACACGAATGATATTTTTTGCAACTATAACCTGCACTTGTATAGTACTGTGTATAGGCAGTATGGCCTAAGAGCACCTACATGTATGGTATGTCTCTTCTCCACAACTATAAGAGATATGATGAAAATTCCTTTACAGGTCGACAGAGAATATTCGATTACATATTATTGTCGTCTCAAATGTATAAGGAGACACGAATGATATTTTTTGCAACTATACCCTGCACTTGTATAGTACTGTGTATAGGCAGTATGGCCTAAGAGCACCTACATGTATGGTATGTCTCTTCTCCACAACTATAAGAGATATGATGAAAATTCCTTTACAGGTCGACAGAGAATATTCGATTACATATTATTTTCGTCTCAAATGTATAAGGAGACACGAATGATATTTTTTGCAACTATACCCTGCACTTGTATAGTACTGTGTATAGGCAGTATGGCCTAAGAGCACCTACATGTATGGTATGTCTCTTCTCCACAACTATAAGAGATATGATGAAAATTCCTTTACAGATCGACAGAGAATATTCGATTACCTATTATTTTCGTCTCAAATGTATAAGGAGACACGAATGATATTTGTCGCAACTATACCCTGCACTTGTATAGTACTGTGTATAGGCAGTATGGCCTAATAGCACCTATATGTATGGTATGTCTCTTCTCCACAACTATGATAGATATGATGAAAATTCCTTTACAGGTCGACAGAGAATATTCGATTACATATTATTTTCGTCTCAAATGTATAAGGAGACACGAATGATATTTTTTGCAACTATACCCTGCACTTGTATAGTACTGTGTATAGGCAGTATGGCCTAAGAGCACCTACATGTATGGTATGTCTCTTCTCCACAACTATAAGAGATATGATGAAAATTCCTTTACAGGTCGACAGAGAATATTCGATTACATATTATTGTCGTCTCAAATGTATAAGGAGACACGAATGATATTTTTTGCAACTATACCCTGCACTTGTATAGTACTGTGTATAGGCAGTATGGCCTAAGAGCACCTACATGTATGGTATGTCTCTTCTCCACAACTATAAGAGATATGATGAAAATTCCTTTACAGGTCGACAGAGAATATTCGATTACATATTATTTTCGTCTCAAATGTATAAGGAGACACGAATGATATTTTTTGCAACTATACCCTGCACTTGTATAGTACTGTGTATAGGCAGTATGGCCTAAGAGCACCTACATGTATGGTATGTCTCTTCTCCACAACTATAAGAGATATGATGAAAATTCCTTTACAGACCGACAGAGAATATTCGATTACCTATTATTTTCGTCTCAAATGTATAAGGAGACACGAATGATATTTGTCGCAACTATACCCTGCACCTGTATAGTACTGTGTATAGGCAGTATGGCCTAAGAGCACCTATATGTATGGTATGTCTCTTCTCCACAACTATAAGAGATATGATGAAAATTCCTTTACAGATCGACAGAGACTATTCCATTACATATAATTTTCATCTCAAATGTATAAGGAGACACGAATGATATTTTTCGCAACTATACCCTGCACCTGTATAGTACTGTGTATAGGCAGTATGGCCTAAGAGCACCTATATGTATGGTATGTCTCTTCTCCACAACTATGATAGATATGATGAAAATTCCTTTACAGATCGACAGAGAATATTCGATTACATATTATTTTCATCTCAAATGTATAAGGAGACACGAATGATATTTGTCGCAACTATACCCTGCACCTGTATAGTACTGTGTATTGGCAGTATGGCCTAAGGGCAGCTATATGTATGGTATGTCTCTTCTCCACAACTATAAGAGATATGATGAAAATTCCTTTACAGACCGACAGAGAATATTCGATTACACATTATTTTCGTCTCAAATGTATAAGGAGACACGAATGATATTTTTCGCAACTATACCCTGAACTTATATAGTACTGTGTATAGGCAGTATGGCCTAAGAGCACCTATATGTATGGTATGTCTCTTCTCCACAACTATGATAGATATGATGAAAAGTCCTGAACAGATCGACAGAGAATATTCGATTACATATTATTTTCGTCTCACATGTATAAGGAGACACGAATGATATTTTTCGCAACTATACCCCGCACTTGTATAGTACTGTGTATAGGCAGTATGGCCTAAGAGCACCTATATGTATGGTATGTCTCTTCTCCACAACTATGATAGATATGATGAAAATTCCTTTACAGATCGACAGAGAATATTCGATTACCTATTATTTTCGTCTCAAATGTATAAGGAGACACGAATGATATTTGTCGCAACTATACCCTGCACTTGTATAGTACTGTGTATAGGCAGTATGGCCTAATAGCACCTATATGTATGGTATGTCTCGTCTCCACAACTATGATAGATATGATGAAAATTCCTTTACAGATCGACAGAGAATAGTCGATTACATATTATTTTCGTCTCAAATGTATAAGGAGACACGAATGATATTTTTCGCAACTATACCCTGCACTTGTATAGTACTGTGTATAGGCAGTATGGCCTAAGAGCACCTATATGTATGGTATGTCTCTTCTCCACAACTATAAGAGATATGATGAAAATTCCTTTACAGATCGACAGAGAATATTCGATTACATATTATTTTCGTCTCAAATGTATAAGGAGGCACGAATGATATTTTTCGCAACTATACCATGCACTTGTATAGTACTGTGTATAGGCAGTATGGCCTAAGAGCACCTATATGTATGGTATGTCTCTTCTCTACAACTTTGATAGATATGATGAAAAGTCCTTTACAGATCGACAGAGAATATTCGATTACATATTATTTTCGTCTCAAATGTATAAGGAGGCACGAATGATATTTTTCGCAACTATACCATGCACTTGTATAGTACTGTGTATAGGCAGTATGGCCTAAGAGCACCTATATGTATGGTATGTCTCTTCTCCACAACTATGATAGATATGATGAAAAGTCCTTAACAGATCGACAGAGAATATTCTATTACATATTATTTTCGTCTCAAATATATAAGGAGACACGAATGATATTTTTCGCAACTATACCCTGCACCTGTATAGTACTGTGTATTGGCAGTATGACCTAAGAGCACCTACATGTATGGTATGTCTCTTCTCCACAACTTTGATAGATATGATGAAAAGTCCTTTACAGATCGACAGAGAATATTCGATTACATATTATTTTCGTCTCAAATGTATAAGGAGGCACGAATGATATTGTTCGCAACTATACCATGCACTTGTATAGTACTGTGTATAGGCAGTATGGCCTAAGAGCACCTATATGTATGGTATGTCTCTTCTCCACAACTTTGATAGATATGATGAAAAGTCCTTAACAGATCGACAGAGAATATTCGATTACATATTATTTTCGTCTCAAATGTATAAGGAGACACGAATGATATTGTTCGCAACTATACCCCGCACTTGTATAGTACTGTGTATAGGCAGTATGGCCTAAGAGCACCTATATGTATGGTATGTCTCGTCTCCACAACTATGATAGATATGATGAAAATTCCTTTACAGATCGACAGAGAATATTCGATTACATATTAGTTTCGTCTCAAATGTATAAGGAGACACGAATGATATTTTTCGCAACTATACCCTGCACTTGTATAGTACTGTGTATAGGCAGTATGGCCTAAGAGCAGCTATATGTATGGTATGTCTCTTCCCCACAACTATAAGAGATATGATGAAAATTCCTTTACAGATCGACAGAGAATATTCGATTACATATTATTTTCGTCTCAAATGTATAAGGAGACACGAATGATATTTTTCGCAACTATACCCTGCACTTGTATAGTACTGTGTATAGGCAGTATTGTAATACCACTTTCAAGGGGGTATCACAGATGTGAGTTCGAAGGCTAGTAATAAGTTCAAAGATGTAGATAGATGAATTAAACTAATAGACTCACGACCTCAAACTTTTAACGGCAGCATCAGACGCAGAGAATACACGGCTTCTTTCGTCAACTTTGCAAACGGCAAGAACAAGAAAAACTCTAACGGCAAGAATTACTAAACAGCAATTTGTAACTTGTCACAGCGTCTCGGCTTTTGGGCTTTTACCTTCTAGCTTCACGTCCACGTCTAAACTTTCGTCCGAAAATTGCGTCTTATCTCGGCAGATTCACTTTTCGACTGACTGTGACAGAAGTTACTTACAATTTTTACATAAGAAAAACAATAGAATGATAGCAATCCAAAAATTGTCCATATAAGGTTATAAAGGAAAAATGAAACGGAAAAAGTATCAAATGAATAGGCCGAGCACGTGATCAGCTAGAGACCTGGCACGAGTACCAAAATAGCCCCCTGATCACGTGCACGTACTAACAAAAACTATTATCCTTACGCTATTTACAACATGGCTCCCCTTTTTAAAGACAAGACGCCCGTCTTGTATTAAGCGTTACGAATCATCATAGGTTCAAAAGAGTCCTCTGGGCGAGTAATCTTTGGTTCTGGCGGATCAGCTGCCGGTATAACGTCAGAGTTTGATCTAGATCGCATAATGTCATCACCAACAAAACTGTCTGTCGGAAGGTCCGAGTCGGCGAGGTCCGGCGAATGAGGGCGCACATCTGGGGGCTCAACAGGCCGCTCCGAAGGGTCGCAATAAAATTTCAGCCTGTTGGCATGAACCGGTACTGAGACGGGGCGATTGTCTAAGGTACGTAAACGAAAATGTACTGGCGACAATTTTGACACAATTCGATAAGGCCCGTGATAGTTGTGGGACAGTTTCTTGGAGAGGCCTTTGCGCGACTTTGGAGTATACACCCATACTTTCATGCCGATTTCGAAAGGAACAGGTCCGGCGGATTTATCATATTGCTCCTTCATTCGTTGTTGCGCGAGCTGTGTGTTCGATTGAATGATGCGTTTCGCATCTTCAAGGTTTTGCACGATCCGAGCACGATGTACTGAAACGGATGCCGAAAGGTTGGCAGAGGGCATTAACAACGAAACATCAATAGGCAAACGAGGTTCGCGCCCATATAACAGGTAGAATGGGGACTCACGAGTAGTCGCGTTGGGTGAAACCCGATAAGCGAATAGAATCATGGGTAAGTGTTGGTCCCAGTCCTTTTGATGCGTGCTGACGTACATTGATAATCCTTCCGCAAGAGTGCCGTTGAAACGCTCGACAAGTCCGTCCGTCTGGGGATGATACGCGGTTGTTTGCGTCTTTCGAGTATCCATAATTTTACAAACTTCCTTCACAACTGATGAGAGAAAATTGGAGCCTCGATCCGATAGCAAGGTACGAGGTGAACCATGGCGCGCAAGAATCTCATTGACTAATATGTTGGCAACACGAGGGGCTTCAATTGAGGGTACAGCAAATGCTTCGGGCCAACGAGTATAGTAATCCGAAAATACCAAAATATAACGATTGCCATCATTTGTTGCAGGGAACGGGCCTAGTGCATCAACAGCAACACGATCAAATGCACCATCTACTGGAATGGGCAACAAAGGAGCTTTACGTTTACCGCGAGGGACCTTTTTCATGGCACAATCAATGCAAGAATGGCACCAGTGTTCAATATCCTTGAACATTCCATTCCAGAAATAACGCATGCGCACTTTTTCATATGTTTTCAATGTACTCAGGTGACCAGCAGTGGGGTCATCATGGCAGGCTACAAGTATTTCATGGCGAAGGGAGGCAGGAATAACAACTTGAGTAACGAGGGTTTGGGCTCTACGTTTCCCTGGTGTCCACAAGTGACAGAGGATTCCGTTTTCGTCTAAATAGTACGAATCAATAGTAAGCAGCAATGAACGAGCTTTATTATCACTGATAGGCAAGGTGGAAAACTCAAGATACTGGATTATGTCAGACAAATCTTTATCTTGGCGTTGTAACAAATGCAAGTGCTGAACAGAAGACACACAATCAGCGATAGGGGTAACAGGAAGAGAAACAGGGACAGTACTGGCAGTAGTGACAGACGATACAGGGACAGCGGAGGGCTCCATCGACTCATTCAGATACGTTCTACGAGATAAAGCGTCAGCATTCCCGTTAACAGCACCGGGGCGATGAAGAATTTCGAAATCGTATTGTTGTAATTGCAAAGCCCATCGAGCCAATCGACCTGTAGGATCTTTAACATTCATTAACCATGAAAGACTACCGTGGTCTGTGTGTACAACAAACTTGGCACCAAACAGATAAGGCCGATAACGTTTAATTCCATCGACAACAGCAAGAGCTTCACGCTCAGTAGTACTATAACGTTTTTCTGCCACGTTTAGCTCACGACCACCATAAGAAATAACATGTTCTCTACCTTCAATTGTTTGACTTAAAATGTACCCTAAAGCTGTCTGACTGGCATCTGTATAGAGATGGAAAGGCTTTTCAAAGTCTGGGTATGAAAGAATAGGTGGGGAGCACAACCGGTTTTTAAGGGAATTAAATGCAGTTGCACATTCAGGGCTCCAAGCAAATGTAATATCTTTCCTTGTCAAACGATTTAAAGGTGAAGCAATCTTTGCAAAATCTTTAACGAAACGACGATAGTAATTACAGAGTCCCAAGAAACTGCGCACATCTTTGACAGATTTAGGTACAGGAAAAGATTTTACTGCGCTGATTTTATCAGGGTCTGGTAGAATACCTTTTGGTGACACAACAAATCCGAGGAAATTCACAGATGATTGAGCAAAGTGGCACTTTGAAGGCTTCAGTTTTAAATTAGCTTGACGGAGACGATCGAAAACGAGGCTTAATCGCGAAAGATGTTCTTCAAATGTACGTGAAAAGATTATAATATCATCGATATAGATGAGACACACCTTCCATTCAAGACCATGGAGAACTCTAGCCATCAAACGCTGAAACTGCGGAGGAGCATTTGTCAAGCCAAAACTGAGCACACGAAATTGGTAGAGACCGGCGTGAGAAATAAAAGCAGTCTTTTCCTTCGAATCCGGATGCATTAAAACTTGGTGATAACCGGATTGCAAATCTAAAGTGCTAAAATATTTGGATCCTGACAGAGCATCGAGGGCATCATCAATACGAGGCAGGGGGTAGCTATCCTTCTTTGTGACTGTGTTTAATTTACGATAGTCAATACAAAAGCGAGTACTTCCGTCTTTCTTTTTGACCAATACTACCGGGGAACTCCACGGACTTGACGAAACTTCAATAATATCTTGATTTAGCATGTTAGCAATATGATTATCTATTTCAGCACGTTGCCTCTGTGAAACTCGATAAGGGGACTGTTTAATGGGCTGGGCACTACCAGTGTCAATTTTATGTTGAACTAACGACGTACGGCCTAAATCTAAGCCTGAATTCGCAAAAATGTCTTTATATTCGCATAGAAGTTCACTTAACTGGCCGCTTTCCTCCGCAGAAAGGGTATTGCTTGGTAAACATTTAAATTTAGAAAGCAACGTCTCTTCACAATCCTGGTTACTAAGCCCTGGAGCATTTTCTACAGCTTTGTAATCTGTGGGTTCAAGGGATGACACTGTGTCATCGGGGGCCATTTCCGAAAATAAACCAACAGATGTCCCTTTATGTAGCAAAACGGGGGCGTCAGTAGGATTCAGGATTCTAAGTGATACCATTCCATCTGAATCGGGTAACGAAAGAGAGGCTGCAACATGTAATTGATAACGATTAGAGAGTTTTGTACTGGCTTCAATTAATCCGACAATAGGGTCAGGTAAAAATTTTTCAAGGCGTGCTGGAATAATTGTTTCCGAATTAGCATCAATGACGTAGGATGTTATAGTTGTAATATCAGAAAACACAAGAGGTCTATGACCCTTTAAGAACTCAACAACATTAGAACCATTAAAAGTCACGAAACAACCTTTGACATCGATCACGGCGCCATTATTATGAAGAAAGTCACGTCCTAACACAATGCTATAGGCTAAACCTGGAACAATTGTTGCTTTACACGAATATTCACTGTCACCTAGTAACAACGGAAAACTCACTGCACCAATGACAGGTACTTTACTCCCATTTGCAGTTTTAACGCTTTCGATCTTCTCGCATGTTTGGATCGCAAAATTTGCGCGCAAAACATTAACAAAAAACTGTTCGCTAATAACAGTAATTGCAGCTCCAGTGTCTACTAATACCTTACAGGGCTGTTTACAAGCAGTTCCCCAAATCAAAACGTTGGACGGCATAAATTCATGATTAAGTTCAATACACGGAATGTCAATGTTTTTCGGGGGAAGGGGTTCATTCTTTACACAAGCAGGATCACTTCTCCTACCCATACGCTTCCTTGTCCATTCCTCAAAGTTGTCTTCCTCCGGTTTTAGGGGGGTACGGTCAGTAAAGCTTGGGGCCTTCAGTTCCCCCATTGGGAAGACCCGGGAGCGTTTAAAGCATGATTGTACTGGTACTGGCCGCCAAACTGAGACTGAGGCTGAGGCTGGTCTTGAGACCGCGGCTGATGACTGTAAGATGGCCGGAAATTAGAATGGCTTTGCATCGGCTCCTGATACTGGCTTTGAGGCATTGGCGGCTGGGGTTGTGTCCGAAAATGGCAATACTTTGAAACATGGCCAACACGCTGACAATAATTACAAATCGGCTGGCCGTCGGTTGTTCTAAGGTTACGGCCTCGAGCAAAATTCTGAACAAATTGGGAAGGGCGAGGTTTTGTGCCTGAAGCGAAACGTTTTGGCACGTTGCTTGCATTTTTCAAACGGGCATCGACGGCAGCTATTATGTCGGTTTTCAGTGAAAGAAAATCGTTAGCTGAAGGTACTGAGGGCTGGGGGTCAGGCAAAAACGGGTTTGTTTGCCGTTTTGTGGCAATTGGCATATTTGCCTCGAGAGCTTGGACGGGTTTTGGCAAACTGGCACAATGTTCATTCTTTTTGGCGGCAATGGACATGAGGAGATTAACTTGGCCCTCAAGCTCTTTTATTTTTTGTTCCTGCAGGGCATTCTTATCCTGTGAGGCAGTTAGAGAGCTGGGCACCCCTGAGGCACGTTTTACCGCACTTCGTAGGCGAGCAAGGTTTTCGGCCTCGGCGAACGTTTTTGGCTGGCCGAGAATTACGTGATTCCTTAGGTCGTCCACCAAACCATTAATAAAAACGTTCATCATTTCGTTCTCAGAGAGCGATAACCGCTGGCATTTTTTGATCACATCCTCGGTATATAAGGCAAGGGGTTCATTAGGGCCTTGCTTTCTCGCATAAAGTTCCTGGCGAAAGATAAACTCTAGATTTTGTGCACCAAAACGAGATTTTAGTGCGTCCGTTAAGGTTTTAAAGTCAGCTACGGATTCGGCTGGCAAAGTCTGAAACCAGGCAAGGGCGGTTCCTCCCAGAAGCAAAGGTAAAGCCCCAAGTTTCTTTGCATTAGACCACCCATAAAATTTAGATAAACGCTCAAACTTAAAAAGCCATTCATTCACATCTTCGTTTGGGAAACCATGAAACGGGGGCTGTCGAAATAGTCCTGATTGTGCATTTCCCTCTAGGGCAGCTTGAACGGCAGTCATTTGGGTTTGTAACTCGATTACTTGATCACCGATTTCCGCCATGGTTGCGAACAATATTGAGAAAGGAATGAATCACGACAGAAAAGTAGTTCGCAATATCCGCTAATATCAACTACCAAAAGTCTCGAATATCCAAATATCTTATGATATACAAAGTCAAAAGTGATGATGAATAGCAATGGACAAAGTAACGTCTTCTTTCTTCTTCAAAGTCACAAAAAGTTATAAAATCTTCAACTACAGACAGGCTAAAATCTTTAAGTCCTCACACGGGCAAGCACCAGTGTAATACCACTTTCAAGGGGGTATCACAGATGTGAGTTCGAAGGCTAGTAATAAGTTCAAAGATGTAGATAGATGAATTAAACTAATAGACTCACGACCTCAAACTTTTAACGGCAGCATCAGACGCAGAGAATACACGGCTTCTTTCGTCAACTTTGCAAACGGCAAGAACAAGAAAAACTCTAACGGCAAGAATTACTAAACAGCAATTTGTAACTTGTCACAGCGTCTCGGCTTTTGGGCTTTTACCTTCTAGCTTCACGTCCACGTCTAAACTTTCGTCCGAAAATTGCGTCTTATCTCGGCAGATTCACTTTTCGACTGACTGTGACAGAAGTTACTTACAATTTTTACATAAGAAAAACAATAGAATGATAGCAATCCAAAAATTGTCCATATAAGGTTATAAAGGAAAAATGAAACGGAAAAAGTATCAAATGAATAGGCCGAGCAAGTGATCAGCTAGAGACCTGGCACGAGTACCAAAATAGCCCCCTGATCACGTGCACGTACTAACAAAAACTATTATCCTTACGCTATTTACAACAGTATGGCCTAAGAGCACCTATATGTATGGTATGTCTCTTCTCCACAACTATAAGAGATATGATGAAAATTCCTTTACAGATCGACAGAGACTATTCCATTACATATTATTTTCGTCTCAAATGTATAAGGAGACACGAATGATATTTTTCGCAACTATACCCTGCACCTGTATAGTACTGTGTATTGGCAGTATGGCCTAAGAGCAGCTATATGTATGGTATGTCTCGTCTCCACAACTATGATAGATATGATGAAATTCCTTTACAGATCGACAGAGAATATTCGATTACATATTAGTTTCGTCTCAAATGTATAAGGAGACACGAATGATATTTTTTGCAACTATACCATGCACTTGTATAGTACTGTGTATAGGCAGTATGGCCTAAGAGCACCTATATGTATGGTATGTCTCTTCTCCACAACTTTGATAGATATGATGAAAAGTTCTTAACAGATCGACAGAGAATATTCGATTACATATTATTTTCGTCTCAAATGTATAAGGAGACACGAATGATATTTTTCACAACTATACCCTGCACTTGTATAGTACTGTGTATAGGCAGTATGGCCTAAGAGCACCTATATGTATGGTATGTCTCTTCTCCACAACTATGATAGATATGATGAAAATTCCTTTACAGATCGACAGAGAATATTCGATTACATATTATTTTCGTCTCAAATGTATAAGGAGACACGAATGATATTTTTCGCAACTATACCCTGAACTTATATAGTACTGTGTATAGGCAGTATGGCCTAAGAGCACCTATATGTATGGTATGTCTCTTCTCCACAACTATGATAGATATGATGAAAAGTCCTTAACAGATCGACAGAGAATATTCGATTACATATTATTTTCGTCTCAAATGTATAAGGAGACACGAATGATATTTTTCGCAACTATACCCCGCACTTGTATAGTACAGTGTATAGGCAGTATGGCCTAAGAGCACCTATATGTATGGTATGTCTCTTCTCCACAACTATGATAGATATGATGAAAATTCCTTTACAGATCGACAGAGAATATTCGATTACATATTATTTTCGTCTCAAATGTATAAGGAGACACGAATGATATTTTTCGCAACTATACCCTGAACTTATATAGTACTGTGTATAGGCAGTATGGCCTAAGAGCACCTATATGTATGGTATGTCTCTTCTCCACAACTATGATAGATATGATGAAAAGTCCTTAACAGATCGACAGAGAATATTCGATTACATATTATTTTCGTCTCAAATGTATAAGGAGACACGAATGATATTTTTCGCAACTATACCCCGCACTTGTATAGTACAGTGTATAGGCAGTATGGCCTAAGAGCACCTATATGTATGGTATGTCTCTTCTCCACAACTATGATAGATATGATGAAAAGTCCTTAACAGATCGACAGAGAATATTCGATTACATATTATTTTGGTCTCAAATGTATAAGGAGACACGAATGATATTTTTCGCAACTATACCCCGCACTTGTATAGTACAGTGTATAGGCAGTATGGCCTAAGAGCACCTATATGTATGGTATGTCTCTTCTCCACAACTATGATAGATATGATGAAAATTCCTTTACAGATCGACAGAGAATAATCGATTACATATTATTTTCGTCTCAAATGTATAAGGAGACACGAATGATATTGTTCGCAACTATACCCTGAACTTATATAGTACTGTGTATAGGCAGTATGGCCTAAGAGCACCTATATGTATGGTATGTCTCTTCTCCACAACTGTGATAGATATGATGAAAAGTCCTTTACAGATCGACAGAGAATATTCCATTACATATTATTTTCGTCTCAAATGTATAAGGAGACACGAATGATATTTTTTGCAACTATACCCTGCACCTGTATAGTACTGTGTATAGGCAGTATGGCCTAAGAGCAGCTATATGTATGGTATGTCTCGTCTCCACAACTATGATAGATATGATGAAAATTCCTTTACAGATCGACAGAGAATATTCGATTACATATTAGTTTCGTCTCAAATGTATAAGGAGACACGAATGATATTGTTCGCAACTATACCCTGAACTTATATAGTACTGTGTATAGGCAGTATGGCCTAAGAGCACCTATATGTATGGTATGTCTCTTCTCCACAACCATGATAGATATGATGAAAAGTCCTTTACAGATCGACAGAGAATATTCGATTACATATTATTTTCGTCTCAAATGTATAAGGAGGCACGAATGATATTTTTCGCAACTATACCATGCACTTGTATAGTACTGTGTATAGGCAGTATGGCCTAAGAGCACCTATATGTATGGTATGTCTCTTCTCCACAACTTTGATAGATATGATGAAAAGTCCTTTACAGATCGACAGAGAATATTCGATTACATATTATTTTCGTCTCAAATGTATAAAGAGGCACGAATGATATTTTTCGCAACTATACCATGCACTTGTATAGTACTGTGTATAGGCAGTATGGCCTAAGAGCACCTATATGTATGGTATGTCTCTTCTCCACAACTATGATAGATATGATGAAAAGTCCTTAACAGATCGACGGAGAATATTCTATTACATATTATTTTCGTCTCAAATGTATAAGGAGACACGAATGATATTTTTCGCAACTATACCCCGCACTTGTATAGTACAGTGTATAGGCAGTATGGCCTAAGAGCACCTATATGTATGGTATGTCTCGTCTCCACAACTATGATAGATATGATGAAAATTCCTTTACAGATCGACAGAGAATAATCGATTACATATTATTTTCGTCTCAAATGTATAAGGAGACACGAATGATATTGTTCGCAACTATACCCTGAACTTATATAGTACTGTGTATAGGCAGTATGGCCTAAGAGCACCTATATGTATGGTATGTCTCTTCTCCACAACTGTGATAGATATGATGAAAAGTCCTTTACAGATCGACAGAGAATATTCCATTACATATTATTTTCGTCTCAAATGTATAAGGAGACACGAATGATATTTTTCGCAACTATACCCTGCACTTGTATAGTACTGTGTATAGGCAGTATGGCCTAAGAGCAGCTATATGTATGGTATGTCTCGTCTCCACAACTATGATAGATATGATGAAAATTCCTTTACAGATCGACAGAGAATATTCGATTACATATTAGTTTCGTCTCAAATGTATAAGGAGACACGAATGATATTGTTCGCAACTATACCCTGAACTTATATAGTACTGTGTATAGGCAGTATGGCCTAAGAGCACCTATATGTATGGTATGTCTCTTCTCCACAACCATGATAGATATGATGAAAAGTCCTTTACAGATCGACAGAGAATATTCGATTACATATTATTTTCGTCTCAAATGTATAAGGAGGCACGAATGATATTTTTCGCAACTATACCATGCACTTGTATAGTACTGTGTATAGGCAGTATGGCCTAAGAGCACCTATATGTATGGTATGTCTCTTCTCCACAACTTTGATAGATATGATGAAAAGTCCTTTACAGATCGACAGAGAATATTCGATTACATATTATTTTCGTCTCAAATGTATAAGGAGGCACGAATGATATTTTTCGCAACTATACCATGCACTTGTATAGTACTGTGTATAGGCAGTATGGCCTAAGAGCACCTATATGTATGGTATGTCTCTTCTCCACAACTATGATAGATATGATGAAAAGTCCTTAACAGATCGACGGAGAATATTCTATTACATATTATTTTCGTCTCAAATGTATAAGGAGACACGAATGATATTTTTCGCAACTATACCCTGCACCTGTATAGTACTGTGTATTGGCAGTATGACCTAAGAGCACCTACATGTATGGTATGTCTCTTCTCCACAACTTTGATAGATATGATGAAAAGTCCTTTACAGATCGACAGAGAATATTCCATTACATATTATTTTCGTCTCAAATGTATAAGGAGGCACGAATGATATTGTTCGCAACTATACCATGCACTTGTATAGTACTGTGTATAGGCAGTATGGCCTAAGAGCACCTATATGTATGGTATGTCTCTTCTCCACAACTTTGATAGATATGATGAAAAGTCCTTAACAGATCGACAGAGAATATTCGATTACATATTATTTTCGTCTCAAATGTATAAGGAGACACGGATGATATTGTTCGCAACTATACCCCGCACTTGTATAGTACTGTGTATAGGCAGTATGGCCTAAGAGCACCTATATGTATGGTATGTCTCGTCTCCACAACTATGATAGATATGATGAAAATTCCTTTACAGATCGACAGAGAATATTCGATTACATATTAGTTTCGTCTCAAATGTATAAGGAGAAACGAATGATATTTTTCGCAACTATACCCTGCACTTGTATAGTACTGTGTATTGGCAGTATGGCCTAAGAGCAGCTATATGTATGGTATGTCTCTTCTCCACAACTATAAGAGATATGATGAAAATTCCTTTACAGATCGACAGAGAATATTCGATTACATATTATTTTCGTCTCAAATGTATAAGGAGACACGAATGATATTTTTCGCAACTATACCCTGCACTTGTATAGTACTGTGTATAGGCAGTATGGCCTAAGAGCACCTATATGTATGGTATGTCTCTTCTCCACAACTATAAGAGATATGATGAAAATTCCTTTACAGATCGACAGAGACTATTCCATTACATATTATTTTCGTCTCAAATGTATAAGGAGACACGAATGATATTTTTCGCAACTATACCCTGCACCTGTATAGTACTGTGTATTGGCAGTATGGCCTAAGAGCAGCTATATGTATGGTATGTCTCGTCTCCACAACTATGATAGATATGATGAAATTCCTTTACAGATCGACAGAGAATATTCGATAACATATTAGTTTCGTCTCAAATGTATAAGGAGACACGAATGATATTGTTCGCAACTATACCCTGAACTTATATAGTACTGTGTATAGGCAGTATGGCCTAAGAGCACCTATATGTATGGTATGTCTCTTCTCCACAACTATGATAGATATGATGAAAATTCCTTTACAAATCGACAGAGAATATTCGATTACATATTATTTTCGTCTCAATTGTATAAGGAGACACGAATGATATTTTTTGCAACTATACCATGCACTTGTATAGTACTGTGTATAGGCAGTATGGCCTAAGAGCACCTATATGTATGGTATGTCTCTTCTCCACAACTTTGATAGATATGATGAAAAGTTCTTAACAGATCGACAGAGAATATTCGATTACATATTATTTTCGTCTCAAATGTATAAGGAGACACGAATGATATTTTTCACAACTATACCCTGCACTTGTATAGTACTGTGTATAGGCAGTATGGCCTAAGAGCACCTATATGTATGGTATGTCTCTTCTCCACAACTATGATAGATATGATGAAAATTCCTTTACAGATCGACAGAGAATATTCGATTACATATTATTTTCGTCTCAAATGTATAAGGAGACACGAATGATATTTTTCGCAACTATACCCTGAACTTATATAGTACTGTGTATAGGCAGTATGGCCTAAGAGCACCTATATGTATGGTATGTCTCTTCTCCACAACTATGATAGATATGATGAAAAGTCCTTAACAGATCGACAGAGAATATTCGATTACATATTATTTTCGTCTCAAATGTATAAGGAGACACGAATGATATTTTTCGCAACTATACCCCGCACTTGTATAGTACAGTGTATAGGCAGTATGGCCTAAGAGCACCTATATGTATGGTATGTCTCTTCTCCACAACTATGATAGATATGATGAAAAGTCCTTAACAGATCGACAGAGAATATTCGATTACATATTATTTTCGTCTCAAATGTATAAGGAGACACGAATGATATTTTTCGCAACTATACCCCGCACTTGTATAGTACAGTGTATAGGCAGTATGGCCTAAGAGCACCTATATGTATGGTATGTCTCGTCTCCACAACTATGATAGATATGATGAAAATTCCTTTACAGATCGACAGAGAATAATCGATTACATATTATTTTCGTCTCAAATGTATAAGGAGACACGAATGATATTGTTCGCAACTATACCCTGAACTTATATAGTACTGTGTATAGGCAGTATGGCCTAAGAGCACCTATATGTATGGTATGTCTCTTCTCCACAACTGTGATAGATATGATGAAAAGTCCTTTACAGATCGACAGAGAATATTCGCTTAGATATTATTTTCGTCTCAAATGTATAAGGAGACATGAATGATATTTTTCGCAACTATACCCTGCACCTGTATAGTACTGTGTATAGGCAGTATGGCCTAATAGCACCTATTTGTATGGTATGTCTCTTCTCCACAACTATGATAGATATGATGAAAATTCCTTTACAGATCGACAGAGAATATTCGATTACATATTATTTTCGTCTCAAATGTATAAGGAGACATGAATGATATTTTTCGCAACTATACCCTGCACTTGTATAGTACTGTGTATAGGCAGTATGGCCTAAGAGCACCTATATGTATGGTATGTCTCTTCTCCACAACTTTGATAGATATGATGAAAAGTCCTTTACAGATCGACAGAGAATATTCGATTACATATTATTTTCGTCTCAAATGTATAAGGAGACACGAATGATATTTGTCGCAACTATACCCTGCACTTGTATAGTACTGTGTAAAGGCAGTATGGCCTAATAGCACCTATATGTATGGTATGTCTCTTCTCCACAACTATGATAGATATGATGAAAATTCCTTTACAGATCGACAGAGAATATTCGATTACATATTATTTTCGTCTCAAATGTATAAGTAGACATGAATGATATTTTTCGCAACTATACCCTGCACCTGTATAGTACTGTGTATTGGCAGTATGGCCTAAGAGCAGCTATATGTATGGTATGTCTCTTCTCCACAACTATAAGAGATATGATGAAAATTCCTTTACAGACCGACAGAGAATATTCGATTACACATTATTTTCGTCTCAAATGTATAAGGAGACACGAATGATATTTGTCGCAACTATACCCTGCACTTGTATAGTACTGTGTAAAGGCAGTATGGCCTAATAGCACCTATATGTATGGTATGTCTCGTCTCCACAACTATGATAGATATGATGAAAATTCCTTTACAGATCGACAGAGAATAGTCGATTACATATTATTTTCGTCTCAAATGTATAAGGAGACACGACTGATATTTTTCGCAACTATACCCTGCACTTGTATAGTACTGTGTATAGGCAGTATGGCCTAAGAGCACCTATATGTATGGTATGTCTCTTCTCCACAACTTTGATAGATATGATGACAAGTCCTTTACAGATCGACAGAGAATATTCGATTACATATTATATTCGTCTCACATGTATAAGGAGACACGAATGATATTTGTCGCAACTATACCCTGCACTTGTATAGTACTGTGTATAGGCAGTATGGCCTAAGAGCACCTATATGTATGGTATGTCTCTTCTCCACAACTATGATAGATATGATGAAAATTCCTTTACAGATCGACAGAGAATATTCGATTACATATTATTTTCGTCTCAAATGTATAAGGAGACACGAATGATATTTTTCGCAACTATACCCTGAACTTATATAGTACTGTGTATAGGCAGTATGGCCTAAGAGCACCTATATGTATGGTATGTCTCTTCTCCACAACTATGATAGATATGATGAAAAGTCCTTAACAGATCGACAGAGAATATTCGATTACATATTATTTTCGTCTCAAATGTATAAGGAGACAAGAATGATATTTTTCGCAACTATACCCCGCACTTGTATAGTACTGTGTATAGGCAGTATGGCCTAAGAGCACCTATATGTATGGTATGTCTCTTCTCCACAACTATGATAGATATGATGAAAATTCCTTTACAGATCGACAGAGAATATTCGATTACCTATTATTTTCGTCTCAAATGTATAAGGAGACACGAATGATATTTGTCGCAACTATACCCTGCACTTGTATAGTACTGTGTATAGGCAGTATGGCCTAATAGCACCTATATGTATGGTATGTCTCGTCTCCACAACTATGATAGATATGATGAAAATTCCTTTACAGATCGACAGAGAATAGTCGATTACATATTATTTTCGTCTCAAATGTATAAGGAGACACGAATGATATTTTTCGCAACTATACCCTGCACTTGTATAGTACTGTGTATAGGCAGTATGGCCTAAGAGCACCTATATGTATGGTATGTCTCTTCTCCACAACTTTGATAGATATGATGACAAGTCCTTTACAGATCGACAGAGAATATTCGATTACATATTATATTCGTCTCAAATGTATAAGGAGACACGAATGATATTTGTCGCAACTATACCCTGCACTTGTATAGTACTGTGTATAGGCAGTATGGCCTAATAGCACCTATATGTATGGTATGTCTCTTCTCCACAACTATGATAGATATGATGAAAATTCCTTTACAGATCGACAGAGAATATTCGATTACATATTATTTTCGTCTCAATTGTATAAGGAGACACGAATGATATGTTTTGCAACTATACCATGCACTTGTATAGTACTGTGTATAGGCAGTATAGCCTAAGAGCACCTATATGTATGGTATGTCTCTTCTCCACAACTTTGATAGATATGATGAAAAGTTCTTAACAGATCGACAGAGAATATTCGATTACATATTATTTTCGTCTCAAATGTATAAGGAGACACGAATGATATTTTTCGCAGCTATACCCTGAACTTATATAGTACTGTGTATAGGCAGTATGGCCTAAGAGCACCTATATGTATGGTATGTCTCTTCTCCACAACTATGATAGATATGATGAAAATTCCTTTACAGATCGACAGAGAATATTCGATTACATATTATTTTCGTCTCAAATGTATAAGGAGACACGAATGATATTTTTCGCAACTATACCCTGAACTTATATAGTACTGTGTATAGGCAGTATGGCCTAAGAGCACCTATATGTATGGTATGTCTCTTCTCCACAACTATGATAGATATGATGAAAATTCCTTAACAGATCGACAGAGAATATTCGATTACATATTATTTTCGTCTCAAATGTATAAGGAGACACGAATGATATTTTTCGCAACTATACCCCGCACTTGTATAGTACAGTGTATGGGCAGTATGGCCTAAGAGCACCTATATGTATGGTATGTCTCCTCTCCACAACTATGATAGATATGATGAAATATCCGTTACAGATCGACAGAGAATATTCGATTACATATTATTTTCGTCTCAAATGTATAAGGAGACACGAATGATATTGTTCGCAACTATACCCTGAACTTATATAGTACTGTGTATAGGCAGTATGGCCCATGAGCACCTATATGTATGGTATGTCTCTTCTCCACAACTATGATAGATATGATGAAAAGTCCTTTACAGATCGACAGAGAATATTCGCTTAGATATTATTTTCGTCTCAAATGTATAAGGAGACACGAATGATATTTTTCGCAACTATACCCTGCACCTGTATAGTACTGTGTATAGGCAGTATGGCCTAATAGCAGCTATATGTATGGTATGTCTCTTCTCCACAACTATAAGAGATATGATGAAAATTCCTTTACAGACCGACAGAGAATATTCGATTACACATTATTTTCGTCTCAAATGTATAAGGAGACACGAATGATATTTTTCGCAACTATACCCTGAACTTATATAGTACTGTGTATAGGCAGTATAGCCTAAGAGCACCTATATGTATGGTATGTCTCTTCTCCACAACTTTGATAGATATGATGAAAAGTTCTTAACAGATCGACAGAGAATATTCGATTACATATTATTTTCGTCTCAAATGTATAAGGAGACACGAATGATATTTTTCGCAACTATACCCTGCACTTGTATAGTACTGTGTATAGGCAGTATGGCCTAAGAGCACCTATATGTATGGTATGTCTCTTCTCCACAACTTTGATAGATATGATGAAAAGTCCTTTACAGATCGACAGAGAATATTCGATTACATATTATATTCGTCTCAAATGTATAAGGAGACACGAATGATATTTGTCGCAACTATACCCTGCACTTGTATAGTACTGTGTAAAGGCAGTATGGCCTAATAGCACCTATATGTATGGTATGTCTCTTCTCCACAACTATGATAGATATGATAAAAATTCCTTTACAGATCGACAGAGAATATTCGATTACATATTATTTTCGTCTCAAATGTATAAGGAGACACGAATGATATTTTTCGCAACTATACCCTGCACTTGTATAGTACTGTGTATAGGCAGTATGGCCTAAGAGCACCTATATGTATGGTATGTCTCTTCTCCACAACTATGATAGATATGATGAAAATTCCTTTACAGATCGACAGAGAATATTCGATTACATATTATTTTCGTCTCAAATGTATAAGGAGACATGAATGATATTTTTCGCAACTATACCCTGCACCTGTATAGTACTGTGTATTGGCAGTATGGCCTAAGAGCACCTATATGTATGGTATGTCTCTTCTCCACAACTATAAGAGATATGATGAAAATTCCTTTACAGACCGACAGAGAATATTCGATTACACATTATTTTCGTCTCAAATGTATAAGGAGACACGAATGATATTTTTCGCAACTATACCCTGAACTTATATAGTACTGTGTATAGGCAGTATGGCCTAAGAGCACCTATATGTATGGTATGTCTCTTCTCCACAACTATGATAGATATGATGAAAAGTCCTTAACAGATCGACAGAGAATATTCGATTACATATTATTTTCGTCTCAAATGTATAAGGAGACACGAATGATATTTTTCGCAACTATACCCCGCACTTGTATAGTACTGTGTATAGGCAGTATGGCCTAAGAGCACCTATATGTATGGTATGTCTCTTCTCCACAACTATGATAGATATGATGAAAATTCCTTTACAGATCGACAGAGAATATTCGATTACCTATTATTTTCGTCTCAAATGTATAAGGAGACACGAATGATATTTGTCGTAACTATACCCTGCACTTGTATAGTACTGTGTATAGGCAGTATGGCCTAATAGCACCTATATGTATGGTATGTCTCGTCTCCACAACTATGATAGATATGATGAAAATTCCTTTACAGACCGACAGAGAATATTCGATTACACATTATTTTCGTCTCAAATGTATAAGGAGACACGAATGATATTTTTCGCAACTATACCCTGCACTTGTATAGTACTGTGTATAGGCAGTATGGCCTAAGAGCACCTATATGTATGGTATGTCTCTTCTCCACAACTATGATAGATATGATGAAAATTCCTTTACAGATCGACAGAGAATATTCGATTACATATTATTTTCGTCTCAAATGTATAAGGAGACATGAATGATATTTTTCGCAACTATACCCTGCACCTGTATAGTACTGTGTATTGGCAGTATGGCCTAAGAGCAGCTATATGTATGGTATGTCTCTTCTCCACAACTATAAGAGATATGATGAAAATTCCTTTACAGACCGACAGAGAATATTCGATTACACATTATTTTCGTCTCAAATGTATAAGGAGACACGAATGATATTTTTCGCAACTATACCCTGAACTTATATAGTACTGTGTATAGGCAGTATGGCCTAAGAGCACCTATATGTATGGTATGTCTCTTCTCCACAACTATGATAGATATGATGAAAAGTCCTTAACAGATCGACAGAGAATATTCGATTACATATTATTTTCGTCTCAAATGTATAAGGAGACACGAATGATATTTTTCGCAACTATACCCCGCACTTGTATAGTACTGTGTATAGGCAGTATGGCCTAAGAGCACCTATATGTATGGTATGTCTCTTCTCCACAACTATGATAGATATGATGAAAATTCCTTTACAGATCGACAGAGAATATTCGATTACCTATTATTTTCGTCTCAAATGTATAAGGAGACACGAATGATATTTGTCGCAACTATACCCTGGACTTGTATAGTACTGTGTATAGGCAGTATGGCCTAATAGCACCTATATGTATGGTATGTCTCGTCTCCACAACTATGATAGATATGATGAAAATTCCTTTACAGACCGACAGAGAATATTCGATTACACATTATTTTCGTCTCAAATGTATAAGGAGACACGAATGATATTTTTCGCAACTATACCCTGAACTTATATAGTACTGTGTATAGGCAGTATGGCCTAAGAGCACCTATATGTATGGTATGTCTCTTCTCCACAACTATGATAGATATGATGAAAAGTCCTTAACAGATCGACAGAGAATATTCGATTACATATTATTTTCGTCTCAAATGTATAAGGAGACACGAATGATATTTTTCGCAACTATACCCCGCACTTGTATAGTACTGTGTATAGGCAGTATGGCCTAAGAGCACCTATATGTATGGTATGTCTCTTCTCCACAACTATGATAGATATGATGAAAATTCCTTTACAGATCGACAGAGAATATTCGATTACCTATTATTTTCGTCTCAAATGTAAAAGGAGACACGAATGATATTTGTCGCAACTATACCCTGCACCTGTATAGTACTGTGTATAGGCAGTATGGCCTAATAGCACCTATATGTATGGTATGTCTCGTCTCCACAACTATGATAGATATGATGAAAATTCCTTTACAGATCGACAGAGAATAGTCGATTACATATTATTTTCGTCTCAAATGTATAAGGAGACACGAATGATATTTTTCGCAACCATACCCTGCACTTGTATAGTACTGTGTATAGGCAGTATGGCCTAAGAGCACCTATATGTATGGTATGTCTCTTCTCCACAACTTTGATAGATATGATGACAAGTCCTTTACAGATCGACAGAGAATATTCGATTACATATTATATTCGTCTCAAATGTATAAGGAGACACGAATGATATTTTTCGGAACTATACCCCACACTTGTATAGTACTGTGTATAGGCAGTATGGCCTAAGAGCACCTATATGTATGGTATGTCTCTTCTCCACAACTATAAGAGATATGATGAAAATTCCTTTACAGATCGACAGAGACTATTCCATTACATATTATTTTCATCTCAAATGTATAAGGAGACACGAATGATATTTTTCGCAACTATACCCCACACTTGTATAGTACTGTGTATAGGCAGTATGGCCTAAGAGCACCTATATGTATGGTATGTCTCTTCTCCACAACTATGATAGATATGATGAAAATTCCTTTACAGATCGACAGAGAATATTCGATTACCTATTATTTTCGTCTCAAATGTATAAGGAGACACGAATGATATTTGTCGTAACTATACCCTGCACTTGTATAGTACTGTGTATAGGCAGTATGGCCTAATAGCACCTATATGTATGGTATGTCTCGTCTCCACAACTATGATAGATATGATGAAAATTCCTTTACAGACCGACAGAGAATATTCGATTACACATTATTTTCGTCTCAAATGTATAAGGAGACACGAATGATATTTTTCGCAACTATACCCTGACCTTATATAGTACTGTGTATAGGCAGTATGGCCTAAGAGCACCTATATGTATGGTATGTCTCTTCTCCACAACTATGATAGATATGATGAAAAGTCCTTAACAGATCGACAGAGAATATTCGATTACATATTATTTTCGTCTCAAATGTATAAGGAGACACGAATGATATTTTTCGCAACTATACCCCGCACTTGTATAGTACTGTGTATAGGCAGTATGGCCTAAGAGCACCTATATGTATGGTATGTCTCTTCTCCACAACTATGATAGATATGATGAAAATTCCTTTACAGATCGACAGAGAATAGTCGATTACATATTATTTTCGTCTCAAATGTATAAGGAGACACGAATGATATTTTTTGCAACCATACCCTGCACTTGTATAGTACTGTGTATAGGCAGTATGGCCTAAGAGCACCTATATGTATGGTATGTCTCTTCTCCACAACTTTGATAGATATGATGACAAGTCCTTTACAGATCGACAGAGAATATTCGATTACATATTATATTCGTCTCACATGTATAAGGAGACACGAATGATATTTGTCGCAACTATACCCTGCACTTGTATAGTACTGTGTATAGGCAGTATGGCCTAATAGCACCTATATGTATGGTATGTCTCTTCTCCACAACTATGATAGATATGATGAAAATTCCTTTACAGATCGACAGAGAATATTCGATTACATATTATTTTCGTCTCAATTGTATAAGGAGACACGAATGATATGTTTTGCAACTATACCATGCACTTGTATAGTACTGTGTATAGGCAGTATAGCCTAAGAGCACCTATATGTATGGTATGTCTCTTCTCCACAACTTTGATAGATATGTTGAAAAGTTCTTAACAGATCGACAGAGAATATTCGATTACATATTATTTTCGTCTCAAATGTATAAGGAGACACGAATGATATTTTTCGCAACTATACCCTGCACTTGTATAGTACTGTGTATAGGCAGTATGGCCTAAGAGCACCTATATGTATGGTATGTCTCTTCTCCACAACTATGATAGATATGATGAAAATTCCTTTACAGATCGACAGAGAATATTCGATTACATATTATTTTCGTCTCAAATGTATAAGGAGACACGAATGATATTTTTCGCAACTATACCCTGAACTTATATAGTACTGTGTATAGGCAGTATGGCCTAAGAGCACCTATATGTATGGTATGTCTCTTCTCCACAACTATGATAGATATGATGAAAATTCCTTAACAGATCGACAGAGAATATTCGATTACATATTATTTTCGTCTCAAATGTATAAGGAGACACGAATGATATTTTTGGCAACTATACCCCGCACTTGTATAGTACAGTGTATGGGCAGTATGGCCTAAGAGCACCTATATGTATGGTATGTCTCCTCTCCACAACTATGATAGATATGATGAAATATCCTTTACAGATCGACAGAGAATATTCGATTACATATTATTTTCGTCTCAAATGTATAAGGAGACACGAATGATATTGTTCGCAACTATACCCTGAACTTATATAGTACTGTGTATAGGCAGTATGGCCCATGAGCACCTATATGTATGGTATGTCTCTTCTCCACAACTATGATAGATATGATGAAAAGTCCTTTACAGATCGACAGAGAATATTCGCTTAGATATTATTTTCGTCTCAAATGTATAAGGAGACACGAATGATATTTTTCGCAACTATACCCTGCACCTGTATAGTACTGTGTATAGGGAGTATGGCCTAATAGCACCTATATGTATGGTATGTCTCTTCTCCACAACTATGATAGATATGATCAAAATTCCTTTACAGATCGACAGAGAATATTCGATTACATATTATTTTCGTCTCAAATGTATAAGGAGACATGAATGATATTTTTCGCAACTATACCCTGCACTTGTATAGTACTGTGTATAGGCAGTATGGCCTAAGAGCACCTATATGTATGGTATGTCTCTTCTCCACAACTTTGATAGATATGATGAAAAGTCCTTTACAGATCGACAGAGAATATTCGATTACATATTATATTCGTCTCAAATGTATAAGGAGACACGAATGATATTTGTCGCAACTATACCCTGCACTTGTATAGTACTGTGTATAGGCAGTATGGCCTAAGAGCACCTATATGTATGGTATGTCTCTTCTCCACAACTATGATAGATATGATGAAAATTCCTTTACAGATCGACAGAGAATATTCGATTACATATTATTTTCGTCTCAAATGTATAAGGAGACACGAATGATATTTTTCGCAACTATACCCTGAACTTATATAGTACTGTGTATAGGCAGTATGGCCTAAGAGCACCTATATGTATGGTATGTCTCTTCTCCACAACTATGATAGATATGATGAAAATTCCTTAACAGATCGACAGAGAATATTCGATTACATATTATTTTCGTCTCAAATGTATAAGGAGACACGAATGATATTTTTCGCAACTATACCCCGCACTTGTATAGTACAGTGTATGGGCAGTATGGCCTAAGAGCACCTATATGTATGGTATGTCTCCTCTCCACAACTATGATAGATATGATGAAATATCCTTTACAGATCGACAGAGAATATTCGATTACATATTATTTTCGTCTCAAATGTATAAGGAGACACGAATGATATTGTTCGCAACTATACCCTGAACTTATATAGTACTGTGTATAGGCAGTATGGCCCATGAGCACCTATATGTATGGTATGTCTCTTCTCCACAACTATGATAGATATGATGAAAAGTCCTTTACAGATCGACAGAGAATATTCGCTTAGATATTATTTTCGTCTCAAATGTATAAGGAGACACGAATGATATTTTTCGCAACTATACCCTGCACCTGTATAGTACTGTGTATAGGCAGTATGGCCTAATAGCACCTATATGTATGGTATGTCTCTTCTCCACAACTATGATAGATATGATGAAAATTCCTTTACAGATCGACGGAGAATATTCGATTACATATTATTTTCGTCTCAAATGTATAAGGAGACATGAATGATATTTTTCGCAACTATACCCTGCACTTGTATAGTACTGTGTATAGGCAGTATGGCCTAAGAGCACCTATATGTATGGTATGTCTCTTCTCCACAACTTTGATAGATATGATGAAAAGTCCTTTACAGATCGACAGAGAATATTCGATTACATATTATATTCGTCTCAAATGTATAAGGAGACACGAATGATATTTTTCGCAACTATACCCTGCACTTGTATAGTACTGTGTATAGGCAGTATGGCCTAAGAGCACCTATATGTATGGTATGTCTCTTCTCCACAACTATGATAGATATGATGAAAATTCCTTTACAGATCGACAGAGAATATTCGATTACATATTATTTTCGTCTCAAATGTATAAGGAGACATGAATGATATTTTTCGCAACTATACCCTGCACCTGTATAGTACTGTGTATTGGCAGTATGGCCTAAGAGCAGCTATATGTATGGTATGTCTCTTCTCCACAACTATAAGAGATATGATGAAAATTCCTTTACAGACCGACAGAGAATATTCGATTACACATTATTTTCGTCTCAAATGTATAAGGAGACACGAATGATATTTTTCGCAACTATACCCTGAACTTATATAGTACTGTGTATAGGCAGTATGGCCTAAGAGCACCTATATGTATGGTATGTCTCTTCTCCACAACTATGATAGATATGATGAAAAGTCCTTAACAGATCGACAGAGAATATTCGATTACATATTATTTTCGTCTCAAATGTATAAGGAGACACGAATGATATTTTTCGCAACTATACCCCGCACTTGTATAGTACTGTGTATAGGCAGTATGGCCTAAGAGCACCTATATGTATGGTATGTCTCTTCTCCACAACTATGATAGATATGATGAAAATTCCTTTACAGATCGACAGAGAATATTCGATTACCTATTATTTTCGTCTCAAATGTATAAGGAGACACGAATGATATTTGTCGTAACTATACCCTGCACTTGTATAGTACTGTGTATAGGCAGTATGGCCTAATAGCACCTATATGTATGGTATGTCTCGTCTCCACAACTATGATAGATATGATGAAAATTCCTTTACAGACCGACAGAGAATATTCGATTACACATTATTTTCGTCTCAAATGTATAAGGAGACACGAATGATATTTTTCGCAACTATACCCTGACCTTATATAGTACTGTGTATAGGCAGTATGGCCTAAGAGCACCTATATGTATGGTATGTCTCTTCTCCACAACTATGATAGATATGATGAAAAGTCCTTAACAGATCGACAGAGAATATTCGATTACATATTATTTTCGTCTCAAATGTATAAGGAGACACGAATGATATTTTTCGCAACTATACCCCGCACTTGTATAGTACTGTGTATAGGCAGTATGGCCTAAGAGCACCTATATGTATGGTATATCTCTTCTCCACAACTATGATAGATATGATGAAAATTCCTTTACAGATCGACAGAGAATATTCGATTACCTATTATTTTCGTCTCAAATGTATAAGGAGACACGAATGATATTTGTCGCAACTATACCCCGCACTTGTATAGTACTGTGTATAGGCAGTATGTTCTAATAGCACCTATATGTATGGTATGTCTCTTCTCCACAACTATGATAGATATGATGAAAATTCCTTTACAGATCGACAGAGAATATTCGATTACATATTATTTTCGTCTCAAATGTATAAGGAGACACGAATGATATTTTTCGCAACTATACCCTGCACTTGTATAGTACTGTGTATAGGCAGTATGGCCTAAGAGCACCTATATGTATGGTATGTCTCTTCTCCACAACTATGATAGATATGATGAAAATTCCTTTACAGATCGACAGAGAATATTCGATTACATATTATTTTCGTCTCAAATGTATAAGGAGACATGAATGATATTTTTCGCAACTATACCCTGCACCTGTATAGTACTGTGTATTGGCAGTATGGCCTAAGAGCAGCTATATGTATGGTATGTCTCTTCTCCACAACTATAAGAGATATGATGAAAATTCCTTTACAGACCGACAGAGAATATTCGATTACACATTATTTTCGTCTCAAATGTATAAGGAGACACGAATGATATTTTTCGCAACTATACCCTGAACTTATATAGTACTGTGTATAGGCAGTATGGCCTAAGAGCACCTATATGTATGGTATGTCTCTTCTCCACAACTATGATAGATATGATGAAAAGTCCTTAACAGATCGACAGAGAATATTCGATTACATATTATTTTCGTCTCAAATGTATAAGGAGACACGAATGATATTTTTCGCAACCATACCCCGCACTTGTATAGTACTGTGTATAGGCAGTATGGCCTAAGAGCACCTATATGTATGGTATGTCTCTTCTCCACAACTATGATAGATATGATGAAAATTCCTTTACAGATCGACAGAGAATATTCGATTACCTATTATTTTCGTCTCAAATGTATAAGGAGACACGAATGATATTTGTCGCAACTATACCCTGCACTTGTATAGTACTGTGTATAGGCAGTATGGCCTAATAGCACCTATATGTATGGTATGTCTCGTCTCCACAACTATGATAGATATGATGAAAATTCCTTTACAGACCGACAGAGAATATTCGATTACACATTATTTTCGTCTCAAATGTATAAGGAGACACGAATGATATTTTTCGCAACTATACCCTGAACTTATATAGTACTGTGTATAGGCAGTATGGCATAAGAGCACCTATATGTATGGTATGTCTCTTCTCCACAACTATGATAGATATGATGAAAAGTCCTTAACAGATCGACAGAGAATATTCGATTACATATTATTTTCGTCTCAAATGTATAAGGAGACACGAATGATATTTTTCGCAACTATACCCCGCACTTGTATAGTACTGTGTATAGGCAGTATGGCCTAAGAGCACCTATATGTATGGTATGTCTCTTCTCCACAACTATGATAGATATGATGAAAATTCCTTTACAGATCGACAGAGAATATTCGATTACCTATTATTTTCGTCTCAAATGTAAAAGGAGACACGAATGATATTTGTCGCAACTATACCCTGCACCTGTATAGTACTGTGTATAGGCAGTATGGCCTAATAGCACCTATATGTATGGTATGTCTCGTCTCCACAACTATGATAGATATGATGAAAATTCCTTTACAGATCGACAGAGAATAGTCGATTACATATTATTTTCGTCTCAAATGTATAAGGAGACACGAATGATATTTTTCGCAACCATACCCTGCACTTGTATAGTACTGTGTATAGGCAGTATGGCCTAAGAGCACCTATATGTATGGTATGTCTCTTCTCCACAACTTTGATAGATATGATGACAAGTCCTTTACAGATCGACAGAGAATATTCGATTACATATTATATTCGTCTCAAATGTATAAGGAGACACGAATGATATTTTTCGGAACTATACCCCGCACTTGTATAGTACTGTGTATAGGCAGTATGGCCTAAGAGCACCTATATGTATGGTATGTCTCTTCTCCACAACTATAAGAGATATGATGAAAATTCCTTTACAGATCGACAGAGACTATTCCATTACATATTATTTTCATCTCAAATGTATAAGGAGACACGAATGATATTTTTCGCAACTATACCCTGCACCTGTATAATACTGTGTATAGGCAGTATGGCCTAAGAGCACCTATATGTATGGTATGTCTCTTCTCCACAACTATGATAGATATGATGAAAATTCCTTTACAGATCCACAGAGAATATTCGATTACATATTATTTTCGTCTCAAATGTATAAGGAGACACGAATGATATTTTTCGCAACTATACCCTGAACTTATATAGTACTGTGTATAGGCAGTATGGCCTAAGAGCACCTATATGTATGGTATGTCTCTTCTCCACAACTATGATAGATATGATGAAAAGTCCTTAACAGATCGACAGAGAATATTCGATTACATATTATTTTCGTCTCAAATGTATAAGGAGACACGAATGATATTTTTCGCAACTATACCCTGCACTTGTATAGTACTGTGTATAGGCAGTATGGCCTAAGAGCACCTATATGTATGGTATGTCTCTTCTCCACAACTATGATAGATATGATGAAAATTCCTTTACAGATCGACAGAGAATATTCGATTACCTATTATTTTCGTCTCAAATGTATAAGGAGACACGAATGATATTTGTCGCAACTATACCCTGCACTTGTATAGTACTGTGTATAGGCAGTATGGCCTAATAGCACCTATATGTATGGTATGTCTCGTCTCCACAACTATGATAGATATGATGAAAATTCCTTTACAGACCGACAGAGAATATTCGATTACACATTATTTTCGTCTCAAATGTATGAGGAGACACGAATGATATTTTTCGCAACTATACCCTGAACTTATATAGTACTGTGTATAGGCAGTATGGCCTAAGAGCACCTATATGTATGGTATGTCTCTTCTCCACAACTATGATAGATATGATGAAAAGTCCTTAACAGATCGACAGAGAATATTCGATTACATATTATTTTCGTCTCAAATGTATAAGGAGACACGAATGATAGTTTTCGCAACTATACCCCGCACTTGTATAGTACTGTGTATAGGCAGTATGGCCTAAGAGCACCTATATGTATGGTATGTCTCTTCTCCACACCTATGATAGATATGATGAAAATTCCTTTACAGATCGACAGAGAATATTCGATTACCTATTATTTTCGTCTCAAATGTAAAAGGAGACACGAATGATATTTGTCGCAACTATACCCTGCACTTGTATAGTACTGTGTATAGGCAGTATGGCCTAATAGCACCTATATGTATGGTGTGTCTCTTCTCCACAACTATGATAGATATGATGAAAATTCCTTTACAGATCGACAGAGAATATTCGATTACATATTATTTTCGTCTCAAATGTATAAGGAGACACGAATGATATTTTTCGCAACTATACCCTGCACTTGTATATTACTGTGTATAGGCAGTATGGCCTAAGAGCACCTATATGTATGGTATGTCTCTTCTCCACAACTATGATAGATATGATGAAAATTCCTTTACAGATCGACAGAGAATATTCGATTACATATTATTTTCGTCTCAAATGTATAAGGAGACATGAATGATATTTTTCGCAACTATACCCTGCACCTGTATAGTACTGTGTATAGGCAGTATGGCCTAATAGCACCTATATGTATGGTATGTCTCGTCTCCACAACTATGATAGATATCATGAAAATTCCTTTACAGATCGACAGAGAATAGTCGATTACATATTATTTTCGTCTCAAATGTATAAGGAGACACGAATGATATTTTTTGCAACCATACCCTGCACTTGTATAGTACTGTGTATAGGCAGTATGGCCTAAGAGCACCTATATGTATGGTATGTCTCTTCTCCACAACTTTGATAGATATGATGACAAGTCCTTTACAGATCGACAGAGAATATTCGATTACATATTATATTCGTCTCAAATGTATAAGGAGACACGAATGATATTTTTCGGAACTATACCCCGCACTTGTATAGTACTGTGTATAGGCAGTATGGCCTAAGAGCACCTATATGTATGGTATGTCTCTTCTCCACAACTATAAGAGATATGATGAAAATTCCTTTACAGATCGACAGAGACTATTCCATTACATATTATTTTCATCTCAAATGTATAAGGAGACACGAATGATATTTTTCGCAACTATACCCTGCACCTGTATAATACTGTGTATAGGCAGTATGGCCTAAGAGCACCTATATGTATGGTATGTCTCTTCTCCACAACTATGATAGATATGATGAAAAGTCCTTAACAGATCGACAGAGAATATTCTATTACATATTATTTTCGTCTCAAATGTATAAGGAGACACGAATGATATTTTTCGCAACTATACCCTGCACCTGTATAGTACTGTGTATTGGCAGTATGGCCTAAGAGCACCTACATGTATGGTATGTCTCTTCTCCACAACTTTGATAGATATGATGAAAATTCCTTTACAGATCGACAGAGAATATTCGATTACATATTATTTTCGTCTCAAATGTATAAGGAGACACGAATGATATTTTTCGCAACTATACCATGCACTTGTATAGTACTGTGTATAGGCAGTATGGCCTAAGAGCACCTATATGTATGGTATGTCTCTTCTCCACAACTTTGATAGATATGATGAAAAGTCCTTAACAGATCGACAGAGAATATTCGATTACATATTATTTTCGTCTCAAATGTATAAGGAGACACGAATGATATTGTTCGCAACTATACCCCGCACTTGTATAGTACTGTGTATAGGCAGTATGGCCTAAGAGCACCTATATGTATGGTATGTCTCGTCTCCACAACTATGATAGATATGATGAAAATTCCTTTACAGATCGACAGAGAATATTCGATTACATATTAGTTTCGTCTCAAATGTATAAGGAGACACGAATGATATTTTTCGCAACTATACCCTGCACTTGTATAGTACTGTGTATAGGCAGTATGGCCTAATAGCACCTATATGTATGGTATGTCTCGTCTCCACAACTATGATAGATATGATGAAAATTCCTTTACAGACCGACAGAGAATATTCGATTACACATTATTTTCGTCTCAAATGTATAAGGAGACACGAATGATATTTTTCGCAACTATACCCTGAACTTATATAGTACTGTGTATAGGCAGTATGGCCTAAGAGCACCTATATGTATGGTATGTCTCTTCTCCACAACTATGAGAGATATGATGAAAAGTCCTTAACAGGTCGACAGAGAATATTCGATTACATATTATTTTCGTCTCAAATGTATAAGGAGACACGAATGATATTTTTCGCAACTATACCCCGCACTTGTATAGTACTGTGTATAGGCAGTATGGCCTAAGAGCACCTATATGTATGGTATGTCTCTTCTCCACAACTATGATAGATATGATGAAAATTCCTTTACAGATCGACAGAGAATATTCGATTACCTATTATTTTCGTCTCAAATGTATAAGGAGACACGAATGATATTTGTCGCAACTATACCCTGCACTTGTATAGTACTGTGTATAGGCAGTATGGCCTAATAGCACCTATATGTATGGTATGTCTCGTCTCCACAACTATGATAGATATGATGAAAAGTCCTTTACAGATCGACAGAGAATATTCGATTACATATTATTTTCGTCTCAAATGTATAAGGAGACACGAATGATATTTTTCGCAACTATACCATGCACTTGTATAGTACTGTGTATAGGCAGTATGGCCTAAGAGCACCTATATGTATGGTATGTCTCTTCTCCACAACTTTGATAGATATGATGAAAAGTCCTTAACAGATCGACAGAGAATATTCGATTACATATTATTTTCGTCTCAAATGTATAAGGAGACACGAATGATATTGTTCGCAACTATACCCCGCACTTGTATAGTACTGTGTATAGGCAGTATGGCCTAAGAGCACCTATATGTATGATATGTCTCGTCTCCACAACTATGATAGATATGATGAAAATTCCTTTACAGATCGACAGAGAATATTCGATTACATATTAGTTTCGTCTCAAATGTATAAGGAGACACGAATGATATTTTTCGCAACTATACCCTGCACTTGTATAGTACTGTGTATAGGCAGTATGGCCTAATAGCACCTATATGTATGATATGTCTCGTCTCCACAACTATGATAGATATGATGAAAATTCCTTTACAGACCGACAGAGAATATTCGATTACACATTATTTTCGTCTCAAATGTATAAGGAGACACGAATGATATTTTTCGCAACTATACCCTGAACTTATATAGTACTGTGTATAGGCAGTATGGCCTAAGAGCACCTATATGTATGGTATGTCTCTTCTCCACAACTGTGATAGATATGATGAAAAGTCCTTAACAGATCGACAGAGAATATTCGATTACATATTATTTTCGTCTCAAATGTATAAGGAGACACGAATGATATTTTTCGCAACTATACCCTGAACTTATATAGTACTGTGTATAGGCAGTATGGCCTAAGAGCACCTATATGTATGGTATGTCTCTTCTCCACAACTATGATAGATATGATGAAAATTCCTTTACAGATCGACAGAGAATATTCGATTACCTATTATTTTCGTCTCAAATGTATAAGGAGACACGAATGATATTTGTCGCAACTATACCCTGCACTTGTATAGTACTGTGTATAGGCAGTATGGCCTAAGAGCACCTATATGTATGGTATGTCTCTTCTCCACAACTATAAGAGATATGATGAAAATTCCTTTACAGACCGACAGACAATATTCGATTACACATTATTTTCGTCTCAAATGTATAAGGAGACAGGAATGATATTTTTCGCAACTATACCCTGCACTTGTATAGTACTGTGTATAGGCAGTATGGCCTAAGAGCACCTATATGTATGGTATGTCTCTTCTCCACAACTATGATAGATATGATGAAAATTCCTTTACAGATCGACAGAGAATATTCGATTACATATTATTTTCGTCTCAAATGTATAAGGAGACATGAATGATATTTTTCGCAACTATACCCTGCACCTGTATAGTACTGTGTATAGGCAGTATGGCCTAATAGCACCTATATGTATGGTATGTCTCGTCTCCACAACTATGATAGATATGATGAAAATTCCTTTACAGATCGACAGAGAATAGTCGATTACATATTATTTTCGTCTCAAATGTATAAGGAGACACGAATGATATTTTTCGCAACCATACCCTGCACTTGTATAGTACTGTGTATAGGCAGTATGGCCTAAGAGCACCTATATGTATGGTATGTCTCTTCTCCACAACTTTGATAGATATGATGACAAGTCCTTTACAGATCGACAGAGAATATTCGATTACATATTATATTCGTCTCAAATGTATAAGGAGACACGAATGATATTTTTCGGAACTATACCCCGCACTTGTATAGTACTGTGTATAGGCAGTATGGCCTAAGAGCACCTATATGTATGGTATGTCTCTTCTCCACAACTATAAGAGATATGATGAAAATTCCTTTACAGATCGACAGAGACTATTCGATTACATATTATTTTCGTCTCAAATGTATAAGGAGACACGAATGATATTTTTCGCAACTATACCCTGCACCTGTATAGTACTGTGTATAGGCAGAATGGCCTAAGAGCACCTATATGTATGGTATGTCTCTTCTCCACAACTATGATAGATATGATGAAAATTCCTTTACAGATCGACAGAGAATATTCGATTACATATTATTTTCGTCTCAAATGTATAAGGAGACACGAATGATATTTTTCGCAACTATACCCTGAACTTATATAGTACTGTGTATAGGCAGTATGGCCTAAGAGCACCTATATGTATGGTATGTCTCTTCTCCACAACTATGATAGATATGATGAAAAGTCCTTAACAGATCGACAGAGAATATTCTATTACATATTATTTTCGTCTCAAATGTATAAGGAGACACGAATGATATTTTTCGCAACTATACCCTGCACCTGTATAGTACTGTGTATTGGCAGTATGGCCTAAGAGCACCTACATGTATGGTATGTCTCTTCTCCACAACTTTGATAGATATGATGAAAAGTCCTTTACAGATCGACAGAGAATATTCGATTACATATTATTTTCGTCTCAAATGTATAAGGAGACACGAATGATATTTTTCGCAACCATACCCTGCACTTGTATAGTACTGTGTATAGGCAGTATGGCCTAAGAGCACCTATATGTATGGTATGTCTCTTCTCCACAACTATAAGAGATATGATGAAAAGTCCTTTACAGATCGACAGAGAATATTCGATTACATATTATTTTCGTCTCAAATGTATAAGGAGACACGAATGATATTTGTCGCAACTATACCCTGCACTTGTATAGTACTGTGTATAGGCAGTATGGCCTAAGAGCACCTATATGTATGGTATGTCTCTTCTCCACAACTATAAGAGATATGATGAAAATTCCTTTACAGATCGACAGAGAATATTCGATTACATATTATTTTCGTCTCAAATGTATAAGGAGACACGAATGATATTTGTCGCAACTATACCCTGCACTTGTATAGTACTGTGTATAGGCAGTATGGCCTAATAGCACCTATATGTATGGTATGTCTCTTCTCCACAACTATGATAGATATGATGAAAATTCCTTTACAGATCGACAGAGAATAGTCGATTACATATTATTTTCGTCTCAAAGGTATAAGGAGACACGAATGATATTTTTCGCAACTATACCCTGCACTTGTATAGTACTGTGTATAGGCAGTATGGCCTAAGAGCACCTATATGTATGGTATGTCTCTTCTCCACAACTATAAGAGATATGATGAAAATTCCTTTACAGATCGACAGAGAATATTCGATTACATATTATTTTCGTCTCAAATGTATAAGGAGACACGAATGATATTTTTCGCAACTATACCCTGCACTTGTATAGTACTGTGTATAGGCAGTATGGCCTAAGAGCACCTATATGTATGGTATGTCTCTTCTCCACAACTATGATAGATATGATGAAAATTCCTTTACAGATCGACAGAGAATATTCGATTACCTATTATTTTCGTCTCAAATGTATAAGGAGACACGAATGATATTTGTCGCAACTATACCCTGCACTTGTATAGTACTGTGTAAAGGCAGTATGGCCTAATAGCACCTATATGTATGGTATGTCTCTTCTCCACAACTATGATAGATATGATGAAAATTCCTTTACAGATCGACAGAGAATATTCGATTACATATTATTTTCGTCTCAAATGTATAAGGAGACACGAATGATATTTTTCGCAACTATACCCTGCACTTATATAGTACTGTGTATAGGCAGTATGGCCTAAGAGCACCTATATGTATGGTATGTCTCTTCTCCACAACTATGATAGATATGATGAAAAGTCCTTAACAGATCGACAGAGAATATTCTAGTACATATTATTTTCGTCTCAAATGTATAAGGAGACACGAATGATATTTTTCGCAACTATACCCTGCACCTGTATAGTACTGTGTATTGGCAGTATGGCCTAATAGCACCTACATGTATGGTATGTCTCTTCTCCACAACTTTGCTAGATATGATGAAAAGTCCTTTACAGATCGACAGAGAATATTCGATTACATATTATTTTCGTCTCAAATGTATAAGGAGACACGAATGATATTTTTCGCAACTATACCCTGCACTTGTATAGTACTGTGTATAGGCAGTATGGCCTAAGAGCACCTATATGTATGGTATGTCTCTTCTCCACAACTTTGATAGATATGATGAAAAGTCCTTAACAGATCGACAGAGAATATTCGATTACATATTATTTTCGTCTCAAATGTATAAGGAGACACGAATGATATTGTTCGCAACTATACCCCGCACTTGTATAGTACTGTGTATAGGCAGTATGGCCTAAGAGCACCTATATGTATGGTATGTCTCGTCTCCACAACTATGATAGATATGATGAAAATTCCTTTACAGATCGACAGAGAATATTCGATTACATATTATTTTCGTCTCAAATGTATAAGGAGACACGAATGATATTTTTCGCAACCATACCCTGCACTTGTATAGTACTGTGTATAGGCAGTATGGCCTAAGAGCACCTATATGTATGGTATGTCTCTTCTCCACAACTATAAGAGATATGATGAAAAGTCCTTTACAGATCGACAGAGAATATTCGATTACATATTATTTTCGTCTCAAATGTATAAGGAGACACGAATGATATTTGTCGCAACTATACCCTGCACTTGTATAGTACTGTGTATAGGCAGTATGGCCTAAGAGCACCTATATGTATGGTATGTCTCTTCTCCACAACTATAAGAGATATGATGAAAATTCCTTTACAGATCGACAGAGAATATTCGATTACATATTATTTTCGTCTCAAATGTATAAGGAGACACGAATGATATTTGTCGCAACTATACCCTGCACTTGTATAGTACTGTGTATAGGCAGTATGGCCTAATAGCACCTATATGTATGGTATGTCTCTTCTCCACAACTATGATAGATATGATGAAAATTCCTTTACAGATCGACAGAGAATAGTCGATTACATATTATTTTCGTCTCAAAGGTATAAGGAGACACGAATGATATTTTTCGCAACTATACCCTGCACTTGTATAGTACTGTGTATAGGCAGTATGGCCTAAGAGCACCTATATGTATGGTATGTCTCTTCTCCACAACTATAAGAGATATGATGAAAATTCCTTTACAGATCGACAGAGAATATTCGATTACATATTATTTTCGTCTCAAATGTATAAGGAGACACGAATGATATTGTTCGCAACTATACCCTGCACTTGTATAGTACTGTGTATAGGCAGTATGGCCTAAGAGCACCTATATGTATGGTATGTCTCTTCTCCACAACTATGATAGATATGATGAAAATTCCTTTACAGATCGACAGAGAATATTCGATTACCTATTATTTTCGTCTCAAATGTATAAGGAGACACGAATGATATTTGTCGCAACTATACCCTGCACTTGTATAGTACTGTGTAAAGGCAGTATGGCCTAATAGCACCTATATGTATGGTATGTCTCTTCTCCACAACTATGATAGATATGATGAAAATTCCTTTACAGATCGACAGAGAATATTCGATTACATATTATTTTCGTCTCAAATGTATAAGGAGACACGAATGATATTTTTCGCAACTATACCCTGCACTTATATAGTACTGTGTATAGGCAGTATGGCCTAAGAGCACCTATATGTATGGTATGTCTCTTCTCCACAACTATGATAGATATGATGAAAAGTCCTTAACAGATCGACAGAGAATATTCTAGTACATATTATTTTCGTCTCAAATGTATAAGGAGACACGAATGATATTTTTCGCAACTATACCCTGCACCTGTATAGTACTGTGTATTGGCAGTATGGCCTAATAGCACCTACATGTATGGTATGTCTCTTCTCCACAACTTTGCTAGATATGATGAAAAGTCCTTTACAGATCGACAGAGAATATTCGATTACATATTATTTTCGTCTCAAATGTATAAGGAGGCACGAATGATATTTTTCGCAACTATACCATGCACTTGTATAGTACTGTGTATAGGCAGTATGGCCTAAGAGCACCTATATGTATGGTATGTCTCTTCTCCACAACTTTGATAGATATGATGAAAAGTCCTTAACAGATCGACAGAGAATATTCGATTACATATTATTTTCGTCTCAAATGTATAAGGAGACACGAATGATATTGTTCGCAACTATACCCCGCACTTGTATAGTACTGTGTATAGGCAGTATGGCCTAAGAGCACCTATATGTATGGTATGTCTCGTCTCCACAACTATGATAGATATGATGAAAATTCCTTTACAGATCGACAGAGAATATTCGATTACATATTAGTTTCGTCTCAAATGTATAAGGAGACACGAATGATATTTTTCGCAACTATACCCTGCACTTGTATAGTACTGTGTATTGGCAGTATGGCCTAAGAGCAGCTATATGTATGGTATGTCTCTTCTCCACAACTATAAGAGATATGATGAAAATTCCTTTACAGATCGACAGAGAATATTCGATTACACATTATTTTCGTCTCAAATGTATAAGGAGACACGAATGATATTTTTCGCAACTATACCCTGCACTTGTATAGTACTGTGTATAGGCAGTATGGCCTAAGAGCAACTATATATATGGTATGTCTCTTCTCCACAACTATGATAGATATGATGAAAATTCCTTTACAGATCGACAGAGAATATTCAATTACCTATTATTTTCATCTCAAATGTATAAGGAGACACGAATGATATTTGTCGCAACTATACCCTGCACTTGTATAGTACTGTGTATAGGCAGTATGGCCTAAGAGCATCTATATGTATGGTATGTCTCTTCTCCACAACTATGATAGATATGATGAAAATTCCTTTACAGATCGACAGAGAATATTCGATTACATATTATTTTCGTCTCAAATGTATAAGGAGACACGAATGATATTTGTCGCAACTATACCCTGAACTTATATAGTACTGTGTATAGGCAGTATGGCCTAAGAGCACCTATATGTATGGTATGTCTCTTCTCCACAACTATGATAGATATGATGAAAAGTCCTTAACAGATCGACAGAGAATATTCTATTACATATTATTTTCGTCTCAAATGTATAAGGAGACACGAATGATATTTTTCGCAACTATACCCTGCACCTGTATAGTACTGTGTATTGGCAGTATGGCCTAAGAGCACCTACATGTATGGTATGTCTCTTCTCCACAACTTTGCTAGATATGATGAAAAGTCCTTTACAGATCGACAGAGAATATTCGATTACATATTATTTTCGTCTCAAATGTATAAGGAGGCACGAATGATATTTTTCGCAACTATACCATGCACTTGTATAGTACTGTGTATAGGCAGTATGGCCTAAGAGCACCTATATGTATGGTATGTCTCTTCTCCACAACTTTGATAGATATGATGAAAAGTCCTTAACAGATCGACAGAGAATATTCGATTACATATTATTTTCGTCTCAAATGTATAAGGAGACACGAATGATATTGTTCGCAACTATACCCCGCACTTGTATAGTACTGTGTATAGGCAGTATGGCCTAAGAGCACCTATATGTATGGTATGTCTCGTCTCCACAACTATGATAGATATGATGAAAATTCCTTTACAGATCGACAGAGAATATTCGATTACATATTAGTTTCGTCTCAAATGTATAAGGAGACACGAATGATATTTTTCGCAACTATACCCTGCACTTGTATAGTACTGTGTATTGGCAGTATGGCCTAAGAGCAGCTATATGTATGGTATGTCTCTTCTCCACAACTATAAGAGATATGATGAAAATTCCTTTACAGATCGACAGAGAATATTCGATTACACATTATTTTCGTCTCAAATGTATAAGGAGACACGAATGATATTTTTCGCAACTATACCCTGCACTTGTATAGTACTGTGTATAGGCAGTATGGCCTAAGAGCAACTATATATATGGTATGTCTCTTCTCCACAACTATGATAGATATGATGAAAATTCCTTTACAGATCGACAGAGAATATTCAATTACCTATTATTTTCATCTCAAATGTATAAGGAGACACGAATGATATTTGTCGCAACTATACCCTGCACTTGTATAGTACTGTGTATAGGCAGTATGGCCTAAGAGCACCTATATGTATGGTATGTCTCTTCTCCACAACTATGATAGATATGATGAAAATTCCTTTACAGATCGACAGAGAATATTCAATTACCTATTATTTTCGTCTCAAATGTATAAGGAGACACGAATGATATTTGTCGCAACTATACCCTGCACTTGTATAGTACTGTGTTTAGGCAGTATGGCCTAATAGCACCTATATGTATGGTATGTCTCTTCTCCACAACTATGATAGATATGATGAAAATTCCTTTACAGATCGACAGAGAATATTCGATTACATATTATTTTCGTCTCAAATGTATAAGGAGACACGAATGATATTTTTCGCAACTATACCCTGCACTTGTATAGTACTGTGTATAGGCAGTATGGCCTAAGAGCACCTACATGTATGGTATGTCTCTTCTCCACAACTTTGATAGATATGATGAAAAGTCCTTTACAGATCGACAGAGAATATTCGATTACATATTATTTTCGTCTCAAATGTATAAGGAGACACGAATGATATTGTTCGCAACTATACCCTGCACTTGTATAGTACTGTGTATAGGCAGTATGGCCTAAGAGCACCTATATGTATGGTATGTCTCTTCTCCACAACTATGATAGATATGATGAAAATTCCTTTACAGATCGACAGAGAATATTCGATTACATATTATTTTCGTCTCAAATGTATAAGGAGACACGAATGATATTTTTCGCAACTATACCCTGCACTTGTATAGTACTGTGTATAGGCAGTATGGCCTAAGAGCACCTATATGTATGGTATGTCTCTTCTCCACAACTTTGATAGATATGATGACAAGTCCTTTATAGATCGACAGAGAATATTCGATTACATATTATTTTCGTCTCAAATGTATAAGGAGACACGAATGATATTTTTCGCAACCATACCCTGCACTTGTATAGTACTGTGTATAGGCAGTATGGCCTAAGAGCACCTATATGTATGGTATGTCTCTTCTCCACAACTATAAGAGATATGATGAAAATTCCTTTACAGATCGACAGAGAATATTCGATTACATATTATTTTCGTCTCAAATGTATAAGGAGACACGAATGATATTTGTCGCAACTATACCCTGCACTTGTATAGTACTGTGTATAGGCAGTATGGCCTAAGAGCACCTATATGTATGGTATGTCTCTTCTCCACAACTATGATAGATATGATGAAAATTCCTTTACAGATCGACAGAGAATATTCAATTACCTATTATTTTCGTCTCAAATGTATAAGGAGACACGAATGATATTTGTCGCAACTATACCCTGCACTTGTATAGTACTGTGTATAGGCAGTATGGCGTAATAGCACCTATATGTATGGTATGTCTCTGTTCCACAACTATGATAGATATGATGAAAATTCCTTTACAGATCGACAGAGAATAGTCGATTACATATTATTTTCGTCTCAAAGGTATAAGGAGACACGAATGATATTTTTCGCAACTATACCCTGCACTTGTATAGTACTGTGTATAGGCAGTATGGCCTAAGAGCACCTATATGTATGGTATGTCTCTTCTCCACAACTATAAGAGATATGATGAAAATTCCTTTACAGATCGACAGAGAATATTCGATTACATATTATTTTCGTCTCAAATGTATAAGGAGACACGAATGATATTTTTCGCAACTATGCCCTGCACTTGTATAGTACTGTGTATAGGCAGTATGGCCTAAGAGCACCTATATGTATGGTATGTCTCTTCTCCACAACTATGATAGATATGATGAAAATTCCTTTACAGATCGACAGAGAATATTCGATTACCTATTATTTTCGTCTCAAATGTATAAGGAGACACGAATGATATTTGTCGCAACTATACCCTGCACTTGTATAGTACTGTGTAAAGGCAGTATGGCCTAATAGCACCTATATGTATGGTATGTCTCTTCTCCACAACTATGATAGATATGATGAAAATTCCTTTACAGATCGACAGAGAATATTCGATTACATATTATTTTCGTCTCAAATGTATAAGGAGACACGAATGATATTTTTCGCAACTATACCCTGCACTTGTATAGTACTGTGTATAGGCAGTATGGCCTAAGAGCACCTATATGTATGGTATGTCTCTTCTCCACAACTATGATAGATATGATGAAAATTCCTTTACAGATCGACAGAGAATATTCGATTACATATTATTTTCGTCTCAAATGTACAAGGAGACACGAATGATATTTTTCGCAACTATACCCTGCACCTGTATAGTACTGTGTATTGGCAGTATGGCCTAAGAGCAGCTATATGTATGGTATGTCTCTTCTCCACAACTATAACAGATATGATGAAAATTCCTTTACAGACCGACAGAGAATATTCGATTACACATTATTTTCGTCTCAAATGTATAAGGAGACACGAATGATATTTTTCACAACTATACCCTGCACTTGTATAGTACTGTGTATAGGCAGTATTGCTTAAGAGCACCTACATGTATGGTATGTCTCTTCTCCATAACTGTGATAGATATGATGAAAAGTCCTTTACAGATCGACAGAGAATATTCAATTACCTATTATTTTCGTCTCAAATGTATAAGGAGACACGAATGATATTTTTCGCAACTATACCCTGCACTTGTATAGTACTGTGTATAGGCAGTATGGCCTAAGAGCACCTACATGTATGGTATGTCTCTTCTCCACAACTATGATAGATATGATGAAAATTCCTTTACAGATCGACAGAGAATATTCGATTACATATTATTTTCGTCTCAAATGTACAAGGAGACACGAATGATATTTTTCGCAACTATACCCTGCACCTGTATAGTACTGTGTATTGGCAGTATGGCCTAAGAGCAGCTATATGTATGGTATGTCTCTTCTCCACAACTATAACAGATATGATGAAAATTCCTTTACAGACCGACAGAGAATATTCGATTACACATTATTTTCGTCTCAAATGTATAAGGAGACACGAATGATATTTTTCACAACTATACCCTGCACTTGTATAGTACTGTGTACAGGCAGTATTGCTTAAGAGCACCTACATGTATGGTATGTCTCTTCTCCACAACTGTGATAGATATGATGAAAAGTCCTTTACAGATCGACAGAGAATATTCAGTTACCTATTATTTTCGTCTCAAATGTATAAGGAGACACGAATGATATTTTTCGCAACTATACCCTGCACTTGTATAGTACTGTGTATAGGCAGTATGGCCTAAGAGCACCTACATGTATGGTATGTCTCTTCTCCACAACTATGATAGATATGATGAAAATTCCTTTACAGATCGACAGAGAATATTTGATTACCTATTATTTTCGTCTCAAATGTATAAGGAGACACGAATGATATATGTCGCAACTATACCCTGCACGTGTATAGTACTGTGTATAGGCAGTATGGCCTAAGAGCACCTATATGTATGGTATGTCTCTTCTCCACAACTGTGATAGATAGGATGAAAAGTCCTTTACAGATCGACAGAGAATATTCGATTACATATTATTTTCGTCTCAAATGTATAAGGAGACACGAATGATATTTTTCGCAACTATACCCTGCACTTGTATAGTACTGTGTATAGGCAGTATGGCCTAAGAGCACCTACATGTATGGTATGTCTCTTCTCCACAACTTTGATAGATCTGATGAAAAGTCCTTTACAGATCGACAGAGAATATTCGATTACCTATTATTTTCGTCTCAAATGTATAAGGAGACACGAATGATATTTGTCGCAACTATACCCTGCACTTGTATAGTACTGTGTAAAGGCAGTATGGCCTAATAGCACCTATATGTATGGTATGTCTCTTCTCCACAACTATGATAGATATAATGAAAACTCCTTTACAGATCGACAGAGAATATTCGATTACATATTATTTTCGTCTCAAATGTATAAGGAGACACGAATGATATTTGTCGCAACTATACCCTGCACTTGTATAGTACTGTGTATAGGCAGTATGGCCTAAGAGCACCTATATGTATGGTATGTCTCTTCTCCACAACTATAAGAGATATGATGAAATTTCCTTTACAGACCGACAGAGAATATTCGATTACACATTATTTTCGTCTCAAATGTATAAGGAGACACGAATGATATTTTTCACAACTATACCCTGCACTTGTATAGTACTGTGTATAGGCAGTATGGCCTAAGAGCACCTATATGTATGGTATGTCTCTTCTCCACAACTATGATAGATATGATGAAAATTGCTTTACAGATCGACAGAGAATATTCGATTACATATTATTTTCGTCTCAAATGTATAAGGAGACACGAATGATATTTTTCGCAACTATACCCTGCACCTGTATAGTACTGTGCATTGGCAGTATGGCCTAAGAGCAGCTATATGTATGGTATGTCTCTTCTCCACAACTATAAGAGATATGATGAAATTTCCTTTACAGACCGACAGAGAATATTCGATTACACATTATTTTCGTCTCAAATGTATAAGGAGACACGAATGATATTTTTCACAACTATACCCTGCACTTGTATAGTACTGTGTATAGGCAGTATGGCCTAAGAGCACCTATATGTATGGTATGTCTCTTCTCCACAACTATGATAGATATGATGAAAATTGCTTTACAGATCGACAGAGAATATTCGATTACATATTATTTTCGTCTCAAATGTATAAGGAGACACGAATGATATTTTTCGCAACTATACCCTGCACCTGTATAGTACTGTGCATTAGCAGTATGGCCTAAGAGCAGCTATATGTATGGTATGTCTCTTCTCCACAACTATAAGAGATATGATGAAAAGTCCTTTACAGATCGACAGAGAATATTCGATTACATATTACTTTCGTCTCAAATGTATAAGGAGGCACGAATGATATTTTTCGCAACTATACCATGCACTTGTATAGTACTGTGTATAGGCAGTATGGCCTAAGAGCACCTATATGTATGGTATGTCTCTTCTCCACAACTTTGATAGATATGATGAAAAGTCCTTAACAGATCGACAGAGAATATTCGATTACATATTATTTTCGTCTCAAATGTATAAGGAGACACGAATGATATTGTTCGCAACTATACCCCGCACTTGTATAGTACTGTGTATAGGCAGTATGGCCTAAGAGCACCTATATGTATGGTATGTCTCGTCTCCACAACTATGATAGATATGATGAAAATTCCTTTACAGATCGACAGAGAATATTCGATTACATATTAGTTTCGTCTCAAATGTATAAGGAGACACGAATGATATTTTTCGCAACTATACCCTGCACTTGTATAGTACTGTGTATTGGCAGTATGGCCTAAGAGCAGCTATATGTATGGTATGTCTCTTCTCCACAACTATAAGAGATATGATGAAAATTCCTTTACAGATCGACAGAGAATATTCGATTACACATTATTTTCGTCTCAAATGTATAAGGAGACACGAATGATATTTTTCGCAACTATACCCTGCACTTGTATAGTACTGTGTATAGGCAGTATGGCCTAAGAGCAACTATATATATGGTATGTCTCTTCTCCACAACTATGATAGATATGATGAAAATTCCTTTACAGATCGACAGAGAATATTCAATTACCTATTATTTTCATCTCAAATGTATAAGGAGACACGAATGATATTTGTCGCAACTATACCCTGCACTTGTATAGTACTGTGTATAGGCAGTATGGCCTAAGAGCACCTATATGTATGGTATGTCTCTTCTCCACAACTATGATAGATATGATGAAAATTCCTTTACAGATCGACAGAGAATATTCAATTACCTATTATTTTCGTCTCAAATGTATAAGGAGACACGAATGATATTTGTCGCAACTATACCCTGCACTTGTATAGTACTGTGTTTAGGCAGTATGGCCTAATAGCACCTATATGTATGGTATGTCTCTTCTCCACAACTATGATAGATATGATGAAAATTCCTTTACAGATCGACAGAGAATATTCGATTACATATTATTTTCGTCTCAAATGTATAAGGAGACACGAATGATATTTTTCGCAACTATACCCTGCACTTGTATAGTACTGTGTATAGGCAGTATGGCCTAAGAGCACCTACATGTATGGTATGTCTCTTCTCCACAACTTTGATAGATATGATGAAAAGTCCTTTACAGATCGACAGAGAATATTCGATTACATATTATTTTCGTCTCAAATGTATAAGGAGACACGAATGATATTGTTCGCAACTATACCCTGCACTTGTATAGTACTGTGTATAGGCAGTATGGCCTAAGAGCACCTATATGTATGGTATGTCTCTTCTCCACAACTATGATAGATATGATGAAAATTCCTTTACAGATCGACAGAGAATATTCGATTACATATTATTTTCGTCTCAAATGTATAAGGAGACACGAATGATATTTTTCGCAACTATACCCTGCACTTGTATAGTACTGTGTATAGGCAGTATGGCCTAAGAGCACCTATATGTATGGTATGTCTCTTCTCCACAACTTTGATAGATATGATGACAAGTCCTTTATAGATCGACAGAGAATATTCGATTACATATTATTTTCGTCTCAAATGTATAAGGAGACACGAATGATATTTTTCGCAACCATACCCTGCACTTGTATAGTACTGTGTATAGGCAGTATGGCCTAAGAGCACCTATATGTATGGTATGTCTCTTCTCCACAACTATAAGAGATATGATGAAAATTCCTTTACAGATCGACAGAGAATATTCGATTACATATTATTTTCGTCTCAAATGTATAAGGAGACACGAATGATATTTGTCGCAACTATACCCTGCACTTGTATAGTACTGTGTATAGGCAGTATGGCCTAAGAGCACCTATATGTATGGTATGTCTCTTCTCCACAACTATGATAGATATGATGAAAATTCCTTTACAGATCGACAGAGAATATTCAATTACCTATTATTTTCATCTCAAATGTATAAGGAGACACGAATGATATTTGTCGCAACTATACCCTGCACTTGTATAGTACTGTGTATAGGCAGTATGGCCTAAGAGCACCTATATGTATGGTATGTCTCTTCTCCACAACTATGATAGATATGATGAAAATTCCTTTACAGATCGACAGAGAATATTCAATTACCTATTATTTTCGTCTCAAATGTATAAGGAGACACGAATGATATTTGTCGCAACTATACCCTGCACTTGTATAGTACTGTGTTTAGGCAGTATGGCCTAATAGCACCTATATGTATGGTATGTCTCTTCTCCACAACTATGATAGATATGATGAAAATTCCTTTACAGATCGACAGAGAATATTCGATTACATATTATTTTCGTCTCAAATGTATAAGGAGACACGAATGATATTTTTCGCAACTATACCCTGCACTTGTATAGTACTGTGTATAGGCAGTATGGCCTAAGAGCACCTACATGTATGGTATGTCTCTTCTCCACAACTTTGATAGATATGATGAAAAGTCCTTTACAGATCGACAGAGAATATTCGATTACATATTATTTTCGTCTCAAATGTATAAGGAGACACGAATGATATTGTTCGCAACTATACCCTGCACTTGTATAGTACTGTGTATAGGCAGTATGGCCTAAGAGCACCTATATGTATGGTATGTCTCTTCTCCACAACTATGATAGATATGATGAAAATTCCTTTACAGATCGACAGAGAATATTCGATTACATATTATTTTCGTCTCAAATGTATAAGGAGACACGAATGATATTTTTCGCAACTATACCCTGCACTTGTATAGTACTGTGTATAGGCAGTATGGCCTAAGAGCACCTATATGTATGGTATGTCTCTTCTCCACAACTTTGATAGATATGATGACAAGTCCTTTATAGATCGACAGAGAATATTCGATTACATATTATTTTCGTCTCAAATGTATAAGGAGACACGAATGATATTTTTCGCAACCATACCCTGCACTTGTATAGTACTGTGTATAGGCAGTATGGCCTAAGAGCACCTATATGTATGGTATGTCTCTTCTCCACAACTATAAGAGATATGATGAAAATTCCTTTACAGATCGACAGAGAATATTCGATTACATATTATTTTCGTCTCAAATGTATAAGGAGACACGAATGATATTTGTCGCAACTATACCCTGCACTTGTATAGTACTGTGTATAGGCAGTATGGCCTAAGAGCACCTATATGTATGGTATGTCTCTTCTCCACAACTATAAGAGATATGATGAAAATTCCTTTACAGATCGACAGAGAATATTCGATTACATATTATTTTCGTCTCAAATGTATAAGGAGACACGAATGATATTTGTCGCAACTATACCCTGCACTTGTATAGTACTGTGTATAGGCAGTATGGCCTAATAGCACCTATATGTATGGTATGTCTCTTCTCCACAACTATGATAGATATGATGAAAATTCCTTTACAGATCGACAGAGAATAGTCGATTACATATTATTTTCGTCTCAAAGGTATAAGGAGACACGAATGATATTTTTCGCAACTATACCCTGCACTTGTATAGTACTGTGTATAGGCAGTATGGCCTAAGAGCACCTATATGTATGGTATGTCTCTTCTCCACAACTATAAGAGATATGATGAAAATTCCTTTACAGATCGACAGAGAATATTCGATTACATATTATTTTCGTCTCAAATGTATAAGGAGACACGAATGATATTTTTCGCAACTATACCCTGCACTTGTATAGTACTGTGTATAGGCAGTATGGCCTAAGAGCACCTATATGTATGGTATGTCTCTTCTCCACAACTATGATAGATATGATGAAAATTCCTTTACAGATCGACAGAGAATATTCGATTACCTATTATTTTCGTCTCAAATGTATAAGGAGACACGAATGATATTTGTCGCAACTATACCCTGCACTTGTATAGTACTGTGTAAAGGCAGTATGGCCTAATAGCACCTATATGTATGGTATGTCTCTTCTCCACAACTATGATAGATATGATGAAAATTCCTTTACAGATCGACAGAGAATATTCGATTACATATTATTTTCGTCTCAAATGTATAAGGAGACACGAATGATATTTTTCGCAACTATACCCTGCACTTGTATAGTACTGTGTATAGGCAGTATGGCCTAAGAGCACCTATATGTATGGTATGTCTCTTCTCCACAACTATGATAGATATGATGAAAATTCCTTTACAGATCGACAGAGAATATTCGATTACATATTATTTTCGTCTCAAATGTACAAGGAGACACGAATGATATTTTTCGCAACTATACCCTGCACCTGTATAGTACTGTGTATTGGCAGTATGGCCTAAGAGCAGCTATATGTATGGTATGTCTCTTCTCCACAACTATAACAGATATGATGAAAATTCCTTTACAGACCGACAGAGAATATTCGATTACACATTATTTTCGTCTCAAATGTATAAGGAGACACGAATGATATTTTTCACAACTATACCCTGCACTTGTATAGTACTGTGTATAGGCAGTATTGCTTAAGAGCACCTACATGTATGGTATGTCTCTTCTCCATAACTGTGATAGATATGATGAAAAGTCCTTTACAGATCGACAGAGAATATTCAATTACCTATTATTTTCGTCTCAAATGTATAAGGAGACACGAATGATATTTTTCGCAACTATACCCTGCACTTGTATAGTACTGTGTATAGGCAGTATGGCCTAAGAGCACCTACATGTATGGTATGTCTCTTCTCCACAACTATGATAGATATGATGAAAATTCCTTTACAGATCGACAGAGAATATTCGATTACATATTATTTTCGTCTCAAATGTACAAGGAGACACGAATGATATTTTTCGCAACTATACCCTGCACCTGTATAGTACTGTGTATTGGCAGTATGGCCTAAGAGCAGCTATATGTATGGTATGTCTCTTCTCCACAACTATAACAGATATGATGAAAATTCCTTTACAGACCGACAGAGAATATTCGATTACACATTATTTTCGTCTCAAATGTATAAGGAGACACGAATGATATTTTTCACAACTATACCCTGCACTTGTATAGTACTGTGTACAGGCAGTATTGCTTAAGAGCACCTACATGTATGGTATGTCTCTTCTCCACAACTGTGATAGATATGATGAAAAGTCCTTTACAGATCGACAGAGAATATTCAGTTACCTATTATTTTCGTCTCAAATGTATAAGGAGACACGAATGATATTTTTCGCAACTATACCCTGCACTTGTATAGTACTGTGTATAGGCAGTATGGCCTAAGAGCACCTACATGTATGGTATGTCTCTTCTCCACAACTATGATAGATATGATGAAAATTCCTTTACAGATCGACAGAGAATATTTGATTACCTATTATTTTCGTCTCAAATGTATAAGGAGACACGAATGATATATGTCGCAACTATACCCTGCACGTGTATAGTACTGTGTATAGGCAGTATGGCCTAAGAGCACCTATATGTATGGTATGTCTCTTCTCCACAACTGTGATAGATAGGATGAAAAGTCCTTTACAGATCGACAGAGAATATTCGATTACATATTATTTTCGTCTCAAATGTATAAGGAGACACGAATGATATTTTTCGCAACTATACCCTGCACTTGTATAGTACTGTGTATAGGCAGTATGGCCTAAGAGCACCTACATGTATGGTATGTCTCTTCTCCACAACTTTGATAGATCTGATGAAAAGTCCTTTACAGATCGACAGAGAATATTCGATTACCTATTATTTTCGTCTCAAATGTATAAGGAGACACGAATGATATTTGTCGCAACTATACCCTGCACTTGTATAGTACTGTGTAAAGGCAGTATGGCCTAATAGCACCTATATGTATGGTATGTCTCTTCTCCACAACTATGATAGATATGATGAAAACTCCTTTACAGATCGACAGAGAATATTCGATTACATATTATTTTCGTCTCAAATGTATAAGGAGACACGAATGATATTTGTCGCAACTATACCCTGCACTTGTATAGTACTGTGTATAGGCAGTATGGCCTAAGAGCACCTATATGTATGGTATGTCTCTTCTCCACAACTATAAGAGATATGATGAAATTTCCTTTACAGACCGACAGAGAATATTCGATTACACATTATTTTCGTCTCAAATGTATAAGGAGACACGAATGATATTTTTCACAACTATACCCTGCACTTGTATAGTACTGTGTATAGGCAGTATGGCCTAAGAGCACCTATATGTATGGTATGTCTCTTCTCCACAACTGTGATAGATATGATGAAAAGTCCTTTACAGATCGACAGAGAATATTCGATTACATATTATTTTCGTCTCAAATGTATAAGGAGACACGAATGATATTTTTCGCAACTATACCCTGCACCTGTATAGTACTGTGCATTGGCAGTATGGCCTAAGAGCAGCTATATGTATGGTATGTCTCTTCTCCACAACTATAAGAGATATGATGAAAATTCCTTTACAGACCGACAGAGAATATTCGATTACACATTATTTTCGTCTCAAATGTATAAGGAGACACGAATGATATTTGTCACAACTATACCCTGCACTTGTATAGTACTGTGTATTGGCAGTATTGCCTAAGAGCACCTACATGTATGGTATGTCTCTTCTCCACAACTGTGATAGATATGATGAAAAGTCCTTTACAGATCGACAGAGAATATTCGATTACATATTATTTTCGTCTCAAATGTATAAGGAGACACGAATGATATTTGTCGCAACTATACCCTGCACTTGTATAGTACTGTGTATAGGCAGTATGGCCTAATAGCACCTATATGTATGGTATGTCTCTTCTCCACAACTATGATAGATATGATGAAAATTCCTTTACAGATCGACAGAGAATAGTAGATTACATATTATTTTCGTCTCAAATGTATAAGGAGACACGAATGATATTTTTCGCAACTATACCCTGCACTTGTATAGTACTGTGTATAGGCAGTATGGCCTAAGAGCACCTATATGTATGGTATGTCTCTTCTCCACAACTTTGATAGATATGATGAAAAGTCCTTTACAGATCGACAGAGAATATTCCATTACATATTATGTTCGTCTCAAATGTATAAGGAGACACGAATGATATTTTTCGCAACTATACCCTGAACTTATATACTACTGTGTATAGGCAGTATGGCCTAAGAGCACCTATATGTATGGTATGTCTCTTCTCCACAACTATGATAGATATGATGAAAAGTCCTTAACAGATCGACAGAGAATATTCGATTACCTATTAGTTTCGTCTCAAATGTATAAGGAGACACGAATGATATTTTTCGCAACTATACCCTGCACTTGTATAGTACTGTGTATTGGCAGTATGGCCTAAGAGCAGCTATATGTATGGTATGTCTCTTCTCCACAACTATAAGAGATATGATGAAAATTCCTTTACAGATCGACAGAGAATATTCAATTACACATTATTTTCGTCTCAAATGTATAAGGAGACACGAATGATATTTTTCGCAACTATACCCTGGACTTGTATAGTACTGTGTATAGGCAGTACGGCCTAAGAGCACCTACATGTATGGTATGTCTCTTCTCCACAACTGTGATAGATATGATGAAAAGTCTTTTACAGATCGACAGAGAATATTCGATTACATATTATTTTCGTCTCAAATGTATAAGGAGACACGAATGATATTTTTCGCAACTATACCCTGCACTTGTATAGTACTGTGTATTGGCAGTATGGCCTAAGAGCACCTACATGTATGGTATGTCTCTTCTCCAAAACTTTGATAGATATGATGAAAAGTCCTTTACAGATCGACAGAGAATATTCGATTACATATTATTTTCGTCTCAAATGTATAAGGAGGCACGAATGATATTTTTCGCAACTATACCATGCACTTGTATAGTACTGTGTATAGGCAGTATGGCCTAAGAGCACATATATGTATGGTATGTCTCTTCTCCACAACTTTGATAGATATGATGAAAAGTGCTTAACTGATCGACAGAGAATAGTCGATTACATATTATTTTGGTCTCAAATGTATAAGGAGACACGAATGATATTTTTCGCAACTATACCCTGCACTTGTATAGTACTGTGTATAGGCAGTATGGCCTAAGAGCACCTATATGTATGGTATGTCTCTTCTCCACAACTATGATAGATATGATGAAAAGTCCTTAACAGATCGACAGAGAATATTCGATTACATATTATTTTCGTCTCAAATGTATAAGGAGACACGAATGATATTTTTCGCAACTATACCCTGCACCTGTATAGTACTGTGTATTGGCAGTATGGCCTAAGAGCAGCTATATGTATGGTATGTCTCTTCTCCACAACTATAAGAGATATGATGAAAATTCCTGTACAGATCGACAGAGAATATTCAATTACACATTATTTTCGTCTCAAATGTATAAGGAGACACGAATGATATTTTTCGCAACTATACCCTGCACTTGTATAGTACTGTGTATAGGCAGTATGGCCTAAGAGCACCTACATGTATGGTATGTCTCTTCTCCACAACTGTGATAGATATGATGAAAAGTCCTTTACAGATCGACAGAGAATATTCGATTACATATTATTTTCGTCTCAAATGTATAAGGAGACACGAATGATATTTTTCGCAACTATACCCTGAACTTATATAGTACTGTGTATAGGCAGTATGGCCTAAGAGCACCTATATGTATGGTATGTCTCTTCTCCACAACTATGATAGATATGATGAAAATTCCTTTACAGATCGACAGAGAATATTCGATTACATATTATTTTCGTCTCAAATGTATAAGGAGACACGAATGATATTTGTCGCAACTATACCCTGCACTTGTATAGTACTGTGTATAGGCAGTATGGCCTAAGAGCACCTATATGTATGGTATGTCTCTTCTCCACAACTATGAGAGATATAATGAAAATTCCTTTACAGATCGAGAGAGAATATTCGATTACATATTATTTTTGTCTCAAATGTATAAGGAGACACGAATGATATTTTTCGCAACTATACCCTGAACTTGTATAGTACTGTGTATAGGCAGTATGGCTTAGAGCACCTTTATGTATGGTATGTCTCCTCTCAAAAGGTATAAGGGATGTGCTCGAACTGTCTTCACAAATCGACAGAGAATGTTGAAGTACATAATACTGTCGCCTGAAATGAATATGGAGAAAGAGTGATATTTGTCGCAAGTACACCCTAGCTTTCCATAGTACTTTGTAAAGGAGTTACCGGTTTGGCCTTCACACAGTAGAGCACCTATATGTATGGTATGTCTCTTCTCGAAAACTATGAGACGTATTATGAGCGGCTCTTTACAAATCGATAGAGAATATTCCATTACATATTATTTTCGCCTGAAATGGATAATGAGTGACGAGGGATATTTCTCGCAATTACATCCTTTATCCCCATTTTGCTGTATTTCAACGGCTTCGGCCTAACAGTACCGATATCTATGGTATGTCTCTTTACGTTGAAAAATAATAAATGAAACAAGGCAATCATGATAGGCAATGGATATATTTGTATTGTTATAATCCTGATTGCATGAATTAATATAAGTGTAATTATCGATATGTATTACTATATATTTGAATTCGAACTATACCCCCGTATTCCTGTAGTAGTATATGGCAGATTGTGAATCATTGTAGATCTATGATTCATGCGCTCGCTTTCCGCAGCGCACCTATTTGTATGGTAGCACCTATTTGTATGGCTCCTTGGAGAGCACCTATTTGTATGGTCTAGCGCCGGACCACACTCAAAATGCTCGGATACCTGCACTAGGCTATGGGGCTTTGGGCATTCTTCTTCATCTTCTAAAGCCCCATAGCCTAGCGCAGTTCGGTATACTATTAAGTGGGTATTTACTGTATTATTTACTGATATATTATTACAGTTTATTGTGCTGTTCATACTGTGCAATTGCATGTGATTTTGAAGGAAGTATGTCTGAACAGTTAGGCCGCTTTCTTTACGTTTGATTTGTTGTCAGTCACTTCTGGTTAGCTCTTGGTTTGTACCATACACTTATTGCAGGCTGGAGCTAAGATGTTGTTCAACTTATTCCTTGACTTATTGGAGTGTAATAGCTCTCTGTCCCAGTTGGTTTTGTTACAGTATTGTCAGGAAGGTACTAGGTGTATTCTCTCTGAAACCTTGAGGGGCGTTTCATATTACTCTCAGTCACTAAAGCTGAGTCCTTCCTTATTCTCAGTAGAAGACTTAGTACTCTGAATCAGTGGTATCTTTATAGTGAAAGGTGCAAAGACGTATACAGATATTTTATGTACTAATTGGTTGATACTTTGGTGTATAGTACCATGCGTTGTCAGATTGTTCTTTCTTGATGTTGTTAGGCTGACATTGTGTTCTAAAGTATGATTGTGGTCAACACACTTAAGTAAGTTATTCATAGGGCTTTATTTTGTATAGTACTCTACTAATCACCTATGTATATACAACAGTCTAACAATCTTTATTATGTACAAGAGTCTAATCGTTGTATTCACTATAGGTTTTTGTGCTATTTTGGAGGAATCAGCGTATGGTTGCTTTAGGCCCCGTTTATACTATACCGGATAGCTATCGTCGCGTCGCGTCGCGGAATGCCCTCTATCGGATAGGGCGACCGTTTACACCATATCGGATAGCTCTAGGTAGTGCCCGCAGACCCCCGCAGAAGATTACGTGGATTCTTTGATTGGCGCCAAAATCATTCAATGCATCCAGCTGGCCTAGCTCACATCGCTCAACGAGCTATCTTCACTAATTTTGTACCTACCTGTGATATAAATATCTCGAGCAAGATGGAGGTTCCCCCAACTGGCAGTAAAGCAAAGGAAGACAATTTTTCTTGGACAGATGGAGAAATCGAGTTACTTCTTGAATGTATCAAAGTGTATGCGGCAACTTGTCGTTTTGAAGGTCTCCACTGGGAAGGGATTAGAGCCAAATACGACAAGATTCGAGAATTGTTCATTGAAAGATATCCAAAAGCTGAAATGGAGGCGACGGAGATTGATTTTCCAAGAGCACTTTGTGTCCCAAACATAACTAAAGAACGAATATCAGCGAAGGTGAAGAGCATACAAATGAAGTATAAGAAAGCTGTCGACGTAGGCCGAAGGAGTGGTGGTGGACGCATCGTGATGACATTTTACGATTGTGCTCTGAGATCTGGGAGGGATCACCATCCACGAACAGTATAGAAGGTGAGGAATCAGTCTTCAAATGGATTAAAACCATTGATTTGTTTTTGGGGGGTGAATAAAACGATGGCACAGCAATTGAAATCGGAACCAATTCAGCTGCAGCACACCATAAAATCATTGTAGCATGCACAAGAACGTATGCATCAAAGAAGAGTCCATTTTGAAAATTCTCCTGATTGAAATTAGGCGCCAAGTTATGTTCTCGCCTTCAAATCGAGGTTCCAGAGCGAAACGTATCGGATAGCATCATTTACATCATGCCACAACCATGCCGGAGTGATTTTCATATCACCTACAAAGCGGAGTGACTTTCCTTCTATTTGCGGAGCGTCTCGTACCGGATAGCTGTGGCATGATGTAAACGGTACCCCCTATCCGATACGAAAATTGCGGCGCGACGATAGCTATCCGGTATAGTGTAAACGGGGCCTTAGTCCTAACTCTCCATTTCCTGGCAAATCAGCTCCCTCTCATCCTAAGATTATTTGTTATAAAGACCATTCATGATTTCTATTCATCATTCTGCACATGATAATATGGTTTTACTGGATCATGTAGTATTAGATCACAATTATCTGCGCTGTTTAATAGTAATTCCTGGAGCCCCATCTTCCAGCCCACACCCTAATTAACAGTATTGTTTGTTATCAAATGTTATGAGGGACTTACTGTAAAAGAGTATTATGTATAAGGGGTTTTGCCACACTCATGCACAATTTCTCAGTTTCAACTCATTTCTGACTAGCACACTTATAGGAATATTCTTTAGCTGTTATGAACTTGAATTATGAAGCATCTCTATACATTGTCATTGTATATTGCCTTCTTGAATGCCTCAAGGTAGCTATTGTAGGAGGTTGACAGATATTACTGGGTTTGCCTAGATGATAATGGTACTCATATATTTGAATTGATGTCCTTAGATGAAACATGTACCAATATAGTACTTGATTGTCTTCCTGTAGGATTTTTGTCACTAATCTTTTTCACTTTGAGATATCAGTTGTTACCACTACCATTACTACTTTTGATATTTCATTCTGTTTATGATGATATGTTGTTAAAGTTTTGTATTAGTTATAGCCAGCAACCTTATTTGTATTGTACTCATTTGCCACATCAAGCCCTCATCTCATATACAGCTATGATAATAAATTTGTTTTTATGATGCAAGCTCTACAGTATACCATTCATTGATAGCAATTACAGCTTTATATGATTGACAAGAGGTTAGGACTGATGTGATTTTGGTTCATAATATTGTTACTGTTGAGTTTGCTCTAGGATTATAAGGCACTATTATTTCAGTTTTTTACACTTATGGAACAGTCATTAAGTATCAGGGGGTGGTGGTTGAGGCACATGATCAAATAGATTCAGCAAATTGTACCTGAGTTGGACATGCAAAATATTCTAGAGTTCCAGATTAAGTACTTTTTGGATCCCAACACTTAAGTTTGTTATTGATTTTATTTCATCAGTCATGTTTTTCTTGAATATATTAGTTGGTGGTCCTTAGCAACAACATAGGTAATAGTATGTGACAGTGTTCCACCACAAGTTGATATGCAGTATTGTAGGATTACTAAGAGATTATGAGTCACTTATCTACATAAGCATAGGCATGATCTATACGCTTTATTTTGGAGTCTTCTGATATCGTGGACTTGTTTACAACTAAATATAATACCTCTGGATAAATTATATGGAAGTTTGGATAAGGTATTTGACTGCAGCCATCTATGTGATGCTAGATTTAAGTTATGTTACTAAGTTTTATGCCCCCCCCCTCCCCACCACAACCATAAGTACCTTTAGTACTTGAAATCTGACTTTGTGAGTCCAGGCTGTTGTGATAGTCAAAAATATTCTAGAGCCCCAGATTAAGTACTTTGCGGAGCAGAACACTTAAGTTTTGTTATTGATGTTATTACATCAGTTATTTTTTGTCTTGGATATATTAGTTAGTGGTCCTTGGCAACAGCATAGGTAATAGTATATGTGACTGTGTTCCACCACAAGTTGATATGCAGTATTGTAGGATTGCTAAGAGGTTATGAGTTACTTATCTACATAAGCATAGGCATGATCTATGCACTTTATTTTGGAGTTTTTTCAGATAGTAGAATATTTTACAACTGAATATAATACCTCTGGATAAATTATATGGCAGTTTGGATAAGGTATGTGACTACAACCATCTATAGGATGCTAGGTCCTATAAGATATGTTACTAAGTTGTACACCCCCCCCCACTACCACCACCATAAGTACCTGTTATACTTGAAATCTGACTTTGTGATGTCAGGCTGTATAATATATCTCATTCATTGGCTTTCCATCTTACTATGTAGAATATTATAAAGTGATGTTATATTACCAAGCAGTATTCTTTTATTCTTATGAACTTGAAGTATAGGTCCTTTCAGGTATTGTAATTAAATTCTATCTAATTTATTGGGTCTTATTATGTAGTACAGCAATTGGACAAGATTAATAGCTAAAACCAGATAGAGTTTACAGTCATACCTCTCATTTGATGTGACATACTATATGTTCTCTAAAGTATGTACATTATACTGCAACATTGTATAAGACTCATTACATTAGGATTGAGTGTTGCATGAAATATTGTGTGATGTATATGGCCTGTCAGGTATTGCACTTGCATTCTATCAAATTGTTTGGGTTTTATTATGTATTATGTCCGACTGGACAAGATTAATGGCTAAAACCAGATAGAGGTTGCAGTCGCACCTCATTTGTTGTGACATACTAAATCGTCTGTGAAGTGTTTACATTATACAGCAACATTATTGTATAAGACTCATTATATTAGGATTAAATCATTCAGGAGATATTGTATGATGTATTTCCATGTATGCCTCATTGCACACACCACTTTAACACATTATATGCTTGGTTCATGTAATAGAGACTAGCTTAGTACTGATAGCCCGCTAGACGCGGGCTCCCCTACCCCAGTTCAAAAGTCGATTTTCGATTTTCTTTGTCATCTTCTAAAGCCCCATAGCCTAGCGCAAGTATCCGAGCATGTTTGCATAATTTTTTCTCGCAAATTTTTGTTGATTTCCCATTGCAAAGCCGGATGTCACATGCTCCAATGCAGAGGCCCATGACGTCATCCTCTCATGATCCTATGCGAGCTTTTTCATCCATGCTCATCCATAAATGTGGACCATGCAGCTCTCGTGGGGGCACTGCGTTAGTCTTTCCAAGGCTAATCTGCGACTTTTGAACTGGGGTAGGGGAGCCCGCGTCTAGCGGGCTATCAGTACTTCTCTATATACTAAGATCCCTATATGATAATTTATGCCAAACCAATCAGAGTGCTCGAATTTGTACCACGTGACCAATTTTTAGCCCGAGTTTAATGACACTTCTTCTCCTAGACCTGTTGGGGGATTATGACCAAACTCGGTTTAGGGGTTCACCATGGGGTCTACTTACTCATAAAGGAGGGGTTTCTCCATATCTGTTCTTTTCGCCGAGATATTCCACTTTCAACTTATGGTCATTGCTTTCCTATACCCTCCACCATGCTCACTTGACACCTCTGCGCAGGACTGTTGCTTTCACGTTCGCGAATGTTCAGGTAGGACGATGTTGCTGTGTGTGATCGCGAGGAGACTTTTGTCACAGTCTTTCCAGGTAAACCGACCCTGTTTTCTGTAGATAGATTTATTTAAGATTCCATGTATGTCCTTTGTCCATTTCATCTGTATTCTGCTGTTGCCAGCCATTTATTTCTATATCTTTCAACCAGATTCAACCACCTTCCCTTGAGGGTATTGCCGCCATGACAGTTCTTCTTCAAGTTGTTTGATTCTATGTGCTAAATCACCGTGTTTTTACTGCTAAATCGTGAAAACATATTCAACATATGTTTGAATTTCTATTCTGTGTTAGACTATGGCAGATTGTTTGCTCTTCATGCATATTTTGATGACATGGAATGGCGTGCGTGCTGTTTTCATTTGGGAATGTTTTGATTTGCACTACTGTAATATTGCCGTGTGACTTGGAGGAGAATTTCATCGTTCAGCTTTCAGTTTAGTGCTTTTTTGGCTTGATTTCATTCGCTAAGTTATCCCACTTTTTGTACTAAATTGTGATGAAATGATTACTGTATGTTTACTGTTGTATTCCCTGGTAGGTTCGAATTTATTCATTGCTTTTACCGCATGTACGAATGGCATAGGATATGGTTATGTTTGGCTATAAAATATTGGTATGTGGAATGCTTTCACTGAAGTATGTATAGGGCTATTGCTGACTTTGGTTACCCTAATTTTGCAGTTTTTACTTTCACCCTTTACTTTCGTCGTAGTTTGTATGGTGAAATGCAAGGGGATTCCCAAGTTCATCTCACGATCGCAGATACCTGTTGTCCTTTGGTTTGGAATTTAATTGCCGTCTTTTGAGGGTGATTCCATAACTTTGCTTCAGGGGCATTAAGATCATGTTAGTTCCCCTAAGGTTTTGCTTGATGTTCTGTTCTAAATTACCGTTTTGTTACGGCAGAAGTATCATTATGATATTCAGGAGGCATTTAATGCAATATTTGCTTATGTACTAGGAGCTTTTAACTTGCTCTTAAGTCGTAGTATATGCACATGAAATGGATGTTAGGATGTCTCAAGAGTTAGGCCACTTTGTTTACGTTTGAGATATTGCCCTTCAACTCGAATGTACTCCTTGATTTTATCATACATATTTTACAGGCAAACACTGGGATGTCACCAACTTTATTCTCAGCTCAGTAACTCTCTTTTCATTTTGTTTTCGCTCTATTTACAGTAGGCCTCATTGTTATTTCCACTATAAATGGTAGAGTTATTTTGGTGAAGTCATATTAAAGGGGTTCTATTAAACTAAATATTCTTTTGTTGGCACACAGTTGCCCTTCTTTCTCAGATCATTTGATATAACTTCCATTACTGAATTCCATAGACCATTCTGCACATGATGATACACTCTTAAGGGATGAATTTATCTTGCCCCCACTCATGTAATACCTTCATTTGAAATCTTAGTTGGTAATGCAGGATATATATTATAACTCAATTCAAAGAATTACTGACTTCCATGGGTCACTCTGCATATGATAGTATAGTTTTTTAGGGATGAATTAGTACTAGATAGCAACATTTTGATTTATGGAGCCACTTTTTTCTATCCAACTACCATTATTGTTTGAAATCTGAATTTCACATGGTTGTAACAGATAAGTTAGTACTGGATAGCTGCTTTATTTGTTTTGTATAGCCATAACCTATGAACTCCCCCCAAGAACTTTGGTTGAAATCTAATATGATGATACATGCTGCTCAATCATGGGCTTTACACTCTGTTATATATATAAAGCTGTGATATAGGAATACTAAGCAATATTCTTTTGTTTTATCACCTTGAACTACACAGTCCTATTACAGATTCCAGTTGTATAACACCTACATTTATGGGTCAGACTTGATCCTTTACCTCTGTAGACAAGATTAGTGGTCACCTACACGATAACAGAACCACTCATACCTGCCAATTCATGTGCTATATTGTATCTGTTATGACATCCTAAAATTATATCACTAGATTTTACAAAACTCCTTAAGTTAGAATTGAGTGAAGCAGGAGACAATGTGTAATGTAGTTTCATTAGCGCCTCAATGTAGAGAGCATTTTAAACAATTCTGTGCATAATTCATATAATATAGACTAGCTTAGTACTGATAGCCCGCTAGAACGCGGGCTCCCCTAGCTCCAGTTGAAATGTTGCATATTAGCCTTGGAAAGACTAACTCTGTGCCCCCATGACAGTTGCATGGTCTGGTCGCATAGGATCACGAGAAGGTGACGTTATGGGAATCTGCGATGGAGCACGTGACTTTCGGCCTTGCATTGTGCAAATTGAAGAAAATTGCAAGAAAAAATTGTGCAAAAAGTGGTCGGATACCTGTGCTAGGCTACGGGGCTTCGTGACTTTCTTCCTGTCCCTTTACTGCCCCGTAGCCTAGCGCAGGTATCCGACCACTTTTTGCACAATTGTTTCTCGCAATTTTCTTCGATTTGCACAATGCAAGGCCGAACGTCACGTGCTCCATCGCAGAGTCCCATAACGTCACCTTCTGGTGATCCTATGCGACCAGACCATGCAACTTTCATGGGGGCACAGCGTTAGTCTTTCCAAGGCTAATATGCAACATTTCAACTGGAGCTAGGGGAGCCCGCGTTCTAGTGGGCTATCAGTACTAAGCTAGTCTCTATATACTAAGATCCCTAAAATGCAAATAAGCTCGCCTATTGGTTACATCAAAAGGACCGTCATCGACAGGGTAATACGAACTCCTCCTAGGATCTTGGTCCGAGTGCCCCCAAACTTGGCCATTTGTTCCCGCCTGGTCTGAATGCCACTATTACGTTTTGCTTTATTGTTCATAATTTTTCTTCACTGAGATATTCCACTTTCTATCTGGCAATTTTTTCGGCTTTCTGTGTCGTCTTTTGTTCTTCATTGTTTTCTTTCTTGTGGTCCGCTGATCAATTTCAGAAAGGTAGCGGCAAAATTGAATTAAGTCAAAAAACGACAAAAAGTTACGAATTTTGATCCATTCTCGCTCATATGCACGTTTTGTGTGCCAAATTTGAGCGTTGATCTTTTCAATTTCATCATTGAGAAATGCACGCTCAATAGTAGGGCTGTGTCTTGCACGAGATCTAGAAATCCGAGCGGAAATGAATTTTGGCGAAACACGATTAGCTAAACAAAGTTTATAAAACGATATAGAGAACTTAGCCGTTCTAATCTTACCTCGTAGCTTTACGATGCTGTTCAGATCTCCGATGATCGGATTCGACCCACAGGCTCACAGCGCCCACGTATGTATGGCTTACCGAAAACGCACAAAGAAGACATCCCACTTCGGCCTATTTTATCTATGATTGGCTCCTCTCAACATGAACTTGCTAAATGGTTATCAGAAGTTTTGGCCCCGGTCCTAAAACTCTACTCCTCGAATTGCGTAAAAGATTCTTTTACATTTGCCAGCTTTATTCAAAACTACAACGTTGAACCTGCCAAAACATTTCTGTGCTCTTTTGACATCAGCAGTCTATTCACAAACGTGCCATTAGATGAGACCATAGGGATTTGTGCTGACGCTTTGTATCGGGGTCACCTTGATTGCCCTCCATTCCCCGAGGACGCCTTCAAAGAATTGATGCTAATTGCTACGCGAGGAGTGGAATTTAGTTTTAACAACCAGATGTATAAGCAAATAGATGGAGTGGCAATGGGTAGTCCTTTGGGGCCAGCTCTAGCAAATATTTTCGTGGGTTTTCATGAAAGTAGACTTTTCAATAACACCGTAAAACCAGGTGTCTACTTTCGTTATGTTGACGATACTTTTGTCATTTTCGGTTTGGAGCTGGAATGTGATCGTTTTCATGTAAACCTCAACCAACTACATCCAGCCCTAAAATTTACAGTAGAGAAGGAGCAAAACAACTCCTTGAATTTTCTAGATGTTTCGGTGGAGAAAGGGGGCACTGGATTTCTCACCAGCATTTACAGGAAGCCAACGTTTACTGGTCAATACATCCGTTGGAATTCCTTCAGCCCAAAAGCTAGGAAGATCAACCTAATCAAAACTTTAGTTCATAGGGCACTTATGATTTGCTCTAAAACTAAGTTAGATTCTGAGCTGGACACAATAAAACAACTTTTACTTGACAATGGATATCCAGAAGATGTCCTTGTTTCTTGCATTAAGGAAAAACTAGCCAACATTTCATCAGAAAAACGGTTTGGTCCTGAAAAGTGCCCGGTTTACCTGAAATTGCCCTGGATTGGAAATGTTTCATCCAAATTTGAAAACCAAATCAATAAAGCCATTACATCTTGTTTCTATGCTGTGAAGCCCCGTGCGGTTTATAATACGAGGGTCATGCTACCATCTGCTAAAACAGATAGCGTTCCTACCACCCAAAAAAGTTGTGTAGTTTACGAATTTTCGTGCCGATGTGAAGCTCGGTACGTAGGGCGCACTACGCAGAGGTTAGCAGATAGAATAAAACAACATGTACCCACGAGCATCAGGACGAAAAACACTACAACAAGAGAACAGCCGCCTCGTACATGTAAAAACTCTAATTCTAAAATGAAAAGTGATTCGGCCATAGGACAACATCTTCTAACAAATCCAGAATGTGCCAAAACATATACAGACGATAATTTTCGGATCATTGGGCAAGCAAGATCGTCCTTTCATTTAGGTGTTTTGGAATCGGTTTACATCAAGACTCAAAACCCAGTCTTGTGTAAACAAAAAGAGTTCGTTTTTTCACTTGGACTCTTCAAGTAAACAATGGTGAATAGGTGCTAATTGGCCAATCATAGGGCCAAATAGACGCATTATTCATCATATCACGTGCACCCGCATCTGGCTATATATTTCGGTTCACCTTTCGGTCGTTATCCGACGTTTCATACTCTGACAAGTGTTGGACGAAAAAAGCTTTCAGTATGCCAAAAGAATGTTTCCGCTTTTTCGTGCTATAGTGATATACAGTAGACTAGCTTAGTACTGATAGCCCGCTGACCGCGGGCTCCCCTTACTCAGTTCAAAAGGCGCAGATTAGCCTTGGAAAGACTAACGCAGTGCCCCCATGAAAGTTGCATGGTCTGCATTTTCGATGAGCAACTATCAAAAAAGATCGCATAGGATTATGAGAAGGTGACGTCATGGACCTCTGTGATGGAGCACGTGATCTTCGGCAGTGCATTGTGCAAATGGAAGACCATTACGAGAAAACAGTGTGCAAGAAATGCTTGGATACCTGCGCTAGGCTATGGGGCTTCTTGACTTTCACCCTTTTCCTGTACAGCCCCATAGCCTAGCGCAGGTATTCGAGCATTTCTTGCACAATTTTTTCTCGCAAGTGTCTTCCATTTGCACAATGCACTGCCGAAGGTCACGTGCTCCATCACAGAGGTCCATGACGTCACCTTCTCGTAATCCTATGCGATCTTTTTTGATAGTTGCTTATCGAAAATGCAGACCATGCACCTTTCATGGGGGCACTGCATTAGTAATTTACTAAACCAGTATTCAATGTACTTTTGATCAGATGGCTCCACCATTCAATTAAAATTCATTTTTCTGCATTTCATGTATGTACATTGCATTATATAATGCAAGTCAGGACCTCTACATGCTTGGATAACAAAACGGAAGAGTGTATGTTCCTAGCACCATAGTAGTACTGCCCAATGTAGACCTAAGTCACTTTATAACAGTCTTCCTGACTGTAATAGCTTGATCACCACCATGATGGGGATGTTGTCTCTGGCATACAAGATGAGTGCCTTCAGTATAGACAAATGCTTATTGGCTTCAACTATATTGTCAACTGATTGCCTATAAGTTTTGGTCAAATGTTCAACATGACATTTCAAACTTTTGATGAAAAAGCTTGTAGTCATAGGAGATAGTCTGTGAATTTGAACATTTTTTCAAGCTCCTTCTACCTTATTAGGTCAAATAAGTATATAAGATGCATTCATTACCATATGGAACCTAAAGGAGTTCATATCCATTCTTTGACAAAATGAAAGCAATTGGAGACAAAAAGCAGCACCAATGAACCCAGAATAAGAAGGGCAAAGGTGCATTGATAACAATGTAGGGATAAACCTTCTATTCTTTAAGATTGAGACATAGGGCATCTAACCTTTGCACCTGGTTTCTAAATCTTCTCCACACTTTCAAATATGAAGCAATCATCTAGTGTCACAGTTCATAAAAACTGATGATAGCAAAATTCCACAAACCAGTGGGGGGGGCATTGATAGGGCTCCTTCCATAACAGAGAAAAGATTCAATGAGGAGGTAAAGTATGGTGATAAAAAGTACTTTCTATAGAGTTTACATGGGAAAGAAAGTTTTATCTGCTTTCTTTTGAGTACCCAGAAGAATCCATATATGTTGTAACAGTGTAAGTAATCACAATGATGACTGGCACACACAGAATGGTATGGTTTAAAAGAAGAATCAATTTCTTTTTTGGTGCTAATTCCTTCTCTACACAAAAGGAACCTTTTTGCATTCTCACTGCATATATTCTTGGGAGAAACTAGGTCATAAAAACACTGATAGACAGCTGACTACCTGCAACTCCACCATTCTAAAGATATGGAGATACACTCCTTTTTATAAGAACCAGTAAAATTGAGGATCCCGCTGGCTGTTCTTAATTTTTCAAATGTTCAGTGTGAATTGCTCTTAACTTGTTCCTAAATGATTGGGGTGTAGGCACTTTAGACATTAGACAATATACTGTACAAGAGAACATTGGGTGTTTATGAAACTGGTATTATTCACGTTGATGATTTGGGTGTTTCAAAGTTCCAAAAGTTACACAATTTGCTAAACAATAGACTAAATAATAGTAAACAGTCAGCTATATAAGTAAATACAATGAAGCAAAAACAATTGCAATGTAACAATCAAAATAGGCCAGTGGATCTAAATGAAGAGAGTCTAATGGGCTTAGGAAAAATCTACTTTCAAAATGTCACGTTGGATGATACGATCTTGGTTCATAAAGTGAAATTAAATACCTAACAGGAAACCTCTGCTTTGCCGGGGAGGATGCATAGTCTCTTCATTGGTACAAATCTTAAAGCGGACCTATCTCAGTTAGGCCACCATATTCAAGTATGAGCTTCGATATAACTTCCAAACTCATTGCATTGGATCTCGTGAATAAGATATCCAGTGAAGTAGTAGACGTTAGTGAATAAACCCTCAGATAAAACTCCTTGTTTTCACCCAGTACGCGTATAATACAAGTGGGACAGACTGATACTGTCCTCAGTTAGCCTGTCTCCCGTAACTAGATCTTTATAGACATGCACGAGATGTAAGTCAAGCGGCATTGCACTACAGCATGACTTTCCTGACTGCCGCTCGATTTTTAATCAAAACGACCGCCTATTGTTTTCAAATTTGACATGCCGCTCGATGTTTTGATCATAAATGCCTTCTATTGTTCTTTGATTGTAATGCCGCTTGATTTTTTGATCAAATAGTACCGCCTATTGTTCTCATGATTGAAATGCTGCTTGATTTTTTGAAGGCTAGACACTTACTTTGAATAAAATTGACACCTTACACAATGAATTTTGACATGTTCTACAAAGCAAGGCCTCCATAGCTCTATTGTTACCAAAATGCTGCTCTATTGTCTGAGGTGCCGCACCAAAAGTCCGATGTAGACTTACATTCTTTAAAGTCTATCGTGTTCATCTTCACTACTCGGAAAGCAGTGATGATGTCATGGTACGTAATAGTTTTGACTGCCGCACAGGCGGCGTGTGCGGCATCCTTGATCCGCCTCTGCAAAAGGTAATAGGACATCTTAGTTAGGAGAGTGATTTTACAGAAGACATAGCTGTGCTAAAGTAGGGTTGTGGGTATTTTGGCTTGCTAGGAAAAGGAATAGTCGCAATAAGTATAATCATAGAGATTTGGCAGTCTGTTGCACCCTTACTCTAAAATCCCTAGGCACGCCTCTGGCTGTAGAAGGATAAAAAACTCAACTATACCCGAACTGCAGAGAATAGCCTTTTCGAAGGCATCTCAAGAGTGCATGAGTAAAAGCCACTTTCCATTAAGAAAAGTGTGAGTGAAATATGACAAAATTCGGATTACTCAATATTCACTAATATTTCATAGATTCATTGAGATATATATGCCTCATTGCGGTATTCTCTCAAAGGCTACAATATTCTCCATTCGTTATCCATGTAGTAAATATATCACTGACCTACTATGTTTTCAAATACACCCTTTTTTATCAGACTAATGTTCATAAAATGCTGAGGCTCAAAGTTACTAAAATGTATGAATACTTTTAGAAACAAGCAACTCAGAATCGTTGTGTATTCATGTTGCTCCTTTTACATAACTTTGTGCTTTATTGGTACAATATCACTTGCTCTGTTCCGCGTTCGTTTTGTTTTTTGCTGAAGTAGGACATCAATAAAGATTCGATTTTAGTCTTTTCATCTTCAGGTGAGTTAAAACTATGAACCTAAGGCTCAAAAATCTAACCATTTAGGGATACTGGGCAGGGGCTATCCAAAGTAAGGGTGTGGAAACCATCGGTCATTATTTGACTTGAAACCATCTTCTTGACAGGGTCCAGTCTAAAGCTATCCGTCTCATCAACAATCCAAACCTCACTATGTCTCTACAGTCTCTCTCCCATCGTTGTCTTGTTGTAGATCTTTCCATGTTCTACCGTTATTTTTATGGACGTTGCTCTCAGGAAATCAAGAATAGTATTCCTGATCCAATGAGGTGTATTCAAACCACCAGAAGCTCTACCCATTTACACCCTTTCCAAGTTACACTACCTACTTCACGAACTCTAGCTCACAAATCATCTTTCATTCCTAGAACCTCTCAACTATGGAACTCATTGCCACCCACTACTTTCCCTGAATCCTACAAATTGTCATCTTTTAAATATAACATCAACAAACTTGATCTTGTCTCCCTTTCTACTTAACCGTCCCCATTGTTTCAGTTGTTCCTTTGTCGGGGAAATGTAGTATGCAATGTCAAGGAAAGGCTGTATGGCTTTGTTATAGGCCATATGGCATTTCCCTGACATTATGTACTAAAACAATAAAAAACGAACATTTGGCAGCATTTCGGTTAATTTTTATTGCTACACCCCCACTCAAAAGTGTTTCGGCACACCACTGATATTAAGTCTTAGCAAAAAATTAAAAATTCTCGTATAAAACAGTGTATTTTTCCTTTCCATTTTCCCACAATGATACAAGATAAAGAGCATTAACTATCGTTGCGATTAATTCCATCTCATAAAAGTAAATTTACAGTTCAAACAGGACTGTGTCAGGAACTTATTTGTATTAAGTTGGGCCACAAGCATGAAAAGGACAAATAGTAAGGCAATGTTTTCTCGAACTGCGGCAAGCAAGTGTGCTATGGTGAGTCAGTTTCAGGAGCTCGGAGGCTCTGCTCACTTCACCCGTATGATTGGTGATGTCATGCTGTACTTTGCCAGTTTGTATATAGTTTATAAGTATCTCTTGAATTTAAGAAAAAGAAAGTAAAATTTATTTTTCCAACAACGAAGGCCTTAATGACTGCATGTATGGAACCAGGGACGCCTGCAGCACGTGGGCAGCAGGGGTGGTCTTCTCCCTGCCCTCAGTCTACGGGGGCGAAGGGGGCAAGATTTTTAATTTTGCGAGATACATTTGGGCATTCTTTCTGTAATCTACTTACAACAAAAGCTCCTAAAACTGCCTTTTCCGGGCATCTGGGAGTCCTAATAGTAAACATTGTCCTCTTGGCCCAACCATGATGGACCCTTTCATTAGACAATGGGTGTGAGAGACTCGTGTAAAACTTCATTATGTTATGGAAGCATTGTTGTAAGCCCTCCATCCCATGTCGTTAATACTTATGTCCAAAGAGAGACATAAACGGCAAGACCATGGATGGATTTGACGGGGAGTGTAGGGGGTGCGACACCACCCAATGGTTTTGCTCCATTCGGTAATTCTGCAATAGTGTCATACCATTCGGTAAATTTTGCAATACAGCCTTACGTTTCGGTAAATTCTGCACTAGTTGTATACCCAGTGGCAGCTTTTTTCAGACTAGCAAGTTTGTGTATGTTATCAGACTGGATCTCAAGCGTAACAAGAGCTTCAAAGTCATCAATATTTGAAATGTATTAGGAGCCAGTACTTTATAGTATTTGGCCACTGGAATAGTATTTGCAGTAACAAGAGAAAGCAGGGCCTGTAATAATTCTTTTAGGATGCTCTCTTCGTTGGACCTTTTTCGAAAGTATCCACAGTAAACTCACCAAGAAAAATGCTTACTGAACGAGAGCTCTTGGTGCAGTAATCGATACTGTATCTGGTGGAAACACATTACTACACTTCTTTTGTATCGGTTTTTTGTTGTATAAAACACGGAAATTTTTGAGAATGCCAAGCAAATCTCACTAGCTTTTGGATAAGGAATTAATTTACTACCACTTTTTCCAAAATTTGAGAATAACTAAGCAGGAATCAATGATGAACAGACTTTCTGTCCTCATTGCCAAAGGTCTGTTTCCGACAGTCTAGAGGGCGTTGCCTCACACAATTTTTCACTCGCTCTGCTTGCGTGGTCAAATCTATCTTTACATGTATAATGCTGTTAACATATGCCTCATAGAATTTTTAATTTTGTACACAATTATAAGAAAATTAGCATTTACCCACAAGTGACGTATTCCTATGTTTTGCATTGTTGCATGATATGCTATTAGCTACCCCCTGTCTGAAGTTTTCAGGCCACCACTGTTGGTGCTTTTGATAAACTCCAAAATTTCAAATGTACACATCCCAATGATCGTTTCTTACATCCGTCCCTAGGTATGACGTCAGAATTGTATCTTTGGTGTCCTTTTGATAAATCTCGTTCCCCTGCCCTTTTATTGTGCAGGCGTCGAAAAATTCATCTATACTATAGCATGCTCCTCCATACAAATGATTACATAATTGAACAACGATTGCAGAATTGGAACATTGCACCATTATTGCGAACGTTGCACCATGATTGTGAAGAGTAGTTGGAACTTTGTCCATTGGACAATTTATGGATCGTACTTTCTTATGGGATATTTTCATATTATTGCACGATCTATTGTAGTGCAATTATTATGAAGTAATTTGGTTTTAATAGTTAGTTAGTTGTTTGAAGAAGTAGCAAAAGAATAGCTGAGATAGATGAAAGTCACTATGATGATATTTGCTGTGGTAAAGAGCAACAGTCATAAGTTTTTAAGCAGCCTTTTACAGATTATTGATACTCGTACAAGAGAACTCGCGCTCTCTTCCAGGTGTTTTATCTAGAGAGATACTTGGGTCCTTCCAAATTACAATTTGCCACACTGTTTTAATTAGTTATCAGAAGTGACAGAAATTTGACTTTTTGTTGTCTTCGCCATAAATATAATATTTTCAATAATTCATACAGGAACAAGAATCCACAAAGCAGAAGTGCACAGACAGAAAGTTGAAGGAAGTCTACCCTCAAAGGAAGGCAGAGGTCCATCATCAGCTTGCATTTTCCTTTCTATTCTTACACTGTCGATGAAATTCTTTTAACCTTGAGATTATTCTTAGATCAGTCGTATTGAAGGTATTCAAATTCCTTCTGATGTCATACTTCATCATACGGCAATTCAAGAGCGTGACAGAACAAATTATTGTGATATTGATACAGCTGTTGATATAAAAGCAGTGCCGCAGTAAATTCTTGAATTAGCTTTGAAGAGGTTTACCCATTTGTGGACTTCTGCATGGTGGCATAAATGAAAGTGGAACTAATATTGCGTTTAGTCATGCAAATTGTAATCTGCCACACCATTATACTTAGCTATCAGAAGTGTCAAAAAATTTGACTTATTGTTGTCTTTGCTATAAGTATACCATTTTCAATAAGTCATACAGGAACAAGAACCTTCAACTCAGGAATGCAGCTATTGCAAAAAGAGAGGTCATGCATATAAAGCAGTGGATGGAAGGAGATTCTGCCCTAAATTGAGAGCAGAGGTCCATTTTCAGCTTGAGAACAGTAAAAGGTCCATTGGAGAGCACAACGCCAAGGAAATGAAATGACTTTTCACGTTTTTTAAATCTTTTGGGGTTATTCATTCAGTGGGTATGTATGGATAGGAGGGGAGATCAAACTAAGAGATAGAAGTGCGTACAAATGGTTGCGTGGGGGATTAGCAAATCCAAGGAAGTACACAAAAGAATTACTTTTGCATCAAATCTGTAAAAGTTTCATAAGCAAGGCCTTAAATGGTACTCTTTACTTTAACCCAATTTTGATGGTCGATCAGGCATTAGTGAATGAAAGTTATACTTTGTGTAAGTGATAAAGAAATAGAGAACATCAATGAAAGCAAGGATCATGACAAAAGGTTTTTTATGATGGATTCAAAATGCCAATCTAGCATTTTGCCTATCTATGCCTAAAGTTGTTAAACTTTGCAAGGAATCCTTACAACTACTTGGCCTACTATTGAATATGTAGTCATGTTGTCGTGGACAACGAATTTCATTGTTTTTCATCACTTTTCTGTCTCTTTAACGTTTTAAGCTTCATTCTCTACTCAAGTATTGACTGCATATTTAAAACGGATTTGCTAGAAACGGGGCGTCAGTTGTGTAAGAGCGGGATTCTTCACACGTGTATATGTGGGTATGGTGGAGAAGAAACTCAATATTTTCCTATTTTGGTCTTGAGTTCTTGATCATCTCTAGTGTGGTATCAAAATTTTATTTTATTTGGTATTGCATATTGTGTACTTTATAGTATTTGAATGCAATAATTCCTAGAATACCCACCCCCCTCCTTTGAATAAGTTCACTACCTTGAGCTGAATTTTTTTAAATAAACTTCCCTTTGAATAGTGAGATTTAAGGCATTTGATACTATATTAGTGGGTTATAGAGTTCCAAAAGAAAAATCCTTGTAGTTGGTTATATTCCAGTTTAAATCTTTCTATCAATAAGCACTGCAAAAACAAAAAGAGAATGCATTTTGAAGGAGATGCTACTTTTCGTTAGTTAATGTCGTACCCGTATTTCATTCAATGTAAAGACCAGACGATTTACGATTAAGTCTACGAAAAGCAAACCTGTTCCAAATTATGCTCCGCCTACTCCACGAAACATGCTACCTACTTCATGTAGTAAGTCACGACATGCAACACAGCACTGAATCCAAATCCCGACATTAATTTACACTAATTATCACAATATCATAAACTGTAACCCCTCGCATTAGTCCTCTGGGGGCCTATTTAATTGTTGGAGTTTTGCATGGGGGCTTATTCAAAGGAGGGTTTGAAAAATTCTCTAGGTAGTTTTAGCTGAAATTTTCCTATTAGTAACCAATTTCTTTGATGCTACATATGCATGTAATAGGATACTTGTTAAAAGGCAGGCAAATGTTTGCTAAGTAATGGATACTGTTTCATTTCTAGTGCTATAAAGAACTAATAGACTCTCAAATAGGTACAGTTACATGCATTGGTGGGGGCTTATTGGAAGGGGTTTATCAACAATCTGTAGCTCTAGGGTGGGGGCCTTATTCCAAAGGGGGCTAAGTCGAGGATTTACGGTATCCTTTTAAAGCATCCTACTGCTTGTACTTTTAGCACTAAAGAAGTAGTTGTTTTTCTAGAATGAGCTTGAATTGGAATATAAATAACTACAAGAAGCTTTTAAATAAGCTTCCTTTCCAAATAAGCCCCCACGCAATATGTCAAAAAATATATAAGCCCCTAGGGGGCTAATTTGAAGGTATAAAATATTCGAAGTTAAGATATGTATTTGGTGTCATTTGCATTGTAGGCGCATTCAAAGGAGAAAAAGGGCTTCAGCAAAAAGTGTACTTTTGGGTCCAGAATAAGCATCCCCTGCTTATTTTTTCAAAACATATTGCAACCCTCTACTCTTATTATGGCCCCTCGCTTAGTGATTTTTCAAAATTTATAGGAGAGGCCTTTTTTCAATACATTTGTTGACTTACCTAAATAAAACATGAGATATATGTGGTAAGATTCTGAAAAGTGTGTCCTTTCAGCGACAGTAATTGGGTTGTTGTGTATTTGTGCCAGTTGCTGCACAGTTACTATAAACTTCTGACCCCCCCCCCCCCACTTATTCTGACCCCGGTGGCTATGTCATCTTGAGAAGACCCCCACTTATTTGAGACATAAGAGTATGCTTGGGTTCAAGGGGGAAGAAGCTAATGCCAACATGTACTTATGCAATATAACTACAACAAATTATCTACCTATACCAAAAATAGTAGGTTCTGTCTATAATAGCCCTTACCTGTTAACTTTTTCAAATCATGAATGCCTTTTAATTTAAAGTTTTTGGCCTATTCTTGCATACATGGGGAATGGTGGTCAAAGCTTTCAAAATTATTGCATACCTACCAAGTGACTGAATGTTATGTACAGTCTCATGAGTTGTTATATTACATATTAAAAGCATCAGAGGGTTAGAAAATCAACACACATTTGTTTGAAAAATTTTGCCATATGTAAGATAGTAACGGTGTTTTAATGTCCAACTTCTGGGCAAAGAAAACTACAATCTTTAGCAACTGTTAAATTTAAAGCATTTATAAGCTTATTCCTCTTCTGCAATATCTCCTAAGAAATGGACAATACCAAGGTAGGGCCAGTGGGTTACAGCCTCCTAGTTGAGCATTCTAGTCCCGTTGGAAGCTTGTGAGCACCTTTGCTGGGCTTAGGGTCATTCAAGGAGTACGCACTAATGAGGGTCATAGGGGTTTTGCCACTCCTGTGGCAAACTGGTATAAACTTGTAGGATCAGAGTCAGCCACGTAGCTGAGGGTAGGCGAGGGGTGCATCGCCCAACTAAATCCATTTTCCTTCTCAATTCCGTCCCCCAAAAGTGTCCTCAAGCTAGTTGTTTTTCCTACTATTTTCTGCTTTCTGCCCCCATGGGAAAATTTGCCATGCAAGATCGCCCTCCACCAGCTACAAAGAGCCAGCTACATCAGGCCCAGGTCAAACGTCACTCTTATCATGCGCTGAACCAAGTAGTTGAATTAGGTACATGAGAAGGGCGACGTTTGACTTAATTGAGTGCAGCAGACTGGATTAGGAGCGAAAGAATCTGTTTGGAGCGACAGAGGGAGTCGCATTATGCAACGTTGGAGCGAGCTCAGGTCAAACGTCAATCTTCTCATGTGCCAAATCTATTGCATAAATTACTTTTTAATTATTTTGATTCCAAACGAGGTACAACATGCTCAGCACTGACGCCAAAACAGACAATTGGAGGAAGACAGACAATAGTGGTAACAAAATGGCGTCATACGCAAGATCTATCGACTACTGTTCAGTTTGTTTCAGAAATACCAAGTATATTTGCATAATATGTGGAAATATACAGTATTTGCTATGCCCCTGATATAGATGAAAATGTTCGAGGTTGGAAGCCAGGAAGAAGTGTAGGCTATTGCGACAATTGCTTAGAGAAAACTCCCACCAGGAGCCATACCCATGAAGCCTCCCCGGCGTCATTAGGAGAAGCTCCATCCAGAGAAGTACAACGAGACATCTTACCGATAAGGTTTGTGTGATAAGTTATTATCTTATTGATTTTTTTTATACTTTGATGCCGATGGTTAAAACTCAAATCTCTGCTTAAGGAACCTCTGTAATGCTGAGACAGATTTGAAGCTATCCATTAAGAAGTAAGCAAATGGCCAAAAGTGGTTTTCATTTAGAGGAGCATTTCTTTTAGATTGGTGGTGTGAGGATGTCACCAAATTGCTGGTCATATTTGCACCACTTATAGCTATGAACTTTTCTTAGTATTTACTTTTTAAGGCTCTTATCCTCAAGGTTTATAGCTTTACTATTTTTAAAAATAATCTTCTTAAAGCTATTTTCATATTACAAACTTTGAACTTGCATTGCAGTGAAGAAAGAGAGGAAGAGATGGTGTTTAAATGTGCTGGGTACAGTGAGAGTAAGCATGAAGATAGCAATGATGGTGATGAAGAGCTATTATCTGCGCTTCCCAAGAAACAAATCAAGAAGAAACCTGGAAGAAAGGCTCAGTGGCCAGATACTCTCTTGACTGATCTTGTTGACATTATTGTCAACAATGATTATGTCAAGAGAAAACTTATGTTTACAAATTCCAGAAATCAACAGAACACTGAAGTTTACCAGAGGGTCCTAGACAAACTCAGAATTTTGTGCAGCTGAAAGAGATGAGGAATGCTCATTCACTGTGACCCAGCTAAGAACAAAATGTAAAAAGGCAGTGGCTGAGTGCAAAAAGGTTGCACTGACTATGAAAACTGCAACTGGAATAAAGAGTTTTCAGGAGGAAAATGGATATGGCCTATGGTTTAACCAAGTGTTTGCTCTAGTTAAAACAAGAGATTCATGTAAGCCAGAGCAAGCAATTGAACCAATGGCTACTAGTTTTTCTCAGGAATTAAGTGAAGGTTCACCTGAAAGCCCAACCAAGTCAACCAGTTTCTCTGTTCCTACAGTGACTTCTTCCAAGAAGAAACAAAAAGAAGATCAAGTAAATGAGCTTCTTGGAATAGTGAGAAAAATGGAAGAAAAATATCCAATGAGTGCATTTTTGGAATATGCCAAGGAGGAGGCAGAGAAGTCAAGGCAACATGAACTGCAACTGTTTCAGTTATTGATGAGCCATACATCAAATTCTCAATTCCAGAGTCAGTCACATAGTCAAAATTTTCATCAAAATTACCATAATCAACAAGAACAACAGCGAGGAATATACAGCAAAATTTTGCAACACGATGTGGAAAGTGACAAAGAAAACAGTGGAAATTTTAGAACATATTTTCACTTGCCATAAAATCCAACACACGATCAGAATGTTGTTACTTTCCATTCTGTAGTTCACTCCAAAGTTTCTTCATGATAGTATGTCTTATTTCACATACCCCAAGTCCTCTTTTATCAGTTGTAGTATTTCTTGATTTCATAAGTAGAAAATCTCGAGTTGTATCTCTGTCTCTCTTCTGGTTGGTTACTGGATCAATTGTTATATCCAATTTGGCAAGTGTAGTATCACCTCTATCAAGGCAAATATTGTGCAGCACCATGCAAGACAGAGCTGCCATTTTGCTTTGGTAATGATTGCCTTCAGATTTTTTCAATAGTAATCTCCATCTCCCTTTAAGTTGACCATATGCTCCTTCCACTATCATTTGGACATGACTCAGTCGGTAATTAAAATACCTCTGTTCTTTAGACAGCACAGCATTTGTAAATGGCTCCATTAAAAACTTCTCAAATGGGAAGGCAGAGTCACCAAGAATAAGAGGTGGAATCATTAAAGTATCTTCTGCTTGGGAAAGTTCTGGGCAGACGTTGCCATTCCTTAATTTTGACCAAACAGAGGTTGACTGAAGAATAACTGAGTCATGTGAGTTGCCAGGGAAGCCACAGCTGCCCCACACAAACCGATGTTTAGCATCCACCATGGCCATTAGAACAATAGAATAAAAGTTCTTACAATTGTGGTATTCAGGGGCGGCTGGGAGTCGAAAGGAACTGCTAGTGAAATATTTGCATATTGAGTTAAACTGTTCAAGCCACGCCCATTAATTCATGGCACGCCCTTGTCTATGCCATTTCATTTGTAGCTACATTGATATCAATTAATCATAAGCTTCTTCAACTACATATTCCTAAAAATGTAAGGAAGTAAACAACGCCAGAGAACATAAACAATTTCCATTGGTAACATAGTCTTTAAGTATAACTAGAAATAGCTCAAAGTAAGTGTATTTCTCCTATTTCCCCAGAGAACCTTTCCATGCGTCGCCTGTTGCACATTTTGAACCTTGAGACAACGTTTTCATAACATTCAGGCTTGCTAGAAATCGATCAAAGTAGTCAATGCTCAACCTGCAAGAGCACCAACTGATTTTTCTGGCTCTGGAGCATATGAGATCTGTCCGAAGCATTATCTTTCTTCATTCGACTAAACACCCGCTCACAGTGGACGCTAGTAATGGGAGTTACCACAGCAAGTTCTAGCAAATGAACAACATGTGGTAATGCTTCTTGAAGTTCAACTTTCTTAATTATTGTTAGAAGGTCCTGAATACTGGCAGATCTACTGTTCAGAGTAGGTTTGTTCATATCATTTACTGCTCCTGCCTGACCCTCGTTCCTATCATTAAAATTTGTTTCACGTAGGGTTGAATCATGGTCTTTCTTTCTCCTCTTTGCTGCAATCTCGCTTTGTTCACAAAACAATTTATGTAAAAGAACTGATATTTCGGTGCAGTTATAAAGTACATTTAGGTTGTGCTCAACAGCAACTGTGTCATTAACAGCAAAGGGGTAGAGCTCTTTCAGGCTTTCTATCAAAGCTCTTTGCTCTTGACATGAAGCAAGTCGTCTTTCATCAAACTTTGCTGGATGTACCAGTTCTACCCATTTAAACTTGCTCACGTTTTGGAATCGCCATGAAATCTCACGGGAAAATTGCGTTACAACTGCAGTTCCTGTTTCTAACAGAGATACCTTCCATTCTTCCTCGGATCCGTGGTTTTCTTCCTGCATCCCTCCTCTCCAGCCCTCTCTAGCAGTACTAACAGGAAATGTAGGATCCATAGACTTTGCTTCATTCCAACTTTGTTCCAAGTTAAATGTTTCCAATATGCATTGAAAATCATGAAGCATTGATTTCAATTGCACAATATCGAGTGTTAGCCTTTGCATTAATGTTATAACAGGATTGCAATGTTCAAATATTTTCCTGTATAGCTTCAGCAGAAAGACAAACTCAATATGCTGGATTTTGGTTATCAATTTTTCGGCTTTCTCTCGAAATTTCCTACTTTCATCCTTGTTTACAGCGATGGCAAAAAGTGCACTTCCGATAGCCTCGTAGGAGGAATCAATAGCTGAGATGGCTGATTCACGTGAAAGCCATCGCGTGTCTATTGGTTTTGGTAGCTGGTGCCCAAGATTTTTCGTTCTTTTCGTACTCATCCTGAAGAAGGTGATGAGCTTATCTGTATGCCTAAAGAACTTGGATACCATCGTAAACTGGTTAGCAGACGTCTTGGCACACAGAGCCATTCTATGTGCTATACAATGGTTGTAATATGCTGCATGGAAATGCTCTCTCATTTGGGCTTGTACACCATTCAATGCTCCACTCATGGTTGCCTCTCCATCATAAGATTGTCCTATTACCTTTTCAGAGGAAGACTCTGGGGTTATGTTGTAGTCTTCAAGTGTCTGTAGCATGATAGAGGTTAAGCCATCTGCTGATTGATCTTCAGAGCAATCCACCAGTGCAAGAAGATGCTCTTCAACTTCCCCTTGATATATGAGTCGTACCGAGATAGCAGATTGTTCAACATTGCTCTTATCTGAAGTGTCATCCATCATTACTGATATATATCTTGAATTTGCTATCCTCTGTTTGATTTCACTATGCACCTCTTCATAAATTGACTTGATGAGATCATTTTGTGGCTCGTGCGAGGTATATGTCACATGATCTTTGTCTAAAAACGTTTTCAAATCGTGGTCGTAAAATCCTAAAACTTCCAATAATTCAAGGAAGTTTCCTCGATTTGATGACATGTTCGACTCGTCGTGGCCCCGAAAAGCAAGCCCTTGTGCTGACAAAGACAGTGGCGTTTATGTGATTCTTCATCAATTTAAATAGCCAGGATGCATTTTGATTGTGAGCCTGAATGTCTCTTCGCTGCTTCGCTTCATCTAGAGCACAAGCAATGTCAACATTCCCTAACAGCTTATAAGCGGTAAAATTGAGGATATGATTCTTTCCAGCTTCATGACGACTGGCCACACTAGATATGTTTCTGCCAGATACTGAGTATCCGGTTTCTTGAATGAAGGACACATTGTTCATCTAAAGGAAAATATGTAGGGTTAGCGTTTTACGGAAACGCAAAGTCTCAGAAAAAATCAACCCCTTTCAATAACGAGGCAGTCGTGGATAATAGATTAAAGCGAATGGATGCAAGTGAATGCTGCTATACAGTTTGCGGCTGCGAGTAAATACCTGCCATTAGCTGAATACATGATCTACAGTTCCCAGTCTGGAGGATGAGCCATGCTATTTACTTCTCGATTTGATTAGCAACTGGTCACCTAGCAAAAGCTAAATCAATTCACTTAGTAAGAGCTGGGTAACTCGGATATTTTTCATGTAAAATAATAATTGCACTACAACTTAATGCTATTTTTTAGTACAAAGGTGAACTACAAGTTAATTCAATAGCAATGGCTATTGGCTTGAAACTACAGTATTTTAAATCTACCTTTGAATGATTGCCCATTATCAAACATGGCCAGCAGTAGTAACTATTCTTTTCAGCATCACCACAAATCCAAGGGAAGGCTTCATAGACAGATTTTGAAGACCTGCCCTTAATTGTTACTATTGGACAGGGTCTGCCTGCTCGTTTAAAGTCCAAACGCTGTTCATGGTTTAGTCTTTGTTGGATCGAAAGCAAGGCAAATACTCTACCACCACCAAAGAGAGAGGAGCTCTCAACAACTCGATTCATTTTTCAAAAATTCTCCACTATTTTCTTGCGTCTACTGTCAACAGAGTACAACTAACTCTGAAATGCTAATCATTTTGGGAAATGATTAGCGTGGCCGGCCCCAGCAAGTGATGTGGAGTTTGATTGACTGGAGATAACAAAGAACAAGTTGAAGCGGCATCTTTATGGGATTAGGCACTGCTATTGACACCAGGAAAGCAATAGCGTGGCCATATAATGTGTCATCCTCTATGCGTCATCCCAACAGCAATGACTCTACCATTATTTATAATCCTCTTTTTCTCATATAGGAGAGATTGCAAATTAAATGGTGTTGTACCGTTTGCTTTGTTAACATATTGATAAATCATAAAAGGTATCTGGAAAAACTGCTAATCAATGATTAGCACGATTAGCAGTCCCAGCCGCCTCTGGTGGTATTCTTTGGCAGACTCTTGTCCACCAGCAGGGCACTTTATGGGAATGTGGCATCCATCAACAGCAGCCCAGCTAAAGGGAAATTGCCAGAATTCTTCCATGTCAGGTATCTTATTGTTCAGCTGGTCTTCATTTGTAGGGAAGTGGGCAGTAATGCATTCTTCCCATAGACAAGAAACAATGTCCTCATTAACTTCATGGACAATTGTGCAAACTGTTGAAGGTCCAAGTCCCACCATTTCAGCAATGCTATAGAAATAGTCCCCCCTTCCAAGACGATAAAGGCAGAGTCCTAAACGAAATTTGGGAGAGATTGGTTCTTCACATAACGTCTGTCTTTGTAGTTTGTGCCGAATTCTTGATAGTATGTAGTCAAAGGTTGCTCTTGATACACGTAAGGTTTTTTTGAAATGTTCATCACTGTATGTGATCCAAACCAAATCCCACCATTTTCTGTTTCTCACCAAGCGTTTGCATGATCGGCGGTAAACTTTCATGTTTTTTTCCGCAACCAGAAACGCAGTAGCAACAAGAATAGCCTTCATCATCATTCTTCGATGAAGCAACACATATGCAAGTCCTTTCTCTAACAACTTGCAATGCCTGCGCTTTTCAAGAATAATTTTTTTCAGTAAGAGAACTCTGCTTAAGTCTACTGGCGCCATTTTTGGAAAATACCGTTTTGTTGTTGTGTTGTTGAGCCATGTTGATATTTGGATTGGGAGCGACACATTCGGATCGACGTCTGAATCAAACGTGCACTTGAGTCGCTCTTCTGTCGAGCTAAATGGTATTAGGTTCGGCGCATGAAAAGAGCTACGTTTGACCTGGGCCTCACTGATCAGAATGTCAGCCACGTTCCATTAGGTAATGTCAAAAATGCTGTTTAATCGTAGAATCACACCATTGCAGCTTGGGAGAAATCTAAACAGAATTTCGAGTTTTGCAACAAAGTTCTATATTCTATAATTTTACAATGTATCATATCATTTCTTATTTTTTCAGATTATCCCATTTAATGCCAAACTGCACAAAATTTTGGTAAAAAAGAAATTTTCTGCTATAAGTTTGATGTTGTTTCATAACACTTTTGCTAAATCACATCCAGTCTCAGGCGTTTCTTCGCTGTTTCCCAAAGTCATGAAACTTCAAATAACGATAGCTACCCATGTCATTCTACTGTGACACAATAATTAGAATGTGCAAGTCTTGTTATCGTTTCTTTTTCATTTCTAGGTTGATCAAACTAGTTTTGCCAAAGTCAAACTTCACGTTCCCCTTTACTATAGTATAAACAACAAATAGCTTAGTACTGATAGCCCGCTACACGCGGGCTTCCCTAGCCCCAGTTCAAAAGTTGCATATTAGCCTTGGAAAGACTAACGCTGTGCCCCCATGAAAGTTGCTTTGTCTGGGCGCATAGGATCACGAGAAGGTGACGTCATGGGCCTCTGCGATGGAGCATGTGATTTTCGGCCTTGCATTGTGCAAATCAAAGAAAAGTGCGAGACAAAATTGTGCAAAAAATGCTCGGATACCTGCGCTAGGCTACTGGGCAGTAAAGGGAAAGGATGAGAATCAAGAAGCCCCGTAGCCTAGCGCAGGTATCCGAGCATTTTTTACACAATTTTGTCTCGCAATTTTCTTCGATTTGCACAATGCAAGGCCGAAAATCACGTGCTCCATCGCAGAGGCCCATGACGTCACCTTCTTGTGATCCTATGCGCCCAGACAAAGCAACTTTCATGGGGGCACAGCGTTAGTCTTTCCAAGGCTAATATGCAACTTTTGAACTGGGGCTAGGGAAGCCCGCGTGTAGCGGGCTATCAGTACTAAGCTAGTCTCTATTATACGAATTGTTGAATGCACAGAATTGTTTAAAATGCTCTCTACAATGAGGCACTAATGAAACTACATGACATATTGTCTCCTGCTTCACTCAACTCTAACTTAAGGAGTCCTGGAAATAATTTTAAGATGTTATAACATATACAATATAGCACATGAATTGACAGGTATGAGTGGTTCCGTTATCATGTAGGTGACCACTAATCCTGTCCACAGAGGTACACAATCAAGTCTGATCCATAAACGTAGGTGGTATACAACTGGAATCTGTGATAGGACTTGGTAGCTCAAGATGATAAAAGAAAAGAATAGTGCTTAGTATTCCTATATCACACCTTTATATAATATATAACAGAGTGTAAAGCTATTGATTGAGCAGAATAAATCATATTAGATATCAGCCAGAGTTCTTGGGGGGAGTCCATAGGTTATGGCTATACAAAACAAATAATGCAGCTATCCAGTACTAAATTATCTGTTACAACCATGTGAAATTCAGATGTCAAACAATAATGGTACTTGGATATGGAAAAGTGGCCCCATAAATCAAATATTGCTATCTAGTACTAATTCATCCCGAAAAAAACTATAATATCATATGCAGAATGATATATGGAAGTCATTAATTCTTTGAAATGAGTAATAATATATATCCTGTATCATCAACTCAGATGTCACACGAAGGCATTACCTCAGTGGGGGCAAGGGGCTTCATAAATTAAGTCTAGGCAATAAAAGTGATGGTCATATCTAGTACTAATCCATCCCTTAAGAGTATATCATCACGTGCAGAATGATCTATGGAATTCGGTAATGGCATTTATAACAAATGATCTCAGAAAGAAGGGGAACTGTGTCCCAACAGAAGAACATTCAGTATAGTGGAACCCCTTAAATTTGAGTTGACCAGAATAACTCTACCATCTATAGTGGAAATAACTATGAAGCCTACTGTAAATACAGTGAAAACAAAATAAAAAAGAGTTACTGAGCTGAGAATAACGTTGGTAACATCTTAGTGTTTGCCTGTAAAACGTGTATGATAAAATCAAGGAGTATAGTCGACTGTAAGGGCAATATCTGAAATGTAAGCAAAGTGCCCAAACTCTTGAGACATCCTAACATCCAACTCACGTGCATATACTAAGAATCAACAGCAAGCTAAAAGCTCCTAGTACATAAGCAAATATTGCATTAAATACCTCCTCAATATCATAACCATACTTCTGCAGTAACAAAACGGTAATGTAGAAGAGAAAATCAAGCTAAATTGAGGGGAACTGCCTTGATCTTATTGCCCTTGAAGCAAAGGTATGGAATCACCCTCAAAAGACCGCAATTAATCCAAAACAAAGGACAACAGGTATCTGCGATCATGAGATGAACTTGGGAATCCCCTCGCATTTCACAGTACACACTACCACAAAGGTAAAGAGTGAAAGTAAAAACTGCAATATTAGGGTAACCAACAAATTCAGCAATAGCCCTATACATACTTCAGTGAAAGCATTCCACATACCAAGACTTTATCCCCAAACACAACCGTATCCTATGTCATTCATACATGTGGTAAAAGCAATGGATAAGTTCCAAGCTAGCAAGGAATACAACAGTAAACATTACATAATCATTTCATCACAATGTAGTAAGAAACATAGGATACCTTAGCGAATGAAATCAAGCGAAAAAACACTAAACTGGAGGCAGAACGACGAAATTCTCCTCCAAGTCACACGACAACTATACGCTAGTCCTAATCAAAACAGTGCCAACTGAAAGCAGCAAGCACGCCATTCCATGTCATCTAAATAGGCATGAAAAGCAAACAACCTGCCATAATCTAGCACCGAATACAAAGTCAAACATATGTTGAATATCTTTTCACAATGTAGAAGGAAAAGCACGGTGATTTAGTACACAGCATCGAACAACTTTGAGAAGAACTGTCATGGCGGTACTTCACTCGAGGACAGGTGGCTGAATCTCGTTGAAAGATATGGAAATAAATGGCTGGCAACAGTAGAATACAGATGACATGGACAAAGGACATACAGGAATTCTTAACTCAAACCATTTCAGGAAAATAGAGCTGGCTTACCTGGAAGAACTGCAACCAAAGTCTCCTTGCGATAACACACACAGTTACTTAGTCCTACTGGACTGCTCGCAAAACTGACAACACGAGGTCCAGCAGGGAGGAGCAACAGTATTGCTGTGAGTGGAGATGGGAAGAAAGTTGAATAACTCGGCGAAAAAAAATTATAAAACTCATATCTCTTATTATGTCAGTGGTAGACCCAAATGGCTACCCTCAACAGAAATGTGGGCGCCATGGGACAAATACCCTGGGAGGAGATCGTGTAGGTGGAATCAGGTCACGTGGTACAAATCTGAGCAATCTGATTGGTTTGGCATAAATTATCATATAGGCATCTTAGTATATAGAGAAATATGAGCATATCATCTTATCCAAATAAATGCACCCCATATAATGTTCAAATATTGTAATATCGAATTCAAACGCTAGTTTCTAATATCCCAAATCTCTAATACTTGTCAACACTATTTAGTTGCTGGGGGAATCTCCAGCACCAGTATTACCATTATCACAGGAAACAATTAGCTCAAGTATCACAAGCGGCTCCATGAGTGAAGGGAGTGGCATGCTGGGAGGTTATCATCAGGAGGGCACTTTTGTGCCAGACAAAATGGTGCCCCCTAAATACCAAGTGCTGATCATTTGTACATCTAAGCATGTTACCCTGGGGATGACGCAAGGGGGGATAGGGGGCTAAAGCACCCCTCAAAGCGTGCTAGGCTCTTACAGATCATGTAACAAAGGAGCCTCGGGCTTCCCCTATGAAAAATTTTCAAGGCGAACACCCTCTGGAATGTCAGAAAATGCCCCTTTGAAACAAGAAACAAAAGTTGCTATCATCATTGATCTCTGTGCTCAGATGGAGAACTAATCTTTTAATCTGGAAACGAAAGACAAACAAGCTACATTCTTGGACAAAATATACCGAGACAACGACAAAAATACAGGTAGAACTAATGATTCCTCAACTCCAACTTAGAAGAGAGTAATATAGCCCTCTCTCCCCCTCCCCCTTAGATCAACATTGAGTGAAGGGGTAGGGGGCACATGTAAAAGCCATGCATCTTTTCATGAACAATGATGGTTGTCTCATAATTTTTGTCCAAGATTGTATACTGACAAGTCCTTTTGGTGTCCTATGCCTACACAAGAAGCAAATCTAATGCCAGTGCACCGATGGAAATATCCGTGTTTTGTTTCTTATTCTCACCTTTACATCATGATTTGTTCTTTGTTTGAATGACAAGGGAAAGACAATATTACTGCCAAGTTTCCAGCTTCGTAGCTAGTGTCCGATTGCTTAGATAAACATGTAAACAATTTTTTGAACAAACTGTATTCCAATATTAAAGCTCAGAACGGCTAAAAATTGAGAACATCATAACAAAAATGCAAGGTTTAAGGCCCTATATACACGGTACCTTAAGCATATCTTAAGTTGCTTATTATTATCTGCTCGTGAGTCAGATTTCAAGACTTGCTTATGTTGCTCACTTTTATGATGAAGATTCGTTGCATTCCATATACACTTACGTTGCAAAAGTGTGGAAACGATGGCCTACATTGTGACTCACAAACAGTGACTATGTGCGGCCATTAAAAATTTTTTTGAGATTATTTAGGTGGGAACATTTTGAATTGCATCAGCAATGTTAAAAATGTAAGCAACTATGTTTCTAGTTTATAACAAGCGTATATTCTCCCTTTATTATGTTTTAGCGGATACCGAAGTAAGGGTTTATTTCAACATTGTAAAAATCGGAAAATTAACTGAAAACGCGCGAGTAGCTATCAAATTTTTACCAGAAGCTGGTCATTCATTTGCAGAAATTGCAAGATAAGTTGATTGCAGCAAATTTAGAGCTGTAATGGTTTTCAAAAGCATTGAAAAGAGTGACTATTTTGCTAAACTTCCAAGAACTGGTCGTCCAACCAAATTTTTGGAAAGGGTGGAGAGAGCCCCTAGTCGTATTGCTCATAAGTCGCGGTTTTCAACTGTATGGGGACTGAAATCAGCTGCATGTGCTCAATTTCCTGAGGAAGACCCCTCAAAATATTTGGTAAGAAGAATTGTAAGGTATAATGGGCTTAAAAGTTGCAAGAGAAAGCAAAAACCTTTCAGAAAAAGAAAACTGGTCGTACCGTATAAAATGGGCAAAGACAATGCTTTGAGTGACCGTTAACCCATTGAAATGATGTTATTTTTTCACATGAAAGCCGCTTCTGCTTGCAATATGATTCCGGAGAGTCCCAAGTGTGGAGACCGACTGATGAGACTGAAAGCCCTAAGTTTCTCCTCCAGAAATTTGCCAACACAGTCTCTGTAATAGTCTGGAGCTGCATTGGGCCTAATGGCGTTGCGAAGTTTACTGTTGCGAATGTTCATTAAACTCCAAATATTATTAAGAGATTTTGCAACAAAACCTCAAAGAAAGTATCGAAATAATTTATGGGGTGCAAAACCACCCTTTTAATTCCAGCAAGACAATACTCCGGGCCATACTGACATTGCTACCAAGACTTATTTAAAGCGAATGGGCATCTTGGTACTTCCATGGCCATCTCAAATCTTCATACTTGAATATAATCGAAAACGTCTGGCGATACATGAAAATCGTTCTTAACAATGATCCTCCAAAGAATAAACAACAATTAATTGAAAAGATCTTCCAAATCTGGCGCGAGGTGCCAAAGAAATTCATTAGTAATTTGTACGCCTCCATTTCCAGAAGATTACTCACAGTGAAAAGTCACAAGGCTATCCAACAAAATATTGAAAAATTCGAATTAATTTAACTTTGAAAAAGTTAATTTATGTTTCTAAATTTGATTGATGGATCTATTGGTTAAAAATTAAAGCGATGAGTAATGATATGGTCTACTGCTTTTTGTGCCTCATGCACAGCCCGTTGCTGCCATTGCAGGCTGTGAAGGCCATCGTTTCCACACTTTTGCAATGTAAGTGTAGGCCACAACTTGCCACAAGGTGTATCGTTTTGCCCTTTACATTGTATTGAACCTGCTATACTACCACTGTGCAAGCTTTGGAGTGGTTGTTAACATAGCTATGGAGTCTTTTAATAAAATCATAGCAAATTTTTGCACAAATACAGAAATGATTCATGACTCATCATAGAGCTTCAGCGCCAAAACTGTGGATCAACTTCAAAATGTTCTCTATACACAAGATTTTCTATATACAGTTATTTTCACACTTGTGATACAACCAGGCCTGGTAGTTATAGAATAAATTGTCAACATGTTGAACAGTGTTCTCATTTTGAAAAATTATTTCCCTACACCAAGGAATGTTTCTCCTTTCTAAGGGGTGTTCTAAGGAAATTTAGAGTCTTAGGAAATTTTAAAGAACTCTGTAGAATTGTCAGAGTGTATTACTGGCAATTATGTGTGGAAATTGTGGACATCACGTTTCTTTTTGGCTGAAGAAGGCAAAGTATTACCTGCCATTTTCTAATTTGTGGGTGAAAACCAGCAATCTTACAGCCTTTCAAAAAGAGTCTAGAGTATTGTCAAGTTTTATTTTATTTTGTCTAAGGAATAAAATAATAGTTGACGATACTCTTTATCGGGGGATGGCTATATGTCTAAAGAGGGCTAGTTTTTTCTTGAGCCCGAACGCACACATGGACAATATAGTCTGCACTTGTCAATTTTTGTAGAACACTGACTAGCATGGGCCTGCCCCTTGACAATGTGTGCCATCCAAACTCAAAACTCAAACTCGAACTCAAACTATTTTTTTCAGCATAAAGTTGGCTACTTACAATATACAAATATCAAGATAAGAAATTGTTAACTAGGCTGAATGGACATCCATTTCATAATGCTTTTCTTGTTCCTGGTGACTAATGTTTACAAGATTCAAAGCCCAATTAAACTTTTTTCTGCTATCAGAAGGCTTCTTTTCAAGAAAAGAGATAGGGTTTAAGGGATCTACGAAATTTTTTTGCATTCTAAACAAGACTTCCCGCAATTCTGAGGATTTCTACTTGCAGAAAAGGGAGAAACCTACAGTGGCTGACAAGTGCACATCAAATAAAGATCCATCACACCACATTCAGTTTCGTCACATAGAATTCAAAGTGGTCATACCGACTTCAAATCACTCATATCAAATTCCACTTCATGACACCAAATACAAAATCTTCACTATTGGGCAGGCATGCTTGACACTTTGCTTCACAAGAAACCAAATTCTCAATAGATGGAAGCATATAAATGCACACTGTCGGAGATACATTATTTAGCAATCTCATTATACAAAAGGCATAGTATATACGCAACATCTTGGGACATCTAATAGTGCAAGAGCCAAGGAAGGCCCAGAGACTATTACAGCCTCCCGAACTTGTCGAGCGTAAGGGCATGCTATTTGCCACTCATACGTACTAACTTTGTGGAACTATATTCAAAATTTAATGGATACGAGATATGCTGTGCTGAATTGGGCCTACCCATTTCTCATAAAAGCCCCAAGGCAATGAACTGGGGATGACCAGGGAAAATGGGGCACTTGGACAGTCATGTGTGATTCTAGGACATTCGTTACAAATATGGACCATCTGGATAGTCAAAGAACTGTCCATACGTGCGTGAAGGACATATGAGAGCGCAGCAAGTCTCAGTGGCACATAATGGAATGATGACATTTTGAACGATAGGTGTGAATACGTAACTGGTAGTCTTTTGTTGTAGTAATGTGTAGTACGCTTACCGTGCATGGAGCAATAGGCGATCCCCCTTAGATAGGTTATTTAAGCAGCTAGCACGCCTATTGTTCACTTCTTCTAAAAATCTATCGAAGTCATAACATGCTCTAGTGTGTGTGTGAGTGTGAGACGTGCTCTAGTTTGTAGAGTGACCGTCACTCTTTGGTACAGTTTGTGTATCGGAAGAAAGGGCAAGCCGGTGCAGCAAAGACAAGAATAGAGAACAAGACCGTGCTGAGAAAGCTATTGTATAATCGTGAGTTCCTTTTCTATTTGCGTAAGGCGCCCAAGTTAGTCGAGTACAGCTGAGATCCAGTTGGGATCATCATAATCATCATAGCGAACTCTACTACAGTTTGCAAGGAAGCTGTTCAGTGGACACAATAAGAAAGCGCTTTTATGAAGCCTTTTTGAATGAACTTCTTTATGTTGTATTGGTAGTTTAGATTAGAGTTTTATATTAGATACCCCGATTGTGTCCACTGTTATTGGTGTACACATAGGCAGTTAGTGTACACACCCTATCCAAAGTATTGATAGTATTTTAGTGTTTTGCTAGCAGAAAGGTAGCGGATTTGCATCTACCTTTAGCTATCCATCCCTAAAAGTCGTACGTCCCGAATTAAGCAAGGTTTTAGACATCCATTCGTATCGTTGTTTAATGTAGTTTTCATTCATCTTTGTATACATATTCGTTGCTGAGACAATAATTTGAACCTTAAGTTCTGTAATCTAGCGTCATCTCTTGTGTTTTACCTACATTGTTGGTGTAAGGATAGGTACGAATCCGGCACCTAGGATAAGGTTTTTAGTATACAGTCCTCTATTTAGCCTAGCGGTTCACTGTGTTAGGGAAGATTCCCAACACTTTGAGGCACAAGAAGAACTGCAAATGTGAAGGCCATAGTCAGCACAATGCTGTTGTAAGATGAGGCTGCTCAGAAAAGGTGTACCTCTATACCCAAATATTTTCGAATATCGTCCCGAGCAATGATTCTGCTGCAAAGGAAGTGCAGGTAATTTTTTCTAGATGCCAGCTCATTCGACTACACCTTGTTATCTAATTATTTTGAATCCCCACTGTTGGAATTTCCCTGTCTACATCAAGTCTACAAACATTGAAGCAGTTCCAAGGCAACTACTTGAGCGCTGTTAATGTAATCTAAATCATATATTTCAGAGAGTGTGATCTCGCCAGGTGAACAGCTTGAGTATGCTACCCTGTCACGCAAGATTGCTTACATTGTTCTTGAGTTACTCCTATCTTTTAGCGATTTTAGGCCTCAATAGTCCTATAAACATTATTCTTATAAAACGAAGAGATTCTATTAGAAGTACAGACCCTTCAGGCCAGAGTGCAATTGAGTAACTTTCTATGCCAGATCTTTGTATCACAAACTTTGTAAATCCTCATCAATTTTAATTTGGCAAGGTTTGTTTAGTCGTGGCTAGTTTTACAAGTATTTACGCTACGTTTGCCTGAATTTTACCATCTCAAATTGTAGCTTCATTTTTTTATTATTCCCGTTTGAAAGGTAATGCAGATTCCATCAAATACTTCACACCCTGAGATTATATGATCAATTGTTTCGGACTGCTTGTAGCATATTCTGCATCTACTATCACTTTCATTGCCAACTATATTTTTCTGATAATTTCGCGTGTATAGAGCTTGATCTTGCGCTGCTGTCAATAATCCCTCTATTTCTCCTTTGATGTCTGATCTGAGCCAATTGGTTGTATTTTGAGAATCAACATGTGGTTCCCCAATAAGCGAAGGGTACTTTCCATGCAACTGTTTACTACGCCATCTACTATTCTTCTTCTTACCAAGTTCTTTCTTTATTTCTTTTTTTAGTACTTTTGCATTTTCTGCTGTTGTGTTGTTTGTACTAGGTGTAAATTTCAAATCTGTCATTTCTGTTTCGATAGTTTTGGCAGTTTTACTAATTGAATACTTTAGTTTTGTCTTCTCATGCATAATAATCATATTGCTAGACAAAATGTTCTTGTTTTCAAGATAGTGGTTACGCCCAACTATAGCTACTTTATATGCACTCTCTATTTCTATTAGTCCTCTTCCTCCTTCTTTCCTGGCTATGTAAATTCTGTCAACATCGGATTTTGGGTGTAATATCCCCTGCATTGTTAAGATTTTCCTTGTCTTTGAGTCAAGTTTTTTTAGCTCAGAATAATTCCAATCTATTACGCCAAAACTATATTGAACAATAGGTATTGCCAAACTGTTTATCGCTTCTATTTTGTTTTTTCCATTTAACTCTGATCTCAATATTAGTCGCACTCTTCTGCAATATTCCTCTCTGATTTTCTCTTTCATTTTATGTTGTATGCCATCACTTTCATCTACTCCTAGGTATTTATATCCACTATTCGGGTCTACTTCACTTATAGTTGCTTCTTGATCCAGCTCAATATTGCCAGTGCTGATAAGTTTACACTGTTTGAATGATGCCTTTGCACATTTATCCAAGCCAAAAGTCATTTTAATGTCCTCGCTAAAGTGCTTTACAATTTATAATTCTCCTTGCTGTTGATCATCGTTGGACGCGTAGAGTTTCAGATCGTCCATATACAGCAGGTTACTAATTGGCACACTATTCCTGTTCATCTTGTATCCATATCCACTGGCATTAATTTCTGATGTTAATGACACTAATGCTAAACAGAATAATACAGGTGAGAGAGAATCCCTTGAAATATCCCTTGTTTGATACTGATCTTGCCTGTTGTCAAAAGACCTTGAACATGATTCAGATACATTGTAGTATTCCATGACTTCATTGATTTCTCCATGAAATTTACAATTTTGTGGTTAAATTTATAGATTGACTTTGTTTTCAAAATCCAACTATGTGGAACACTATCGTAAGCTTTTCTGTAATCTATCCAAGCTACATTTAAGTTTTTCTTCTTCCTCTTGCAATCTTCAATTATTGCTTTGTTCAAAAGAAGTTGATCTTTGCATCCATATGAATTTCTTGCACAACCTGTTTGCTCTTCCGGTAATATGTTATTGGATAGGATATGTTTATAGCTGCGCTCTGACAAGATGGAATTCAATACTTTATATAATGTAGGTAAGCAAGCTATTGGCCTGTAATTCTTTGGTTTATCACTTTCACCATTTTTAGGTATAAGAAAAGTGCGAGCTGTAGTAAACCACTCTGGTAAATCTTCTGGGTTGTCAATCGCTTTGTTAAATGCAGTTCCTAGTGCATCATGAGTTGCTGATAGTTGTTTTAGCCACAAATTTGGTATTGCGTCTACACCTGGAGACTTCCACTTACTTGATTTTTTAATGGCATTATGAACCTCTTCCTTCGTTATTGAATTCCATGTCTGGCTCTCTACATGTGCGTATTTTGCTTCTTCTCGAGTTATCCAATGCGCTTTATCATTATGGTGCTTTTCTACTCCTAAGATGCCTCTCCAAAATTGTTCTATCTCTTCTTTGCTCGGTGGATTCTTTACTTTTATTTCTTTTTTACCCAGGGACCTATAAAATTTCTTGCCATCATTGTTAAAGAGTCTGTTTTGATTGTATTGCTTGCTTTTCTTGGCATATCTTCGCAATCGCTGAGCTTTTGCTTGAATTTTCATTTTAAGGATTTCCATTATAGCTTCAGAATCTTTCTTTGTTTTGATGTTGTACTTCCTCTGAATCCCATCTCTTTTCCTTGACTTTTTCAGATTGTTCTCTTCTTTTGGCATTTCTGTCAGGAACGACAGTTCCCCTCTCATCTTCTCAATCTGTTTCTCTATTCTAATTTGCCATTTAGGTTTTGCATGCGATATTTGATGCCTTTGCTGTTTTGGTGTCTTCTGTACTCTATCAAAGATCCCAAAGCCTGTTGCATATAACAGTCGGTCGATTTCATTGAGTGACTTTCCTGGTACATAATGCTCTAGAACTGAATTACTTTGATTGATTAATGCTTTCAGCTGTTTGGTAAGGGACAATGTAGGTAAGGGTGGTCTGTCCTTTACTTCAATTTATTCAAGATCTGCATACTTACTGAAAATTTCCTCTACTAATTCACTTGAATCTGTTACAAATGCTGCATTTTTGTTGATTCCCACTGTCAGTACTTCTCCTTCAGCCTGTTGGTCGTATTCTTCAACAATAGTTTCGTTATTCTCATTCGTATTTGCATTCATGTAATGACTTTCTTGTTCTATATATACTTTAATTTGATCTATCTCAATTGCTGTTAATTTGTTGTTTTTTCTATGTATCGCCTCTGACTGGCTATCTTGTTTGCATCCATATTTGGTCTAGCATTTGGATTTCTTTGTTGCCAAATTCTATACGGCTCCTTTGTGATATTATCTTTCAAGGGCTCTGCTTGTGCTTTGTAGTAACATAGCATCACTTCTTTGTATTCCTCACATGTCCATTTGTGTCGTTTACCTTTCGTATGCTGGTTACAAATAGGACTTGATACTGCTGCAGATGGGCTCTGTTGAGAGCAGTTCCCATTTGAGTTACCATCTACATTTTCTTGGGAGGGGAGATCAGTAGCTACCTTTTCGACCTCAGCCTGATCACTCACTGAGGGATGTGCTCCTTGGTAACCCGCGACGAGCAATGCGGTATGAAATTCTGGTAGGTTGTACATTCATGTTGACATGAGGTGGTAGACTAGCCCCCGCCGGACACCAACCCGGACTTTCATGGTCTCGAGGTATTGTTATTATTATTGTTATTATGATTATTAGTATATATCATAGAGCAATGGCGTACAGACGTGTATTGCACATGCAATAGTTCTGAGGCTGAAATTTGGCTTATAAAGAACTTTACAACCTCTCAAGGACATAATTATTGTTTCGTCTGGTTATAAGGAAACATGTATCGTTTACATATGCTGTGGTTCTTCATATTTTTTATGATTTGCTCATATTGTGGAAAAGATTTCCTTGCATTAGGCTGCCATCAGTAGCGATGCAAGAAACGGATGCTGAGCAATCACGCGCCTAATGAAATAAGAAATGCCACGAGACGATGAACAAAACCCCACTAATATCATTGAGACTGTCAAATGCTGTTGTGGAAAAGCATGCAAAGGTGCTAAAGGTCTCAAATGCACCAAAGGAGATGTGGGATCTTAGAGGGCCTAAACGACGATCCGTTGATTATGGATAATTCAAATTTAGAGATTGGTAGCCCATTGGACGAGAGAGAGTTTGATAGTCACGTGGATATGACTCTTAACCAAAAAGATATCACTGGTACAAAACCCGGCATAATACTACCGAAGACAAGTGAACAATGGAATTTGGCAAATGATTACTTCAAATCTGTTGTCATTCATTTGGATTTTCCTTCGGTCAGTATTGACTCGATCGATGAATCTGTTCGCTTAATAAATATAACTATCTATAGCTATTTTAAGGATCACTATGGAATTGTCAAAAACCACATAGAAAAGGAGATTGTCCAGAAGTATAACACTTACTCAGTTCACTCATTGAGAAAGGTCTTGAAACATCTGAAATCAAATGCTGCCCCACTCGCAGAAATACAATATGTCTCTCAATTGTTAAGATCTAAACTACAACACAACCTTACTGCCTCTGTCGGTTCCGCCTCGCACAAACAACATGATCGCTACATATCAAAGAATTTCTGGGGCTTTGTCAAAAATGTTCTTGACAAGCCACTCAAAATCCTACCATCTTTTTCAGGCGAGGAATGTGCAAACCATTTTCTCACCTTGTTTTCATCTGCTTCACCTAGCCGACAATTTCCTATACCATGCTGGATTCCTACTCTACCACAAGCATCCATACCATTTAATCTTGAACCCCCGTCTTATAACAAAGTCACTAATATCATCCGCAGAATGAAAGCTTCAGGAAGCCCCTGTCCATTAGATCAAATCTCAATATTCTGTTTTAAAAGATGTCCGTATCTCCGAACTGTAATCACACGACTAATATGCGCTGTTTGAAAGTCAGGAAACATTACACATGAGTGGAAAAAAGCTTGCACAATTTTAGAACACAAGAAAGGAGACAGTGACAACCCAGCAAACTTCAGACCTATTACCCTTGAGTCGGTTCCACTGAAGATATTTACTTCATGCTTACGTGATTCTATCTTTTCTTTCCTCTCACAAAATCATCTGATCAAACAAAAGATACAGAAAGGTTTCACTCATGGAGTCTCTGGTGTATTAGAACACACATCTATGATGGCCTATCTAATCAATAAAGCTCGATTAAAACAACGTTCTGCTATCATTACTTTACTAGACCTCAAAATTGCTTTTGGTGAAATCCATCACAATCTGATTAAAAGTGCACTTGATTATCATCATTTCCCTGAAATGATTCAACACCTAGTTACCAATCTTTACATAGACTTTCATTCCTATATACTTTCTGACCACTTTTCTACTCCAGCTATTCCTTTTACACATGGAGTACTTCAAGGGGATTGCCTTAGTCCCCTATTATTTAATCTATGCTTTAACACATTTATACAATATGTTAAGCAAGAAAAATACAACCAACTGGGGTTTTCACCTCATGATGGTAACGACCGCTTGTTCCACCCAGTTCACTGGTTCCAATTCGCTGATGACGCTGCTGTTATTACTACCAATGCGCGTGAAAATCAATTGTTGTTACACTGTTTCTCACGGTGGTGTCAATGGGCCTGTATGCTAATCCGTGTTGACAAATGCACCACTCTTGGGATAAAAAAGGTTTCTACTTGTTCACTTCAATTTCAGCCAAAGCTTTTGATCAACTCTAAAGTCGTACCTCCTGTTAAAAATGGTGAATCCTTTAAATACCTTGGACATTTCTTCAACTTTGATATGAATAACAAGGACCATAAAGAAACTCTCAAATCTTCGCTTCAATCTATGTTAAGAACTGTGGACTCCCTGCATGTTCATCCTAGGACTAAATTACTTCTGTACCATCGCTACATTCTTTCCAAAATCTCCTGGCATTTTACAGTTACATATTTAAGTAAAACTTGGATTTCTGAAAACTTGGATAACATTGTCTCAAAATTTACCTGTCAATGGCTTGAGCTTCCCATTTCTGCCAATGTAAGATCTATTATTCTCTCTTCTAAGAAGTTTCGTCTAGCGTGTCAATTGCCTTCGGTTAAATTTCAACAATGCCAAACAGTCCTCCGGTCTTCATTGAAATCTTCTAAGGACAAATCCGTAGTAAAGCTATGGAAAAATACCAACTGCAGAACCAACATCCAATACGACGTTTATAAAACTACAAAGCAAATTTTGAAATCGATTCGCACTGAACATACGGAAAGACTGAAAACCGAGTTACCATCACAAGGATTTATTATCTCATTCCTTCTTGTTCATTCTTTAAAACATCTCAATTCTCTTTGGTCTCGAGCACAAAGTAAGCTACCTGCCAATATCTTCAATTTCACTATCAAATATCTTAATAATACACTCGCTACTAGAAATAACCTTTATTTGTGGGGCCTCTCAAACACTTCTGACTGTTCCTTTTGTCTTCAGCCTGAATCACTTCTCCATATTGTAGCGGGCTGTAAAACATATCTAGACCAGGGTCGTTTTACTTGGCGACACAATTCGGCTCTAAGTTTTCTAGCTCAAACTTTCCAATCAGTACATTCATCTAAGTTATACGCGGATCTTGCTGGCTACCTGTCTCCTTGCATTATTACGGGAGACAGTCTTTGGCCTGATATGCTTCTTTCGACCACTGACAACCGCTTGTATATCATTGACTTAACCGTGGGCTTTGAGACAAATCAAAGCCACAATACTCGTCGAAAAGAACTCAAATATCGTTCCCTCCTAACAGATCTCAGCAGTGACTATCATACGATAGAATTTGTTAATCTTTCCGTGAGCTGCCTTGGTATATTTGGTCAGTCATCAGACTCCTTTCTCAAAATGTGCTCTGAATTAGGCTTTGATAATCATCATCTCAATGTCATTGTTTCCAAGCTATCTACTATTATCATCCGAACAACATATTATATATTCTGTATGAGAAACAAATCCTGGTGCAACCCCGAGCTTCTCAGTTATTGAATATACAGTTAATACTGTTTAATAACTTCTTTCTTTACTGTTCTGCATATTGAATGCTTTTTCATTTTTTGTTTGTTTGTTCTATTACCTAGTATTGTAGTATTGTCAGCCAACCAAATACAGATTACCTGTTAGCGAGATTTGTATTTGTAGACTTAAATATCATATGAGATGAAGTTTGAAAACAAAAATTATTATTTTTATTAGGTGTATGGTAGTAACAGATAGGTGTACCACAAGTACTCTCCAGTACGTAATAGATGTCCCCTCCTGTCTATTTATGTTTTCAACACATGCACGCCAGGGCAATCTTATTGCAACCCCTCCTTCCCCGCTTATTAATTGTGAGGCAAGAGGAATGTCTACAACTACACTAAGAATTGTCCGGTGAAGGTATTTCGTTGTGAATGTTTGTTGCACTGAAAAATGCTAGAGTGAAATGCGTACTTGCTGCAAGAAGCACTGAAAACGCAGTCGACAGTTCTGTTACTGATGATGAAATTATGAATGACGATGATAGACACATTTTTAGTAGGGCAGAAATATGTAATAAACGTAATAAGTTCTGTCAAAAAGTTAAAGTTTGTTATCCAATGCATATGCTGGTCTTCTCTCCACATCCATTTATAACAGCCAACCACATAGACAGTCACCTTGGAGCTTTTGTCACCCTCCTCCGCTTATTTACGTTGAGACTTTTGTCCAGCCTCTACCCCCAACGCTACTTGCCACCCCTCTTCTAGTATGGACTGGAGAGTAACCCAGTTGTAAGAATAAAGGCATCAATAAAAGACAAAAGTGTACATGAAATACTGAGACTACTAAATATCTATGAATAGAGTAAAACTGAGGAAGTGTGCATAGCAGGACAGTGTTATTGCACCCCCTCCTCCTGCTTAGTAACTTTGAGGCAAGAATACATTTACCCAACCAGATGCAGAATTTTTCCGATGAAAGTAACTCGTGGTGAGTGTTTGGTGTGTTGAAGCAATGAATAATTTTTACAAGAAGTACCGAAAACGCAGGTGAAAGTTGAACTGATGATGATGACAGTACGAAAGACGATGATAGAGACATATGTAGGTTGCTAGAAGATGTGTAGTAAATATAATAAGTTCTTATTCAATACGCTTAAGTTTTTATTCAATGCATATGGTGGCCATTCTCCACCTCTATATACAACAGCTCATGTAGTAGACATTCACCTTGGAAACTTTTCCAACCCACCCCTGCATGGGTACTTTCAGAGTTGTGTCAAACCTCCCGCTTAGTGCCACCCTTCCCGTCTATTTCGGACTGGAGAGTAAGCTGGTGAGACATCCTCAAAGAAATGTGAAGTCACGTGAACAATGAGTAATATAGATAACCTCTGCTTTGCCTATACGATATACAGGATTGACGCACACAGATTGTACCTGGTAGCTGTGTTATGAGATTTTGAACCATTTTATCTTGGTCACGGATCTTTGCCCTGTATCTTGGCCCGAATACATCAATACAGAAATAGTAGGATGGGAAAAGCGGGGAGAGGGGGGTGAACAATTGTGAGTAGTCATTCGTGTATTGTCAATTAAAGTAAGGTACGGTAAGAAGTATCAATGTCATGGGACATTAGATAAATGTCTAGTTGGTCTGTAAGTAAATGAAAAACTCTATGGGAGACACTGAAATGTGATGGATAAATGAGGGGGGTAGAGAGACAGTGCAAACGTAGGTCGTCAGTATTAATATAGCGTACAGAGTAGATAGAATAGTACAATGTACTAGCTTAGTACTGATAGCCCGCTAAACGCGTGCTCCCCTTACCCCAGTTCAAAGGTTGTAGATTAGCCTTGGAAAGACTAACGCTGTGCCCCCATAGAAGCTGCATGGTCTACATTTTAGATGAGCAAGGATAAAAGAAGCTCACATAGGATCACGAGGTGGCATCATTGGCCTCTGTTATGGAGCACATTACCTTCGGTCTTGCATTGTGCAAATTGAAGAAAAGTGCAAGAAAAATTTGTGCCAGAAATGCTCAGATACCTGCGCTAGGCTACAGGGCTGTACAGGAAAAGGTTGAAAGTCGAGAAGCCCCGAAGCCTAGCGCAGGTATCCAAGCATTTCTGGCACACATTGTTCTTGCAAGGTTCTTCGATTTGCACAATGCAAGACCGAAGGTAATGTGCTCCATAACAGAGGCCAATGATGTCACCTCGTGATCCTATGCGAGCTGTTTTGATCCTTGCTCATCTAAAATGTAGACCATGCAGCTTTTATGGGGGCACAGCGTTAGCCTTTCCAAGGCTAATCTACAACTTTTGACCTGGGGTAAGGGGAGCACCCGTTTAGCGGGCTATCAGTACTAAGCTAGTCTCCTGTATATGAAATAAACACATAATCGCTCAAACTGTTCTTTACATGAGACGTTAGTGAACAACGTCACATATTGTCCCCTGCATACTTCAATTCTAACGTAGATAGTGTTGTAAAATCTAGCGGTAGAACTGTGACAGTGTATAACATATACAATATAGCCCATCAACTGACAGGAATGACTACGGCTATGACCTAGTGGGTGATCATAAATCTTCTCCACACAGGTACACAATTAAATCTGAGCCATAAACCTGTAATATGGTTGCATCCAGTAATCCTTTGGTAACTGGTATATTAGCTTTCTTTAGCCATTAAATTAGCTTGTATCGAATTATCATAGCTCAGAGGACTCCATAGTGTTACTTCATAAACATAAAAGAATACTGATATCTACAGGTAACATGCTATGCAATATTAATCTTCAAATCGGGTTTCGAGTAATTACAGTATTTGGGGTGGGGGAGTTGATAGTAGGGAGTATCTAAATGTAGTGAAAAAATCAGGTGGTGAGCGAGATGAGAATATCAAGAACCTTACGTCAACATATGGTAAAATATCAACCAAATTATAAATGAAGATGTGTTACTATGGGGAAAAAGTAATATGAACCCTCCCTCAACGTTGTACAGAGAGTGCAGGCGATCCTGTCCTAAAACTAAAGGAACAACGGGACTTGCAGGAAGAAAGGCAATAAACTGGGATAATCCCAGGAATAAATTAGATTACAGCTTGGCTGTAGGTTATGATTACGTGTGGTGCAAAAGCCAACTGGTACCAACCAACTAAAACGTACACAAAGTAGCATACTGGTGAGACATGCAGAGTTTAGTCAAATTACAGGGAGAGGAATCAGAGAGAGTCTACTGTAGCTCACCCAACACACACGCCCAACTAAAAAGGGAATACCATGTCTAAAAGTCCTGAGATATGAATATGTAGATCCAGAATGTGTTTATAACACTTTAACAGTGGCAAATCATAATCCTAGGGGGATGTCATGTAATCTCCTTTCAGGCATCCCAAGTAAATGTGGTATCATAGACAGTACTTATGAAGCAGACTGTAGACGGCAGAGAAAGTATGCGTTGTATTCTTAACTATAATAATACTATAGAGTTAAGTGGTAATTTACAGTAACATGTTTCACTTTTTGGCGCGTGTCCTTTTGTTCGTGTCTATCAATTGTCTTTCGTTGTGGTCTTCCGCCTTT